>JAIEZT010000012.1:2663978-3936478 GCA_019594935.1 Periophthalmus modestus | reverse complement strand
GAAAATATGATTTCTGATTATGACTAGACCCTGACTTTATTTTTTATTTATTTTTACTATATTACAACAAGTCTGTGTAATCTCTCAGTCATCCAGGTCTGATCCATAGCAAAAGATGAAGTTTAAATGGAGTTATAGATGGGGGATAGATGATGTCTAAGGCCCCCATTCCTGTTCAAGAAAGGATATATATTACAACAAATATGCCCCCATCTGTATTATCATCTGAAACACAGGAACTGGTTGTGTTCAAGGTGTCGAACCCCATGTAATATTTCAGATGGAGAGGCCTGTATGTATCTGTATGTTACTCTATGGGAGATTCACCGTTTTGAAAGTAAAGTATAGAAAATACATAAAGATTGAGCATTATCATTATCTGGATTGGCTCTTCTTTTTGCCACATTAATCTTAAAGTCGTGTTAAAGTCCTTTCAACTGTCAATCACTTTTAACAACATGTTTTTCACCAATTTAGTAACAGTGATTAAAATATAAAGCTAAACTAAATCCATAGTGGTGGTGGGATCGACGATGATATTTGGCTGGTTATGATATCGACCCGTATAAGGGAAGCTAGTGAGATGCAGAGATGCTGTAAAATACCACTCGCTGATCAATATTTGCTGTGTTGTTCATGCGCGGCGTCTTCATCATCTGTCTATTCTCTCCAGAAATAGTGGCCGCACTGGGGCTGGATACGGCCCGGTATTTGACATGGACAAAGTGTGTGAGGAGCTGATAATTGAAACACTGCTTCTGGATTGCTCAGTGCCTCCCCAGAGACTTAATTCTTTCTCCACATGAAGGCTCACACATCAATATAATACTCATTGGCTGGCTGTGTCTCCCTGTGTTCCTATCGCGCACAGAAACAGGGCCCAGCATGGCGCCCATATGGAAGTGCCATGGTCGCCCCAAGACACTGATTTGGACTGACAGCGAATACAGAAAGCTCCAGCAGTCAGCACACAAATAGTATCTTCTCTGGACCCTCTGCACACTACTTATTCCTCCCAGGAGTCGTAAAGCCGGGTCATTGTATAAGCGTTATAGAAAAATACATGCTGTGCTTTACAGTAACTACACCTAAAATCAACACAGCTGCTTTGAGGCACAGGCTGGAGATGCAACATATGTTCAGACGTTGTGTTATTATTTTTTAAAACAAGCTTTCACGCAGAACAGCTATTTTTTTCCCCTCTGGTTGATTGATCAAGACCATCCTCCAGTGCTACCTTCTCATTTATATGCACAAGCCTGAATGTGGATACACTCAACCAACCCACTGTTAGTCTGTTAACAAAAAGTAGCTGCTTATACCAACAGATTTGAACTATTCTAGAGCAATTATTATATGATTTGTTCCAGTTCAAAGATCATATTTTGACTTCAGTAACATTCGATAGAAGAAGACTGAGGTTTGAACTGCTTAAAGTGGAACTAAACACCTAAACTCCACCGATAAACTCACTTCAGATAGAGCTGTTAAACTGGGCAGTACCTGGAAGACTAAAGAAAAGAGTAACAAAAATGTTTTAATCGAAAATACAACGAATTACCTTCTGTTCAGAGTGATTTGTGCACTTCTTCTACCCATGAAAATCTAAAGCCAATGCATGTTTCTAATCCAGATAGGGTTTTAAAACAAAGGTGTCACAAAATATTACTAATTAAATCTTTTAAGTTGATACTGTGCAGCTTAATTTTGACAGTATAGAAGTATTGCTTGAGATCATGCATCAGCTAACTGTGGTTATAGTTTTTGCCATATTTGAGCTGCCATATAGCGCTCTAAACTATAACTTAAACAGGTTTGCACATGATAAGATGCTGCAGAAGAGTAATCAATTCATTTTGCAAGTCAATCTGGATGATACACAACTAAACCACAGCATTACTGTCACTCATTACACAAAAGTGAGTTTATTTCTACAGGTGCAGTTGGTTTTGTTGATGTTGTATTAGGTTCTCATCTGTTTCCAGCTGTCACATTACCTGCAGTGGCGCTGGTAACAATACATGGAGGAATGAATGATTGACTGGGAGGTGGATTGTACAGAATGAAGAGGATGCGGACTTCCTGTTTGAATCAGAAAACCTCGCCCCTAATAACATAAATAGTATCTTATTTACACGGTGTAATCTATTGAATGGGTATTGATAACACACCTGCCTCCTGTGACTCCTCTGAGACTTTTGTGTCAATTAGTCTGCGATGTTATTTGTGTTATTGGAGTAAACTGCTTCTAGTAATTGATTCCCAGGAGCACACGGAGCTCAACAGCCTATGAAAGCTGGATAACAGATTGTCACAGCATTTACCAGATAAGAGTACTTTCTGCAGAAAAATACCTGGTTTTGGCAGCTTCTATTATTCAGTCAATAGATAACACATGCCAATGGTTTGTTTTTTTCTGTTTTTCTTAGTCTTTTTAATCAAGTAGTCTACAGCCAGTAGTTTTGTCAGATTAGGAGCAGAGTTCAGGCTTTGGAGGATGAAATTGTGCTATGTTTTTGCATTAAATTTGATTGATCGATCTTATATATTTATTCTTATTTGACACTTTACTCTTATTTGACACTTTATTCTTATTGCACACATTTTTATTGACACTTTATTCTTATTGCACGATTTTTTATTCTTATTTAAATGACTTTTTATTCTTATTCTTATTCTTAAACTTCTATCCTGTGGTTGTGGCATCTGTTAACTAAGAGAATTTCCCTTCGGGGATCAATAAAAGTGATTCTGATTCTGATTCTGATTATATTGATCTTAAAAGTCTGGCTTGTTTATGGAAATCTGGAAGCCATACTTGAAAATTGTCACTTCAACCTTACTGTGTCCATGTATTTAGGTACAGCTTTTGTAAACTTGCATCCTTTACTGGACATTGTTGCTATATTTTTCTGGATTGAGGTTTAGCTTTTTCTGCTAACTGTCACAACTGTAATTACATTGTGCTTTTACTACGGAGACTTGCTCTTATTCTCATTCCTCCTTGATGCCCACTCCCTCAATCACACATCTACATACTATACCATACAGGACCACATCTTCAGAGACCTCCCGAGCCTAGTAACAGTTGCTAAGGCGTGATTTGTCCTACCTAGACGAAAGGTGTAGTTACTCTAGTGTGCTGTGTTTAATTGCACCGGTGCTGGAGCGGTTTGGAGCGGTTTAGAGCGTCTGATTTGTGAACGGGGCATGACAGCGCTGCATCAGTGAATCGGTGAATGTGGGCGGATGTTGACTTGTGACAGATGTTAGGCAGTGGTATTTATAGAGTTTGTGTTTAGGTCTCGGCTCATGCGGGCTCCAAGTGCATGTCTGGAGTCTTGCATAAGGAGGGGTAGTTATTTTTGTATAAAACATTAAAAAAAAACATGAATATGTGAAGAGCTGGCCCCATAATCTGTGTTTTAAGTAGGGATGAGTAATAGTACAGCGTCATTTTCTCAATCCTCGATCACATTTTATTACGTAGCTGTATGCTGTCTAAGTTTTTATTTGTTAAAACCACCAGCAAATCACTCAAAACAGGAATCAGACTGACCAATATCGCAAACACCAAGTATTATCTCTGATCAGATCGCAGTTCAAATGTTATATCATATTACCAATGCCCCAAGTGTGTATTTTACTCCCAGGAGTTTCAAGTTTATCACAAGACATCTATCTTACAACAATTATGCAATATTTCCATGTTTAATGCTACTAAATCCTGTCGGGCTGTGAATCCTGTGAATCTGAGTGTGGCCATTGTATTAATGCTACTCTGATTTTATTCAGATCTTGATTCAGAAAAAAATCAACTATTTAATCTGATTTAGGTGTTTTTTGCTATTGCCTTGAGTGCCTTGAAGCTGGAAAAGTGCTATATAAAAGTGTACCATTTATTTATGAGCAATGGGGCTGCACTACATATCGCTAAAGTATCAAAATCACGATATTTACGCAATAATCGGTAAGCATGCTCAATATATCACAGTAAAACCAAAATCTGACAAAAACAATGTCTCTAAAAGTTAAATAAGTCCAATTAAGCCCAAAATTCACCTTGACTTAGTCCTGGTTTTGTCTCTGTCCAGTTTTTATTTTGACAGCATTTCAGTAGGGCATTAAAGCATGTCATTTTTAGTTTAGAACTGAAATGAGTGAGTCAAAAAGTATATTAAAATATCATAATAATATTGATATCTCAGTTCTTAAAAGGCATATTGCAATACAAGTGAATGTAAACTGTTTGAAATGAGCAGTAGGAAGCTGGACATCTACTGTGCAGTAACTATTTTAGCTGTAGTAAAACAAGTGTCTTACATAATCACATTTTCACAAATCATTTTTAGTATCGTGACAACTTTCCCTGTGCTCCCTGTCACAGAAACTCAAAATGGCACCTGTTGAAACACCTGTAGTGACTTCATGTCGTGCGGTGTGGTCCCAGCCTCTTTAGCTCACCTTCTCTCAGCAGTCAACTCTAAAAGTACAACTCCATGTATTCAGACCAGTCCTTCTACTTTCTGTAAACCAATATTCATGAACACTACGACTGCTGATATTAAATTATTGATACAGTATATGTACAGCATCTTCTCTGCTCTATTTGCTCTTTGCCTACAGCAGATATAGCGTTTGGTGACAGTCCGCTGTGCATTACAAGAAAGAAGTGCGGCGTGGGGCAAAGCTAGCTGAAGCGTTAAGGAGGAACGGATGATAAATACACTCGTTTCGGGGCTATGTGTACTTACGCCGCCGATATGTGCCCACTGGACCGTGATGCAATAAGAAATGTGGCACAAAATGTCTCTGGTGTTTACATTGTCTGACTGCATCTGTTTGGCTCCCAGCCCTGTAAAGCTTCTTATCTCACATCTACCATACACACATTTTGGAGTAAATATGCTGCTACTGTACTGTCTTTTGGGATGTTACACAAACCATATAAAGGTTTTAAAGATAGACTCATCCAGATATATCACCCAGTATATGCGCTGTAGCTTCTCTGGTGCAGGGTACACCACCTACTTCGCTCTCTGGAGATAGTATTGCTTTGTCTGGAATGCTTTACAGTATGGCATTAAAAAAGTTAAGTTACAGCTCAGATCTGGGAAGAGGTGACCCGTTCACAGTAAGAATGCATGTTTTCAAGGTATTTTTGAGCTATAAAAACACCTGTATTTGAATAAATGCAAGATAGATGAGTTTAAATCTATACTGGAACATTCAAGACAAACAGCAACATCGTCATGGAGGCTATCAAGACGTTCTGAGCTAACCACGGCCAACTATTACATCAGGGGATTGGCCTCACCCCAAACCCAATAGAAGCTTTGGTATTGGTGCGATGCAACTTTTTAAGGCTTTTATTGCAAAAACGATACCATAGAAACATATTATATTGTAAAACATGTTAAAATGCACGTGTATATTCTTGGTGCTTCTCCATTTGGTCTTTTTGGAGATATTTTTCATGCTCAAGGCGTTTTAGGTTAGGGAATTGTTGCACACCTGTATCAGTTCTTCTGTGAGTTTCTTTGCTGAGCTCCTTTCTCCACTGGACCAGGAAATCCTCTTGTACCTCCACATGTCCTCCATTCGTCCTCTACTTGTGCCCCTCACATAGCCTCAGCTTTTCATTATGCTAATTGACTTCCATTTCTTCTGTGTATAGGCATTTCCCTTCCCTCCTCCTCTCATCACCTTAAACTGGAGGATTTGCCTGGTCCAGCTCCCCTGGGATCAAATAGGCGTTTAAATCCTCCCCCTCAATTTGGCGCTCCCCTCGCCAGCCGTGCTCTGCTCTTCTCCTGCAGATTAGACAGAGCTGCTGTTTGTTCCGTGCCCCTCTTTCATCTGCCCTCCCATTGCTCCAAACATGTATATGCATGTGTTTACTGCTGCGGACGATTGGGAGGTCTTCACTGAGCCGAGAATTCAACCAGACATTCTTTCTCTAACAACATGTTACTTCTACTCGCAAGAAAACTGAGAAGCAAGGATGCCAAGTCACACATTGATCAGCTGTGATGGAAAATATGAATGGGGAGAACAAATGTTGCGACAAAACAAATACTTAACCCCGTTTTAATTGTCAGTGAAAAATGCCAGTGTAAATCTTGCTTGAATAGCTGCAAATATACTATGCTGCCATACTGGAATGAAAAATAAATCTGATGTAACAATATTAAACCTTTAATGTGTATGAGAAACAGATTTAAAAGCCCCTGGCCACAGTGAACTTTTCTTGACCCTGTTAATCCTGTGTCACCAACCCCAAAACAACACATGCATTATTTCTCCCATCTCTTCAGCTGTTGTGATTGTGTGTCCAGGTGGATGGCAAGGTGGTGGACGGCAGCCTGCTGGGAGATGCCAACGGCGTTGAACCTGCTCCGGGCAGAGTGAAGGATTCTGGGAAATGGCAGAAGCCGCGGTTTTCTCGTAAAGCCCTGATGAAATGCTGTTTGGTGAAGTGGATCATCGCTAGCACACAGCCGCAGGACAAAGGTGAGTGTAAGGTTTAACATGTGAAGCTAACAGCATTTACATTGATCCAGGCTCCGTCCTCCCAGTGGACACAACCACGGCACTGTTCTGGAGCCATGACCCCAGGTCAAACACCAATGAGACGTCAGCCTATTAATCCACTCACAATCTACAGTCCTTCAGCCTTTACAAGCTATAGCTGTAGAGCAGGGCCAGAGCAGGGTCAAGCCTGCTGTTTTAAATTTTTGCACACATCAAACTGTAAAGTAAACATGATTGTTGGTGAAAATGTTCTCTCTAAATGTTATAATAATTGCTAGAAGTATTGAAGCGTTTCTCACGTTAATTTAGTTGTTTCACTCAATTGTTCATTTGTATGTAATATGTTTAAAAGAGATCTAGTAATATAATACTTGCCTGGTTTGAACTGCACACAACCCTCATGACCCACTGTTCCATCAACACAGTGATGTTCCAGTTCCAGTTTAGTCATTTAGCTCCATCTTGTGGTCAAGTTGAGTAGTGCATTTTTTTTTTTTTTTTTTATCTATTTTTAAAACAGGAAAGATTTCTAAAAAATAGAAATCTAGTAAGACAGTTACAATTATAATAAACAGCTCTGGACAGTCAACATTTGTAATATATAAATAGTTTTTTGCACTTTGATCTGGTGGCATAGTGGCTGAGTAACAAGCACTTTCACTTCACAACAAGAAGGTCTCACGTTTGACTCTGTGGCGAAGGGTCTTTCTGTGTGGAATCTGTGGTTCCCTCTGGACACTCTGGTTTCTCCCATCAGCTCGAAACGTGTCATGTATCATAAGCAAAATCCATCAGAAAAAGATAATCCTAACCAAGCCTAGAGTAAGATCTGGAGACGGGTCCCCGTGTGCTACTGCAGATGCCCACTGCCTCCTGACATATCAGCCCAAAGGCTTTGGAGCGAGGGTCAAATTTAGAGGATGAATTTCCGCACAGCAATCATTAAAGCATACCTTAACCTTGTGACATAATAACAAATAATAAATGCAATGTATTTTTCATAATTAGAAAATCTCTGTGAGTTTATGTCCAGACTGGTACATTCAAACCAGACGGCTTGGCGATGGGGCTATCTCTGGCATGGGCTCAGCGTCATGTACCATGTAATGATACCTGGTCATTGAAACGTGAGTCAAAGAACATCCACTTAACACCCTGCGGCTTAGGACACTGTCTCCTGTTCTCCCATCAGCGCCAGTGTCCCCAAGTGGCAGTAACAGACAGAAGTATTTTAACAGAGAAGAGTTTTATATCTAAACTCAAAGTATGTAAATGAGAATAGCAACTGCAGTCTCCTCTGACATGAGATCTTGTGCGTGTGATCCGTGTTGAGGGAGCACAGATTGAGCATATTGGTGGGCATGCCCTTGATGAAGGCCAGCAGCTCAGAATAGCAGCAGAGATGGAGATCAGAGAGAGGGGGCAGCATGGCAGAGTGGTCGCTGTGGTTAAACTAGAGGTCGAAGCGAAGGCTGTATCACCAACAGCTTGATAGACTGAGGAACATGAGGGACTACTGCACAGTTCAAGCTCAGAGCAAAAGCCTCATTCTTCATATAGATTTAGCTTGGATCTGTTTAAATGCTCATGTCTTTGTTGGCTTTAATGCTTTATTGTAGCAACCTATGCATACCCTTGATTTTTATGTCCCCTGCATCAAAAAAAGCAAAAAATTGTTAAAGTTATTGGCTTGCGATTGACTGAAATCCATTCTATAAAAGTTAAATATGTCATACACCTGGATTTCCTCAAAGCTTATTAAGACATAGACACTTCTTTGTATAGTTGTTATACTAAAAACTGTATTAAAAACCTCAGATAACAAATATTTCTGAACCTAAGTGAAATATCTACATATGATAAATGTGATTTTTCTTGCTAGAGCCAGAGAAAAATGAGAAATGAAAAAATGTAAGGTAATGCAATATGGGCCAGATACACAGTACATAGGTAGGGTACATTTCTGACAGAGGGAGAAAGTGTACTTTGAGGATAGCAGCTTCAGTGGAGGTGCACATCCAGACCGGTCATATGAAACTATTGGAGCTTTAAGATAGGCCGGCGTCATGCCACTCAGCTAAGCCACCTTTAGGCTGCAAGGTTAGAGTAGAGACACAGACAGGAGGAGGAGGGAGGGACATCACCTGTAACAAACTGGGACGTCAAAATGAGAGTCAAAGGCAGCGCTAAGGACACCACGCAAGTTTGACCAGTTTAATTATTCTCGGGGCCTACTTTTTGGATGCTACTTTTTTTCTTTTCACTGGTGAAGGATGAATGCCTGCAGGACACACTGTGTGAAAGTGCTGCGATGTGTTATTGGCTTCATCACTGGGACGCTCATACAAGGTACCTCTAATATTAAATGTGTAACTTAAAATTATCTATGTGACTAAAATTTGATCAGATTCATTGGTTTATTTTGTGAAGTTAACTTTGTTTAGCCTCGGGAAATATGCGCAATCTTTAAATTATCTGAGTTTTGTATGTTTTCAGTTTGTGTGTCCTGAGTTTGACATTTTGTTCCTTGTTTCATCATTGATTAGATGTAAGGCTATCCTCTGGTCCTCTTCCTGTGTCCTTTCTACCAATGAAAACATAGCTTCATCACACTAGCAGCAGCTGAATCACTGAATTACTCCGTCTCATGGTTTCTCTCAAACTTTTTGCAATAGAACTTATTCCTATCGGTATTTTCTAGTTGCCAAAACACATTATTGAGGAAAAAAAAGTAAATTGCAGACTGATATTTTTGGTGTCTGATATTTTGTTCCAACCGAAAGGAGTCTGCCCAAATTGTGAATATATTGTTGGTTGGTTCAGGGTCGCGTTGCTCTGTCCATGAGCAAGACACTTCCCCAGTCATGCCTGTGAATGATGTGACGGTGTGATTGGTGGTGCTTGGTGCAGATTGGCAGCCACATTTATATTATTCCTTCCTTGGGTAGATGTGGCAATGAACATAATTTACTACCGCTGAACGACTAGACAACGGAGAGAGGGAATGAATAATCCAAACACCTGCAAAGTGACTTGGAGTCTCTACTAAGACGCTATGCTGTAAGACCAGTGGATCAGTATTTTTAATATTGTAAGCTCTTTTAATATGACATTTCAGCTATTTTCATTCATCTTCCTGGACTGGGGTGTTTTGTTTTATGGCATTTCATCATTGTGAGGTGCTCAAACTGTTCAGGATTTGATTAGTTTGGGGTTTTTTGTACCTTTTGAACCTTTTGCTGTTCCATCTCAGAAATGATGACCTGACAGATGACAGTGTTTGAGCCTCTGGCCTATAGGTAAATCATCTTATACAGTACATCATGATTTATTTCAGAAAAATGATACATTCTCTCATATTTCATTTGCTTCTCTATCTTCACTTAAGCAGTCATTCAAGCTTTGTGGTGCTCTCTAGTGGTCAAAATGTGAACTGCATGACCAATTCAGAAACTTGTAAGCCTGTTTTTTTTTTGCAGTATTGTTCAGTTATTTCCCAACAAATCTTTGCAGTGTCATTGTTTGTTGTTAAAACATTTAAGTCTAATTCATTTCCCCCACATTTTTTACCACATTCATCAGATATTGATCATTGTTTTATAGTATTCTAAACTTATCTTGCATTCATTTAATTGATGACAAACAGGCATTCTTACTGTGAGCCTTTCCACTGTATCTTGTCTTGGCGGTGTCATCTGCTGCTGCTGCTGGTCTCCATAAAGACAGATAAGTTTAATGGTGTTCTGTGGAACTTAACACAATAAGTAGGTGGCGTATCCCCCACCAGAAAAGTTGCATAATGAACCTTCAACCTGCTGCATATTATTTGTGGCTGTATTAAACCGCCTCCTGTAAAAACTTCTCTCCAGGAACAACTGCTCCTTCAAGTCATAAATCTTTGACCACTTTATGTCCCTCTAATGGTCGGCAGAGGCTGCTGCAGCTGCTCCTGTGGTTGTTCATTGATGTGTCTATGGAGCTGATCTGCACAACATAGAGGGTTTAATGCATGTTAGATTTTACTTTAGAAAGAAAACAGAGCTAAGTTGGAAATCATCCATTATCTATGATTCATTTCACTGTCTTGCTGTGCTGCTATTGGCTATCTGGTGCATACAGTCGAAAGGTTGTAAGAAAATAATGGGTAGGAACTTACTTTTCCCTGAGTAACTTAAGAACAAATTTCACTTCATAGAATAAATGTATTTAAAGCTTTTCCTTTAGAATCTTATGTAGTCAGTGTAGTAGAAGTTCACATGGGCAGATGAGAGGGAGGAAAGGCAGAGTGGAGCAGTGTGGAGGTGTCAGTCTGATGTTAAAGGTCACCTGCTTCATGCTGAGGTTTGATCCTGTCCTTCTTTTTTATCTCCTCTCACGTGAAGCGCCTTCCCAAACTCAAACAGATTTCTAAATGGGACTTCACTCTCCAGCCCTGCACCTGTTGCTCTGCTGTTCACTCAGCTTCAGTCCACTCCATCCATCACAGAAACAGTTATTCTTATCAGAGTTTGTTAGCCATCCGTGTTGCATTATGGGAGCTTTGATGGCCGCTCTGTCTGTGGAGGCCCGGAGACGCTTATCTCGCCCGAGCTGCCTGTCCCACTGCGGGCACAGCGCAGCCAGGTATCACAGGTCAGGTAAGGCAGGACTGTCCACTCTGCCGTCTTCTTCTTCAACAGTCTGTGTGTCTCCATGTGTTTTATTTTAGACTAACTTTGTCCTCATTCTTTCAATCATCTCACCACCATCTTGTTCTTTCTCGTAGAGCTGTTAGAACAATATGTAAAACTAGTTGGTTCACATTTGTTGTTAGGGTGTCTCAAAGAGTGATCAAACTTCAAGTAAGTTGTGAAATGCTTTTTTAAAGAATGACAATATATAATCAGATATCGACCAAAAGAGCAACCACTACCAGTCAAATTTTGGACATGACATCTTATTTAAAGTTTTGGTTGTTTATTTGTTTATTTTTACTACTTTCTACATCTTATATACATACATAAGACATCAAATATATAAAGTAAGTCATATGGAATTATGTAGCAAGGAAAACATGTTAAATAAGTCTACTAAATCCTAAAAGAAGCTTTGTTTAGTAGCGCTATTTAACTTTTTCCTTTACTACATAATTCCATGCTTCATATATTTGAAGTCTTCTGTTTGTATCTAAAATGTAGAAAGTAGTTAAAAAAAAACATCGAATGAGAAGCTGTGTCCAAACCTTTGAAGTGAAATATACAACAGCGCTTAAACTTATATCTAGGGCTGCAACTAACGTTTATTTTCATAGATGACTAGTCAGTTTTATATTTTTTTCTCCTGATTTGCTGATCAGTCAAACAATTATTTCTGCTGCACTTTTACCCAAATGAAGTTTGAAATTTGGTGACTTAAAGTGTCTAGATATAGATTATTTACGTATGAAGTTTATTATTGAGAAAAATCAGAAATAGTTTATTCTTTCTAGACCTTTTGATTTACTGATGCAGCTGTTTTTGTGATAAAAAGCGTTTGATATGTGGGTTATTTGTATATGTAGTCCGCATACCAAAATGTGAATACAGCTATTTTTGTAGTCGAAAAGTCACGATTTTTCCCATCGATCTCTTCTTGTATCTTTGATGTTTAATGTCCAATAACGGTACAGATTATCAGTAATGTGTTTGGCAGAGGAACCTAGGAAGTCTCTATTTACTGACAGTTGTGTCAGCAACCTGGGCCAGGCCTTCCCCTTAAAAAGCTACTAATGGCTCGGGCTAAAGCACTCACTCTCACATTAGACACAAACATACTGCCCTAAGCAAGTTAGAGTCTGCACCTTTCACTAAAAAGTATGGCCAAAGTGTACTCAATATTATGTTTTAGCACCAAAACAAGATGAATCCGAACATCTGCTTTGTCAGGCCACTTGTTCTCGGGTGCCGCTAGAATTAACAATTGCTTTCTTTACCATTTTGGCCAACAAACATGAAATAAATCTGTCTTTGGATTGGATTGTGTCCCCCCAGATGGCCTGCAGAATATCCTAGGATTGGCTTACATGTATTTGTGGATACAGCGTGGATATTTCTGGATGTATCCTGTTATCTGCATTTATTTATTATTAGAATCAGAGTAAAAAAGGGAACCGGCCTCAGCAGCAGTGCGTCACCATGTTATTGATCGCTCTCATTCTGGCCTCTAAACTGTGTCTGCCATCTCCAGCCCTGTCAATGCATTAACACTCACATACCCCTCTCCATTTTGTCTCGGTGCATTAGTGATTGCAGAGTCATCATTCGTCCTCTTATGAACTGTCAAACATGTACAGGCATATAGGTATTTATTCTCTGCTTCCACTTCGGGAGGTGCACAAAACATTAGGACTGAAGTGAGGCGTTTTGCCCCCTACAAATTGTTGCCTGCATCTCTGAGTTATTTGATCTGCACTATTGTTCTTCTTATCTCACCTCTCTCCATTTATTTGGGTAATCTGACTTGTGCCCTCCGCCACCGGATAGATGTGGTGCGAACCGGGGGACACTTGATCGACAAAAGTGAAAGCGCGAAGAGCCCACAGCGCCCAGGGGGGGAGAGCGTCTGCGGTCTGGCAAAGTTATGGGATGACAAAGGGGATGGAGAGGAGGACTGGGAGCTGAGATCAGAGGCAAAACCCAACATGTGAGGGTAAAGACCTAAAAGGAGAGACCGGAGAAGAACCAAGGATGGACTGTGCATTGCTGCCGACGGAAAGTTGGAAGTAGCAACAGTTAAATGAGCTTTAACAATGCTCGGGAATTCTGCACAGAGGAGAAGAGTTCCCTGTAGGATTTTACGGGATTTCCTTTTCCGTGAGCCACTCCTGATGCTTTGAACTAGTTTATCTGCTTACACGTTTGGATGGATCTTTTACAGTGAGGGAATACCTTTCGGGGCAGTGTGGTCTTCTACCACCCCAGAGAGAGACTGCGTAAAAATGTTTATCTTAAATTATTTGGATTTGATTTGCTTTTCTCTTCACTTTTGTTAACGATAGGTCTGATTTAGAACCGTTTTTTGTTGGCAGCCTGCGCCTTTATAAGGACTAGGAGAGGACATGTGTATACAGGATGTGATGGAGATTTCAGAAATTGCTGGTCTGAATAATGGGTTACTTATTTGCAACCGCTCATGTTGTTTTTCCAGAAGATGAACGAATCATGTTTGTATCGCTGGATTGTGCTTATGCTAGAACTTTTGTCTGTTCGTAAAAGAATCTGCTCCGTGAGTGAGAGAGGATGTCCACACTTTCAGTTATGACTTAATGTAAATCACTGTTTGGATTACGAGACAGTGCAATATTGAGTGTGAAGTAAGAGCTCGTCCTGTCTTTGCAAAGTGACTCTGCTTTAATGCATTGTTATGAATAACTGGTGACACTGGTCCAATTAGTTCGAGGCATATCTTCCATATATGTCGTGCTCTGTAAATTTTTATTGTTGATACGACTGAAGCTTGAGTGGTACTTCTCATGCTGTTCCAGTGGCCTTAGCCAAACACAAACTATACTTCAGCACTGGACGTTTCACTTGTTCTTGTGATTGGCCTGTGCCTTCAGTCTGCGTACATAACAGAGGTGGTTCCCCTGGTCAGAGGGATCCCCCGCTCTCCGTAAAACCATGGGCATCCATGGCATGGAGCTGTGTGCCATCGGTGTAGTCATCATTCTCTTCATGGCTGTGCTCAAACAGTTTGGCATCCTGGAGCCCATGTCGTCATTTGAAGGTAAGCCCTGCCTCTTCAGAGCCTTGTCAGCTGTTTGGGGCATTTTATTATGATTTTTAATGAGTCGTGTTATAAATGAAGTTGCTGTGGGCAAAATGACCTATTGTTTATCTGACTCTAAGACTTTGAGTAAACAAACACTATATTTAGGCTGCACATGTAGCCCTTATATGGGGTTAAAGTTAATGTAAGTTTAGTTGTGCTTACTCCAGCATTAAAACTTGATGTACAATATATTGTGTACATTACTGGCTGTAAAGGAGATCAGCTATTTCTCAGTGAATGATGTAGGGACTTTGATTGTAGTTTTGGGCTGAGGCCAGTCAGAGTGCCCTGCAGTCAGAGTGCCAAGGCAATTAGAGCCAGAAGGCACCAGTCGGCACATTAGTGCGGCCAGTACAGCGCTGTATCACAAATAATCATTTGAAAAACACCAGTAATATGCTTCCATAATTTATCAAACCTCTCAAACTCCACAATAATCATTACTCCAGTGCCCCGTTCATGTGCCCACAGTCATGAGGCCGAGCTTAAACTGGGTTTAGCATTACTTCACATCAATTATGCATGCTATATCGAACTGGCTTTCTCTCAGGCCGCCTAAATATGGAGTACTCCTCCAGGTCCCCGAAGGACACCGGCGATCCATCAGAAACCTCCAAAAGCCCTCCGCAGGTGTCCACTTCCTAAAACATGACTTCACTCTGTCCCACTGAACCCCATCAGCAGCTCTTCATGTTCTCCTTTGTGGTCATTCACTTAAGTTCACTAAGGATTTGTTTATGAGTGGTGCATATACAACTGTAAGAGGAGAACTTAGAAAACTTTGGTAAAGAAAGAGTCACATACCTGCACTGATCAAGTTTTCTGAGTTTTATCATCTGATTTGACGTGTGTCTAAACCTCTTGCCCTTTCAGTCTTTTTTTTTCAAAGCTATCATTGTGGTATCAAAGCCATTCTGACTTGGGAGTGAGAGCCATTTTCAGATACATCAAGTAATATTGTGTTCTTTCCCCACATTTGAGCATTATAGGAATTAGTCAAATTAATGCAAAGACACCAGCAGTTTGTCTTTTACTATAAATGAACAACGCGGAATATGTAACTGATGCTAAACTAAACTGATTTTACATTGTGCCACTGATAAAAATGAGTCTTGATTCCCATAGAACATGTGTGTACCTTTCAGTCGTGGTGTTGTCCAGCAGAGGGAGACACGGTTGTAGGTTCAGAAGTGTCACAGAGCCTCAGGGAGCTCACAGCCGCCGTTCCTCATTATTAAAGTGAAATGTGTGACACTGTTCGTTTAATGAGATTATGCTTTGGTAAATCTGTGGTAGAATCCTCTCCGGGGACACAGAAACAATTAGAAAGTAGATCAGCGCTGTGACGGGAGATGGCAATTCAGGGCATGTGCTAACCTCCAACACTCAGCCCTGGATCCACAAAACAATTCACTCCTGTTGTTGTGATTAAAACTTTCACCTTTTTAAATCCTTGAATGATGTACGCTACTACATTTGAACTTTCTTTTATGTATCTGTATACTTTGATGTAGGCCTGTTTGATTAAGTGAATGAATTAAGTTATTTAATTAAAAAAAACCTTGAACTTGAGCCGTTAACCTTTAGATATATATTATTATTAGCACCCATATTGTTCAAAATTCACATTATTATTATTATTTATTGGTGCAAAACTTGTAATGAAGTTACTGGTCAGATGCATGGTCAAGTTACTGGTCTGATCTGTGGAGAGGCAACACTGCTGAAAGTAAGAATGCATTTTGAGTTTTTTGGGTTTTTTTTTTTTTTATGTAATTGAGTTAATGCAAGGTAGATACATTTAATGCCATACTGTGGAACATTCAAGGCAATGCAATAGCACTTATTGTCACAGTTCTGCCTGTTTGCATGTTTATCCTCCGTCCAGCTCCGTTTCTTAGCCTGTTCCCAAACTGTTTGAAGGACACTTTGTCGTATTTACTAAGACATTTGACTGTTCTCTTTGTGTTGTATTTGAGTCCAGTTCACCTCTGCGATACTTATGTAGTGTTATTTAACCAGAATTATTTTGGCAACAGATATCCGACACAGTGACCCATTACAGCAATCAGCCCTTTAATGACTTAAAATAAAAAAAAATCTTTTTACCAACAAAAGTCTGACACGCTCCAGTGGGACAAAGGCAATTAATTACTATGGCAAGGGGTGGGAGCTGAGAGAGTCAAGATCGTAACAGAAATATTGCAAGAGAAGTGACATAGTTTGACAGAGTACGCCAAAGAGAAGCATCCGAAATGACAATGAAGAAGTGATATCAGATTTTTTGTAGTAGCAGTAATGGCCAAAGTGTAGGGCTGGATCTCAGGACTTCAGAGGAGAGCCCGGAAGAGGAGCAGTGGAGGATGAGTGTGCGATGGGAGACGGAGGGGCTGCAGACAGTGGGCATTGTGTGTCTGGTGATTATGTTCCTCAAACTGATGCACCTCCTGGGCCTCATCGACATTACAGAGACCGGTGAGACCCTCGTACTGATCAGGAAGACGCAGACCAGAGCGTAATGTCCAAGCACTGTGAGAAAAACGTTGGTTGTAGGTTGTTTTTACTTAATTTTAGTCGTATTTGTAACGATTTTGTGTATTCTTGAAACTCCAAATGTATAATGGTGTTTGAATATGTCTTAAGTTATTGCTTTATTACATGAAAAAGACACTTCATACTATTTTTACTCATTTTAGATAATTGTTCTTCTTGAGGCAGTGCTCCATCATAGTAAAAGTACATCTCTAGTGCTTTAAATAGTACTACAGACTAAGGGTTATTTTGCAAATCAGTAGCTACTGGAACTTCCCTGAGAATCCAGCTCTCAAAAGGGGAATTTAAATTAATTAAGCCAGGGTGTCCAAACTACAAACCGGGAGCCAAATGTGGCCCTCAACCAATTTTTATTGGCCCTCAGGCCTTCAGTTGAACTGGCCCAATTGATCATAATCAGTACTTTTTACTGCAAACTTGAGTAATCCTACCAATATAACCTAAATAACATCACACTGCATTGTCAAACAGACCTAATATTATTATTTCAAGCCTTATTTAAAGTATGAAGTCAAAATCAGGTCAAATTATTGAATAATCTACTGTACTGACCATTGGTTGTCAAATATTTTTCAAGATATGGCCCTCAGTGAAAAGAGTTTGGGCACCGCTGAATTAAGCACTGCTGATGGCTCTAAACAAAATTATAATTTGAATAGTCACAATTGTCAGATCCTTAAGTTTGCAGTTATGAGAGTTATATAGTTTTACACCATTTGCAGTGTTGTAAATTAAAGTATATTCGTAATTTTATTTATAGAATATTTCGTATCCCAGTTAGATTTAAGTTTAAATATTTTTTCACTTTGACTGCATATTTAATGTTCTTCCTCGTTGTGGGACAAATAAAGGTGCTCTTATCTTAAAGTCGTCTGCAAACACCAAACAAAGCCGTTTTATTAAGTCAAAGCCCTAATGAAGTGTATACCTCTATAGTACAAAACTGAAGTGTATGAGACACACATCTGCACACATTTGATTTTAAAACATTAATCAGACACACTTGTGATTGGAAATTCCCCGTATCATTCCAGCCTTAGAGCTTTTGATTCTCTATAGTTCTCAGTGTATTAAGTTGCACCGCTCGGTTGGACACTGACTGTACTCCTGGCATAGTTTTTTCCTGAAGCGCTTCATCTTATGTGCCTCCTGAAAATGTCCGAGCTGACCTGTTTTCTTTTGTCGTTTTTCTTTCTCTTACTATCGCTCTACCCCTGCTCTCCATCTATCACCCCATCTCGTGTGTCGCCTCCCCTCTTCTGTTCTTTCTGTTTAAAGATGGTGAGTACTTTGGCCCGTTCTGAGAAATCTCCCTCCTCCTTTTGGAATGTCTTCTTTTCTCCCAGACTTGCAGTGCTTTCTCTTGTGTGAACTGACAAATACCAGCGGCCCGACTGATTTTTACTACTGTGGCGGACATAACCTTTTAAAGAAAACCTGCTTAATGAAGTTTCCGCCATAAAGAAAGTACATCTTGTTTCCCAGTGTCCCGTTTACTAGGGCTGCAACGATTTAACAACTAATTATGACTACTCAACTATAAAAAAGAATTGTAGTCATATTTTGATGGTTACCTGGATTACACTGATTATAAAACACATACAGAAGATATTTTTTATAACAACGGCAGTGGTATTATTAAATCAAAATGTCTAAAATGAGTAAACAATTTCAGATTTCCATAACTAATACACTTTATTTGTACATTTTAATTTAATTTAATTTAATTTTATTTTATTTAAATTAAATTACATTTTATTTTATTTTATTTTATTTTATTTATTTTTTTTTTTTTATTTTATTTTATTTTATTTTATTTTATTTTATTTTATTTTATTTTATTTTTTTATTTTATTTTATTTTATTTTATTTATTGCTCATGCCATTTACTTTTGTTGGCATCATTTAAAGAGTCAAAAACAAAATAATCAGACAATTAACATAAATACAACAGTTATGTGCCTTGACGTTACTGTCATGAAAAAAGGAACAGGAAGAAGATACATCTTATAAAACCTGCTCCTTTTACAGATCATTAGAAGAAATATTTCTTTCATAATCGTTCCCCACCCCAACCAAGACAATGACCTGCACGTTTACAACATCCTCTTATGATTTAGATCTAATTCACTTTAATATTCTTTATCTAGAAGCCTCCAGTCGCCATATTTCCATCTTCATGTGTTTGATAATGTATTTTAAATGTCTCAGTGTGTAATAGCAATAATCGTTTAATTAGTCAACTTATCGGAAAATTAAATGTTGACTGCTTGGCTTAGATAATCGTTAGTTGCAGCCCTACCATTTACCAGCATTTACCTCTGACGTTTGATCCTAAAGGTCCTCTTTATTCGCACGTTGTCCCGAGTGGTGCCTGTCTGTTAAATGTGTAACGCCCATTCCCTTTCCTGAATGTCAGCCTGCATTCACGTTGTGTCTACTGCACGCTTCCCTTTTATCAATTCATTTCCTCTCTTTACATCGCTCTCTCTCTCTGTTTTCTCGCTCCTCTCCTCTGTTTGTCTATCTATCATTTCTTCTTTCTTTCTGTCCTCCTTCCTTTGCCCTCACAGACAGCAGTGACAGTGACTTGGAGCTGTCCACAGTGCGTCACCAGCCGGAGGGGCTGGACCAGCTGCAAGCCCAAACCAAGTTCACCAGGAAGGAGCTGCAGTCATTGTATCGGGGCTTCAAGAATGTATGCTTCAGATTATGATTATTTGATATGTATTTCATTCATGAAAACATAAAAGATAAACTATTGTGTGATAATGAGAGTAGAGTAGAGTTAACTGCACCTATCTGTCATTTATAACATTCAGTTCCTCTAATCTCTCTGACTGTTGTAAAATATTGACTTTAACTTAAACGACATTAACTTCAAACCTGAATTTCTGCTAATCCAACTGAGTCAACCGTATGAAAAGCAAATTTAAAGGTGCATTACAGGCTCATTTTTCTGGTTAAGGACCGTCATCTGCTTTTCTCCATGAAGATGTTTCCTAATTCTTTGCATGGAATGTGCCACAGTATGGGCTTAAACATATTTGTTACCATGGAGACAAACAGGTGCAGGTCCAAGTTACAGGCCAGGTCAGTAGAGAGGTGGGGTATTTTCTAAGCCGCAAAAACACCTGTAACTGAATAAATGCAAGATGGCTGATGTTAATGTCATACTGTGGTACATTCCAGGCAAAGTCTGTGTAATCCCTCAGTCATCCAGGTCTGATCCTTAGCAAAACGTTTTGTCCAGTTGACAGATTTAACTTCGGCTTTTGCTGGTCCAGGCAAAGTTTTATCATCTGCACTGAGGCCAACAGGTGCTGAACCTCCCACCAGGAAAGTTACATAGGTGGAGCTTTAATTAAAAAACTATGAAGCCAAACCCTGTACAATCTGAAGTGTATAGTATATTACAATTCAAAATGTCCAACAAAAAAAGTTAACCACTGATATAATGTAGTCTGAAATAGCCCAGCAAGCAAAAAAAATCATGGTAAGTTCTTTTGTTTTGTCTCTGCAGGAGTGCCCAAGCGGACTGGTGGATGAAGAGACGTTCAAGTCCATTTATGCTCAGTTCTTTCCACAAGGAGGTTAGCTCATACAATACAATAAAACAGTACAATTATAACATTTATTGGGGAAATCCTGAGCTAACTGTGCTTGGTTCCTTCTGGTGCAGATGCTACAACCTACGCTCATTTCCTCTTCAATGCGTTTGACATCAACCGTAATGGATCCATTCGCTTTGAGGACTTCGTCATTGGTTTGTCCGTGTTGCTCCGAGGATCAGTCACAGAAAAACTCAACTGGGCATTCAACCTCTATGACATCAATAAAGACGGATACATCACCAAAGAGGTATGTGGTGTCACTCGTTACAACCTTCATAGTAAATGGTTACACTGCTTCAAATGTACTGCTGAGTCTTATCTTGTTACTGTGAGAAAAACATCATAACCTGTATTAATGACAGTATACAGAGTGTAGCTGTGGTAGGAATCTGCAGTTTCACTTTTTATTTGTAAGATAACATATTTTATTGGGCTGTAATGACTAACACGAGACTATATGACTGTTAAAATAACCAACAGCTAGTTTAATATTTGTTAATCATTATCTGCTCTAAAACTGCCATGAACACGTGTCATTATAAAATCAAATACCATGAGAAGACAGTAGATTTTGTTGAAAAAATATGCTTAAGTCTTCACGTTTTTAATTAATTGTTATAGAAGCAAAAGACAAGGTTTAAATCTGTCTTTTGCTATGGATCAAACCTGGACAGTTTTGACTTGCTATCTGAATGCTGAAATAGAAAAAGTCGACTTGTCTAACGTGAAAAACTACAGACATTATTAGTGACAACCTTATACAACATTATACTCTGTCACCATTAGGAAATGTTAGCAATTATGAAATCCATCTATGACATGATGGGACGATACACTTACCCCTGTGTGCGGGACGATGCCCCTTCAGAACATGTGGACAAGTTCTTCCAGGTATTTCACTCCTCTTTTACTACATAACTTCACTCAGGCACTATTTTCACTCATCGTAACTGTACTTGTGTATTTTTTTCTGTAGAAAATGGATCGAAATCGCGATGGCGTTGTGACAATTGAAGAGTTCATTGAAACTTGCCAGAAGGTGACTTTACTACACAGCTGGCAGACGTTGTTTAAATGCTTTATAAACCTAAAATCATGGGTATTAGTTATACTGGCAACTGTTTGTGAGGGAAGGGCGAAGATTAATTGAATAAAGCATTTGAATTTTAATATCCAAACTCCACAATCGTTGAACTTTACCAGGCTCTTGGACTTATATCTTAACAATACATCCGCATTTTACCTGCCCCTCATCTCTTTATTATACACCTGAAGTTTGCTGTGATGTGACTCTTTATCTTGATCCTTTGCTCTTCTTTGCAGGATGAAAATATCATGAGCTCCATGCAGTTATTTGAAAATGTGATATAAGGGAATCTACAACTCAACCACTTTCCTACAAACCACGCATACATACACCAAATGTACTGGCACAAGACTTAAGCTGCCCCATATAGCTGCTACGGATTCTAAAGACTGCTAGTGACAAAAGAAGAGCTTCCTGAACAATATGTCCTGTGTTTTTGTTTGATATATCTTTTGCTCTCTGATAACAACCGAAATTTATGAGGGGAAACATTATCAGTAACTCTGTCCTTGGATCACACAGACACATGACTATATAATCTTTCACACATTTCTCTTTTACAGTAGCTGCACACAGACTCCTATTCTCCATTGTACCAACATATCAATATAATCACTGGATCTGAGCATGGGGATAATGAAACTTTGGGTTAGAAATAAATTAATTAAAAAGGAACTGGCACAAAATAAGCATGTTTGTCAACAAAATGTGACGTGAATTGCTTGCACTGAAACATGTATGTACAATACGCCATATAGGCATTGTAGATAACTGTTCTGTATATATGTATAATTAGTAACACTTGCCCCATCTGTGCTGCACTGTCTGGGCCATTTTCCCAACAAAATGTATTTATTGATTCCTTTAAGAGAACATAAATGAAGTTCTTTTGCTTAAAAATATAATCCAAACTTGCTAATAAAAAAGACCTCTTATTTTGAAGAAAACAGACTGTTAATGTTTGTATATGCTGAATTAAAGTAACCTACACTTTGATTTTTAGATATTGAGCATGCTGACTCTTAAGTGCCACAGTATAATGTACAATACAGTAATTGGACTTATGTCATGTCCTTAACACAAAATGCTGTGAAGTCATTGTGTGAAAACGTGTGACTTCTATGTTCAGTCCGTCACTGTGCACACTTAATAAACTTTATTTGTGATGATGTATGAGTTGCTGAACAACTCAAGCCCCATAGAAGTTTATGTGCAGATGTTACTTTTCATTTCAAGTTATTACTTTATTGTTTACTATAAAGAAATTACTGATTTGTAAAGAATGCGGTCAAGAGGAAGCCGTTATCTGGGTCAAGTTTTTCTTGGACACCATAGTCTTGAATAGAAAGGGGATTGTATCCAGAAACACTCAAATAAAATTCCAACTCTGTAATTGCGCAACAGTCTTATGTAGTAGGGCAATGCACAGTGCACACACACAGACAGCAGGTGGCACTGTGAAAAGGGAAACGTTACTCTGTGAAAATGACCGTTACTTACTATTAATAAAGAAAATATTTGCTAAAAATAATTTGTCTTACTCTTACCAAACCTTAAAGGCGTTTCTTCTGTTAATAAAAATGTGTGAGGCATATCGGTGAACCCTCTGATTGGTTGACGCTGCACTGGGGGGCGGGGCTTCTGCCTTTACGTCAGAGAACCAAATGCGCATGCGCGATGTCGGACGTCAACCCCATCCATAGACAAGACAACCCCCGTGGCTTTATGAAAGGGCTGAATCCCTCCATAGCTGTGAGATAAGCTCGTTTAGAAGGGAGAGCACATGCTTGAAGTAAAAGGACGGAGGACGTACGGTTAAAGCTGGTCTTTGTTGGCTTTTTTGTCTCCGGCTTGTGATCGGACCTTCCTGTCTCCTATAACCACGAGTCAACGGACGAAGCGTTAGCCGAGGCGCAAGCTTCATCTTCTCTTACATCACACAGGTGAGTGGAAAAGACTTATTCACCATTACCACTTACAAACGTGCCCATGTGCCTGTGTGGAGTGTATATGGCGCGGTTAAAGCTGTGCTCCAGCGTGGGCAGCTCCTCTTCACAGATGCACGTTTTACATCCACAGAACAGATCTGTGATGATGACCCCAAAAGCCTCAACCCTGTCCAATAAACACAGTATTTCACATTAAACACACGATTTCACAGACAACAGCTTCGAATTAGCACTAGAGAAACATGTGAGATAATGAAAGAGTTTTCATTGTTTACTATAAGCCCAGTGTCACCAAGGAGAAGCTAATATGTGTGTCCTACTCTGTAACTAATACAGTTTAAAACATAAAGTACAATCTGCGTCAGGAATCCCGGTGTGTCCTCTGTCCATGTGTCCTCTGTCCATGTGTCCTCTCCATGTGTCCTCTGTCCATGTGTCCTCTGTCCATGTGTCCTCTGGTTTGTGTAACTTACTTGAGTGTGAATTTTTACTTTATTCCACAAAATGTGATTTGTGCCTTACATGTAATTGTCTTTTACTAAACCTCTGGCACTCATATGACACATTTACATTTACAATGTAAAAATTGTTTTTTTTCTTAATGGTCACTGGTCAACAAATGTAAAGTATCTGACCTGTTCATTTCCATTCCCTGTGTGACTCATCACACGTGAGCACCAAGGCCTATACAGGCGTTCTTATTTGTTTGTCTCAGGAAAATATTATTTAAGCTCTGATTTATTAAACGCTCCAGGGAAGAATTTCCCACCAGATCTGGACCAGGGCACTAGTCCTCTTTGGCACAGACCGATTCCTGACCTGTTTGATGTAGGCAGCATGTGACTAAGATTACACTGTAGTGCTGCTGGGTCATGTCTCGTCTTTGAACTGCACTGTGTACACATGTACATGTGCTGCATGTGGCTTTAACATCCTGCTAAAGTGTTGTTTTTTTTCACCCTCGTAAACCTCAAATATAACCTTTCTTACATTGGACAAAGGTGCTACATTCTGGCTAATATTCTTCACAATGATGAGTTGGTCATTGGCTCCCACTATGTAATGAATGGAATGTCTAAAAATATTTTTTTGATTTATATGCTTTAGTTTCAACAGTTGGACAAAAATAACTGACCATAAAACAAAATACCTTGAGAGAAAGACAGTTGTCTGTTATAACATTAAAAAAAGCACTTTACCCTCAGAAATTATATGCCTGCCCTAAATGGATCATTGGTTCATTAGATCCGAGCCATTGACTGTTATAAATGCAATAGAAAAATGTCTGTACAGGTTCGAGGACTTTTTCATGACAAAAGAAATTAAACCATTTAATGTATAAGGATCAAAGTCCAAGTACCAAACTGTCAGGACTTAAAAAGATGAATGGGTCCCTCAATTTGCAATTATCACATTATTGCAGCGGGAGAGCTGTATTCAGATACACAGGTCATTGTTGTATTGTATCAGTTTAGAGATGATCATTACAATAATTATTATAACATTTCGGTACAGATCTCTACTAAAGTATAGTTAATCAGATGTATTAGTGCATGTGCTTTGCTAACCTCCTGTCAGCAGCTTGTGTGTTACTGTACACATTATTATGAGACCAGTTACCCCACAGTGAGCAGCAGTGGGAGTCTGGCTCCAATAGGCTTAAAGGATTTTCTGAACCTCCAGCTACAATGATACCTCAGTGTTAGTGGTAGCAGCCACAGGGCCTGTTGCAAAAAGCCCTTTAGCGGTGGGTGGCTGAGCAACAACTGAGTGATGATACATAAGTAAAGGCCAAGTTTGTCTCTGTAAATTAGTTTTTCCCCTTATCTAACCTTCGGAGCTTGTTGTGTTCTGCTGATACCATGCTGTGTGGGTGCCTCTGTAGAGAAGGGATGGGTCAAAGGAAGATGAGCACTTTTTTGCCTTCTTTCTTCTATTTTGGTCTCCCTACCCTGCTTCTGTTCCAGTCCACCTGCCAAGAGCCTGAAACTATTGTGTTGGTTTAGTTTGTTATGAAAAGACTCTGCTGTGCTCCTTAAACCAAATGAACAAATATCTGTGCAATCATTCAGTTCATCCAGGATAAATGACGGCTTCATACTGCAATATGTCACCACCGAAACAAAACTGCAATTTGAACTGGTGAAACAAATGATCTAATCTGCCAGCAATTATCTGGATAATAGAATATCTTCCAAAAAAAAAAAAATCCAGCCTGTATATAGAAAAATCTTGTTGCACCTGTAGTTTAGAATTCTTCAACAATGTTCTCATTCATTCCTGTATTGCTTCACATTTTAGCCTTCTCTAAAATGATAATGCTCCTGGTGTTGTGACAGAGTACACTGCAATAATCCTACTTTTCTTATTCTGCACTGAATTACTTTGTGCTATACAAATAAACTTGCCTTGCCTTTTAAACATATGAAGTTTAACATGCTACTATTCATTTGGTGTTTAAAATATTGGTGTGTAAAGTCCATATTGACAAGACTGAATATTGATTTGAAATGTATTTGTATTATTACAGTAACAGTATTATTGTCATTTTTTAGGTTAAAGTGTCACAAGAAAGGGAACAGACTGTAAAATTCGCCACAAACATGACAAAATAATGCTTAATTACACCCTTATTTGAAAGTATAGTCTGTGAGTTTGTTCATTTTTTTTTATCAGCTGCTGCTTTTATTAAAATTCTAAACTCGATATTGCAATTTTACATGGAGCACCTAATTCTTAGCCACTTAAAACTTATTCACACTTGTCACTAAACTTTGCCATTATCTCACCTAAACTTTTAAAGAGGACATACTATCTATGACATCTCCGGTTTATTACTGCATTTAAAATTGTAGTATTGATCTAAAACGGCTAAATAAACTTAGACAGCGGGAGTGTATGGGTGGATTTTTCTAATGTTTTGATTGCAGGAGAATAAAAGTTAATCAAACATCCATCATGTCAAGTGGATAAGTGAGAAGGGAAAACATTTAAAACATGGCTAAAAAGCTCTTAATATATTAATTTTGTACAATATGCCTCCTTTAAGTTAACTTTAGCTGAACAGTAGATTACAGCGGAAGTTATTGGGGGGGAGTACTAGATTGAACAGGTGAGTTTTTAGTAGTGATTTGAAGTGCTACAATGAGTTCGAGTTCCAGATGAATTGTGGGAGTGGGTTTCAGAGAGCTGGGAGTGGTGGCAGTGAACGCTCAGTCCTCCAAAGTTTGATGCTTTGTCCTGATGAGGGGGAGTGAGGTGGTTTGTGTCGACTGGTCTAATATATGAGCTGATGAGGGTGGAGAGATAGGGAGAGACCAGGTTATCAGGGACTTGTAGGTGATGAGGAGGGCCTTTTATTGTACGGGGAGCCAGTGGAGTTGTTTGAGGACAGGGGTTATGCGGTCTCTAGAGCGGGTGTGGATGAGGAGACGGGGATGTGTGTAGCGGGTAGACCATACAGAAGTTTCAGTAGTCGAGTCTGGAGGTGATGAATGCGTGAATGAGGATTTCTGCAGTAAGCTGAGACGGGGAGGGGCAGAGACGGGTGATGATGTGGATGTGGAAAAAAGATGTTTTGGTGATGTGACTGATATGAGCTCTAAATGAGAGGGTAGGGTCCATGATGATGCTGAGGTTGCATACAGAGGGGGTGTGGGTAATGGTGTTGCATTCGATAAAGAAGTTCTGAGCAGAGGGGAGGAGAGTTTGGGGTCCGGTGATGAGGTGCCCTTGTCTTATTGCTGTGGAGTTTGAGGAAGTTGTGGTCCATCCAGGTGATGGTGGAAAGAAGGACTGTGGTGATGGATTTGGTGGAGATGTAAACTGGCGTAGCAGTGAAAATGAAGGCCATGGTGACAGATGCTGTGGCCGAGGGGAAGCATGTAGATGTTGAAGAGGACGAAAGCGGGCACTGGACCTTGGGGAACACCGGTGGTGACAGGGGAGGTGTGCCATTTGGAGTTATTTATGGAGAAGCAGTCTTCACGGTCAGAGAGGTAGGATGAGAACCATGTCGGAGATTCCAATAGACTGTAGATAGTGGAGGAGAATGGTCTGGTCAATGGTGACAAATACTGAGGTCGAGAAGGAGGAGGATGGAGAGGGAACCAGAGTCTGTGGCAAGGAGGAGGTCGTTGGTGACCTTCAGGAGGACTGTTTTAGTGCTGTGATGGGAACAGGAACCAGATTCAAAGAGTTGAGGAGGTATTGTTGGAGATGGGTGATGGCACATTCTAATATTTTGGAAAGGAGAGGGAGATAGGAGATGGTTTGAAGTTGTCTAGGTTGTCAGGGTCCAGCCTGGGTTTTTTCAGAAGGGGTGTAATTGTGGCTAGTTTGAGTGCGGGAGGGTCAGTGCCAGAGCTGAGGGAGGGGTTTATGATGCTGTTGATGAGTGGGGATGCCGAATTTCAGGAGAGGAGACGAGAGAGATGATGTTTAACCTATAATATATAATGTATAATCAAAATATATTTTTCTTTTCCAACCGTAAAATAAGAAAAACAACAACTTTGTTTCATAAAGTGGGGATCCTTTGACCCACCATCACCTGGATGGGAGTAGACAACATTGACTGAAAAGTGTTTATTATAGACTGTATATACTGTATATTCAGTAATATTTTTGATCTCCAGAACAGCAATGGTGAAATTATCCAATTTTTCAAAATATCTCACACCACTGCTATCACCTCTGCTCCAGTGACAGGAAGTTGGCCTTTATGTAAACGTGACCTTGTGAGAGATTACACTCTCTCTCTCTCTCTCTCTCTCTGTGATATTTGACCTGCTCCCATGTGCAGAGCTGCATGTGTACGTGTGTCTTACCCTGAACTTCCTGCTTCAAAACGGTGTGGCTTGAGTTCAGCTGTTTACTTTGTTTTTTCTTAGTGTATTATTTTGTTTTTTTAGGATCACAAGATAAATCTCAGAGGATGCAATTATTTAATAAACAATGATGTCCTCTCCAAAGAACAAAATATCCTGTAAAAAACTGCTGACCCTGTTTTGGTAGTATGGACCTTTACAAACATGTCCAGAATTGCATGTGATTATTGTATATGTTTAGCTGTACATATTCAATGTTCTGTGCTTTTAGTGCTTGATTTAAAATGTGCACTCATAAATTCATAAATTGTTCAGCCCTAATTGTGCATTTTTTTTTATTTTTGTAATTTCACAACTTCAAAAGAAACATGCAATGTCTTGCGTTCGCCATGTTGGTTCACTACTGTGCAATGTGTTGTAATCCATAGGTGACCTTTCATATTGTAAAGTTGCCTTAAGGAGGTTTTGTAGTACATCTTCCAGTCCATCCTTGTCAGACAGTGAAGTGACACTGAGTTGTAGAGCTGAGTCAGACTAAAGGCTCTGGTTGTTGGCTGCTGTTTGTCAAATTAACTGATGTCTCACTCCCTCCTTATCCCTCTGTCCTCTTCCTTTCCTGCTTCCTCCATTCCCTCTCTGTTGCCCCTTTTACACAGATGCTCCCAGCCGTGCAGCTTGACAGGAGTGGTGGGATGTGTCCATTAGGTATTAACACCTGTCCCAACATCTTATAACTAGATGAAGACACAAAGCACAAACCTTGTGTACATTGTGCAACAAAAAACAAGTGG
This sequence comes from Periophthalmus modestus, assembly GCA_019594935.1. NCBI lineage: Eukaryota > Metazoa > Chordata > Actinopteri > Gobiiformes > Gobiidae > Periophthalmus > Periophthalmus modestus. The sequence continues at coordinate 3,907,333 of JAIEZT010000012.1, read as the reverse complement.
TTGCTAGGCAGCTTTTAGACAGGCAGCTACATTGGTTCATCAATAATTGCATTTTAAGATTATCCGCTATTGCAGAATGCTTGAGCTGTAAATCTGTTTTTATTCAGGCGCTCCTTTGGACAACTGCCTGACTGTACAGGACCACATGGGTCTGTTTGACCACTTATGTTTGAACACTTAACATCAGTTCTGCAGAGTTGGCTTTGATCAACAAGGATATTATATTATTCCTTAAATTTAAAAATACTAGGTCAACTGGCTTTGACAGCATTATGCAAATTACCCAGTTTAATAGTTTTCTTAAACTGAAAGCACATAGTCCTTATTGTTCAATTTGAAACAAAAACCTGAACATGAGGGTTAACCATTTCCCTAAACACATTATTCATTGTTCCCATTCTTTTTTTATCTGTCATATTCTGGTGGTGGGCTCTTAGACACCTTCCTGCAGAGTGCAGAATGCCTTAAATTTACTGTTTCAGAGATTGCATGATGTCATCAGGTGGTAATCCAGGAAATTATCCTTTGTGTTTGTCCATACTTTTTAATAGACTCGTCTTCACTAAATGGCTAACCAACTTTGATCGAAAGAGCTATTGTTAACATCTTTTAAATGCAGTCTTTTGTTTTATTTTCTGGTAGCAATAGCACTTTTCCAACCAGATACTTTATTGTAAGATGTGTGTTTATGTTTAAGAGTATTAACATTATGGTTAAGGCTCCCAAAAGTAGTTTTAAAAGCAAGAGTAAATACATGTATGTCCTTTCAGAATCAGATCTTATCTGTGTTCAGGACTAATGCAGGCAGTGTAAAGAACATATCTTATGCATTGTAAAGACCATCTATATTTATATCTAAAATTATTTATTTATAATCTTGGATTTAATAAAAGAACGGTCTGTAATCTTATGTGATCAGAGGATCACAAAAAGGCCAGGATATGAGGTGACTTGCTGTGCAATAAAACAGATTGTAATCTCTCCCCACATCTCTGCTTTTCTGCAGCTGACGGACTTGTCCCGAAGGATGTTAAGAGGCTGAGCGAGTCTGCACGAGTTTTCACACCAGAGCTAGATCCAGGAGGGCCCAATACACCGGACCAGAGCCCAGAGAGTCCCAGAATGGGCGTGGGAAAGAACAACACCCCCAAGATGGACAGTAGCACTGAGCCAGCCAAATATGAAGATGAGAGCAAACATGAAGCAGACTTTTACCCCATTCCAGTGCGTAACATTTGACATACCACTTTATAGCAACTGTTTTATTTCAGTGCACCTACTTTTACTGATACAACTGCCCTGCTGCTTGGATAACTCATCGTCTTTAGTTAGATCCTCTTGGCAAAGGCCCGGTGATTCATGCAGGTCGATGGCTTTGTAACAAGAGCTTTTTGTGTGCCTCTCACACACAACTAATACTGTTTTCAGCTGGTAAAACCAAATCGGAGTTGAATTGAGTTCTACACATTATCAATCTGGAATGGCTCTTGCTGAAAGCAATTGCAAACTACGGAACGCCATGACAGGTTTTTGAATCTGATTGGGTGAAGTGTCACAACAGCAGAACAAGCCAAAAAATCTAACTTTTGTTACATCCAGTTGAGAGAAAAGCACAGACATCTTCTCTGTCCACAAATCCACAAAGCGCTTACCTTCTTAACATCTTTCACACGCAATATAGTCCACACTGACGCTAAAATAGTCTGAAGTACGTCTGTTGCTGTCACCATGTTTGTTTTGGTTCACGTGGGTGCTTTGCCTTTGGCTTCCGCACAAACCTCAATGCTGCTCTGTGATTGTTCCCGCCCACCAGACCAACCTTAAAGTGCAAACTAAGATGGAGTCTCACAAATATCGCGATAATCCTGTTAGAGCACTACAGAAAAATCAATGACAAAAGTGACCTACAGTTTTTTCTCAAAGAAATAGTTTTAAGTGAATTTATGAACAGTATAATTCTGTTTTGTGTTTCAAGATAATGACAAAATATTTAATTGTACCCTTCTCTAGCTATAACACCTCAAATACAGTTAATTATATAACTTAAGTGTCATGTAATCAACTATTATATAATTATTATAGTTAATTACATAACACTTAAGATGTGCTAAAGCCTTCCTGCTTAACTGTTTTATATTTTAAATGTGGTAATATGCCACATAGCACCACATAGATGGATCTCCTCTCGCGTGTTTGTGAGTGCCAAGCCTTTAATTGCACCTTTGTATGTGGATTTTCTCTCACGTTTGGTCTGTGTTTGAGGCCAACTGCCAAAAATGTGTCATGTAATCTCCACCTTTTTGACTTGTAAGGAAAACATGTTGAATCTTTGTGTGGGTGCAGGTGGTGGTGAATGGAGTTGGTGCGGCTGGCCCAGACCAGGACACTGAAAACACAGAGCTCATGGCCATCTACACCAAAGGGGAAGTGGAAAAGGTAACCTAGAAGGGGCAATCCAGTGATATCAGTTGTTCAAGCTTGCAAAAAACAATAGTTGCTTGCTTAATCAGTATTGTTTTGTAGATTTTCAGTTCCCCTTTTTCCATTTTCTGTCTAAGTCATCTTACGCCCAAAAATAAAATGGAATTTGCTGACATGATCATGTGATACCACAAGATTGAACAAAAATGAATCTTTTTACAGTGTTAATTATATTGTTTAGTGTTCTTCTGAGAAATTGTTAAAACACATTCTTTAGAACTCGATTTTCTCCCATTAAGCACATCCGTTTCTGTACATAATTTATCAAACTATTACACAAATAAAACCTCTGTGCTTGTGAAATACTTTGCTTGTTTTGTCTCCTACAGTTGAGTTTTGCAAGTCACCATGACATAGCCCTTCTCTACAACAATCTGTCTGTTCAGCATACCATTGTCCTATCGTGTGCCACTTTTCTCCAAGAAAAGTTTTCACTCTTGAAACTTTTGTCCAGTTGACAGAATATAATTTTCTTTTGATATGGAATCTGCTTGGGTGACTGAGGGATTCACAGAGATTCTTTATAACTTACATGTCAAATATTGAAAATGTATCCAAAGAGGGCTGCACAGTTGTACCAAGAAACAATCTGAGAAATGTTTTTTTTGTGTGTGTGTTTAGAGTTCTATGTCTGAAACCCTGGACAGCACAGACAGCATTGATGTGAGGAAGATGGATATGATCTACACCATCGAAGACACTCCTCCCTGGTACTTGTGTGTGTTCCTGGGCATGCAGGTAAGCCATCTCTTTGTTTTTACTGATTTATTTACAGTGCCAATAGATGTGCCATATTTCTGTTTTTTTTTTTTCAGCACTACTTGACGTGTTTCAGTGGAACCATTGCCGTCCCATTCCTTTTGGTTGAGGCAATGTGTGTGGGTTATGACCAGTGGGCTACCAGCCAGCTCATTGGGACCATCTTCTTCTGTGTGGGCATCACCACCCTGCTGCAGACCACCCTTGGATGCAGGTGCGAACTCGAACAGTGCTGTGCATTGTCTGTTGCTCTTTTCCTCCTCTTCACTCTCAAGTGCCACTCTCAGTTCCTCTTGTTTAAAAGTGTCCTAAGAGTGGTACTTCAGTTTAAGCACAATGTAACCTCTGCAAATAGCAGAAACATATAAAACTAAATGTATTATTCCTCTATATTATACTCTGCACTGCTGTCTGAGTCTCGCTAGTTCTCGTGGTATTTCGGGTCCTCTCGCGGTAACTCTGAAGTCATGTGATGCATGTAAGTTATGTGGACTAATAGTTTTAATCTTGTCAGTCAATCAAGCTGGCAATGGCATCGTGAAGGGCTTTAGTAGATGTTGTGTGAGCCAAACTGAGCTGTTTGAAGTGAGTGACATGCTAGTAATACTCATCGCGAGTTGGCAAGGTCTTTCCTTGTTTCAGCCGCTCAAAGCTGAGTTTACTTTACCAAGATACTGAACTAAGCATACATCAAATCAAGCTCTCTAAGCAGTAGGAGATACACACCCTAAGCCTGTTGCACCCCGTTGTTCTCACAGCACAGTATTTTCATACATCTGCTAATAAACTTTGAATAATGACTATTGACTATCACCAAGGGACTAACCATCTCAATTGCACTATTCCCTTGAAGTATGGGAACCTGTTGAAGAGAGATTTGGATATATGGACACTGAATATATTGAACTGTTTTTGTTTAGACTGTTAATTGAATCTTGCCCACTGAACTACCTAAGGTCTTGACCTACAACTGTGCATATGGAAATAGTCACTTTTGTACTTCATTACTAAAAAAAATACAAGGTACATGCATTTAAAGTTACTGCTTCATTGGTTCTCAACCTCCTAGAGTGAACTGTAGTAAGCTTCTGATACTTTATTACTATATTATTACTACATTATATATTATATTTATTTATTTTATTATTATATTACTGCCGGTACATACTGTTTACCACTTTAATGCCAAAGTCTTCCAGAGTCTAATTAGCATTAGCTAAGGTGTAAATGTTACAACAAGCCAACCCTAAATGTCATCAAGGCCTTTTCATTAAAAGATAATATTTCATTATCATGAGCTTGTTTTGTGTGTCGTTAGTGCAGCTTTAAAAATATATGGGTTGAAATGACTTGTATAAAAATGTCCTAAAAGAGTTTTAAGGAAATCATTTAAAATACTATGATAAAAGCTTGAATAACTGACATGTGAGACTGACATGTGATCTGGTCTTTGACTCCTCCCTCACTCTTTACATGAGCGTAATGTTAAGTCACATCTGTAAGCAACTGCTTTATTGTGGTGTTTTATTGACTTTAAACTTATGTCGTTGGTTACCAAACTGTGGTTAGCCTCAGCGTTTTAATGAATGGGGTGATGTCATGTGAGAGCTCACGTGAGTGAAAATACCACTTTATCCAATGCGTTGGTGGTGTAACATATCCGTCATGACTCATTATCATTGTTAGTCACAATTCAAGTTCTACAACAGAAATGTAAAGAAACAAGGAGGATTTTCCAAAGTTGCATTAACCAGTCACATTTATACATTTATACAATGTTCAAGACTTCTTCTTCTCTCATGTAAAATAGTTTCTTGGCTTCTGTTTTTTTGGGTCAAGTATTAAAACAAACCACAATGAACTTTTGTTTTCCAGGCTTCCTTTGTTCCAGGCCAGTGCATTTGCCTTCCTGGCTCCAGCCCGAGCCATTTTGTCCCTGGACAAATGGAAGTGTAACACAACAGGTAAACTCTCTGCTCTTTCACACACATAAATATTAAAGGACTATTACTAATTTGTGTTATAATTTTTCGTCTTATGGAATTGATCAGATATCCCATCAATGAATAGTACAGAACTCCTTCACACAGAGCACATCTGGCATCCCAGGATACGAGAGGTAAAACCAATTTAAAATGATAAACATGCATACATAATACATATTACTTTACTCTCTGAGCTTTGTGTAAAAAGTAAATACTTTGTTTCACTGATTACCTTGTCATTTTTTTCCTCACCTTAAATATTGTTAAATTTCATCAACTCAAACACATTTGCATATTTACAAGTTTATAATGAAAATATTTATTTAACAGATCCAGGGAGCCATCATTGTGTCGTCTATGGTGGAAGTATTTATAGGTGCACTGGGTCTTCCTGGGATTTTACTCAAATACATTGGACCTTTGACCATTACACCCACAGTGGCTCTCATTGGACTGTCCGGTTTCCAAGCTGCTGGAGAGAGGGCCGGGAAACACTGGGGCATTGCTATGTTGTAAGTACACTATATTATAATCATGGGTTTAGGATTGTTGGCATAGCAAATTATCAATTTAAAACAAAATATATCTTTTGAATGGTGAAAAGTCCTCAAAATAAAATATCACATATATCAGGAAGCTGAAACCTATGCTTAGTAGAGTTCTATGTGAGTGGATTACTTGACTATTTTTTTAATGCATTATTTATGTTTAACCTGTTAGAGGCACTTCCAGGAGGTTTTCATTCATCTTAATTGTCTATTTGAGTCACCTTGTATTGACTCAAATAGGCAATTAAGATAAGTGAGACTGATTCATAGGAAAGACGTACTTGATCTGGGATGTTCACGTGGCATGACATCAATACCTGCTGCGTCATTGTTGTTTACCCAGTGTCTGTTGACCATTTCCATCCCAGTCCTCCGCACTGTCCCGCAGGGGCAGGATTTGAGCTTGTAATTGTCTGCTATTTGCTTATTCTCGGCTTGTTAGAGTAATTGATTGCTCTGGGGCCTCTGATGTCTCAGCCAGACAGATGGGCCGCAGAGATCAGGGCTGTGTAAATCGTTCATTTATTTTTCTCTCACTAATCTAATCTCTTTGTCTGCAGGACTATCTTTTTGGTGCTTATATTCTCACAATATGCAAGAAATGTCCACTTCCCTTTGCCGATCTACAAAGCCAAGAAAGGCTGGACTTCTTATAGACTGCAGGTCTTCAAAATGTTTCCTGTGAGTAAAGTGTGCATTTTCATTTTCATTCATTTTATGTGAACTTAAATTGAGTCTGTCACTGCTCACTGCCTGAGGCTTGTACATTACAGCAGGTACATCAGCCACTGACTACCCCCTGCTGGCTCTACGATGCATTACAATATTAATTAAGATTACGGTATTTAACACCCATAAAATAGTGGCTCTTCGTTGTGTTATATTTATGGTTTCTTTCTGAGGAAATGAAAGTGACATCAGATGTTCAGGTCTGTCAGTTTATGTACCATACCATGTATCATAATGGAGCAGTAATATTGTATGCATTTCACAAGAACCTTTTTTGAAGAAAATGTAACTTTTTTTTATGTATGGTGATCACAACTACTACTACTTGAATTAGTGTTTGTGGAGGCACAAATTTTCTTCTACAAGTGCTCCAGTGCACTTTATCTGGTATTGGCCTCTTAATGTCTTAATGGGAGGTGGAGGTATGTCTTATGATGGTTATAGCTATGCACTACAACAAAAAGTCATTAGCCCCACTCCTTTGGTGCATGTATATAAAGTGTGTACATTTAACAGAAATGTATTTTTTACTAAATTGTTAATCTACATTAAAAAAAAAAAAAATATTTTAATGCTTTTATGCCTTCCAGATCATTATGGCTATCCTGGTGTCATGGTTCATGTGCTTCATCTTTACTGTAACTGACGTTTTTCCTCCGGAAAAGGACAAATATGGATTTTATGCTCGCACAGATGCTCGACAGGGGATTCTTGCTGCTGCACCGTGGTTCAAAGTCCCTTATCCTTGTAAGTTAATGGAAACATGAGGAGGGATATGTATTTGATATGATGGTATCGATGTAGGATAGTAGGTTTTTTATTCTTATTTTTTCCTATTTAAAACACGTTTGAATGGCTTTCAACATGAACCGTAAATACTTTTAATCTGCGCCATTTAACACAAAAAATACTCAAATGTTTTCCTCTTCCAGTCTGAACTCCAAGACCCACGCGTAATTATTCACAATCAGAAATGGATGAAGCTTTTACTTATTAAATTCAAATTTAAATTAGGCTAATTGCACAGCTGCAGCCTTACATTGACTGTTTCAAATGTAGTCATCATCAACTAGACAGAACAAAAAACAAGTCCACGTCACGTTTCAAAGTAAGCTCATATAATATATGAGAATGACGGGTGGGAGTTGAAATCTTGATCTTAAAAGCATTGTTCAGACGACTCTCTAACCTCAGATACTATGGACCACTCTGGGGTGAATAAGAGATTACATTGATTAAAGATATTTTGTTTGAATTCAGTCTTACAAAATGTTACTACAAAAGTCTCATTGCTTTTTCCATGTGTCTCATCTATAGTTCAGTGGGGCTTACCGACAGTTACAGCAGCAGGTGTGATTGGGATGATGAGCGCAGTGGTCGCCAGCATCATAGAGTCAATAGGAGATTACTACGCCTGTGCCCGCCTTTCGTTGGCCCCTCCTCCACCAATACATGCAATCAACAGGTAACAGTACTTTGTGATGCTCTGAAAACCCCTGAAATATGAATCCATAATCTATTTCTATGTCACTCGCAGAGGCATCTTTATGGAAGGACTTTCGTGTGTGCTGGATGGACTTTTTGGGACAGGAAATGGCTCAACATCGTCAAGCCCAAATATAGGAGTCTTGGGCATTACAAAGGTTTTTTTGTTTTTTTATATCAAAATACTTGTGACACTGTTTACTATGTTATGCTATATTCTTGTAGCTTATGTAACTTTAACATTATATTAACACAATTTTGATTATTCATTAATCTTTTTACATTTATTCTTGTTAAGGGCGATGGTTATTGAAGCCAAACCTACTAACACTGGGCCTTTAGGTTGGGTGTATCCTGGACAGTGGTCAGCGATAGTTTCAGGACTGACTGAATGTGAAAATGGATGGTTGTGTGTCTCTGTCAAAGATGGAGGATAATTTATCAAACATGTATGTCTGTGGCTGGTGGGAGGAAATACAGATGACACCCAGCACAGTAGCACGGGCAAGAGTCTACCCAAGGAGCTCTCTGAGGACAGATAATAAACCCAAAATGACGTCAAAGCACTAACACCTCGACCACTAGTTCCTCCTATGATTAATTAGTTTATAATAAATAATAATTAGTTCAGTCTAAATAAAATATTAATGAATAGAAGGACTGGTTTAAATCTGCCATTGGTTTATCTTCATGTCTAACTTCTGATTTCTTTGGTGTTTCAGGTGGGCAGCAGGCGTGTGATTCAGTACGGCGCTGGGATGATGCTGTTGCTTGGCCTTGTGGGTAAATTCAGTGCCCTCTTTGCGTCACTTCCTGACCCTGTCCTCGGAGCACTTTTCTGCACCTTGTTTGGGATGATCACCGCTGTGGGACTGTCAAACTTGCAGTTTGTGGACCTCAACTCCTCCAGAAACCTCTTTGTCTTGGGGTTCTCCATCTTCTTTGGCCTCATGTTACCAAGCTACCTCAAACAGAACCCACTTGTTACTGGTGAGTCAAAGTGTACCACAAAGACGATAACAAATCCTGGCTGATCTATATAAAGAATTGCGGTGTTGCTTCTGCAGGTATTGTTGAGATTGACCAAGTGTTAAATGTGCTTCTCACCACCGCCATGTTTGTTGGAGGCTCGGTAGCTTTTATTTTGGATAACACAATTCCTGGTGAGTTCTTGCCCCTCTATCCAGTATGATTGTGTTTCATTATAACCTCATCATGTATTTAATCGGCTTAGGTTCTCTTGAGGAGCGTGGAATAAGGAAGTTGAAGCGTGGGTCAGGTGTGAGTGCAGCAGAGCTGGAGGGAATGAGATCCTATGATCTACCGTTTGGAATGGACTTCATCCGCAAACACTCAGTCTTCAAATACTTCCCCATCAGCCCGACATTCACAGGCTACCAGTGCAACAGGCTGCTGAACGACTGCAGGAGCTGCTCGGGACATGAAATGAGGGTCAAAACTCCTGAAGGAGGAGCAGAAAATGTAGTATAGCTGGACCTCCGAGAGCAGGGGACTTTTCACTGAAACTACAGGATGACAGTTGTGATGCACCGAGTTTATTAGTATGTTGGGTTTTTTTTTTTGCTTGTCAATCTATTCCTGCTTCCTTCTAGGCTTTTGAAGCATGCTCTCGCAAGTCGCAGCATGCTGAAACGATGTCTCTTTTGGGAAGTTAGAGATAAAAGCGTGTGCACATGTGTATTTATTACATCATTCCCATTCATTGCAAAGTTTAAAGATAAATGCTAATTCCAATTTGATACCACAGTGAATGTGGTAAAATTGGATTATGCAAAAACTCCCATGAATAAAATGTTATAACCAGTTATGCAACCACAATAGATATGCACAAACACATTAGACGAGATCTGAAATGCACAATGTGACCTCGCACAGATGGACATGCAGATGCCACGCACAGAGATTGTGATTTTGTGATTTTGTTTTGCACTATCTGCCTCTTGAGTTCTACGCTGGAATGTCACGTCACATTTCACCCCCGTATTTGTCAGGGACCCCACTCATCTCACTTATGTTATCAATGTCATATGATATCACTTCTGTTTACAGCTCTACTGGACATCTAGTCAGTATTAGGCGCTAATCAGTTCTGAGAAGTGCAGTATGTTCTCCAAAATTCTTCTGAAAATCAGTTTTAGAGCAGTGGTTAGTTCGTTTCATATTTTAAAGATGCAGATATTAAACCCATTACCAAAAAGTGAAGACGCATCTACAGCTTTAATCAGACCTAAAATATCATCCATACCTGTGCTCTTAAACATAAAAGAAAGTGTTGCTTAAATGACCACTAAAATTACTAAATGATGTTTAACAATGCAGATTTTTCCCACTTGCAATAGTCATTTTAAAGTAATTTCCTGCCCACTGTTTATCTTATAGGTTCATTATGTAGCTTTTCCGGTGTAGTCTGTCATCTGCTTGTTTATTACTTTGAATAATAACGTGATGGATACAGATGAATACATTTTATGCCATACTGTGGAACAATCAAGGCAATTACAGATATTTTGTTACTCAAAAATACCTTGAGTTCGATGGACTCTCCACAGATCGGACCTGTATCTGAAAGTGTGATCTGTTTCTCTCTGTGAAGATAAGTTTAGTACCTTAGTGTGGTACATTCCAGGTAAAGCAACAGCATATCTGTGGAGACAAAAAGATGGCAGGCCCTCCATGAGAAAAGTTACATAGTGCATCTCTAACTTTACAATCCAGTGAGGATGGTAATTTTAAACATTTTGTGACAGAGCCTGTAAGATGTTAGCACACTTGTTGGGTATAATCAATCAGTACTGTGTGCCAAAGCAATTAATTCGTTTTGTTTTATGCAATTTTCAAGTTGACCAAAAGTTGCGTAATTTGAACAACTGTAGTCTCAATAAGAAATTTAACTTCATCAAACCAAAACCATATTGACACTGCCATTGTCAGAAAACCATTTGAATGTCGAACTTTCTACTTCCTATTGCTCTATTATATTTATTTATTTAAGACCAGATAGTTTGTTAAATTCGTTTGAGGAATGGCTTGTGCACAAATGCTATAGTTTACTCAATCTTATGCTATAAAGATATACTTCTCAGACCTAAAATTTCAGATTTTTATAATGTTAATCATCTAGAATTAGAAAATATGCTTCTATTTCATTCCTTTTTTCAGTTATATTCTGAAAGGTGAAATTTTTGTCAGGGCCTTTTTAATACACACACTGTTTCCTAATGTAATGGTGCCAACATGTGTCATTAAGATGGTTATTACTCTTGAATTGTTTAAATACCAGATTGCATTGTTTGGACCTACTATGCCATAACTCAAGCAGTATGAATCAGTGGTGAAAGGCATTTGGCTTTTCGATTTCTTCATTAATTAACTACAGCCTCTTTGTTTAACATGTACTTCACTGAAACTGTCCTCATATTTCATTGTATGTCTGTGTTTATTGGGAACTGTCACTCTTTAAAATCTAATTTAGATCATTTTATGTTTTCTGTGGTAGTACAGTATTGTTTTTGTACTGCACTATTTTCTGCCTTATGACTGACAAGGTCAAAGTTGTGGCAAAGCTAGTAAGTAGTTTTGATGCTGTACTTGTAATTTTATTTGGACTTTCTAAAATGTTGTTTATATTGGACCTTTCAGCAGACTAGAAATGCATAAATTGTATTTTCCTCCTTACAGGTATACTATCAATGCCCTTTTCATCAATGTTAATGATACTAGTTCATCACATGCTGTTCATGCACAGTCATCCTCATTATATCTGGCTGTTAAATGTGTGTCCTACATCAGTGACCAGTGACCACCTTGTTAAGAGCCTGATAATCACCTGCCTTACATGGTTTATATGTGTTAACACTGCGACCCACTGTTCTCCATTTGCATTAGTTTTAATGGTTCTGTTTAGGGATGCACCAACTATCCAGTATATTGTCTTATTACACCAATTTATCGACCAAAATTTGACTGATTGAACCATTATCTGATTCATTAAAAATTATTATATCGGTGCTGATGTCAGTATGGTATCGGTGCATCCCTAGTTCTGTTACATCTTTTTTACCTCTGGTGGTTCTTAAGTTACACTTTGACCCACAGATGGCCCTTAAGGAGGTGTCACTCAATGGCATCATTCCCTTTCAGTTTTTTGAAGGGGCTGTTATATGAAGAATATACTTATGTGTATAAGTGTTTATTTCATATATTGTTTTATACATCTTTTATGTGTGTACATTTTGTACAAGTCATTTTTTGTAACTAAAATCATAATGTTTATTCTAAAATCATGCTGAAGACAGTGTCGTAATTTAAATTACATTTTATCCTAATTTAAATCTGGTTCATTATGTGTGTGTGTGTGTTTTTTTTTTTTTACATTTTATTCTTTAACCAAGTGAACATAACCCCAAACATAAAGACATTTAAAGCTACATGTAATATAAGATGTGTATATTTATTAAGTAGTTTACTAACTGTACAGAAGAAATGTGTACACCAATTGTAGCAACAAATGTTTTATTATTTGTTTCTGAAACAATTTAATAAGATGTTACAGAATGGCTGTTGTGTTGTCTTTATTAGTCACACTCTTGACTCTTGACTGCACATTTTTGGCATTTTAGCTGATGTTTAGGCACTGGGCAGGATCCAGACCAAACTGACCATTCAGCTTTTGAAAGTGTAAAGAGAAAACTTCTTTATGGCATATTTACCTCTAGCTCAACATTTTCAAATCCAAGTGCCGTGGCACCAGGGGCAGTAGAAATATATATGGATATTAGTCTTAATCACTTGCTCCAATTATACCCAATGTAGCTCAACAGCGCCACCCCCGACAGTGCCAGGAACACTTCACTTTACTCAGAGATAAGACAAACGCAGATAAGTGATTGAACCAGAAACATGTAGAAAATAATCCGTTTTTTATTACATTATTATGTGCAGAATCATTTGTAACTTATAACCAGATGCCCTACCAGAGAGGGTCAGAGGGCTTTGGGCTGTGGAGAAGTCTGTACACTGCTCCAAAACTAAAGAAAATCCAGTCCAGAGCAGTGCGTCCTGTGGAGTGGAGAGGGCAGAGGAACTGTGCACCTGAAAGAGGAGCTGGAGGGAGGAGGCAAGAGAGAGAGTCACAAAAAGAGGACAGGTACAAGCCAACCTCAGAGCACGACTATTTAAGAGGCTGTCATTTAATGTTAAATGCCATTTGGATGTATTATTATCTATATTAAACTAATATTTCTTACTGAAGCGTTGCGTAAAGGAGGTGTCCAGAAATAACCCTCGTGCGTAAAAGCCTCATCCGGACGTCACGCGCCAGGTTAGTTTACTTTCAAACTCAAAACAAAATGCAGCGTGAAGCTTTTTATCATGAAGAGAGCATCTGTACTGACGCCTGTGGGCCCTATAGATACACTACTACTACTACTACTACTACTACTACTACTACTACTACTACTACTACTACTACTACTACTACTACTACTACTACTACTACTACTACTACTACTACTACTGCTGCTGCTGTTGCTGTTGTTTCTTTTCAATCTTTCATAAATCCAGTTAAGGTCAAGACGGTTTGATTACACTGAATTAACTGGAGCACCAAGAAAAACAGTTTAATCCTAGTTTAGACTTAATTTTCCATTGTGCTACATAGTGTTTACTCATTTGGATGTTTTGTTTTTCTATCAAACTTTTGCCACTTAAGTTTGAACACTCCTGTTGTTGTTTCTTTTCTTTCTTTCATACATCCAGTTCAGGTCAAGGCTGTTTTGATTAGACTTACTCATCTGTATCGCCATCAAACACAATTTAACTCTAGTTTAGACTTAATTTTCCATTGTACTACTTATCTGTACGTTTTGTTTTTCTATCAAACTTTTCCTCATTAAGTTTGAACCCTCCTCTGTTCTGAGCTGAGGTGGACTGGAGCTTTGTGCCTGTGTGATATAGAGCCTGACAGAGGTGTTTATGTTTCGTTATGAGCCTCCGTGTTGATGGTTACAATGGAGGAGCCTGATGTTCATCTATTGTCTCCTGCCTCATTCATGTGTCTCTTGGTTCCTCAGTGTGAACAAAGAGGGCGTGAGGCGCGCGCTCTGATTGGCTCGTGCGCTTTGTCTGCTGCGCACAGCAGATGGACTCTCTCTCCCTTCGTCTTGTCGTCTGTCATTTCGCTTAAATTCACGAGAAGCTGTTCCCAGGATTGTTTTCAGCTCTAACAGGGATTAGGCCAGGACTTTGAGGCGAGTGTAGCAGCGTTCAGCCACAAGAGGAGCGGATCTACGCGGTGCCCGCAGGTGGAGGAGGACGAGGAGCCCGAGCGTGTGCCCTAAAAGTCGGTAAGAACAAGACTCAAGCTGCGGGGAGGCGCCGTGGTCTCAGAAACAGCCTATTCATCGGTGCAGCTTGTATCTTATAGAAACCTAAACCTATTCCAGCCTTATGCATCTCCTGCAACGCCTCAAATAAGCATCACATAGGATTATTTATTTATCATTTATTTATTTAGTCTTATAAGGAAAAGTAGGCTATACCCCTGAAATGTGCCCATCTAAGGCAATACTGTGATCACGATTCACCTCATTTATAGGTTATTCTGTCTGCTCTATCATCAGCAGAAGGTTGTGAACACGTGGCTCTGATTTAGCCAAAAACAACTGTCAAAATCATGCTGGTGTTTCTGATCTCAGGGTTCCCCCTCTCCAAACACAGCCCTGGGACTGACATGGCATGGGCTTAGTGGGCTTGGTGTTTATCAAAGTGTAAAGACTGTTCCTGAGATATTTTTGAGGGAGCCTGACAAGCTTCACAGTAGGAGTCCAGGGCATTTTATTGAAAAGTGTGGTTGCAGTAATAATGCAGCTAAGAGCCAGTCCATTCTTCATGTGGGTTAAAGAAGCAGACCCAGTATAAACAAGGGTACATGTGTGACAGCTGAAGGCAGGAAGTTGTGGTCATGGGTTTTAATGGCATTTTATAGTGCGTTCTTTCACCACAATGAACCAACAGAGCTGCATTGCCAGACAGCGCCTCTTTACATACCCATGCAGAATACAAATGACCAAATTCAGAGTTAAAGGCTTAGTGCTAAATTCAGCAATGATGTAAAGGGACAAAAATGAAATTACCAGCTGGCTGTAGCTGATATAAACCACATGTGAATTCAACTGTCTTTGAACTCTTTTGGACTCAACCAGGACCCAGTTCAGTCATGGTTCAGTCCATATTTTCCACAGCTGAGTTACTGACTTTTCTCTGGTTATAATAATCATAAACATCTGTCTGTGTTGTGTTTGGAGCTGCTCTGGGTTAACTCTACAGATTAATGGTGTAAAAGTATCAAACAGCGTCCATTCAAGTTCCATTTGATTGCTAGTCTATTGCAGAAACACTATCAGTTCTGCCACATCAGCAAACGACTAAACATAATGTCACTGTTGGAAAGTTGCAGAAACATTAGTCAGTCCTAAACAGATCCTGTTGCAACATTATCTGTCAGTGTGGATCACCCAAACCAGACTAAGACTGAGCTTGACCATGACTGCATTAACATATATAATGACATATTGTGTGCAGGTCAATAGTGAGCGCTTGAGCATTTGACAGGGGCTAATACAGGCTATGAAATATTAACACGTCTTAGCGGGGATCCCGGCTGATTGGTCGTTAATATTTCATTGTCTCATTTGTTTCCGAGATTGTCAGCCTCAGATTACCTTTCAATACCAGACATACTTGTTTACTGAGTGCATTTATAGCGGTGAGTAACAGAAGTGAACATAAGACTAAACAATGTTGTATATGTCTCATTAAATTGAGGAAGTTCTTGAGCGTGTTGGAGGTAATGTCAGCTTCCTGTGTGACCCAGCGCTAAAGAGGAAGCTCCCTAACGGAAAGCGAGCACTTCCTTTGAACACTACTTTATTTAAAATTATTTAGATGTCAACGATAACTTGTGTTTTATGAAGAGTTTCATACTAACATCATAGGATCATCGTTGTAACCTGTGCTCCTTTCTCTCCTGTAGCTTCTCCAGACAGACGACAGAAAACCACGAACGGTAAGTCAGTCTGTCACTTTAAAGCTGTACTATGCAACTTTTCTGGTGAAAGATCTGGCATCAGCTTTGTTTCTATAGATATGTTACTTTTGTGCTATCAAACTTTATTAAATTACAGACATTTTATTGCTAAAAAATAATAATAATTTGAAAAACTTGTTTTCTCATAGTAAGGGCTCTTCTCCAGAGATCTTACCAGTAACTTGACCTGCTTGTCTCCATGGAGATTGATCAGTTTCATGCCATACTGTGGAACATTACAGCTAAAACATTCTCAGTGGAGACAAGCAGCTGGCTGACCCTCCTCTGGAAAAGTGACATACTGTAGTTCACCTTTAAATGTGTCAGAATGTGATAATTTGGCCTAATTTTAAACTAAATGATGATCGAACAAAAGCAGGATGCCAACTTCACTGTTAAAGCGACTGAAAGAGTGTGTTCAGCACCTGTTCCTTTCCTTCAGGAGACACAAAGAGCCAATCCGAACAGCTGCAGTAGTCTGGTTTAGGGCGTTAAGGGCTAAGACAAAAGTAGAGGTAAGAGCTGGTTAGTTAGTTAGTGTCATCATGCTCACTTACATTTACTTAAGTTATTTTATGGATCTCAACAGTGACCGCCTGCAATATTCTATTCATTTTTCCCATTGACTTTTCAAAAAATTTAAATATTAAGAGCCTCCGAAGTCATCACAGAGGCCATTGTGGAGGCTTTGTGCTGACTAACATCCATAATGCATTTTAAGACCCAAAAAACAAATTTAAAACGCAAGATTCAGCCAAATGCTTTAATAATTTAGCTTTTTGTAACATTTCAGAAACAGATTTTAAATAAAATGACAGGCTTTGTGGTTATTAGTTACCACATAGCTGATTAGCCCTGGAGAAGTGTTGAAACTTTTAATATATTTCCTTTTTCGGAAAGTCTATGGGAAAAATTAATGGTAAATTTTGTTCCAGAGGCAGGGGGTGGGCAGTCACTGTTGAGCTCCATTCCAGTGACACTAGCCAAGATTGTCAGCACTTTTTAGTTTTAACCCTTAAGAATGGTGTTTGTGTTCCTGATTATATCCCAAAATAACAAATCAAATCTTAAAGAGAATCTCTGGCTGCATTAAGTTGTTTCCCTGTGGGTCGGTACTTCCTGTGAGTGTGCCGCGATCATGAGGAGTCATAAGACTGCAGTTTGTGGACGAAAGCCTTGACTGTGTGTTGTGTTTGTTTTCTCTCGCAGCGTGTCCCATGATTCCTGAGAATGGGTGACGGGGTTCAGATTGGAGAGAACAAATTTATCAGCAAGTAAGTTTCAGTCATGGTGTAGCCACAAAGCCCTCAGCAGCAAGAGTCCTGGAGTTTGTGCATTATAATCTGGATTAATTAGGATTATTTTTGTCTAAATATCCATTTCTACCTGGAAAAAAAGGCTCAAACGTCTTTGGGCCACTCTTACGCCACTTGTTTAGGCAGCCTGTTATCTCTTATGTAAGATATGTGCTATTTACTACCAAATTATGTCATTTAGATCTACCATTCTTTCCCATCTGAAGACCTACAACTTGTACTATGAAGGACAGAACCTGCAGCTCCGGCACAGAGAGGCAAGTGCATATTTCAGTTCAATACTCTCCTCTTTCCTCCACTGGGGGTTATAATAATATCCCTTCAATGTCCATTTAATGACTGTGCATTGATTGTGACACGTCCGCTACCAGGAAGAGGGGGAGCTCATCGTGGAGGGCTTGCTGAACATCTTCTGGGGCCTGCGTCGTCCAATCAGGCTTCAGATGCAGGACGACCACGAGAGGCTCCGCCCACCCCCCTCTTCTACGTCCTGGCACTCGGGCTGCACTCTGGATGGTCAGGGGTAAGAGGTGCATCCTGATCCGGTTACAGATCGCCCTGACCAGAAATAGTTATAGCTATAGATTCTGTGTAGAGTGTCCAAGATTATAAGAGGAATCACCAGAGCGAAATCTGAGCTCTGATGTGCTTATTTTTGTATGGGGTTTCCATGGTATTTAAACAGTTTATTGTTTATTTGATAGGAACCGATACAAAAAACATAGCTTAACTTCATCACGTAGTATAATTAGAAAATCCCTTTATCTTTTGGCAGTTCTGATAATTAATAGTGATGATTAAAGGTGTCTATCTGGTGGATGGTCCAACACCTGCTTGTCCTCATAGAGCTGTTAATGCTTTCTCAATAGCTCCACAGCTGTTAATGCTCTATTCCCAAGAACGCCCCCTCCACAGTAAATGCATTAGGAATTTATCCATATCTGTAGGCACTGAATAATTCATGCACGATGGACAGGACACCCTTCATTAGAAAAGTTCCATAGTGCAGCTTTAAGTGGAATATTACATTGGTTATACAGCAATAATAAATACAGGGAATATGTTAAAGCACAAAATATAGCCTTGGAAATGTTACTTCTATTATCAAATGTGTAGATATTAACTAAATTACTTTAATGACATAGTTTTTAAAAGTATTTTCAGATTTGAACTTTAACAGCCACACCAAATCAATAACATCTGCTTTTTACCATCTAAAAAACATTGTAAAAATCAAAGGTTTACTGTCAAAACCAGACTTGGAGAGACTTGTTCATCTATTTGTCTCCAGTAGGTTAGACGACTGTAACGTCCTGCTCACTGGCCTCTCCAAACGAGTCTTAAGACAGAACAGTACATTCAGATAGAACACTGCTGCTCGGGTCCTGACTACAACCAGGAAGTACTTCTCACATGCGTCCTGTTCTCAGGTCTCTGCACTGGCTCCTGTGGCTCAGAGAATAGACTTTAGTACATCTCTCACATGTTAGAGCCACATGAACCATCTCACACTCTGAGGACTTCAGGGACCGGCCTCCTGCTGGTCCCAGAGTCAGGACTAAACATGGTGTTTCAGTGTTTCTGTTTAATGCAGCTAAAACCTGGAACAGTCGTCCTGAAGATGTGAGACAGGCTTCTACTTTGACAATGTTTAAATCCAGACTCAAAACAGTTTTGTTTAGCTGTGCATATGACTGAAAAGGTTTTATTCTGCAGTTTTCTGCTTTAATGTTAATTTTATGATGATTATTTGTGATTCTTTATGTCTTGATTTGTTGTGTTGTGATTTGAATGTCTTTCTTATTCTGTAAAGCTCTTTGAATTACCTTAAACTTGCCTTGCCTTCTATTACAGAGCACCACAAAGCACAGAGAGCCACCAGTCTGCACAACCGACCCCACCTACAGTAGAGGTGACACCACCCGCCGACACCCACCCAGACGATAACGACATCAATGAGGAACAAGCTGAAGGTGAGAGATGCGCTATGCGAAAAGTGACACTGCTATAGTTAATGATTGACTGTGTAACGTCCTCGTCTGCTTGTCTCCATTGAGAAGTTATTGTTTTGCCAGGAATGTTCCGCAGTATGATATTAAAATAAGCTAATTTGCATGTATTTAATCACACTTGTTTTTATTGCTCAAAAATACTTGGAAAACACAGAATCCTACTGTGAGCGGGGTCTCCTCTCCACAGATATGACCAGTATCTTGGCCTGATGGAGCCACCTTTTCTCCATAGAAATAGAAATGCTTAATGCGCTACTGTGGAACTTTCCAGGCAAAGCAATGACATCTCTTTGGAGACAAGCAGGAGGTGGGGCCTTTATCCAAAAAGCTGCGTGGATCACCTTTAACTAAGACAGAGAATTGTTCATGTGCCACAGTGTTAGGATCCAGGCCAATCAAATAGATCTGGATTATCTCTAAATAAAGAAGGATGAGTAACAAGAGTCAATGAAATCTTTACATAAGCTTCACCTTAAATCACTTTTTGAGACTCCAGTTCGTAAATAGTGCAATATTTCACTCATTTGCACAATTTCTAACAACATACTTTTGTAATACACTGTTACTGGCCATAAAAAAGTTAATATAATTTTCATAACATTGGTACAAAGGCAGTTAATCACAAACAAGAGCGGAATTTATGTGTTAATGACAAACAGTATCTTTATAATAATGTTGGATCTTTCTAAAATCACCTTTTACTGATGAGGATAATTTGTGCAACTTAGAGTGTTCAGACGTGCACACACAACACAGTCAAACATTTGGTCTGAACTACAGGTTAACCTGAAATTAGACCTGGACTAGGACAGGACTAAACCAGGACTAAACCAGGACTAAACCAGGACTAAACCAGGACTAAATCAGGACAGCACGGCCACTAGTCTACAAACTTAAACTGGGCTCAAAACCATGTCCAAACCAGGATTCATGGACTTGTATGTATGAAGTTGACTTGTTTTTGCAGAGGACAGTGACTACAGCTCTCAGCTCCTCAGGACAAAGAGCGACGCTGGAGTTTTGAGACGTTGCCAGAGACGATCTCCCAGTGACCAGAGGAAGATTAGGAGACATCGCTTCTCTATTAATGGACACTTTTATAATCACAAGGTGATTATGTTTAATGTTTAAATATTATTATTATTATTATTAACAGTGGCTTGTACAGGCTTCAGTAAGTTTTCACACACTTTAATGACATGTAGACAGATACTTAATCCTATTCAATTAATTTTTTATCCTAAATATCTCCGTATTCTAAACATTAGAAGATAAAAGAAATTTGTTTTTAGTTTTTTATTATTTTTTTGCCAAAATATATTTTTTTAATAAATAAATTGTACACTTTCCTGTTGGTTTATTTTAGTTTGTTCCAATGGGAAGTAAAGGCTTTTATAGGGACATTTATATTTTTAATAATTATATTTTTTTGGTGGATTCTAAAACCCAAATTAGGAGATATCAGAGGGTTCAGCAGGAATCAGTTGCATTTTTGCAGAAGTTCCTAATTTTTTTTGTTTTTTTTTTTTTATAACATGGATTGATCAGTGTAAAGTTTTCAGGAACAAAAAATAATTTAATCAGATTTTGTATTTGACTACACCAAAATGAAACTGAAGCACCTTCTCCACCAGTGAAAATGTGAAAATATTCTCAAACACGTGACCTGAATGACTCTTTAATCACAGACTGCAGTCTTCACACCAGCGTACGGCTCTGTCACAAACGTCAGAATCAACAGCTGTATGACGACGCCTCAGGTCCTACGAGTACTGCTCAACAAATTTAAAATAGAAAACAGCCCAGATGACTTTGCCCTTTACCTCGTCCATACCAGCGGAGGTAGGTTGAGAATTACTACTTACTATAAAACAACAACATTGCTTAATATAACTGAAAAAGAAAAAAAGAATTGTGAGAATTTTAGAAGCAAAATTATGTCATTTAAATTCAATCTCGAGTCCAAGATGTACATTTTATGTCTGTATAAGTCTCATTAAGTTTATCATTCAGAAAGTGTGATTTCATTGAGCTGTACACATAGAGAAGTGGTTTTCTTCCAGACAATGTGAATAAAAGTGAGTTAAAAATGTCACTGTTGTTTGGTTAAGTGCTATTATACAGTATGATTATGTTTTTTTCAGAACGTATGAAGCTTAAACGAAGCGACTACCCGCTCCTGCTCCGAGTGATGCAGGGGCCCTGTGAGCTCGTCTGTAAAGTGTTTCTCATGGAGGCCGACCTGGGAGAGGAGGTCACGTATGATGTAAGAAGTGCAGCTTAAACATCAATATTAGCTCTGCATGTTTGCTCTGAAACACTGCTCTGACTGCTCTGTTCCACCAGGTGGCGCAGTATATCAAATTTGAAATGCCAGTTCTGCAGAGTTTTATCACCAAGCTAAAAGAGGAGGAGGACAGAGAAGTGCAAAAACTCAGAAGAAGGTATGGATTAGTCAATATGTAATACATTGATTTAAAAATATGTTGTTTTAATGACGTTATACGATCTCGTTGTGCAGGTATAACTACCTTCGTTGCATTATTGAGAAGCAGCTCAATTGTATTCCAGAGGGAGCCACGTGCATGTAACCTTCTCTATTGTCATTCCTGTTCAGAGCAATTCTTCAGAGCATTCTTCACATTTTGATATAGTTTAAAGGAACTGTATGTAGCCTGCGCTCTTAAAGTTTTAAAAGGCGTGGTACAGTCACATCTGAACCTGGGTTGCCAGTTCTTTAACCTGCAAATACGTTTCCACAGAGACACTGACGAATGACTATCTGCAGGTGTACTTAGGTAGTGAGAATTCAGACCAGAGAGTCATTTTAGGTTTAAGTCAACTGGATTTCAGCATTCAAACTGGCAACCCAAATGAGAGACACATATGATGCTCGTTTTGCTTTCTGATTGATTAGTCGTCTTGAGAACCAAAACACCATATTACACCATAAACAACTTGGTCATCATGTCTAATTTATGTGTAATTACACCTCTGTTAAAGCTATATTTGATGTGCACCTCATATGTGGGGACACAGATACAGTAGATCATGTTTATGTAATGTAAAAGTGTACATACAGTTCCTTTAACAATACATATTTACAGTGTGCATGTAAATCAAATTAACAGCAATATTTTACCAGGGCAAAGTATTGAACATTGAACCTCTCAGTGTTTCATCGTATTGTTTCAGCACAAAGCAACATTCCTCTGTATTTAGCTGTGAATTACAATTACAGTAGAGCCATGAAAGGAAAACACAAGGACCACAGCTTTTGAAAGTGCCTATGTCCAAGCAGGTTCAAATAAAACATAACTTCACCCCCCCCTTAGTCATACAGGGATTATAAAATGACTGTATCTGGCATAATCTTCTTAAGTTAGTTATAGAACAGTCTAATTTTGTACTTACTGATACTGTACTGACTCTTAGACCACTAGATTATCACATAAAGTTTCAATAAATCAGCAAATACAATGATGAACCTGCCAATAAGAGCACAACAATAGTTAAGCTGTGAAACTAGCTTATGTCTATATATTTTAATATATAGATTAGATGTACTACAATCGTTGAAATATGTGAATGAGCACAACTTAAGGCTAAAGCTTTGTTCCACAGGCAGCGTCTTTTGCAGAGCTGTGTCTTTGTAAACAGAAACGTGAGGGCATGACTGTGTTAATGTACGATACAGTACAGCACAAGCATGATTTATTTTCATTAACATTTTGACATTTGTATAGTTGATAAAAATTTCAAATGGAACATGTTTTGTACAATTTAATAAAAAGTATCTTCAGAAATAAATGTTTACTATGTCCTTTACATAGTTCACCGGGTGACGTGTTACGAAACAATGACAATCTTGTTGACAATTATAAATATAGACTCAGCGACGCAGATAAGCCACTGGAAGCTTCGAGGTGATTGGTCTTCATTCATTGTGTTGGATAACTTGAACCAATTTAGAAAGGTGCAGGTATTTAAGAAGGACGTGTAGTAGAGCAGCTTAAAGCGACCAATGGACAGGCGTCAGACAGATCCACTCAGTGAGCAGCTCAGAGGATAACTGGCCCTGAAACATACTTTCCATTCAGACAATCAGAGGAGACCATTCACAGACTCTGCTCTGGAGACAAAATAATTATCTACACATTTTTTCTTCAAGCAAATTCACAGGTGAGTCCTTAAGAAGCAAACATTTTGATAAAGTTAGGAATTGAAGTATTAATATAACCTTTAACTTGTCTTTTACTTTTGTGTTGATATGAAATTGTTCCTCATAATTGAGGATGTAACTGGTGTATTTAAGGTGGTGTAAAAATACTGCAAATGTATTCCAGGTGTTTATGAAAAAACACTTCTTACTGGACTCACTACTTACATAAAACAGTGACATTGGGAATCCAATAAATCTTTAACATTGTATTTTTATTTATCTTAAAAATAAGAGCATCTATCGGAAAAGCACTGTGTAACTTTTCTGATAAAGCTCTGTTACCTGTTTCCTTCGTGATGTTATTGTTTTGCCAAGAATAAGCCATTACTCTTATTTATCGCCATGGAGACAGCCACCAGAGCAAGTTACAGGTCGAGTCTACGGAGAGCGAAAATTCAATATAACTGAAAACATTCCAGTCTTTTAAAATAAAAGAGGGACACATTTGAAACGGTGTCAGATCCATTATGGTGGATTATTGTTGAACTAACTGACCCAGTGTAAATATAGATCCACCTTTTAACAGGACAGAGATTAGTTCAGTAAGAACTGTAAATGTTATTGTGTCACACTCCAACCAGACATTTTCAGTAATCCTATTAGTTCTAAACAGACACAAATAACTCCCATACAGACTGCCTATAATGTGCAAGTGAATACATTTTAAAGTATAAATCAAGTTTTATTCCACTAAGTACAGCTGAGTGCAGGTCAGGTGGTGTGTTACTCAAACTAGATTGTACATTTGTAAGATCCTAATTGAAGGCCATGACGGCGCTGTGTTAGTCAAAGCTGATTAGAAGCTCCTTTTGTCAGCATCACCAAAACACAAGCTTGTTATTGTGAGCTGAGTCATGTGGGGCAGAGGACATATTCTTTTAGACAAATGAAAAGCCTATTATTTCATTTATTATGTCATTTATTAGCCTATTTATTATGTATTGTTTATTGCACATTACACAGACACAATACACATTTCTGTAGGATAAATGTGCCAGTATTAGATTCATTTCCAAGTCAACAGATTACAATTTCTATGGGTCTGTTCTCATAAACAAAAAGCAAATCAAGAGGAATTTCAGTTGGTCTAATGTTGAATGTATTAAACTTAATCTGCAGATTGACAGGAGGCACTTCTCAATTAAAGCCTATTTTGTGATGCCATGAAAACCCAGTGATGGGGAGGAACATTGTAGGCCTGCATTAATCTTATTTTAATCGATCCATGTCTGTATTACAAATTATTCAGCCCATTTCTGTTCTTTCCTTTCAGACAATGACGTCAGGAAAGCAGAGGCAGTGGCTTATCCTCACCTTAAGCTTGATGCTCCTGGTGGCGCTGTTTCCCCCCTGTGATGCACGTCGTGGAGGTGGATTCGGCAGAGGCGGAGGCGGTGGGGGGTTCGGTCGGGGCAGGCCAGGGGGGTACAGCCGGGGAGTAGGCGGGGGCGGTGCTTCCAGACCGGTCCAGAGTGGAGGTCCCAGTGCGGGCAAAGTAGCTGGAGCTGCAGCGGCTGGTGCCATCGGTGGAGCAATGCTTGGATCTGCACTCAGTCGACCTGGATATGGTTATGGAGGTTATGGTGGATACGGGGGCTACGGAGGCGGGTATGGGGGCTACGGAGGTGGCTATGGGGGTTTTGGGGGCCCCCCACGAAGATATGGAGGAGGGTATGAGCAGGAGGGATCTGGAGAAATGGATTATTACTACAACGCAGCTTCCAGTGGACCAATCTACAACAGCATCATCATTGTGACAAGCTCGATGTTTGCCTTGCTCATGGGCACCTGGGCAGCAGTCCTGTAAAACCAAACCCCCCGTGTATGGACAGCAGTGGACAGCCCCTGATTTAACCACGTTTCACCACAATCTCAACAACCAAAGCTCTGGTTGAGAAGTGAACCAAAATTAACTGTCTGAAAAGCTGCTTCACATAAAATCCATAATTTTTTGGGAGAGATGTGCCACACGAGAACATTCCAACCATTTCAAGCCAAAGTGAATGCCCCCTGCACTGACCTACTCACTTTTTATACTTGAGAATATTAGCCTACGATTATATAATAGGTCAAAACTGTATATAATATAATATAATATAAATGCATTCATAAAACAAATCTGTGAAAAATCTAGCCTATTTATTTTTCTTTAGCTGGTTTAATGAAACAATTCTGAGGAAACATTTCTATATAATAGCTTATGTCATTGTATAATTCCATGTGTTTGAAGATTGTTTTTAAGATGTAACATGTGCAATAAATATATAAAATCAGCCTATGTGTTGATCTGTTCTTACTGCAAGGTTTCAAGGTTTAAACATTATTTGCACATATTCATCATTCATCGTCAAGACAGGGGTTACGGATTTTATTGAGCTTAAAAGCCAGTTTCCATCTGTGGCGTAGCTGCGTGGGGGCTTGGCATGAGTCCAGCCCCCCTATGGTCCCCCCTGTGGTCCCCCCTTCACGACTGGGCCGAGTGTGACTGAATGAAACACACCATCCTGCAGCATTACTAACACAGAGACTTTATATTTTCATGCGGGCCAGTGCTAAAAACTGTATCTGGCTCTGTTTATGTAATTAAGTAGCTACGCCACTGGCAGGAGACTACAACAGAGCAGTGGCACAGGTGGATCAGAGCGAGGAGGGAGAGGCAGATAGAGGCGGCAGCGAGATGAACTATGCAGAGGAACGAGAGGAGTGAGAGGAGGAGCATTCCCCACTTTACTCTGTTGAGGGCTGTCCAGATCAATTCTCCCCTCTTGTAACTCTTTTAAGCTTTTTTTTTTTATTTTTAAACTAGACTGTAAATGTTTAAGGCTTTTATCTTGTTTTTTAATCCACTGTTCACCCCATGGTTTTTGTCTCTGGTTTTAATTTGGTTCTTAGACCTCCAAATCTGGGTGGCATTGCTGGGTTTTAGAACAATTATTTATTTTTTTTTTTTATAGAAATTTTTGCCTCTCTCAGCCACACAACTTCTTTTAAGAATGTGCCCAATTCTGACAAGTTTATTATTAGCTTTAACACATAATTAAACCATGAATGGAGAGGGAATAAGCCTCTTTGCTTGTTTTATTCATGAATTTAAATTGTGCTATAGCTCTCTGATATACAGTGTAATGCAGACAGTGCTGTATTTAAAAAAAAAAACATGAATATTACTGTCATCCCTCATTCAATACATTTGTTTTGTCATTTGCAACTGAACTAATATTGTAATGCACAGGTTTTGAGTGTGTGGTCTAATGGGATTATTGTCATAGATACAATAAATAATGCAAATAATCTGTTACATAATTTGTTTATTATCTTATTATTATATCTTATTTATTACAAAAAAACAAAACAAGCAGTACAATCAATAAAAGAACTGAATCTAAGAGTGCGACATCACAAAACTGAAAACAAGCAGCAGGTCTTAATGCAGCAACAGTGATACTTGACAGTTCATTATTATCACTATGGAAGCGGTGAGAACAAATATCATCCAGTGTGAGCCCGTCTGCAGCTGCCCGCCTCCTCTGGGACTGGGCGTAGTCTTTTTCCTCAAGTACTTTTCAGAATGAACAATATACTGCTCCAGACACATCCTCACCTTCAGCTGTTCAATCAGAGCTGGGTAACCAATCTCCACAACACTCACCGTGTCGTCATCCTCGTCCTCGGCTGTGTTACGGACCGCCATGGCTGCTGGGACCCCTGGAGTGGGCCCGTGGGTGGCCTCAAAGGGCTTTGGGGAGGCCCTGGTTGTTGGCACTGTAGATGAGCCGTTTGCTGTCGCTGTTATGTTGTTGGGATGGGAGGGAGTGACTGAAGTGGTGGTGGTGGTTTTGGTGGATGTTGAGGTAGTAGTGGGACTCTTGGTAGTAGTCGGCTTGCTCTTCTTTGGGACGGGAAGCAGGTCTTTTCTTTTCATGCATGTGTTCATAAAGGTGTCGTAGCTGTCAGGAGGTGCCTTGTAGCTGTAATCTCTACTGAAGTCATTGGCGTCAGTGGACTTCACACCATATCTTTTGTACATGTAATAATTGTAGTAGTACTCCTCTTCAGGGCTGTGGAAATGGAAATGTGGACGGGGAAACCTCCCAAGCCCATATCCTAGGGCCATTCCTGCCACAGCGCCCCCAGCTGCTGCCATCACTGCATTGCGGCCGAACCCTTTGGACTTCTCAGAGGGAATATAGCCCATCGCTTGGGCAGAACGTGCAAATGGAGAGCCTCCTCCTGGAGCATAACCACCATACCCGAAGCTGCCTCCATAGTGTGGGCTCAGGATGCGGTTATTAGGGTTTTGATTGATGTATGTCCCTGGGTAACCACCTCCATGCCCTCCTGTTCCACCATAACTTCCATAAGTTCCGTATCCTTGCCCTGGGTACACTCCCTGTCCTGGGTACCCTCCATGTCCTGGATACCCTCCTTGTGCAGGGTACCCTCCCTGTGCTGGATACCCTCCTTGTGCTGGATATCCTCCTCGTGCAGGATACCCTCCTTGTGCCGGATACCCTCCTCCTGCAGGATACCCTCCCTGTGCCGGATACCCTCCTTGTGCAGGATGCCCTCCCTGTGCCGGATACCCTCCTCCTGCAGGATACCCTCCTTGTGCCGGATACCCTCCTTGTGCAGGATACCCTCCTTGTGCAGGATGCCCTCCTCCTGCAGGATACCCTCCTTGTGCAGGATACCCTCCTTGTGCAGGATGCCCTCCTCCTGCAGGATACCCTCCTCCTGCAGGATACCCGCCTTGTGCTGGATACCCTCCTTGTGCAGGATGCCCTCCTCCTGCAGGATACCCGCCTTGTGCTGGATACCCTCCTTGTGCAGGATGCCCTCCTCCTGCAGGATACCCGCCTTGTGCTGGATACCCTCCTTGTGCAGGATGCCCTCCTCCTGCAGGATACCCTCCTTGTGCAGGATGCCCTCCTCCTGCAGGATACCCTCCTCCTGCAGGATGCCCTCCTCCTGCAGGATACCCTCCTTGTGCTGGATACCCTCCCTGCCCTGGAGCAGGCTGCTGAGGTCTTGGGTTGTAGGGACTTGTGTTTGGTTTGTGGACGGAGCCTCCTTGGTTGAACTGATTGGGATTTGGTTTTGGCTTTGTATTCTTATTTTTATTAAATAATTTATCAAGAAGAGTCCCTTTCTTCTTGGCCTGTACAATGTCACAGTCGACCAAGACAATGGTCAAACACAGGAAAACTGTGAGCTTCATCTTCAAACTGTAAAAATAAACAAATGATTAAAAAGAGGAAAGTAAATGTGTTAAAATGTGGGTTATTGCAAGCATAGTCTGTGCATGATGAATAAATGAAAAGCCTACTCAGAATCCGTAAGACCAAAATGAGAAAAGAAAAAAAAATGAGGCTTATACAGTCCAGCCCTGTTAACAACATGAGCCAAGACGAAACCATAACCCTGTCCTCCTACACAGACATGTCCTCAGTGTCCTTCTGCCATGTCTCTGCTGGTGACGCCATTAAAACGACAGCAGCAAGTGAAAAAAAACTTCAAATAAAAAGATTTAAGCAGGCAATACCCTATCAGGGTGTAATGAACCTAAGAACAATGCAGGAAAAAAGTGGGATCAACTGACCTCAGTGCGCAACAACTCAACGCCAGGATTCATCTGAGATCAAATGGCCTCAACTATTTCTGTCCCGGGATAAAAATAGTCCAAACCCTCCACGTGGTGCACTGCACTATTTTACTAATAACACGGGGATTGTCATTTCCTCATTTACTTTGTGTGGATGGTGAAACTTGCCTACCTCATGTAAAATAAATAAAAAGTTGAGGATGATTTACTACCAAATTAAATGGCTCCAAATGAGAAACAGCGCCATCTAGTGTCCATCTTTAAAGTTGGCTAATTAAAAAACATGTTATATAATAAATATTTTATTACTTAGAATTAATGAGTGCAGTTTGTGCTTTTCGAGTTACTATGTACCCCACAGTAACTATGAAATGATTTTCAACACAAAATGAGAGTCACCAAGTATGTCATTTTAATAGTAACTTCTGTTTTCTCCTCCAAACATATTTCCATTCCATCCAGTTTGTAGATGTGATGCATCATTTTATGGTCTTTAACTTTTGTCAAGCCATTTTTGCAGATGACAGGACAGCGATACAGGCATCTTCTTAGTTACACAGTGAATTCCAGACACCACAAAGTTAAGAACATGAGCCACATTTAATTTTACAAATTAAATACAATTTAGAGCCGTTATAAACTAAAGGGCCTGTTCACTTGTACAGCTGGTCTCTTGTAGCATATGGCTAGAACCAGTCAAGATAGAGGTAAAAGTCGATATTTTTTTTTTTTAAACGTTCACTGTGTAGCCAAGAAAACTAATCACAAAAACATCCTCACAGAAACAGTTAGAAGTTGACATGAAATAAAGTAAGTGCAACAAAGGTTTCAGTTACACCATCAATAGTTCAAATAAAAGATAGAAGTAGATGATCTTAAATGGTGCTGGTTTGACAAAACACAAGTAATGATCATTTTTCCTTAGGCACATACAGTATGTAAACCCAATCATAGACATTATGGTTATTTATTTGTTTATGGCACAAAATGATAGTGCCTATGGATCAAGAGCAAAGACACGTTTGGAGCATAACTCACAGAGGCCAGGTCTCCAAAAGTGTGCCAAGAAATATGAGAATGGTACATGAACAAAAACAAATTGCAAACCACTTTAAACTTTCCAAAATGTCTCCAAGAGCTTAATATTTAGGTCTGTAATAGAGAGGACAGGTCAATACCATATTTCATACGTTAACTTTTTTGGCTCAAATACCAAAAATAATCATCTAATCAGGGAATTCTTTCCCACAATAATATATCTTTATGGACAACATCTAGTATTTTCTCTTTTCTGATTTTAAATATTAGCACTGTTAAAATACAATACAATACACTGTTTACAGTCAGATAAAAATCTGAATTTGTCAAAGTTTGTCTGCTCAAATAACAGTACAAGTTTACCCCAGACTCCTCTTCTTTAGGGAACGAGTGCTCTCTCAATAAAATATGAGTTTTGATTTTATAATCAAGCAGCAAGTGTCAGAATAACTAGATTTAAAGTCAATCCATATTGGACAGATACCTCCAGACTGTTAATACAGGAGGGCTACCATGTGCGCTTGTTGAATCACATCAGCTAGATTTGAAGTGTCTATTGAACTAAAAACGCTCAATAGAGATCTGGGAGTAAATTACCTTGTTCATTTCCTGAACCAGATTTTTAGGTCTACAAATAAAACTATAATTACAAGAGAAAACTTGAAAAATTCAAGAGACAATGACCTTTGCATAGCAAACTGTACAGAGGAGCTGCTGCAATGTAAGAGGCATTAATTTACAGAGTATTTACAAATTTACACAAAGTGGAGTGAGTGCCAGCTGGGCCAGAGAAAGAGGGCTGTTCATGATATCAAATCAACTGCACTGATGGTTGTCCTTTTGAGACTTTGCAGAAAAAAAAATGACAGAATGGAGTGCATGGAGTAGCTCAAATGAGGGATTAATTCACCCCTTCACAAGCCTCTATGGTGAAATGAGTGCAACAAAGCCACAGGATCCTGTCCCACTAAAGAGGAGCGTTTACGCAAACTATTTAGGGATGGACTGATATGAGCTGCCTGTGACTAGTCCATTTCTGTATCACTCCCTCTTTCGGGCTGAGGCTTTGAGTCTTCTTCAAACACCATTGGCGCTCATCTTGCTCTTGTGAGACATTTCAGTTGCTGCTTTTGCCTGAAACAAAAGACACAACTTAGCAACACTGCACTGGCTGGACACTGACGTGAACACAGTGCAGATTAAAGTAAAAATGTTCTATATTTTTACTGAATGTTCTTTTAGCGGAGATTAGCTGATCATGTGATAAAGATGAAAGCCACAATTGAACACATGTTCAATGGATGATGTAACTAACAGAGAAAAGACAAGACTCAAAAGAAAATACAACAGAGTGAAGTTTTAGGAAGAAAAAAAAAAAGAATAAAAAATGTGAGACATTCTCACCTGGAGGACTTCAGCTGGTGTGAGGGGTTTATCAGACAAGGCAGGGGCCTTATCTCTCAACTCTTCCACCTGAAAACAGCACAGTGATTAGAATAACAACAAACGAGACAGGAAAAGAAAGTGAGATTATATTACTGACCGGTCTGTCTTTAATAATGAGAGCAGGGTCCTTAAGCATGTCTGCACTGGCTGAAGATGTGTTTGTCTCGGTCTTATCCACAGGAGGTGGAGGGTTAGTTTTCTGTACATCGGAAAAGCAATACAATTATAGAACCATAACTGTTGAGGTTGGCTATTCTTTTGGTCTGTATTTATAATGCAGTTTACTTGCAAAGGTGCAATTTATACCTCAAGCTTGGGAACAGGGGGGATGACTGGGGCCTTTGGTTTGAGATCTGTCAGGTACATGGCTCTTGACAGCAATAGAAGTGAGGGAGGGACATTCTCTTTCAGATGCAGATCCAACCACTGACAAAGACAGAAATTAGTTATTATTATTATAGCCTTCATTTTATCCTTGAAAGAAGTGTTTTGATAATAGACAAAAGAAAAAATGTAAATTGTTGTAGTGATTCATGCACCATACTCTCCCCTTTAAAACATAGACTATGTTCACTTGTTCTTACCTGCTGCATTTGTTGTCGGAGCTGATCAGTGGTGAGACCCAAAGACCTCATCCCACGACTACGACATGCAGCCTGGAGCTCTGACACACTCATGGCTGCTACACCCTCTGCGGCAATCATCTGACAAAAGATAGAAAACAGCATAAATAAAGTTCATCAATGATACTTAACTTAAGGTATCTTCAAAAACTACGAATTTGAATCCTGACCTCGTCATCTGCCTTGATAGTTCTCAGTTGCATCATTAACTGAAAACGCAGCAAGTTGTTGGTGCCTATGGGCTGCAGCTCCAGAAGTTTACACAAAGCGACCAGCTGGGGGCGCTCCAGATGCTCCAGTGTCAGCTCATCCTCAAATAGCTTAGAAAACTTTACAATGTCCTTAGTGGTAGGCTGCTCACCAGTGCCTCTTACCTAGGAAACAAAGCTTTAGCGTAAGATCACACACACACACAAAAATAATGTTTGTCTTAAAGGTGCACTATGTAACTTTTCTGTTTGCCTCCATGGAGACGATATCGCTTTGCCAAGAATGCTCCACAGTATGGGGTTTAATTTATTTCCATGAAAACGAGCAGGGGACACAACCCGGATCCCACTCAGTAAGAATGCATGTTTTTCAAGTTTTACTGGGCAATAAAAATAACCATAGTTAAATAAATGCTATTGATAAGTTTAATGCCTCACTGTTGAACTTTCCAGGGAAAAAAATAATACCTCCATGGAAACAAGCAGGTGATGGAGAAAAGAAAAGTTACCGTATTTTCACGACCATAGGGCGCATCGGATTATAAAGCTCAGTTTCAGTTACGGGTGCTTTTTCTGCATTCAACACTTACAAAAGGTGCACTGTTAGCCCAAGCTAACTCGTAACTCGCCCGGCGCTGCCTCCCAGTCTTTGTAAAACTGTGTTCGCCGTCTGTCATCCATCGCTCCCACGATGTTCACAACTTTTACCCGCGCCTTATAATCGTGAAAATATGGTACCTAGAGCACCTTTAACTTCATTACACTTACTTTCTGTACATATGTGGAGAAGCGCTGAGCCTCATCCTGCGTCTGAGCTTTGGCCTTGTTCCTGCGGGCCATTTCAGCGATTGTCTCCTGGAGGAACTTGGCCAGTTCAAGCTTTGCAGCCAAACCTTTTTTCTGTTTCTCCTCCTGCAGAAAAATACAAAATATATAAGGAATTAACAGAAATGATCTCTTAAAATTGTAAAATCCCAAAAGATGCTTAAATCAATAGTTTTAAAAAGTACCTCAATGATACTTTTCTGCTGTTCCAGTTTCAATTATTTTGTATAGGATGGTGCTCCTATCTTTAGCTTCCTTTTGTCTAATTTCAATTATTTGTATTTATTTAATCATAATGGATGCCAGACCACTCCATCCCCTGGACCAAAGTAACTCTTTTCATAACATACCTAACATAATTATAATATGATTTTCATCCACCCTTCCTTCTTCAGATTAAGAACTGTATTGAGTAAATAAACGTATGCAAGTATATGCAGAGGGCTGACTGTCATGATAAATCTTTTGAGTATTAAGCAATTGGCTTGAACTCTAGTGGGATCAATGCTGTATCCATGAACTGGGGCTGCAATTACTAATCTGAATTATCATGACTAGTGGTCGAATATTTAAGTAAGCATATTTTTATCATTGTAATTTTCATCTGGACCACACAGACTCTAAACAAATGCTTGAAAAGTGGCATTATTAAATCAAAATCTCCCAAAAAAAAAAATAAAAAAAAATTGTTTTTTTGTTTTTGTTTATTTCTATCAATAATACACTTTATTCGTAAATATTCTTAATATAGAAGCAGTCACCATATTATATTTGGTTAAAGTGTATTTTAAAAATCTCATTGTACAATAGAAATAACCGTTTGACTAGTTGACAAATTGAAAATAGTGTAATAATCTGATATTCCATGTTTAGTTCAGAGTTAGCACCTTGTTGTCCTTGTTTATGTGTTGTTGTTGACACTTGGTTGCTGTGCCAACAAGTTGGTGTGAAGGTTAATTAATTAAGTAAGTAATTAATTTGGTTTTGGAGACTGGCTCTAGGAGGCTGCTGTTGTTTTGCTCTTGTTTTGGCGTAGGTTACAGCCTACAGTAACCCTTGTCTTCAGAAAATACAACCAGAAGAAAATTTGCCGTGTTTCTTTACACCAGAACACTACAATATAATTGCTGACTAGTCGACTACTAAAATAATCGTTAGTTGCAGCCCAATCCTGGACATACCTTTTTGGACTCTGTCTCAAAGGTAGAGGGCAGCATCTCGGGGAAAAGCTTCAGAAAAACGGGCAGAAGAAACTCCATAAAGGGGACAATGATGAACACCATGAATGGCACCAAGCGGAACAGATCAGCGCAAGTCCTCATGAGCTGCACACACAAACAGTCTCTTTAATGCATCCAAAATATGTGCACTGATACGCTTCCACTAACAGTCAAAAATGGCATAATTACAGTATTCCTGTCATTTGCTGTTTGCAGATGACAGGTATGCAGTGTATCATGTTTCAAATTGGCATGATCAAAATGTTTAATGATTTGTCTAGAGACAACAGAATATTAGATAATAAATAATACCACTAAAAACAGATTGAGTGATGATTTAAAAGTGCATCATGTCTTCAGCTCATCTTAGTTGACTTACCCTCCTCCTTTCCCTACGTGTGAGTAGTTGTCCGTGCAGTAGTCTCCACACCATCCTTCCAGCAATGCTAATGTCAATTCCCAGTAACCGAAAGCCATTGTAGTAGTGCTTCAGTTCGTCCACAACTCTTTGGTACAGAGACTTTTTGACAAGCGTCCTCTCTTGCGGTGGGGGCGCTGCAGCGACTGTGGTGGTCTGAGCAGGTGAGGCTGCAGGAGGCGAAACAATCCCAGAATCCTTTTTGGCTGTTGAAGCATCCTGAGCAGAGGCCGCAGTGGGCTTACTGTCCTCAGGTTTTATATCCTGAAGCCAGGCTCCTGAGCCGTGCAAAGAGCGAGCAAAAACGGTTGCCCTGTGACCAAGGCTGTTGCAGTTGGGGTAGATATAGCGGGAGTGTCTGGAAGAAACCGCTGCAAGCTTGTGGGGCGGGTCTATATGGAGATAGGCTTTGGAAGACAGAGAGGAGCAGCTGTGTCTCTTGGATAGCAAATACGATCCCCTGTAGACAAAACAAACTAGTTATATGCAATATTTGGTCTGTGTGATTAAAATTTTTAAAAGAAAATAATAATTCTTAAATATGAATGAACTGTTTGCAATCAGTTACATAGCGCTAATGCTGTATATTATGCTCAATTGACTGTTTTGAGCTTTTGGCTATGTTATAATGTAATTAATTTCCTTAGAAACATCTGGAGGTGTGTTTTGATTCACACATTTTTACGAGCATGCCATGAGAAATCATGTAATTACTTTAATCCGATTTTTCAGAAAATTATTGTTTATAGATTTGTAATAATAGTAGTATTTGGTCAGAGCACATTTTAGACACATCCAGGCGCACTAACATTTGAAAGAAGACTGAAATATGCCCTTTTAAAACAAGAATCCCATGCATTTCAGAACTAGTCTGTGAGCTGTAAACTACAGTGTTAGCAGGTTTTATATGTACAACAGAATATTTTGTCTGAGCTCCACGGTATCCACTAAGACACATCTCAACTCTGAAGCAAGAAAGTAGTTTGGTGAGAGGTGGGCAAGTCAATCTTTTAAGCCCAATAACATGAACTATCACTAAGAGGTGCCAAAAAGGTGTTTTAGGATGTCACAATAATGTAAAATATGGGATTGCTTCATGGGTTTCAAATTCGTATAAGACAAGACTTCTTACATAATATTTTCTTATGACTGCATTCAATGATTAACTAGAAAATCTGATAAGAATAAGGAAAGAGCATCACAAGTCTCTACTAAAAATACACTTTATAATGCAAGACTGACAAGCAGCTAGTTCTCATTAGTTGTTGTTAACAATTGATAAAAAAAAGTTTGGGCATCTAAATTATTCTCAAACGACACAGGGAACATACTTTTTTAGTAATGCATTAGAATTTGAAATTTTGTAATAAGATTCATTTGCAACATTTATTAGCTGTTACTGTTACTTTTTCCCAGCCAAAAATGTGAGAAACCCGTAGAACTGTAGAACAATAAAAAGATAAACAGGTAGGACGTGCCTGGGTGACAGACTCAGTTCAGCTGTGAACCAAAACAAATAGTACCTCATTCAACCAGGACTGCACACATCCACTGTCCTGACATTTATTTGAAATTAAATTACAGGTGGTTTAATTAGTGGGTAGATTTAATGCTTTTTGTAAGTTGCTTCTTAATCTTTAAGTAATCACAGCAATCCAATTATTAATTAAATAAAGTAATCAGAGCAGCATTTTGATTATTTTTGAAAGGAATAAGCAGTAGTCCGTAAACATGGTAACATGAATGCTGCACTATTCATTTTTCATAAAGTTTCACCTCCCAACAGAAACACAGACAGATCACGTGTAGGCCTTTGATAGGGTGAGTCATGTGGTAAAGCTCTGAACATTATGTAAACAAGAGTTGCCTATATTTTACGTTTATCATTGAAAACTTTGCACAAAAGTGGAAATCGGGCCTTTACTACTGTCATGCTTACCTTGATCGTGTCACGGCGAAGAGGACCTGGTGACTGAAGACTGCCATTGTAAACTGCCGAACTCTGAGAAAAGCACATGGAGAGACGTGAGGGCGGAGCAGGACTCCGGTTACATTCATGAGCTGCAGCTTAATTCAACAGCAGCACACTCTGTCCCTCATGTATCATACAAGCCTCACACGATATGAGGACAAAGAACACGATGCTTTTAGTTTGCGAACCAATGACAGCGCATTGTTTCCAAACTCTAAATATAAAATAAATATAGATGACAGCCTTCTGTATTAGGTAACACAGCAGTAAGATAGCATAAGTGATCCTGCGCAAACACGACACATTCAGCCTGTCCACTGCTCACCACGGACTACGGTGGGTTCTATTACGCTTATTTTCAATGAAAAGCAAATGGTGACACTGGCAAACAATCAGAAACACGCGTGTTTTAATAAGTCATAAACTGATTCAGCCTTAAGCGAAAATGAAACTGTAAAATGTATGAAATGCAAACACAATAAAACGGTTCGTTTTGATTATTCGTAGACAATATATGAACACCATACATGTCTACAGTCCTACATGATACTTTGATTTGAGTCAGCTTAATTATTAACCTGTCAAAGTGCTGTCTTAAAGCAGAGCCAGGATGCTAGTTAGCTTAGCCTGGGCTAACGCGCAGCTAGCAGCGAAATGGCTCCACTCACCTCCAGCGTCACTGACCGAGCTGTAGCTGCTGACAGGGCGTTGCAAGACTTCGTGTGACAAAATTAATGAAACAATCCATCCACAACCTTTGGTAGAGAAAATCCGTCCCAAATAAAGTAACGTATCAGAAGATGATAAACCCATTTACGGTGGGTTTAAATGCGTTAATATTTCAGCGGTTTGTCGTGGTCTTGTCGAGCAGAGGCAGCCTCCTCTGGCGAGAGCTGCACTGTGACGTCGCACGTTCAGCGTAAGCGCAGCGCGTGCGTCAAAGATCGTCTATGTACAGTACAGGGTACAGAGGAGTCACTCAGAGAATTATCAAATATACTTTTCTTTTTATTTGTCATATGTGTTAAGATGAGTTTTGTTGTGCAAAGGCAAGGTTGTTTGCAAAGTGTCAAATAAGTTAACCGATTTAAGATTATAATTAAATGCTGATTTATTCCCTGCGCAATTTCAAAAACTATACCATTCCCATGTTATTCATGGAGCATGGATCTATTTTAAAATCGTGGAGTAAGGAGAACGTGCGAAAAATCACACGTGAGCGATCTGTATATTTGCTGCTTTGTTTTAACGACCAGATCAAGGAAGGATATTATAAAATCTATTCCTAGTTGCAGGTGTACCTTGGCCTGGACAGCCCTGCAGGTATCTTCTCTGGGGAAATGAAGTCTAAACACTGCGCCACTTTTTTCTTCACTGGTCAAACTTACATAAGCCAAGTGAAGTGATTATATTGGTCTACGCACTCCTTCTGGCGGATGGAGTGTTTTTTTTTCCCTTTCGCGCTAAACAGGAGATACCACCAGCCTGCGACCAGCAGCGACCACCCTGCGACCAACCTCCAGAGTGCAGGAGGGCTGCTTTTGTTAAGACTAGATTAGACTCCCGAAAAGATAATACAACAGGAATAAAGCACATGTGGGAATATCGCTGAAAGACCACATTGGAGAGCTTTTCGACTTGCTGTGGTCCCTCACACAGAGGAAGAGCAAAGGGATTGGGCAGCGCGCAAACAGCGTAACACCCCCTCCTCCTCCTCTCTGTGGAGAATTGCGTTAAAACCAAAACGAAAAGGAAGGCCCTCGGTTTAACTACATTAAAGGAGTATCTTCATTTTTGTTTTCCCCTCTACAATAAGCGAGGAAAGCGTGCTGGCTGGTGTATGTGTTTAGAATGGGACACGCTGAAGGTACTGACATTTTTATTCCCCTGCATCTCTAGGCTCGGCATCAATCCGTGCTCTCTCTGCTCCTTTGGTCTTCACCTTAGCCACAAGCCTGTTTTGTACAACAACTGCTGCATGTTTCTGTCCTACCACGCTCTATGAATGCATTATCTATTCTACCAGCTTGTGTTTGCAGTCACATTTTCACCAAAACGCCCGTGATGGTGGTTTAATCACGCTAGACAATTTGATTTAAAGGGGCAACGGCGGCCATATTGGCAATGGAACGTTAGCCTAGCAACGTTAGCATAGCAACGTTAGCTCCACATCATCTCTAATGTGTGCTGTACGACATTGTAATAACACTTACGTCCAAGTATTTCGCAGTAATACACCACATTACACATTAACTGTGCAAGTTTGTTTTAGCAGCTTTTTTCCTTTACAGTAATATCGTATTTGAAGACAAGTTCTTTGATGGCAGTTAGCTGTGGTAAGCTAATAACGCAGAAAGCTAAAGGAGCATTCACTGAAACATTTTGTCTGCGCAGTCGCCTCTATGTGGACTGGGCTAATACAACCGATTGTTTACCAACATTAGGTAACAAGTTATTATCTTGCAATGTGTGAAGAGTGAATGGCTAATTGACACATGCCAATTTCATCACAGTTTCCCTCTGCCAGCTTTGGGCACCCCCGTTTATAAGGAGCACCATTGAGCAGTCACCTTGTGTTATTTTTGTATCTATGCTAATGAATTCTCCAATAGATACACAAAAGGTCTATGCAAAACCACATTTAATTATCTAACCATCCACTGGAAAGACCCTGCCCTCCATGAGTTCACAGCACAATGAGCATAATTTCAAATCTGCAGCAAATTTCAACCATATTAGTACATCCTTTTACAGATACAGATACAGCTACTTTACCTAAAATAATCATGTTGTTGTTTTATTGTATTTACAGGTCCAGTCAAAGAAAAAGACAGTTAAGGATGCAGGAGCTCAACAATGGATTTCTCCTTCTCTTTCATGCAAGGGATCATGGGAAATACAATTCAGCAACCCCCTCAGCTTATTGACTCGGCAAACATCAGACAGGAAGGCACCTGTGACACTGGTAGTGACCCTGGTGAGGATGGGCCCTCATATAACACTGCCCTGGATGCTGAGTTTTCCTATCCATCGTCTGCCTCAGAGGACATGCCTCAGGTTCCCAACGGCTACCCGGCTAGTTTGGGCCTATACGAGCCACAGACCAAGTTTTCCTTGTACTCGCAGTTTCCAAATGGGTCTGCGAATGGCTATGGCGCGATCCGAGGATATGGAGAGCACGGCCTCTTACCCGGGGAGGGGACTGTCTTGAGAGGCCCTGGTCTTCAAGAGAGACCCTTGTCCCCTATATCCCCTCCTCTGCCCACTCATCACTCCCATATCCACCACCAACATCAGTCACACCATCATCACCTCCACACGCACCATGGTTCGCACTACCACACAAACCAGCCTCACATCCATCAGCACAGCTCCCCTCCACCACTTCCCTCTCAGCATCACTGTCCCACACACCCCACATCATGAGCCATACTCTGCCCCCACCACCACCCCTGCACCTGCCCTCATCCAGCCCACCTCCTTCCCTAGTGGACAGTACCCCGTCATCTCAACCATCCCATGCACTGTCCAATGCTCCCAGTGGGGTCCTAAAGAAAACCAGCTCCCCAGAGATCAAGCTGAAAATAATTAAAACTTATCAGAATGGCAAAGAGCTCTTTGAGTCAGCGTTGTGCGGAGATCTGCTCCAAGAACTACAGGTACAATATATTTATTTAAGTGCGTTTTGATGATGATTTCTAAATAATATGTAAAGGGAAAAATTGTGCATAGATGGTTATTTTTGTGAAACACTATGATGTCTCACTACATTCGGTTCATACGTTCACTTTGGTACAGAAGGAGTCGCAGAAAAAGACAGCTGGTCAGATGCAGCGCAGACATGAAAGGAAAAAGGAAAAGAGGAAAAAGACTGCCAAGCTGCAACAGCATGTTCAGCAAAATAGCTTGGACCAGTGTACAAAACAGAGTGGTACAACCAGCCAGACAGAAGACACACAACTCCTGCTCCCACAAAGAGAAGGACCCACAGCACAGCCGGGGAAGCCCCAAAAGACAGTTATCAAAGCTGAACCAAAGATGCCTAAAGCAAAGTCACAACAGGTCATTACATACAGGTAATTATTTTATCGTATTTTTACTTCATCTAAATAAAAATGTCTTGTTTCAGGTTGTTAAAGTTCACCATCCTTCGGTGATCCAGGAAACGGGCTTCTGCAAGGAGTTTGTAATTGGAGACCTGGTGTGGTCCAAGGTGGGGACCTACCCCTGGTGGCCTTGTATGGTCTCATCAGACCCACAAATGAAGGTTCACACCCGCATCAACACAAGAGGTATGAGGATCAATATTAACACATTTTAAGTACTGCACAGGTGCCATTACTGCATTTTAAGAATCTGGTAATAAACATAATCACATCTGCACCTGTTTTTAATGCTTTAAATTGACCTTAAATGGACCAATGATTTGTTTTGGGCACTCATGTAAAAAAAGAATCTAGTTTAGAGTGTAGTTTAGTTGTTGATTATAATTACCTGATGTTTTTACACAGGTCACAGGGAATACCATGTCCAGTTTTTTGGGAGTGTAGCTGAACGTGCATGGATTCACGAGAAAAGGATTGTTACGTACCAGGGCAAGCAGCAATTTGATGAACTGCAAGCTGAAACGTTGCGCAAAACCACAAACCAAGTGGAGAAACAAAAGGTAAATGGATGTACAACAAGAAAATTCTTTACTTATGGCATTCGGCAATAGAGGTAAATTTTTTTCATTTTCATAGACAGATGTATAGATGCACATGCTTTCCCATTTCACACAATGTGCTTTCTGGTTATAACAAAAGATAATTGTTCATTTAAATCTAATTCCAGCTCCTGAAGCCTATCCCTCAACGTGAGCGTGCACAGTGGGAGGTTGGTGTAGGCCATGCTGAAGATGCCTTTAAAATGACACGACAAGAGAGAATTGACAACTACACTTTCATCTACGTGGACCCTGATCCTAATGAAGCACCACCCACCAAAAAACCAAACATCCAGCCAGAAAAACGCACCAAGCGCTCCAGTGGGTCAATGAATAAAAGGGAGGACGGAGGAGTCAAGTCACCGGACCGAGAGGCAGTTCCTCGCCGACTGCAGCCTCGTAGACAGTGCAGCATTTCAAATACAGACAATAACCAGTCATCAAATGATGAGGGCAGTCAAAAGGAAGAGCCAGCATCACCGAACCACAAAACCAATTCAGATGGACAAACTCAAGAAGAATCACCTCCACCTGTTAGAGCCTGGAAAACTGCAGCAGCGAGAAAATTGTTACCTCTTTCCATAACAATGAAAAGGTTAAATGTGGAAATTACCAAATGCGATTGGCCTCTTCTGCAGAAGAAAAGTGTATCTTCCCCAAAAAAGGAAAGTGAAAAAGATGAGCCAGTAGAAAAAGAATCGCGACAGCCGGATCTGGGCTACTGTTCTCCAGAGGTTAGTAACAGTGAGATTTTGAGTATCAATAAACCCAAGATCAAAAATGACATCATATCAAAAGGCAAACAATCATCAGTAAAATGCTTAATAAATCATTATTTCTATAGAAATTGCTAATGAAAAATTAAATTCTTAGTTAAAAATGTCTGCCAGCAGGACAGTCAGGCTAAACCAGAGCCCAGTCCTGAGGACGAGGAGGATGAAGAGGATGGAGAAGATGCAGAGGAGGAAGCTGAGGTTGATGAGAGGAGAGACTCTCCTGTCAGTCAAAGTGAGGAAGGAGGTGCACAACCAAGCTCCTCCCCTGGGTCTCCCCCCAGCAGTCCACATGGTCAGTAAATGCCAGTGACCTCCCGTATATGTCTTTTTCTAATCCTAATTAATCCTAATCATAGTTTTAAAATTATGATTTTTTGGGACAAAGTTTGATGATTTCTTTGAATGTACTGACTTCACTTTATGTTTGTGAATTAGGTTCTCAGGAGAGAAAGCTACAGAGACGGTCAGTAAGAAGCAGATCTGAGTCAGAGAGAGGCAGTGACGTTGTTCCTAAGAAGAAAACAAAAAAGGAGCAGGTAATTTATTATACAAATGCCATAAATAATAATCTAATAAAAATGGTAGTGATATACAAATTACGAATATAAATGTCTTTACAGGCTGAGATGGCTCCAGAGACAACTCAGAAAACTGGTTCACAAAAAGGTAGGTCTCTGCACGCTCTCCTGGTTAATAGTTGAGAATAATTACTACTGCTAATGCTTCTCATATTGGTGTAGGAGCGAGTGAGATCTCTGATGCTTGTAAGCCCCTGAAGAAACGAAGCCGAGCGTCTACAGATGTGGAAATCACTTCCTCTCAGTACAGAGACACTTCAGATTCAGATTCTAGAGGCCTCAGTGATCCACAGGTATCACCCATCTTTCATTATAAATAAATTCATAAAAATCTGTAATGTAAAATATAAATAACATTGACTCACCGATTCAGGGATTGTTTGGTAAGAGTCTTGATAGTCCAGCTGCAGCAGACGCTGATGCCTCAGACACTCAGTCGGTGGACTCTGGATTATCGCGGCAGGACAGCAGCACGGGGAAAAGTGACACAGTCTGCCATGTCAGTCCTTTATTTACACAAGTTTCTGGCGTTGGCAGACTGACTTAAGCTTAATCTATGCATTTCTATGTAGATCTGTGAAGTCTATGGAGAGGGCCTTGTTGTTTGTGAAGGTGACTGCAACAAACACTTTCACTTAGAGTGCCTCGGTTTGACATCTTTACCTGAAGGCAGGTTTACCTGCTCGGAATGCAAAAGTGGTCAGTAAATTCCTATAATCTTAACAAACGCAAATTAGATTAGATTTAAAGAAGTTAAACTTAAGTTATTATGATTTAATCTTATACATATGCTTATCTATTTTCCAGGCAATCACCCTTGTTTCAGTTGTAAAACGGCAGGGTCAGAGGTCACTCGCTGCTCAGTGTCTGGATGTGGCTGTTACTATCACATGGACTGTGTTCGGA
The DNA here is from genome assembly GCA_019594935.1 of Periophthalmus modestus. Lineage (NCBI taxonomy): Eukaryota > Metazoa > Chordata > Actinopteri > Gobiiformes > Gobiidae > Periophthalmus > Periophthalmus modestus. The sequence continues at coordinate 3,863,371 of JAIEZT010000012.1, read as the reverse complement.
AGCTGCCTGGGACCACCAACAGTCAGGAGGGAGGCTTCTGCTGCCCTCAGCACTGCTGTTCCACTTGCTGCCTGGAGAGAGACATGCAGCGAGCCACTAAAGGTACTAAATACACAATATTTACGTATAAGTGTTTGTTGTTTTTTTTGCACACAAACGCATAAGAATTATTTTCTGCCCAGGTCGTCTTATACGTTGTATCCGCTGTCCTATCGCCTACCACACTGGAGATAGCTGTGTGGCTGCAGGGAGTGTGGTCCTCACCCATCACATTATGATCTGCAGCAGCCACAGCAGCACCAAGAAGAACGGCCTCCTCACTTCACCTGTAAATGTGGGCTGGTGCTTTCTGTGTGATAGAGGTAAGCTATGCTTAATTACTAGGTATTTTAAAATAATACATGTAGTAGCACCTAAATACACAGGCTGTTACACTGCTCTCTACCTAAATGTCTCCCATATCCATAAACTATTTACCTGTTAAACTAAAGTTGAGTGAACTGTCGAGCCTCTTTGTGTCAGCGATAAGTTGTTTTACCATTCTTTTGTTTGCTGAAGAGTATGAGAGGCTGTGTGTGTTCATTCCTTCTCATTTCTGATTTTTGGATACTTTTGAGTTTGACTGTGGCTCACCTCCGTCTCTTCCTGTGTGTCTTGTGTAGGGCTGTTAGTGCAAGACCTTACTGACACCATATTAAGTTCATATGCCTATAAGTCCCACTACCTTCTGACTGAGTCAAATCGTGCTGAGTTGAAATTACCTATGATTCCCTCTCCTTCGTCAGCTACCAAAAAGAATATTGGGAAAGGTAACTCAACAGTTTTCTCTTATTTGCCCCACTGGCCTGTGTTTGTTGTGCCTGCTCTGTTCAGTTTTTCTTTTTTACTTTATGTCTGATGTGCTCCCATATTTATTTGCAAGGCAAAATTCAAAAGTTTCAAAGGTTCCTTGATACTTTGATGGAACACTGGCATGATGCAAGAATGTTTTTCACTTATTCCTAATGCAATGGTCTCAAACTGTTGTGTTTTCTAAGCACAAAGACAAATTCTTTAAAAATACCAAAAAGCTGTCATTGTTTGGCAGATAACAATGATTTGTTTAAAGTCATTCTTGCATGACACTTACTATGAAGATGATTCAAGCACTGCATTGATCTAGCTGTGAATCACGAGCTCTCGTTGGTGACAAAGTGCCAAACACCTAGCTGTAATGATTCTTCTTTAGTAGAGAAGTCTTTCTGATGGGGGTCCTTTAATTGGCATTGCTCTGTCAGTAGCATTGGTCTGGTTCTGCCTGTCTGCTTTGTGGAGCTTATTGCAGCTAGAAGTGCTTTGCTTCGTTGCCTCGTACCAGGCCTTGTTTGTTGTCCAATCCCACTCCCTTTATCACAGCTAAGCTTTTTTCCTTGCCTTTTTTCAAGATATTTGGTAACTGCTTTTAAAGCTTTGACCTGCCTTGGATGGAACTTGTTTAATCATTCTTTATATGACAAGTTAACAATGGGTCACAATGCAATGGAACAGTCACTAATATGACCAAAATGAAAATCTTTTTTTTTTTTCTTTTTGATTCCATACAAGCAGGTCTGTGTAGAATATGTGATGGACGTAATTGCATGTCTGCTTTTTGGCAATAATTTGTTATTCCTGTTTTAACCTCTGGCTTTATCCCTGTGCTGCTGCATGAACCCATAGACTGGCCTCACTACAGTGCTCTGAATCTGATTGTCAGACATATACTGTATTTCTGTTGTACACAATAAGGCTTTTTCAGCTCTGCGGGCCTACCATGCAGCAAAGCTGTTTACAGAAACTGTCAGCGTGTCCGTCTGTTCATTGCAGCAAACGCCCAAACGTTGTATGCACAATTTAAACACCTTTATTGTTTTTCAGCATTGTCATGTCTGCAAATAAGATTCAGAGGATTTTATGTTTTAGGTGCATTGCCTAATCATGCACTCCTTTCTTTGCATTTCCTTTCCCCACTATGCATGCACATGTGCACACACTCACACACAATCTTGCGCGCACACACACACACTCGCACACAATCTTGTGCTCACACACAATCTTGGGCGCACACACACACACACACACACACACACACACACACACACATATACACACATACACGCACACACACACACACATACACATATACACACATACACACACACATACACATACACACACATACACTCATATATTAACACACTCACACAACTGTAGGGGGCAAGTTGCTGTGCTGTGACTCTTGCCCGGCCTCCTTCCACCCGGAGTGTTTGGAGATGGAGCTACCAGATGGCCCGTGGTCTTGCAGTGACTGCAAAGCCGGGAGGAAACCTCATTACAAACAAATTGTGTGGGTCAAACTAGGTAATTACAGGTAAGTACAGTTTTACCAGATATATACAATATTATCAGATCCATCATTTTTTGATATGTTAACATCAATATGATTTGTTTTCATGTTTTATATTAACTGTTACTTATTCATATTTCTGACATTGTAAATCATATTGTGTCATTATTTGTTCTAAAACAAAAGTCTTTAATTTATTCCAGGTGGTGGCCAGCTGAGATTTGCAATCCTCGCTTGGTGCCATCAAACATTCAGAGCCTTCGACATGACATTGGTGACTTTCCAGTCTTCTTCTTTGGCTCTCACGACTACTACTGGATCAATCAAGGGCGTGTGTTTCCTTATGTAGATAATGATAAGAACTTTGTCACTGGTCAAATTAATGTCAACAAAACATTTAAAAAAGGTAATGCTACCATTTAGCTTGAGACACAATAGTTTTATTATACTGTGCCTATAAATCATAATTTCTGTGTTCGTCAGCTCTTGAAGAAGCAGCACGGAGGTTTCAAGAACTTAAGGCTCAAAGAGAAAGCAGAGAGGCCTTAGAACAGGAGCGCCACTCTCGCAAACCCCCACCATATAAGTTTATCAAGGTATAATAGAATTTAGTGTAGAATTAGTAGAGGCAACTAATAGTACATTTAATATACTACATTTAACACAAATAATCATATTCTTATGTTTTAGTCCAACAAACCAGTGGGCAAAGTCCAGATGCACGTAGCAGATTTGTCAGAAGTCCCTCGGTGTAACTGCAGGTCCACTGACGAGCACCCGTGTGGCCTAGACTCTCAGTGTCTGAACCGTATGCTGCAGTACGAGTGCCACCCACAGGTCAGTGTCTGTAATGGAGCAACATTCTCATCATGAAGCCAGGCTGAAGCTAAGGTAACTAATGCTGGTGTGTTTATACAGGTGTGCCCTGCAGGGGAGAGCTGTGAGAATCAGTGCTTCTCTAAGCGCCTGTACGCAGAGACAGAAGTGTTTAAGACCGAGGTCTGTGGCTGGGGCCTCCGAACTAATCAGGCGTTGAGAAAGGTGTGATTTACCATGGTTTATTTTACTCTTTGTATTATAAACTGCAGATTTATTATTATTATATATAAGCCTACATGAAAGCAATGTAGATATATATGTAACTTTTATTATATTTTATTTTTCAGTATGCCTTTGTTGGAGGTCAGTTAATGTAATTTAGAGTTAGAACATAAATCCCATGCACAATAATGTATGTAGTTTGTAGCTCTTCTTTAGCTGAACAGTTTTTCTTGTAGGATTTTGGTATTTTCCTGTATAACTATAATGAATACTGTCTCCTGTTTCCGTTTTTGCACAGGGCGACTTTGTGACTGAATATGTTGGCGAAGTAATCGACTCTGAGGAATGCCAACAGCGAATCAAACAGGCTCATGAAAATCACGTGACCAACTTCTACATGCTCACCCTTACAAAGGTAAACCACACTCTCCCAGGATGACATGTTTATATAGATGTTCTGTCCATTTTAAAACAATGAATGAATGTTTGAGTGACAATTGTACTGATAAAACTACTTCTAATGCGACCCATAAACATGAGAAGGCCAAAGTTTATGGGAATTTAAATACTATTAGGTAATTTATTAGATAATACAATTTCATTTCTTGTAACATTTTTATTCTTCCCACTTGATTATTTGAAAATGTTTGTTTGTTTATTACATTTGTGTTACAGGATCGTGTTATCGATGCTGGCCCAAAAGGAAATTCGTCTCGCTTTATGAACCACAGCTGCAGCCCGAACTGTGAAACTCAGAAATGGACTGTAAACGGAGATGTGCACATTGGGCTCTTTGCTCTTTGTGATATTGAAGCTGGTGAGTAAAGTCCTTTGTTACTAAGTCATATTTGCACTTTTCACATGTTGTAGATGTGTAATCCTCTGCCTGATGTGTCTGCAGGAACAGAGCTGACGTTCAACTACAACCTGCACTGTGTCGGGAACAGGAGGTCATCATGTCACTGTGGATCAGACAACTGTTCTGGATACCTCGGGGTGCAGCCAACAGTGAGAGCCATTTAACATTACTGTACACTTATTAAAGGGGCACTATGCAACTTTTCTCCAACTGTCTCCATGAAGATGTTGTGACATTGCAGGTGTTTTTATTGCTTAAACAAACATTACAAATAGGCATTCTTACCGTCAGTTCTCCATAGAACTGACCTGTAATTTGGCCTGGTGGTGTCATAAGTTTGTCTCAATAGCGATACATATGTTTAATGCCATAAACTGGAGCTTTCCAGGCAAAGCAAAACATCTCCATCCAAAAAAGCAGCTGGTGGACTCTGCACCATAATAGTTACATAGTGCATTATTTATTTAATAAATTTGTTTCTGTATAAAATAACACTATACTATAGTACTATAGTAGTATAATATTAGTATTATATTATTATAGTAATATTTTGTATTTCTTCACCAGAGTGCTCTAGTTTTGGAAAAAGAGGAGAAGGCTAAAAATTCCAAGTTAAAATCCAAGAAACGGAAGCTGCGACCTGAGGGAAAGCAGTCCCACGAGTACTCATGTTTCTGTTGTGGAGAAGCCGGGGAGCTCGTCATGTGTGATCGCAAGGACTGTCCCAAAGCCTACCATCTCCTGTGTCTCAGCCTCAACAAGCCACCATACGGTCAGAATTACACATCAGTTTCCTATATATGCTCATGCACAAAAAATACAAGAAAAGATCTGAAACAATTTAGTTATAGAAACGGGTTTGTTGACTGAGCAGAGATACGAAAAGATCATCATAATAGTTTTTCCTCAGTTTTTCTGAACATTTCAGTTTTCACCTACCTCTTACTTTATTTCTTTTTTTTTTTTTTTCACAGTTTTGATTTATAAACTCTTAGTACTTAGTACACTGAGCTGCAGATATCCGTATGCATGGCCATCAGCACAGTTTCAGCAGTGCTGTTCTGTTCTTTACATTTACTGTAACACCATAAAGGGGCAGGTGGAAACCTACTTTGCTCACTCAACAAATCTGTTTCTCTGTTTAAATTCCTTTAGATTCATATTGCAATTTAAATGTGTAAAATAATAATCTATGTGTGTCTATGATCATAACTAATTAACAAAAAGCATAATGTCTCCTTCAATGTTCAGTACTGTAATAAAAATTAAATTAACTTTCTTTCACAAATTCTCTTGTGGAAATCTGTGCGTGTGCAGGGCGGTGGGAGTGTCCGTGGCACGACTGCAGCGTGTGTGGGTCTCCAGCCTCTTCTCTGTGTGAGTTTTGCCCTCGATCTTTCTGCCCGGAGCATAAAGCAGGGTCTCTCACAGTCTCCTCACTGGACGAGCGCCTCTGTTGTTCCAATCACAACCCTTTGAACCCCCTGAGCAGCTCTCCTAGGTCCACCCAGCACCCCCCTTTGCCCCACAGCCACACCAGAGTCAAGGAGGAGCCCAACACAGAGCCTGGCCAACATGACTCAAAGTGACTTTGATTTTCCTTATACCTCATGTAATGTGTGCTCCTGCTGGCTACAACCGTCCTATCTTCCTTCCAATCTGAAGAACAGAACAGCTTTTCAAACCTGTGGGCATAGTCTGGATCTGTAAACACCTTTTCGGCACTGTGCAGAGGGCAGAGTGATTGGATTGGTGGCATGGGACCAGAGCAGGCATCATTGGCGCTGTATACCTCCTCCTTTGCTATGACGTTCTCTACAGCTCACCAGTGCCCTGTGAAGGGCCCAGAATTCTACATTACATTTATTTTATATTTTTACAGCGGTGGGACATAACTTGTCAACATACCTTTTATCAACATTGAGAAAACGGATTGGATTTAAGAAAGTATGTTAGTCTGATCAGCTGAAAAGCCTGCCTTTCTCTGTTTCCAACATGACCAATGATCACTCCTGACACCATCTGTCTTCATGTTGAGCTTTTCTCCACATGAAAAAAAAGTGAGGGGGAAATGCTTCAGGACCACTCTACATTCCAACTCCTGGTTTGAATATACTTATGAGTATAGATGAATATAATTATATACACTATCTATGTTTGTTAATGTTTACAGGCAGATTCTCTCACTTCATCTCAGTGAGTGGTGTATTACGTTTGTTTCGGTGTTAAGCATTACACAGACCGCCTTGTGAAAATAATCATAATAAGGTGAAATATTATGGTATATAGTGTAATGTTTTGACATTACAGAAGTTCTTGTGACTTTCATTTTGCCAGTTTCACTAGCCATTGCATACTGTACATACTGTAATTGGCTCATATTAGTGTAAAATACTTAAGGATCGGGAGGCGGAGCCTCTGTCTTTTAAAAACAAATCCTTTTCATTTCCTACATGCATTTAACTGATACTACCATTGTAGATTGAAAGGCCCAGATAGTGAAAACTGGTGCTGTCAAAGTATTGTTAATGAGCATAAAGGATCACTCGACTGATTCTGGCTGCACTAAAACTACTGCTCACATGCACTCCCATTTAGTAACTGTGTGTACTGTGACTGCTTTATTTTCCCCTCCCTCTCTAATTTGCCATACATTTCTGAATAGCACTTTCACACTGCTTGATACTGAACACCTAGATAGGTCATGCTTATACAGATATATAACATAGGTGTTTAAAATGGATACCTCTTCTTCATGTCGGGACTTAAACTGTGGTGTTACCGGTTTCTCTTGACCAGGAGCGTGGCGGACGCTAGGTGTGGTACTGAGAGAAGTGGCCTAAGCTTTTTGGGGCTGGTGGTCTGACGTGTTACAGGAAAGATAAGCCCTTGATGTTTGCAGACAGTGACTGAGGAACTTCTTTTGAACTAGGCTGGGCTTTATACAGACACAAGTCAGTATCGTGTACAAAGGCAACCTTATGTACAGTGTTTTTATCGCTCATCTGTCAAATCAAAATCTTTTGTATTTAATGCACCGTCTTTTGTACCATTTTTTCAGACACTAGTGCAGTAATCTGTCTCTTATCTCCATTAAGGTGTAAGTGACACTATTTAAAATGGTGAGTTTTACATAATCTATATGTAGTCATACAGTTCTCCGTTTTGTATAATTGGTGTAAGGACTCCACCACCATTTGGTATAAGGTGCTGCTCATGTATTTTGGTTTAATCTTTGGTATTCAAAGCAGTTCAGTGTAGGAATGTAGATTTTTTTTTTTGTTTAATAGCAATTTGTACAATTTAGGATTCACTGTTTGACTCATCATCTGACAAACAAGTGTTTGCCTTTTCAATTAAATGGCACTATTTTGTGTCCTCTTCTGCCCTAAACCAGTGTTTAAACTGAACTATTAAAATGTTTAGTTTTAAATTAAGAAGGGTAACCGCTTAGGAATTGAGAAATGTGCCACATATCTGAACCAATGGAAGTGCTACGGTGGAAAGAATCATAAGCTACCGTGAGCAGCTTCTTCGGTTTAACTTAATATTAACAAAAATGGACACTTCTGTACTAAAACAGCAACTTCAAAATATCATTTTGACTGTTCTTTACTCTTGTGTAGTTCTTTTCGCTTGGGCGAATTTTGAAGGCACTTTTATGTTACATAAAGAAATGTTGTGTTAAACAACTAAACTTGAATTTTTATTTTTTTAGAGCTGACGCCATTGCAGTCATGTTTGTTATTAGCATTTCAAAACAATGCCTCACTGGTAGCTTTAGTTTGTTTTCTTTCATTTTGATCTGCTCAAGTTCATTTATGTTTGCCATATTAAACATGCCAACGTTATACTTTTTGGACAAAGCTTTTGCTATACCCGACAGCCTTTTTTGTTTTGTCTGTGCACACAACTTGGTGCCAGTCTAAGGTCCAACACAGTTGATGCAACAGCAGTATTGTTATGCCTATTTTACACTTAACTTCTGTTACTGTGTTGTGAATGATTTGTTGGTTTATTATTGTTATAGTGCCCAGACATGTTTTTGAAATAGTGCATGTTTAGTCTGATTTAAGTGTCCCTTATGCAACCTGAAGGTTTTCTAAATGCCCAAGGTTTTACTCAATTCGCATTTTTTATGGTCACTTAAAGAGCAGCCCCATTGTCAAGCAGGGCATGTTTCAGTTCACTGTGATGTCTTTCTGTGCAATGTTCAAACCTGTCTTTACGTTTGTCATGATGTCGGCAGAGGAATAGTGTTGAAATAATAAATAAACATCTTTATAAGCACCCATCTCTTTTACTTATGATAAAATAACTTACAGTAACTGGGATCATATTTATCTCTTGGTGTTGCTTCAATTTAAACGTGGATGAACACAAAACATGTTGCGTACGTACTGTTTAACCTGTGTTAAAGCATACTGCATATTGTTGAAATCTTGTAAATAGTTTGCATTGAACTTGCATAGGATTATGTTACTGTGCGCGTGCTCTTTTGCCTGTACAATTCTGCTTAATGTGTGAGTGTTGCAGCGACACTCTTTTTGTACATTACTGTCTTTTTATTTGAAGATATTGATTCTGTCTTTTTTCATTCTAAAGTGAGTTTGAAGAGTTCAGACATGCCTGAAGTTTGACTTTAATAAAGGTGTACTCTGTCTCAGTGAAACTTGTCCTGGGCCAAATTTACACCACATAACATTTTAGACAGCTATAAAACAGTATTCAAATTCTGTGTCTTTGGGAAAACAACTTTTCATCCTGGAAGACTCTAGTGTAGGCTGTTCAGCTGAAAATGTATTTAATTGTAACTACTTTGCCTAATCAGCAGTTTCAGAGACATTACCCAAATTGAATTACTTTTGAGGATCTTTTTGATGGCTATGCATCTTTCCATCAAAATGAAATTGCAAAAACCAATTTAAAGGTGTACTAGCCAACTTTTCTGCTGGAGGGTCCACAGCCTGCTTGCCTCCATGGAGATGTTATTATTTGCCTGCTTAGATCTGTTTATCTCCATATTAGAGACAAGCAGGTGATGCCAAAGGTATAGACCAGATCTGTGGAGAGGTACTTACAGTATGAATGTTTTTTTTAGGTAATTTTGAGCAATACAACTGTAACTGAAAAAATGCAGGCTAGAGACATGTATTTATTGCCATACTATGGAACATTTCAGACAAAGTAAGAGAATCTCTATGGAAACATGCAGGTACTCTCCACCAGAAAAGTTCCATAGTGAGCCTGGGATCCAGATTACACTCTTCTCCAATACTTAAGATATCTCTTTGGGTGAAAAATACACAGAGATCTCATTCAAGACTTGCCAAACAACGTTAAGGCCAAACTTGAATATGAAGTGAAACCAGTAGGGGGCGATCGTTAACTTGACGTGGCATTTCAAGAAAGCATTTGTAAAGAAGAATAAATCACGTTTTATGTAATTGCACATCAGAACACACATGAGCCGATTTTTAGAAAATATGTAGGCATTACTTGTAGGGATAGCCATATTTTTTAAAATAAATAAAATAAAGATGCCCCATTTTATGTTGGTAGTTTGTATGTTCATTTATTTTGAAAGGGTCTAACCGGAAGTCTCGGCTGCGGCGTCTTCACATTTTTGACGCTCGTCTCTTCGGCATCTCTCACATTTAGGTGTTTCGTTCTTCCTCGAGCTCCGAGCAAAGCCAGGGCCTAGTTAGTAGAAATATACAAATATGGTGAGAAAAGTATCGTCTATTAAATGAGTTTCTTTCTTTTTATGTGCTGTATAGAATGCGGATGAGGCAGATGTCTTGTTTACAGATGTTGCTAGCATGTAGGCTGCTTCTTCTTCTGATGTTTCCTTGATGTAGGAGCTGCTGTTGCTGCGTTGTCCTGTTCTGATTTGCTATTTCAATGGCTCTACAAAGGGGGGGAAATAATGTGCATTAAATATATAATTATTACTGCCAAACTTAATGTAAATTACACACAAGGAGCAGAATATAGCCTTTAGTGCAAACTGACGAAATACCTGTCAAATTATGATAGAACTACAAGGTCATTGTGTGTACAGGTATGTGCACCTGTAAAGTAAAGATAACAGTTTCTTAGCAAATGCAGTATCAAATTGCATTCCTTATATTTTGTTTACAGTGAATTATTTGGCCCAAATCTTCTGTTGGTAGGCTAAACATGTTTTATAGATTTAATTTGTCTTTTTACTGTAGCAGATATTGTGTGCTGATGACTGAAGACCAGAGTGTACACCAAAATGAAGAGGAGACGACTTGATGGTTTCCTTGTAGAGGTTTTTGTCCGAATCGGACTTCTGCTTATTTTTCTGTGAGTTAATCCCAATGGTTCATCTGTGGTTGCCTTACAGGGTGTGTTATAATTTTTATCACTTAATTGTTCTGTTTGTTCTGTGTTCATAGTGTGACCGAGCAGCTGCCTCCTTTTTCCCGGCAGATCCAGGCAGAGGAGATGTGGCTTTACAAGTTCCACCGTGTTGAAGTCGACCATGTGCCCACCTCACTCATGTTTGTAGGTCATCTCATTTTTAAAACTCTCTATAGGCCTATCAGTCTCTATAATCACATATATTTTTATCCTATTGTTCCAAAAATATTTCTTTATCATACTGCCTTCTTTGATACAGGTAATCAAAAACTAATTTTTTCTTCCAGAGTATAGCTTGTTTCACCCCACTTCTTGTGATCATGGCTTTTACAGTCATGAAGAAGACCCAAAATGGGGATTTGAAAGAATCTTATCTCGGTAGGAGCCAATTAACGGCTATATATTTTGATTGTATTTGTTACTTTCAGTTATTACTTATTTGTTATTCTTACATAACTTCAGCTGTGACTCTGACCCTGGTGTTAAATGGCGTTTTCACAAATATCATCAAGTTGATTGTTGGCAGGTAAGCGCTACAAAGAGACTTGATTACCTCTTTCTACGACGCCAAAGTGACCCAGTTATTGTTGTGTACATTGGTTTGTATCCAGGCCACGACCAGACTTCTACTATCGCTGTTTCCCAGATGGCATTGAGAACCCAGAGCTGCGGTGTAGTGGAGACCCAGACACTATTATTGAGGGCAGGAAGAGTTTCCCCAGTGGGCATTCTTCATGTAAGGCCCATTTTTGCCACATCATCCTAATGTGTTAAAGAGAAGGCAGTCCTTAAGATGTGGGCACATGATGTGTCAGTCACCTCTGGTTCTTTCTCAGTTGCATTTGCAGGACTGGGGTTCACCGCTTTCTACATAGCAGGAAAGTTGCACTGCTTTACCCCAACAGGACAGGGCAGATCATGGCGTCTGTGTGCCTTCCTCACCCCTTTACTCTTGGCAACAGTGATCGCCCTGTCTAGAACATGTGACTACAAACACCACTGGCAAGGTCAGAAATACCACAACATGTTAATCAATTCAGCTGTTCAATCATTTAAGCTCATTTGTTAATTTGTTACAGATGTTTTGGTTGGGTCCATCCTGGGTCTAGCTTTTGCCTGGCTGTGCTATAGACAGCACTACCCCGCTCTTCAGGACCCTGACTGCCACAGGCCTCTGTGTCAAAGAGAAAGTATACCAGCCGCACAGGAACGCAAGCTAACCAACTTCAGCTACTCCCTGCCTCTGTAGATCCAACCGCTGTGGATAACTTGTTTTCCTTTTTTCAAACTTACGCTATTACTGCAGAGGATATGTTTTTTCTGAATTTCACAATGCACAGTATGTATAAAACATCAAGGCTTAGTCAATAATTTGATTATTTCCAGGCACCATCAATGCAATGTTTAAAAATGTTGCAAACATGCACTCAGAAATGTACTTTTTATGCTGGATCAGGGGTCTGTTCTGATTGTCATATCAATGTGTGATATTGTGAACTGAACCTAAATCCAAAGTCCAAACACGTATGTTTATGTAGCACTGTTTCAGGCAATTACCTGTTCACCGGTGGTCAGCACAACAGTCCTTGAACTAGACACCACTTGAGTCTGTTTTTTCTGAGCCAGTATTTGATATTGTTCTATAGCGGCATAACATGTTTCACAGGTCAATGCAACTTTGCTGTGGTCAATATTTAAACAGGTAAATTCCAGTAATTTCAGGCAAAGTGTAGTACAAAAAAACAATACATTGTGCCTTTGTTTTCTACTTTGTTGTAATACTTGGGAATGAAGAGCACTGCATGTTAGTGTGTGTTCTCTAACGCGTCTTGTACAAAATCATGTTTTTTTCAGTTTTTGACAAAGGTTTCTAAACGGGCATGCTGCCTTTCTTTACCTCCTTACCTCTTTTCATACCATTTTGAAATACATGTAAATGTTCAGTTTACATATATTTATTTTTCTTCTTGGGAAGTATGGTATCCGTGTTATGATTTCATAAATCATGCATTTATTTTCTGTTTACATAGGCTTATGCAATTTGCCATTTTGTTTTATGGGTAAACTTCGGTTCGTGGGTCACTGATATAAAGCTGCTTTTTCCTCAAAATTGTTTTTATTTTCTTCCAAGTGTTTCCAATTATTGATCTAAATTTCTTAATAAAGAAGTCTTAAATTATCGCGCACAGGTTTTCTATTTACTTTCGTTGACATGACGTATGACGTCACTCACAGCGTGGTTCGTGATTGGTTGGACGTGACGTGTCGATTTGGCGCCACATTTTCGACAAGGAAACAAACTCCGCAGAGGAGCTGTCTACAAAGAGCAGAAACAAACAGCGACCAGGGTTTTTATTCATTTGGTTTTAAGTTCAGTTTAACGTTTTTATATTGATCGCTCTTTCAAAATGTTTATCACGGACATTAGAAAGGAATTTTATGAAGTTGTGGCCAACCAGGTAAGCAGTTTATTCTGTCCACAGTTCAGTTCTGTCCTGTGTGTGTGATCCTATAATATGAAGAAATAAGAACAAATATGAATAAATATGAATCTTGTTCTTGCAGAGAGTGGCTCTCCTCGTTGCCGCAGATATTGACGCTCTCTGCGCTTGTAAGATATTACAGGTAAAGCACTTTTGACGTGTAGTTTTAAGTTGAATAAACACACAATGCACAACTTTTTCATCCACTAGTCAAGAATTCCTATCCTCCCTGCTCAAAAGCTGAAAGTATGCACTTTGTTTGTAGGCTCTGTTCCACTGTGATCAAGTACAGTACACTCTGGTGCCTGTTACTGGATGGCAAGATCTAGGCACAGCTTTCCTTGAGCACAAAGAGCAGGTGCGTCCTTCTGGATAACACAGTGCAATAACTTATCAAGTTGCATTTAATTTTGGTCTGTTTGTGTTTTAGTTTAGCTACTTTGTTCTCATTAACTGTGGAGCTAATGTGGACCTCCTGGAGATGCTGCAACCTGACGACAACACCTTATTTTTTATCTGTGACACTCACAGGCCAGTGGATGTGGTCAATGTTTACAATGACAGCCAGGTAAACTTCATTAGAGTCTGTGTAATCCCTCAATCGTCCAGGTCTGATCCATAGTAAAAGTTAAATTAAAGACATTTTGCTGCTCATCCAAGCTGCTTGTTCAGTTCTGAAGAAGTGGCTTGGATGAGCAGCGAATCATCTTCACTCCTACAACTTTTTGTCCAGTTGACAGATTTAACTTTTACAGCTTTTGCTATTCATCATTAGAGGTTTCCTACCCAATTGGATACATATTTTATTATTCAGGTGAAACTGTTGATCAAACAAGATGACGACCTTGGTGTCCCCTCCTATGATGATATCTTTCGAGATGAAGAGGAGGAAGAGGATGATTCTGGGAATGAGAGTGATGAGGGGTCAGAACCGTCTGGCAAAAGGAGAAGATTTGATGAGGTATGTTCAAGCATGTGAAATACTGCATAGTGTCTTAGTATTAAATGTTATATAGTGTGTAATGTAAATATCTGATTTGTCAGGGCGCAATGGAAAGAAGAATTGAACGACAGCGAGAAAGGAGGGAGTGGGAAGCACGAAGGTTGTATTGGCAACTTTTTAAAATACATTACAAAATACATGTAATAAAACATCTTTTCCTCTTGTATTTTACAGAAGGGAAATCCTCTTTGATTATGAGCAGTATGAATATCATGGGACTTCGGTGAGTGTCAAATTACCTAGAGATGCACTGATCTAGCTTTTTCAGTTATGATATTTTTTGGCTTTAAATATCAGCAGATTATTATTACTATCAACCAATACCAGAGCAGAGGCTGAATTACACATTTATTTTTCTTGTGGTTTAAGAAAACTATGACAAAACTGATCAAAATATGTCATGTAACTTAATTTTATAAGATCAATAGAATATCAGCTAATTTGATCCTGAAACCAATACAATTTTTCTTAATAAGAGCTGATCTCGATAAATCGGTGTAAGTGCATCCCTAAAGTGACCCATAACAATTGCAGTGCACTTTGACAATATTTTTTGAGATTATGGTTTGTCAGTTGTTCTCTTGTTTTTCTGGCAGGCTTCCATGATGTTTTTCGAACTGGCCTGGGTTTTATCAAAAGACACCAAAGACATGCTCTGGTAAATGTCTCTTTTTGATCTGCTATATACATTTGATCTATTTAAGTTTATAAATGTTTCCTTTTTTAGGTGGTCCATCATCGGCCTCACAGATCAGTGGATTCATGATAAAATCACACAGTAAGAGAATTGTTCATGCACAACTAAGTACAGTTTTAATAATGATTTTACATTTAAAAACTTGTCTTTTCCAGTATGAAGTATATTACAGATGTTGCTACTTTGCAACGCCACGTGTCTCGTCATAGTCACAAAAATGAAGATGAGGAAAACTCCCTCTCCATCGACTGCATGAGAATCTCTTTTGAATATGAGTATCCTTCGCTTTATGCATATCATGTGTTAATTAAGTAGGTTTTCGTATTGTCTGAAAATTTTTTTTCTCATTTATGCCTTTTTTCAAGGTAACGATCTTTTTCTTTAACAAATGTTGATAGTCTGCGTCTAACTCTTTACCAGCACTGGTCCCTGTATGAAAGCATTTGTAATTCCTGTTACACAACGTGTAATTTTAAATTATGGACTCTGAATGGGCAGAAAAAACTCCAGGAGTTCCTTGCTGACATGGGGTGAGTTCACACAAAGTTTTATAAACAAGACAATTTTGTAAAAACATTTTTGTTTTTAAATTTAATAAAACACTTACAGCTTGCCTCTAAAGCAAGTAAGGCAGAAGTTTAACTCCATGGACATGTCTATCAAAGAAAATCTGAGGGACATCATTGAAGAATCTTCAAATAAATATGGGTGTGTATTTAATATGTTCAAAATGTTGTTTTTTTGGGGTTTTTTTTTTACCCTTGCTCAAAATGGATTATGACTGGCTCTGTTTTCCTCAAAGCATGAAGGACATCCGCATCCAAACATTTGGGGTCAACTTTGGGTTCAAGAACCGCTTCTTGGCCAGTGACATGGTCCATGCTACAGCCGCTTTGTTGGAGAGCACGGAAAAAGAAGAGAACGACAGCGATAACTTCATTAAAGCTCTTGATTCCCTGTCCAGGTGTGTGAGATAAAAAGAAAACCTTTAAAAGGATTGTGCCACTTTTAAACCCTTATTCTGTTTTGGTTTTTTTGTTTTTTTCGCAGGAGTAACCTGGAAAGACTTCATTCAGGTATTGACTTGGCCAAAAAGAAGCTGATGGCGATCCAGCAAACAGTGGCCAGCTGCATCTGCACCAACCTCATCCTGTCCCAGGGTCCTTTCCTCTACTGTTACCTTATGGAGGTACTATACTGAAAATAGATTATAACTTTCAATGGATTATAACTTTTCAATCTGCAAGCTGCATTAAAGACATATTGTTTACTTATTTATTTTTTAAAATAGGGAACTCCTGATGTGAAACTCTTTTCAAAGCCACTGGCTCTGACTCTGCTCTGCAAATACCTCCTCAAAGCCTTTGTCCAATCTGTAAGCATTTCAAAACTATACACAGTTTCTGTTTCATTCACAATACTTATTTTATTTATGTGACTCAGACGAGAAATAAACGCTGCAGACTGCTGCCTCTGATTATGGCTGCTCCAAAGGACATCGAGAAGGGAACAGTCATTGTGGTTGGAATTCCACCGGAATCAGAAACATCAGATAAGAAAAAGTGAGTCCTTTTTCTTTGTAAAATAAGGTGTTTGAGTAATGCATTAAACATTCAAAATCTATATTTAGTCGTTCAGAATCTTCAAAACTGCCCTGATGGAATAAGCTGTGGAATAGAAACTGCCTAAAGTTTATTCATTGACTTGTGTTGGAATTATTATTTTAATGTTGTCAGCGTTGTTTTGTTGTTTTTTGTTTTTTTTTACACAAGAAAAGTATGTGTGTTAATCTCTGTCTGTGATCATGAATTAAGCATGTCATGAATCTTTTTCTCAGTTTTTTCGGTCGAGCATTTGAGAAAGCAGCTGAGAGCACCAGCTCCAGAACTCTGCATGACCACTTTGACACCTCAAGTAAGTATAATGGACACATACTATTGAGTTCATTCAAGTGAAAAGCCACAAAAAGGCTTTCTCAATAAATTGTATGCATACAGAAGTAGTTTGGAAAAACATACAGACACTTGACAGTATGACTTTTGATCACTAGGTGGCACACTTGTTCAGCAATTAAAGTTACTAGAAATTAATTTGTGATTTTACTTTTTCTTGCAGTAATTGAGCTGAAAATGGAGGACAGAAGCAAGTTTCTGGATGCACTTATCACTCTACTGTCTTGAAACACCCTAGGACATCACTTTCTGGAGTCTGTTTGTATATTTGTAAATGTTTTTAATTGTCCTTTTATCAGTTTTTATGTCACGATTACATTTTATATGAATGGGGTTTTTATGTGTATTTAATAAACTTCAGTGGTCTGATGACATTGCTTTGAAAGCTTTCAATTAAGTAATTTTATTTTGAAAAGTTAAGTTGCATTGTTGTTAACTCTTTCTTATTCTGTTATGTGTTTTTAGGCACCTAATCTTTCATCACTTGAGTGCTTCTGATTGAACAGATTCTCATAACAAACCTATTGGCGCCTAGAGTAACAGATAAGGGGATTTCGTTGGTTCGGGCTCGGGGAATTTACTAGAAATCACCACACATTTATTCCAATCATGAGTCAAAAACCTGGCAGAAACATTTGAGTTGGGCCAAAAGCTGATTCCAAGTAATCTCTCTTTTCAAATATTTGTGCAGTTGAAACTTGATTACTTAACAGTCCATAGTGTTACTTTTCTAGTGGGGGGCTCCATGGAGATGATATGTATTGCTTTGCCTGGATTGTTCCACAGTATGGCATTGCATTCTTACTGTAATCTCACATCTGACCTGTAGCTTGGCCCGGTGGCATCACATCCATTCCTGATAGATGACTTTAATGCCATTCTGTGAAACATTCCAGGTAAAGTAATAACATTTCCATAGCCAAAACTTACACAGTACAATATGTAGCTTTTCAGGTTGGATTTGATGTTAATGGAATTTTCCTCTTTATGGTATTAATTAAAACTTATCTAACATACATTTATTGAATTATGAGTGTTTTACTGTGAGCTGTGCTGACTCTCCACAGACCTGACTTATTACTGGGCCAGGTGATGTCTTCTGCTTGTTTTATGGAGCATGAAGCCAAACTTACACAATGCACCTTTAATTGATTAACAGCTACTGGTATAAAATAAAATGAGAATCTGAAAAATGGTAAATGTCATGCTATTGAAGCTGGTGGTGATCTTGCTCCAGATCTGAACGTTCAGGCCAGTTTTCCTGCTGGTGCTGCTGGCCCAGAGCTGGACTGGAAAGGTGGAGTCTGCTCCGCTCTCTGAGGCCTCATTAAGATCCTTATCCCCTCTGCGCCAGGACGGGACCATGACCTTAAAGCAGTGTGCTACAGGAACAACCAAAAGGACAGGCAGCCCTGGGGTACTCACATGAGGGGAAATCAATGTAAGTTCCTCATTGTCAAAACCAAAAAGGTTGTGCGTCATTTCTTAACACTTTCTCAGAAACCCTGCACTTACCTTATTGTTTTGATCCAATTTTACAGCCTCATGGAAGGTTTATTACTCATTCGAATGTTTGTACATACGTTTTGTTTTTTTGAGTGAACTTGTTCTGGTCGAGAGCTTGTGTCTATCGAGAAGTTATTGCTTTTCCTGGAATGTTCCACAGTATGGCATTAAACTAAGTCCTTGGAAAAAAGTTGGTGGTTGGCCAGAAATGTTAGTAGACAATGAAGATCTGACAGGATGCAATAATGAAACGTTGGGTATTTTTTGAATACATAAACATGGACGTTGGTCTTTTTCAAACACATGTTGATCTGTGACCCTATTCAATCTCCAACACTGGCCATGCATTCTGTCATTGTGTCCTTGGGCAAAACACCTCACCCTATACTGCTTATAAACTGGAAAGTATAAACTAATGCAATGGCAAATTGGTGGAGGTCAGAGTTCAGAGGTGTTGCTGGTACCTATGGCAGTCATATCTGTGTCAGTGTGCTCCAGGTTAGCTGTGGTACAAAAGTAGCATCTATATTTAGACAGAAAGTTAATAAAATAAATAATAATACAAACATAATCATTTGCAGAATATGCCAAAAGACACACACATGGGAAGTATTATATTGCATACACTGTCCAATCAATCTAATCAATATTTGAATTAAGCAAGTTTATTTTTTATTCATTCAACTATGTGGACTGGTAAGAAATCTCGCCCATCACGGCTCTTCTTCCATCAATCATTGCTCTCCGCCCCCTGGTGCACCTCTGGTGAGTGGGGCCACTGGCCTTTCCACTGCTCTGAGTCTCAGGAATGTGGCACCAAAACACACATGCACAAACGCTGCGCTGAGGGGCTTGTGAGAGGTGCTCACTCAGTCATGTTGCATGTGCCCTGAGCTTAGACAGAGGTGCTGCCATAGCTGTCTATGGGGACATAGCAGCCCCTGGTAGGGAGATAATAATGATACAGAGTAACCATCAACAGTACCTGAAATAACCCCTGAATCTTACACCTGCACTTCTAGACTTTTGTCAAACCACCAAATACAGACATCCAATGAGCCACATCCTCTTAGCTTTAATAAAGGTGGGTAGTTTTTATAATTATGACTTGTTCCATTCTCAGTTGGTAACCTGCAGATTAAGTTAGCAGTTTGCCTGTTTATTTCATGCAAAGGCGTTAAATAACATTATACATCCAACTGTTTGTGTAGAGGAGGCCCTTCTAAAATGTCACAAATTGTTCTCAGTTATATAGAGAATCTCTGCTGAACCAGCTCTGGACAGGTCCCTCACGTGCAGGTTGAGTCCTTTAAGGGCCCTAAGTTCAGCAAGCTATTAAACAAAGCAGTGTTTCCACTGGACAAAAGGAGGAAAGCATTGAGCATGTGCAATCAGAAGAATACAGAATTGTTGGCCTTGAAAGAGCTTTGCATTCCCTAACTGCCCATGCAATGGTCTTAATTTAAGTCCAGCATGTGTCTGTGTGTGTCTATGCGTGTCTGTTGCTTTATGTTAGCTTACAGTGTGAATCCACTTGTGTCTCTCTGTGGTAGGTGGCTCGGTCATGCAAGATCTCCTTGTTGTACAGAGGTGAAAAACTGTTAACATCCTCCACCTCTGAAGTGCAGGCATCAACTTAATCCTTAAACCGTCTTACATTGAAAATGTTTGTTTGTGTTGATCAATGTTGATCAAACTTTTTACAGTTTTCATTGCATCTAAACTCAATATTCAATTCAATTTGCTTCAGCACAACAATTTTGATATAATCTTACACGATTTCCCACTTTTAACACAAATCAGTGAAGAGGACAGCAACTATATCCATGAAAGATGCTACAGTGAAAATGGAGATCCTGTTGATGTGTTGCTCACATACCAGCTGATTAGTCAGATCCTTATTTCACCTGGGGGACAGAGAGAATTCTAATGGCCACGGTTAAATACTAGGTTTTGAATAAACATTGTAAACAGTTGCCGACCATGCCAAATCAGAAATGTCTCCCCATCGACTCCAGACATTCCTTGAGCTGCCAAGCGTCATCATCTTCCCAGCGGTGGGTTGTCAGTCATCACTTTGCTCCATCCAGCCTTCTTTAGTAGTCTATCTACTTTAGAAATGCTCTTGGGATTTACAGCACTCTGAAATGATGTCATTTAAACAAGCATTTACAAGGAGTGGGTACTCCTCAAATCAGCATATTTCCAAGATAAAACCGTCCAGTAGCACTACATTTGTCTTCCTGTTAGGAAAAACACTTCACCTGGTGGTTTATAAATGCTGTTACATTTTAGATATTATGCCCTGATATCAAAATATTATGTCACATTACAAATGTGATTGAATACTTGGTGAATCTTTTCAGGTTATATGAGGGCAGTGGTTATATTAAAAGTGCACAAACTTTTCTGAAAGGGATAGGATGGGAGACAAGCAGATGGCCCACCACCTGCTCGTCTTGGAGGAAGGTTCTTAGGACACCTTTAAAGTTCTACTGTTCACTTTCCTTTTTTAATTGAAACTGGCATTTACAGTAAATAAGTGTCATTTTATACTTCAAAACTAGGTGCAATGTTACACTTTAATACTAGCTGCAATGTATAACTTATTTGTTTACGTGAGATGTTATTCATGGGTTTCCTGATTTGAAAGACTTTGTGAGGACCCATTAAGGACCTTTCCCCCATTTAAAAGTTATAATATTTGTATTTGAACTGCTTAACTGCTATGGCCACAGAGGATGGTTGCCATAGCTTGAAAATGGGACATCCTGATGAAGCAGATGCCGGACCCTCCACCAGAAAGTATACACAGTGCATCTTTAAATATTGACCTTTATTTTAATGCATTTGATCCTTTTGTGTTTAAATCTCCACAGTGGACACATAGTGAGCACATAGTGAGCCCAGGCCGCCCCTCCTCTCCACACCCTCTGAGTTCCTTCCTGTTTCCTGTCTCACTGTCCGCTGCACAGGAAGTCGGTCTGTGTAAAACCTGTGACTCACAGCACAGGCTATAAAATGTGTCACATACAAGAGAAAGAGCTAGGTGTTTTTTCTGATCCGATGTTGACTCTCCCTTTGTTCCTTATGAGGTCTTAAAAATGCCAAAACACACCCGTCCTCCCTGTTTACCACCTGCTGACTCTTACTGTGCGGGAGTAAAGCTCAGACTTCTCTGCTCTTATGCACCTGTTGCTGGCTGAGTCACTTAAGAAGAAATTCCTTTAATGGTCATTGTGTTTGAAAAAATACACTTTCATTCTTAAAAGTAACTGTGTGCCCAAAAAGGTTACACAGTGTGCTATCACTATGTTTTAGAGAGCAACAACATTTTTAGTGAAAACATATTCTTTCAAGTATTTTTATTAGAAAAATGAAACAATATTCACACAAGCTCCACAAAGCATTAATGTATTTTTTTGTATTATACTGAGGGCAACAGTGACAAATAGAGGATTAACACAAGTAAAAAGAATAGCGCAATAAAAGGAGGGGGGTATATAGTAGTACATTTATGCATACATGGGATTTAAAAAAGTGTTAAAATATTTTTAAAAGTGACATCATGGGAGTGATCAAAGGCGGAGAGGATTGTGGACTGACATCACTGATCTGTGCAGGAAAATGAGCGCTCTCTGTCTGACCTTGAGTGAGATGCAAAAAGAAAGTAAAGCTGTGGAGCGGCCCTCAGCCCCTGAGGCCAGGCAGGTCAAGTTTAGAGGTCAGAGAGTGACGTGGAGGTATGGGCTTTGTCTGTGAGACCTTCAGTGACATAATCACAGCGGAATGAACATTCCTGAATATCATTTATGTTTAGGCCCACTGCTTCGACCTGTGATGGTCTACTCTATACTCATGTTTTCAGAATGATGAAAAGGACCACGGCCACAGCAATTCGTAATTCAAGACCAAATATTATATTGTTTTGAGAGGTCAGTTGTCCTCAAAATTGCTCCATATAACAGCAAACCCATGAATATTGATGTGAATATGAGCAGTAGGATTAATGTATAAATTTGAATGCTGATTTTTTTTTTTTTCTTCATGTTAATTTTGAAAGGAAATACTTTATTATTTCTACAGAACATTTAGGAAATACTTTTTTATTTTATTTCTACAACACATTTCTTGGCCAATTTTAATGTCACCAACTTTGAAACAGCAAAGGTTTATCTTTTAATATCTTTTAAGCAGCTCTTATTTTTACTGTATTTGTTCAATAAAAAGAAACACAAATATTTATGCTGTGACAGCTCTTTTGCAGGCACCATGTAAACCTTTGTTGCATACTCCAGACCGCGGTGTGGCCAGCTGGAATGTCAGCTCCCAGGCCTTTTATTATTGCATCCATACCACCACATTATAGGCTCACATCACTAGGCAACTGCAGGTCCCAACTGGTTTCCATGGAGAGTGCCCATTGAGTGACGTTGTTGGCCCTGTTTGCCTCTCTGTTTGTGGGTCTTTTTAAAGGTGCACCCCCAACTCTGCACACACCCCCACATGGAGCCGGCCGGCGCTTCGTCACTGTGCAAGACGACTGAAGGAGTGGAACTAACAAAAAGACAAAAACTTTTCTCTGGGACAGACTGGCCGGACCTTTGTTCACAGATAATTATACAAGAGCGGCTGAGAAATCACTGGATTACTGGAAATAGGAGAGAGTCAGACTAATTAGACTAAGAGATAAAATACTAATTAAATGACCAATCTGATCTTAAATGGATCCACAAAATTGGCTATATGTTAAAATGCAAGCGGCTACAGTACAAACCTTACATCACTTACCTTGTTTTGAAGATAAATAATAACTGTCTATGCACTGTTACATGTTTTTAATGTCACTCTTTAACTTCTCTAATGGCCTGCTTGTCTACATGATATGTTATTGCTTTGTCTGGAAGTTTCCACAGTAACTTCTCAGTCTGGCATGTTGGTTTTAATGGCCAAAGATACATATGCGTTTTTATAGTGGTCACCTCTCCACAGATCTGCTCAGGCTCAGGTCAGATACTGTGCAACATTGCAGCAAAGCGATAACAAAGAAAATGGCAAAGTTGGAAAAGTTACACAAGTTGCACCTTTAATTTCCTGTAATATTGTTTATTGAAACTCTTCAGTGGAAAGTCTTTATCAGCTCTGTGCCCATTTAAAACAGCCTTAAGGTGATTTATTTCTGAAGTTTAACACTAAGTCAAAGTTCCATTGTACACTGTCTCACATTTGTATGTAGAATTCTTGTTTCTGTTAAGAAGTCATATGACCTGCTAAGATTCTTAAGTGACCAGCAAAACAAGTATGGTAATCTTTGGAAATCCAGTCATGAGCCACATATTACTTGTTATAGGCTATTTATTTACTGAAACAACACAGATGAGTTATGGCACTAATTATGTGCAGCCTAAAATGATTGCATTGATGATTACAAGTGGTTTTGTGTGGCCTAGTGGATACAGTGGTTGACTTAGGGGAAGTTTGTACGTAGGACTAATTTGGACACTATTCAGTGAGTCTGACGCGCGGGTGGGGGCTGAGGTGGGGGTGCTGTGAAAGGGGTGGTGGGCACTGGAGTATTGTGAACTGAACAGCAGAGTCCCACTCGTTCAGAAAGGGCATTGTCATCTGAATTTCTATGGCTAACCAAAATACTTTCTCCCGCCGTGGGGGTTTGTGGAATCATGGGAACACAGACATTACGCACAAGCAGGACACCCGTCACACGCCTGGATGTCACCTCTTTGATCTAAATAACACACTTAATCCACGAATTTTACACAACATGCTCAGTTTAATCTTAGAGAAGAAAATAGTATTGCATCTTTTACATGTGAATAAGCAATCATGAGCCTACATCAACATTAAACACCATTTATTTCAAAGTTTGAGAAAGTAACCACCTGCAGGAACAATGAATTACGCAGGTGCCAAAGTAGTCATGGATTATGCCAACCACATTGACAGCAATAAAAAAAAAAAAAACACTTTCCATTTACAATGTTTAATTCAGTACAAATGTCCAGTTAAGGCTTTACGCGTGCGCGCGTCTTTCCTTTTTGTCTCTTGCTACGTTCACAGAGCTCTACTGTACAACATTGTGCTGACGATGCATACCAGAGCAAAAGACCAGGCGATATCTGAGGACAGCTCCTCTGCATCATAAACATGCAAACGTAAACAATTCATAACTAAGATTTTGGATGACATAAAGTACCTTCAAGGTACTTTTTAAGTAACAACAAAGTCCTTGTCAAGTGTCCGGTACAAAAAGATCAGTCCAGAGTAAGTGGTCAGTACAGATGAGGCGCTTCCAGTGAGTCGTAAATTCAGAGAAACTCAACAGGTGCAAAAATAGTTGAGCATTTTAAACAGTTTTTAGGAAGCTGCGCCCGGTCTTTACGCGCACGGGTCGCGTTGCTACACGTAATTCCTTTTGTCATATTCTCCGTTCTGCGTGGTTCTTTTGGTTGGTGCGTATTTTGCTGAATATCCAGAATTACCGCCGGAAGGACAAGAGCAGCAGAGCAGCGCTCCGCCGATGAGCAGAAGCGCAGTGGCGGCCCATCCAATGTAGAGCGCTGCGCCAATCTCTCTCTTTTTTGACGGAGGCACCTGCGGGTTGTAGAAGTCCGAGATGATGTTGTTGCCCATCCAGCAGAGCGGGACCAGCACAAACAGTCCGCTGATGATGTAAATGACTCCCCCGGCGTTCACCACTCGGGTTTTGACGTACTCTGTGCGGATACAGTTGGTGCACTGCGCACCCGCAATGACCACCATCAGCCCCAAAACTCCCATGACAGAGGAGATGACGGTGAGCGCCCGGGCGGCCTGCAGGTCGTGGCTGAGCGCGAGGACAGAGTCGTGCACCTTACACTGCATCTGCCCCGTGCTTTGAACCACACAGCTCATCCACAGGCCGTCCCAGATGGTCTGAGCGACCACGATGTTGGCCTCAATGAAAGCCGTTACTTTCCACATGGGGAGTCCGCACGCGACCATCACGAGCAGCGAGCCCACGACGCACAGAGACAGTCCCAGGATTTCTAAACCGGCAGACACCATGTTTCCAACACAAAAGAACGTATCCAAATGCAGTAAAAGACTCTCTTTACACAGAGTAATGTGTCGTGAAGATTATTTCTGATTCTGTCTGTCCACAGAGAAGTTTTTCCTTGTTACTTGCACATGGTTCAGACTTCAGATAAACAGGGAGCCACTGTCTTTGTGAGCGAGGTGATGTGAAAACAACTGGAACCACAGTAGCATCGGACCACGAATAGACTCTCTGAGAGGAGGGGGGTGTTTTGGAGCGCAGAAAAAACTTTAGTCCAATGAGCTGCGACCGCATCCTGAGAGGACCAATGAGCGCGCTGGGAAGTTGTGAGGCTGAACAAAGCGCTCCAGAAACCTTTGTGCGTTTGAACAGTTATTTACAACGAAATGAGCGAATAGACAGTGAGGCATTTGGGAGGGGGCTCCAGGATCTCTTAAAGACACGCCGTGAATGGAGTCAACCAGCAACTTGTGGCCCACGTGATCAATTTCACAGATAGTTTGCTCGTGTGTAATTGACCAATTGGCAACTCCTCCATCACTGTATGATGCCCAAACGAGCAGGGACCAAAAAATAAATAAATAAATAATAAATAAATAAATAAATAAATAATATATAAATATATATATATATATATATATATATATATATATATATATATATATATATATATATATATATATATATATATATATATATATATATATATATATATATATATATATATATATATATATATACACACACACATGCTCCTCTTGACGTGGAGGAGCAACGGCTCTACTCCGAGCTTCTCCCTTATGACTGAGCTATTAACCCTATCTCTAAGGGAGCACCCAGCCAGCCACCCTGCTGAGGAAACTCATTTCGGCCGCTTGTATCCCGGATCTTGTCCTTTCGGTCATTACTCAAAGCTCATGACCATAGGTGAGGGTAGAAACGTAGATTGACCGGTAAATTGACCGGTAAATCGAGTACTTCTTAAACCACAACCGTCCAATACAGTGGCTGCATCACTGCAGACCCCAGCACCGATCCATCTGTCTCACGCTCCATCTTTTTCTCATATCTCCATCCTTCTCTCTTGTGAACAAGACCCGAGATACTTGAACTCCTCCACTTTAGGCAGGGACTCACCACCCACTCAGAGGGGGCAAACCACCTTTTTCCAGTCGAGAACCATGGCCTCGGATTTGGAGGAGCTGATTCTCATCTCAGCCGCTTCACACTCAGCTGCAAACCGTCTCAGTGCCTGCTGCAGGTCCTGGCTCGAAGAAGCCATCAGGACAACATCATCTGCAAACTGCAGAGATGAGATCCTGTGGTTCCCGGAGCCCCTCCGGCCCCTGGCTGCACCTAGAAATTCTGTCCATAAAAAAAATGAACAGAACCAGTGACAAAGAGCAGCTCTGGCGGAGTCCAACATACACAGGGAACAGGTCTGACTTACTGCTGACAATGCGAACACAGCTCCTGCTCCAGTCATACGGGGACAGACCTTAGCAAAGGGCCCCGGACCCCATACTCCCAGAGCACCTCCCAAAGGACACCACGAGGGACACGGTCAAATGCCCTCTCCAGATCCACAAAACACATGTGGACTGGTTTGACAAATTCCCATGAACCCTCAAGCACCCGATGGAGTTCGACTATCGGTTGGATTCACGCCTCCAGTATCTCAGAATACACCTTACGGGGAAGGCTGAGGAGTGTGACCTTACGGCCCCCTTTCTTGAACAGAGGGACCACCACCCTGGTCTGCCAGTCCAGTGGTACTGTCCCTGAACGATATGTGATGTTGCAGAGACATGTCAGCCAATACAGCCCCACAACATCCAGAGATTTAAGGTACTTGTCCATCCCCGGAGCCTTGCCACCGAGGAGCTTGCCAATCACCTAGGTGACTTCAGCCAGGATAATGGATGAGTCCCCCTCCAGGTCCCCAGTCTCTGCTTCCTCCTCAGAAGACATGGGATTGAGGAGATCCTCAAAGTATTCCTTCCACCATCCAACAACATCCCCAGTCGAGGTCAGCAGCTCTCCACCTGCACTGTAAACAGTTTTGGTCAGTGACGTGCGGTGAGGTTCATGACTGGTGAGGCACTGATGTCATCACAATCAGATTTACAAACCTGTAAACCAAGTGTCGGCAAGTAAATTTGGCCCTAGGTCAGTTTCTCTCCCAGTATGTGACCTGGGGCCAGAATAAAAAAAGAATTTCAAAATAAAAGTTCCGAAGTGCATATGAAATAGCTCTAATAGTATGAAATAAAAAGCAAGCTGGTTTTGTATTGCCAGCCTTTTTTCGTTTGAAAAGAGCGAGTCTTTCGTCCCGTTGTCTAGAGCAAACCCTTTAGATCCTTTAGCGTTCGTTTTCCTTTAATTATAACCTCCTGCTTCGACCGAAAGTCCAGTTTAGAAAACTGCTTGAGCTTTAATATGTAATCTTCCTCCATTTAAAAAGTAGGGCCAGACATGAAGAAAAAGGTGAACAGATTGCTAAACTTAACCTTCTAACTCTAAATTGTAGCTTGTTGTCACTATTCTGCTGTTCCGGGAGTTGCAAGAACCCCTGGGCTCATGAGTGCCCCCTACCATGAGGCCAGGTAACTACATGCCTCACCTGGCGCCTTTTCACAGCCGCTTAAAGCAGCAGCGTCACTACTGAGCTACAGCACAGTCAGTCCATGTGAGACACGGTGGTGCCTCTCTGCACGTCTCTTCAGTATTTGAGCGGTAAAAAGTAAAAATTCATATGATCATTGATATATATATATATATATATATATATATATATATATTCAATGATCACTGAATATATATATATATATTCAATGATCACTGAATTTTACTTTTACCGCTATAAGAACTTAACACAGAACAACTATATATATATGTATGTATATATATATATATATATATATATATATATATATATATATATATATATATATATATATATATATATATATATATATATGTATATATATGTGTATATATATATATATATATATATATATATATATATATATATATATATATATATATATATATATATATATATATATATATATATATTTATTTTATTTATTTTTTTTTATCTATATGTGTGTGTGTGTGTGTGTGTGTATACACACACACAAAACACCTAACCAACTCTATGTTTCATTTTAAATAGTCACACAGTCCTGTTAGACATACTCTGTCCTCATCAGGACCCTGCAGTGTGATCATGATGGCTCTTGTAGTAGAAGACCTCAGCCAGAAGAGGGCGCACTTTCAGGGATCATTTCGGGTTTTCCTTCCTGGGCTGGGACACTGGAACAGCGAGAGGAGACCACTGCTGCTGAATAATATTTAAAGTTACACGCAGGTAAGCGCATTGCGTGCAACTAGTTCATTTTAAAGTTATCGGAGTAGGACACAGAAATAAAAGTCTGTGTGTCCCAGAGTGGCACAGTCTGGGAAACATGACACCAGCGCAGGGACAACGTGAGGAACAACTGTTGCTGCTCATTTGCCAAAGGCTGAACAGACCAAGCCCAGAGAAACTGACATTACTTTAGGATTTCAGAGTAAAATTACTATAAAGATGGAGTTGTTCTGTTAAGTTCTTAATCTGTAAACTCCAAACACAGGTTATTATTGCCTTAAAAGTTTGTGTTGTTTGAAACACTGCAGACTGGGTGTGGTGTGGGCCTTAATGCTCAATGCCAATTGGCTGTTTACTTTGTGCAGTTACTTTTAGCTACATGTTTTTTTAACCAGAAAAGTATTTTTACTCTTTTAGATATTCTGACCTACTTTTTACTACAGGACAGTTTGTAAACACAACACTAAATAAATTAAGTCAAAGTTATTATTGGGAAATATTTCATTCTGTTGAACCACAAATGTAATATAATGAAAAGAAAATGCATTTAGACTGTAGAGTGTTTACAGTTTATGATTTAAACACAGTGTACAGAACATACCTCTATTATTACAGCTTTCAAAGTGAATAGTCGTCCTCTTCCTTCCGCTTCACGTACACTTTCTACAACACTCAAACATCTCATTGTGCGCTCTCATCCAGTCATCTTTTAACTTTTTAATTGTGAAGATCAATGGGAAAAATAAATTATATGTTCAGACAGTCTTACAGTAACAGAAACAATGGTACTTTGTAGTGTTTCTGTAATCTTGAGGCACATTGCTCCTATTGGACAACGAACATCCATCTTCGATTGTGTTTTTAACAGTGAAAACATTCATAATTTGTTTCCTTTCTTTTTTAAACACTCAACGTGAAAGTCATGATGTCGACAGAAATAAGCTGCTAAGTGTCAAATAGTTTTTTGGTTTTGTTTTATTAAAGATTATTAGAGTGCATTATATTATTAGGACATTAAATGGTGTAATGTGTAAGTTCTATGGAGGGTCTGCCGCCTGTTTGTCGCCGTGGTGATGTTTTTGCTTTGCCTAGAATGTCCCGCAGTCTGGTATCTGTTTCCAAGGAGACAAGCAGGTGACGCCACCAAGTTACAGGACAGATCCATGGAGAGACGATCCTGCTCATATTAATTCATATTTTCCAGCATTAAGATGGATAGATGGATCATTTTAATGCCATACTGCACTGGCTCCCCACCAGAAAAGTTACATAATCATCGTTTTTAAGGTACAGATTTAGCTGATGGAGATCGTTTGGTGGTCTTATTTTGGTTTTATTTAAAAAACAACACTTGACACATTTTACTTTTGGCTTTTAACATTATTAGTAGCTGTTGGGCCGCCGCTGGGGAGCTGTGTGATCCGAGTTGAGTTGCGCGCTTGTTTTGCTGCCACATCATTAAGTCTAGCTAATATTCACTATGTGGGAACCCTGACTGCCCATCTTATTCAGTGCCCACTTTTATGGCTTCTTTCCAGGTAATAAATCAACTGTAAATGCATTCATGCCAAAACTGTGGCTTAATTAAGGTGGCATTTTCCTTTTAGCTCAAACCGTTTAATCTCCCCCATGCTTCTGTTATTGATAGCAATGTACCAGACACATAAGCAGCTACGAAGTTTAATTAATATCCTCACGCCAAACTAAACCTGAACTATCGGTTGTGTGTTTGCAGAGGGAAATTGTTTCATTAGCCTGTCCTGTTCATGAATTTATGATAAAATGATAAATATGGGATTTGCCAAAGTAATGTAGAAGAAGTAGTGAAGTAAGAATGCCGAAGTTATTCATGGGTTTCAGCTTCCTGGGTAAAGGTGACATTTTGGGGACTTTTGACCATTCAAAAGATGCTGTGTCGCAGTTTGAATTGTTGATTGCTATGGCGGTTTTGCTAATTGACATTCACACTTAAGCTGTTATAAATAAATAATACAACATAGGCAAAGATCACAGGTGCTTCACAACACAAAATACAATATAATAGTGTAGATTTCCATCCATCCATCCATTTTCTTCCTCTTATCCGGGGCGGGTCGTGGGTGCAGCAGTCTAAGCAGGGACTCCCAGACTTCCCTCACCCCAGACACATCCTCCAGCTCCTCCAGTTGGACCCCAAGGCGTTCCCAGGCGTAGTGTAGATTTGTTGAAAGGAAATGAAAGCATCTCTTTCATGTACATTATCTCAGTAAATATTTTTTTTGCAAAACATTTAACCTAAAACTATAGCCTTGTGTTTGTTATTAAAACTTCCAAACTCAACCAGATTATTGTAAAACCATCCAAGAAATGTAAGAAACGGCGTATTTATGTGATTCTTTTCAGCTTTCTCACTTGTTAGTATCTGTGTTTTTTGTTTTTACAATATTACTAAAGCCACAATGGGCTCTTGACCACATGCTACTCCCATGTTCCAATGAAAATTCAATATAAAACATTACCAAACACATCACTCCGTGTCAGGAAGCAGATCTAATTTACTGTTGCGCCGCTACTAGTGCCAAATGCAGGATTTTAATCGCATATAAAAACAGCTTTCCTGTAAATCATTTGAGAAGTGCATTTAGAAACTTGCAGGTACTGACGCAATCAAAAGTCAAACTAAATTGTTATGTCTTGAACAAGAATGATGTTGGACCAGCTCTTGTGTTTGAACTTAACTCTTTGACCTTTGACCTTTGGCTCTCACAGCTCTATGGTCGGTCCAGCTCTGTGCGTTGGCAGTGCTAGTGCTTGGTGCTGATTGGGAGCAGGGGTGAGACGCGTGTTCCTCTGACTCCTTAGACTTAAAGTAGGAACAACTTCAGGAACTACGGCGATAAACAGCCATTGTTCTCGTCGTGGACTTGATGAAACCACCCTGTCATCACTCACCATCTTTGCCGACATTGTTACATATTTATTTATCTATTATCATTGTTTCATAAATGAAGCAAATATGTTAAGGTTAAATGAGGTCCCTCGATTCTTAACAGAAGTTGTGTAATAAGTGCATCACCATTGGGCTGCGCACGTCAACTACCTCTTGTCTGAATTCTTATCACACCCCACCTGCCATGGTTCTGTGTGCTCATGATAAAACAACCACAGTTCTTCCGGCTCCATCGTTATGGGGCTAATTTATCAAGTTGGCCTGTCGCTCTGTCGTCTGCCAGCGGCTGTAGAGGTGCTGAACTGAAGCACTCCAAAACTCCCAAATGGAAACTACATTGGTCTATCTTGAAACTACATGTACGTTTTTAAGAAAGGGAGCAGAAGGAAACCAAATATGGTAACTTTATAATAATCATACATGAGTTACCCAAAATACTAGATTAGATTAGCCCTAATCTAATCTAATATTGGTAATTTAGCACTTTGTTTTAAAGGCCACATTTCAGAGGAATGCTGACTCCAAATCTTGTCAAGCTCAAAGGGAAATTACATTTTTTTCTTCTTACAATCATAAGATTCTGTCTGATGCTTTTTATCGAAATTGTGATCATACAATTTCAAACTCTATTACGGTACTAAGGAATAAACTGGATACTCAATACCCATTTTGACACCACAATGATAATAAAAAACACAATTTAGACAATGTAATGTAATTTTTAACATTAAATCATCGTACTTTCTTTTATATTGCCATGTGGCCTTATATCTGTGTGATCCCTGAGTTGTCCAGCTATATTAAATAGTGGTCCATGTGAATATATATAATCTATTTTTAGGTTTATATGAGCAAAAACTTATTTCCCCATGCCTTTGTCACTGGTCAGAATCGATTGATCTGTTTTGAAATACAGTGTTCACTGGCATATATTAACATTTTTTAGATTATTTAGATAAAATTCAGCTTCACACAATATCTATTTACCATTGGTACTTTATTAGGCCCATATTTCAGTAACATTACAATTACGATTGCTATACTTTTAATTGTATTGGATAAAATTGATTAAAGGATTGAAGGACTGTGAATATTAATTGTTAATGTGTTTTATCTGTTCTTTCTTTAGGCTCAGACATATCGCCATGTCAGGAGAAAAGGGAAAGGTGAGTCAAAACATTTCAATCTGTTTCGATGCACAAACCTTTTTGAATAGTTTATGGTTCTACTGCTGCTGCCATTTTAAAATAAAGCTACTCTTTCTATAGTAAAGCACATTCTTTATATACATTTTCTGCATTTAGTTATCCTGTAATAGCATGTTGCAAGTTTTAATGAGGAAAGCACGTAGGACAGGCTTTAAATTGCATAATTGTGTATTGGTTATAACTTTGATTCATCCCACTCTAGGCAACCGTAGGTAAACATACTTAAACTGGAGAGACTATTGAATGTGATGGTGATTATGACCTATTGCTCTTGTAATCTCTTGAAAACATACTTGTGCAGGCATCCAGAAAGGATATCCTGTATAAATACAAGTGTTTCATTAAGTGCCGTTTATTGCTTGTAGGAGTTTCACAATTATAGGCATCATCATCAATCTTTTTCTAGGAGTTACACATTAAAATTTAACAAAAAACACCTGTAAGATCAGTGTATTTTCCTCAAACTCATTAATCTAAATCACAATTTTAGTTTCCAGATGCAACCGGTTATGTGGGTTTTGCCAATCTTCCAAACCAAGTGCACCGCAAGTCTGTGAAAAAGGGGTTTGAGTTCACTCTCATGGTTGTTGGTAAGTATTATCTTTACTAAATGTAAACATATTCTGCAAAATTGTATGAGCTTTTGCCAAGTTCTAACAATGTTCCCTTATCATTAGTTGTTGATTCATACATATTTGCTATCTTTATTTATACAGGGGAACTGAATGAGAGAACTTGGGCTCTCTTTATCATGGGCGTCCTGTTTAAAATACATATATAAGTCCATATAAAACATTAAAAACTGTTTGTTACCAGATTATTAAATGGCGATTGTGTCACCAGTGTGTCCAATTTTGCTTTTCCTTGAAGTGTTTGTGAAAGAAAACAGCTAAAAGCCCTTTTTCCCATCTGTTTTGGTGCAGCTAGTCCTTCTGCAGTCATGTGATCTGGTATTAAATGTTCCAGTATCAATGATTAACAAGCACGTGAGGGATTCTGGCAGTTTTTGAAGTCGTCCCTTAAAGATAAATGTCATACAGTGTTGTTCTCGTCTAACAGGAAGCGATGACCAACCCACTTTTCCTTAGAGAGTACAGTGATGGGTTTTGAATCACCACATACACACCATGTACACCACATCCATTTTAGCCATTTTTCATCAAAAAAAAAAAAATCCACATCTTGCTGCGGTGAAATGCAATTATGAAGAGGTCAGTCAGTGGACCCATAGCTATTACGAAGCGGTTTTACATCAGTTTTGTAGTTTACAGTGAACAAAATGTAAAATAGTTATGCTTTTTTCTGCTACTTAGTAATAAACACTTACATATGTGCATAATATGTTAAACATGATTTGACACAGTAGCACAAATGTGTTTTTGCTTTTAGGGGAGTCTGGTTTGGGAAAATCCACTCTTATAAACAGTCTGTTCCTCACTGATCTCTATCCTGAGCGCTATGTCCCTGGAGCTGCAGGTGAAAGTCACACAACACACACACACACACTCAGGTACACAAATATGCATGCCGTAATAATGGAAAAACGTCTGCCCCTATGTCTCCAGCAGAGCATCATTTCAATAGGAATGCTGGGAATGCTTTAGTCTTAACATGTGGCCCTTCCCTTTTTAATACTTGACAGAGGTTAAGACTTGGCAAGAAAATAATTATTCTTGTCCTATTTGTTACTAAGTGAATTATTTAATATATAAAAATCATTTTGTGCCGCAGCGAGCCGTGACCCACCTATGTGTCGTGAGATTCTTTTAGCTTTCACATTTGTTTTAATTAAAATTCAGTGTCAGAGAATCTATTTCTATGAATTTATGTGTAAATCCGACTTCACACAGTTCTATGGCTAATTAAATCCATCTATCTTACCATTTCTAAATCCTACAGCCACAATACACTTATAAATTAAACCTTCATCTGCTTATTTTAACACAGTTTTATTTTTGACAGAGAAAATTGAAAGGACAGTGCAGATTGAAGCGTCCACTGTAGAGATTGAGGAGCGAGGGGTGAAACTCCGCCTCACTGTCGTCGACACTCCGGGATACGGCGACGCCATCAACAGCCAAGACTGGTGCGTTCAGTTTAGGAATATTATTAACACCCCTCGGAAACTCTTCTCTTAAGGTTGAGTTCAAGCTTGTGCACACACCACATCAAAACTGGGACTAAAACATGAGATTAAACCAGGACTAGAATAGGACCAAACTAATCATGTCTACATCAGGACTAAACCAAATCTTTCACCTCTCCCTCTGTCTCTCTTCTTCTTCCTCCCTCCCTTTGTCTTTCCCTCCCTCCTTTCCGCTATCTCTATCTCTTGATTTCTCCCTCCCTTCCTCATTCCTTTGTCCACTCTCACCTCTCCCTCTCTTCCTCAGTCTTCCTCCATCTCCATTCTGCTCTCTCTCACTCCTTTCCTGTCTCATCCTGCCCTCTCTCTCTCCACACTCCTCTTCTTCTCTCTCTTTGTCCCTCCCTCTCTCTCCAACCTTCCCTCCCATACTCCTTCCCTCTCTCCTGTTTCATCCTCCACTCCCTGTCCTTACTGTGCCTATCCTCCCGCTGCATTCCCTCTGTCAACATGTCCTTTACACGTTTTTGTTTTTTTCTTGTGGTGGTAATTGACCTTTCTATGGCCTCTTTATTACAATTCTGATGTTTATTATAATGTTTGACATCTATTAGGACAAGACTATATGATGATATAACTTTAATACTGACCTTTATTGTGACGGTACGCTGTTTTGGTAATCCAGTAATTCACTTTAATACAGTTCTATGCTCAAACACTGCTAGTTTTCCCCTCCTTCTCCTCTTATTAGTCAGGAGTCAGTTATGAATGAATGACAACCAACCAAAGGTGTTTGAACATAAATTGCAATAAAATAGCTGCTGTAATCTTGAAAAAAATGTGATATGAACTTCACCTAACTCTACCATTTAGACTGAATAACATGTGCTTTCTTTGTACCAGCTTCAAGACCATTATACACTACATTGACAACCAGTTTGAGCGTTACCTTCATGATGAGAGTGGCTTAAACAGACGACATATTGTGGATAACCGGGTGCACTGCTGCTTTTACTTCATATCTCCTTTTGGACATGGGTAAGTCTGCACTGCTCCTGTGTTAATTTACTGTTTACTGTCATGGTATTTCAGAGTAAATGCCTTTATTACTCTTTAATGTCTGAAATATTTGGAGTTTTGACTGCTTCCATCAGTAGTTAGCATCTTAAGAACAAAGTCTCCCTTGTTTTACTATTGGGCTACCTGGGAATTTGTTGGGAGCACACAATTTCAAGCACAGTTTTGTTTTCATATTTGTTTTTTCCATCTGTTTTCCAGTTTAAAGCCTCTTGACGTGGAGTTCATGAAAGCTATCCACAGTAAAGTCAACATTGTCCCGGTCATCGCGAAGGCTGACACCCTGACGCTGCGGGAGAGGGATCGTCTGAAGCGAAGGGTGCGTTTCTATGTACTTTTATTATAAGCCTCCCGATGCGCTTCACGGGTGTTGTAAAGTACAGGGTGGGACTCTGTTTAGGAGGAAATCGTAGGTGGGATAAGTGTTGGAAAGATAGTCGTACGAACATAGAGGGAACATCTGAACCTGTCCCAGATACATCCTGTTTGGATTGAGCCCAAATCACTGCCGGCCTACACGTACTTCAGCCATCAGAGTGGAAGCACTACTGAGTGTTATGTTATAGGTACCTGCCTCTAAACAATGCAGTCAGCTGATAACTTTGTCCACTTTAGTTGCCAATGACTTGTTCTCCGCTATTGGGACGCTATAAGGAACAGCCAAACATTGATAACATGTTCTGAGCATGGGACAAATAACATACACATGCCTATATCAAACAATATACTATCTGAGTTTGTACTGGGCACTCTGTTAAACATGACAATCAACTGTTCTGCTTTCTATAGCTTTTTCCATTTAGTTATGTTCAAACCAACCTTAAAAACAGCTGTAAAAATGTGTCATCAAGTCATTTGTTATCTAAAAACCCAAAGTTTAAACATCTGTTGTCCTAAAGTAACCTCAGATAAAGTCCACAAAAATTAGTCAAACATGAAGATTCTTTGTCTCACAGGGATTCAAACCCAACCCTCCTGTTTTAATCATACATGAGAATAATAATCGTAAGTTAAATTTAGAGTATTGGCGTTTTTATGAACTCCAGTTGCTGTTCTTGTTTATCGGACTTTTTCTCTAAAGCAGTTTGTTGCCAGATTTAACCAATTGGACACTCCCATGCGCATCTTCTTGGGGCAAAATAAGTCTTGATAATGTAATGATGATGTTTGGAACAACGCTAATGAGTTGAGACGACCTACTTTGAGTTTGAACTGACGACATGAATGCCAGCTGTTGTGCCAAGTGTAGTTGATAGCAAAGGAATTATAGCTGGGGAATAAAACACAGTATATCTGATCAGTACCAGGACCAGTGATAAATTAATGCCCTTAGAACAAATGTAAACCAATATTACAATACGACAACTGCTGCCAGGACAGAAATTTTTGGATTTCCTGTTTTTGTTAAGTGTACGAGTACAGTATAGGCATAGTGAGTGTAAACCCCATTAATCTTTTTGAGTGTGTCTGAGGAAAACAAATGTATTTTGCTGAAGTATTTGTTATTTTGATCAGATTAAATGAAGTGCCTCTTAAGTTATACTTGCCTGGTTCCTGTCGTACACTGCTCTTAAGTGGAGCAGAAGTCCAGAGCCTCAATAGCGCTGCCAAAAACAAATGCAGAATGAGCTGATTGATAACTCCTGCAATTAATATGATCAGATTATAAGGTTATTAATTGGTTTTGCATTGAATATCTGCATTTTTATCAGTATCAGTACAGTTTACATGGCCTGTAAAAATTAGAAAACTCGAATAATCAGATGATCCAATATTTAAGTTGTACTTTTGGTGTGTGTTAACCTGCACAAAATAAGTCTAATAATCAAAAACACAAGGTGACACGTGTCAGTTAATTAGTGGATTTTTAGAGCGACTGTTGTACAAGGTGGAACGACCCTTCTGACGCCCTTAATATGAGCAAATGTAGCACAGAGGTGCAAACCCTCATTGTACAGTGGTTCTTTGAATCACATGGGTCAAATTCACAAACCCAGCGGTGTTACCGTCGACATTTTAATACCAGAGATGCCCAAGCGTAAATGCCATTAAAGGAATAATAAGTATTTTTCAAAGACAGGGGGCAGTATCTGATCTCCACAGACCTGACTAGTCCAGATTTCTTCCTGTGGGGCTATCTTAAAGAAAAGGTGTTTGTGAATAAACCTCAGACAATAAACGACTTAAAACGTAACATCGAGGATCATATAAGAGCCATAAGCCCGGAAGTGCTTTAAATGTTATGTAAAGTGTGTTGGATCGAGCTATTCAGTGTGAAACCTAAAATGGTGGACACTTGAAAAACATTTTTTTTTTTTTTAATTGGGTAATTTTTACTTCCACTAGTTTAAGTAGTGATAAGTTCAAGTGTAAGTGAACAATTATAACCGTATAAATTGCCAAAAATCTCTGAAGGTTCAGTTTATCTACTGATAAAATTTGGTGAGTATAACTTAAGAATTAAAGGAGCTACTGAAGATTTAAAAGTGTCAGAGACTTTTGGGCCACCCTGTATGTTGAAGAGAAAGCACAATGAACTTTAAAATGCATGCTCTTGCCACATTAGTTTGGCCTTTTTAGCATCATTTTGCAAACCTGCGCACAGACGGATCAGAAAGAAATCCGATTACTCACATCAGATATAACTGTTTACATAACATGTCAATAATCTGATAACTCCAGAAATCAGATAACGATCAGATTTATTGTGTGTGCGTAAACATATCCACTGCTCCACTGCGGTTTGCAACACAATGGAGTCCACCAGTCAAAGTCAGCTTGGTTATTGTTGATATGGGAAACAACTTGAATGCAGCTATAAAAGTTTCCTGTGTGTAATGTGTAAACTGCTTTACTGACAAGACACAAGCTGCTGCTCTGTGCGTTTCAGCTGAACAGAATGAAACTCCCATCGTTTAACTTTCATCCCCTTCTGTTCTGCTTCCTGTGCCTGTTCCTGACCTCCTCTCCTGGCAGTGCCTCACTCAACCACTCTGCACTTTCTTCCTCTGCTTTTTGTATCCTCTCTTTTTAATTTGTGTTAATGCCAATTTCCCTCGCCACGTTGCTGTGGTCTGCAGCTCATAAGTTGCCCTGAGGAGGGTATATTGAATGGCTGATCCTCTCAGTCTGGGACCTTCTAGTCATATCCTGTGTAGGGCTTAAGTCTAAACCTGCTTTGCT
Organism: Periophthalmus modestus; assembly: GCA_019594935.1. Lineage (NCBI taxonomy): Eukaryota > Metazoa > Chordata > Actinopteri > Gobiiformes > Gobiidae > Periophthalmus > Periophthalmus modestus. The sequence continues at coordinate 3,824,162 of JAIEZT010000012.1, read as the reverse complement.
TTTTGTTATGTGAACATAGCTTTGGACTTTAAATGTGATGTGTACTACAAAAACTGGAATCACTTTTGTCTGGAAAGGAGGGCTGTGAAAACAAAAAACAGATACAAATTGATACCAAAACTAGTATAAAATCTAAACACTCATTTGAACAAGTATTAGCATTGGAAAAACATCACAAATAGGACAAAACTGGACATTTCTTGAGTTGTTTTAAAATGCTTTTTATCTATACAGTATGACCACGTGGTAATATTAAAAAACTACTCTTGTTTTGTGTTGGAAATACCTTTCATTCATATATAAACTGGGTATCGAAATCCAGTTTGAAATCGTATTATGGCAACACTTCTGTACAGTGTTTTTCCATACTTTTAAGCCATATGCTAAAACAACATGTCATTAATTGCACAAGCGACTCAGAGGTCACAGAGGCCAGTGAACCCGGTCTAATCACTCTTCTCGCACAGAGCTGCCGCCAATAGACAATAGTCACCCTGATATTCCCCACTGTTCCTTCCCTTTTGGAGGCACGGCCCATATCTCACGTATTGTGTTCATCTTATGTGGTGCATCCCCCATTCAGGCTGGTGATTGTCTGCTCAGAGGCCGAACCAGGCACAGCTTTCACTTTTATTAGCTTATTTTGGTGCTTTCCTCTCACACAAACAGGGCTATTGCACCTTTGGGAAGCTTTTTGTTTACTGTTGTCTAAAGTGAAGAGCATTGTGGAAGGATCATCGGAAAAAAAAAACTAGAATTGAAAGTAGATACTCAAAATAGGACAAAATTGGACCTTTAGACAGTGTTTAGAATAGCGTTGAACTATTCTAAGTATTCAAGAAACTATTATATTGTCTAAAAAAAAGAGTCTAGTCTCTAACCGTTTGGTAGTAAAAGTGTTTTTCATTCACGACAAAAATAACCAATTGTCTGCAGACTTTTCTGTTTATTGCCTAACGAGTGTTGTGACAATACTACAATTTTATAATAGAAAGTCATTTCCCACAAGTAATAATAGTATAGTTACCATCTGGTCTTATACCGAGTGGCCCAAAAGTCTCTGACACTGTTAAATCTTCAGTAGCTCCTATAATTCTCAAGTTATACTCACCAAATTTTAGCAGTAGGTAAACTGAACCTTCCGAGATTTTTGGCAATATATGCGGTTATAATTGTTCTCTTACACTTGAACTTATCACTACTTAAACTAGGGGAAGTAAAAATGGCCTAATTAAAAAAAATAAATGTTTTTTTAAGTGTCCACCGTTTTGGGTTTGGCCTGAATAGCCTGATCCAACACACTTTGCATAACATTTAAAGCATTTCCAGGTTTATGGCTCTTATTTGATCCTGGATATTACATTTTAAGTCGTTTATTGTCTGAGGTTTATTCACAAACACTTTCTTTAAGATAGCCCCACAGGAAGAAATCGGGACTAGTCAGGTCTGTGGAGATCACATACTGCCCCCTGTCTGTGAAAAACACTTGTTATTCCTTTAATGGCATTTACTCTTGGAGCATCTCTGGTATTAAAATGTCGACGGTAACACCGCTGGGTTTGTGAATTTGACCCATGTGACTCAAAGTACCACTGTACCATGAGGGTCGTTCCTCGGTGCTGTATTTGCTCAGATTAATGTCAGAAGGGTCATTCTAAATGCTCTGAAAAAATATAAGAAAAATATTTAGATACAAGGCCACCCTGTATTACCAATAGTAAAACAAGACCAAAACTATTCAGAATGTTTATCGCCAATGTCCAACTTTGTTCTGCTAATGTGATTTTTGTCAGTAAAGACTTTCATCCACACAATATCTTACTCTTCAGCAGCTCAATTATGAAAACATATCACACAATCATGATTAATTGGTCCATATTTGTAATCACAGTTATTTCAAACTAGTTAAACTGTTGTTGAGTAAATGCAAAAAAAGATACTATAGATTAGATGATTTTTAGGGACATTTTTCTACTTAAATCCGGTTAACCCACATCCTTATCTTAAACCTCCATTGACAGGACACAAACTCACCCTAGTTCTATTGACACTTGTGTTTTAGTTGTTCTCAGCCTCTGAACTGACCACTTCCTTCCAGTCTTTCAAACACGGTGACATATTTGTTTTTGCCCTACTGGGATCATTGTGCCAGGTTACTCTCCTCTGTAAGACAATAAATATACACTTTTCTCATGGAGCTATAGGAGCTTTACATAACTGCTTCTCAAAGTAAAAACGATCCAGAAACAGCTCTTTATAATGCTGAGCAGACATGTTTATGCTTTTTTCTGTTTTACTATGAAACATTGAGACATTCTAGACAATTGTTTCATTCGAGATTTGTTCATTTTGATTTATCCTATTTTCCGGCGACTTATACTCAGATGCGACTTATATGTGAAATTATTCAAGTATATAATGGTGTGTTTTTAATACCTGTAAGAAAATGTACTTGTTTTCTTTTATATTTCATATTTAATTTCCCCTTATTTATTTCCCCTTCATTTATAACACCATCAAGCTGATCATTCTTCATTTGGAACATTATTGTAAATGTTTAGTTTATCATAAGTCTAGTTTAAGGTCCTGAAAACTACTTCCTGTTTTCCGGTTCAGCCTTTTACACTAATGTGAAGTCTCACCCCACAGAGCTCTATTTAAGAAACAATTGAGAAGCAAAATATAAAGTAAAGAAGTAAGACCACAGTAAACATAAGTGGAAAGAACTCTTGTGTCTCTCGTGTTTGCGGACAAGTCGTCATATGTTTCGTTAGCGTAGTTATCTGATTAGCTGTTAATATCTTACATTAACAAACCAGACACGTGTTCAGTTCTGTCTGTGCTTCATGTAGCTGAATAAATATAAATGTGTTACGTTAGCGTGATGTACTGATATTCAGCCTGTTCTTTGACATTTTATTCGTATATTATAACTTGCCTTTAAAGATAAAATGTCTGTTCTTGGTCTCGGATTTTGTAACATAAATTTCCTCAAAAAATGCGACTTATATATGTTTTTTCTTCATTATTATGCATTTTTTTGCTGGTGTAACTTATACTCCAGAGCGATTTATAGTCCGGAAAATACAGTAATTCTGAGAAATGTGTTGCTGACTTTTGCATTACTGGAAAAAAAAATCTAATCTCTGAAAAGTGTAGTGGTTTTCAACTATTGTACATGTACTTCTTGTGCAACGAAGGGAGTGAACTACTGGCATAAGTCTGTTTCTTAGAGCTACATCATCCTACTAATAATGCTGAAGTTCACAAAAAGCAGATGAATGGACTGTACATTACTATTCTAAATTTGTTTTCTTCAAATCAGCAGTTTTGCAGCTGTACTTAATTTTTTAATGTAATAATATATAAGAAGTTTTCCCCCAGTATATTGTAAAAGCAGCTCATAGAGTCAAAATTATACTCTACATCTAACTATAAAGCATTTTTATCGGGAAATGGGAAGTAACGCGATTACATTGTTACATTTAGTTGTATTTAGCATGGCGTGATGGCAATTATTTGCTTAGTCTACTGACATGCTTAAAGTGCAATGAAAGTGAGGAATAAATTTGGATCTCCGGTTTAAAATGTTCCGTGTTGTTCAGTGTTTTTAAAAATGCTGATAACCCTGACGAATAAGGCATCTGGTGAACACTGCTTTATTGCCCTCCCAGCGGGGTAAATCCCTAGAGTCACATTGCCCCCCACTAAATCTGACATACAGTCACCTGAGCGGTCTGATTGTTCCAGCCCATGGTCCTTGATCCGAGCTGGGTGGTCCGCACTGTAGCCACTTGGTCCAGACAATAGAAGTATGTGTGTTTGTTCAGCTTTATTCATATGCTCTTGTGTTGTCATGGTTACTGGGTCTTGGGACTTTCTGTAAGGATATGGTCTGTTAATGGGGATTCCAGTCTGGTCCAGCCAGAACCAGAACCAGCCTCTCACTGCCGCGCACAAGTGCAGAACAGTTTTGCATTTTTTTTTTTGCAAGTATCGCAGTTATTTTATTAATTATTTGAAGCTGACATACATGGCTTTTTATTATTCCCCATAGATAATATTGTAAAAGCAGCACTGTGACTAAATCTGACTGCTGTGTGCTGTCTGCTGCTAATTATAAAGCATTCTATTAACCACAAATGTAGAAGAAAAAGCTGTGTGTGTCGCCATATAACACTTCACTTCCTAAAAAAGCTATTCTAAAGCTGTGCACGTGCCCAAAAACCTCTGCATGGGAATACTCTAGTCTATAATGTAGTATGCCAAGATTATTGTACAGAAACATACTTGACATGCGCTACAAATGCTATTAATTTCCACTTTTATTTATATTCCTCCTGGTAACTGTTCAACCCATCCAGTTAGGAAATACTGATAAAACAAACAAAAAAAAATGCCTTTGCCATTTGCCCATTTCAACCTCAATTACAGTGAATCTTAGAGTCTGATATTAGACTGAAGGGCACACAGGAAAGTCCCTTCAAAGCTTCAAACACAGAAAAACAAGACAGCTCAGATATTGTACTTGCTCTTTCCTGGAACTGACTCCAGATTAGACCCCTGCAGATGAGGCAGTGGCTGGTTATGTGTGCAGAGGGCGGAGGAGGAAGGAGGGGGTGAGGGGAGCCGTGAGGGCCAAATCCCTTTACCCCTTCAGAGCAGCTATTGTTGGGACGCCTTGAGCCCACAGACCCCTGCAGACAGGAGAGAGCTGCTTAGCTGAAAACACTTTCTTAGCAAAAAATGTTCTTGTTTTTACATTCACTTTACATTGTCCCACTGTGAGCATGTGTTTAGTTATTAAAAGTAAATTATATTATATGAAAGCTCTGAACTATCCCATGTGGAAATGTATGTGCATAATCCTCAATAATTTTTGTGAAATAAACCACAAAATCTGTTTTTATAAATGCTTAAATCGTACTTAAACATGGCATTTCTAATGTTTGTGTCTGATACAAGTCTTATGTAAAAGTGGTTCTTGTCTTGACCCTTTGAGGCCCTATTCATTTTTCTTTTTTATATCCATTGCCACAGTTTCATTCAAATTTCTCCTTTTATGTAAAACTAACAGCGATTTAGCTCTAATTACAATTATTCAGGACACGACAACCACTAAACAACTGGAAAACGATAATAGTGACATGAAGCAAGCAAGAGACCTTAACACAAACTGCTCTATAATCTGCTTTTGTCACATTAATGTAACTTTACCACAAAGGAAGTTCGATTTTTTTTATAGAGTGGTTTGTTAAATATTAGACAATGATATTAAAAGAAATGTAAGTATTTAACAGTTGTTTAACCATGGTGTTAATTATTTCGAATAATTGTTGAATCTGCACAAAAATATGATATTGCAACATGAAATCCTGAGCTCAAGTAAGTGTAATTGCATATTTTTGTCCCATTGTATTTCTTTATAAAGTCAGCTAATCTTTTTTTGTGTTTGTGTAGAATACCTTCAGGATTAGAGTGACATTGTGTGGTTTTGGTGACGAGATTTGTTCACAGTTTTGCCTGTAAATATTATTGTCCTGGGAGTATGAGGTGATGCAACTGTCCTCTGTGTGTCTTTGTCATAGTGGGAGGATTCTGGTCGGAGGAGGTTAAATCCACTCGTAGTCATGTCTGCCATTTCTGTAATTATATCTTTGTAGAGTCGTGCAGGTGTGCTATCTTTGGGCACTTGTTGTTGCTGTTACTCTTAATCCTAGAAATGTATCATCAGGAGTGACAGTAAACATGGTGATTCAGCACTTGCTTTTGCCCCTGGATGTGTAAACCTAGGGCTGCAATGTGATTTGGCAAAAAATATGCTTAATCTTTCCTTGTATTGGTTGATTTTAAATGTTTTTTCATGAATTAGGTTCATGAAATGCCGGAAATGCTTCACATTATGGTATTTAACGTATCTCTACTGATGGAGATGAGCAGGTGGCCAAGTTAGAAGTCAGTTTTAGAGAGATGTGAGCTCTTTTACAGTAAGAACGCATGTTTTTCAAAGGTTTTTTCGAGATACAGTGGAACATTCCAGGCAAAAATAACTCCATGGAGACAAGCTGCCAACCTCCTCATAGCATTTACTGCCACAGGATTGACTAAAGACCTGTTGATTAAAAATCCCCAAGCCAATAACTGCGTCCCGAAATCAACCTTCAAGTTATAGTGTACAAGTAAAACAATGTAATGAGGCCTCTAACATGGCAGAAACAACCTTTTTAACTTCCTTTTGCAATTAGTAATAAGGTAATTCTTGTGTGGCATTGTTCAAACAGCGCTAACAGCCAAACATAACAGCACTGGGCATCGGAAAGCAGGGGGGCAAGTATTATAGCTGGACAGGATGGTCATAAAATCGAAACCACACTGGGGAGAGTTTCATTTGGCACTGTAAATTAAGGAGGAGACCACGGGGATATAGGCAAAGCAGTGATTTTGACATCTGATTATCCCCATGGACTCTTGATTATAGGTGTCAGGCAGTACTAAGCACATGCTACGCACATAAACAGGCATTTTGTAGTTTTTGGCTCATCTAATTCTCAAACCAGATCAATGTGGACAAGAGGTTTAAAGTAGTGAGATTCTAGTGAGTGGTCAAGTGGTCACTTAGACTATTTGTTAAATGGTTAATGTGGAGATGTGGGTTGCAGAAGGAGCTCGATTGTAATCTTTCGTATGGATAGTAAGGGAAATTTCAGCACTTTTGTTCCTAATTTTGTATTATTTATGCATTTGAGATGTTAACTGTCACATTTTAGTACATTTATGATGCATTTCCATTCTGTTGTCTTCAGGATAATCCTAAAAATGTCAAGAAATTAACTTTTTTTTTGGGTTATGCCGCCCCTATTTCATTCCATCCAAATATTTGTGATTCATTAATTTTGTTTTGTTGTTTGTTCAACATTTCCGCTAATTGTGTTTTGTGTGTTTACTTTCCTGCAAAAGTACAGAATTTCCCAATATTGTCCCTGTTCTGCATTATGTTTATTCAGCCTCTGTGTTCATAGGTATCTGTACAATGTGTGCGTTTGAGCAATGGGCGCAGGTTCAGTGGCACGCTCACCTCATTCCTGCAAAGAATGTTTGTTTTTAGACCTCTTCTAAACAATACCCCAGTCCCATGCACGCTCTATTTTGAACATAGGGCTCCCAGTAAAAACAAGCAGTAGCCACAACAGTTGGCCAAGTTGGTTTCTATAGAAGAATTTGCCTTTGCTTCCCCAAATTCTCACTACTGTCCCATTATTACCCGAAAGTGGCTAAAAAGTCAGAAAAACAGTGCTTGACGTTGTTGGCATTATTACAGCATTATCTCTGAATGTAAGCGTCTCTTGAGGGTACAAAAGACAAATGGGACTTTGATGCTTGGAATAACAAATACTGACATCTGTCCCGGAGGTAGGCCAGAGGAAAGCTCCTTTGTTTTAACTTGTTTCTTCGCCGGTCACAAAAGAATAGGCTAAGAACTTAAATCAGAGTCTCAGGATATAGCACAGATCCAAGCACATACACAGATAGTCTTTATTCAGTCTGTCCAAACTGCTTAACTGAAAGGGTTTAATTAAACCTGTTTCAACAACAGCAGGTGTCTAAACCACTTATTACAGTGTAAGCCCCCTTCATTTGACAAAAGATTAAGATTTATCATTTGGTAGTGGGGGTAGTCGAGATAGAAAAAGGGAAAGAGAAACTGGTTTAAAGTGTGAAACTAAATGTAGACTGTCCAAAGAGAAGGCGAGTCTGCTCTTTCTCCCAGAACTGTATCAATCTTAAGTTAAATTGTTAAAGGTGCGCGACATAGGTCTAACTTTTCTGGTGGGAGTCCATGTGTCTGTAGTGATGTTATTGCTTTGCCTGGGATGTTCCACAGTATGGCATTAACCTGATCTAGCTTTCATTTATTCAATTACAGTAGGGATTTTTGTACATTTCATGATGACTGTGGTATTTATCTGGTGTTTTGATACTGCGAGATGCTTGTATGTGGGTGATGTTTTGAGTAGCTCCCCTTGTTCCAGAGAAATGTTTCCTCTGGGAGACCAATAAAATGAACAGATGTTTTATTGCTAAAAACACCAAAAAACATGCATGATGTAAGTGGGGTTGACTCTCCACTGATCTGACCCAAAACTCGGTCTGCTGGTGTCTCCATGGATAAGTTTACTGCCATACTCTTGAACATTTTAGGTAAAGGTTAACTGTCCATGTTTTTAATCCCATCAGGTCATGCAGTGGATGAAAGCGTCGTTGCTTACTCACGTTTATGTGCATCTTTGGGTTTCAGGTCCTTGATGAAATCGCTGAACACGGCATCAGAATTTATCAGCTGCCCGATGCAGACTCTGATGAAGACGAAGAGTTTAAGGAGCAAACCAGAGTCCTAAAGGTGAGAAACATCACTCATATCTTACCACATTACTCACACAACATTTGGCCCTAATAACCTTGAATTGAAGAAAAAAAAAAAACAGATTTTGAATTGTATATTTTCTTACTAAAATGTTTAATATTAAGGTTCAAGACATACTTTTAGTCAGTCACACAAACACAGTTCTCCAAACCACATGTAATGAGTTAAGTAACTATTATTTAACTATAGAAGCACTTTGTAATGAATACAAGCTGAAACATTATGAGACATTCTAGGACAAAATCAGCCTGTAAATAGTGTTTTTGCATCCAATCAAAGACCCAATGACAATATCTGCTCAACCGATTTTATGAAATCAGTACCTGATCCAGTTATTTTTTTAGTTTCTGCATCGATATTTGGCTGATTTTGATACCAGTATCCATTTTGGTGCATCACTACAAACTACAATTCTTTTAATATTTGATCAATGGCACAAGCCTAATCTCCTTCCATACTTTAATGAGACCTTTCTGCTTCTTTAGTTTGGCCTGCTTTTGTCTGTTGTGTCCAGGCGAGCGTTCCCTTTGCAGTGATTGGTTCAAATCAGCTGATTGAGGTAAAAGGGAAGAAGATCAGAGGCCGCCTGTATCCCTGGGGTGTTGTCGAGGTGGAGAATCCTGAGCACAATGACTTCCTTAAACTACGCACCATGCTTGTGTGAGATACCTCTGCCATAAAACATCTTTAGGTCCAACTATTGCCTATTGATATATATCAATACTTATAATAGACACTTTCAATAAATACATATATAGTAATTATTTAAGCTGAATTTGTAAATGTGCAATCTTTCTCAGTTTGACTTGTGTAAAAGTCCAATGCAACTTTGTAGGTGTTTGTAGAGCTCTATCGCCCCCTAGTGGTTGGTGTCTGAGGTTCTTCTCATTTCAGGACCCACATGCAAGACCTGCAGGAGGTAACCCAGGATCTGCACTATGAAAACTTCCGCTCAGAGAGACTGAAGAAGGCTGGCCGGTCAGCACGTTTTCTGATAATGAAGATGAATCAAAACTGTGAATAAACAAGATGGACTTTTAATTGTGTTGTTTTTATGTGATTACAGAGCTGTGGATGAGGAGGTGCTGGATAAAGATCAGATACTGTTACAGAAAGAGGCTGAGGTGAGTGTAATTTAATTTAATTTTTTTTTACTTTTTAAACTCATTATAGAAACTCCTTATTTGCATCACACTTGGCGTTCGTGCCAGGGCTCCACTGAGTGTAAGCTTCATTTACAGATGTTTGTAAACATACTCTGGCAGGATATGGCATAATTTCCTTCCTGAATGTCCTGGCCTTTTTAATGGTGGGAATGACCCCAATTAACTATAGGAATGTGATGACGCTGTTTAAGTTAGATGTGTATCTCCTTGTGTCTGGTGAAACTAGATAGTGTAGGTAGTAAGTTTGGGGATGTTTTTATTTTCTGTGACATATGGCAGATTTAAGTGTTATTCACGTTTTTGGAAAGTCATCAACTGATATGACAACATAATTGATCACCATTTTTCCCCATATTGCCCAAACACATTCTCATTTTTGTTAATTTTTATCTTTTTATTTAATTATTCATTAAATTTCAAGAACATAAGCGACATACACTCTTAATCAAAAACTAAAAATAGTCTGAACTTGACTACAAACCACTTGCTTTTACTGACTTAATTATGACCTCTTGAAGGCATATTATTGATGATTAGAGATGACTAAAAAACATAACTAATTAGAATATATACATCTGGCTCTTCTAGTCACTGTATAAAAGTAACTGAGTAATTCTGATTTATGAATGATGATGAGCGACAGAAATTTTGCTGTCTCTTTTTGACCCATTTTGGCCACACTAGAGTAAAATGACTTCAGACGACAAGCCTCCGTATGGCCACAAGAGGGCAGGAGACAACAGTAAAATGTGAAATGTTTGTCTTTGTCACTCACTCACTCATAAGAAATTACAGATGGGATCAAAAAAAAAGATTAAAACTGATGTTTTGATGTGTGAAATAGAAGTATAAAATATATAGTGTATTTAAAAAAAAAAGACTAAAAACAAAAATATACAATTATAAACAAGTTTTTTTTTATTATTATTTGCTTTTTTAAACATTTATTTTATGGTTAATCTAGTGCATAGAGTGTTTTTTATTATTATTATTCCTTTTTTTTTGTTTTTTTTTTTTTTTTTTTTTTTTTTTTTGTTAATTTTATGGTCAATTTACATTTATACAGTATTTTAACTTAATCCACAACATTTACAAAGGCATTTTTAAAGAATAGATCAAATATTTTCTGAGTAGCACTGGGATAATCCAAAACTATACTTTTTTTTTTCAATTTTGTCCACTCTTAGTCTATCTGTGATATTGTAGCGTTCTGGTGTAAGGAAACACACGAGATTTCTTCTAGTTGTTTATTTTCTGGACACAAGGGCTAATGTAGGCTGTAACCCACGTCAAAACAGCAGCAAAACAACAGCCGTCTCCAAAAACAGACCAGTAAGTGACAAACAAAACCTCAACATCAACTTGTCGGCAAAGCAAAAACATTAGAGCAACACATAAACAGTCACAAGAACAACAAAAGATGTCAGCTCTGAGGTAAAATATCAGATCATCAATATTTTCAGCACCTATACAGTATAATAAATGTATTAACAGACTGATAAATGTACTGATCCTTCTCTTCTTCTTTTCTTCCTTAGCTGCGTCGCATGCAAGAGATGATTGCCCAGATGCAGGCTCAGATGAAGATGAAATCGGACGAGTAAAGAAATGACTGAATCATAAAAACGATCCACCACTGTCACAAAGAAACACACACTTCTGCACAAATATCGTTGGTGGTCCATATCCAGCCAGCTTCAGTCTTCCAGAGCCTTATCTAAAGCCCATGTGTTAGGTCACTGCCATGTTTACAATCACGTCCTCATCAGTTTAATTCATTCATGGCATCACACGTTTTCTATCATTGAGTTGTAATGCCACATCTTTTCTGTCTTAAATATTAATTATCTATTTGCGGTTCAAAAACAGTTTGTACATTTTTGCAATAATAATAATGGCTATGTGTGTAAGTTTGTTGTATTTAAACAGACTTATTTTTAATATAAGATAATGTGAGAAACAGCTGTGCCCATATTTTTGTACCACTAAACTTTTATATCACTAAAACTGCATTTGAGGTCTTTGTGCCAAGCAAAGAAATAATAATTTAGTTCAGGCCAGTGGATGTTAATGTTAAAATGTACACTACTGGTGCCACACTGAATATTAGTAATTTTTATAATTGTTTACAAGTTAATTATATTGTGTCAGACAGCTGATAAAGTCTGTCAATTGCATTATGTCTTTGATATTGCCCTTGTATTATTTTCTACTAATTATTTCTAATATATTGGTCTTAGCAGGGTGTTGTCAAGTAATTTAGGTGTTGATATATTTCGGAAATAAAGTTTCACCGGTGATTAACTGTGTTTTTTGTTGTTAGGATTTTGTAATAACAGATAAATGCAGACGTTAGTGTAAAAGAGCTATGTTCAAATACCATAGTGTAAGTTTAAATGCTGAAACTGCTCTAATATGCTCCTACTATGCAAGTGTTGGGGGTTTTAGTGGGCTTCGTAACGAGGGTGACTGCCTCAGTTTGTAGAAAAAGAGAGACTTGTTGAACGTGGTGGGACTTGGAAGGACAGACTCTGGAAATGTAAACTCATAATAGTGATAAGTGCAGTAGTAAGAGTACAGTGAGTGGTACATTGGAGAAACTAAACATCTACTCCATAAGGGAATGTACCAACATCAGCGTGAGAGCTCCTCGGGACCCCAGTGTGATGTTCATCCCCATGCCAAAGACACTCACCACTCCTTTGAAGGTAGTGAGGTACAGATCTTATGTTTTGAGAGGGGAGTTAAGGATCAATTTTTTTGTTAGGAAAGACAATCCTTTCTTAAACAGGAATGGGGGCCTGAGACATAATCTCTCTCAGATCTGTGATTCCATCCTCAGACCCAAAGCAAACAAAAGAAAAAAAAGAATAGGAGGGCCATTAAAGGTTTAAACTGGAGACAATAGCCAGTTACAGTGTCAGTGTAGTTTCAGACAGATATATGGCAGTGTCCACCTGCAATCTGACCAGAACTTCACTCCTACAACGATATGTCCAGTTGACAGATTTAAAACTTCGTCTTTTGCAATAGTGATAGCACCATAAAATGTAGGCCTATTGGCTTCTGTTTGAAGTAACACACATAAAAGAAGAGACTGGACATATTGCAACTCAGAATGTCCATATAGTGTACCCAAAAAGTGTTGAGTTCTCAGGTTTCCATGTAAATCTCACTATTGAAGTCAGTGAAAAAGTGGGTCATTATGTAAATAAGTGAGACCAGGGACAGATAACCAAAAGATGGGGAGGTGGTCATCCTGTTTCTGGCCTCTGCTGTTTCCCTAACGTTGCTGTTTCGTCCTACTGTAACCTTATGGCCTCAGATTTTGCTCTTCATCTCTCCTCATCCCTGTGCGTAAAGGCTGAGTGGCTGGCTCTGTGGGCGGGGTCTGGAGCTGACAGCTGACCCCGCCTCTCCTTCATCCGTGCGGGCTTTGGAGGCGAGGAGGAGCCGCTTTCCCAGAGCTCGTCGTTTGGGTGAAAAAGCTCCGTGCACAGGCGAGCACCATGACGACAAACATCCGATACAAGAGCCGCATCCCGGTGAAAACAGGTGAGGCAGCGCGTGTTTCATTTGACTCACAAATGTGTGGAGACAGTGGGATGATTGCTCTGTGTCTGTGTCTCATGGACGTCGCTTTGCATCCCGCACCTGCGCCTCCGCATCTCTCCATCCGAATGAGCAGAGGACAGCATAGAGGTAAGTCCTTCTCTCTTTTTCAATCGTCTATGAGTAGTGTCTGCAGTGTAAGATGCTTGGTAATTGTTTCAGAAGGCCAGTGTTCACGCATTACGCATTACGCATCTTTGTGCCATGATGATGTGGTCAGCTCCATAGTGAGAGGCAGTGGGGGTTGGATTTCATTTTTAGACTCATATGTGGAGCAGGCCAGTGTCAGGAGAACTGCCAAGAGCCAAGAGAGGCCCACACTGCAGAATCCATCCTCCTGCTCCTCTCCTCACAGCACAATGATCCAGAGCGTGTTATTAGTCCAATTAACTCTGGCTCTTTTGTCACGTTACGTCATTATAATCCCTCACTCCACGGCTTTGAGCTCAGCATCTGTAAACTAAAGGCTCAGCTGCCACTGAGGTCGCCCCATCACCCTCCACACTGTGCATCCCCTGCAGCTTAAGATGGGCCTCATGGAACAACAATGTGTCATACTCTAATTTTATTAGCCTGCATTTTAGATAAATAAGACTAGGGATTTCTGCCTAGTTTTAGTTTTAGTCTTAGTTCATTTTTCTATAGATGTAGGACGAGCAGGAGCAGAGAGGTGTAGGACTAACAGGAGCAGAGAGATGTAGGACTAACAGGAGCAGAGAGATGTAGGACTAACAGGAGCAACCAGGTTCACAAATGCTTATGAATTCATCACTGGGTAAAGGGAAAATAACTGTGGTCTCATGATTGAGAATACCAGTCTCCATGAGACAGATGATGCAATTGCATGTCATTTCTTTCAAACTTCAGGGGAAATAGTGAGATGAGATTTGCACCAAATAAAACAGTGACACAAAAACCTTCTGCTCTGATTTTGACAGTTCATAATCCCTGTGACCCATTTACCTTTGAGAACACGTGAACTCATCGTGACTGATCTTAAATCAATGTTTGGGAAAACTCTTTCTCTTTACACATCTCCCTGATGATCGTCCTATCAGTATTATCACAATATTGTGTTGCTGGGCAACAGGTCTTTTTTTTATCCTTTTCATTCTCTGATACGAACAAGGCACTGACCTCTCCACAATCCTGTTGTGTGGGTGTTTTCACTATAGTCAATATTATCAGCCACAGTTTTTATTTCATACATCACTTTGTTGTAGGAAATTTGAATTTGATTTATTACATTTTCTAAAAAAAATTTTTAAGGTATTTTACCTCAGTTTTATCTGACACATTCATAGTTACTCTTCATTGGACATCTGGTTTAGACCCCCAGCAGGGCTCTCAGCAGTGCAAATGAATAATTAAAGATGCCTGCCCTTTAGGAGTGCCTCTCTTACCTAAATGACACACGCTGCTTTGTTTACAAGGAGCGATAACGTCTCTATAGAGATTTAAGTTAATAGACTTTTCAACAGAGCACAAACTTACTCAGCAGCATGCTGTCTCTTTTTTACATATTGAGTTTAGTCTGAAGAGCTTAAAACACCAGAGGAGAAGCTGATACAGATAAAAAGCATGAGGGCTAATCCACTGAGACAAGAGCTGTCATGTTTGTGTCCCAAAGGTCTTGTATAGATTCCAGGGCTATAGCATAGACTGTATAATGTATATCTATGGGCTGTAGTCAACTAAATAAGTTAAAGATTTGCCCTGTGAATTGATTAGTCCACTAAAAGAGAGCATGGCTTAGGTAAAAGATCTCAAAACTATCTGATCCAACCATACACAGTATAAAGTAGATCCAAAAAGCACAGACAAGACAAGAAAATAACCGGTACTGCTTGGTAAAGAATAAATTCACGCTTCACTCCCAGAAATCTAACTCAACCATTCAATCAATCTGCTATTGTCCACATTTAGTATATCATTAAAACATAGTGAACTGACACTACTGACTGATACTAGAGTCCCCTAGGACTCATATTGATTAATGCTGGCCTTATGTGTTGTTGTGTATTTGTAAACTACACACTACCTTACTACACTCTGTAAATAGAGTTGGATGCTATAACTGTGCCACAAATGCCAAGCGTCCTTGAGAGGAGCTTGGGTAAATACATGCTTCAGATTTGCATGTTAAAGAGCTGCACCCAGGGGGCCTCTACATCTCCGGAGAGAGAACAACTTTTGTTTATGAGCTCCTCTGTCGGGGTATCGCTGTTATCACTTCCTGCTGCTGCTCTCAGGTCGTCCAATCAGCAGCAGGCGTCCATTAGAGCTCTTTCAGGGTTAATGGTGTGAAAGAGTCAGCCGGGCAGCGGGAAAGGTCACTGCCCTTCATGGCCACATTACAGCTGTCTGCAGCCTAAAGGCACCAGATATGAACACAGATGCACATATTCAACTTCAGCTTTTCAAGATCCTGGTTCAGCTTCCTTTCTCTGACTTTCAGTCTATCCTCTGTCAGTGAAAGCATGTGGTTTGGACAATTTACCTTTTAGATGATGCGTGTGTAATATGACACTGAAGTTTGCCCATGAACCTGTTCCATCAATTATAAATGGAAATTTCATTTTCTGTGTCGGCCAACCTTGATCTTGAACCAAATCCTCCTAATCCAAGTTTATATTGCAACACACTTTTGAAAAGGAGATTTTCCTGGTTAATTACATAAAGAAGAAAATTGCTAGCTATTTGTGATTAGCTGGGAAAATCAAATGTCAGTTTTTGTGATTTTGAAGGCTTTACATTTTGTGTTCCTTCTGACTGTACTATAATTAATTGAAAAAAGACTTGCATTTCCTTCACATCAGTACTGAAATACATAGGAGGACTATTAAGAATTATGTATAGACACCAATTAAAGATGCATATAGACATACTCGCAGATGGCCTCTATGTTAAATGAGAAAAATATCAACACTATCACACTGTAGTTGTTCTGGATGGTTTTGCCTGTATGAATATAATTTGTATTTGAACTGCCAATTTCACATACGCCACTAAGTAATAGCCATTTTGATCTTTTCCTTGTTATTCTTTAAATGTAACCAGATTTCATGATTCTTTGAGCATGTGTGACTGTATCAGGGAGAGTGTGAGACAGCTGGTCCCAGAGCGACACACAGGGGGTGGGGTGACTATTGTTGTCCCATTTTAAGACATCTGCTCCTCTCTATTGATCAGCACTCATCATAAATTTACTCACAAAAACACATAAAAGTGGAATTGAGCTTGGCCATCTCCATCTAAAAGGTGTTTGCTTTTTCCTTACAATGTGTGACAGTTGCATCAGCATCTTTTTTTGCTGAGAGGGCATCTGGGGCTTTTGGCATATCTCTAGTTTTTGTCTCCATCGTGTGGCGTGGAGTGGAAGCGCCCTCTAGTGAACTTATGCAGGGTGTGTCTGTTTTAGGGTCAGAAAAGCAAAAAGTCAGCTTCTTTTATTCCTGCGAACAGTAAGCTTGTGTTGGCCACATTGTATAGGCCCGGACACACCCACGAGCAGTAGCCACACTCACCGCACATCTGGAAGCAATCGGCTACGTCTGCTGCTACCTCATTCAACTCCTTATACTGCTGTGGTTCTCAGACTGTGGGGCTGGGTCCTCTGGTGGTACGCAGGACACTTCAGGGGAAATGAATAGACATTTGTTGTTTTGATTTGGTGTAAGGCAGCTTTGATCTTTGGTCCAGCTATGGAAGGACTTCTGAAGCGTCCGTATTGGCTGCATCCTTATTTGGATTTGTTGAAACACAAACTTCCACTGTCTTCCAAGGAATGGAATAAATATAAATAATAATGATAAAATAAATATTATACTATATCAAACTTTTCATAAGTTATGCTCTGATGTCATCCTAGGACAGAGTTGCATTGCTTAAGAAAAGTTAAAAGTACACTATGTAACTTTGCTGGCAAGGGATGGGCTACCCGCATGTGTCCGTGTGTCTTTACACAGATCGACCTGCAACTGCCTGGTGGCATCACCTGCCCGCATGTCTCCATGGAGATATATAAGTTTAATGCCATACTTTGCAACATTACAAAGCAAGTAAGATTCCTGGAGACAAGCTCAACTAGAAACATAATACATAATGCACCTTTAATTCCAATGCTTTACTTCTGACAGCACAGCAGCCCTTCACACATGGTACAAATTACTGTGAAATAACAAGTGATGCACATTAAAACACTGTAGTGAATTTAAAAAATGCATGAGTCTGACTGTTGTTTACTCAGCACACTTGACAGTTGAGCAGGTTTTATTCTATTGTAACTATTGAAAATGATTGTCAGGTTGAGAGGATGATGTGCACAGGCCTGTACCTGCATCTCAGAGGTTGTCTTCATATAGTGTGTTCAGAGTCATCTTTGTCAGTCATGTTTTAACAGGTTCTCCTTTTGTCTTCTAACTTTCTGTATAGATTCTGTGCTTTTCTCCTTCCACACTGCCCTCCCATCTTCATTTCTTCCTGTGTATGTTTTATTTTTAGTGGGCACTGCTGCAGCTGGGGGAGGGAGCCCAGACTGAATGAATGAGTTTCTTTAAGGCCTCTCAACCTTTTCCGTCCCACTACAGTTTCCTCCCTTAAATTGCCACCCCTTGTCCCCCATGATTTGAATCCATGTGCTCCCCATGCTGCGATCGAGAATTCCTCTGTACCTGTCTGAACAGAGCAGGAGCGCTGTAGGGCACTGAGGGCAAGAAGACAGGCCAGAAAAAAGAAAAACAGGATAAAAACACGAGTAGGAGGAACTAAGGAACATAGAAAGTACCCAGACAGGAAAGAGTGGAGCCAATATCGTCCGGGATTTTAGGATGGACGCTATTATGCTGCAGGAAAAACTCGTGGAACGGCTTCTGTGCCCACGAGTCAGGACAGCCAGGCAGAAGGTAACAATCTGGGCCGGGGCAAACTTTTAAAAAATGAAAGTATAATTGTTTTGTTTACTGTTTGTAAGTGTAAGTGTGGTCCTCTGCAAGCTATGGTGAGAATCCTGACTGACTAATTGCTCATGTAGGTTATCCGTGGGGTTCAGAATGATGAAAAGTTAGGTTAGCATGGAAATTAGCAATTCAAATGTCATATCTTTTGAACTGTCCTCAAAATGGCACCTTATAGTGGAAGCTGAAATCCATGAATAGGTAAAGGTCCCATAGTATTTTATATGACTTGCTTATTTTGTGTGGCCCTAGTTTTTGCTATGAGAGATGCACAGCTCACATCTTGTTTTTGTTATTTGTCTTTATTACATATTTTCTTACACACTCGTTCCCCTCTGTTACAAAGTGCATATGTGCAGTTGTGAATCTCTCTTCACACTGGTCGCATTGTCTGTTATGTTTTTACAAATCCTCTCTCTTGGGGCTGTCGGAAATACCAGTGACAAGTTATGACAGCGGCATAGCAGGATGCTTACAGTCAGTGTCTTGTGAGAAAAAAGCCTTTCAAGAGACTCAGTGGAAATAAATGACCTCAACTCACATTCAAATATAACGGTAGAAAATGCCAATGCCAGAGGAACGCACGCTGCCAGACCACTCTGGCACACATACACTGGCACCATTTGTAGAACTCTATGCTAACATTTTTGCACACAGGCTGGGGTGTCTAGTCCTTTTTACCCATCACTACTAGACGATTAGTGTGATTTTTACATTTTTGTTGCATGTAGTCATCTGTATACATACATAATTTAGTTCTAAACATAATTAATCACTATATTGACAGAGATAAAATACTGCAATCAGAAGAACATAGGTAAAATAGTCAGAGAATTGTCAAATTATACCCAATAATTGTTTCTAAAATGAGTATAGAAATAGATACAAATTTCCAAGTATCAATAGACCAATATATATACAACAATAGAACAAAACTGGACATTTCCTGAATAACTTTATAATGGACTTGATCTAGAACATATCAATACTAGGTCACATGGTAAATATTATAGTACATTCTATTATCTAAACAAATGACTATTATCTTTTCCTTAGAATTTAAATACACCAACAGGTCTTTGCATGAAATCCAGCTGGCCAAAGGGGCTTTTAAGGTTTAAATCTGTAACTAAACTGCACATAAATCTACCTGCATTCTTCTGGTTGGCTACTGCTCATGTTAACATCAAGTCCTGGCTGTAGCTTTAGTGGAAATTCTTAGACGGTGGTTATTCTCAGTGCGTGCATGTGTTTTCCATGCCCTGTACGAGGCTGGGTCCTCTGGTGTGGTTACTCAAAGGCTGCTGTGCCATTAAAAGTCCACTCATTTAACAAATATCTTGTAATTTCTATTTTTGTCGGATTTGACAAGTTGAAGTGGGCAGTCTGAATTGGGGATTTGAGTTTTATAGCATGGCAATATTTTGTCTAGTTTTCTGTTTTACAAGGTCATGCTTTAACAAAACAATCATTTTATTAGTATGTGTTGTCTACTGTGTTTCCTAGGAGAAACAGTATGTGGGTTTTGCCACTTTGCCCAACCAAGTGCACAGAAAATCAGTGAAGAAGGGCTTCGACTTCACTCTGATGGTGGCAGGTCTGTTTTAAACCTTTATTGTACTTTTTAAAGATGCACTATGCAGCTTTTCTGGTAGAGGATCTGCCACCTGCTTTTCTCCATGGAGATGTTAGTCCTTCACCTTGAATATTCCACAGTATGGCATTGATCTATCTGCATAAAGACAAGCAAGTTATAGGTCAAGTCTGTGGAGAGAAGGCCACATGTGTAACTGGATAAACACACAACATAGATTTTATGGTTTTCTGCCATACTGATGAATATTCCAGGTAAAGCAGTAACATCTCAGTGGAGACAAATGGCGACTCCCCATCAGAAAAGTTGCATAGTGCACCTTTAAGCTCTTTGGCATCTTTTGTGTACTGTTTTTATGCACTGGTATATAAATTGTTGTAGTTTTACTTACAAAATATGTGTTTCAGGGGAGTCTGGAATGGGAAAATCCACACTGGTCAACAGCCTGTTCCTCACGGACCTCTACAAAGACAGAAAGTTACTAAATGCTGAAGGTGAGGTTTAAAATGCAACACTGACCTGGGCAGCTGAGTGTAATGACATGTATTCATCAAATAAATAGGACTATAGGATGAAATATACACTAAACCTGGACTAAAAAGAAGACATGTAATTAATCATAAACCCAGTCATAACTCACAGGATGTGATTATAAATGTGTATCTCCAGATTATTAAAGTACAATTGTGGCACCCATATATCCACTTTTTCCATTTTTGGGAAGCAAAATAACCAAAAGATTTTTTTTCCATTTCAGTTCCAGTGCAGCCAGTTTTTTTTTAGAGTTTGGGTCATGAGATCTCGTATTAAAAGTTCCCATATCAAAGTTCAAAAAGCAAGTGAGACGTTCAGTTTATCAAGTAGTCCCTTATGAATAGATTTGATACAGTGTTGTTCTCTTCTGACAAATAGCGATGGCATACTTAGTTTTATTTGCATTCAATGATAATTTAGGGAATTTTGGATTTCATTAAAATCTTGCTGCCGTTTTAAAATTGGCTGATCAGCAGAGGGAGCACTTGCAAAACAGCATCATCTGCATATAAATGAGGCTTCCACTTAAATTGCAGCCAATCGACTCAATAAATACAGTAAAGTAGCGGGCCCAAAATTGAGCCTTGGGGCACTCCTTTCCTTAAAGTTAAAAAATGTTATTTAAACTCATCGGCTACTACCAATTACATGTAGCATTGTCAAATCCAATATGCTTCAGGCGCTTCAAGAGAATGATATGATCTACTGAATCAAAAGTTTTAGTTGAATCAATAAACAGAGCTACATAATCTTGTGGTTGCAGTGACTTATCACCATAACCCAATGAATCAAACAGAACCATAACTAAACTGTAAACCAGATCTGAATCATTACATGCCTTTTACAATAATGCAAATCTAGAGCATAAATAAAGACTGTACTGAGGACGACCTTTAGTACCACCAGAAAAAACATTTACACAATAACACTGAGCCTTGTCATTTCAGAGCGAATCAATCAGACTGTAGAGATCATCAAACACACAGTGGACATCGAGGAGAAGGGAGTGAAGCTGAAACTCACCATCGTAGACACGCCGGGCTTTGGAGACGCAGTGAACAACAACGAATGGTGAGACAGTGACAGTCTCTCTGCGCCATTATGGAAAACATCATAATCACTGTTATTTGGCTCATAATTGAAATCATGATATTTCAAAGACTTACTTATGTGCTGTGTAAAGTTAAAGGTGAACTTTCTCCTGTGGGTTACGCCACCTGCTTTATTTTGCCTTTGAAAGTTACACATTAAACGTGGCATTAAACTGATCTGTCTTGCATTTATTCAATTACTGTGCTTCATTGCTCAGGAAATACATTGAAAAACAAGTATTCTTGCCTTGAGTGGGGTCACCTCTCTGATCAGGCCAGTAACTTAGCCCTTGTGGCATCACCTGCTTGTCGATATGGAGATAGATAAGTTACATGCGTACTGTGGAACATTCCAAGAAGATATGCAGCTGGCGGACCCACAGGAAAATGTACAGAAATCACCTGAATAGACTTTTGAGATTCATGTTTAAATGCTATTGTTGATTAGACCAGTGGCTTTGCTCAAGGAGTTCAACAGGATCCTATAGAATTCAGAGCAGGATTTTTGATTAAGCAATCTTTTGTCAGATGTATTCACGATTAAAATGTGATTTATACAGCTGGAAGCCCATTACAGACTACATAGACCAGCAGTTTGAGCAGTACTTCAGAGACGAGAGCGGATTGAACAGGAAAAACATCCAGGACAACAGAGTGCACTGCTGCCTCTACTTCATCCCACCGTTTGGACATGGGTAACACAAACACTCTGTTATAATTTGTATTTAATGAAAATATTGTGTTGATTTATAAATGTGTGTTGTTGTTTTGATGTTATTGTTAGGCTGCGACCTGTAGATGTGGAGTTTATGAAAGCTCTGCATGAAAAAGTGAACATAATTCCTCTTATCGCCAAAGCTGACTGCCTCACACCAAACGAAATCAAGAAGCTCAAAGACAGAGTGAGTGTCTGCACGATACCTTATAGTATAGTAACTTACCTTTATAGACTATATCTGGAAAAATCTACATTTATTTTTGTTGAATTTTCAGATACGAGAGGAAATCGACAAATTTGGGATTAAAGTGTACCAGTTCCCAGAGTGTGACTCAGATGAGGATGAAGAATTTAAACAGCTGGACAAAGAACTCAAAGTAAGCATCTGTTCAGTAAAAAATATCTATAGTGCTGTATTTAAACATTTTAGCATTTCTATCTTTTTATATGATCCAAATCTGTGTGAAAATATATTCCACAAGCAACTACACACTTCACAGAAAATCACACGCCCCTGTATCTAATTCAACATTTTGTTTCTAATGTGAGATGACCTATAGCTATATTGTCTACTTTATGGTACAATTAAGTTTTTGTTTTAAAATATTAGCCCTCTTTTTATTCTCTCTGGATAATCTGGTGCTTAAATGTCAATAAATAACACTAAAGTGGCTATAGCATCTGCAGCGCTCGCTTACACCACAAAATGAAAACAAGAAAACTTTGTGTAGCCTTCCTTTGCCAAAAGTACACTGGCCTGTGAGTCATTTGGTAGTTTTTGGATTGATGTGTATTACTACTGAGAAATCCTGTTTTAGTAAATTTGATTAAATAAAATTGCTCTTATTAAATGTGGTGTTTCTAACAGGAGTGCACCCCGTTTGCTGTGATTGGCAGTAACACAGTGGTAGAGGCCCGCGGACAGAGAGTGCGAGGACGCCTGTATCCCTGGGGTATTGTTGAAGGTAAAACTATAAAACACATTTCTGATCAAATGCCACAGATAAAGATACAAGTAACGACATGAGTCTAATTAGCTTTTTATTATGTGCTCAGTGGAAAACCAGTCGCACTGTGATTTTGTCAAACTGAGGAACATGCTGATTCGTTCCCACATGCATGACTTGAAAGACGTGACCTGTGACGTGCACTATGAGAACTACAGAGCCCAGTGCATACAGGAGATGACCAGGTGGGGGCGCAAACACCTCTGCTTTATGTTGAGCACTGTAACATTATGAGTAACGCTCATGTTTTCTCTCTAACAGTAAACTGGCCCAGGACAACCGCATGGAGAGTCCTATCCCCATCCTGCCCCTGTCCACTCCTGATGTGGAAACTGAAAAACTCATCAAAATGAAAGATGAAGAGGTAATTCGACTGATAATGTCAGTGACAGAAGGTTTCGAGGCCTGGTTTTATCAACTATACTTGCATTAAGCAAAGATTAGATGAATAGTTTTCGACTGGTGGGTCAGGACCGAGAAGTGAGTTCTGGACATGGCATTATATTGAAATTAATATTTTGATTTGGGTTGAGGCTGGATTCTCCTGAAAGCTTGAAGGTGGGTGTCAAAGCTACACTAGTCATAAATGATTTAAATGCTGACGAGTCTTCTGTCCTGATCGTTAAGTGATCTTTCTTTCCCTGAGTAAATGAATGAATGCCTGGTCTTTCACTTTTTACATTTTGATAGTGCTGACAATACATTTTTAACATGTCCTATTCTGCAGTTGAAGCGGATGCAGGAGATGCTGAACAAGATGCAGCAGCAGATGCACGACAAAGAGCAGTGATGTCCACTGAAGTAGGGCAACAGCGCCCCCTGCTGTCTATGCTCACAACAACAGAGACTGTCAGAAAACCCCACATGGGTCTTGTGTTAGTGGCGACTCTGGCTGTTTGGTGCTTCTGTATAGTCTGCCTGGGCAGTGGATTAGAGTTTTTCATTTCTCTTAAACTATGAGCCCCCATGGTTAAAAGTCTTATAATAAATATACTTTGTTTAACAAAAGCATAATTTAAATACTAGGCATTATATGTTATTTATTAATTTAGTGCTAAACCTTTTGGATATTCTATCAGGGTATGAATTGTGTTTGCAAAATGTTTTGTAATACATTAACTTGTGATGTTTGCATTTTAAAATATATATTTTTATGTTATATTATATTATTAAGTAATGCTGTGTATCCGTCCATGCACCCCATGTGCCCTTAAATCGACCACAGTGACTTTGTCAGAACCCAAACTCTCTCTCTGTCTGTTTTTTCTTTGACTCATCATGGACATATATTAACAGTCAGTATTTTAATACTGAGACACACTTGATGCTGGTGTCAAACTGTGAATGGGGCGCCTCAGACATAATGACAGAGTGAAGCAGTGTGCATGTCGGAGCATGCTGCTCTTCTTTGTGTGCTCTGCAGATTTTGGGCCTATTTTTACTTCTGCCCTGTGCTTGTAATAAATGCATTTTGACCTCTTGCCATGGTAAAATACTGACAGTACTGTCTTGGCTGTGGTGTCTCCTCTGCTGAAGTGGCTTTTTGTGAGTGAGGTTTTGTATCGATGTTGTTTGGGTGAATCAGGACTTGAGTGATATGAAATCTTGCAGGTTCGCTTTGAGCTCAATCATAGGCTCAAAAGTGTCACAAATAAACACTACATGAACATGCTATTGTTTCTGCATTACTTATTTTACTCATGACTGTAGGAGAACAAACTCTTAATCTGCTGAGTCATTATCTTTGGGAGACATCCTTCCTTTATGTTGGAGGTTGCTTCTCTCCTGCCAATCAACTACCAGAAACCTTAAAAGAACCGCATTATTTTTTCTGGAAAAGGAAAGAAAATGAGTCTTTGTTTTATCAGAGGAAAATAATAGGAACATTAAGATAGTATGTAATAGTTCTTGCTCCTCTGGTTTCAGTGATCACATGCATTCTCCAGTACAGGACATGGTCTTTATCAGTCAGTGCCAGCTGCTTGTCACTTTGTCTCTTGGAAAGAAATTATAGAACAGCCATTGGCCTCCGCAGCATACAAGGTAAGAAGACGTAGGCCTAGATATGCACAAATACTTTGAACTTTAGTTGCATTTAAAATTTATAATAAATCATACATCCATTAGTCTTAAAATTGCCAAAAGTCATTTGACTCAGTTTTTCTAATATTTTTACTGTTCTTGTTGGAAACCATGATAAAAGTTGTGCCATGATTTAATTGTTTCTTGCTTTACTAGAGTTTGGAAGTGTAAGAATTTAGGCTTTTTTTTTTTTTGTTTGGCTGGTGACTTTATCAATAATTTAACTACTATTTAACAACTAATTATATCAATCCAAACTGTTTTCCTTAAATGTCATATTTCTGAGTACTGGTTATGATTAATTTTTAATGTAATAATAGACAAACTCTTGTGTTACTACTTAATGGTGCACTATGTAACTATTTTAATGTTCCACACTGCTGCATTAAACTTAAAGTTGGAAATCAGTTTACACACACTATATAAAAAGACACATGTTTTTTTTTTTTTTTTTTTTGTTTTTTCTCAGTCTGAGTTTCTCAAAATAATTTCAATTGCTAAAAGTCAGAATAAGGAGAGAAGATTTTTTTTTTTTTTTTAAGACAATGTTTCTTTACTTTCTTCAGTCAGAAGTTTACCTACAGTAAGATGCCTGTTTAAATGCCTTTAAACAATTTGGGAAAACCCAGATGAGGATGTCAAGTCTTTGGAAGCTTCAGATCTGTGGATGTATTTGACGTCACCTGAAACACACTGCTTCTTTGTGTAACATCATGGGAAAGTCAGAAGAAATCAACCAAGATATCAGGAAGAGAATTGTGGACTTGCACAAGTCTGGTTCATCCTTGGGTGTAATTTCCAGATGTCTGAAGGTGCCACGTTCATTTGTTCAAACAATTATGCATAAGTATAAACACCCTGGGAATGTCCAGCCATCAGAACGCTCAGGAAGGAGATGGGTTCTGTGTCCCAGAGATGAACGTGCTTTGGTCTGAAATGTGCCGATCAACGCAAGAACAAAAGCAAAAGACCTTGTAAAGATGCTACTGAAGCTGGTAAGAATGAGTCATTATCCACAGTGAAACTAGTACTGTACCGACATGGGCTGAAAGGACACTCTGCAGGAAGAAGCCGTTATGCCAAAAGAAACATAAAAAAGCCAGATTACAGTTTGCAAACTCACACAGGGAGAAAGACCTTAATTTTTGGAGACATGTCCTGTGTTCCAACGAAACTAAAATTTAACTGTTTGGTCATAATGGGCATCGTTATGTTTGGAGGGAAAAGGAGGAAGCTTGCAAGCCTGAGAACCATCACAACTGTGCAGTTGTTTTGCTGCAGGAGGGACTGGTGCACTTCACAAAATAGATGGCATCATGAGGAAAGAACATTATGTGGAAATACGGAAGCAACATCTCAAGACATCAGCCTGGAAGTTAAAGCTTCGGCGCAAATGGGTTTTCCAAATGGATAATGACCCGAAACATACTGTCAAACTGGTTACAAACTGGCTTAAGAATTACAAAGTCAATGTTTTGGAGTGGCCATCATAAACTTCTGATCTCAATCCTATTGAAAATGTATGGACAGACCTAAAAAGTCATGTGCGAGGAAGGCGGCCTACAAACTTGGCTCAGTTACACCAGTTCTGTCTGGACGAATGGGCCAAACTTCCTGCAAACTATTGTGAGAAACTTATGGAAGAATATATCCAAAATGTCTGACCAAAGTCATACAGTTTAAAGGCAGTGGTGCTAAATACTAATGAAATGTATTACTTTGAAGAAAGTCATGAAAACTTGTATTAGCAAAAAAAAATCCTTCTCTCATTATTCTGGCATTTAGCAAAGAGAAAGAATTTTGGTAATCCTGGTTTGACCTATCTGTCTCCAAACAATGCACATGGCCAGTCTGATCTTCATGACAAAGACTGAGGAAATAAGTTTAATGCAAAATACAGTGGAACATTCCAAGCAAAGTAATAAGATCTCAGTGAAATGTATTGAAACTGTGGTTCAGGTACCTCCAGGGGTATGCAGAACAACTCAGGGGAAAGAGAAAAAAAAACCCCTTTTTTTTTTTGTTATCTACCAGACCCTTTTAACTGTTTGAATAAAAAATACTTTACTATTAGAAATTTGGGGCATGTGTGGAGACAGTGGCTCACTTGGTAGAGTTTTTGTCCATTGTCCCGAAGATTGGTGGTCTGAAGGCTACTCTCAACAGAGAAATGTTGGGTGTGTGGGGAGACAGTAGCTCAGTAGATAGAGCAATCAAATCCACTGACCCACAGGTTCAGATTGGCAGTGAGATTCAAGTTCTCGACAAATGAATGTGAGTAATTATGTTCTTGGGCAAAGCACTTTACCACCTCACCCCAAGAGCCGTATGTATGAATGTGTCTGTGTGAAAGGGTGGTTCGCCGATGTAAAGTGCTTTGATGCCTATGAAAATGTGACCATTTACCGTTTGTGTGTCCAAGTAGGGGGTACGCAAATAGCCATCAATTCAGTCTCAAACGGTACGCAGCTAGAAAAAGTTTAGGAACCACTGTTCTACCAGAAAAGTGACATAGGTTACATAGGTGCATAATGTACAGAAAGCTCTAGCAGTTCACCTCTGGAGCCCAGTGAAGGATTTGCATAAAAAACAGATCAAAACAAGACCAGCATCACTCACATGTCTTCCTCTCTGTTCTCTGCAGCTCCCTGTTAAGATGAAGAGTCAGCTGCTGGTGCTGCTCCTCTTCCTCTCATGTGAAGGTCAAAATTCATGCCCTGGGGTCTGCTTGTGTCATGGCGGGACAGTGGACTGCAGTGGGCGCTCTCTCACCACCTCCACTCTCCCTAGTACTTTCCCTGCTGAAACCACTGAGCTGCGACTTCATGACAACCTGCTTACCACTCTGCCAAATGGCCTGCTGGATTCACTGCTCCACTTACGCTCAGTGTCTCTCCACAAAAACCCCTGGGCGTGTGACTGTGGGGTCCTGTATCTGCGAGCATTGTTGTTACGTCACTCTGTCAGACACACATCACATTTACATGTCAACTGCAGTTCCCCACTGAACCTCAGGGGCCGTCTCGTAGCGTATTTAAGTGAGGAGGAACTTTTAGACACCTGTCATTACTGGTACTGTGACCTGGCTTTGGTGTCACAGTTGTGCCTGCTGGGCTTTGTGCTGCTGCAGGGGGCGCTGTTGTTTGCGGTCGTTGTATTTCTTAGGAGGTTTCAGCACATGTCCAAAGAGGCCAGGGGGACCACAGAGGAGAGCTTCACTGCAGGAGAGATGTCCCAGGACAATGAGTACACACTCCTACGAGACACAAGCATGTGATATATTAGTTCACTACTATTCTCATGGCATTTTGCAGATTCTGTGTGATTACACCTGGCATCAATTTCAAACAGACTCTGAAAAATATTAGTTTATTTGATATTTTTTGATATTTGTGCACTGTAAAACAAAATTATTTTTGAAACGTTGATCCTTCACTTTCTCTATTTCAATGTCATAACATACTGTAATACCATATAAAGTTATAATAGTTAAATATTGTTTGATGACATGTACACCTCACCTTTAAGATTTTCCTATATACATCTGTGACATTATATCAGATATAACACATTGACTTTCCGCATTTCAGTTCTTCTAATCTGATACAATACAAACTATATTTTCTTTATATTCCTGTCAAATATTTAAATGAAAACCTTGGTAAAAGTTATTTTTAATAGTTTTGGGCAAGCATAGCTAACTAAAAAAGTGTCCTAAATTGTTTCACATCACACAATTACATATTACAGAAGCAGGCCTTCAAATTAATAACATAGGCAACATGTATGCATTGTTTGAAGATAATTTTACTTGCCATTTTTGTTGCTCAGTTAGAAGGTATCCAATGCAGTTAATGTTGGTGATTGTTGTAGAAAGCCAATAATAAAAGTTATAATCACAGTAAAAATGTGGTCGCACTTTATTTTACAGTACTTATTATTTTGTAATAACTTATTATTATTATATGGTAGTAAGGAAGTCTTAAATAAAACAGAATAGAATGAATTTCCTGTGAACAACTCCTAATTGAAAAGGTCCTCATCATCAGGGTCCTCCCTCCATCATGTTTATTCGTTCTGTATCTTTCTGTCTTATAAACCATCTAAGCTGAATATAAAGCGGTTCAACCACGGGAAAGTGAAAAAATTAAGAGAATACCGACCATAAGGGGAACGATGGTAGTGATTAGGAACCTTTGCGCGCAAACATTGTTCACCTGTCGGACACTTTTGTCAGACGGACCGAGAGTGTTTACTGCACACGGCCGCACGTGAGATTCAACTTTTGGGATAAATTGGAAAATAATATTGTGTTTTGATTGTGTTTAAAGGTCTGGACGTTTCAGTTGACCGTATTTGTTTCCAAAATTAAGACAACGTGGTATTGGCACACCAATTTAGACCAAGCGTCACATTACCTGCATTCTTCATTTTGGTGGTTGCAGCTTTTTTGTTTACAATGGGGAAACTGCGAAAAAAACACAACTGGAGAGGTAGACAGCAGAATGAAGCTAAGCAAACCGCGAATGATAAGAAGACTGACATCGTGGTCGAATTGCAGGGTGATGTGATATTTGTAGTATTAGAGATATGCTTGTGTGCTTGGTTTGGTTAGTGTTTATTCTTTACTGATGTTTCTTCAATTAGATGGCGCTAGGCTTAAAGGGGTTGATGAAAGCAACGCTCTGGTCCTTCCATCCAATAAAGACAAGAAGAAAAAAGGCACTTTGACAGCTGTCTCTTCAAAAAAGCCTTTAACTAAGAAGCAGAGGAAAGAACTACAAAAAGTGCTTGAGCGCAAAGAAAAGAAATCTCAGGTGATTTCATTGTTCTAATGTGAAAAATCAACATGCCTAAACCTGTGCTGTAATGTCTTCATAACATTTTAAATGTTAAAGAGAGCAGATATTCTGTCTAAACTGGCTGAAGTGCAGCTCCCAGAGTCTGAAATCAAACTTCTATACACCACCTCCAAACTTGGAACAGGGGAAAAGCTGTACACCTCTAAAGAGTAAGTACTTTCACAATTTGTCCTGGTAAAAAGACAAAAATGTATTTGATTTTTTTTTTTTTTTTTTTTTTTTTTCTCAAAGGATGTCTGAAGAATCAAAAGATGGAGATACTACAGTTAAAGTCAGCAGTCTCAGTGGGGCCAACAGGAAGCGTAAATGGCAAGACATGGAAGAAGATGATGAAGAAGAGAAGGGAGACAAATCAGAAACTTTAGATGAAGACTCATCTAATGATGAAGACGATGATGAAACTGAGACAACAGAGGTGGTTGCACCAAAAGAACCTGCATTGGACACAGAGATCAACCAAACTGCTCAAAAAGAGAATTCCAGTGAGCAGAAGACGTCTGACGAAACTTCTGCTGTCACCAAGAGAGATTCTGAACCTGCCATTTTTATCCCTGTTGAAAGAACTCCAGAGATACAGGTGCTTATGCTGTAAGTACAATACAATCAAATCAGAGTTTTTACTCATGTCTTTTTCTTTCTGCCCTAGGAGGCCCGTTTGAAGCTGCCTGTGATGGCAGAGGAGCAGGTCATCATGGAGGCCATAAAGGAGAACCCTTGTGTCGTCATCTGTGGAGAAACCGGAAGTGGAAAGACGACTCAAGTGCCTCAGTTTTTGTATGAAGCAGGATATGCCAGGTGACTTGTCTGTAGCATTGCAACACATTCAGATAAACATGCTAATCTAAATTCTTACTAATTATGAACATGTTCTTCTGGTCCTGTTTTTTTTCAGCAAAGGGTCAATTATTGGTATTACCGAACCAAGAAGAGTAGCAGCTGTTAGTATGTCCCACCGTGTGGCCAAAGAGATGAATTTATCCACAAGGTAAAATTGACATTAAGGTAAAATTTTACATCTTACACTATGGGACAAAAGTGCTGTAAAACAGACTCCGCTTTTCTTTAGGGTGGTGTCTTACCAGATTCGATATGAGGGAAATGTGACCAATGACACTAAAATCAAGTTCATGACAGATGGTGTTTTGCTCAAAGAAATTCAAAAGGTACAGAAGGAATAGTAGAAATGGCATTGTTTTAGTTTTAAGATATTTCTTATCAGATAATTTCACATTAAAGGTTGTTGAACCAGTTGTCATGTGTTGTAGGATTTCCTGCTTCAGAAGTACAGCGTAATAATTATTGACGAGGCACATGAAAGGAGTGTGTACACAGACATTCTCATCGGCTTGTTGTCTCGCATTGTGCCTCTTAGAAATAGGGTAAGTATTAGGTGTTTGTGCTCTGTTCTTGTTGAATATAACATTAACAGGAGTGTGCTTGTCCCATAGAAAAACATGCCCATGAAGCTTTTGGTCATGTCGGCTACTCTTCGGGTGGAGGACTTCACAGATAATAAGAAGTTGTTCCGCACTCCTCCTCCCGTGATTAAAGTGGACTCTCGGCAGTTTCCGGTCACCATTCATTTCAACAAACGCACCCCTTTAGAGGACTACACCAGTGAGGCCTTTCACAAGATCTGCAAGATTCACCGCATGTTGCCTCCAGGTAAAAGCACACTATTTACTAACTTTTTACTTGAGTCGACTCATTACGTAAGTTAAAAGTTGCATTGCTGTTATTGCTGACAAAACCTTTGCCTTAATCGTTCATATTCTCATGCTATGATACTAATTTTAGACAAATGCTCTAATCTAGTTATATACATTCATCTGTATTGTCTTAGTAATGGTAGTAATCCACATATTAGTTTTCCTCCAGGTGGCATCTTGGTGTTTTTGACTGGTCAGGCTGAAGTGCACAGTTTGTGTAGAAGATTAAGAAGAGCCTTCCCATTCAGAAAAAGCATCTCAGCTGGCGGTATGTCTGAAAATACAATGTCTATCAAACAGTTTTCAAATAAATACATTTTTCTCGGGTGATTCAAAGCCAGCTGTGAATTTAAAATCTTTATATATGTACTTTGTTGTAATTGTGCTCAGGTGAGGATGAAGACCCTGACAGTTCAGAGGCAATGAAAAAGTTTAAAAAGTCGAAAAAGAAGAAAACGGCTGTATGTTTTATTTTTTGTTTACATGTATTTACTATATATTTTTAGTTTTTAGTTTTAGTTAAGTGTCCCTTTGCTGTTTGCAGTCATTGCCTCACATTGACCTGGATAACTACTCTGCACTGCCCCTTGATGAAGGAGATGAAGACAGAGAGGCTGGGATTGGAGACGAGGATGATGATGGCTCTGACTTGGATCTTGGGGATGATCCAACCAGTGCTGGTACGCAATAGATAAAAAAAATGAAAAATGTAGTTAATCGCGCAAAACATTTCAACATCAAGTATTTTATTATTACTTTGAAATTCGGTAAAAAATCCTGTCTTTACAGATGAGAAAGCTGATCCATCCATTCCTCTCTATGTCCTCCCATTATACTCTTTATTGGCTCCAGAACAGCAGGCAAAGGTCAGACCATGTTTTACAATTACTTGTAAATTGCAAATTGTGGAAATATATCAACTGTGAAAAGTGTTTTTTTATGTTCAACCCCTTTAAAATCAATATTCTACATTACTATTAGTGAAATTGCAGAGATATATCAACTGTTTCTAGGTTAAACGTATATGTATTAAACATGCCTTGTTGGATTTTCCTTGTAGGTGTTTAGAGCTCCCCCACCTGACACCCGCATGTGTGTAGTAGCCACCAATGTGGCTGAAACGTCGCTGACCATCCCTGGGATTAAATATGTGGTCGACTGTGGACGTGTAAAGAAGAGGTTTTATGACCGTGTGACTGGTGTCTCGTCCTTCAAAGTCACCTGGACATCCCAGGCATCGGCCAATCAGAGGGCTGGGAGAGCAGGGCGAACAGAGCCAGGGCATTGCTACAGGTGGGCCGTATTTTTTCATGAGAGATAAAATGTCTGAAAGCTCAAAATGTTAAATTATTGTGGTCCCTCTTCAGATTGTACTCTTCTGCCGTGTTTGGAGATTTTAGCCTTTTCTCAGAGGCAGAGATTACTCGCAGACCTGTAGAAGACCTGGTTTTGCAAATGAAGGATCTGAACATAGATAAAGTAACTATTGGACATACAGCCACTGCATTATATGCATTTGTTCAGGTTTAAATTAATTTCCCTGTCTGTAGGTAGTAAATTTCCCTTTCCCCACTCCGCCCTCCGCCGAAGCTTTGATTGCAGCTGAACAATTATTGATATCCCTGGGCGCGTTACAAGAGCCTCCACGCACTGGAAGGTAACTGCTGTTTTCCTAGAGGTAGAATTAGAGTGTTTTGTTGTGTTGTGTTGATATGTTTTATGGTTATACACATAAACAAACAGATGACGTGTATACATTTACATCACTAAAAAATCCTGTGTTTTTTTTTTCACTGTAGGGTTAAGGAGATGGAGCGGGCACGCCTGAGTTGCCCCATTACACCTCTGGGCAGGGCAATGGCTTCTTTTCCAGTGGCTCCACGTTATGCTAAAATGTTGGCTCTTGGTAAACAGCAGGATTGTCTTCCATACGTCATCGCTGTGGTTGCAGCCATGACAGTTCGAGAGATATTTGAGGATTTCGACAGGTGAGCACCTATTGTTTTCTGCTTTGTGAAAGTTACTGAGAACTGTTGTTGGATTTTACATCAATAAAATGTGATTGTTGTTGTCAGACCTGCCAGTAGTGAAGCTGAAAGCGGAAAACTAACTCAGCGCCGGGCTCGACTCACTCAAATGAGAAGACTTTGGGCTGGACAAGGAGGTGCTCTTCTGTTGGGAGATCTTATGGTCATGTTGGGTGAGTTCTGTGTCTAGGAAAATGTCTGGGAACTCCCGTCTTAATACAGTTATTAAAGATGTACTATGTAGCTTTTCTGTTGGAGGGTTTGCGACATTCCATGAAAATATTATTCCTTTGCACAGAATGTTTCATAGTATGGTATTAATCATATCCATCTCTATAGAGGAAAGCAGGTGGCTCCATTAGGCTATTTTACAGTTAAAATCTGTGGAGAGGTGAGCCCATTCACAGTAAGAATGTATGTTTTATTTTTATTTTTAAGCACTTAAAATATCCCTATTATTTAATAAATGCCAAATGGGTAAGTTTCATGTCATACTGTGGAACATTTCATGCAAATCCACCCCCAGAAAAGTGACAGCACACCTTTTAAGTGTAGTAATTGTACTTAATATATTTGTCTATATTGTTGTTTTTTTTATATTCCATGCAGGAGCTGTGGGTGCATGTGAGTTTGCTGGTTCCACTCCTAAATTTTGTGAAGAAAATGGCTTGAGGTACAAAGCTATGGTGGAGATACGACGCCTCAGAGGGCAACTCACCAATGCAGGTACCCAAAATACCATCTAGGACATACCTATTACTCTGTTTATTTCGTAATTTGAATGTGCGTTACCTCTTTCCATAGTTAATGCAGTGTGTCCAGATGTAGGCGTATTTGTAGATCCAAAGATGGCGCCACCCACAGAACACCAGGTTGTCTGCTTACGGCAGATTGTTCTAGCAGGACTTGGCGACCATCTTGCGAGACGTGTGCAGGCAGAAGACATCCTGGACCCAAAGTGGAAGAATGGATATAAGGTACATTAACTTGACTGATTTGTTTACTACATTGCATTAAATGTCTCTTTAATGTGTTTTGTGTTGATAGACTCCACTATTGGATGATCCAGTATTCATTCACCCCACATCCGCACTGTTTAAAACCCTGCCAGACTTTGTTGTTTACCAAGAGATCATGGAGACAAGCAAAATGTACATGAAAGGTCTGTCTAATACAAAAATCACACAAATAAAAAAAAACAAAACCTAAAATAACTAACCTGAATATATTTTTCTTTTAGGTGTGTCGGCAGTAGAAGCACAGTGGGTTCCCCAGTTTCTGCCACAGTACTGTCATTTCGGTTCTCCACTGGACTCCCCAGCTCCATGGTTCTGTCCAGTCACAGGCACAATCCGATGTCAGCGATCAAGCACCTTCTGTAAGACCCACACTCTACGACTGCTCAGCATTTAGGTATAAAGCAAATTAGAAATTACACTTTTTTTTTCTTCTGCAGTCAGAATAGGTTGGCAGCTTCCAGCCGTGGAGATGGAATATCCCGAAGGTTTGGATAAATACAAACTGTTTGCAAAGTTTCTGCTTGAAGGGCAGGTACTATAATCCAGATTTTTTACAGATATATTCATTATGTATTATATTGGATTCATAATATTGTTTTTTTTTGTGTTTTCTATTTGTTAGGTTTGTCCAAAACTTAAGAAGCATTGCGTCAATTTACTGTCAAACCCATCTATAATGTTAAAAACTTGGGCAAAGTAAGACAGACTAAAATGAACCTTATAAAATTATACACATTTTCATGTCTTAGGCTATATTCTTTATCATTAACTCTTTAGGCTGCAGCCCAGGACAGAGGTCTTACTGAGTGCTCTGGTGTCAAAGAACGTTGACTGCAGGGACCAACTCATGACTATATGGAAGTCTGACGAAAAATGTAAGGATTTTTAACAATAAACTTTATAATGATCTATTATTAATATTACTAATGTTTCTTTTTCCAGACTTGTTAGGTGCATACTGCCAGTGGTTGCCAGAATCCATTCACCAAGACATTGCGAAATATTGGCCTCCGATTTAAGTAAAGACCTGAAAGCTGATCACATTTTTGTATATAACAATTGTATTTTTAAAACGGATTCTTTTATGTTGTATGTAATATTGTGTCTATTACAATTTTCCTGGAAAAAAAACAGTTTATATTGTGTGTGTGTTTGTATGGATATCTAATATGGTCTTTATAAGATGTATTAATTTATTTGTGGGTAAATATAAGGTCTGGGCTGCATTAGAAATGTATTCCCTAAATTGTTTGGGGTTGTTTTTACTTATAAAGTTGCCATATTATTGTCTTATTATAAATGATTTATGGTGGACAAAAACACAACCTTGTAGTTCTGTGTTTATAATTTGAACCCAACTTATATATTCTGTAGGAAAAACGATATACTTCCATTTATCAAAATTAGTTTATCTCTTATTTTGAAAGAACCAAAACCTCGTTCATTCATTGGTTGCCTGATGTCATTTCCGGATTGTGCACTTCCGGGAAAAGCGTAAACAATTGTAGCCTGTTTACATTGCTCCCGAAAACGCGATAAATAATTTGTTTTTTGACTCTAGACAACCACCCAATCAAACGACAAAATGGTGAGTCACCTACTCTGAAACATATTTTATTTTAAAGCGCTTCAATGACATTTTAATCCTGTTTGGGAGCTGACAAAGCGACGCTAACTACCCGATAGCCTTATTAACAGCAGAAAGATGCACTGTCACTGTCTTTACGTTGTGCCTGTCACAGTAATCGCGGAGATATTAATTTATTTGAGATTCTGATTCTTTCCACAGTTCTCATTTCACGTATTTGATCACCCCATGGCCCGGGGCTTTCAGAATCGCTTTTCCACACAGTACCGCTGCTACTCCGTGTCGATGCTGGCAGGTCCCAATGACCGCTCCGACGTGGAAAAAGGAGGAAAAAGTATGTGTTTTAACCAAATACACCATAACTAGGAGTAACTACTGTTTTTAAATACCTCCATCAACAGCTGCATAGACCTGTCACGATAATTACTATGTCAGGTTATTCTTCAGTATATGTTAGATGGAACAATCATTTTGGGTCAGTAGTGAGCCTGTGCACTTTTTATTTGTACTAGTGGGGATATTTTTTGTTATTTTTCTGTTCTACGATAAGATTTGAGCTGTAGAGGGTTGATAAATAACTTCTATGACTTATTATAGATACAAACTAACTACTAAAGTGTTTTTTTTTTTTTTTGTTTGGTTTTTTTTCAACAATATTGTACATTTAGAATAGTTTTTTGTGGTAATAAATTGGCTTTTTTTTTGTGTGTCAGTGGAATAAATTCATTTCAATATTATCATTTATCGTCTATATTTACTGTACATAAGCAATATATTACACTTCAAAATTTGTTATCGCGACAGGTCCACAGCTATAGCCATATTGCATTTTAGCCGTACATTTTGCCTATGTAACTTTAAATCCACATCCAAGTACTTAATGTCTATTATTTTTGGTTTTAGTCATAATGCCCCCCTCAGCTCTTGATCAACTCAGTAAGTACATCACATACACATTTACTGTCATATAAAACCATTGCTTATGTGTTTTCTTACCTTGTTTTACTGTACATTTCTCCTTGCAGGCAGGCTCAACATCACCTACCCGATGCTCTTCAAGTTGACCAACAAGAACTCGGACAGAATGACACATTGTGGTGTTTTGGAGTTTGTGGCAGATGAGGGGATTTGTTATCTACCTCACTGGGTACTGGGAACTGTGATATATATTATGTGAATATTTTTGAGTATGTATTTATATATATATATATTGTTACCTTTTTATACAGATGATGCAGAATCTCTTGCTGGAGGAAGGTGGTCTTGTACAGGTGGAAAGTGTAAACCTCATGGTTGCCACTTACTCAAAATTTCAGCCTCAGAGCCCTGACTTCCTAGACATCACAAACCCCAAAGCAGTGTAATGTATTTAAACTAAAACAAAGATATGTATTTATGTAGGGCTGTGGAGAAAATATAAAATGTATTAATCAAATTTAAGTTTAAATCAGTTTGTGTGGAAGAAAATGTATTTTATTTCCCCCACTGCATTGGAAATTACTTAGGAGTGTGTTTTGTGTGTTTGTGTCTGTGACTCACTGAGAAGAGAAAATTGAAGGAGGAAAGCACAGCTTTGGAATCGGCTACATCAAATTGAATGTGGTCAAAGTGCAAATCACACCCCACATCAGCCACATGTTTAATGCAGCCCCAACACTGTTATTAGTTAATTTTATCTCATTCATAAAATGGAGACTTCCCCAATGACCAATGGGTTAAATGTGGTCACTGACAATTGTCTGTAGTTTGCAGAACATTTTTAATGGAGAGGGGGAAAAAAAAAACAAACATGAATTTTTTTTAGATGAAATCGACACTTTTATTTATAGGGAAAATTGCCCAGCCCTAGTGTTATGACTTGATATTATTTTATTTATTTAGGCTGGAAAATGCACTTCGAAACTTTGCCTGCCTGACAACTGGAGATGTAATCGCAATCAATTATAATGAAAAAGTACGTAATCACTATAATCTGTCTTCTGTCATGATCTACTGTTTGTATTTTGTACTTCCTTTTTAAAAGTTGGTCTGATAATTGTTTCAGATTTATGAATTACGAGTAATGGAGACCAAGCCAGATAAAGCAGTTTCAATTATTGAGTGTGACATGAATGTAAGCCAGTCTAATTATCTAGTATATATTTATTTCAAATCGATAAGTAAAATATTTGTATATAACATCTACATGTTATTTCAGGTGGATTTTGATGCTCCATTGGGCTACAAGGAGCCTGAAAGACGGTCTCAGCACCAAGAAGAGCCACAGGTAAAGACAATGATAGAGGTTTTGAGAGATTTATTGAGCCTTTTTATTCATAATAACAACAACTGTGTTTTTATCAACAGGAGGAAGAAAGTGACCCAAGTACTTATGCAGATATGGACTTGGGATTTAGAGTAAGTCGTGGATAGAAGATAAAAGATGATTATTATTATTATCATTTAATCTAACTGTTGTGTCATAGGCTTTTACTGGATCTGGCAATCGATTGGATGGCAAAACAAAAGGAATTGAACCCAGCCCCGCACCTCTTGCACCAAGTGACATCAAACGGTAATTGCTTTCAGTTAAAATAAAACCAGCTTATCTTTTTGAATATTAATACTTACAACATGCAAAGCAATGTGTATTTATGAATGCTACTACTGCTGCTATTTGCCATTTTTTCCAGTAATATTTTGTAGTTTTTAGTTAAATAAATGTATTATGTTCAGACCACATGCAAGACCACATGTATGAACGCTTTAAAGATACACTATACAACTTTTCTGGAGGCGGGTCCACTACCTGCTTGTTTCCTTTGCCTGGAATATTCCTTAGTATAGCATTAAACTTGGAGACAAGCTGTGGTGAGGTGGGGCTGCATAAGCAAGATGTGTGTATTTCAAGGTGCTTTATTAGTAATAAAAAGAAAAATGATTTATGACTGTGGAACATTCCAGGTATCTCCATGGAGACATGCAAGTAGCAAAAAACTCCAGCAGAAAAGTTACATAGTTGTTATTTTTATAATACTTCTTATAACTGTACCAATAAATCACTTAATTATTAAATGTATTATGTACTTTCCAGAGGTATCCCGAACTATGACTTCAAAGTTGGACGAATCACTTTCATCAGGAACTCGAGGCCATTGCCCAAGAAAGTCATAGATGATGTAAGTTATTTGTACTGTATTTTTATTATTTTTTTTTGTATTGTACACAATTTCTAGATATATTTACACTGAGTCATTATGTGATTTTTTTTTTCTCTTTTTTTCTTCCTAAAAGGATGATGCTATGAGCAGATTCATTGCCTTTTCTGGAGAAGGACAGTCACTGCGCAAGAAGGGCAGAAAGCCCTGAAGTGCTCCGCTGAGGATAATTAAACATAAACAGCAAAGTTAAAAAAAAAAAAAAAAAGAAGATGTTTCCTTTTTCTTATGAAGTGTGTATTATTTCACCAAATTGCAACATCATTATTATTATTATTATTATTATTATTATTTATTATTATTATTATTATTATTATTATATACCTTCTTACATTATTACACTATGTTTGCCCTTTCTTTTCCCTAAATTACAACTTAATTCCCAGAGAAAATACAAACTGTGATTCAGGTTTAGGTTAAATACATTTGGATTCAATTGATGTAAATAATGTTTTGCTTTGGTTGATAATTGACTAATAAAATGTGTTTTTAAATCTTGTTGCCTTTTATTGAGGCAAACATGAGTCCAAACTTGTGCAAGATAAGGACGTCATTGGGCTTTAAATGTGAAAGTACTTGAACCGGAAGTGCTTCGAGGCGTCGTCGCATCAATGGAGCAGCCTCGGATTTTACCATGGAGGGTAAATACTTTAAAATGGTGTTAAATTTCATCCAGTCATATTTCTCTACTACTGTGCATGTAATATAGAGTGAAACTAAACACCTCCATCCAAGATATACATAAATAATACATAAATAATACACAATGTCTACAGTTTCCTCACGCAGCTTTAACAACAATGTCACACATATTAAACCCTGCTGCTTTACGTCTTTTCTCAAGGTGAACAGATATAACAAATTTTGACCATTACAAGAGAAATGTCGATCAATAATTTCTTGAAACTGTAACATCTATTATAAATTATTGCCTGGATGATTTTAAGCCCCACAAGGAGGCACTGTTGACTTTGTTTTTTCCCTGAGACACATGACAGCAGTGATGGTCTTCTGATTTTTTTTCCCATTTGTAGCCACCACGGGCTTGTGAGGATTACTGGAGTGAATTCAGACATTGCAAAAGCTTACTGAATAAATTCCACCACTACTACACTTATGGAGAGTCGCCATCCTGTCAGCAGTGGAGTGAAGACTACAAAAACTGCAAACAATGGGAGAGCAACAAAGACCTCAAAGCAAAGGTCCAGTTTAACAATTATGTTTGCACTGTGCACTTGAGCCATGATCTCAAATCTGTTTGTGCTCTTTTCTTTACACAGGAAGATTTGCAAAGGAGTGAGAGGAATAGAGTGGCTGAGCAGCAACAATTTACTCCTGTGTGGACACTGAGAAAAGAACCTCCAAAAGACTGGCACCTGCCCTTAAACCAAGAAAAGTCTCAGGAGTTCTGAACTGTAGTTTATAAAGTACTTTATTAAAAAATCTTATGTTCTTGTAGCACCACATTGCATGACTGGGAACATTTTTTTTCTTTAAATCTCTATTGTGTATTACAGTATCACCACCTTGCTGCTTCCTTATTCATATTCAAGTGGAAAACCTTTAGACATTGGCAAATAAATTCCCCTTAGAAGTGAAAAGGACTTGAGGTGATTATAAAACTAAAAACAATATAGAGCAAAATTTGCAATTTTCTGGTCATGTTCATTTGAGAAACATTTTAAAGATAAATGAATTTTATTTTGGTAATTTACATATTTTTTAGATAGGTAAAGCTAGGTACGTGTATGTTCCCCAAAATGCGTTTATTACGTTAAAGATGAGTTGGAGACAAATACTTAACAATACAATGTCCTGGCACAACACTTGCAGTCTTTTACTGAGTATAAACCCTGGTTGTATCCGTGTATTTCCCCTCTGGAGCTTCATATTTGGATTTCGGTGGTGTGTAGGCAGGACCCTCACGGGTGAAGGGAAGAAGAGTAAAGTCTGGTTTTAGGGCTGCCTGATATAGCTCTTCAGATGTGAGCTTCAGTTCCTCCAGTGCCTCTCTCTGAGACTCTAGTGCAGATTCAACAGCCTTCATTTCAGCCACGTGTTGCTTCTGTAATAAGATGAACAAGCTTTTCAAACTTCGTGAATGTATATTAGTGAATATAATAAAATGCATAATATGAAATTACCTGTTTATATCGAGACCACTCTTTTAGTAGTAAAGCTCTGCGTTCACTCTCTTCAAATGAAATTACTGAGACAGACCGTGTTCTTGCACAAAAAAATGCATATTATTAATTTAAAATATACATTACTATACAAGCAATAAAGAAAACTTACCTTTCTTCATCCAGGCATTTGGTTGGTGTAATAAAGTCTTCTATTGGGATGAGTTCAGGCGGTACTTTCTCCAGTTTTTTCAGTTTTTTCTTAAGCCTTTCTCTCATCATCTGCTCCCTTTTAGGATCCACTTTTTTCTTCTTTTTAGGTTCAGCGCTAAAGAAATGTTTTTGATATAATGTAAACAGGACAGTGACGATACATTGACATGCAACATGACGATGTGATTAATTAAAATACCTTAACGGGGCTGTTGTCCTCAGGGTCATTGCTGGAACATAAAGAGCGTTTCTTGCAGCATGACGACCGTCTACCAGTAAGCTACAAACACACAGATTAACAGTGAATGTTGCAAATTTTTCTGATAACTTTTTGAGATTTAAATGACCCCTTACCTTCGCTGGACAATGTATTGGGGCAAAACTCTGCAAATGCAACGGGAAATTGCTAGCGACATTATTTTACACTATTTGATTGTACCTATAAATAATAAGAAAGAAACCAGTAAGAGCAAAATCCAAAAATGTCACGCATCGGGTAAATGTCGCGCACAATGATGACGTAGGTGTTCAGTTTGACGTCGCACTTTCGTCTATTTTTAATTAATAAATGTATATATTTATAGGATATGCAAAAGACGCATATATTTGTTGCATATATTACAATGACAATATTAAACCGTTAATAGTGGTTTTACATATATATTTATTTTTTAAAATGAGACTTTCCTAATTTGTCGAATCTCTCTCCGGTATAAAATAGGGGAAAGGTCGTTTTTGGGGGAGTGTTGGAAGAGTTCGTCCATAAGTAATCTTACAAAAGTGAAGTGTGCACCGACCAGCAGCATTATGTCTCTTCTCAGAGGTATGGAAAAAATACATTCAAATAAGGCTGTAATATCTTTTTTTCCCCTCCTGTAACTGGAGCATAAACACATGTCTTTGTTGTCATTTTACTACTGATTTTTTTCTTTTTTTTTTTTTTTTACCTGCGCGTTTAGTTATTGTCCTTCCAGTGTTGGCGTATTAAGGTGTGAGGAACTATTTGATAAACATGTAACAGATATATGATTTTAGATGTCCTTGTAGGCTACAGAGAGAACATAGAGTTCCATTTGTATTTGTGGTGTCTTTCTCGTTTACAATAAAGGTCTCTCTGTTCTTTTAAGCAGACACAATAAAATAGAGAGCTTTGCTATAAGTCAGCATTTCTTGACAGTTTAATATCCTAAATTTTAATACCCTTAAATAAACAGGGAAGCCAATATTGGCTCTATGGTGTGTATACAAGTGAAAGATTATTAATACTGTGTTATAAATGCATTCACTAAAGAGTTGTCCCTTTTTCTCCTCAGGAGTTTTTATTGTGGCTGCTAAGCGCACCCCATTTGGAACCTATGGGGGTGTTTTGAAAGACCACAGTGCAACAGACCTGGCAGAGCATGCAGCAAAAGCTGCCCTTGCTGCAGGAGGTATTGCTCCTGAGATAGTCAACAGTGTAATTATGGGAAATGTTATGCAGGTGAGGACTACATTAATTTGTTAGATTAATGTCTTTAAATTACATGTTCCTACAATTTGCAACTTATTTTAGAGCTCAGCTGACGCCCCTTACATTGCTCGTCACGTTGGCCTGAGGTGTGGTGTTCCTATCCCAGTCCCTGCACTCACTGTGAATCGACTGTGTGGATCAGGTTTTCAAGCCATTATCAATGGTGCACACGTAAGAACAGTCACATTCTTTTAATTATTTTTTTTTTTTTTAATCTTTACTCTAGAATACATAACTGTTCTATATTTTCAGGAGATTTGTCTCAAAGAGTCAGAGGTTGTCCTTTGTGGTGGTTCCGAGAGTATGAGCCAGGCTCCTTATGCTGTCCGTAACATTCGATTTGGGACAAAATTTGGATTTGATCTTAAGGTTTGCTTTTGAAATTTATTTATATTTATGGTAAATTGGTTCTATGATTATTTTTTTTAAA
Organism: Periophthalmus modestus; assembly: GCA_019594935.1. Lineage (NCBI taxonomy): Eukaryota > Metazoa > Chordata > Actinopteri > Gobiiformes > Gobiidae > Periophthalmus > Periophthalmus modestus. The sequence goes on along the minus strand of JAIEZT010000012.1, from coordinate 3,780,303 downwards.
AATAATTTCACATTATTTCACTGTTTTGCTTTGTGAAAAGCTGGAAGACACCCTGTGGGCAGGTTTGACTGACCTGCATGTCAAAATTCCAATGGGAATTACAGCAGAGAACCTGGCAGAGAAATATGAGATTTCAAGAGAAGACTGTGACAAATATGCCTACCAGACACAGCAAAGGTGGAAGGCAGGTAAGTTTGAGGCAGTGAGATACTGTTTCATTTATTATTACACAAATGAAGGCTGTATCCATTATTGTTGTTTTCTCTCTTAGCTCATGATGCAGGATACTACTCCGCTGAAATTGCTCCAATGGAATTGAAAGCTAAGAAAGGAAAAGTATCCATGGCTCAGGATGAACACCCTCGTCCTCAGACTACACTTGAACAAATGGCCAAACTCCCCACTGTGTTCAAAAAGGGTGGAACAGTCACAGCTGCAAATGCTTCGGTAAAAATGATCTGTCTTTATATCCCTGACTAGATCAAACTTATAGATTGTTGTTTACGCATCTACCATGCATCTGTTTGTGTTTTACAGGGTGTTTCTGATGGTGCTGCTGCTGTAGTGATTGCTAGTGAAGATGCAGTAAAAGAACATAAGCTCACACCACTTGCCAGGATAGTCTCTTACCATGTATCAGGCTGTGACCCAAGCATTATGGGCATTGGTACATAACATTTTATACAGTAGTGTGTGAATAGTTTAATGTCATATGGTTCTATAGACTGATCATTCATTGTTGCAGGTCCAGTTCCTGCCATCACCGAAGCTCTTAAGAAAGCCGGCCTTTCATTGACTGACATGGATTTAGTGGAGGTAATTTCCATTGCATGATTTTTGCAAACATCAAATAGAAAGCAAAGACTAATCATTGTATATATTGTATATTTTGGACTCTTGGTGTTTAGGTTAATGAAGCGTTTGCCCCTCAGTACTTGGCAGTAGCTAAAGCATTAGGTCTGGATCCTGAAAAGAGCAACGTTAATGGTGGCGCTATTGCTATTGGTCATCCACTGGGTGCCTCTGGTGCACGAATCACTGCTCACCTTGTTCATGAGCTCAGGTAATATTAACTGTTTGTCATTTAAATTAACAATAATTGATATCAATAATTTAGTAGTTGACTTGTCAGTAATTATTTATTTGATTAGTCCACAGATCAAATCTTTTTCTTTTGTACATTGAGATAAAAAGATGATGGTATATTATACCTTCATCTGATTTTTATTGCCTTCTAGGTAGAGATTGTTTCATGAAAATTACAAATCGTTGCCATCGATGACTTAATGTTTTTGCTGACTTCGTGATTAAACATCTTTTGACATGTCCAGATGTCCAGATACAGAACAAATAGTGATTACTCTTGTGTTTAACAAACTGTTTCTTTCTACTAGGCGAAGAGGTGGCAAGTATGCTATTGGCTCTGCCTGCATTGGAGGTGGTCAGGGAATTGCCATCATTGTTGAAAATGTTAACTGAAGAAACTAATCATGCTGAGAAGGATTTTTTTTGTCAATTTCAACATTAAATCACACACAAAAGTAAATATCTCTGAAACGAGCCTAGATCATTGTTGCATATGCAGCCAGCACCCACTGCTGCTAATTACAGAATTTGTACAGCTATTTGTAAACCAATCTTTTCTGTCATGTGCCTATAATAATTTGCCTTTTAGATTGTTAATAAAAAAATACAGCAAAACAGACTCAAATGATCTGACTTAATATAGACGTCATTATAATATTTACTTTTCATAGCTTGGCTTTGCTTGACTTACCTTTAAAATGAAGTTGTTAATTACTTTAGTTGTTGGAGTTGGAGTTTTCTTCGAGACTTGCAGTTTGGTGGTGTATTGTTTAATAACCAGAGGGGTGAGTGGACTTTGAAACTTAAATTGCAAAATCCCTGGTTCATTGAGGTACACTTGAGAGTTCAAAAAGTATTTCATAAGGGTTAAAAGTATTCGTTAATGGTCATTAACTGCAACACATTATATGATATAAAACTTGTGCTCTAAAATTAATATTAAAAGGAATCAAAACCACTAACGCAAAAAGGACTACAACAACCATAGTTCCCACAACACTTACGCCGTACGTCAGCGTCATTATGCGACGTGGATATATACGTCAAATGCCCGGATGTCGGTCTTTTTTTCATAGCAAAGGTAAGATGTCTGCTCCATTCGTGTTACTGTTCGCTAAAATCCGAGTTCATCTATCTTGTGGAATAAAGATATTAACATTTAGCCAACGAAGAACGCATGTCCAACACTCTATCTTACAATTTACAACAGTATTATGTTAGATTATGGCTTCTGTCATGTTCTTTAATAGCAGTCACTAGAGCGGTAACGCAGGCCACCGGCTAGCCTTCATGCTGCTTTTAGCATCGTTGCTATCAGACATAAAACTCACATTGCATGAGGATTACAGTGTAAAAGACGCGGTCATATTGTGTCAATGCACAGCTCAAGCTTCTCACTTAACGGCATTTAATGAGTTTTATGTCAGTAGATCTTTGGGTCTTAAACGGTTACAATTGAGTCCTTGTTTATATCGCCACAGCAAACGTCTAAATCCTCACTTTTGTTCACATTAGCCAGTGTTTTTTTGGAATCAAACTTTCAAAATGATTTGAAGTGAGGTTAATGTGACATTGACAGTCATAGATGTGTAACCCTTTTCGTTTGTGTTTACTTTTTGGTAGTTACTTTTTATACCTAGTTTTGTTTCTAAGATTCTCATGAATTGTCAGCCATAGATCCTATAATGACACTGTGAGCTGTATAATGCATAAACTATTTTTAAATGATCTTTGCAGCTCTAATTTTGTGCAGTTTGCTCATTTGTAGTTAAGTAAAATGTCACACTATGACAACTTTCTACATGTTTTTTTTTTCCTGTAGATGGCAGAGGGAGACAAAAAGTCTGCCAAGAAGAGGCACGGGAGCCGAAACCCGGTTCTGGCCCGGGGTATTGGTCGGTACTCCCGTTCTGCCATGTATGCCCGCAGGGCCATGTACAAGAGGAAAACCAAGGCCACCGAGACCAAGGTATGCTCATACATGAAAGTGTCATCTATATGAGAGTAGGTTTGATGTATTTTTGTCTTCATATCTTTGTGTGTATTTCAGATTGAGAAGAAGCTCAAGGAGAAGCCCAAGGCCACTGTTGTCAAACCCGTTGGAGGAGACAAAAATGGAGGCACTCGCGTTGTTAAGCTCCGTAAGATGGTAAGATCACAAGTTCTCATGCTCAAAGGTATTTGCCACAGAAATGCCTATTCTTTAAAATTGTAATGTACGTTTCTGTCACAGTATCTTTGCTTTTTTTTTTATCTTAAATGCAGAAGAGTGAGGGACAGGCATTATCATAAATCATTATTCTGATTTGGAAATGCCAAGATTAGTAATAAACTATATTGAACATGCATAGCTCATGTCTCTTCATTTCCTTTTCTTTTACACATAGCCCCGATACTACCCAACAGAGGATGTTCCTCGTAAGCTGAGGAGCCATGGAAAGAAACCCTTCTGTGAACACAAGAGGAAACTGCGGGCTTCCATCACTCCAGGAACTGTGCTGATCCTGCTCACTGGTCGCCACCGTGGAAAGGTGAACTATTGTGAACACTTGTACTCTTGATGCTAAATGTTAAACCCATTGTCCAGCACATTGTTTGCTTGTAATTGCTGTACTCGTGAGTGCCCAGAAAGACACTTAACAAATGTTTACATGGGACGAAAAACTGCATTCATTAATGTGTAATTGCTTGACGATGCTTGTTGGATCTTTTTGGTTAGTCTGTACTCTGCAGAAAGCTCATGTGCACTGTGCTCTCTAAAATGATTTGACAAACTAAATGGAAACAAGTCACATCCAAATGTTGCAAAGTAAAGCAGAGTTTTGTTATTTTACTGCTAATCAATACTGCTTTACAGTAGACTGCATTAAAAATGACATTTGTTTAAAAGACTTATCTTTGATATTGTGGGAAAAAAAATGGCAAAAAAGTCCACCAAGTTCACGTTTGTTAGATTTGGAAAATGGTCCCTACTTGGTTTGCACCTTTCTTCTAATCACCATTTTCTGTTCCAGCGTGTGGTGTTTCTGAAGCAGCTTTCAAGTGGTCTCCTGCTGGTCACTGGTAAGCACTTTATTGTATGACCGCACTGTGGTTTATCTAGACGTGTTGTGATCGAGTGTTTTTTTTTTTTTTTTTCTTTAGGCCCTCTTGCCCTGAACAGAGTCCCGTTGCGCAGGGCTCACCAGAAGTTTGTCATCGCTACCAATACCAAAGTTGACATCTCTGGTATGAAGCTCCCCAAAACCCTAAATGACACATACTTCAAGAAGAAGAAGCTGAGAAGGCCCCGTCACCAGGAAGGAGAGATCTTTGATACAGAAAAAGAGGTGAACTATTGCACATTAACAGTACTTTAACAAGTTGATGAGTATGGCTCATTTTTATTGTCTTTTAATTATAGAAGTACCAGCTGACAGAGCAGAGAAAAGAAGACCAGAAGGCTGTCGACTCTCAGCTCCTGCCCCTTATTAAGAAAGTTCCACAGCTTAAAGGGTATCTGCGCTCCTCTTTCTGCCTGTCTAATGGTGTTTACCCACACAAGCTGGTTTTCTAATGTGTTAATAAAGAGCACTCTGGTTCCCATCATTTACAAGTAATCTGCGTTTTTAATGCTCAGTTTACTTAAGCTTTACATGAACGGATTTGACAGTTGGTGATGTACCAGCATTAGATTTAATACATTAAGTTAGGTCTTAAGTGATTTATTAGTGTTACACTGCTGAAGCCTGGTCAATTTTCACCGAGCTGAAAATATCTACAAGTCTTTAAGAATGAGTCAAACCTGAATGAATGTAATTGCTTTATTAGGCATTTGAAGAGCATTACTTAAAACAATTCTTCATGTAATGCTTAACAAAAGTCCCCCTTATATTAAAACTTTAAAACTTCATGAACATGAATCTGGGAAAGATGCTGAAAGGTGGTGCTATTTGCGTCTCTTCCCAGATTTTGAATACTCTGGGACTTCAGACATGGTGTACAGTCTTTAATTGTGCTGCAAATGCCAGCTCTTATAAACTCTTAATTCTTGAACTCAAAATGGTAATTTGTTAATTCAAAATACAATTTCAAGAACTATTGGTAGTGTATTGAGTTGCCAAAAGAGAACAAGAATTTTAGCCCAGCCTAAAAGCTTTGCTTTAATTAAAAAACAAGTTCTAATGCAACAAGACAAAAAATAAATACAAGTCTCTCACATGGCCATGTTTTCTCTCAAAAGAAAATAACAGTTAAGCACAGAAAAGGCAGAGGCCCCTTGCCAAAGGAATGATGGGTGCCTTGTTTAATCAGTCAATGATGTATGTGGTCAGCTTGTTGTGAGAAAAGTGGTTCCTCAGCCTGACTTGAACAGCAGGATGGCCACCTGACCCAAGTAGAAGTAAATAAAATGCTTTGTCTCGTGGGTTACGTAGCTGCCGAAGTTCCTCCCCACAATGCAGTGCCAAGTTGGGTTGTATTTTTTGTCAAACTCCTGTAAGTGTAAAGATATCACATTAGATATTTTCTGTTTTACACAGGTCATGTGTGCAGTATGTTTGGCCACACGTGCCCAGTGCATTTGTGAGGATGTGTTACCTTCTTGATGAAAGCAGCGATGTCCTTCTCTATGTTGTATTTCTCCAGGGCCTGGGTGGCACACTCCACGGCGTCCTGCTGCATGTCCTCAGACATGTCGGCATTCTTGATCACAGCCTTTCTCTCTGACATGGTTGCCTTGGAATATCAAAACACAGAAGATTCATCATTTTCACAGGCGCATTGCCAAGTACACAACACATTTATAAACGCATGTACCAGAGTCTCCTCCTGAGCATCTAAACTCTTTAATTTAAAATCCACATAAAGACACAAATTAACTGTTTGTCGAACAATGTTATTACATAACACACATATCTATCTAGCCATTTATAACAACGTTGCATAACTTGAGCTCAAATGGATGAAGCGATGCGTAGTTTCTATGGATACAGAGAAATGGAGATTCATGCACATTATTACCACAATAAATGCAAATATAACATTTAAGGTACACCAGAAACAGCGACACGATGGACACACACCCTGTGGAATACAACACATTAATACATCATAAATAACATTATTTTGGGGAGATTATAGACAGTGTAAAGTGCTGTTCTGGTGTAATATTCCACATGGATGTGCACACATCAATGAAGCTCTTTTTTCTCACAATAGAAAAACATTATACAGCAATAACTTCAAACACAGCAATAATGTATATGAACAAATCCTCCACCACCCTTTAAAAAAGACATAACTGTACCTTTGCGTTGTCTGTTTACTCTTGATAAATTGATGAAACGACTTCTCCAGCAGCGATAACTCCCGCGAAGTGGTTGACATAAAGTAATGTGGGTGTGTAGTGGAAAGAAGCCGCTGTGGAGCCGCGCTCTGATTGGTCGAGAGAAGCGCACGGGCCGCTCTGATTGGCTCGTTTACAGCTCTGTCTCCGGGGTTTCTCTTGGCATTTTATTTCAGACCATCATGCATTGCGGCAAACTTGTCACCGTGGTAACCGTTACAAACATCCAATGCACCAATATTTTATTAATTCAAGACTTATTGTAGTATAAATCTCTTTACCAATAATCTAAACTTAATGACCTTACGCATATTGGCAACAATCAATTACGCTTTTAACGCGATAGTTTCAATTTTAGCCACGTGTGTTGGTTAAGTTTAGTGAAAGATATTTAGAATTCTGCCAAACACCCGTTATAAAGCATACAAATCACAGATGCTCCAAACATTTTATTAAACAAGACCAGTTTTCAGTTTATAAAGGTACTGTAAGTAAGCACTCATTCAAATCGTGCTTGCTTTGACAGTTTTGTTAAAAAAAAGGATGCCACAAATCACTTCAGCAGCGTTTTCTACATCGTCTCTAAAAACACACACGTACAAAACTTCCTACATAGTCCCCAAAGGATTTATCTCTAGTTGTGCGTGTCTGTGCATACAAATAAAATAATTTGAGCTATAAACACCAATACTAGAAACAAATTCCTGCACATGTTTTTCTTGTATTATATTTAGGCTTAAGTTACATAAAACTAAAATCCACACATTTTAAAAAGATTAAACTCATAATGTGATATAACCCCTTATTATGGACTATTGAAATAAATACTAACAGAGGCACACAGTTGTACATATCCTCGTCGCTTTACTCGCTGCGATCCTTTGGCTCTCTGTATTTATAGTGGATGTATTCAAAAATGTCTCTCTCGCTATCCACCATCAGAGGCTCTCCTGCCACACCTACAAAACAAGCATGACCCCATCATATGTTATAACACAGTCACTGTTCAGATATTTCACACACAGTCAAGACATTTTTATTGATTTATATTTAACTTATCAAAGACTCACCAGTAACCCCGAGTGGGCGTATAGTGTACTCATTTAGAGTAAAGCCCTTCTCCAAAGCATGGGTTCTCATATTTTTATTAAATATGTCGCTTCCCGTGAAATACAGCACTCCACAGTAGTACTGGTCCTTTGGGATTAACCTTGAGTGACAGAAGAATGGAGGTATAAAGGTTCCAGTACACACTACATATACTTTTTTCCACATATAAGGTTGCACAAACTGAAATGTATTAATAGTGAATGGCAAAAAAAAAACAACAAGAAACCCTGTTATAGAGACAATAATATTTTTTTTAATGCATTACCTAATATCAATACGTCTATGCAGATATTCTTCGTCATCTTCATCACTCTTCTGAAGTTGACAGACTCCCTACAAAAACAAGATCATGAACGACCTGAGCACAGTCATGCGAATCAAGGCTCGGGTACAATTACTGTAACTCCATTACCAAACATCAGATTCAAAGTTTCATGAACCAGGTCCTCACCATGAACTTTGTATCCCCTTTAGACAGTGTGTCTGTCACAAACCCAATGGACTCCAAATGGTCTACCACAGCATGGAGCAACTTGGGCTGAAAAAGATGACAAATTAAACAACTTGTGTAATTAGGATTAGTCGAGAAGACTTGGGCGGTCTTAAAATATGTGACCTTACTTGTTTCTCAGTCTCAGATGTATAATTTGGGTGTGTCAACAAGATATCTATATCACCACTTGAGGCTGCTCCTGAGTTAAATTGAACAAATTTTCTTAGATGACACCATATCATTGTTTAAAAAGAAAGAAAAAAAAAAAAGCATTTACCCCTCCTGTAGCTTCCACATATCGTCCCAATGTATTCCTCATCAATTTTATGCAGTTCTCCAAGAATTAGTTTCTAAAAATGGTTTCACATTTAGTGAGCAACAACATGGCAAAACCTAAAAGTATTTGATCATTATTTACCTCCATCTTTTCCATTTCAGCTCTTGGAATTCTCTTCTCAAATTCTTCAAAATATCTGCAAAAACAAATAAAACTATGTAAAACAGCCTAAAAAACAGCCATATTGAACTATCTCAACAAGAGACTACTCACCTCAGTCCAATTTGCTGGTGGTGATTTAACTTGTGCTCGATCTTTTTCAAATCTAAAGACAAGCAGGAGAAGTAAGTAATTAGATACTTGAAGTTATACCAAATGTGCACAAGATAAAACAAACCTTCTAAGGTTTTCACGCCTTCCTCATAAAACTTTCTTGCAGCAGCAGGGCTAAAATTCAAATCCAAACAACATAAAGTTATTAAGTCATTAAGTATTAAAAGCGTATTAAATAATGAAATTAAATAATATACACAGATAAACAGTGGAACCACCTACCCAATTCCAGTAACTCTAGTTAGAAAATTAATAGAAGAACTGGTATCATCACTACGAATCTAAGAAGGAACACAGTAGAGCAATTATCAGTACACGAGTTGAATAAATTGGTTACAGACTTTTTATAGATTAAAAACCTTTTCCAGTTTCCTCAGTTTGCCAGTTTGAAGGAATTCGTCGATCTTCTCTGCGATTTTAGCCCCCACGCCGTCCTGTTAAAAGACAAAACACAGTGATTTATGTATTTAAATCTGTCTCAGCAGAATGACAATTTGTGAACAACACATACCAATTTTTTTGCCTCTTCTCCACTTTTGATTTTGTTGGGGTACTTTGCAATAGTTGATGCTGCTTTCCTATATTGCAATGAGAGATTAGACCTTTCCTTTAAAACTGCACAATGGTAGCTATATCTGAGCACATCTTACCTGTATGCATTGTATTTGTGAATTGCCCTGTTTACGTTCTTCTCGTAGTTGGCAAGTTCTGTACACACAAATAAAATATGAACAAGTAAATAAAAGAGGTACCATAAAATACTATTACAATATATGACAGGGGCAAACTACCTGGTGCTATGTGTTGCAATTTAACAGATATTTGTATTTGTTTAGGAGAAAATGAAGCACGTTAAAATGTAGTTGAAAAGAGTCTTATTACTTTTATTTAAACCCATCTCTTCTGAATATAGCCACAGCTGCAGGCTAAGCACCAACCCTTTTACTCACCAACAAGAAAGTCTGTGATTCCTTCATTGAGAGATTCCTGGGGCGCCTTCCTCTTGCTCATGTTTGTTTTATGTTAGAATATGCTCCCGTTTATCTATACATGCAAAAATGCTTCAACAAATAGATGTAAATCCGAAATAGCTACTAGCCTAGCTAAGTGTGCTAAACAATGCAGAGCCTCCGATGGGGGCAGGGCAGCGCGTGCGCAAACGTCATCAAAAACTGAATTTATGACATCATCTTAAAGCAAAACTACCCATAAAAACATGTTTTTTATTTTAAACAAAATCTTTTCTTTTTCAACACGATTTCAGTGTCCATGTTTGCTTGATTCAACTGACCTCATAACCTTTTACATATGCACAGAATAAGCAATTTTACAATAATACATCATGAGACAGCTGATGCAAGGCATAGCTACAATGCAATATCAGAAAAAACACAATAAACAAGACAAATTATGAATATAGCATGTTTTAAAAATTAGGCTTCTCTCTTTACAAAATCTCATAAATCTGTGGTATTTGGATTTCTCATGTTCTTAAAAATCATTCTTTACATAAACTTTGTCCCTAGAAAATATTTTGATGGCTTCCTCCAGCTCAGACAGTCTGCAGTCAAGATGAGCCTTTCGAGTTTGTACACTTAGGTTGTCTGCTTTGAGGGGAAGTGAAAGTAGCTCAGACACCAACGAGCGGTGGCCTATGGGAAAATCAAAATCAGTGGTTGTATACATTTTGTAGAATGGGTACATGTACTAAAAAAGTTTGCTTACTTTCTTTGAGTGATTTAAGAGTTTCCTGTCTCTCGCTCTCAGGCATCAGTGTGTGACCGGCTGGAGCAGATGGATCAGGGGCATTCCTCCTTCGCTCTTCTTCTTCTCTCTTCCATTGCTCCTTTCTTTCTTCTAGACTATGCACAAAGTTAGTATAAAAGCTCATAAAAAATACAGCCAATTTACAATCTAGCATATGCCTTTTATTCATGTGCACTGCTTTTTGGAGCCACTTACTACTGTGGGACTTGTCCTTTGACCGCACTGGGAATAGGTTTTTCCTTAAGGCTTGACAAAGACTGAGAACGACGCAGCGTTGTTTTTCCTGCAGCCTTTGCATTATGTTTTATGAAGTTTACGGTCTGGCCTTGAACCAAAAACTGTGTGCATAACAATAACACAGAAGACATAATAACAATCAACATCTTAACTAATACAGTTAGGTCAATCAATACTGACCAATCTTGCATAAAGAAAGAAGTATTTAAAGAACTTCAAAATGTAAAACTTTGTAGCTCGTTATTAGCATGGCAGTAGCAAATATTATGATTTTTTTTTTTTTTAGGATTTAATGATCTATAACAAATGTATATCATTATTGTATATTTAGTAAATTGTAAATTGTAATACTGATCTTTAACAACTTAATAACAGAAGCAGGTCCATTTACTTCCTGTTAAAAACTGCTGACCTGATTCTAACATGGTCAAAAGCTCATAAAAGTTGATTTTGCCATTGATCTTCTATTATGATTACTCACTTGTGGATTCTTGTTATTTGTAAAATTACATGAGGCTGAGCGCTGCAAAACTTTGGGAGAAGTCTGTGATGCCCCATGGGCCTTTAAAAAGTTTTGACACTGAGGTTTGATTGCTGAATGTGGAACCTGCATTTAAAAACAAAAATAATTAGAAATTGCATTGCTAAAAGTAAATATTTGTGTTTGTGTCCCCTTGTTCCTCATACCTGTAGCTGTGCCGTTACTTTTGAGGGAACATGAAGATACTTTGAAGAAAGAGCTTTGACTGGAGCATGGCGGGACTGTGTGATCTCAGCCTGCTGCTCTCTGTACCGTTTTTGGATCTCCCTAAGTCGCCGCACATTCTCTTTACCAAAATCCTGTACAAGATGTTCTATGGGTCATGGAAATTCAAATGAACACTTTAAAATGGTACAGAAAGTAGTTTGCATATATTACTGAGTTAAAACTTAAACTGAAGTTACTCTGCTTAGGAGTATAAATGAAAGGGGCGTCATCTAGCTTGAGCAACTCTCCCACAACCCCTTTTTTTCCTCTCTCCAAAATATGAGTGGCGTTTGGGCCTATGCGGGGATGCTGAGCAGGAGTGCGATCAGTGTAGAAGCCTGGATACAATGCAGGGTCTGGAGCAAATGGTCCTGACAACAGACCTCCATCATGCTGCCCCTCTAAGCGTCCACGAGCTGTACGGACATCAAGATGAAAATGATTTGCTCTAGTACAATGGAACAATACTTAGCTAATATATAGTTTAGCTCCAGAAAAGCAGCAAACCTGAATTTGGACGTTTATAGAGTTCAGGGAAAAGAGAAGGATCAGGAGGGATTGGTCCAGATATTAATGAACGACCCTCACACATTGTGTCCTGTAAATGAAGTCAAAATAATTTAGGCAAATTTCCAAAAAATTGAAGGGTTTACATGAGCTAGTAATAAGTTCTGTTGAGCTGTGCATATGACTGAAAGTTTATTCTGAACTATTGTCTTTTAATGTTAATTTTATGATGATTATTTGTGACTACTTATGTCTTGATTTGTTGTATTGTGATTTTAATGTCTTTCTTATTCCGTAAAGCACTTTAAATTACCTTGCGTGCGAATTGTGCTATACAAATAAACTTGCCTTGCCTACAGTCCAGCAATTCCTATCTCCTTTATGAAAATGTAATAAAGACTGTTAATATATAGGCAGTGGAATACAATTTTGAAGTAAAATATAAGAGTAAAATGTGCTACCAAATGTTAGCATCAACAGCTAACCTAATGTTAGCTAGGTTAACTAATTACACAAATCCCATCTTCTCGTCTGGTTTATTAAACAAAGCAACAACCTTCACAACATAAAGCTATTGTTATGAGCTTATTGTTTGGTTTAACGATGTTAAACTGCGATTAAAAGCACAACATAAACGTTATCTACTGAACAGGTACCTGAAATGCGCCTTTATCATCGGAGGTGTCTGATGGCGCTTGTTGTGCGTCACCATGGCGACGGCGCTCAGACACAGACCGCACGCGCGCTTCTCCTGATCATGCGTGACTTAAAAGTTTTAATACATTTAACTAATCCTAACATATCCAGCACCATACCATTTACATATGGCTAACTGTAAAGAACTGTCAAATCAGTCTAGCTTCACCGCGGTAAAGAAAATATCCATTTAAAACGCAAACTAACACTGATAAATGTTATTGAACAGCGCCCCGTGCGGCCTAGCAATGTACTGCGAAAGTACGGTACACCGCAGAAAACAGAATATATTTTATAGCATCAATTAATAATTTGAACGTAATAAGTCATACAGTATTATAACTACAATGAACTTTTTGAAAGCTAGTTGTAAAAACATATCCAGCGCATTTTTTTTTTTTTTTTTTTTTTTTTTTTTTTTTTTTTTTGATAAATGGACATTGTGTTCTAGAGCTTCTTGCCGGGGCTCTCCCACTATTTCAGTTAAGACCCTGCTGATCTTCTGCATGTTTTTTTCTCTATTTACACTGAATTGGTGCCTTTAACAAATACATAGCATCATAAACTATATAAAAGCACATGTCAGTTTTCTAAATGCTAATACTGCACACTTGCCCCGCCCCCAGGCTCGGGCCAATCTTTGACGTCATGACGCAGTGACGTTCGCCTGGGGTTTGTCTGTGAGCTGCTCCTTCTCTGTGTCCCGCTGCTCGGAGCAACTGCAAACTCTGCACACTCCGTCCCAAAAAAACAGGTAAAGAATACTGGTCTCATGTTTTATTTATGTGTTTATCAAGCTATTTGCGCAGCTTTTGAGCTTACTGCATGTGGACCATCCAGTCACACCATCAAAGCACAGGGCAGTATGACAGTTATATTAGGAGTCAGCTCATTTGCCCCTTTAGCTGCAGTGTATTTGTTTCTCTTGTGAAGACTCTCAGTTTAGCTGTTTTGCAACAAAATAAAGCTAATTCTCTATATTTAGGCAACTTTAATTCTATATTCTGTGCTGGTGATCAATTGGAACTGAAACAATAGGCCTGCATTTTGATGAAGCAATGACCCCACAAAAGAAATAAAAGTTGTTTAAAAAAAAAAAAAAAAAAATACAGTATTTGAAACACTATGCTAGAACTACGGAAGCCGTGGACCTTGGTCCATATGGAAAAGGGACAGGGTTTGTCTGTGCAACATGATGCCATAAAAGCTAAACATCTTATGCTTATCTATTGGATTCTGTGTCTGAAGCCACCCTTGTCTGTAGGTCATTGTGCAATACCTTAGTGACTTGTAGAATTCATTTGAAATGATCAGATCAGTTTAAATCATCCTGTCACAGCTGGGGAATTTGTCACTTTTACTTGTTGTGGCCTGAAGGTCCTTATGGTCAATGGGAACATCACTCCTTTATTTACTACATTGAAGTTATAAATTGCACTTGACCTTATCTCAGACATACCTCCTGTTGCAGGCCTACCACACATGCTGCACTAGTTGTGGCAAAATGATTGGTCACTAGTGTCACCGCCTCTGCTTATCTGACAGACACTATTATTTCCCCTAAAGTGGGCTACAAACTGTACAATACATAGTTTATTAAAATTCTCAGGCATAAAGGTTCAGGTTCAGGTTCAGAAATAATAGCAGGGTATATGCATGTTTTTGCCCTTGTGTGATAATGTGTCCCGTTCCTGTCTGTTTTTCTTTTTGTTTATAGTTGCTATTTGACCTTTGAGCTTCACTGTTGCAGTGGGTGACAGTGTTGTGAAAATGGCTGCCTAAGGCTAAGCTCTATCTACAGTAAAAAAAAATCAAAGTAGCACATGGCTCACAGTGTCTTCTTCTCTAAAGTTTACAATCTATTGAAAACAATGGAATTTAAATGAGCACTCTTCTTTTAGTGTTAAACTAACACAGAATAAAGAGTCAAGTCTGTTTTAAAGCCATACTCTCTTGTTTTTTAGTGTCAGATTCACCTGGGCTAAATATATCCTGGTGAGGTGGACTGTCAAAGGAGGAAAATGACAGGGCTTTACATAGCTCATGCTTAAAATGTTATACTTCTGATGATTAAACCTTGATTTTTTTCAAGTACATTTAAATTGTTGCTCTCTGTTGTCTACTGTGCGCAACTTTTTTTTTGTTTCTTTACTTTTGCTGCCTTCACATGTATTCTTTGTAGCTAATGTTCCCATGTGCACAGCATGCTGCCTCTCTCCAGGAGGCTTGTTATTTCCTGCTAAGATTCACAGCAGTAAGAGCGACACTGTGCACATTTTTCAACAGTAGGACCAAGAATGGGACCACTTCCTTACTGGCTTTTTATATTCAGGTGTTTTCATAGTTAAAGAGAAAATGAAAGTCGTAAGATTTTGTAACAGTTTTATTGTCAAATTACTAATGTGACGTTTTGACTCATCGCAAAATGGTAAACAAAAAGTTTTAGTTCATTTATTTATTTATTTTGAGCAGATTAATGAGCCCAAGAAGTAAGTATATATGTATCCAGCACACTTAATGTACATTTAACTTTTTTTTTCTTATTTAATCTCAAAAAGTGGAAAGAAGAAAACTTATTTAGTTCATATCATAAACCAGTACATTACGGTATTTATGAGAGAGCATTATATTGACTTAAACCACACATCCCAATATTCCCTAAGTAAAGGTTTACCATGCCCACTTCCACTTTCTATTTTTGAAGTCATGGCAGAGAAAGAAGTGAAGAGTGTGGTGCCGCCTGCGGTGCCAGCAGTGCCAGTGGTGCCTGCTGTGCCAGCTGTACCTGTGGTGCCACTGGAGCAGACAGAACAAAAGAAGCAATCAAAGAGCAAAGACCATTGTAAGACATGTCAGCACCACGCACCAAAGGCTCATGGTGAGTCAGGGCATGTTCATAAGAGGCGCAGGACCTGTTGGCTGCATCCTGTTCTGCTTTAAGGATAAAGATATATGTGTAATTTGACTCTTACATTTAAGTCATCTTTACACTGGCATGGTTCACTGCATAGATTAGAAGTAGTCTTCTCGGCCAGCAGCTGCTCTCTATAATGTACATTACTAGTAAAGATGTTGCCAAACTGCATCTGAAACATGTAAGCCGCAGCTTTCCATAGCTTTCAGTTGGTTACATGTTGTCCCTGATGTATTCAGTGTATTTATATGTCCTACTTTCTTGAGTAGTTTATCAGTTGGTTGCCAGTGGCATGTTGCCAAGTTTTGTGTGAGAGACGACCACGGACCACAGCAGAGTATTACTGATGTAGTGGATGTAGTCCATCGGCTTGGACTTTCATTCTCACTGGACAAATGCTGAAGAAACAGATTTAAAAACAACCTGGTCAAAAAGTCAAATAAGTAAGAGCGCCCCATCTCCTCAATCTTTCAAATATATCATCTTTGGGTATATATAATGTGCCCATGCATTGTATTTATATTTATACACTTAAATGTTTTGTCAGAGATATCCTTAAAAAAGCACTATATATTTTGTGAGTCATTTCTTTTTGGATTCAAAGGAAATTATACATTTCATATCAACAAATCTACTCCCTCAGGAAGCATGGCCGTCCCTCCCACATACTCGGACTTGGGGAAATCAGCCAAAGATATCTTCGGCAAGGGGTTTGGTGAGTTATAAAACAGTTTATACATAAATACAGTATGTAATTTTGACATAGAATATGATGAGTTACGATCATAAGAGGTCCGATAGATGACACACAATATTCGTTTTTCTTATAGTTTTCCCTTTCCTTGCATTTGTCTGCAGGCTATGGAGTGCTGAAGCTGGACATCAAGACAAAGTCTCAGAATGGTGTTGTAAGTAATAAGTGTAATTCTCTCCACCGTTTCATGTGATAAGTTGCTTAGAATGACGTTTTATTCAGTCCTACCCTCTCTTTTAGACATTGCATGAAAAAGAAAACAGTGTATGGACAGATGCACAGGGGTGACTGTGTTGTACTGTAAAAAACAAACACTTTCCTTCTTAATTTCCTTATTTACCTGATGTCTTTAAAGGTTTAGATTAATGCAGTCTTTAAATGGAGCAAAACTCTATATAGTTCAGGCTAACCTTCTGTCTTTTGTCTTTTTCTGCTTCCTGTGTGGATGTCCTTTCAGATGGTAAGAATGAGTGTGTATGTAATGATTAAACAGATGTGGTCAAAGGTAAACCGGTGCTTGTGTGAGGATCTTTAGGCACTGTTTAAATTATCTATGCACAGTTATCACCTCATGTTTGTAGCATGTATCACTTTATTAGCTCACAGTATTATTTTCTTCACTTGTGCACTTGCGTAGTTTAATAGATTTGTTTGTTATAGAATTTGTTTTCTGTATGTTTGTCTACATCTCAAATGGAGAACAGGGAGCAATGTTGAGCCACTATTTTTGAATGAAATTGAAAATGTTCATATGGTTTGCAAACTCACCATATTGATTTTATGGTTTCTTCCTATCACCACGTCCGAATATGACATTGGTATTGATTTCAAACTGTACCACCTTTTATTTCCCAGTAATTACTTTACATTAACCACAAACCAGGCCAAAGCATCTCCCTGTTGAATCTTTGCACCAAATTCTATTATTGAGCATCATGACAATTAGAAATGACTGACTCTCTATTTCTGTTAAAACTGCGTAGACACATCATAGAATACATACCAGTCCTCCTTCTCACCAAAGGGGTTTCATACTGTTTGGCATCACATACCTGTTCACTTTCACATTATAAAGTGTATGTTCCATTATAACAATATCTGAAATTGTTTTTGCATTTGATTTTGTCCTTTAGGAGTTTGCCACCTCTGGCTCCAGCAACACGGACACAGGAAAGTCTGGAGGTCACCTGGAAACCAAGTATAAGCTGAGCGACCTGGGCCTCAGTTTCAACCAGAAATGGAACACAGATAACACTCTGACCACCGAAGTCACCATAGAGGACCAGGTCGGTGCTGCTCAATGGTTATTTATAGATTGTTATCCAAATTAACACATTTGTCTAATAATGTTCTACAAATATATGGTTGAAGTAAAAATGTACAAATGGTTAGGTTTAAAACGAACAACGCCATAATAATACATTCGTAGATGTCATATTTAATCATAATTTTCTTTCTTTCTGCAGCTGGCTAAGGGTTTGAAGCTTGGTTTGGACACATCGTTTGTGCCTAATACTGGGTAAGCCATGTCATCTGATAAATGTCAAATGTTAATAAAGTCAATCAGTCAATCAATCTAATCAAGTAACTTTATTCATCCCCCATAGGTAGTTTAAATAGTAGTCATTAAATATTACAAATTTACCTTTATATACTATTCTACTGCTAATAAGTATAACTAGAACCTCTGCTATGCATTTGTGAGAGAGAC
The DNA here is from genome assembly GCA_019594935.1 of Periophthalmus modestus. Classification (NCBI taxonomy): domain Eukaryota; kingdom Metazoa; phylum Chordata; class Actinopteri; order Gobiiformes; family Gobiidae; genus Periophthalmus; species Periophthalmus modestus. The sequence continues at coordinate 3,762,344 of JAIEZT010000012.1, read as the reverse complement.
CTGTCTCTTTCAACATGTAGCATAAATAATTATTCTTGTTTTATTTTTAGGAAGAAAAGTGCCAAACTGAAGAGTGCATACAAACGTGACTTCATTAACGCTGGTTGTGACCTGGACTTTGACATGGCGGGCCCCACTGTCCATGCTGCTGCTGTGTTGGGGTACGAGGGCTGGTTGGCTGGGTACCAGATCGCCTTTGACACTGCCAAATCTGTACTGACCCAGAACAACTTTGCTATTGGATACAAGGCTGGTGACTTTCAGCTACACACTAATGTGTAAGATATCACAGCATATGAAAACATATCAAAATATTTGTAATGTTTTTCTGTATTAAAAAGGACGTGCTTCTTTTTGTCTTTAGTAATGATGGCACAGAGTTTGCTGGTTCAATTTACCAGAAGGTGAACAGTAACTTGGAGACAGCTGTTAATTTGGCCTGGACAGCTGGCAGCAACAACACACGCTTTGGTATTGGTGCAAAATACCAGCTGGACAAGGATGCGTCTGTCTCTGTAAGTAACTCAATTTGCGATGTATAGATAGAACAAAGTGGACATTAAGTTAAAGATGAATAGGTTTCTTTTTATATGTGATAATCAATGTTTCCTTTACAGGCCAAAGTTAATAACACCTGCCTTGTTGGGGTTGGATACACACAAACACTCAGGCCAGGTTAGCATTATATTATATCAAAAATGCATAACTTAGCGGTTAACTCTTCTATCAAAATTAACTCAATGGCCCTTATTCTACCTTTTATCAGGGGTGAAACTCACTCTATCAGCTCTAGTTGACGGGAAGAATGTGAATGGTGGTGGACACAAGATCGGTCTGGGCTTTGACTTGGAGGCGTAAACAGGGAACACCTGAGAGAGGACCAGCGACATGCCTTTCCCCTGAGATGGAAACCCCAAGTCATAAACTGTCATCCAGTCTACTACAATTTTGGCCTTAACTTCCACCTCAATGACCATTTGTACTGTAATTTTAAGCAAAGTATTACTTTGAATGGTTTTCAGATGTACAGTTTTGACAGCAATACAGTTTATAGCAGAAAACATACCGTACCAACTGTTTCAATATACTCAAATGTATCTAAGTGCACTTTTCATTTCTTTCATTATGAAGACAGGCGTGAAGCACCTTATAACTCCTCAGCTCATTTCTGTTTTTCATTAGGATTTCAAACATTTTTAATAATATTTTTCTGCTCCTTTCGATGTTGTATTGTTGCATGCCTTTCTTGTAACCCCAGTGTTACATATAATAGGACAGAAATTGTATAAAGACTCATTGAAGGCTTGGGAATGAATAACAACCTATGGTCTAGGTCTAAGTGGCCAGAGCACCTCTTTACCTCAGTACACTAACACAGTTTTCATGCTGTGACGATTTTCCAGCTTAATTGTTTTATTGGACTTGTTTGGTGAGGTACTCTTTTGCATGTTGTGTATCCAGTGTGTCTTGACTAAAACTGTGGCATTTCATTTGTGCAGTGTTCAATAGACAAAAATAAACCGATGAAATAAAGAATGTCAAACAATAATGCCCATTGTTTCATGTTTAACATCATTTAAAACTGTCCAACAGGGAGTAAAAATATATATATATATTTACTGTAATGTACAAAGATAAAAGGCAGAAAACACTAGAAATTTACATAATTCATAAACAGTAAATAATCCATTCATCAGCTTTTTTTTACACTTAGGAGAAACCTGTTCTGAAGCTTTAGCAAATACAGTCTCACCTCATATATAAAACAACCATCAACTAGCTAATCTATTACCAGCTATATTACATTTATAGAGATTTGACCTTACCAGTCGAGGTTGCATTGGCATAGTGATTATATGGTTTCTAAAATGTTTGGGCTTTGTTGTCGGCCTAAGAGTAAAATGCACTGGTGTCGTACAAGGTGCATAGAGACATGTTCACATCGTGTCCACAAGGAGGGAGCAGAGTACAGCACAATCTCCCCTCCTCATGACAGATCACTGGAGAAACTTTGGTCATCCTGAAGCCACTTCCATTCCCGCAACATCTGATCAAGCAATATAGTTTTTAACCAAATGTATAATTCGTTTTTTGTTGAAGAAAGAAAGAGAAATAGAGACGATACCTCCATACTGCTTTCTGATTCCTGGATTGTGTCTTGAAGCAAACTTTGGAGACGACTTTCAAATGTCCTACTTTCCTCCACAAGAGACTCATCCCTACTTAAAGAAACATATAATTCAACAAATGCACATTATTATAAAGTATTTTCTACGTAAATGCACTAAAAACTCACGGCTGCTGAAGGCTGTGTCTTGGAGTTACTAAATGTGGCACAGAAGTCCGTAAACCCTCTGGACTTCCACTTACAGGACTGCGGACTTTACTCTGCATAAAGAACATAATTTTACCACTTACATTTCCATGCCAACAATAATCTTTTGACAATCCCATTATTTAGATTCAAAACATGTGCATAAAAAACACATTTGGAGATATCGAAAGGTGAAGAGCTACTATTTTATACTATTTATTTATTTTCTGTGTAGGCCTCTCATGATAATTACTGTATTGTCTTATTCAACAAATTAAATATTAACAATAGTATTTTATGCTCAGTATTTAAGTCTTTCACTGGGCCATGTATATTTTGTAGCAGCTCATATTCTACTAATAATAGGGCTTATTTAGAAAGAGTGTTTACTGCTTCAAGGTTATTCTGTCAGTGGCAAAATTGGTCAATGTTTCTGCTGCAATATATCACAAATGAACTGTATTTTCATGACAGGCATGCTCCTGACTTAAACAGATCAATGCTTCTGTGGTGCTTGGGGTTTTTGTAGATCCTGTGTAATTCTGAGTAAATTTTTACACATTTCTGTCCTCCAGTGGGTTAGTCCTTGATTAGAGCTACTGCAGCGACAATACTGTCCTGCTATAGACCTATTTTAGGCCTATTTTATAACGGTGCAGTCCTGTTTCAGACCCGGTTTAGACCTGGTGGTAGCTCAGAACTACATTAGGTGGTATTTGGTGTGACAACTTTTAAAACCCCTGAAATAGATAGCGTTTTGTGTGTGGTTGTCATGGTGATTCATCTCCGTACACAGGCCACTTTGAGCAGGTCCCAAAGCTCCCTCTGTCTTTTCTCCTGCAGAGTCATGAGGACTTGTTCGCTCTCCCCCATCTTCTGCACCACCTCCTCCATTTTGGGCAGCAGCTCCATCACACGTTGTCGACACAGAGCTGTTTTACTGCCAAACAAGACAAAATGCTGGGTTTCAAATGACCTAAAATTTTTTAGGTTCAACTGTATTTGTAAATTTACTTTATGAGAATACCATGGGAAATCATGCCCTTGTCCCCCTTCTGTGACTTTATGTACTTTATAATTTAAACATTTTAATATAGTGGGAGTGTAACAGTATCTACACAGCTGGATAAATTACAGATCATACTATGAATTGCATAGACACCCTCTACAAGCTCTTGTTTGAACTCCCAGTAAAAAAAAAAAATGCAGGAAAATTTTGGGTTCAGGTCAGATTCGAACAGTAGGCTCATGCCCAGACTTTGGCAAACGTAAGGTGTGGGAGCTGCGTTTAGACCCAGTACTTCATTAAACTAAAACTTCGCTCATGTGCTCTGTTTTCTCTCAGGTCACATCGTTATTTCATATTTCATATGAAGACCATTCATACATTGTTCAATACCTGAGATGTGTGTAGAAGTCTCTGACCTTCTTCTCAAAAAACTGCACAGCCTGGACTACAAGTCGCACCACCTCACGGCCGTCTCCTGAACATCTTTGGTCTAAGGAGAGAGTGTATCAATACTGACACATTTCCAATCAAGCTTATGTCTACCGTAAAGTTTTAAGTCCTCACCTCTGGGTTTTTCTCTGAGCTTGCGGAACATCTCCATTGCTTTTCCTTCACTGTAAATTCAAACAGGAAAGACACAACACAGTGGTTTCTTAAGCCGTTGATTTGGGTTAATTTGGTGAATGAGAAATATGTTTAGACTTACAGTGTATCCAGTGCCTCTCCACTTCTCTGTCTCTGCACATCCACAATATCAGGCTGTAGATGCATCATCTCATCCTCAAGTTCATTGACCTTGGCCTGGACACAGTTAAAAGCTTCTATCTATGTTTCTTACTGAACTGAATATACCAGTATTGAAGCATACCTGACCACAGCTTATAGCAGTCTGCTCCATCTCCCTCCAAACACAAAGGAGCTTCTCTGATGCTGAAAATATAAAATACATGTATTTACTTCACATAGAAAAGTACTAAAGTATTATTCTGTGAAGGATGCCTGGGCTTGAAGCAGACATAAGATTTCGTGTCCTTAAACTGCACAGCTTAATTATATAATGTGATGTAAGCAATAACATGGCAGTGGGACAATTTGAGACAAAACAAAACAAATGTCAATCATTTTTGGGACTAACCCGATGACAATATTCATCAGACACTAAAGGGCACTGCACTAAAGTAAAGAAATATCACTTCATACTCTTACTTTACACACAAAATAAATCTTTATAAAGAGAAAAGAAAAGAGATGTGGATTTCTGACAAACGTACCAATTCCAGTGGCAGTCTGCTCCTGGTATTTGTCCATGTCTATGTGAAGACTAGTTGTGAAGAAATCCAGTTTGGCCATAAGCCTCTGGTGCATTGAGACCATTTCAATATTCTGTTTGGATAAAGAGGAGTTGTGTCTCAAAAGACTCATGCTGAAAGTAAAATCATAACAAATAAAACAGTTACCTAAACAGTGTGAGCTACATAAACATACATTATGTGAGTGATTCTTTCTGTAACATACATAGCAGCTTTCTGGCCTTGCTGCAGCCTTTGCCAGTCTTCCTTCAGACAGCGGATGGTGTGCCAAGCCTGGCCACAAGTCCTCCTCAGGGGACTGTATTGCAAAATGTGACTGGGGTCATTTTCTACAACATAAACAAAAATTATATATTTGATTACATAGGAATTTCTAAATTGGCCATATTTTTTGTTTATTTTTTACAGGCAGTTCCAAAATGATGCTTTTGTTAGTTTACTTATTTAAATTTTTTTAAACAAATACATTTTTCTGAAATGTACTCACGAACAAAGCGTATGTTTTCAGGGAGGGGGCGAGGAGTAAACTGAGGTTCATAGTTACAGGAGGAGCGATCAAAAAGGAAAACCATTGGGAAATCGGTCCTTCGCCCGTCTATTTCCTGAAAACAAAAGAAGCTTAGGGTGTGCCACAGCATTAACACACTGTAAGTCCTGTGTGAAGATTGTCATTACAGCATAGTCGACAGCGCACTGCAGAGCCAGTCCCTGTGGCTCTAGGGCCAGTCCTGCCTCCAGCAGCAGCTCCTGATTGGCTACTGGGATGTTGGAATCTTTTTCAATTCTTTTCTGTAGTTCAGCCACTGTCTCATTCTCCGACACAGAATAAACAAGCGTTTTTGTTGTCATCATGTTCAGAACACGAACCAACTGACAAACAGAGAAAACAGTTTATATATTGCAACACCACTTCTAATGATTTTTGCAAAATATTTCAAACCTTGAGTTTCAATATGAGCTCTAGTTGAGAAAAACAGTCACTGGGCGTGACATTTTTATCCTTTCCTCTTTCCTGTGGTGACCATTTGAGCATTAGCTTTAGCCACCTCTCCAACTTTTCTAGTAACAGACTGTTAAGAGTAAAAGCCTTAGAACCAGTCTCATAAACTCTCACTGTACATTTTAATGTGCACATTTTTTACCTGTTGAGATTATTGGGCAGTGGCAGGTGTTTATAGAATCGAACTTCTCCTGCAAGGTCCTCTTGGACAACAATGTCATCATCTTGCTTGTGTCTGACTTTGTTGTGCCTAAAACAAGACATTTTTAGGAATATGTTTACCTGCTTCTACAATGATGTGTAGCTTTATATCTTCATTTACACTACACATATCAAGCTAATAAATATCCATGCCAAGAAAAATTTGCAGCTTTTGAAAGATGGGGCAGATTTACGTCAGTATTGCTGTTTAACGCCCATTGACCTTGGCACAGCTTTCACATCCTAGAATTCTTTCTTTTTTGGAAACTATTGTTTACATATGCAGCTGGAGTGATGAAATCTAATCATGTTAACATGCTGAAGTACTTTCAGAACACTAATGTTGATAGATGATATAATGGAAAATCTACAAAGTAGAAAAAGCTTAAACATGTTTCTACCAAGGAACAGGTTGCCAGGTTGGTAAAAAGGGACGAAATCCTGTGATGCACTCAAACACTAATGTCCCAAAGCTCCAGTAGTCCACAGTGTAGGTGTAACGCTGCCTCTCTATGAGCTCAGGAGCCTAAAGAATGGAAAATTCACACATATTTGTATCTTTCTAATGTTTAAAATAATGCTTTTACTGTTACTTCTACTCACCAAGTACTGCAGTGTTCCCACAAATGAGATACACAGACTGCTTGCGTCCAGCTCCTTTACATATCCAAGATCTATAATCTTGTGAATCAACTTTAAAAAATAGATGAGAAATGCAAATAAAACACATGTGTGACCTGTGACAAAACACACCACAGCATAAACGGCATATAACTTACTTCAGGTGTCTGACCATAGTTACAAAACACATTTACATTCTCTGTCTGCTGTGTAGGTTCAGGAGGCAACATAAATAAAAAAATAAAACTAACAGGGGCATTTTCAACACTTCCGTCAGAATTAGTTTTAGGATGGGAGGTTTCCATATTAACTATTAGGAGCAGCACTTTATGCGTTCAGATTGCGCTGGTTAAATGTGCCTGCTCCACACAGAGCCCATGTGGGGACAAAAAGCCTTTATATGACCTCTTTGTTGTGGTTTGGGTGGATTTGGCAAAACAACACAGTTCACAGGGACTCTAACTCACTCGCTTTTCTCCCTGCTGCAGCACAATGTTTTCTGGTTTCAAATCTCGATGAATGATCCTCTTTTGGTGAAGATACATCAGAGCGGACGCTAAGAGGGATAAAGCAGAAAATTATCTATAAATACAATTAATACAGTTTAATTAATGACTAAACTGTACTTTTTGATTAAGACATGATAAATAGAAAACACTACACAGTGCACAATTAAAAAGGGTCATACACACAATTAATTTTCTTTCAGGATAATAAAAAAAAAATATACATTCAAGTATATTTGGGTGGGCAACAATCTAAATGTGATTAAAAGTAACACCATGTAACTTTCTAGAGGTGGAAATAGAACGTTAAAATCATGCGTCAGGAACATTCTCCAAGGAGAGGTGGAGAGGTGAAACATTATAGCCAAAGAAACAACATTTCTACGCCAAATAAGTGTCAGTTTTGTGGAGCCTGTGTACAGTGAGGACTTATGCCCGTTTGTGTTTATTAAAATAGCCAAAATGAAAAACATACTTTTATTTTAGTCTATTTCTTCTTGGAAAAAAAAGGTACACTGTGGGGGCTTAAGTTGCCACCCAATGTTTTAATAGCACAGACTGTTGCAGGACATGAGTTTTGGGTGTGGATAACATACATGCCTGTGCCTTGACTCGTGCTGTTGGGGCACACACAAGGGGATCATGCATTATCAGAACATATTTTTGTGGAAAAAAGGAGGTGGTTTCAGTGAATTTGCTTTTTTGAACAAATGTGCCAACGTTATCTAAGTAAAGATTAACAGGGTGACTAATATCTCCAACCCAGGATCAGTGGACGTCACGAGGAGTCACTAGTCTACCGTCACTTCCGGCTTAGGAAACTACTCACCGCTAGTTTAGGGAGTCAGGCCATCAACCTTTCAGTGGTATTGTGTGTTTGACGTAAATGTGCAACTAGTGGGACTGGGCCTAATGTATGGATCATGCATTTACTCACATATATCCTGTAGAAGAATCAGCACGGCCCCCTCTCTCATTCCACAGCAGTTGTCGAGAACGTTTAGATGCTGCAAAGAGAACAAATACACAAACAAGTAATCGCAGAAGTGGGTTTAAACATGTCGTTTAATTTGCTCATATAAAGTTCTAATCTTCAAACAGAAAGGAGACGTTTGTTTAAGTACTGATTTATTAAAAAAGAGGTCTTGTGAAATAGGATACGACGTTTTATTACCGAAAAACTTCTAGGACTTTACAAGACAATACTTTAATTTGCTTTTTTATGGAAAGGAACAGCATGGACAATAGCTGCTGCCACTGACCTTTCCATCTTCTCTAAACCAAACTGCCAACTTCGACCATCTGGCTGGCTTTAAAATCTTTTGTTTTTGTTTCTGGTGTTGTGGTCCTTGGGTTTATACTACCACAAGACGTGGATCTTGACGCAATTGATGGGCTGTATGGGCACTTATGAAATTAGGACTATCCACACACGCTCACACACTATGGGCGCACACACTACCTTCCTGAGGTCTCCACCCTGACAGAACTCCATCGCTAGAAGGGGGAGGTCATTGGTGGCCATTAGCTTCTCCATTCCTGCGGGAACTTCTCTGGCTGCGACAACATTCTCATGGTTTAACCTAATAAAAGAGAAAAACCTCCAATAGATTATATGACGTACCTTTTGTTTCAGCAACACATGTGTGACAAATGAACAGGTTACATAATATAAGCATCTTTACTTGATACACATTCTCCACCTGTTTTTTATTACTGTCACCATGTGGTTTAGGTTAAATTCAGGATAAGATAATGCTCCTACTTGCGTCAAATGTTTAATATACTTACATAACATCGCAATGCATTTTCTTTGCTCTAAAGTAGAGGTGTATAATGGACATATATGATACGGCAACACGATAAAAATACAAAAGCGCAAAGCATTTTAATTGATAATTCTGGCAACACAAGATTCCTATTTGCATTGTCCAGGTTTCAGGCTCTTTGTGTCACATCAACATCAACAGTGAGAATGTAGTAAGTATATGTATTTTAAACTATAAGGGCATGTGGGTTAATAGGGTGTAATAACATAATAGTAGGTTTCCATGTATGTGTCGCATGCCACTTTGGTTTGGCGTGGCTGCAGGACTGCGGCTATGACCATGTCTGTCTCAAATCAACACGCTTGTTAAACGTAGCTAGGAGCAGTTTTATCCCCATATTTGCACCAGCGGATGACAACAAACACACACACACATTGGGTTTCCATGCTTTTTGGGGACGTTACATTGACTTACATTCATTTTCTGGAGACTGATCTTTACCATAATCATAGTAACGACTGGCTTGACCTTAATATAAACACTGACCCAAAGGTTGACTATGCAACTTTTTTGATGAGGGTCCGTCACCATCGTGTCTTGTTTAAACTTAGCTATCTCCATGGAAACAAACAGGCCAAGTTACAGCTCAGATGTGTGTAGAGGCGCTCTACTCACAATAATAATGTGTAATAATGTTTTTTAGACTATTTTTGAGCAATAAGAACATCCGTAGTGAAATAAATGCTAAATATACCATGTTAAACGCCTAACTATGGAACATTTCAGCCAAAGCAATAACATCGCCCTTGAGTCAAGCACGTGGCTGACCCTTCACCAGAAGTTACACAGTGCAGCTTTGACCTCTTTCAACCAATAACTTAATTTAACTCATGTGGTTGATCTACTATGTATTTACGTCACAGGGATGGATTAGTCCCCATAAAAGAGGCAGGCCCCCATGATGTGAGCGTGTATACACATTTTGGTCCCCACAACGTGATAAATATCCACCCACTCTTTTGCCATCTACAACAAACACTTGAAGCCGCAGCAGCTCCATACAACTATTGTGAAGCGACACCCAAAGTGACAGTTAATAGACAACACAGATGTGGGTGGAAATGAAAAAGCCACAGAACAAAATGAGGAGGTGGTTCATTACCCAGTCAAAAATAACCTCCAACCGACCAAAATAACCAAGGCTTCAGTGTTATTATAATTATTTCATGTCTTGTGTGATTTTGCACATAGTTTTATGGTTTCTTTCATGGAAAATAAACAAATGGGTACATGCAGTCAACTGGCAAACTCATGTCTCATCTGGGGTACTGTTATGATTCATGGTGTTTGGAGAACGACGGGCAAAAATCTTTCAAAAACACGTTCTTTATCTGAGGGCAGATTTCATAAACGTTAGAAAAACAATTTTACACCAGTGCAATCAGAGACAGCTAACCTGCAATGAACAAATTCTCCACGCCATCCCAAGAACTGACGTCAAGGAAAATGTTTTTTTGATGTGATCCACTCTCACATCCAGAGGTAAAAACAGACTGTACTGTACATTTAAGTTAAAGCTGCACTGTGTAACTTTTCTGACGCATCAGTCTTATCTCAGTGAAAAAGTAGCGTTATTTCCTTGCCTTAAATGTTCAATAGTACACTTAAAATGATTAGTTTCCATGCAAACAAAAAAAAGCCATATTCTACAACATTCCAGACAACCATCTCTATTGAGCGATCTCACAAAAATTACATAGGTCACCTTTCATTACAAATCTGTGTCATCACCAGTAATAATCCGGCTATTACTAATGCCTATATCATTAACATCTGACCATATAAAAACACACAGTGAGAGGGATGATGGATGGGCAGTGCGTGCACAGAGGGACTTTTGACACATGGTTTATTATATGTCTGCAGCAGGTCAATGACAGAGTGAAACTGACCTCTTCATGATCTGAATCTCCAAACACCAGCGCTCTTTGTTTCTGTCACTCAGCTCCTGGCGACACTGTTTAATGGCAATCTGCTCCTCTGTCTCCTGAAAAGGCAGCACAATAATGTTCAGTCATTTGTCTCATATAATTCTAATAACAATAAGAACTATTATACTAAATAGCTTTAATAATCCTGTATTGTTCCGCTTTTGGAGTCAGTCTTATAACAATTTCAGTTTGCACTTACCCCGTATCCCCAGCCCAAAACCCTGTACCAGGAATGAAGCAATGTATTTCTTCTTTACAGGATACGCAAACGTATGTGTCATGTATTTCTCATGACATCATTTGTAACTACACCATTGTATTTCCTGTGAATCTGAGCCAAACTCTAACAATAGTTTGTATTATCAGACAAGACGTTTCCTCAGTATGAGGTTTGGCTATGACTAAAGAGGAAGCTCAGCTCTTTCTTTAAATAAATTACCTTTAATATTTTTTATTTAACCAGTAAATGAAGCCAATAACAGAAATGTCTACACTTACAGCATTTGTCATGTTAAATCCAGATATAATTAGTCATTTGTTTTATATAATCCTAATGACAATACAAACTATTATGCTAAATAATAGCGCATTGTCCCGCTTTTGGAGTTAGTCGTATAACAATTTCCGTTTGCAGCTACCCCGCATCCCCGCCCATAGCCCTGTACTTTTTTATTATTCTTTAAAAAAGCAAAAGACACAGTTTAAATCTGTCAACTGGACGAATCATTGTAAGAGTGAAGACGTGTCGCTGCTCATCCATCTTACAGCGATTTGTCCAGTTGATAGATTTAAGCTTCATCTTTTGATGTGGATCAGACCTGGACGACTGAGGGATTACACAGACAGTTTTTAAAAATATTTGGACTCTGGGTAACACATAAACAATTAAAAACTACAGGGTGTCCATAAAGTCTCTTAATAATATAAAAATGTAATTATAAAGGCAATTGATATATTATATTAAATAAATTTGTTCTATTGAACTCAAAAGTTTTTTACTCAAAGTACTCAAAGTTTTTTATCACATTTTTTTGTATTTCAGGCATCGTGATGATTAAAGTAGCGTCTTTTAGAATAAACCCCTAAGAAACGGCTCGTCCTCAAGAGAAGGTACAGTGTGGATCATGGTTTATTGAGACTAAATCAGACACGCAGACTCTACGAAACACGATATGAGACATTACCAAACTAAAGCAAAATAGAAGCGACTGCAAACATGGATGATGCTCTGCTGCAGTGAACAGTAGTATTTTGATGCCCATATAGAGGTGTATTACACTTTGGAAACCACTGAGTACCACAGAACAAGTCTGATTAAGATATCTTATCAACTGCCTTTGTAATATTTATATTTTTTTTTTGTAAAGAGACTGTATGGCCTGTATTGCATAGTCATATATTCATAAGTTCTGACAATCAGTAAACCTACTGCATTTATTAAGTTGTTTAGGTACAATATTGCTTCTTACGATGAACAAAATGAATATTACGATCTGTAGCTTAATTTACTAAATGCCAGTAATACCACACTCAATCATGAGTCACCAAAGCAGTACTTGTTGTTCATGGCATCATTAGAAACTGCACTATTGTATTTCCTGTAAACCTGATCCAAACTCTAATAATAGTTTGAATTATTGGACAAGACGTTTCCTCATTGTGAGCTTTTGTTATGGCCAAAGGGGAAGCACAGCTCTTCCTTTAAATTAATGACGTTCAATATTTAATTCAATAATCAAATGAGTATTAATACAGAAGATTTTTGTTCCTGGAGATTATTGTACTGTTTATTACATTTTACAGTGGAGTCCCAGGTTGTTCACATGGTAACTTTTGGGGTTGCGGCCTGAAAACCTAATAAAAGTTACATAATGTGTAATAAAGAAACAATGAGAAAAAGCCACTGGGTTTCTTAAAGTAAATATAAAGTCCGTCATAGACCAGAGAGAGTGTTTTACCTTGTTCTGCCATTTTGTGACATTCCCAAAGCCGCCGGTCCCCAGTCGCTCCTTTAGCTCCCAGGGGCCACATGTCAGCGGCTGTTGTAGAGGGACCCGATTCATCACTCTCCCAGAACTATAGGGAAAAAAACAACTTATTTTACAATAACTAAAACTATGATCACTGTATTGACACGTGAGATAATATAAGTTACTGCAGTACATTTTGGCAGATCTAAACCTTACACCCAAACATTCACTGACCTTCATCATCAAAGTAAAAGAATAAATCTGCTTTCAAAACTAAACCAATCAAAAGCAAAAGTAGAGGTCTGATCTACTATTCACTTCTGCAAACAGGCTGAATTCCTGCTGTTGAACAAATAATGTCTTTAACCAGCACAGTCCCACTGAGATGAATCTTTCTACAGGGCTCATCTTCTCAATTCAAATATTGTTTTAGATCAATAATAATAATAAAAAGTCCCAAATAAACAACTTTAACAAAATAGATGTACTGTTTGCATTTCACTACATCTTGACAGTACTTTGAAAGAAGCATCGAGGACACACTGGTCGCATCTGCAGAGTTATTCACGCGTTATTATTAAGCTCTTGGATGTTTTCATCGTTACATTAGATGAGGCTCTCACCTTGTTCCACGTAGACACGCAGATCTCGCGCTTCAAACTCTTTTTTATTCAACAAAAGAACATGTGTGCTTTCAAATCGAGCTAATCTGCAGAGTTTGCAATGTTTGTTAGACACTGGACCGAGCAAAGAAATCTTCTAAACCTTCTACTTCCTGATACTCATATTTCCTGTAAACCTGTAAGGCCCGCCCCCTGTAGAGGGCGCACCACTCAGATTCAGCTCCGAACAGACCCGAGAGCCTCGAAACAGACCTGTGAGCCTCAAAACACATCTGAGAGCCTCAGAACAGACCTGAGAGCCTCAGAACAGGCCTGAAAACAGACCTGAGAGCCTCGAAACAGACCTGAGAGCCTCGAAACACATCTAAGAGCCTCAGAACAGACCTGAGAGCCTCAGAACAGACCTGAAAACAGACCCGAGAGCCTCGAAACAGACCTGTGAGCCTCAAAACACATCTAAGAGCCTCAGAACAGACCTGAGAGCCTCAGAACAGACCTGAAAACAGACCTGAGAGCCTCGAAACAGACCTGAGAGCCTCGAAAACACTGAAAAGCCCTGAGAACAGACCTGAGAGCCTCAGAAAACCTGAAACTGACCTGAGAGCCTCGAAACAGACCAAGCCCTCAAACACATCTAAGAGCCTCAGAACATACCTGAGATCCTCAGAACAGACATGAAAATAGACCTGAGAGCCTCGAAACAGACCTGTGAGCCTCAAAACACATCTGAGAGCCTCAGAACACACCTGAGAGCCTCGAAACAGACCTGTAAGCCTCAAAACACATCTAAGAGCCTCAAAACAGACCTGAGAGCCTCAGAACAGACCTGAAAACAGACCTGAGAGCCCCAAAACAGACCTGAGAGCCTCAAAACAGATCTGAGAGTCTCTGAACAGACCTGAGAGCCTCAAACGAGACCTGAAAACAGACCTGTGAGCCTCAAAGCAGACCTGAGAGCATCAAAACAGACCTGAGAGTCTCAAAACAGATCTGAAAACAGACCTGTGAGCCTCAAAGTAGACCTGAGAGCATCAGAACAGACCTGTGAGCCTCAAAACAAACCTGAGAGCATCAGAACAGACCTGAAAACAGATCTGTGGGCCTCTGAACAGACCAGTGAGCCTCAAAACAGACCTGAGAGCATCAGAACAGACCTGAGCCTCTGACACTGAGGCTGCTCCACATGAGTAACACTGTATCCTGTGTTACTCATGTGCACTTTACTGCCATTTATTTTTCATCCAAAATGTCCTTTTTATTTTGATAATAATCTAGACTCACTGTCCATATTGAGAGGGTGAATAGGAGACCTAGACTCTATCTGATTTTAATGGGGCCATTATACTATCATGGCGTCATAGCCCTTTTAAAACTGTAGTGTAAAAGTCCCGAGCCCTGCGCACTTGCATCTGTTTGACGTGATTCAGGTCATTTAGGGCCCCCGCACATCAGATTGGGGAGGTTTAGAGCATTCCTGTTTATTCCATGTTTGGAGTGGAGCTGTGTGTCACTTCCGTGGTACACATACAGATATGTAAATAGTCGATTTGTATTTTTACAAATGTTCACGAGTTTCAGATTGCTGTGGATTCTGTTTAATGCAGTTGGATTAAGCTTGATTATTGATTATAATTCAGACAATAATAATATTATTTCAGACAATTTGACTACAAATCATAACAAATTGATATAAAAGTGATTGTGGGCTCATGCTGTTGAGGATTTGTAGAGAGAGAAGGGTCTGTTTAATTTACAAAACACCAGTCTCTACACGCCAATCACAGGCCTATTCTTTAAAATATCATAAACTTGTCTGTCCGGTTTATTTAGACGTTCACTGAAGTAGAAATAAAGAGTTCTGATGAAGGGAGGAGTAAAAGGGGATGATTTGTCAGCCTTGCCTTGGTTACCCACAAATTCAGTCAAATTACAGAAGTATGCCGGTGGCTCACCTGGTGGCTCATGTTTATGAGCCTGTTAAAGCCAATGTCTCACAGAAAAACACATCCAGCAGGAGGAGAGCTTTTATATTATTTTTTAATTACATTTCACTAAATCAATGATAAACAGGTAAACATGTGCATAAATGATCTGGTTAAAAGCAGATGTGGTAGTGTAGTTTAAGGACCATATTTTAGTCCTTCTTGAGTAAGTCTAATCATCTATTTTACAAGTGTTGTAAGTCTGTGAGTAATTCAAAGTGATAAAAAAATGCTTTATGTTGACCATACTAAATGATTAAGTGTAATATTGCCCACCCTTGGTAATAGTCCAGTCTGGTTAAGGTTATTTTCTACATGACGTACTTATCCCCTGCTTTGTACATGATTAATCTCATGTGTATGTATTTTTATTAGACATACAGGACTCTTTCGATGAGTTTAAAGTAGTATTCCTCAGTGTAAACAGGAGTACAGGTTAGAACCACTGAGTGTGTGTGTATGGGACAGTCCCGTGCCTGACTCTAGCCCCGCCCACTCTGTGTTTCACACGCCTCCTCGCGGGTCTGTGCTTTTAGGCTGCAGTCCTCCCTTTGAGCACCACTTGAGCCTGTCACACTCACATAAAACCTGAAGAGAAGAGCAGAGGGGCTTCAGAGGGGCTTCAGAGGGGCTTCAGACCAGATCAGCGCATCAGGACGGTGTCAGTGGGTAAGGACTTCAGTCTCATCCTTTACCTTTGCAGAGGGTTAGTGTGGATGCATGAGGATAATTTGTGTTTCAAGTTCTTTTTCAGAGTTTACAGCTTTATCATGTTTCAATTACTCAATTTAATGCTCTATGAGGCTTCCATGAATAGTTTTTTCCTGTGTTTTAGGAGAGTTTTAGCCTGCTTGCATGAATAACCAATCTGGGACACTTGTTACTACAAAATACAGGGCTATACATGACCAGGGAGCTGCAAACTGACCTTCCCTTTGAGATAAATGAGATAAAAATCAGTTTATCTGTACATTCACCACTGATATATTTGTTGTTATTTATGTTTATATTGGGCATGAGTGCACAGACACATTATAGACACCACCATCACCTACATTTTGAGTTTTTTAGTTTATCTTTTGGACTATACAAGACCAGCTCTCATCATATCACTGTTTTATCCATTATGTTTACTTCACAGTAGGTTGTGTGCAGTTGAATTTGTTACTTGGACATTCTGTTTGATAAAAGGACATCCCGCTGCTTAGCTCTAGATTTATTCTGCTCATTATGACACATTTCCATTTGACAAACATTATTTATAAACTTCGGAGACCTGACTGTATCCTCTCCCATTACCATCATTATGTTCATTATGGTGTCTTCTTTCAGCTGTGTTTTTGCAGCCCGGGAAAATAGCATGACTAAGCGCCACTCACTATCTTTTTGCTGACCTCTGGGAATACTATCTTTTTCGCTCACTCCTTTTTCCCACATACATCTTAACCTTTAGGCTACCTTTAGAGTATAGGGCAGGATTTGCATAGAAGTTTGATCTAGATGCATTAATTTCAGATCTTTTTTAATTAAGAGATGCACTTCCTATGCTGGGTCAGTAAAAGTCTATGGCATGGAGCAGAGGGCAGACTTTGAAGGAAGAAATCTGACTACTACTGATTAATAGTCTGTATTGTTTATGCTCAAAAATTAATATTGAAACACAGACATTTTTATTATTAAAGCGACAAATGTTCTGTTATAGGTTCTGCACAAAGAAAGTAATGAGCTTGTTGACACACTCAATCAGTGAGGAATGCATACTACTCCTTAATAATAGACTTACTGACCTGGTGCCGTTCTGCTTGGATTAGCGTAGCAATGACTAAGTTGTGGTGACTTCACTCCCCATAACTTTAATAAATGGTGCTATTGATCTTCTTACATTAGATTTTTGCAATGCAGGCGCAGGGATGATGCATAGAGAAGATTATATCATTCTTAATAACATTAGCAAAGTCTGCGCAAGTGTGTGATACATCTATTACAACAGCATGTTTCAAAGTATTTCCTTGACCAGTTGCTCTCTGGGGGACTCAATTAAACTTGGTCCACACCCATGACAGCCCCAACCAGAGCTCAGAAAAGTCATTAAGGACATAAAGGTTCACAGACAGGTGCAAGCATTTGAAGAGCATATTTGACTTTGGCATTTTGGCCCTATTACTGGAAAACAAGAATGTCTCAGCACTTGCTTCATAGTCTTGCTATTGCACAGAGGTGTTAATAGTCCGTGAAACCCAAGTTGTGGTTAAAATCAACCAGCTGGTCAGTTCTGTAAGTGAATGACGACACGAAGTAGCCTCAAGTTAAAATAATGACAGTCAGGTTTTCGTAAGCACATTTTCTATTATACATTTTTCACTTTTTTTTTAATCTTTATTCAATTTCAATCCAGATAATATACCTTAAAGCGTACATTTTATCATTTTGAGTTGAGTACATCATGCTATTTTCTACATTGTCTAGTTTTTCTATACATTTATTATGGGTGTTACGTCTTGTAAATCTGCAGAATGTGCAGTAAAATATCACAGTACAAGCCCATTGCATTGTGGAACAGTTTAATGGCAGGGTAGTGTCCTTCCTTTACATAGGGCCACTGCATATAAGATACCACACACATGAAAGTGGGTGGAAGCACATATGTTCATGTCTGATGTGAAGATTGACCGATAGGCGTTTTTTCGAGGCTGCTACCATTTTTTTTAGAATCAGCCAATGACCATAAGTTCTGACCAGTCTTTTTGGGCCAATTTTCATTATTTATCCCAAAATATATAATTTGAAATGACTTCAAACTCAGTTACTCTCTTCACATGGCAATGCTCTACATAAGAATAGAATAATGAGGAAAAATCATATGTATGGCAATGATTTTTATTCATCTGCACATCTTGCTTCACTACAAACCTCTAATGGAGCAGCATAATTACACTGTGCAGAGCTCGTTTTTTATCTTTTGTTTAGTCAGGTGGTCATCCCAAACTAATTATTGTCATAGACTGGAGATTGACAGCTAAAACACTAAAAAGTGCAAAATGTCCAGTTCGTGTTCTGGTGTACATTTTGGGCTGTGCGTGTGTTGATATGTATTGAATATCCGTGCAGTAGTGACACAGGAAACACATGTTAGTGCTGACAAAGGGGCCACAGCTGCTCAAAGGACACACAAAAAAGAGCCTGTTGTTGAGGGGCTCTGAGGGGCTGGTCCTGAAGGAGGCTTGGGTATAATCAGGACAAAACTAAAAGGAAACCACAAGTTCAGTCATGGTGAGTGTCTGTCTTCAACTCAAAGCAGACTGTTGTTCTGTTGGACAATGAGCAAAGTGAACAGAAGGTCTTTGTGGGTAGAAGAGCAGATTAGCTCCACGTTCCTGGGCATACTGTGCAGGCCTATATAACTGCATGTGTGGGCAGGTATTTTTAACATTGCAGGGACTAAAATCTGCGTACACACACTCAATTCACAGAGACTTACCTACTTTATGGGGACAAAAATTACATCCTTTTAGTTTTAAATCAGCAAAATGGTATAAAATTCAGGTGTGGGTGAAAATATGTTAGTAAGGGCTAAGAATAAAGTTAGGCAAGTAGCAGCTATGTCTAAGGTTAGGATCAGTCTCCAGTAAATGGATGTAAGTCAATGTCAATGTAATGTCTCCAAAACACATGGAAACCCAACGTTCGTGTGTGCATATGTGTGTATGCGGTTGCCAGTGCAGCTCTTTCCCTCTGTGATCTATACAAAAGAAAGCACGGTGTTTTATTAGCTGAGCAGACCGCAGGAGGTGAATCAGTCTGAAAACAGTCCGCTGTGAAGAGGAAGGAGGATTCGTATGGTATGACAGTGGCCCAAGTGCTATTGCTACATGTCTGTGTCTGGATTGCAAAGTTGTTTTTACCTCAAAAACTTCCACAAAGTTATTTTAAATCAACTCTTTTCTTCTTTTTATTCTTAGCTACTTTGTCTTACTTTCTCTTCCTCGGTCTACTCATCCTCCTTCCTCAAACCAGCCCCATCATTCTTCTTTATGACTCATGTTTACTCACACATGAGCAACCGGCACTGGACTTGATTTACATTCCCACTCTATGCATTCGCAGCTCTTTTATAAAACTTGTAAGAAAGAACAAACAAACATTAATCATCTGCAATACCTTTGAAAAATGAAATATAATGTATTTTAATCTCACATCTTTCTGGATAGTTATAAATTGAGTTTTAAATAAGGGGTCATTTCCTACATACTCCCTAGTTTATCCCACCCATTTCCTCACTTGATGAATACATGCCAGAAACAAGTGAAGGGTTCCTCCAGGAAGGAAGCTGTAGTGTACAAAAGATCTGTCTGTGCATTGTCCAGTCACAATGATGACAGAACTGGGTAAAGTCTGTCGCCAAATCATACACAGTTTTACAATGGCAGGATAAGGTCACACGGTTAGTGCCACAAGTCTCGTGTAAAACTGTTTGGTTTTTTTCTTGTATCCACAAACCCTATGTGTGACTTTCATTAAAAACAAATGTATAATGTTCTTTATTCTTGTTTGCAGCTATTGAAGACATCTTTTATTAACCATGAAGTCAGCCTTTGGCCTTCTTGTCGTGCTGTGTGCTCTCTTTTGCTGCTCTGCTGACAATGTAAGTGTTACAGCGTTTTATTGTAGGAATATTCCGGTGGTTTTGCATGATTCATCTCAGATTGTCTGCAGATGAGAGACGCTTGGTACTCTCTTTAAAGCTTGTGTTAGGGCTTGGGCATAGAGGAAAAATAAACGTGAATATCACTAAAGACATATTTTTGTGCTGATTCTCTTGTCACAGGTGAAACTCTTGCGCACGAAGCGTGGGACTCGTTTCAGAGGTGAGCCAGAGCGGCAGCCATCAAGACGGACCCTTTTCATTATTCATGTTCAGAAGTCCACACCTTCCTTTGACACCTCCTGTGAGCCCATCACTCGTTTGTCTCTGTCATCACCTCTCTGTTCTCCTAAGTCTTTCTATTTCATCCATCTGTGTCACTGTCCCTGCATGTACCCATCACCAATCACCATCAATGTGCCTGGTTTTGTCCCTGTTTGTGTGCTCACTGTGTGTGTGTATTTGTGTATTTGTGTCTTCAGTCCAGTGTATGGATAGTGAAACGTCAGCAGTGCGTAGATTTGGCGACACGTGGCTGCGGTGGAGGGGACAGCGCGTGGAGTATTGTCGTTGTGCGATGAGAGGACGAGAGTATTGTCATGTTGTCCCAGTCATCAGTGAGTCTGACACAAACACATTTGGCCAGCATGTAGCCTTACATGTGAGCCTCTGCTTTGACTAAAACCTTATACCTGCTTGTCCTTTCTGACCTTTGGAGCCTTTTTATGAATACTCTTAAATGCACTTTCATAACCTCATTTGATTATTTTCTGTTGGCCAGTGCCGCTTATATGTTCAAATCCCTGTTATTCCAGTGCATCCAGCTGAACAGCTGTGGGGTTTCTGTGTGTGTATTTTAGTCTGGGATTGTTTGAAATTCTTCTGCCAGACCAGCCCGTGTGCGCATTTTCACCCCCATTGACGAATTCTGTGAGACAGAATTGTTCCTCCCTCAGACAAATTACAACCACATTTTGACCCACAGCTCAGACTGTGGACTGTGCCACAGGCAGTTATCCCTGATGTTATCCATAGTGAAATGCACAAATGACACACTAAAGATATCAGCTGAAAAACCAAACTGAACTTTTGCACTGATTAAGTCTGGTGTGATATTTAACATGTTTCACTTTGTGTTCATTTGGCACTGTTCTGCTTACAGATAACTTAATGTGACATACTGACCTTTAAATGTTTTGCAGCTCAAATGTGTTTACACCCTTTGATGACGGTAGTTACCATGACTAACTACTTCGTCTTTCCTAGACTGTTACGTGTCTCAGTGTTATAATGGAGGGACTTGCAAAGAGGCGGTGTACACGTCAGACTACATCTGCCAGTGCCCCCCAGGTTTCAGTGGAACCCAGTGTGAGATTAGTAAGTATCTGAACTGTAATACAAGAATCACAATCAAATCAAAATTGCACTGTAAAATTATAATTAGAGGTATACTATGACTCACATACCATGCAATCTATGAGGTGTTTGGATGAAACCCAAAAACGATAAGGCTGAACAAGCTCCATGTATGTTTAACAAGTGAAAGCATTCTTCACATTACATTGAGGTGAGGGCATAAACACAGTGAATACACAATGATGTGGTTTTGGTGAGGCTTTTACAAATAATAATGCATTATTTTCATATAGCGCTTTTATAGACACTGCATTACACATTATTAATTAATTCCATACTTGGGGGTGGTAAGCTACTATTGCCGTCACTGCCCCGGGACAGATTGGTGGAAGCGAGGCTGCCTCTGTTCCATTGACCCTCCAATCACTATCAGTCACTAATCAGTCACTCTCACACCACATTTGTACAAGGTAAAATTAGTTGTTTTGCCTAAGAACACAGCACCAGTTTGTAGACCTGTCATGATAATTAGTTAATTATATGACAGATGGAACAATCATTTTTGGCAGTCAGTGTTTATCATATTTGTACTAATGGGGAATTTCTTGTTATTTATTGCAATATGATACAATTTGAGCTGTAGAGGTTTGAATTATGAACTTCTATGGCTCATTTTAGATCGAAACTAACTATTTAAGTGTTGCATTCTGCCATTTATTAATTGCAGCTCAGCTTTTTAACAATTTTGTACATTTAGAATAATTTTTCAGGGACAATTCTGCTGTATGATCTGGTTTTAATACTATTGTTTATCGTCTATATTTACTTCTGTAATATATCGCACTTCAAAATGTGTTATCGTGACAGGTAACAGTATGCACTACTCTCATCCCCTTTCGAACCAGGCCTAACCCTGCTTAGACTCCAAGATCAGTCATTCAAAGAGGTGGTATGTTCATAATTATGTCAATGCCAGAGTAATACTAAACTACTATCAGCAATATGTTTTAAATTAGGTCACACGATGTTTTTCCCGCCTTGTTGTGTCATGTGTCTGAGGTAAAGGAGATTAAACCTTTGGGAATATGTTTGTGGTTTCTGCGGATTTGCTTTGGGATTCCCCACCCAAATGAATAACCCAGTTTCATTTAGTTATTACTCATAAGCCTAGACTCAGTGAACTAAAGTAGAGCATCTGTTGTGGATAACACACATTCTAAAGTGCGATATATTAAATAGCAGAAGACTTAACTATTTAGTTTTGTATCTATAATGAGTCATAGAAGTTATTTATTCAACCTTCTAAAACTCAAATCTGATCATATTGCAAAAAAACCCCCAAAATATTCCACTACTGCAAAGAAAAAGTATCCTCGATAAATATTCACCCCCAAAAATATGGTTCCATCTATCATGTAATGAACAATAAGTCGATAAAGAAGGTATTGATTTGAATTGAGAGTTTGGAAGAGTTTTTTTTCTGCCCAGTTTGTGACAGGTTTTGTTCCTTTGTGCAGATACCAAAGAGCGCTGTGTGACTGGACAGGGGGAAGGCTACCGGGGAACATGGAGCATCAGTGAGTCCGGGGCAGAGTGCATAAACTGGAACTCCACTTCTCTGAGGGGGAGACGCTACACGGCCCGAAAGAACGACGCCAGCAGCTTGGGACTGGGCAACCACAATTACTGCAGGTATGTAACCAGGTTTACTTTTTTGTGTCCGCCTGAATATGAAACTATCTATCAAAGCTCTAATGCAAAGGAAATTATTTAAATCGCAATGAAAAAAAAAGTTTGAGAAGATAACATCAGAGGCGAATAAGCTGTGGGGTAAATGAAGATCATAACGTGATTATAGTCAATAAAAAAGAATATTTCCAACTTGAAAATGTTGGAAAATGACTTTATATCTTTGTAATGGTTATTCCACAGTTGATAATCCAACTTCAAGCTTTCAAACTCAACCTTATCATTATTTTTTTAATTGATAAGTACAGTTCAATCCTTACTCCAGAAACCTACACAGAAAGTGCTTTTCATCAGGTGTTATGTAAAAAAGTTAAATTTAAAAGTAAGTTTACAATTGAAACTTGCTAAAACCATTGATGTGTTTTGGTTGTTGCAAAGTTTTTAAGATTTTTCCACATTTAAAACATATAATATTTGGTTTTAAATTGTTATTTGATATGGCAACGATCCAATATTTATTTCTAGACAATGTGGATGTAAATAAATAATGTATTCCACAGTTTTTCAGTCATAACTGTATAATTGCTGTGTTTTTCTCACTGAAATTTGATGCCGTGTCACTGGGAGTAACATGTTTTTCTTCCTATAGGAACCCAGACAGCGACAGCACTCCCTGGTGTTATGTCTATAGAGGCGCTCAGGTTGTTTGGGACTTTTGTTCTTTACCCAAGTGTCCAGAAGGTATACCAAATAAATCCAGGTCTTATATGTGATACTAAGAGATAAATAAGAAGTAACTCATACAATACAATGTCGTTTTTGTGCAGATAAGGGGTGCGTTTTGGGCTCGGGTCAGTCATACAGAGGGACAGTAGCAGTGACGAGAAGTGGCTCTCGCGCTGTCTCCCATGGGACTCCACTGTGGTCAGGAGGAAACTGTACAACGCATGGAGGTCTGACGCTCTCGAGCTGGGACTGTCCGGACACAATTTCTGCAGGTAAGTTCTCGGAATAACTGTCAACTAAAGATTAATAACAGAGTTTATTTTAAAGGTTTTTATGTTGGTCTTTTTGTTATCAACAGGAATCCAGATGGCGACGTGGGCCCCTGGTGTCACACTTACAAGAACATGCAGTTGACTTGGGAGCTTTGTGATATTCCTAAATGTGGTCAGTATCTTGAAATGTATGGATACTATGATACATATACTCTACCCTATTTTACCCATTTTGCATTTTTATTTTAATTCTTCATTGCAGCTAATAACTATTTATGTATTTCAGTTCATGTTACAGTACACGCAGCATTTTGAGGACTTTTTCCCTATTCAAAAGAGATCATATTTAGTTTGAAATGATTAATTTACATGGACAACGATCCTATTTCTTTATCATTCTGAATCTCATTGATACGGGGCAACATTATGGACCAGTTTGAGCTTTAAAACAGCCCAATATCAGAATTGAAAACACATCTGTTGGCACTGGCTTTTAACACACATTTTAGAGTACTTAACTTTTTCATTTGTTAGTGAGTGTTGTGTGTTTTTACTGCATTTTAAATTGCCTGTGCACGGCTCATTGGGCAGTTGTGGTTATTTTAAATGTGCTCTATTAATAAACTTGACTTGTTTTGTTAAAAGGATAAAAAATCTAATAACCAAATTGTTATTTTCTTCTGTTTCTAGCGAAAAACCCTTCTGTTATTACCACTCTTGGCCCTCGAGCGCCTACCTCAAACAACAATAACGGAGGTAGGGTATACACGCATTTTAAGCATGACATTAAAATGTACCAGAGGCTAAACTACCCTTTCTGTAGCGACGTGTGGGGAGCGTTTGGACAACACCCTGAACCGTCCCGTCTTCCGGATGTTCGGAGGGAGAGCCAGCGACATCACAGAGCAGCCCTGGCAAGCCGTGATTAATGTTTACCAGGCCCGCCACAAAAAGCACTTCCATCGATGTGGAGGGGTCCTGATTGACTCCTGCTGGGTCCTGTCTGCTGCGCACTGCTTTGAAGACAAGTAAGTTGACAGTCATACATGCATACTACGTCAAAATGAATATACAGTTCAGTTTAAAGGCTGATTCTCTCCATGGGGATGTTATTGCTTTACTCAGAATGTTCATTACTTGTCCAACTCCAAGGAGACAAGCAGGTGTTTCAAAGCTATAGTGTTAAATTTAGGGAGATCTGACCCCACTCACAGTAAGAATGCATGTTTTTCAAGGTGTTTTAGGCAAGAAAAACACCTGTGATCAATAAATTCTAGATATTTTTAATGCCATACTGCAAAACCAAAGCAATAACATCTCCTTGGAGACAATCAGGCAGCAGCAACAGAAAAATATGTAACGGTTATGTCATGTTTCAGTGCCAAAGCTGAGAAACTGGAGGTGATTTTGGGCAGAACATATCGCAAACAGAACTCGACCAGTGAGCAGATATTCAAAGTTGAAAAATACTGGATACACGAGCAGTTTGACAATGAAACCTTCGATAATGACATTGGTAAGTATAGATGACATGTTTGAGTGTATCGTGAATCAGACTCTTATTATGGGGCCAAACTGTGTTCATATGGAACCTTTGTCGTAGGCAGAGTCTATAAATACGCTTTCATTATCCCACTTTGCCTGCACACATTGCCTTGACTTTCCTATGGTCACTTTCCACTTGCAGCTCTGTTGAAGCTATATTCAGATGTTGGCCTGTGTGCTGTAAACGCTCCAGAGGTCTTCCCCGCGTGTTTGCCCGACCGGGGGCTAGAGCTGCCGGACTGGACCGAATGTGAGATCTCCGGATATGGCAAAGAGTCTGAATGTGAGTAACAGCAGGGTTTATGTTGGTACTGAGTTTACAAAGTCTACAAAAGCAGACATGATAAAACTATCACCAGCAGAGGACAGTATATCAGTTTCGTTTAGTTTCTTTGTTTCTTTATTGGGGACAATGCACATAAAAAACATTTACCTACACAAAGAGGTAATATGTTTGTGCCAGGTTATAGCACGACTGCCAATTTCCACCTTCAGTTTTGTGTGTTTGCAGTCCATTTCAATATTCTTTTCCACCATTTCAATAATTGTGCTTATTAAAAGTGCATCAAAATTGTGTGTTGTGTTAACTAAATGTACAGGTTATTGTAGTTGTCGATTAATAATCTAAACCACATGTGTCAAACTCAAGGCCCGCGGGCCAAATACGGCCCTCCACATCATTTTATGTGGCCCTCGACAGGATAAATTAAAACATATGATGGCCCTAAAGTGTATTTTTATTAGGAGATAAAGTTACGCACTTACAAAGCCATATTTTTACATCTAGGCAAATGCTTGTGCAATATTTGAAACTTGAATAAGTAATAAATACAGAAACAGCTATTTATTATTATTTAACTTAATTATCAAGTTAAAAAAGTAGTTAGATTTATTTTACATCTCGCCCTTTGAGAGTAGCCATTTTGCTGATGTGGCCCTCGGTGAAAATGAGTTTGACATCCCTGATCTAAACAAAATGAAAAGAAGCTTCATATTCTTTCTGGTTTTGTCTAAATTTGATCCCAGTTTCATCCGGATGTAGCCTTATTCCAGACCTGATTAAGTCCTGGTCTTATCTTTATTATTTCCATGTTTTATCCCAGTTTTAATGTGCATCTGCAAATGTGAATGCCCATTAAGTTTAGTCCACTAGAAACTTAAAATAGTATTGCAATATTGGTTATGCAACTACTTTAAATCTCAACTAAACCTAAATTCTCTGGTTGTCCATAGTTTCTGCGGAGTACTCTGAGCGTGTGAAGAGAGGTTATGTGAGGCTGTGGCCAAAGGAGCGCTGCGTCCCCTCTGTGCTCTCGGGGCGAACTGTCACTGCCAACATGCTGTGTGCAGGTGACACCAGAGGCCTGGATGATGCCTGCAAGGTACAAGTATTGTTTTAACTTTAATAAACATACTTATTGTACTGTGTCGTTTATGGCAAGCAGATGTTCTCATAAAACTAGTCTTTACCGTCGTGGTGTATGTAAAGTCTAAGGAAAATATGGGGTTATGCTAAGAAATGGACTTTAAAATGTTGATGTAAAAGATGTTTTCTTTTTGATTACAGTGTGTGCAGGAATTAGATTTGTATGTTTTTTGATATGTAGTCTCTGAGTTTCAACTTCCTGTTACAGATAAACCTTTGAGGACTTTTTCCCAAGTGAAAAGGTGTAATATTTTGTTTTAAATTGAATTGAAAATTACTCCCTTTTCATGGATTGATCTTTATGTCTATGCGTGGGTTTCAGAATTATGAAAAATTAGGACAAAATATAGCTTTTGAATGTGCAAAAATCCTCAAAATGCTGCATACAAAAGCTGAATCCCACAAATATTTCCATTCTGATAGTACTACTCCTTTTAAGGTGCTAGTGCAAACAATTCAGTGTGTTTTCAGTAGCAGATAACATGACAGATTTATGAGGTAGGACTAATAGTGAATGTTTATGTGTTCCTCTCAGGGAGACTCAGGGGGCCCACTGGTGTGTCGAAACAACGACCGGATGACGCTGATGGGTGTGATCAGCTGGGGTGACGGCTGTGGACAGAAAGATAAGCCCGGAGTCTATACCCGTGTCACCCATTACATCGAGTGGATAAACGCCAAAATAAAGGCCAACCCTGTATGATGTCTGAGTGACGGCAAAAGGATGTTGTTACATAACTTTCCCAGGCAGAGCGATGCAGTGAACACAGAAAGGGGGTCTTAAGGACTCTGTATCTATCTGTAGAAGTTTCCTGTTGGTTTGAATGCACCGGGTAGAAGTTTGAAAGCAGGTTAGGCGCATAAAAAGGTTTACTGTGGTCAGCCTTTTATGTAGGACTGTGGGACTGTCCAGTGCAGTGTGTATAAACAACAATGCAACATTTACTCCAGCTCTGCCTCAGTAGATCAGCTTAAAGGTGCACTGTGTAACGTTTCTGGTGTAGGGTCGGCCATCTGCTTGTCTCCATGGAGATGTTACTGTCCTGACTCCACAGAGCCAAGTTGCAGGTCAGATCTGTGGAGAAAAGAACCTCCCCGCCTCACACTAAGACACTTTAGAGCAATATAAACAACTGTAACTGAATAAATGCAGGATAATTCAGAACATTCCAGGCAAAGCAATAACATTCTCATGAAGCCAAGCATGTGGTGGACCCCTCACCAGAAAAGTTACATAGTGAACCTTTAGCATACATTAAAGTTTCCTTAAAAAGAAATGGATATTAGGATTGTGTGTTATGTTGTGTTGTGTTGTATCATGTACTCTGTGTATCTGCTGGTTCAGATTTGGTGCCCATTTTGCTATTTCTCGGGACAAGCATTGAAACAGCCCTGTCAAGTTGTATATTGTTCCCCTGATCAGACGCTCGCACTTGATTTGCAGATCGCAGGGTTGAGCCCAGCATCAGTTCACTATGTACAGTGTTAAATAGTTGTACATTACATTTATATTTTTATCAACTGGGAGCTATTTCTGCTCATCATTATTTGTAGTAGCCCATATGTCATTAACAATATGTTTTGTCTAATCTAACCATGTTCTTATTTAAAATGTACTATTTATGTGACTTTTGTATTCTTTTAGTTAGGTCTTTGTGAAGCATTATTTATTATTTGAATAAAACCTTGTTGTATCATTTTGTCAATAAAATTATCTTGTATTTTAAAATTGTTCAGCCTCTATTCTTTAAAACAAGAACACCATTTTTATTTATGTATTATGTATGTTCTGAAATGTTTTGGCATACTCCCCCTTTGACAGAAAGTTCTTACAGTACTTATAAGGCGTTAATTCTGTCACATAATGTCGTACTCTGCTAAAAGTAGCACCTAACCATCAAGTTCCCGCCCATGAGAGAAGGTTTCTTGTGTGTATTTCTCTTCAGAGCGGAGTATTGTGAGTATTGTCTGAGATGTGCATGTGGCAGGTTAGACTTCACTACTCATTAATAATTAGTGAACATTAGTGAATCATATTTAGTTCCTGGTTTTCCTCATTTTGATCATGTTTTTTACTGTTAGACATGGACTGTTACCCACAGAATCCTGCAAACAAAGGCCAAAGTTCATCTAATTTACACAATAGCTCTGACTGGACACATTGGGCAAAGAAATAGGGAAAGTATTTGAGTACACATTACCAAGAACATGCATAATGATGTATTTTGGGCAAACCAGTGATGCACATATCCCAAAAAAGGACTTTTATTTAATCAAGCATAAAAAAAAACATAATGGCATAAGAAAGACCCCCCTACACTTGGCAACCGGAAAGACTTTAAGGAAGAGATTTGCGTTATCGAGAGACTTACACTTATTCTAAAGTTACAAAAAGAAAAATATGAAGAACACTGGGAAAAATGGGAATTGTATTTAAATGACAGATGATTTATTGTTCATTGTTCTGTTGTAATGTCTTTTGAAAGCAATAAAATATATGGCAAAACCTTTATTAATGCTAAAACTGATGGAATATGACATTTTGCAGTGACTTCTATCTATCTACGTAATCAGTCTGCATGTATGTGTCTATATTTTACAACTTTTTCACACTTAATTGGTGAGAAAATATACAAATATTCATTAGGTATTATCCCACTAAAGTAACATTTGGAAAAACATAAAAACCTGTCATATGCACATTGAGTATTTGTAAAAACTGTGCTTAGAGGAATAGCCCCCAGTGTCTGGCAGGTGTGGCTGTCTGTATGTGTCAGGTATAGGAAATGCAAAGTAGCTCAGTTAGAACAGAGCCTCTCACAGTATCGCTCCTGTCCGACCTTCACATCTATTTGCATCCAAATACGCAAGGACACTTTCTCTTGAGCTCAGCGCTGGGATTGGAACAAAAATGGTAACATAATATTTTATTGTATGACATTTCTTGGTTTACTATGTGATAACTTTACAATGGTGTGAGAAGGAAGTATCCAGGCAGGTTCACGGCACTTCTGTTTTCCCCCATAATGTTTGCCAAAGATTAGAGAACAACTACAGACCTTGGTGTACAGTATTTGTTCAGTTTATGTACTCAGCTGTGGTTTTAAAAGTGGTATTATTCAGAATATATCAGGGAATCACAGTCTCTGCAAATGTTATACCTGTTTGTTACAAGTTATATTTTATACAGTCAACATATTTATATTTGTTCTATATTTCTGAATGGATATAATGCACTTATTTGCTTTTATGAGTGACCGATTGCACTTGTGAAGTTTAACAGTGAAGAAAACTGTAAGAAGAAGAAGTCCAGATAAGCATTTTAAAACCTCCTCACCCAGTTTGTGTGCCATTGTGTGCAACAGGCGTCTTTACACGTCATCATTTGTGCAAGATAAAGTTATTATTATGTTACACTAATCTACAATGTCTGTCAAATAGAGCGCCTTTGGAAAATTCAAGAACTGGTGAGTAGGCTTAGTATAGCGACAGTATTTCACGTCTCACCTATTTCAATACATATTTACATCTTTCTAGTCCCCCACCCATGCTGCCAAGAAGGAGAGGTAAGCCTGTATGTTGTTAAAAAACTATCTTTCATTGTGCATTTTTATTGTTATAATTAACCTTGGGATAAAAGAAGATCTGACTCAGAGATATTTGTTTGTGCAGATGACCATGCAGAACCTGAAAGGCAACAGGACGAGAATGTAAATTTGTAAACCAGTTGCACACACATAGTCTAATATTCCAATCATGTTTGCATTTACAACCATATTTTGCAGGAGGATGATGATGAGTATGGCGACATGTATGAGGTGCCTCCGTGTGAGCGCACCATTACTGTCCCACAGATATCAAGAGAGGAAAACATTTATCTGGGTAATTTAACTTAAAAATCACATGACCTTCGCATGACTTTGTGCTGATCTGATTTGCATTTGATGATTAACAGAGAGGACATCCAGCCCTGCTCCTCATCAGAGACGGATTCCTCCTCCTCCTCTGCCAAACTTTTCAGTAAATGTTGAACTGTGGACATTTTAATAGACTGTCTGGGTAATTTAACCCAGCCTTTAAAACTGAATCTGCGTCATGTTTTTACAGAAACCCATATCTGGAGATGTCTTAAGTTCTCAAAACATTAAACGTAAGACAAACATCCAATTAATGTTATTATTACAGCGTAGTACCTCAATAAGAGTTTAATTTAATGCACTGTTTGTTGTAGCACCTGATGTGAACAGAACAGCCAAACCAGGGAGGATGAAGATGACTGCGCCGCCTCCTCAACCAGACGAGGGTAAGACTTTTGCATCATCAGTGTTTTTTAAAGGTTGCACTGTGTAACTTTTCTTTCTGGGGTCTTGTCCTCATGGAGGTGCTCATTGTTTTTCCTGGGATGAGATATTTTTTTTATTTTTTTTGTGGATTAATTGATTCTTACCGAGAGCAGGCTCGCCTCTCCCCAGATCTGACCTTCAATTTGACCTGGAGGCAACAGTGGAGATAGATGTAAAAACCTGCACATAATTGATTTTTTAAATTGGTTTGGACTGCGGGAAACATACTGTACTGGACATGGGGACATTTATTATATTTTACTGCTAGTGTCAATGATGAACTGTTAGTCTTATAATGTAATCGTAATGAAATGTGTATTTTATTGTGTGTTCACCTGCACAGACTGCACATGGAAAGTAACTGTAGCTAAATCTGGTACAAATCATCTTTTCTTTTGTAACATTAATGAATTTGTACATGGTCCTTGACAAATAAACAAATAAAGAAAGAAAGATTTTAATGCCATATTGTGAAGCATTGTAGAAAAAGCAATAAGATCTCTGCAGATGGAGGAGGACCCTCTGTCCCCACACCAGAAAAGTTACACAGTGGACTTTAATAGATCTCATATTAAAGGGGAGCTCTGACAAATTAAATGAACTCGCACATCACTTGCAAAACAAAGAACAACACTGCCCTCTCGTGGTGAATATAAGGTATAACAAGACAGTGGAAAAGAATAGTAATATTATAAACACTAAAAGTATTGAACATGTTTACATTTTTTGTAAGTTTATCATATAGTTGCCCTCCTACAAGCAGAACCGGAGTCTATATATATATATTTTTGTGTGTGTACCATATGATTATAGGTCTTTCATCCACCTACATCAAACTGTTCTTCTTCCTGTCCAGGTGGAAATTAGTATTTATGCTATAACCTGGCACCAAACATCTTTCCTGTTTTTTAAGGTCAATGTAAAGTCGTGCACTGTCCCTGTCTAAATAAAAGCATACCATTTCTATATAGTATAAATTGTATACATACCAATTATAATAAGTAGACCTATTTAATAAGATATGTTGAAAAATCCTAATAATAATCACTGATATGCATCTTGAACTTATCCTCTTAATGATGTTTAAATCCTGTGTCTTTCAGAAGTATATTTGGATCCAAATGAAGAACAGGTGAAGAATGATTACCATAACAATAATTTATCATGTGAATATATTATATTATCATCATCTCTTATTTTTAGGAAGACGCTGAGGATCTGTACTTGGAGCCAGAGGGTAACATGCACAGACTGTTATTATTTATGGAGTATGGATTGGGTTTTTTTTTCTGTTTTTGTTTGATTTTGGCTTTGACACACTGAATATCTCCTGGCGTGTAGCATGTGCTCTGCCTCCTAACGAAACCAAGAAGAAGCCTCCATTCTTCAAGCCAGCGATCCTGCCCTCAGACCTAAAGTAAGTGTTAATCCAGATGTGTTCATAGTATAAATCCATGGGTGTAAAGTGCATTTAACACCACATGAACTTCTTAAACCATCGAGGGACGTTCCAATAAAGTACATACAATAAAAATACTCCAAATCCACCCAGATATCATTGAGCTGTTCTTGACTTTTGCTGAGTTTGTTTTTTATTCAGAAAAAAGTGAGAAATAATGTTCTTTTCTTGCAGACTGAAGCTGCCTATTCCACCAGACAAACTGGTATGTTTTTTCTATATCTAATCTAGCCAATCTAATCAAATCTAATCTATCTATCTATATTTTTTTTACTGTTTGTAGAGTTCACCCACAGCAACAGGTCAGGCCAGTTACATCAGTGATTACTTAAATAATTATGTAATTAAAAAACATGAATTGACCATATTTGATGTTTATAGCTCCAGAAGTTGAAGCGAGGAGGTTCAGTTTACCAAAGTTGACTCCTCCAGTTCCAGGCAAACCACGACCACCAACAAACCAAAAGGAAAGGTTAGCGTAATAATGAGAAAAACACCTGATATTAGTCTAAAAAAACATTACCAAAAGTCGTGAGACCTTTATGTTTAAACTTTAGCCGCCCGGAGCCCCCTGCGCTGGAGAATATACCTGTAGGTAAGACGAATGTGCTTGAATTAAAAGGTCAGAGAGGTAACTTTTCCTCCACCTGCTTGTCTCCCTGGAGATGTTAAATGGCTGTACACTCAATCTCCATCACGATGAGCAGGTAACACCACCAAGATACCGCCAAGATACAGGTCAGATCTGTGCAAAGGCGACCTCGTGCACAGTGCAAATGTATTATTGTCAGGGTTTTATTTTAGCAATGCAAACTTCTAGGCAAACCAATAACATCTTCATGGAGACAAGCTGGATGTGTGCCCCCATTAGAAAATAACATAGTGCACCTTAAAGCTAAAATCTAATGTTCTGTTTTGTGTAAATGATTTTTTTTTTTGTTTGTAGCGTCTTTTGGAAGTGGAAGAGTGAAATCTCCTAATGAGGTAACACTGACTACATTTACATGCACACAAAAAATCCAATCTTAACCTGATTTCTGGAGTTTAGATTGTAAAAATGTCGTGTAAAGAGTCACATCTGATGAGGGTATTCACATTTCTTTGATTGTTCACACCTGTGCAGATTTCAACAAGTAAAATTATGCAAATAAAAGGCAAACTCATGTAGCAAAGATAAGAATGAAAGAGATTGAAATTAATATTTAAAAATTCATTGTACTTTATTTTGCAAATGCAACAGTTCCTCTAAAAATTCACTGAACTGACACATTTGATGATCAGATTTGTTTTTCTTATAAACACACACCACAAATCAGATCTAATTATAAAGTTATCTGATTATGCTCGTTCCCTGATAGCATGGGTGTCCAAATTTTTTTTTTACTGAAACATATTCAAAGCGAAGGGCCACAAAACAGTGGTCAATACTTTGATTTCAGATGGATGTATTTGATATAGTTTTGATGCCAACACCATAACTTTTAATAAAGCTTGGAACGTGAATTTTAGGTCGGTTTCACAACAAAATGGGGTATTATTGAGGTCATGGTGGTAGAAATACTTAAATTGCTGAAAAATCGTCTGTATGATCAATTGGACCAGTTCAGCAGAAGGTCTGAGGGCCAATAAAAAATTATCTGAGGGCCGCATTTGGACACCCCTGCCTTATAGCTACTGGTCACGTAAATGTCCTTGTAAATGTCTAAACCTCGGAGATAAATGAATGTTTCTCTCAGAACAGAGAATGGTTTGCTGGAGATTGTAACAGGAAAACAGCTGAGGACCTTTTACTGAGTGTTAATAAGGTGTGTGGTTTATCTGCCATTTCACAGACATAATTATTAGATCAATAATTAAAAAAATCCAACTTCTCTCTGCTATAGGACGGTGCTTTCCTGATCCGAAACAGCTCAACACATAACGCTCATCAGCCATACACTCTTGCCGTGTTATACCAGCATAAAGTGTACAACATCCCTGTTCGCTTCTTGGACGATGCACAAGGATACGCTTTAGGAAAAGAGGGCAAGAAGAACGAGGAGGTAAAGTGTCAGTGGAATCACATGTGTTCCCAATAAATTAAAACAACTTTCATACAATCATAACCTTACTGAGGTCAAAAACACAAGCTGGTTTAAGTTGTATCTGGCAACCCAACACAAGGACTTTAATTATCTTCCTGCTTGGATAATTGGCTTGAGAACCAAAAACTTCATCATCAAAAAGGATTTATTTGAACAAAACCTAAACTACTTATAAAAACATATGATTTAAATGTATTTCCTTAATATCTGAGGTCAATATAAGCAGCTACATTTTATAGAATAATCCTACGCTACCTTCAAATGCCAAACTTTGATGTAATGACACCCTCTTTTGTGTTTCTCTTCAGATTTTTAGCACTCTGGATGAGATGATTTCTTATCACCAAAACAACCAGCTGCTTTTGATTGACAGTAAGAGCCAGGCCAAGCACACGACATACCTGACTTACACCGCTCATCTGTGACTCCAGAGCCACCAGAGACTCGTCCACTAAACCAATCTATTTATTTTATAACATTATGAGCATGATTTTTACACTATGATTATGTTTCATCATCTCCTCATCAGGGTAGTGAATTAGCAGAACATTTATAGGACCTGATTTTCTTTTTTTTTTGGGTCATTATGTGAATCATACACTTTTTGCTGTACATTTTCCTCTTCACAAATGAGGCTGTTTATAATTTGTTGCACAATATGATGCTGTATGTTCATATTTTCTTGAACTGCAAAGGTGTATTGTTTTACCCTACATGTTTCATTCAACATAAATGCAAAAATGCAATGCAATAGAAACACACTGAAAGGTTTTATAACTCTAAATACATAACTGTAAATGTGCTGGTTTCCAATTAGATGTGTGTGTGTCATAAATAACGCTTTAAAACTGTAAAAAAAAAATTAAAACTGTGTTGAATATCTATTTTAAGCCTATATTCCATGACTTAATCCCATCAATGAGCCTATAAACAAGTGTGTTTTTGCAGTAAGTGTGTTTTTATATGGGTTTTAATCTTGAGTACAGGCAGTAATCCCTCTGATCCAAACATGGGCCTGTCTTTAAATCTGAAACAGTAGTATAAGTTAACTTCTTGGTGTCAGTCCTGGGTCTTATTTGCTGAAAGTTGTTGGAGTGAGTGGAGGGGAGAGAAAAGGGTGAAGAGGCTGCGGCGGAGGGCTACACAACAACTCTCCACCTCATGATCCAGACAGTAAAACACGCACTATATCATATGAACACGCACTTTTATTAGTTGCACTTGCATTTATTCCCAGCTCCAAGTCACAGGACCTTCTCTAGGGCATTCCCCACGCTCAGCTCAGTGTTTGTTGCGTGCACTAGTTTTCTTAGCGGAGGCATGGTATTTCCTACCCAGAGAGCTCCAGCAGGGGGCTACTACTGAATGGGAGTGTGCACAGAGGATCGGTGTATGCGCTGCAAACCTCCACAAGAGCTCCCTGCTGTTGTCCATCTTTATCTTGACTTTTCCGGGGTCGTTTGGGACAAGACCACCACTCCTGGCTGCGTCACCCCTTCCCCTGCCCTCCTGTGGAACCTCCAGAAGCTCCAGACATGGCTCAGATCCTGCCCATACGCTTCCAGGAACATCTGCAGGTATGGATAGATAGGAAGAGCGCACTGGGAATCCCTAATGCGGGGCGCGTTGC
This sequence comes from Periophthalmus modestus, assembly GCA_019594935.1. NCBI lineage: Eukaryota > Metazoa > Chordata > Actinopteri > Gobiiformes > Gobiidae > Periophthalmus > Periophthalmus modestus. Next base: position 3,725,876 of record JAIEZT010000012.1, on the reverse strand, counting down.
TTTAGTGACAGCTCTTGTGCTCTGTTATTGCTGCACCCGCTCGACACATGTCACATTGAATTGGTATGTGAAACAGGGAGCAGGGTGGTGCTCAATATAGCCACAGGCCTAGTTTGCTTCTGCAGGGACGCGGCCAGATGATGACTGTGCACGCACCACGCTCTAGTGCGCCTCTGTGTTTACCCCGGTGTCTTTTGGGAGGGGAGAATGGGAACATACCGGTGTGTTCAGGTGTTTATGCCACACTTGAGACCTGAAATGCACCTTAGCCAGGATAATAATGGGACTATTGCCTTATATGTTGTTATAAATTGTTAATTTCTATGGGAACTCTACCAATTTTTCAAAAACAAACCAGGACTAAACCAGGAACAAACCAGGAACAAGCCAGGACGAAACCAGGACTAAACCAGGACTAAACCAGGACCAAACCAGGATCAAACCTGGACCGAACCAGGACTAAACCAGGACTAAACCAGGACTAAACCAGGACTAAACCAGGACCAAACCAGGACTAAACCAGGACTAAACCAGGACCAAACCAGGATCAAACCAGGACCGAACCAAGACTAAACAAGGACTAAATCAGGACCAAACCAGGATCAAACCAGGATCAAACCAGGATCGAACCAGGACTAAACCAGGACTAAACCAGGACCAAACCAGGACCAAGCCAGGACTGAAAAAGGACAAAACCAGGACCGAACCAAGACCGAACCAGGACCGAACCAAGACCGAACCAGGACCGAACCAGGACCAAAGCAGGACCAAACCAGAACTAAACCAGGACTAAACCAGGCCCAAACCAGGACTAAAATCCATGGATAGCCTCTGCAGTCAGTCCTTGCAGTCTGTTTTCATTTATGAAAATTTTTATGATGACTACTGCATACTTCATTTTTAGTAGGCTTGTCTATTCAAATTATAACTGCAAATGCTTTAACCTGTAGGCGATGACATTACCCACATTGACATGCTTTACACAATTACAAAATCCAGATGAGCCAAGGATTTTACGCTCGAAACATGTCAATTGAAAGCACGGTTCATCTCAGCGCAATGATAACTTCAGACAAACATGGAAAAGACTCTCGTCCCTGGCGTTTAATACAGGATATCTTGGTATTTTATTGTTCTTTTCTTATGTATTGCGTTATCTGCATATTTGTTTTTATTGTCTTTTATGTGAAGCACTATAATTTAGCCTACTCTTTCCTCTTCTCTATAAGTGTTAATGCTATACTACTAAAGGTCCCGTTCCATAGGTCTTGAGGCCAAAAGAAAAGTTTGTGACGTGCCCCTGCCCCGGCTGTAGACCGTTGTTATGGCAACAGTAGGCAGTGAAATGGCCTTTCACTAAAACCAGCTCCAACCCCCATCTCTTCCTCTCCAGAAGCTCCTCTTTCTTCAGCCCAAGCAGACCAAACTCTGAGCCCACTTCAGCAGCACTAATGGATGAAGACACCTTAACTTATGCCTGAGTTATATTTTTAATTAGACCTGCAACTTCCACCCCTTTTACCAGCAGAGAAAATCTTCCCTTTGGTCCTTGTTAACTGGAACAGATTTAGGTGCCACCCGGGCTGTGAAATACTGGATTTGCCCTGCTCATATCCCCCTCTGAATCTAGGTGGCTCCAGTCGAGTGAAAAATGCTTGGAATTTGCAAACCCAAGACTTCGGGCCTCAAGTTCACTTTATTCTTTGGCCTGGTATTTACAGCTCTGTCTAGTGTCTGGGTTCAGCAGTGCATCCAGGTACCACCCAGTTGCGCTAATTCTTCTCAAATAAACAGCCAACAGTTGCACTACACATACCTGGAGTCAACCATTTCCACGAATAACTGTTGGACAAATCTGAATCTGAACTGAGCATTACATTGATTCTTTTACAGAACCAAGTGCCAACATCTAGTTCTAAAAAAAATGTTTAAGATAAGCTATTCCTTGTTGAACTCTTTGACCCCTCTTAGTGTCACTGGAGCAACCTGTCAGGAGCAGTGGGCGACCGCAGGGACACATCTCCTCATCTTGAGCTTTGGTTTTGGCAACACCGTCTTAGCTGGAGGAGTTTGTCTTGTTTTTCATGTTTTATGATGAGGGGAGAACCGGACTGCCTGAATGAAACCCACAGATGTAGAAAACATGGAACATTCAGACAGAATTTGTATTTCTTATTCTGTTATATATATGTGGGAAATAAAGATTGATCCAGGCTGCTTTCCCACTTCTGTAATGTTTGTGTTTGACATACTGTGGGGTCGTGGAGTTAATCGCTTTATAATCAATATCAAGATTCAGGCATTTCTAATTGACAATACGGTTGGTTCAATTTAATCAAGAGGTTTTTACTCTCGATGCTCTGTCAGTAAAAGCATGTGGTTTGGAGCAGAGTGAAGTACAGATTTTAAGGAATAAATGTTGCTATTGTTTTCTGTTAAAAGAGAAAGATTAAAAGTTTGTATTTTTATAGCAAAAGATGAAGTTTAAATCTGTCAACTGGACAAATTGTTGTAGGAGTAGAAGCCGCTTCTTCAGTTTTGTATTTTTATCTACAGGAAGTGGATATTGTTTTTAAAAAGACACATTTAAACTAAACAGAAATCATGATCGATCAGAAAAAGATAGTCAAAGTCATATCGATCAGCTGTAGTCAAGACATAAGACAAGTCAGTTTTACTACACGTGCCCATTTACAGCATCTTACAGGCTACAGCTTATTCACTGCTTCCATTATCAGATACAATAGGCAGATGAGGTCATCCTGCTAATTTAGACCCAGCAAATCACATCACGATCGGAAGCACCAGAAGGAAATCAGCTCATCACTCTGCCTGGAACACTGCACCGACTGCTGCAGATAACCACGACTGCCTGGGTTCTTTCAGTAACTAACCAGTAACGACTAGTGTTGTCAGAATGCCAAAACGTCAAACTGGATCTCGAAATAAGACAGAGATCCCTGCAGCACAAGAGCAAGCGCTGAATTCAAATGTGATACTTACCCTTAACTGGTCTATGACTCATCAAATACCATCAGTGCCGCATCATTGTTACACTTAAGCCACAAAGGCCATTGGGACATATCTGTGCTCAATGTAATAATATTTTCAACATATTAACTTTCATTTTCATACCAACACATATTGATAGAGGTTGTTTTCTGGAGAACTTCCCTGTGCACAGCCTGTCTCACTGTTTATTTATCAGTGCAGCTTGTCTTCCTCACTTTTTCTGGCAGTACGCCTGTAGTTGGTAGATGCTGGACTGTTCTCAAAGTTCCAGCTCCCACTCTTTACCGAAGGTCTTTCAAATGTCAAATAACCAATAAACTAATTGTTGATTTTACTGAAAAACACATGATCATTTTAGTTTTCACCACACACGAAAGGTTGGTGCTCTTATTCCAGCCGTAAGTACATTTATAATAAGTAAATTGCAAAGTTATTAGTGTGATATATTGTAATGTATATGATCTGTTTAGTATCAGAAAATATACATAAAAACAGAAGTATCAAGTATCTGACAATATGAAAAAACATGCAAATTAACTGTAGCTACAAAGCTCAGATATTAATTTGAAGTATAAAAGTGATCCATTGTTATCCCTCTTCCCACGCTATTCCCATATTATTACTTATTATTTACTAAATGTTGTCAATAAATCAACAAATAATATAAAACAACACCCATTTGTTGTATTTGGTTAACATAAAATCATAATTCCTGAGTTCACAATATAATAAAAACTAGAAAATAATATCAGAGATGAAATATGACAAAGAAAAAATAAGTAATTTAATTTACTCTTTATTCAGAAAATGTATGTCTTTATATCTGGCTGTTTATATCATGTTAACTTTACTTTATGATTCAAAAAGTTTTATTCACATACCTGGTAAATGCTGTAGTACTAGACAGTGTAAGTGTAATGTCAGTGAATAATTGTGACATTTCTTCTCATAAAAATAGTAACACTAAAATTTTGTATTTGACATCCTTGACATGACTGCAAATACGATTGAAAATATCCAAAAAAATCAAACCATCCGGCCTCTTGTTCCTGTTTTGCAGATGACAAAGTGAAATGTCTCAGCAGTCACAGACAGTCCTGCTGCATTTGCCAACAGCGGATAGTGGAGTCCTTGTGATGAGTTTTGGGATTCCTTTCCGCTTGCCTCAGACTGCATAATACGCTCTGTCTAGTCATCAGAAAGAGGGCATGTTTTGGGCTCCCCTTCGTGGTTCATATTGCCTTTTTTTTCCTGGAAATCACTAAACAGAGACACTTTCATGTGCTGGACTTAGTGACGAATCTAACTACAGTCAGTTTGTTAGATTTTATAGTTGTGTTATTGCTTTATTTTGATGGTAATATATTTGCTTATTGGAGAAAAAGGCACTTCTTGTTGTGTGACCTAATATTCGTTAAAAGCCGAGACCTGCTTTTGTTTAAAAATACACACACACACACATTTGTTCTACAAGATTAATTGAAATCGATCTGAAATAGCCGTTTGAATGGCCAGTTACTACAAAACACAAAGCTCTTATTTGTTTCCTAACCCTGTATTTTCACACCGCTAAAACCTGTTCAGAAATGCATGTGATTCTTACACTGGTTTAGCGGTTCACATTTCACAGTTGTGCTAATGAGCCTGTGAACTGAATCTTCATATTATAAAAAGGCAAATCTAATTACAGTTGCTGCACAGTATTAGCCTCAATCAGTTCTATGCTATTCTTACTTTTGCATTCATGAAAGATTGACATTTTATTGCTTTGTGTCATTGCAGCTGCAGAACCTGGGAGTGAATCCGGCCAACATTGGGTTCAGTTACCTGACCATGGAGTCGGATAAGTTCATCTGCATCCGGGAGAAGGTAGGCGAGCAGAACCAGGTGGTGATCGTGGACCTGTCTGACCCCACCAACCCCATCAGGAGGCCCATCTCTGCCGACAGCGCCATCATGAACCCTGCCAGCAAGGTCATCGCTCTGAAAGGTAGAGGATGCATGTGAGGCATAGGCCGACTGTTCACACTGACCGACTGCCCACTGATTATTACATGAGAAATACCATGTTGTGGTGAGAGAAAAAGTGCTCTAATATCACAGGATGAGCGGCGAAACGTCTTGACTCATATAACTTTTCCCCAGTTGACAGAATAGAATTTTCTTTTGTTGTATATATAGAAAAAAAAGCTGTAATCACTTTTGTTTCATGCTTGCAACTCAACCTAAAATGCGCATTGGTCCTATTAATTGAATCTGGCAACCCAAAACATGGAGCACATTCAACTTTCTGATTAATTTTCTGATGGAGAAAAATAAATGTGTTTTAAATTATGAATAGATCAAAATTCCAAGTGTTCACCATGAATTTAACTAATTTATTTCATGTCTGTACACCAGTAGATAATGTTATAGGATTCTTACATACAATACTTTCTTTCTTGTCCTTTTTACTTCATATAACACATGTTCTTTTGTATCTGATATGCCCCTATACAGATAAATACATGCACACAGTAAATGGTCACATGTTCACAGAGCGCTTTTCCACTTTCAAGGCACTCAAAGCTCCTTACATCAAAGAACCGCTCACCCATTCACTCACACATTCAATACACCAGTGTACACAGACACTGGGACAAGGTGGGTTAAGTGTCTTACCCAAAGATACCACATTCAGATGTACGCATGCATACACTGCTACTGTTTTCTGCAGTGCTGTATAGGTCCACAAATTACTTACATTAAAACATGCCTACAATGCACTCTGCCCTATTACCCAAGGATTACATCGACTGCGCAGAAACCCCTAGAGTGCTGATCAGGACATTTGTGCTTAATGCTGCCTCTCCATCCTCCTTCTGTCCTGAGGGGATACAGTGCCATGTTTGCCCTTTCATTCTGCTCTCTCAATGCCATGTTTGCCCTTTCATTCTGCTCTCTTAAATCTTTACTTGATTGATACGTTTCTTTTCCTCTTCTGCCTTCTGTCTTTTTTCAGACGGTGAGTAGTTCTTGGTGCGTCAGCTCATCTGTGTGATAACACTCTCTCATAAGAAACATTAACTCCCTGTTTCCGCACATTTTCAAAGTGACAGACTAGCACAAAACATTTTGGCCTGTCACGATAACGAATTTTGAAGTTGTCTGTGTCTGTGAAGTCTGTGTAATCCCTCAGTCGTCCAGGTCTGATCCATAGCAAAGGATGAAGTTTAAATCTGTCATCTGTCCTACAACAATTTGTCCAGCTGACAGATTTAAACTTCGTCTTTTGCTATGAATTTTGAAGTGTCATATATAGCTGAAGTAAATATAGACGATAAATGATAATTGAAACCAAACCATAAAGAATTAAAAATAAATGGAAGAATGCAACACTTTAGTAACTAGTTATATCTATAATGAGTCATAGAAGTTCATAATTCAACCTTCTACAGCTCATGTTACCATATTGCAAAAGAAATCTCCCACTAGCGCAAAGAAAAAGTGCATACGATAAGTATTAACCCACATAATAACTGTTCCATGTTTTATATATTAAATGATAGGTTGATAAAGTATTTATCGTGACAGGCCTACATTTATAATTATATTTACAACCATGCTGTATAGAAACACGTCAAAGGCTTAACTTTCATATCAGCCATGCCATTTATTTGGTCACATTTCGCTATTTCACCATGAAAAAACATCATCAGTGTTTCTCAGTGTAGCTTTACTTTCACTGTTTGACCAAATCACATATCATTATTCACATTTGCATGAAAAAGTTTATTTTTTTAGTAGATTCCTCTTGACATGTCTCACTGAGTTTCACTTGATTTGGCTCCAGCCGCCAAGACTCTACAGATCTTCAACATAGAGATGAAGAGTAAGATGAAAGCTCACACCATGACAGAGGAGGTCATGTTCTGGAAGTGGATATCTGTAAACACTATCGCTCTGGTCACGGACACTGCCGTCTTCCACTGGAGTATGGAGGGAGACTCACAACCCACCAAAGTGTTCGATCGACACACAAGTCTGGCTGGATGTCAGATTATAAACTACAGAACTGACGAGCAGCAGAAGTGGTTACTTCTCGTAGGGATTTCCGCACAGGTGAGAAGCATGTACATGTTTACTCACGTCCTCTATATCTGTCTGTTTAATCCAAATGCACGAGGCAGAAGAATGTGAAATATGTAGTAATCGCTGATCTACATGTGTTTTTCATTACAACATTGTCTGAGTGATCATGTGATAAAGTATACTCTCCTTTGATATTCTGTTTCAAAGCAAAATCGAGTGGTGGGGGCCATGCAGCTGTACTCTGTGGACAGAAAAGTGTCCCAGCCCATCGAGGGCCACGCGGCAGCCTTTGGGGAGTTTAAAGTCGAGGGAAATGCCAAGCCATCTACACTGTTCTGTTTTGCTGTTCGATCACAGGCTGGGGGAAAGGTGAGCCCTATGAATAACATTTCTAAGATTTGTGAGTATATTATAACATCTATAATTAACCTGTACAAGCCTACAGACATGCACACCTCTCACTCACTGACCACACTTTGTTTCATTTTTGGTTTTGCTGTCAGTCAGTACAAGTTTAAACCACAACTTACTAAGAAATACTATCCATAGAATACAAAGAAATGCTTTGTAACCGGAAATTTCTTTCTAAATTTAACAGCGTTCTGATAACTGTCCACCACCTTAATCAACAGCATTCACACCAAATGCACAAGAATATGCTCAAATCAGTAGTCATTCTTTGTACAGGGTGGCCCAGAAGTCACTGACACTTTTAAATCTTCAGTAGCTCATATAATTCTTAAGTTATACTCACCAAATTTTAGCAGTAGATAAACTGAACCTTCTGAGATTTTCGGCAATATATATGGTTATAATTGTTCACTTACACTTGAACTTATAACTACTTAAACTAGGGGAAGTAAAAATGACCTAATTTGGCTCTTATTTGATCCTTGATATCACATTTGAAGTCATTTATTGTCTGAGGTTTATTCACAAACACCTTTTCTTTAAGACAGCCTCACAGGAAGAAATCGGGACTAGTCAGGTCTGTGGAGATCACATACTGCCCCCTGTCTTTGAAAAACACTTATTATTCCTTTAATGGCATTTACTCTTGGGGCATCTCTGGTATTAAAATGTCGACGGTAACACTGCTGGGTTTGTGAATTTGACCCATGTGACTCAAAGTACCACTGTACAATGAGGGTTCGTTCCTCGGTGCTGCATTTGCTCAGATTAATGTCAGAAGGGTCGTTCTAAATGCTCTGAAAAAATAACAGAAAAATATGTAGAAACAAAAAAGTTATGATTTTTTTTCAACTGCCAGTGACTTTTGAGCCGCCCTGTACTTGTAAGAAAATGAGTCTTTTCTATTGTAGCTGCACATCATTGAGGTTGGTCAGCCTGCTGCAGGAAACCAGCCGTTTGCCAAAAAAGCAGTCGATGTGTTCTTCCCTCCAGAGGCACAGACAGACTTTCCTGTTGCTATGCAGGTAATTTATTCATCTATTATTTTACGAGATTATGTAGGTCATTACGTTGCCATGGGTTACCTTCTGCTCTGTATTTTCAGATTGGTAATAAACATGGTGTAATATATTTAATCACAAAGTATGGGTACATTCACTTGTATGATCTGGAGTCTGGAGTGTGTATCTATATGAACCGAATCAGTGCAGAGACTATCTTTGTAACTTCACCTCATGAAGCAAACTCAGGAATTATTGGGGTTAATAAAAAGGGACAGGTAAGGATATTATAGTTTTTTTAATGACTTATTTCATTTTTATTGGTATCATGTACTAATTATCATGTGCTATATATATTTCAGGTGTTATCAGTCTGTGTGGAAGAGGAAAACATTGTGAATTATGTTACAAACGTCTTGCAGAACCCAGACCTAGCCCTGAAGATAGCGGTCAGGTCAAATCTCGCAGGTGCAGAGGAACTTTTTGCCAGAAAGTTCAATACTTTGTTTGCCCAAGGAAGTTATTCAGAAGCTGCAAAGGTTGCCTCATCAGCTCCAAAGGTATGTTAAACCTAACCTTTAAAGCAAATAGGTCCGGAAAGTATGTGCACCAGGTGAATTTACATTATTGTTATATTCTGGTTAGGGATGGGTGTTATATGGGTTTCAATATTGATATCAGAGGGCTTTTCTAAATATATAATCAGTCTGATGTAGAAAATGTAGCCGATATTTAGCATAGATATTTTTTTCTAAGCTGCTCCAGTCTCTGTTTGCCCATGTGTCAATCCCAGTTTCACCAAATTTGCCTTTTTGAAGAGTCTATTGAGTAAAAATTGAAATAGAAATAAAATTAGGATAAAAAGAGGTTGTATATTTGCATTATCTCATATCACAGATAGATACATTTTTGTTAATAAGTTAATTTGTGGCCTATACTAAAATCTGGGATGGGTTTGAAAAGGTATCTGTGTTAGAAAATATCAGATTTTGGTCAAAGCAGCACAAATATGGCATCACAGTTGACTCAAAAAAAAATAGCTCGTTATGGTTCAGTTAAGGTCGCTTATATTTATGTTATGGTTCTGTCTGGGGTCCTTAGGGCATCCTGCGCACAGCTGAGACCATCCGAAAGTTCCAGAGTGTCCCTGCTCAGCCAGGCCAGGCCTCCCCTCTGCTGCAGTACTTTGGGATTCTGTTGGATCAGGGACAACTCAACAAATACGAGTCTTTGGAGCTGTGTAGACCAGTGCTTCAACAGGGCCGCAAGCAGCTCCTGGAGAAGTGGCTGAAGGAGGACAAGGTGAAATTGGACACTGGACACTGTATTAATCTATAATTTTACTCATGTAATTAAACATTGATTTTTGCTGTGTTTCATAGTTAGAGTGTTCAGAGGAGCTGGGGGACCTGGTTAAGAACTATGACCTCACTTTGGCTCTCAGTGTGTATCTCAGAGCCAATGTCCCAAACAAAGTCATACAGTGCTTTGCCGAGACCAATCAGTTTCAGAAAATTGTGCTATATGCCAAAAAGGTTGGTAACTTTATTTTCTTGTTGCTTTTATCTTTCTTCTTTCTTTTTTCTTTATTTGTCATGGAAAATTCATTAACCTTACAAAAGAAGAGATGATTTGTACCAGATTTACCTACATGTGCAGTCCCTGGGCTGTGAACACACAATAAAATACACATTTCAATACGATTACATTATAAGACTAACAGTTCATCATTAACATTAGCAGTAAAATACAATAAATGTCTCCCTGTCCAATACAGTATGTTTCCCGCAGTCCAAACCAATAAAAAAAATCAATTATGTGCAGGTTTTTACAGTAAATACAAACATCTAGTGTCGTCATGATGCTGAAATTTTAATACCAAGGAAAAAGCTTGATATGTAATACCAATTTTAATACCACAAGGACAAGAAAAACATGTTTTTTAGACAATAGAAGCATTAACACAATTTACATCGGAGTTAATAATGCTTTTTTATTTTATGCTAGTTCTAATATAGGTTCAGACCATTCTAAAAGGTCAGCAAAGCTCCGATCTTGTCCTTTTGTATGCGACATTTCTTTGATATTTGTTCAGATCTATTTTCGCGACCAGTTTTAGTGTTCAATATTATGCTGGTATCGCTATTAATTTCATATATAGAGAAGAATTCAGATGATATAACTTTAATTAACTGATAAATGATGTTTTTATCTTCAAAAACGCAGGTGGGCTACTCCCCAGACTGGATTTTTCTGCTGAGAAATGTCATGAGAGTCAGTCCGGACCAAGGCCTGCAGTTTGCTCAGATGTTGGTTCAGGATGAGGAGCCTCTGGCCAATATCAACCAGGTGAAAGGCATCGGATACTCTCCTCCTCTCTCTTCTTTTCAGTACACACACACACACGAAGAAACACAGAGGTCCGCCTGTGTTGTTTCAGATGTGGCGGCAATGCGAGGAATTCTTAGTTCATGACCCTTTACTTAACTTCTCCATTTAATTCACTGGCCGTACGACTGTGGTGTGGGAAGCAGAACCATGTAAATGCAGAACCATGTCTTTTAAAGCAGATATTTAAAAGCGCACTAGGTAATTTTACCACCTTTTGTTTCCATGGAGATGATATTGCTTTGCCTGGAATTTTCCACATGGCATTTTACGTATCTACCTCTATGGAGAAAAGTAAATGATGCCACTAGGCCAAGTTACAGGCGGATCTGTGGAGAGGCGTGTCGTTTAGCCTATTTCTTTAACATGGAGACAAGTAGGCAGCAGACCCCCACCAGAAAAGTTCCATAGTGCACCTTTTTCACTGTCGGAAAACAAAAAGAATTATGAGATTTATTTTTATATAACAGAAAAATGCAGGTTTGTTTTACTTTGGCAAATACTTTACCATGTTACTCTTTTACTGTTACTATTGTAAGAGTGTTTGTTTCTAGTGTAAGCAAAGAGGACCAAGAGTGTGAAACATAAAGTCAGAAAGTTATTTTTCCACAGGTAAAATGAACAATGGAGCAACAAACACTCCAGAAAGAACAGGAAGAGGGTCCTGAAATGTGCCTGTTGACAGTTTTTATAGTGTCTCCCAATGTATGTGTGTGTGTGCATATGAGGAGGGTCCTTTTTCTGGTCTGCACAGCGTCCTCATAAGCCCCACGCTGGTCTGCATAGCGTCTTTCATGAGTCCCCATGCGTTCCATACGTCTGCACCTCACATATTATTTACCTTAGCATTAGTAAATCAAGATACCAGTTTGACTTAGTGCTGCGCTGCTAGAAAACACCTCACACTATCCACTTTGTATGTGTTTTCCTGCAGATTGTTGATGTGTTTATGGAGGGCAGTCTGATCCAGCAGTGCACGTCTTTCCTGCTGGATGCTTTAAAAAACAACCGTCCCGCTGAAGGCCACTTACAAACCCGCCTCCTGGAGATGAACCTCATACACGCCCCACAGGTGAGGGCTACAGAGAGACACTTCAGCTTCAACTTCAACGCTATTTTTAACATGTAACTGTTACTCAAAGAAATGGTCCAATCCACACAAGACACGTCAAATTCATCAGTATCTTATTTCTAGCATGATTTATTGTTCTGTGAAGCTCTGGAAATGTATTTTTATAGATTCCTTTCAGTAATCTCTCAATAACTAAATCATTTCAATATCCATTCATATTATAATGCTGTTACCTCCTCAAAAAACATCCCAAGAGTTGTGTTTTTGTGTTCTGTTTCATTCACACATGTCGGAGTAACCCTTTATGATCAGACTTCTTACATCTCCAAAGCTCAAAATGCTCTGTTCCACCTTATGATGTCACTTAGTGGTAGTTTTCAGCTCCTTTTACCTTTTGTTTAATAGACATGGGTTGAATTGCGCAAGTGATTCTAGTGAAGGTGTGTGGAGTTTAAAAACACAGTGGAGCGCTTCCTGTATTGCCCCATGACATCACAAGGTGGAGTTTTTTTCTGTTTAGAGAGAAGAACTCAGCCTAAATATGCAGGTTTTGTTTGTTAAATGTGGGTTTGTGATGAGGAAACAACATTACAGAAGATAAAAGATCATAAAACAACATAATCTGGGCGTTTTAAAGATTTAATTGGTGGAAAATCTGCAATACATGTTTTTTTAATATTTGTATCAGTTACATGAAAGGTTTAAAAAGAGTCTCTCATTGCTCTCTGCATAAGCTGATATAATTAACCTGCTGAACCGTGACACATTGACCCAGTTTAGTGAAGAATAGTCCTGTTTTATATAGATGTGATTGTTCATGCATGTTTATTTGGTGCTTTCCTTCATTCTAGGTAGCAGATGCCATCCTGGGTAATCAGATGTTCACACATTACGACCGCGCTCACGTGGCTCAGCTGTGTGAAAAGGCTGGTCTTCTGCAGAGGGCCCTTGAACACTTCACAGACCCCTACGACATCAAGAGGGCGGTAGTGCACACGCATCTGCTCAACCCGGAGGTAAGACCCTGACCCCTACCTTTAACAGTGAGAGCTACAGTTTTGGACAATGCAGGCTTTTTTAAAATTTATTAGTATTTATTAATTTCATTTAGAAGAAAAAACAAACACAAACGCATCACTAGGCCTGTCACGATAAATAATACCTTGACTTATCATTTAGTACATGACAGGTAGATATGTTTTCTTTGTACTAATGGGAAATTTTAGTTTATTTTCGATGCTATGATCAGATTTAAGCTGTTGAGCCTTGAATTATAAACTTCAGTAACTCATTATAGATACAAACTACCTACTAAAGTGTTGCATTCTGTTATTTCTTCACTGCAATTCATTTTACTCTGGGGGAACAAAACTGAAGAAGTGGCTTGGATGAGCTGCAAAACGTCTTCACTCCTACAACTTTTTGTCCATTTGACAGATTTAACTTCGTCTTTTACTTTTTGGGGATAATTCTGCTCTATAGTTTGATTTCAACGCAATCATTTATCATTTTAATTTACTTCAGTAATATATTGTGACCAGACCTACCCATTATCATGTCAGTTTTCAATTTGACTGCAAATGTGATATAATTAATGTATTTAACTAATATAACTTTCTCTGCAACCAACACAATATCTGGTCTCAGTGGAGTCTTATAAAACCAGCTAGCCCTGTGGTTTAAACCTTTTCTTTAGCAGTTCATAATCAATTTTCACTTAAATATTAGAGCTTCAGGATGTTTAAACACATGCACCGCAAGCTTAACCTTGAATTAATAATGCACTAACTTGTAAAATGACTTTGGGCGTTTGGTGTGCTATATAAATGCTATATAAGTCTAATATAAAATTGCAAATCTAATAGCAATCTCAGTGTATGTCAAAGGTATAATTATCAGATATTTTTCCACATTTGTTCAGCCGTAGCATTATTGTTTTAATTTTTGCTCTGTGTTTCTTTCTTAGTGGCTTGTGAACTTCTTTGGCTCTTTGTCGGTGGAGGATTCTCTGGAGTGCCTCAGAGCCATGCTGTCTGCAAACATCAGGCAGAACCTGCAGCTGTGCGTCCAGGTCGCATCCAAGTACCACGAGCAGCTGGGAACTCTGGCTTTAGTGGAGCTTTTCGAATCCTTCAAGAGCTATGAAGGTAAGGACAAGTCTTGACATTTCCTGGTCATATATTGAAAGTGCATGACAGGTTTCACTACTCATTTCTCTAAAACATGCCTAGTTCTTCCTAGTTTGGTGAAGTTTATCATTTTACTTCCTGGTTGGGCACTCCATTACTGTTACATAGCAACCATAATGAAACTCATCTAATTTGCACAATAGTTAATGTTTGGCAAACACATAACATCTTCATTTTTATTACATCTATGTTTCAACTGTCAGAAAATGTTTTGTTTGTAAATTGTCCCTGCCTTTTTCCTTTATTCCAGGATTGTTTTACTTCCTTGGCTCCATTGTAAACTTCAGTCAGGACCCAGATGTGCATTTCAAATACATTCAAGCTGCGTGCAAAACGGGCCAAATAAAAGAAGTGGAGAGAATCTGCAGAGAAAGCAACTGTTATGACGCTGAAAGGGTTAAAAACTTTCTTAAGGTGCAGCAATTTGTTTTTCTTATTTGTGGTATGCACTTTTCTCAGTAGTACGCATCTTTTAAGTCTTTTTATCCTTATGTTGTTTAGGAGGCAAAGCTCACAGACCAACTACCCCTGATCATTGTATGTGACCGCTTTGATTTTGTCCATGATTTGGTCCTTTACCTCTATCGCAATAACCTGCAAAAATACATAGAAATATATGTACAGAAGGTAAGTTTCATCCAGTTTTTCTGTTTCTGTTTCTGTGTCCCTCTTATAAAGATGACTTCTCTGTGCAGGTGAACCCCAGCCGTTTGCCAGTGGTCATCGGTGGCCTCCTGGATGTAGACTGTTCAGAAGATGTCATTAAAAACTTAATTATGGTGGTAAAAGGCCAATTTTCCACTGATGAGCTGGTGGAGGAAGTAGAGAAAAGAAACAGGTAAGAAGAACAAGAAATTCTCCACCAGTCTTTGCATATTCACACATGCCAAAGCGCCACATTTGTATTTATTCTACACTAACATTTAGTAAACACAGTGGTCCCTCGCTAAATCGTGGTTCACCTTTCGCGGTCTCGCTGCAGTACAGAATGTGTTCAGCCAAATTTACATAAATGCTGGACCGCAGTGTGACTCTGAAGCGCTGTATGTTTGCAAGTTTTCTCCTCGACAAAACCCACAATGTCAATGAAACATTCTGCAGCGACAAATTTCAGAAACGCTTTGGACTTAAGTGTTTAATGACTGTCTGAGAAAATTATATAAAGTGTGTGGTGAGCCTTAAAACATGTAGAATAATTGTAAAAAATAAAGCTGACTATGAACGTAACCCCCACTGTATTTCAATTTCATGTTTAAACTGTAGGGCTGTAGTCGACTAAAGAAATTCTTGGATTGACTAGAAGGTGGAAGTAGTGTGGCATTGACAAAAGCTTTCAAAATTACTATTCATAAGCTCAAAATTACTTAAACAATTACCTATACAGACAAAACTTAGTAGGCAGCATCTTCATAAGTGGAAAGACTAAACTGTCAAGTCACTCCCAATAAAAATGTAATATTTTCTGTTAAATTGATCAGATTGAAACTTCTCCTGTCGTGGCTTGAGTCCCGTATCCATGAAGGCTGTGAGGAGCCGGCGACCCACAACGCTTTGGCCAAAATCTACATCGACAGCAACAACTCCCCGGAGCGCTTCCTGAAGGAGAATACCTTCTACGACAGTGCAGTGGTGGGACGCTACTGCGAGAAGAGAGACCCTCATCTGGCTTATGTGGCTTACGAGAGGGGCCAGTGTGACTTGGATTTGATCAAAGTCTGTGCTCCCATCGTGTTATCGTTATGTTAATACTGTATATGTGTGATACCGTGTGATGTTTCATCCGACAGGTTTGCAACGAGAACTCGCTATTCAAGAGTGAAGCTCGGTACCTGGTGCGGCGGAAAGATCCTGAACTTTGGGCCAATGTTTTAGAAGAAAATAACCCATACAGACGGCAACTCATTGACCAGGTCAGTACTAATTGTTGTTTAATGCAGGAATGTGTCGTAACTTTTGATATCAGCCATTCAAATTTTGGATTATATTTGACACAACAAACTGTAGAAGTGCTTTTATTATTTCCATTAACACTTGGGCCGCTTTTCACACCTGTTAGTCTGATTAAGTAGTTCGATTAGGGACTAAAATTGAAACATCGTACAGTTTTCATTAGGTGCAGATCACATTTTCATCACTCTTTAGCTCAAACGAACCAAACCAAAAGAAAAAAGAATAACTTATAGCTCTTAGATTGTCGGTATTCAGATTGTAAGTACAGTTTCAGATGTAAGTATAGATATAGAATATATATTAGTTTAAATATATGCATTTTGAAACGTGATATATTTATATTTTGAAATATTTCGGTATTGTCACATCATTTTGTAAGTGAATAATCTGGTATCACACATCTGCTATATTAATGTGCTATACGCTTTGGATAAACTCTATTTTTCATAGTTTTATCCCTTTTCTTGTTCAGGTTGTCCAAACAGCTCTGTCAGAAACTCAGGACCCAGAGGAGGTGTCCGTCACAGTCAAAGCCTTCATGACGGCTGATCTGCCAAATGAACTCATCGAACTATTGGAAAAGATTGTTCTGGATAACTCTGTGTTTAGTGAGCACAGGTACAATACAATTATACAGTACAATGCAATTTTGTAGCGTTTTGCTCAAGCTACTTCTTTATTTTCCCAACAGAAATCTACAGAACCTACTCATTCTCACAGCGATCAAAGCAGACCGCACTCGGGTGATGGAGTATGTCAACCGGCTAGATAACTACGACGCACCAGACATAGCTAATATCGCCATTAGCAACGAGCTGTTTGAAGAGGCTTTTGCTATTTTTATGAAGTTTGACGTGAACACTTCTGCAATACAGGTACTGCAAACACATTTTCCACATGATATTTCCACATGAAAAGTGATATTACTTGATTTTCTTTTGTATTTGCAGGTTCTGATCGAGCACATAGGAAATCTGGACCGAGCGTATGAGTTTGCAGAGCGTTGTAATGAGCCCGCAGTGTGGAGTCAGTTAGCCAGAGCTCAGCTGCACAGAGACCTGGTCAAAGAGGCTATCGACTCGTACATTAAAGCTGTGGATCCCTCTGCTTACATGGAGGTGGTCAATGCTGCCAGTAAAAACAGTAAGTCCTGTACGGCTGCAACAGTTAATCAATCAACAATGAATGAATGTGACTAATCAACTACTAAAATAATCATAATGGTATTTTCATAATCATACTCGTTATTTGGACTTTACAAATGCATGGAAGACTGTGGCATTGTTAAATCAAAATGGCAAAATAGAATGAAAAATTTGAGATTTTAGTCAATAGGTGAGGCAAGTTTATTTTTATAGCACAATCTGTACACAAAGTAATTCAACGTGCTTTACAGAATAAGAAAGACAGCAAGACAGAATGAACATTAAAAGAGAAGAGTGCAGAATAAAAAATGTATTCTATATGCACAGCTAAACAGAACCGTTTGGAGCCTGGATTTAAACGTCAGTCAGTCAGTCATCAAAGTAGAGGCCTGTCTCACATCTTCAGGAAGATTGTTCCAGATTTTTTGCTGCACAAAACTGAAATGCTGATTTGCCATGTTTAGTCCGGGTTTAGTCCTAGTTTAGTCCTGGTTTCGTCCTGGTTTAGTCTTGGTTTAGTCCTGGTTTAGTCCTGGTTTAGTCCTGGTTTCGTCCTGGTTTCGTCCTGGTTTCGTCCTGGTTTTGTCCTGGTTTAGTCCTGGTTTAGTCCTGGTTAAGTCCTGGTTTAGTCCTGGTTTAGTCCTGGTTTCGTCCTGGTTTCGTCCTAGTTTAGTCCTGAACGTAGACCTGGTTTAGTCCTGGTTTAGTACATGTTTAGCCCTGGTTTCGTCCCAGTTTCGTCCTGGTTTCATCCTGGTTTTGTGTCTGGTTTAGTCCTAGTTTTGTCCTGGTTTAGTCCTGTTTAGTCCTGGTTTTAGTCCTGGTTTAGTCCTGGTTTCGTCCTGGTTTAGTCCTGGTTTAGTCCTGATTTAGTCCTGGTTTAGTCCTGGTTTCGTCCTGGTTTAGTCCTGGTTTAGTCCTGGTTTAGTCCTGGTTTAGTCCTGGTTTCGTCCTGGTTTTGTCCTGGTTTTGTCCTGGTTTTGTCCTGGTTTTGTCCTGGTTTAGTCCTGGTTTAGTCCTGGTTTCGTCCTGGTTTCGTCCTGGTTTAGTCTGGTTTAGTCCTGGTTTTAGTCCTGGTTTCGTCCTGGTTTCGTCCTGGTTTTGTCCTGGTTTAGTCCTGTTTAGTCCTGGTTAAGTCCTGGTTTAGTCCTGGTTTAGTCCTGGTTTCGTCCTGGTTTCGTCCTAGTTTAGTCCTGATTTAGCCCTGGTTTAGACCTGGTTTAGTCCTGGTTTAGTACATGTTTAGCCCTGGTTTCGTCCCAGTTTCGTCCTGGTTTCATCCTGGTTTTGTCCTGGTTTAGTCCTAGTTTTGTCCTGGTTTAGTCCTGGTTTAGTCCTGGTTTAGTCCTGGTTTAGTCCTGGTTTCGTCCTGGTTTAGTCCTGGTTTAGTCCTGATTTAGTCCTGGTTTAGTCCTGGTTTAGTCCTGGTTTCGTCCTGGTTTTGTCCTGGTTTTGTCCTGGTTTAGTCCTGGTTTAGTCCTGGTTTAGTCCTGGTTTCGTCCTGGTTTCGTCCTGGTTTAGTCCTGATTTAGCCCTGGTTTAGTCCTGGCTTAGTCCTGACTCTGGCACCAGCAGGAGGCGGGTCCCTGAAGTCCTCAGAGTAACACACTTAATTTATCAATATTCTCTATCCAGAACACATTAGTCACCATATTCTGACATTTATTTGGTTAAAAATGTATTTTTAAAAATCCCACTGTGGAATAGAAATAATCGTTTGACTAATCTGACTAAAGTATCACAGATAAATTGACTACTACAATAATTGCCCTAATCTACAGCGCTCTTAAACTGAAATGTGAAATTATGTTCTCAACTTGTTTGTTTTCAGATAACTGGGAAGACTTGGTAAAATTCCTTCAAATGGCTCGTAAGAAAGCCCGAGAGTCATATGTAGAAACTGAGCTTATTTTTGCTTTGGCGAAAACAAACCGTCTTGCAGAACTAGAAGAGTTTGTGAGTGGGCCCAACAACGCCCACATTCAGCAGGTACAGAGGAGGTCATGTCATTTATTAAGAAAGCACAACTAGAAATCTGATCATATGTTTTTGTCCAGGTTGGAGATCGATGTTACGAAGAAGGAATGTATGATGCAGCCAAACTCTTGTACAACAATGTCTCCAATTTTGCGCGACTGGCATCCACCCTGGTTCACCTGGGAGAGTACCAGGCGGCAGTGGACAGCGCCAGGAAAGCCAACAGCACACGCACATGGAAAGAGGTAGATAATATCTGAAAACAGCTCGTGTAGTGAATACAGTTTAATAGCATGAGCATTGTAACATTTTAGCGTTGTGGCTGCATGGATTTACTCAGATTATAAAGTATATATGTGTGAACAACGAACGGATAAAAGTATAATGAGGACACCCAGCATCTCCTTGCCAAAATAAATAGCGTTTTAGCTTTATTCCTGTGTATCTCTTTACATATTTATACCACAATTTGAACGGTTTGTCACTTCCAGATGGTCACAAATGACAAAGTTGTAATAATTTATATCATTATAATGTCCTCAGCCGAGAACTCCATGTCCTTGAGTCTCCTAAGGGTCGAACTAATCAAACTAACCATGTAGCGTGTGATTCGTGCTGCTATATTTTAGTTTTCTCTCAAGTTTTAATGCTTCTGGGTGTGTTAAATGTGCACTGTGAGTCTTGATTATAAAAAATAAACTACAAATCTCATCACAATTGCAATACTTAACAAATTATAATCAGATATTCCTCCAAAACAACTTATCCCTAATGCAGACTAAAGTAATAGCACATTGATTAGTTGTGTAACAGTTGTCTTGTCTTTTTAGGTGTGCTTTGCCTGTGTGGACGGAGAGGAATTTCGCCTTGCACAGATTTGCGGCTTGCACATAGTGATCCATGCAGACGAGCTGGAGGACTTGATCAGTTATTACCAGGAGCGTGGATACTTTGAGGAGCTCATTGCTCTGCTGGAGGCGGCTCTCGGTCTGGAGAGGGCTCATATGGGAATGTTCACGGAGCTTGCAATTCTTTATTCCAAGTTTAAACCCCAGAAAATGAGAGAGCATCTGGAGCTGTTCTGGTCTAGAGTCAACATCCCAAAAGTAACTATAAAAACAAATATGTATATGCAGGCCTGTCACGATAACTACTATTATGCAATATTGGATGTTTTTGTACCTTAATTTACTGAGAAACTTTAAAAAAAAACATTACGTGAGCTGCATAAATTTGCTTTCCTCACTCTTGTAATTTAATTTTAATTTTAAATTTTTACTAAAGCATGTTTTTATGTTGCTATTAATTGCAGTTCATGTGTTATTTAAGATCTGATTATGGTTAAAGAAGCACAGCGTAACTTTTCTCGATTATCCTGCCACCTGCTTGTCTTCATGTAGATGGTACTGCCTACCTAGAATGTTCCACAGCATTGCTTTACTTACCTTATCTCCATGAAGACAAGGAAATCACAGCACCAGGCCAAGTTATAAGCCAGATTTGTGGAGAGGCGAGGTGTTTGTGAGCAACAGAAAGAAGTTTTTTATGGGATAACGTTGCTTTAGGTTACAGTAACAGTGTGATAAAATGCTCCTCAGTTGTATTAATTGCAATATATTCCATCTCGCAGTTCAAAACGTGTTGTGACAGGTCTATTTTTTTATTTTATTGGTAAAACTGATTTGATGGGATGATTAACTGTGTCGTGTGTGGTTCCAGGTGCTTCGTGCAGCAGAGCAGTCTCATCTGTGGGCTGAATTAGTTTTCCTTTATGATAAATATGAGGAGTTTGACAACGCTGTAATTACAATGATGTCACATCCCACAGACGCCTGGAAGGAAGGGCTGTTTAAAGACATTATTCCTAAGGTGAACCAACTAAATACATGTGCAGCAACTTTCTATTACGTCAGAAAAACAGTGGTGTAACGCATCTGTACGCCTTTACTTTTTAGGTCGCCAATGTGGAGTTGTATTATAAGTCACTCTCCTTTTACCTGGAGTTCAAACCTCTTCTTCTGAACGACCTTTTGACAATTTTGTCTCCACGGCTTGACCACAGTCGAGCAGTTACTTTCTTTGCAAAGGTAACTCACAGTATCCATAACAGCACGTGCTATAAACTGCAATTATTATGACTTGTTTGTACAGGATATTAATTACATGTGGTTTTATCTGAACAGATGAACCAGCTGAAGTTGGTCAAACCTTATTTAAGATCAGTGCAAAATCACAACAATAAGTCTGTCAACGAGGCTCTGAACAACCTGCTGACCGAAGAGGAGGACTTCCAGGTCTGGGGGCTGTTTCAAAATTATGATTACAAATATAAAACAAATTTCACAAATGTTTTTTATGTTCTTTTTCAGGGTTTGAGAGCCTCCATTGATGCGTATGATAGCTTTGACACCATTGGTCTTGCTCAGAGGTTGGAGAAACATGAACTGATTGAATTCAGACGTATCGCTGCATATTTGTACAAAGGCAACAATCGGTGGAGGCAGAGCGTTGAGCTTTGTAAAAAGGACAAACTCTACAAGGTAACAGCCATATTTTTTTATTGTTTTAAAATGTTTGCTTGACAAGTAAATAATAATAATAATACATTTTATTTATAATGCGCTCTTTATTCCATAGAATCTCAGAGTGCTACAATAAAACAAGAACTTTAAACCAATACTAACTGCTAAAAACATCAAAAATGATAAGCTTTTCTAAATAAAAAGATCTTTAGATTAGCTTAAAAAAAAAAAAGTCCAGGCTCTGTGTGGCTCTGGGCAGGAGGCAGATCCAGATTCGTGGTGCAGCTGAACAGAAGCTCCGTCCCCCATTGTACGGAGCCTCGTGGGGGGACGTGAAGGAGCCACCTGAAGATCTGAGCCTGCGATTTGAAGATTTCAGAGTGTTCAGGTCTTGCAGATACAGTGATGCCTGAGCAATGATGCATTTATGGGTCAGGAGAAGGATTTTGTTTCAAACCAGGATGAAACAGGGAGCCAGTGCAGTGGTTTGAGAATAGGAGTGATAAGAATGGGAGTTATAGATGGACAATGCTTACAAAATATCTATATTTTTTTAATTCTCCTTCTAACAATAATCAGTTCATGTTATATTACACAGAAATTTACTAAAATATGCCTGTAATTGTTTTACTTGCCCCTTTCTTCCTTGTTTACCAATGACACATTTATTTTTATTTTGAATCAGCTCTTTTTGCTCTTTTTAAATTATTTTTGTATTTATTTAAAATATATTCCAATTTTGTATATCTTCACAACAGCCATAAACAGCAATTTTGATATTACTTATACATACACCCCACCTGTATTGGTTATTACCTCAAAGCGCCTGTAGATGGCCTGTCTTTTCTCTCCAGCGCATATAATTCAGTCACTGCTTTGTTAATGGACATGTTCATTTATGAAGCGTGTGTCATTTTCCCAGGATGCCATGCTGTACGCCGCTGAGTCAAAGGACGTTGAACTGGCGGAGGCGTTGCTGCAGTGGTTTTTGGAGGAGGGCAGAAAGGAGTGCTTCGCTGCGTGTCTGTTTGCGTCGTACGACCTGTTGCGTCCTGATGTGGTGCTTGAACTCGCATGGAGACACAACATTATGGACTTTGCAATGCCTTACTTCATCCAGGTCATGAGAGAGTACCTCACCAAGGTTTGTGCCCTCGTTTAACTTTTCAACATCCACATTTGTTATGCAAAACGTGGGTAGATTCATGTAGTTTCATAAGGTGAAAAATGCAAATTATAACGCCTTGTGTAAAGAATAAAAAGGTTAGTTATTGTTAATTAATATATGAAGATATGTCTCGATTATGTTCATGAAATAGGACTAAATAACCCATTTCCGTCTGTTTTTTTATAATAATGATTAAAGTGAATCAATATTGTAGTTGATCAATACAAGAGAGTAAAAATTTTGCTTAATTTTGCTCATTCCTAATTAGGTACATTTCATTATTTTGCAAATTATCAGAGTCATAATCGTAATCCTAGAGTTGTATTTCATGTAATGCCTCTATTTGAACACTAGAGGTCACATCAGGACATGTCTTTGGGCTTTTTTGCAGGTTGATGGGTTTGCAGCAAAGGTGAAGGTCTCTGGCCCTTTTTTTTTAATAGTTTTTGTGTTGTGTTTGTTATTGTATTGATTACTGAAGTTTCTTGTTTAGGAGACTAGCATGGACAGTTTACCGCATCTGGCCCCACTAGCATTCGCCCTACAAGCTGCTGTTACAAGTGCACAAGCTTTTGTTCTATTTTATTTATTTATGCAACTTATTTTCTTGAATGTGGGCTGTATTTTTTCTGGTGAGGGTCTGATGCTTCCATGTGTCCAAGATTATGTAATTACTGAAATGTTCCTTGTACTTTGAAGTGTTTTATTACAAAAACTTGTGAAGTGTCCATAGATCTGACTTGACCTCTATCACTCTCTTGTCTCCATGGTGATATTTTGTTTAACATCGCACTGTGGAACATCCCAGGCAAAGCAAAAACCCACCAGAAAAGCTACATAGTTCCCCTTTAATCAGACCTTACTAAGTTTGAATATCTCAGTCATTCATGTACGTTTACTCCTGTTTTTTTCAATCAAAGTTGCAACTAATGACTGCAACAGAAGCTTGTGCACAATTTAACATTATAACTACCGTATATCCTGAAATAACAGTTACCTCTCACGTCTAATTTTCTTTCCAGGGGCTGCGTCTCATAGTTTAACAGCTCTCACCTTTTTGACCCAGTAGCTGTACAGTGCAATAACTGAACTAATAGTCAATAATGAGTTTTGAACTGAGCTATTCTCTGCAAGCACCCAGACTAATAGAAGAAAAGTGATGCATCCGTATTCCTAACTCTAAAATAACATGTAAGTCTAATGATCTATTGTGTGTTGTTTTATGCCAACAGTGACACTCCACATAAATCAAACTTGTTTAAATGATTCTTAGCTGCTAATTAGTTTAACTGTGGCATAGGGCAGCAAGATTAATCGCTGTTGTTTCAGAATTACATTTGATCCAATCACACAGGCTGCAATTTTCTAAGTAACATCATTTGCAAATACACAATTATCCCGTCTTATTTCGTAAATCAAATGTTACCTATCTGATATCCTGCAATCTTCATAATACAACTAAACTGCAAATGTATATAGTTCTCATCAGAAAAAGTGCAGTCTTGAATTTATGCAAAATTGTTCAGCCGTTCTGAGTCATTATGTCAGCACTTTATATAAGTGTGTCCGCTAATGTAAACTATTTATAAGTACAATACATGCAGAGCACATCTATTTAATGAGTGGCAATGAGGAAGTACACGCTCTGCTCTGCTGTTGAGCTAAAATTGGATGCTAGAACAATAAATTTTGTCATGTTGCAATTGTTGTTTTTAGGTGGACACACTGGAGGAAGCAGAAAGCCAAAGAAAAACAGAAGATGAAGTGTCCGAACCACAGTCTATCGTGTTTGGTAGGTCTCTTTTTCTTTTTTATTTATTTTTATTTAGCTTTATTTATACAGGGGGACCCAATGAGAGCACTTGAGCTCTCTTTTTCATGGGCACCCTGTCCAAAATACAACACAAACTGAAAAACAATCAAAACAAGTAAGTCCATATAAAAAGCATCAAAAGCAAGTGCAGGTGTGTATATAAAAGTCTGTTATCAGATCATGAAACTGCGACTCACCAGTGTGTCCAGTTTTGCTTTTCCTTGGAGTGTATTCCATTGTTCTGAAAAAAAAAAACTGCTAAAACCCTCTTTTCAGTCTCAGAATGAATGAATTAAAATAGCTATATATAAGATTTGATTCTAACAGATTGCAAAATGAGTGATTACTCTAATAGGCATGTAACTCTAATAGACATTTAAAATATTGAGACTTTTCTTTTTTAAATTTGTATTCACTTTTTTCTATACGCAAACTGTAAAGGATAATTATCCCAGTAAGCACATGTTTTTAAGTTAATATAATCACATTTTAACTAACACAGACCAAATAAATAAACACTAGGTCACTGAAACCCAAAGTACTTTTAATTAATTAAATAATTAAATAAATAAATACTGTGTTGGTGTCATTCATGGCTCATAGATATGCAGATTATTCAACCTCAGATTCTCAAAAGGTTTCACAATAGTGTAAATTAGCAAAGGTGCAGAACTGGTAAATGGCAAACTCACAAAAAATCCACTTAATCTCTCATGTTACTATCGATTACTATTGATCAATAAACCATAGATTAAGATTATTCATGTTTTTTCACTGAAGAAACCTCTTGTGTGTCTGTTCAGGTCAGCAGCTCATGTTAACCGGTGGCCCTGCTGCTGCTGCTGCTGCTGCTGCTGCTGCTGCCGCCGCCGCTGCTGCTGTAACTCCACCCCAGGCTTACCCGGGTTACACATATGCGCCCCCTGCTGGTTACCCTCCTCAGCCCGGATACGGCTTCAACATGCAGTAGTTCCACACCGAAACTGCTCTTAAAGATCCAAGCACTGAACCATGCTCCTATTGTTCATCATCAACCAGAACATTTCTTATTTTTTGATCTTTTTATGTACTTTCTGCCATTAAAACCTGCAAGAGAAAACCATCTACAACATGAACTTGATTATGGTTACTCTGATGTTGAACTGGTATCTACTACTACTACTACTACTACTACTACGACACTGTAAAGACCCGTTCAGACCACTCTGCTCTCTTACTGTCTCATCGTGAAAACTCAGCACTGATAATGAAGAGAACATTATGACAGGTTAAGGGCACTGTGCTCTGTGTTACAGCCGTTTAACTGAGTATATTTGATTAATTTTGTGACCACCTCATGCTTTCTAACCATTAACGTGTGCAATATATGTTTCTTTACAGGTACGATGTATGTTTTTGTTTTAAATTGTTAAATACTTACACTTGTTTTTAGGTACTGTTTTGCTTGTGATAAAAAAAAAAGTCTACATCTGTGTGCAAACCTCAGCCGTAAGCCTTTATGGGATGTATACAGATCCCACTTCTTTACTGACAGCTCAGAGAATATCTTACTATTGTTGAAATGCAGGGTGATAGAAGGAATCAAGGGAAATAATTAAATATTTTTATGCTCTAGTTTTGCATGTGCTGTCAATCTGAAGAATTATGTAACCACCAGTAGCACAATTTTAATTTTATAACCATGTTTACCATTTTGTGCGATGGCCCAGTGAAAATATATTGAAGAACTAATGCGTATACGTTCTCATACTCGTTCCACTGGTACAATATTAATCATTATTGTACTGAACACAATGTATAATTTCATTTGACCACGCCCAACTAATAAATCCAATTCAAATAGATCTACGGTCTCATTTTGCATCTACTTCACCAAAAGTTTCACATTTATTTTGCATGTATGCTCACACAATATGGAAAATCTGTCTTGATATGTTATTTATCCAGTAATACAATGGTTATGCACAGTCAGACATTACTTTTGAATGTCATTTCCTTGATAAACAGGGCCTTAAACAGGTTGTGGGCTTCACATGAGAGACTGTTTTCCTGACAGTGTTTCCTTAAACCAGCATATTCCAGTTATTGCCATCCTTGACTCGACTGACATTTACTGCGTGTCTTTGCCAAACCTGATTGATGGAGTGTTCTGGGTGAGAGCAGAGGCAGCGGTTTGTTGGGGGTGGGTCTGTAGATGGACAAACACAGTGTTCACTTTATTCACACAGATGGAGCACATTCATGTGATAATAGCGGCAGAAAGGGCGCACCCTCAGGCCACCCAAATGTTTGTGCAACGTGTCCAGTTTGCACACATACACAGACCACACCTTCACAAACTGCAGCTCTTTTTGGTTTGAGTTTAACCGTTTAAAGCGGATAATCTCCAGAGGGGAGTGACAGTTCATGTTTTGTTCATCTCACGTTTCCGTGTTTTACGCACAGCTGCCCTGAAACAGCGCTGTTACAGAGACAGAAGAGATATTAGACATCGTGGAGCCAACTTCCTTGTCTCCTGCGAGAGTCCGCCCACTGTCAAAGACAGGACCAGGATATGCCCAGAGTGAGATCAACGCATCCAGCGGAGCGCAACAGCACAGCGCAACAGCACAGAGCGCAAAGGCACAGCGCGCGTGTGCTGCGCTCCTCTGTCACCAGGAAACTAGTCTACCGAAACTTTTAAACATCCAGGAAAAAAACAAATAGTTTGAGTTTTTCTTCAGAGATGGACACAGAAGGACGAGGTTTCATGAGTCTCTTGCACAGACCGCGCTGTCTGGCAGCGGCGGCTCCAGCTGGAAAAGCCAAACTGACGCACCCGGGGAAGGCGATCCTGGCGGGTGAGTTCACTGTGTTCCTAAACAACTTCATGTAACTTTGTGTGTTTAAGTACAGATGACAGTTTTCAACAGTTTGGGACTACAGACTAAAAGCAAATTCGTTGTTTTGGCGCCTAATCCTGTCATGTCATGAGAAGCATCACCTTTTATAACATAACAGCCCAGTCAGGTGGTCTAATTCAGGCTTAATTATCTAATTATCCTAAGTATCTCCACATCTTACAGAGTTACTGACTGAACTGCTGGTTGGCTTGTTGATCCATTCATTGGCATCACAGCAGGATTAAACAAACAATAATATGCTAATACTCATAATAGCTACAAATAATATAATAAATAACCAAACTTATGCCTTTTATTGACTGTGGAGCCAGATGAAACTCAACTGTGGCTGTGTTTTTAGCTGTCACTGTACCTCAGTGTGCAGTGGCCCTCCTGTCAGTCTGTGGATCAGGACACTTCATGTGGTCTGATGATTATGGTGCACATCTCCTGGTGCTGCTCCTGTGTAAAGGGCTCATGCTGGCAGCCTGCAGCTCTCTGTTGATTTCTGCTCCTATGTGTTTTGGCAACACTTTCACACTAAATATTTCATTGTTCTGTATTAATTCCCTTTGATTGAAATCTGAAAATAAACAGTGAATATTAAGTTGCTTGTTGTCAGAGGTGTAGCAGGAAATTCTGGGTCCTTGGTGCAAACTATGCTGGTTGGCCCGCATTATTACCACATTCCTACATTGGGCTCTGCAAACACGTGCCCTTTATCCCCTGGTCCAATGCCCCAGCTTGTCAAGAGGGTTACATCAATACATTTAACTCTAACATAGAACTTTGCTATCTCTGCTATGAGTTGAAATGTTGTTGCTTCAGATATGTTTCCCGTTTCATTCCTGTGCACTGCTTGATTGACTGGTTTTGCCTCGTGTTGCTCAGCTCTGCCTCGTCCTGTGTGTTTGGTTGGGCCAGTGTTTCTTTCTCTGCTCCTGTAGTCTTGCTGTTAAATACTTAGTTTAAACAGTAGGACAGTAAAATATTGTGTTATCATCAATGAGGTGAAGTGGTAAAAATGTGGTCAATGCTCAATTATGGAAAATATTAGTTATTTTGGTATAAAAGTATAAAAGGTTGACTTATAAATGATGAATCTTTTTAACTTTTATTAACAGTGAACAGTGGTGAACATGGGGAGTGACGTCTGAGTCAACTAATCCAGCCAATATAAGACGTCAGTGCTGTAATAATGGGATATGATTAGGAGTCAGGACACACTGTGTATCAAGCGTGTTTGCTCTTGGGGCTGTGCGTTGACAAAGCATAAAACATAATGATATTAGATTGGTTGTCATAATGTTATGCCGGATTCCTACAATGTGTGTTCATGCTCATCAAAGCGGACTCCGGTCATGGAGACGTCACGCTGACCACAAACATCAAAAGTGTCGGTACATGAATGACCTGCTGCAGTTCAACATTTGCTCCACAGTTCAACATGCTGTTATGGCCAAATGTCAGCTCATCATATTTTCCTCCAGACAAGACTTAAACATATTGCTTCAAACTAAAAAAAAAAGCTAAAAGATGAGCTATGTACCTTTGATGGAGGGTTCACCACCTGCTTTGCCTGGAATGTTCCATAGTATGGTATTAAACTTATGTATTACATTTATTCAGCCAGTGTTTTATGGCCAAAAAATCTTACCGTGAATGGCCTTGCCTCTTCACAGATCTGACCTGTAGCTTTGTTTGGTGAAGTCACCTGCTTGTCTCCATGGGGATAGATGAGTTTAATGCCATACTTAAATGTTCTTGTCCACATCGATTGCTTTGGATTTTTATAAAGGGTTCATCATCAAAACTGAATCCAGAAAACCTTCATTTAAAATATATAATTGTTCAAAGTATCTGTATTGTCCTGTCCCTGTATTTTCCTGCTTTAATCACAGGATATATTATGGTAACTTAACGATATAACAGCCCTTGTATGATGTGTCTTGGTAACTGACTTGTCCTGTGCTGCACTGAGGCGAGACGTAGACAAAGCAAAAGTAGAAGGTTGGCTGTGAAAGGCAGCAGTCTTGTGATAGAGGTTTGAGAGCTTTATGAGCTTCTGCTGGTGACGCTCTCTCTGGTCTGAACTGTGTTATGTTCAGTGTGACCCGAGGGCAGAAAACTGAACCAACTCCAGGTTTGATATCTCTGCTACATCGTTTCAGAACCAGTTCAAACCAGGGTGTTTTTCTGTCACTGGCGGCATGTGTTTCCCCATAAACATATTATAGTTGAAGATGGCAACACCATTTCCAACTGTGATTTGATCTGTAGATTTCAACATATTAGATTTACTCAGTGATCTGACAGATAAAACCTTAGTATTAAACAGGAGGAACTGAGTTTCATTCATTTGCTCAAAATAATGAATAATTTCTTGTGACAAGTCAGATTAAATTGTACAGACTGTGACAGAATATGTATAATAGTAAAACTTCTTGACCAGACGCAGCTTTGGCTTAAAGGTTCAAATATGTGGAGCTGATTTAAGTTGCTGCGTGCTCTTAGAGGGTCTTTCACTGCTCGCACACAGCCCACTCCTCTGTCCTGCTGGGGGCAGGTCCTCAAACGAACAGCCCACATCATAAATCACACCACTCTGCCCTCTCTCCCTCTCTCTCCTGTGTACAACCAGACAGCAGCCTTTTCCACATCAATCCGAGCATCACTTACAATGAGCTAAGTATCAGATATGATAATAAAGCAGTGTTTGTTATCAGATCAGAAAAGATGAGTTATTGTGAATGTAACAGAATAAGTTTCACCTTGTAGGTATAAACCAAAAGCAAACATGAATGGTATTTTAATTGCACATCCTTTCATAATTGTTTTGCATATCACACCTTATCTCACACCCACATTTACCACATAATTGTCTTTAAGCTGCAACATCTAGAATTTAGCTTGTGGGTTCAGTCCTGGTGAAACTGCTATTTGTCAACGCTAACAAACCAGTTCACACAAACGTCTATGCTGTGGGCTTTTTCCAGCTCCCATGTAAAATTCATAAACTTATAATTAAAACTCTGTTAATTAGAGTGTTGTTGAGGACAGGGGAAGTCCACAGGATGAATGGTGTACATGAATTATTCCTTTTATCTTTTGCACAAAGAAAATAGATAATCAGTTATGGATGAATTTATATGGCATTTCATGT
The DNA here is from genome assembly GCA_019594935.1 of Periophthalmus modestus. Lineage (NCBI taxonomy): Eukaryota > Metazoa > Chordata > Actinopteri > Gobiiformes > Gobiidae > Periophthalmus > Periophthalmus modestus. The sequence continues at coordinate 3,695,112 of JAIEZT010000012.1, read as the reverse complement.
TTGACTGTCCTAAAACTGTAGTCTGAACATATACTTTAGCGTCACGTGAAACAATTTGATGTAGGGCTGTGCAATTGATCAGATTTTAATCAAACTCACGATGTTTACAGCCAATCCTCTGTCAGTAAAAAATATGTGGTTTGTTTATGTATTTATTTATATATTTATGTATTAATTAATTTATTTATTTATTTATTTATCTATCCATCTATTTATTTATTTATTTATTTATTATCTATCTATCTATCCATCTATTTATATATTTATCTATCTATTATTTATTTATTTATTTATTTATTTATATATTTATTCATTTATTTATTTATTCATTTATTATTATTTTATATATTTATCTATCTATTATTATTTATTTATTTATTTGTTTATGTATTTATTCATTTATTTATTTATGTATTTATTCATTTATTTATTTATTTATTTATGTATCTATTCATTTATTTATCTATCTATCCATCTATTTATTTATTTATCTATCCATCTATTTATATATTTATCTATCTATCTATTATTTATTTATTTGTTTGTTTGTTTATTTATTTATTTATTTGTTTATGTATTTATTTATTTATTTATTTATTTATTCATTCATTTATTTGATAGGGACAAGTATGCACCCATCCATCCCTAGAAGAGTTTTTACAAACACATAAAGTTCACATAATGGAGGCAGAGTTCAGACTTGTTACTCTTTTTTCTGAACTAGTGAATAAAAGTCTGTGTCATTTTAAGTTTAAGAAACATATATTGTAAGCTATTTGTTTTGTTTTTCATTACTCCAAAATAAAATTGAAAATGAAATCAAGAATGATGCCCTGCCCTTAATGTGAACCATTGTGGAAACAGACAGAACGGGCAGTACTTGTGATTATTTCAGTCATTATAATGTGTGTGGTTAAGATACTGGTCCTGATAAACATGTCTATTTTCATTACTGTGAGAGCGACTGAGGAGCAGATGTGCAGGAGGCTCATTAGACCTAAGTGTCACTCCCCCCCAGCTGTGTTCCCCTGGTCCCCGTCCGCGGTCCCAGCTCTTACAACCTGTCCCGAGAAGAGAAACCTGAACCTATTTCAAACAGGTTCAAATACTGATTATGTAGTTGTTGTTTTGGGCGACTATGGGACTTTTCTAGGGGTGAATTTTGTTGTTTTAGTGCGGGATATCACTGTTTTGCTTGGGATGTTTCAAAATATGGCTTTCAACTCGCCTATATTTATTTATTCTGTCTTTAGACTTTAAAATACATTAAAAAACATGCCTTATTACTTATCCAAATGCCATACTGTGGGACATGCAGCCAAAGAAATATCATCTCCACAGAGACAACCAGGTGGCCAGATCTTCTATATTGCAGTTAGCGTCCAATATGTTCACTGTCTGACACAATATTAACTTAGATTTGTTCACAAAGTTACATTTCAGATATGCTCGACAAAAATAGCATCCAACTCCAAACAGATGCAGTGAATAAACTGAAATCTAAAAAGGAAATTTCACATATAGCCAGGTCTGTCACAATAATTATCAACTTATCAACTCATAAAACCTGGAACGATGTGTATTTTTGGGGATAAATATTTATAGAGCGTATAGTTTATTTGCAGTCGTGATGAGATTTTAGTTATTTTTGTTGTAATACAATAAGATTTGAGCTGTAGAGGGTTGAAGAAGTACATTTTATGGCTAATTATAGGTTTTTTCTGTTATATATTTGATAGCGCTCGTGTCTTTTAATGATTTTTATATGATTTTTATTTTTTAAATGATTTTTATTGTTATTGTGGTAGAGAAATAAAGTAGTTCAGGAATAAATTCTTCAGGATTTGTTCTCGTGGCCCATGTACAGCCAGCGAGACTTAGGTTTGCTGTGGGTTTCTTTACACCGTGTATATATATATGAATAAAATCCAGTCTTGGTGAAAATTGAAAAATGCCTCAGCCGAAAGCTCATAAAAGAAACAGATTTCCCTTACTCCAAATACCTGGGCAATACCATTTGTGTCCCTCCTCCAGTGATTGCAAGTGCCAAGTGTGCATTTGGAAGGATTGATTTTATGACAGTGCAAAGAGAAGCTGGCAGTAAGGAGCGATAGAGGCCGTGAGAAAAATTAGGAAACAGAGACAGGAGCAGACTATGAAGATAAAGATTAATGGTGTTTCCAGGCTGGACCCATGTTTGGCAGCTTTTCCGGACTCATTTACAGTGTCATTTTTAAGCGGGCGTGTTGCCGAGGAGGGGACCACAAAATGGAGCAGAAGACAAACAAGCTGCTCGGGTCGGCCTTAGACGAGGATGGATCAGGTGTTTGTGCTGCTGCTGCCTGGGTTTTTACTACAGTCTCTAACAAATGAGGCGCGTGGAGTCGCTTCACCAAAACACACTAACCCACTGACGCTGCTGGTGCTGGCGGTAATGGTCTGGAGCACGATAGATCAGTCGTGATTTATGTTGGGGATCAGGTCTGCCTGTGTTATAGAGGCAGGAGAGCGCCCAGTAGACTGTCGTACGCTACTGGAAGTGGTCAATAATGTTATCGCTGGTTGATTGAATGTTTTGTACAGCCAAATTCAAACTCAAATATCCAGTTTTTGTCTTTGTGCCGCTGCCAAGACAAGATAAAACAGCAGATTGGGCCCAGGAGAATGAGAAAAGATGAGATTTTGACATCCAGTTCACACTTTTTTGTTTGTTTTATTTAATATTTTTGCAGTTATTGTAGCAAGACAAGCACAAACATGGGAAAAAGTATCACAAGATTCCTTCCAAATGATTGTTTTTGACTTCATTCACCTCCTAAACCTCATAAACTAGACTACAGCACTACATTTTATTTTTGTGAATGTCCATCAAGTCTATATGGTTTATACTAGTGCAAGATGACAGAAAAAAACACCTGGAATGGAAATAGGGCTCGAGTGGCTCTGAAGTAAAAGCCATTTTGCATTATTAGTTTAACCCTTTATTAAATTATTGGCACTCGCTGATAAAGAGGCTTTTAGGCCCGTCCAGTAAATGAGGCTTGGAGGAAATGGCTCCTGTCCAACATGAGGACATCACCGCAGCGTGAAGCAGCACATTTCTGAAGCTATCAGCATTGATATATAAGATTTATACTGACTTATTGGCCTGAGTGATATTCTTACATTAGACACTATTTAAGTTTCATGGGAATTCCTGGATGCTGTGTTTCATTGAGCTAATGGAGGATCCTGGCCTTGTAACGCAGACACTTTAATTAACGTTAGCTCCTCCTTCTGACCTTTGAGACATTTGGTGCACATTATTTGATTAGCAGTAATGTGACGAACTTCCACTCTTCTAGTAATGCAAATGTACACAGCTAGTTTCTCTACGCCGATACAGTTATTCTCATGTAGCTCTGTGTCATTATATTTTCCTCTCTCAGTAGCCAGCAGCTCTTAATGTTTATGGAGCTAGATCCATTTGGACCCACGGAAATGACCCATGACGTAATGTCTCCTCCTCCTTGTTATTCACAGGGCTTTAAATCAGGCCAAGGACTGAGATGAACCTGTGACGTTAAACACCTGATTTTGTCTTGAAAATCTACCTCAGAATGTTAGAAAAGCATTTTCCAAAACACCGCTGGGGCTGAAGTATTTTGACAGAAGAGGGAACAAGAACAGGATATAAAACTGATTGCTGAATGCTGTATCAAATAACCTTTTAAAAAAAATATCTAGTGACAATAAAGCCCACATGGTTTAGTCCTGATGTGATAATTACTAAATCTACTTACTGTACTATATATGAAACCTGAAACAATATTTTTGGGGGCTCAATATGCACAATTTCTTTAGATTTGGAGGGATATTTTCAGTTTTTTTTCTGTACTATGATAAGATTTGAGCTGTAGAGGGATAAATACACAACTTCTATAGTGAATTTTATAGATTTATTACAGATACAAACTGATACTAACATGTTATTCTGTATTTATCTATTGCATCTCATGGTTTTTAACAATATTGTCCATTTAGAATAGTTTGTTGAGGTGAAATAATTCATTAGTTTCAGTATTATTGCTTATCGCCTTGATTTTATTCCCCAATATAAATGTGTTATCATGACAGGCCAATACAAGGCAGATAAAACATCATTTCTAGAGTTTAAAACGGCCAGGAAACGATAGAATATTTTGGCGCCAGCAGTTCTGTAATTAGTTTTTTGCAATAAACTCAAACGGCCTCTCTATGATGTGATCTCTCTCTATGGTCTGACAAACAATGTGTTAATGTGATTTTTAATTAAACCAGTAGGAGCCGCAGTTGTCACAATAACATTTCAAGTTAGATTGCGATAACGAGGAAAGACTCACTATTTGAGAAAGATTTTAATAACACAATGAGTAGTTTTTGATGGTACAGTGGCTTTTTAAACAGAAAATAATGGTTGTTTCTTTATATTTAGTGCTACTACTGCTACCACTGCTACTAATATTAAGATTATTCTAAAACTGTTCAGGAAAGGTCCAGTTTATTTCATTTTTTCAGCACTGATACTGACACTGATAATGTCTGTGTCATCCCTCAGTCGTCCAGGTCTGATCCATAGCAAAAAAGTTAAAGTTTTCTTCACTCTTACAATGATTTCTGCTATAGTTTCCATAATGTTTTTAGTATTTGTTAGTACCTGGATATGTATGTCTTTTTTTCCAACAAACCTCGTAGAAGTTCCACGTCGGGATGTTATGTGCCTCATAAAGTAGCCTATACCCAACTGTGACTTCCATACCCATCATGCTTTGTGTTATTTCCCAGGTGGCATCGCAGGAGGCATAGAGATCTGCATTACTTTCCCCACAGAGTACGTGAAGACCCAGTTACAGCTGGACGAGAAAGCCAACCCGCCCAAATACAGGGGCATAGGTGAGTCCTGTCCTCCATATCTCTGTCTGTTCTTCTTCCCGTTTCCTTACCTCTCCAAGGAGCTCATTATCTAATTACCCATCATCCCTAGCTACATTACTGAATCTGGCAGGCTGTCACTATTCTTGTTTATTTGACATAAAACAGACCAGTGCACACGAGCAGTATCAATACACATGCAAAGAGGAAGTGCGAGTGTGCGCTTCCTCGTCTGGACTAATGAGAACCGGAGACAGCTGTTGCGTCTCTGCTCCGTTAAATAAGGTGCACTAAAACTGTACTTGAGAGCTCCTGGAAATTTGAAAGAAACGCTATAATTGGAGGTTCAAACTCAAAGTCTATATGACAGGTTAGACTACAGGTACTCATTTCACTAAAGCACAGTTATCATCATTATATTTAAGGGTTTATCCAAATCTTTTCTTATTTTTTTGTTTTGTTTTGGTGATATTCGTTGTTTTACTTTTTATGCATGGACCTGTGCAGCAGATATGATATATACAGGTACTTCCTTAACTGTTACCTAGCAACTTAGGTCTAATTTGCACAATGGTTATGATTAGACTCGTAAAAATAAATGACAATGTCTCTAATTTGTTAAGTGAAGGTTTAAACTGTGCATTTTGGGTGCAACTTTTTGTATTGATGACAACTCACCATTACTTCCTGTATTTTTGGTTTCAGCTTTTTTTTTTACCACAAACTTCCACTTAACTGATGTAAAACTAAGATGAATATTTACCACAGGGGCTATTTCACTTAAGGAATACTTAGAAAAACATGAAAGTCACATTTTCTGGACTATAAGTGGCACTTTTTTCATAGTTTGTCCGAGGATGCGACTTATACTCAGATGCGACTTATATGTGGAACTATTCAAGGATTTAGTGATTCGGAGTGAGATCCAGAGTAAACTTGTTGCTTGTTTTTCAGTTTTAGTTTTGTGATTAACTGTTAATATCTGACATTAACAAACCAGACACATGTTCAGTTCTGTCTGTGCTTCATGTAGCTGAATAAATATAATGTGTATTTAGCCAGTTCTTCTCTATTTTATTGGTTTTTATTATAAGTTGCCTTTAAAGATAAAATGTCTGTTCATGGTCTCGGATTTTGTAATATAAATTTCCCCCCAAAAATGCAACTTATATATGTTTTTTCTTCATTATTATGCGTTTTTTTCCCTGGTGCGACTTATAGTTTATCTGCATTTTCTCCTCTATATCACTCTATTTTCTGATCCATGTTATAATGTTGTTTTCATATTTAGGCTGCGCTCTTCTCTCAAACAGAAAACACCCTGTTCCACCTTGTGATGTCATCATGTGGTGATACAGGAAACACCTTCACTAGAAACATTTAGATAATTTCAGCAACTTTTAATAAACGAAGATAAAAGGTAGAACTTGAAGACTACAGGAGATGTTACAGACTAATAATAAAGTGTTACTCAAAACACAAGTCCAGGTCTGTTTTTGATGAAGAAACAACATTTTAACATGGCTTAAACCTCACGAGAGTCAAGTTTGCGTAGTATAGGACTCTTGAATAAAAAGAAAAATGGTGTTTGTGCTTGCTGTGTTGTGCAGGTGACTGTGTAAAGCAGACGGTGCAGAGTCATGGCGTCAGGGGGCTGTACAGAGGCCTCAGCTCACTGCTCTACGGATCAATACCCAAATCTGCAGTCAGGTTTGTCACACTCAAACAACCACCAAATGCGTTAAATAAACAAGTATTTGCTCATGTGAAAGGACTAGTAAAAGGTTTTTGTAGCAGCTAACTCTGCAGAATGTAATAAATGCCACCTTTTTTACATCGAAATCCCAATTTTTCTGCTTAAATGTGCTACTTTGCTTGAGGTACATTGAAAAAAACAATGAATGGACTATAAAATTAATGAAATGTGCAGAAATGACCCTTTTTGAAAAACGCCTACAGTTTCATTTTGCTTTAACATTTTTAATCAGCTCCTTTTGACATTTTTTCACTTCTATAAATCAACTATTTTTATATACCTCTCACCTTTAGTGTTTATCGTGTTTATAGACCAGGCATAACTTCAACAAGTGAAAGTGAAACGCTGTGCTGTCACTGTAGGTTCAGACTGGTGTAACGTGTATGTGTTACTGTAAATGTGGCCGAATGACAGCTCTTAGCTCAGTGCCATTACGATCCTGTACCTGGAACCGCTAACTCCAATTATTCAACCCTATTACCCACAATGCTCCGCCTAAATGCCAGAGTAGCCTTCGGTATAATTATGTTATTTTTCATTCAAGTGACATTTCTTTGGAGCGTGTGTGCGGCAGTGCATGTGCCTTTAGTCTTCACTCTTTGTATGAGTCTGCTGTTGTGTCGTTTTGTGTTTTGTGTGTTGTATTGTGTTGTGTGTGTGTGTGTTTGCGCGTAGTGCTGGAGGGTACAGCCTGTCTGTTCTATAGTGAGACAGGCTCATTCAGGCGGAGCTAAAATGCCACTCAAAGTGACGTCGGGTCTCAATAGAGTGACCACGGTGAACTCTGGTGGAGATGGGGACAGTATTTTACTATAGAAATGACTTAACTGTCAGCGGTGCGGGAACTGCCTCTTAGGTCAAAATAAAAACAATGTGTAGAGTGGGGATGTAAGGTTGTATTTGCTTCGTGGGTTAAGCCGTCAGTGGAGTCTCAGTCGACCAAAATGTTTGGAGTTTGCAGCGGTGGAAGTTGTTACTTAATTAAAAGTGCATATACAGAGTTAAACAGGTACTTCCATCCATCCATTTTCTTCCTCTTATCCGGGGCCGGGTCGCGGGGGCAGCAGTCTGAGCAGGGACTCCCAGACTTCCCTCACCCCAGACACGTCCTCCACCTCCTCTGGTGGGACCCCAAGGCGTTCCCTGGCCAGTCGAGAGACATAGTCCCTCCAGCGTGTCCTGGGTTTTTCCCAGGCCCTCCTTCCGGTGGGACATGCCCAGAGCACCTCCCTAGGGAAGCATCCAGGGGACATTCGAAACAGATGCCTGAGCCACCTCAGCTCCTCTCAACGTGGAGGAACAGCAGCTTTACTCCAAGCTCCTCCCGTGTGACCGAGCTCCTCACCGTGTCTCTAAGGGAGCGCCCTGCCACCCTGCAGAGGAAACTCATTTTGACTGTATCTGTACTTTGTTTGTCTAGTATGTGAGCAGGATTATTAAACCAAACTTTCTCAATGATAAAACAAAGTTAATGTGACATAAGCTGACAGACAGATTTGCAGTATGGATAGATTCTATTGAAATGGCTTGTGTTGTGGAAAAAATACTATGAATAATAATTCATTTGTGAAGCCCGGTGAGTTATGAAATACACCTGCTCTGGTAGCCTGCCGGAATCCCAAGTCTCTCTGAGTCTCTCCCCAAGAGCATCTCTCCCCCTGGTCCTTAGTCTCCCCCCGAGCATCTGAGTATTTATACCAGAATGACAATGCTACATACATTTCACAGCACAGTGACTTTTGTTTCACACCCATGACATAATGAACTTTTACATTTACACAGGTAGAACAACATAGAGTTTCCTGTGGGATAGAGACAGATTTTCACATGTGTCTGGTCTGAGTCTGACACACTGACACAAATCAAATGTTTTTAAAGACTAAATACTATAACAATATCACAACATGAATATACTTAAATTTCCATCACAGCTTGAATAATCAGAATTATTGATTAACATTAACCAATTAATCTCAGGATCCCTGCTGAGAAAGGAAACTGCCACAGGTCGATAAAACAAGGAAGCTAACCATGAATGCAAGAGAAATGCACTTGACATAGCAGCTCTTAATACAGTAGAGAATAGTGCAGAGAGTAATATATAAAGCGTGTATTTTATAAAAACTCAACGTAAGAACAGAATGGAAGAAGGAATAAACATAGCACACTCCAAACAAGAGCTGAACGAGTAGATGAGATGCTGCTTTTAGAAATGAATGATACCACTTTACCCTATTGATTTTTATATTGAAATTACAGGACAATCAAATTAAGACTCTTCGTGAGCAAGTGAGGCTATTCTTTTTGAAATATGTCCAAAAGCTTGTCATGTTTCTGCTGACCATTTTGTGGGGGACATTTTTCGATCCTTTCTCCCCTGGCGTGTGTCCTCCCGTTCGCTCTCCTTCCATTAACTGATTGCCTGCAGAGGAGCACAGAGGGTTGTGCGCTAAGAGGGTCGACCTTTTTATCTTTTTAACTCTTGATTTTCCGTCTTGTCTTGGTCCAGCTCGTTCTTTAACTGCTCATGTCCCCAAAGCTGAGTAAAGGTCTTAAACGAAGGTGATCTCCTCCCTGTTTGTGTCGTGGCTTTACCTCACTGTGGACGCCGGCCAAAACGCCACTATAAAGCATAAGTTTGGACAGTGACAGGAGAAATTACTTTGGCAAAGAAACACAGCTGGCATCCACGTATTTTCTTCCAGCACTAATTAATAACATTTGCAGACAAACAGTTTTAGAGTTAATCTTTCTCTTGAAGCTGTTTGCTTAGTGAGTCATCGTAGTACACAAAAATAAATGCTTTTATCGTGGAGGGAAGTCTTCAAACACAAATCAAATGTGGAGTTAAAGGATGTATGCAGTATTTTTTTTAAAGGAAACAAATGAATTATAGACCAGAGCTGAGAGAGGAACAGGTGAATCAAAATGACTGAGACAGAAAAGAAAACAAAGCATTCATCAAGCCAAGTGTCCTCCCCCGCCCCTTCACTACAGGCTCCGGCCACTATTCAATTGGATCTATAAATAACCTTTCCTGTAAAGGACACAACCATTTCTGATTGCAAGATACATAAACTCCACCTCCTCCTATTTACCCATGCATAATCAGGAAATAATAAAGCAACATAGCCTCTCTGTAGCTTTAGGTTGAGTGTAAAAGTGCATTAAAAGGCCTACTGTGCGCATAAGCAAACTCATTCTGATCTTAAAGAACATTTTGCATAATATATTGCACATAGTTTAGTAGTATGTAGATTAGTTTTCATAATTACTTGAAAACAAAAGCATTAATTTATTGAATAATGGATTGACTGTGGGTTGAGAGCGGCTCAGGCAGGAGGCAGCAGGTAGTGACCCTTTAATCAAAAGTTTGTTGGTTCAAATCATGCTCAAGACACACTAAACAGTAAGAGCAGCCATGTTTCTGTCTGTGTGTCTCAGGGCAGGTGTGGCTACAAAAGTAGATTATCACAGCCTGTCTGAAGAGTGATGTTGTGTCAAGTGTAGAAATGAATCAAATCCTAAAAGCACAAATCCATCTTAATAATAATCTGTATTTCTGTATGTTTTTGCAGGTTTGGGGTGTTTGAGTTCCTCAGTAATCGTGCCAAAGATGAAAATGGGCGTTTGGACACCACCAAAGGCCTGGTGTGTGGGCTGGGAGCCGGTGTGATGGAGGCAATCGTAGTGGTCTGTCCCATGGAGACTGTCAAGGTTTGTCATTCTTTAATATGATGCTGAGAAGGCTATTCAATCTAATGTAGTCTGATTAGATTACAGTTTCAATGATTTATCAAACAAATTAGTTCTTAATAGGTCCAATGTTCACTTTGGCCTGGAGCTCGGCTGAAAGGGAACATTTATCAGCTTGAACAAAAACAAATAAATCATACAAGGACAAGCAAAATGTTTTAACATGTAGGATTCTTTCATAATGTCAAGAAATAGACATAACAAGCACTCTAATATGTCTCCAAGTTAGACAGGATTTGGACAGGATTTGGACATATTTGTTTGTTTCTTGTTTCTTATCTTTCCTGTTCTGCTTTTCTTTCTTCAAGGTAAAATTCATCCATGACCAGACATCAGCCAACCCCAAATACAAGGGTTTCTTCCATGGAGTGAGTCAGATTGTCAAGGAACAAGGTAAACATGTGTGCAACTGCTGCCCTCTTGTGGTGTAACTGTTTAACGCAGGCTGTGCAATTATGATGGATAAACACTAATATTGATCCTGTTTTAGGACTGAGGGGGACATACCAAGGCCTCACAGCTACTGTCCTGAAACAGGGATCCAATCAGGCTATTCGCTTCTCAGTCATGACTTCCCTAAAGAACTGGTACAAAGGTCTGTTCCAGCTTCTATCGATTTAACAATGTATTATTATTGTTGAACTGTGGTGATTGTGTTTTATTGCCATGGGGGTGTATTAATCCAACTCTTTTTATTAAATATTGAAATGTAGCTTTGTTTTGTTTCTAATCATCAGGTGACAACCCAAACAAACCCATTAACCCCTTAGTGACCGGTACATTTGGAGCTATAGCTGGAGCCGCTAGTGTCTTTGGGAACACGCCGCTGGACGTCATCAAGACAAGGATGCAGGTACATTTAATTTAAACGTCAAGTAAAGAATAAACACGTGTAACTTCTGAGCTAACGCTGTTTCTTCTTTTGTACAGAGTCTGGAGGCACATAAATATAAGAGCACCCTAGACTGTGCCGTTAAGATTATGAAGTATGAAGGACCACTGGCGTAAGTATTCTTAACATTTTATAATTGTTTTCTTAATCAAAGCTTAGTTAACCATATTATTTTAAATTGAGTGGTGAGTATTGCTCAGTTAAATGTACTATTTTCTACTTGAGTAACTTTTTAATACAGTTGTACTTCTTTCAGTAAAGTTTTGCAACATCTTACAATATAAAAAAAAAAAAAAAAATCACATAACCTATGCTTTTCTTACACAGTTTTTCCATTTTCTTTTTTTTTAATCCTTTGAAATAGCAGATTTTGGGCACTATTAAATGTTTTGTTCCTTCAAATAATCACATTAACTTCAAAATCCTACATCCCGATCATACATTACTCTTAGTTGAGAAATAGTCTCCATTTTAGTCTTGCGTATTTTCTTGGAGCACTACTTTGTACTTCTACTATTTTTCTAGTAACAACATTTTTACTTGAGTACTTGATTTAGTACTATTATTATTATTATTATCATTATTATTATTATTATTATTATTATTATTATTATTATTATTATTATTATTATTCTTTATTATTATTATTATTATTATTATCATCATTCATTATTATTATTTTATTTTTAATTTTTTAAGCATATCTTTTTGAACTTTTATATTATTGTTATTATTATTATTATTATTATTATTATTATTATTATTATTATTTTATTTTTATTATTATTATCTTTTTTTTTTATTATTATTATTATTATTATTATTATTATTATTATTATATTATTATTATTATTATTCAGTGTTTTATGTTGCACTTTATCACTGAAAAAGTTCCTAGTTTGTGAGTTGTGTTCACTGACAATGGCAATAAAAGTCTTCTGATTCTGATTATTTTGGTGACTCTAACCTCTTCTGTGCACATCATAACTTTCTTTTTTATGTTTTCTGTAGGTTTTACAAAGGCACAGTTCCTCGTTTGGGCCGCGTGTGTTTGGATGTGGCCATCGTCTTCATTATCTACGAGGAGGTGGTGAAGATTCTCAATGCCGTGTGGAAGACGGACTGAGCACATCTGAGGAAACTTGAAGCAGCTAAACCGTCTTTAGTATTAACACGAATGGAAGGTTCCAGCTGCCTTCCACAATCATACTTGAACACGCCAGTCATTCCTGTTTAATGTATTAAGTGTAATCTGAACTGCAGAGAGAATGTAATCCAACCGGTGCAGTCATTATTCAAAGATAATTTGTATTTGTCAAAGTTATAGCCAGAAGAAAATCATGCAATTATGTGTGAAATTATAGAAGGATTAAAAAAGCCATTATCGTTTGACAGAAGCCCTTTACTGCAGAAACAGCAGAATACTTAAAGTGAAAAGGTGTAGCTGACAGTACACCCGCTATTCAGAAGCAAGCTGTAGCACCTTCCACATTAAAGCATTTATTTAGATAATTTATTTTTTATAGATTACTGTTGTTTGCCATCAGCAGCAGTAATGATTTACAAAAAACACTAAGTATTTTTTGTGCCAAACATCATGCCTGCCATGAGATAGTACTTAAAGAGTTTTAGCTGTACAGAAATATATTATATTTTATCAGGTTTATTGTTGAATGTGTGTAAGAGAAATGATTTTATATACAACACTGTGATTATAAAACTCATTCCAGTTGTAGCCCAAAGTTTAACAACTTGAAAAAAAAAAAGATTTAGATTTAATGGTCAAATGAGATGTCGCTGCCTTTAAATGACGCACATCCTCTGAGTTTTCATGGTAGATAGATTCATCATCACATTAGGACGTACAGCATGCCTGTTATTTACAATAATTTGCTGTTTAGTACAATTGGTTTTAGATTATAGTGTAAATACATGATCAGGGTCGTTACAGTTTATGGATAATGTGCCTTTTTCATTTGTTTTGTCTGTTTCATTGGCACAGTATGAATGTATGCCGTAAATGTGTTTGTCATATCTTAATTGTTGCAATAAACTTGACGGTCCTGTCATGGGCTTGTAACTGTGATGAATATTACACTAAAGAGTACGTTTAGCTGAATATCTGGGTATAAAGTGGTGCTTTTCTTGGTGTCATCCAATTTAATGTTTGTATGTGTTTACATTCATGATTGTGCAATGAACACTGCCATGTGCTGTGGTGATATTAAAGGTAAAATGGTGGTTTGGAGGAATTTCAGATCTTGTTGTTTCTATCTTTGCTGTTGCAGTTACACTGGGCCAAACCATGGGGCAGGTGGACGGGGCCAAACAAAAGGGCCTTTGTTCCAGCTCTTGGCAATTACTCTTTCCCAACTCTTTCATTTTCATTATATATCGTACATTTCCACACATGAGCTTCTACTGAAAGACTGCGGCTTGTAAATATTTAATAAGAGTAAGATAAATGAAAAGGTTTACAGTTAGAAATCCATTGAACAATTAGACCATCAGGTAGTGTCTCTCATAGTCTTAGTTCATCCTAAATGCTTTTGAAAGGATGGCACTGCTTTTCTAGTTTGGAAAGAAGCCACTAGAGGGAACTAGGTTTACTTGTAGTTTATTACACCCTAGTTTCAGTAGAGATTGCTGTTGTGGAAAGTGTTGCAGTCGTTTTTTACAGCCAGTTATTCCTAAACAAAGTCTTATATGACCTACAGATGTTTAATTCCCATCAGTAAGCTGCATGGAGGTTGCAGTCTTGAATGGCCAGTGTCCTTTGTAAGGCCCTTTACAGTATTCACCCACAGCACAGCTTCTGTCCTATTCAAAGTGACTCAGTGAAGGGGAAGTAACGTTATTGTTGCCCCCGGTCTTTGAGTGGGGCAGATTATCGCTCTTCTCGTAGATGAGAAACAGTTGTAAAGTTCCCAGAGGCTGTTATTACCTGGTGAACAAAGTGAGTGATGCGTAAATGCGCTTTGACGGGATCATTTGTCCGAGCCACTGTCCGTGGTGCTGAATTAAACGTGTTACCTTGATTGACACTTATGACAGGTTTGAGGAAATGCAATCTTTGTGTTTTTATTCATTATTTGTCCTTATTCTGGTGAGTCATGTGTCTTTGGATATAAAAAGCGAAAGAAAAAAAAATCTGCTTCTTTTACGCAAACTTTTACGCACGCTCCTCGTTGCGCAAGCAGACACACAGACAGACAGACAGACACGCAGACAGACAGACAAGCAGACAGGGGGTGGGCTGCTAATGTACGTGTATCCCAATAAGAGCCCACAGTAGCTCTGTGGGGCGGTGTCCAGGCGGAGATCAGCCTCCACTTTACGCATCATTGCCTCGCGGAGGTGAACCCACGTTCATCAGCCTGTTCCTGGGATGTTATTTACTGTCTAGAGTCAAAATAGGCAATCGCGTTTCAATTGTAAGTTCTTTGGAGGTGAATCCATCGTCCGCAGAGTCTCATAAAGTTGTGGTGATGGGAGCGCGCTGGTGGAGCTCTGCGCGCCTCGGCGTTGTACTTGTCGGATATGTTTTGTCCGGGATGATGCTTCCCGCGGCGGAGGCTGGCTGCAGGGACAGGGACAGGCCAACCTGCTGCACCGGGAGGAATAATGAGTGCTTTGAATACACGAAAAGAAAAACAGTGTGCTACTGCGATGCCTACTGTCAGAAAACAAGAGACTGCTGCGAGGATTACCAGCAAGTGTGCCAGATATCCGGTGAGTTGGGACTTTCTTAGCCCTCCTAGATAGCCACTGGGTCAGAGATAAAGAGTTTTCCTAAATCTCAATTCCTCTCATTAAATATAAAAAAGACACTTATTTAAAAAAAGTAAATCAGCACCAACCAGTCCCCAGTCCATTATGTTTTCCACAGAAATGTTTGGGATCCAGATGTCTCTTTTCTTTTCTTGTCACTATCTTGGCTGGTGCTATATTTAGCCAATGAGAGGATGGACTGACCAAACCCAAAGAAGGTCAGAATTACAGCATGAGCACCGTTTGAGTTTGAAAAGCTGTTAGTGAGGTAACTGTGTGGAAATATTTCTGTTAATAGTCTGTGTATACACTCTGTCCTTATTTTAAGTGCACTAACAAGCACCTGCCGTAAAGCTCTCAAAGTGCAGACACTCATCCTTCTATTTAGGTGCATTTGGAGAACACAGTTAGCCTTTGTTTTACTTACATTAGAGGTGACAACAAAAGTTCCCAAGCCTGTGCACTTTGCAGGCCCTAAGCTCAGGTTTTACACTATAGCCAAACAAATCACTGCATCCAAGAGGTAGATCATTTTAGCTGTTTGAAAGTCTGGACATTTTTGGAGAATTTTTACTGCGTTCTTTAAACTGTCCCCAAGTTTTATGATGATGCTTATGCCTTGTGGACACCTGCTCTCTTCTGAATATTTGCAGGACTTTCTCATGTCAGTCAGAGTTTGTGTACTTTAAGCCCCGTCCCTGCAGTTTTATCAGAACCAGATCGTGTCTTCAGCCCTGTGCACTGTCTCCCACAGTTGTCCATTAACACATGTCGCCTGTAACAGACAAACACAGTGACGTGAGAACAAATATTACATCACCACTACAGAAAGACGACTCTTATAATTAACAGAGCATTGAGTGTGAATACGGAGGTGGAAGACATCTGTTGTGTTGTAAAATCATGTCTGGTGAAGTTCCCCCTCGGTATCTAAAGATTAGTTTATGTAAGAGGCCTCGGGTACATATTCATCTTTCTGGTATATCCAACATTTTGACGGCTTTCCCCCCATTTACGATATATAAGTTTTAGTTTTAAATCGATCATCACTCTGGCAGCAATACTAATGTTTCATAATTCCGAAGTAAAGCTTATATCCTCTATGACAACTGACGATGAAGAGGAGAGATTCACTCGTGTTTCCTGGGTCTGGTACCACTCAACTCTCCTCCACATATTTCACTACTGCAAAATTTGGGACAGATAATACTTTTTCAATAGCAGTAGATGGATTCCTCTGGTGGCTATTTAAAGAGGCACTGCGTAACTTTTGCCACCTGCTTGTCTCCATTCAGACTGGGTTGTTCCACAGTATAGCATTAAACTGTATTTCCATGGAGACAAGCATGTGCTGCCACCAAACCAAATTACAGGTAAGATCTGTTGACAGGCAACCCCAGTCACAATAAGAATGCATGTTTTTAATGTATTTTTGGGCAATAAAATACCAGGATTTTGCAGGTAAAGTTATAACATCTCTATGGAGACAAGCAGGCGGTGCATCCTTCACCAGAAAAGTTACATAGTACACTTTAAAGACCTGGTGGTGTCCTTTTTTACCCAGGTTTCTACCTAATTTTGGTCGTATATTATCATTATTTGGCTTGGTTGAGTTTAACCATCTGTGCTAATTTACGCCTGGTTCAGTCCAGTTTTGTTTGAACCCTGTTTGGTTTCTTCAAGGTGGAAAAGCTTTATTCAGTTTTGCTTCTTTCTCCGAAACGTTTAAGACTCTCTCTACTTGGAAGCTTTAGAAAAACATTGTCAAGATCACTGCAAAATCTCGTAATCAGCTGCTTTGTTTGTGTCCCTTGCTGATATGTCTATACAGGAAGCATTTACCCCACACTTCTTGTCAGGGCTTAGTCAGACGCCATTAACCGCTATTAACAAACTGATATGTCCCTGTCCCATCATCAGAGGAGACAGGGGACAAACCAAAAAAGAGTGAATAATGTAAAGGAATTAAGGAATGTCAGTGTACGAAGATAATGTCTATTATCTGACTGGGACAAGTGTGGCTGGAGCTTTGGTTAGAAGTCCACAGATAAACAGATCACTTTCCCTGACTTCCATTTGAACTTTGTTAAGGACAGTAAACAACCAACAGCTGGTTTAAAATGTGTTATTACTGTTGTAGCAAAAATTACACACTTGCACTGGACAAATATCTTCGTTAGGATCCATATACTTAGTCAGTGTAGAATGGTGACACTATGGAACTTTACCGATGGAGGGTCTGTCGCTCTTCTTGGAAATTGCATTTATTGCTTTGCCTGGAAAGTTCTGCATAATAACATTCAAGTTTCCAATACCTGAAATAAAAAGGTGACAGTACCAGTCCAAGTCACACATCAGATCTGTGGAAAGGCGACCCCGCTCACATGTTTCCAGGGATTTTGAGCAATAAAACAAATGTAATTTAGTCAATGCATAACTAGAGATAACTTAAATGCTACACTTTGGAACATTACAGGCAAAGTGGCAGTCGATTCGCTGAAAAGTTACATACTGCACCTTTAACTGTGCTTCTTTTAAAATGCTAGTAGTTCATATAGTGTTTACCAGTCTCAAGAAAAGAGTTAAATATTCGTACTATGCTATAAGCCATGAACTTCCAATTAATTTGCAATCACCAAAACTTGAGCTGAACATGAGTTTTATTTGCTTAAAGCCACATGTGGTGAGTGCTTTGGGGTCAGAGGTCAGGCTTTGTGGTGCACATGGGGGCTGGGGGGGCGAGCTGTGTCAGGCTGTCAGTGAGGTTGTCATGTGGGTGGTACCTGAACTACACTGGTGGTACCACAGACACAGGAGGGGCCTCCGCTTTAGCAATTAGCCTCTGACTTCTGAAGGCTTATGGTCAATGTGCACGGATTTAAGCCTCAGTTTAAGTGTAGACGTGGTTAACGCTGGACTATAGATTGAGTTTATGGGACATCATAACTAAAGATCTAAAAATCCTCTATTTTCAGACTGATGAAATTAAAGTTTTAGTTTCATTAACAGTTCAAAAGTAAATATTTTATCTTTTAAATAGTGAAAAGTACTTAAAATGGCACCTGGTTTAAAACTGAGCTGGATCAGGTATAATTCTACAGTGGAAATGGGCTGGAACTGTCCTATTGCAGATGTTTTGACTTGAATCGTGATTAATACCTCTATAATGATGGGGCCTATCCATATCAAATAAAAATAGGCACAAATCAATTAGATCAAATGATTATTTTAGCTTGTTTTACAATGTGGAATCATGTGTTTGCACAGGTGCAGTTGTTGATAGTTTTTGAAGTTTGTGGAGCCAGTTCTGAACAGATTGTAATGAGGTTCAACATTTTTGGCATTTCTTAAAAAAAATAGACAATTATCATTTCAAATTAGCACATAATCATAATATGTATAGTGTGAATGCTGTGGACGCCTGGTGCAGAAGGAAGGACTACAGACACTATTGATAAAAAGAGGAAAAAGCATTGATAAGAGGATAAGATGTCTGCCCTTTCCCCTCCGAGGGCACAGTATGAGTGTGTGCGATGTGGGAACAGCCTGTGTCAGGTGGGCAGCACTAATGCACAGGAATGTACAGATTCCACAGTGGCTTTGTGGATGTCACTGAGACAGCCGCCCGCCCGCCCGCCCGCTCGCTCGCCCACAGCCCCATGGGAATAACAGCAGGAGCGGACGCTTCAAAGTCCTCTTTCTCTGGCACTCGTTCACTGTCTTTTGTTCATGTACAGTGCATTGTGTTGCAATATGAGTTTATTCAAGACTGCTGGGTTTGACATCAGCACCAGACACTTTTGGCTAGTAACACGTTCAGTTCCACTATATATACATTTTTCTCTGCTTATGAGAGACCACATTTTCATTTTTGGTGTAGTTTTTTGTTGTTTATTTCTTTATAAGTACACTTTCTTACTTTTTGGATGGAGAGTTCATCTACTTGTCTCCATTAAGATGTTATTATTTTACCTGTAATGTCTCACAGTATGGCACTAAACTGCTCCAACGATAGCAAGCAGGTAGCAACAAGTTAGAGATGTCAGGTGTCTGGTGCAGAAGGAAGGAGCATAAATGTTAACTGGTCCAAAATTCAGCTGCCCGTATCATCACATGTACCTCCTCCATTAACCACATCCTGCAACAGCTCCACATTCAAAGCCCTGCAGAACCTTGCACCTCCACATCTCTCTGAGCTCCTCCACATTACCACTCCCGCCTGCTCCCTCTGCTCCTCCTCCGTCTCCAGCTCTCTGTTCGCTCTGCCTCGTCACCACGGGGAGCAGATCGTTCAGCCGCTTGGCTCCTCGGCTCTGGAGCACCCTCCCTCCTGACCTCCGCAAAACTGACTCACTCCCACACTTCAAATCAAACTCAAAACTCATCTGTTTTGACTGGTCTGTTCACTCCACCACACCACCAGACCTGCACTGTCCTGCACTAACTGTGTGCTTTTAACTGTGTGTTTTATTGTACATTTTTGTATATAAGGCGACTTCGAGTGTCCAGAAAGGCACCTTATATATGCATTATTATTATTATTATGGTCAAACAAGACAAGAGTTGGTCCTTTTTATAGTAGGAAGACATAATTTCAAGGTGTTTTCTTTTACCAATAAACATATCTGTAATTGAATGAATGGAAGAAAGATATGTTTAATGCCATATTGTGAAGCGAAGCAACAATATTTCCACAAAAAAAGCAGTTGATGGAACTCTCAGCACAAAATAAACAAATAAATAAACAAAATAATCAAAAATTACATAATGCACCTTTAAAAATGACATAAGACCTTGATAAATTGGCTTCCCGGTGAGTCGATTAAAAGCTTCAAATCATCTTGTGCAGTGATTTGAAAGCTATTTGGCATCATTCTGCGCCGTTCCAGCTGTGCTATCATACAGAGCAAGTATCCGAGATTTGAACAAGATTTTTGAAAATAATTCTAATGTATTAAATACTTTATAATATATATTAATGAATACTAATTAAACCTGTCTGGGAAATCTTTTTAGTCTGGCACTTTGTTTATGAAGTGTTGAGTTCCGCTCTCAAAGGGGCCTGTTAAAAGTCCACTGCTATTAAACGTCTATGGTGGACAGGCGTAATTATTGTTTGGGACTTTTGGCTTTGATCAGTGCAGCCATCGGACTTCCTCGTGGCACAGATGTAATTGCCTTAATCAGTCGACTGAAAGGGGCTCCTGATTGCTGCTGCCACTGTTGCATTCAGTGTGGTGCTGCGTGCATGTGTGTGTGTTTAAAGGAAATAAAAACTGAAAAAAACAGGAAGCGGAATAAGCCCCCATAGACCTTTAATAAGAGCCCACCACACACAGACTCATTACAGTGTTATAGAGCAGGAGAAACTACATGTTACAGGGCAACTTGTTTTTCTCTGTCACTTGTTCTCTACCTTATAATGTTTGGGTTTTTTTTTTCCTTGTGACAGACATATTCAACAATCAGATTTGAATTCTTGTAATCAGTGAATGCATAAATAAGTAAAAAGTGATATTTTTATTTATTTGGTTGGGACAATGCATGTTAATGAACAGACATGACACACCAGATTATAGCTAAAGGGTCATTTCCATCTATTGTCCCAAGGGCTGGGGTCACAGAAGGATCAAAATGCACAAAAAATTGCACAGTTCCCATAATTGCACATTCCACTCATTGCACAGTCCCCGTTATTTCAGTCAGTTTGGCTCATTCAAGACAATTACATTTTATTTGCCTAAACATGCAAATATGTCTCTACAGAAAAGTAAAAATCACATTGCAATTATAGATGATGCATGTTTGATTTGACCATGACCACTTTTTATTTCACCCACGTTGGACTCATAAAACATTCTGACCGAAGGTGGTCTCGTGTGGTCCTTGCTAAATTATCTTTATATTTAATGTACTTCTTTAAAGGTGGTGGTGCGAGGGAGTGTAGGACCTTGTGAATTATGCAAGCTCTTTTAGGTTGACCAAGCTCTTAAAGTGTAATAGTCTATGCTTTTTCAGAAGGTGACAAAGTGCTGGTGGGAAATGGGTTTTATCAAGTATTTTTAGGTCTTTTTTATAGAGGTTTTCAATGGTTTTAAGTGTGGTGGTACAGGCAAGAGACCAAGTAGTTAAACAATAGTCTATGTGGGAGATGATCACTGAGTAGAAATAGGTTTTCGCAGCACTCATGTTTAAGTTATTCCGGATGTGGCGAAAATTCTGATGTGACAAAAATTCTGATTATTATATTAGAATAGAAACTGTTCATTTGACTGTTAAAAACTGGAGCACTATTTGCCCCGTCTCTTTATAGTGAAATTTTACCCTAACAAGCAGGGGATTCTCATTTACGCATTCTTATTGTTACAAAACATGTCAAAATGTGAAATATTTGATCCAGAGTGTGAATTTCTTTGAACTATCACAAGTAAGTACAGATGCAGAACAATACAAGATTACTCAAACATGCATGAATCAACTGAAACACAATATTGCGTAAGCTAACGGGGTTAAAAGTCCATTTTACATATGTTGACTTTAAACTTTGTGGCTGACAAAGAGAAGACAGTTGCATAATTTGTGTTTGTGTCTGGATTGTTTCAGCCTTTATTCAAAACATTCCCAGTTAATCGATGTAATTCCTTGCTCTCCCAGCAGCCCTTGACTGTGAGGTGGGCCCGTGGGGGTCCTGGTCTCCGTGCACATCCCCCTGTGGCATTGGCAGCACAGAGAGGAGTCGACAAGTGTCCGTCCCACCCAGAAACGGAGGAATGCCCTGTCCAGATCTGAAGCAGCGGCGCGGGTGCTATGGAAACAACGCCGTCTGCAGCTCAGCTAAAGGTAAAAAAAACCCTATCTCCAAATCAGAGTCTTTGTTTCTTGTCCTGTGTGAGGGAATGTGAGATGCGATCAGTCTGTTCTTAGCAAACATTTCCTGTAAAAGAGTTTAATGTTTTAATATCTCGGGGGAACTAGGTTTTACTTGAGCAATACGTCTGCAAACATCTGGTGCAAACTCTTATCTCAGCCTGCACCCTTTCAAAATACACCAAAGTTCTGAACTGTAAACATCTTTTGCTTGACAAACATAGTAAAACTTTACACAAACTAGATCACAACTTCAAAGTCTAGCTTTAAAATAAATACTATGTTTCAAATTTGCAGAGGTGGCGAAGATCCTGCCTGATTCTTACAAGAGGAACTTCAAGGACCCGTGGAGACGGCCACACATGCTCATGAAGGAGGAGAAGGCCAGGTAAGGAGCTATACACAACCAAAAGATAACAGCAATCAACCTAGTCACATCCCTGTGGCTTTCAAGTGTGCTCCCAGTGTAGTGGAAATAATTACAGCTCAACCTTAGTGCACTGAGTAATATTTCCCATGAGCTAAGAACGCAGCAGCCTTGTTTCATTATGACACTGATCTTTATGCAGGAATTCCACATTTTAACTAACATAAACAAGGTAATGTTCTGATTTTCTATCATTTAAAACATTCAGTTTCACTTAATTCTTTACTTATGAGTATGAACTGTGCACTGAAAGCACGACAATGTACTGGTGCGTGTTTTTGCTCATGTGTTTAACTCTATAATGCAGCTCTAATTTGCACATTGACTGAATACAGTTTATTTCTGGACATTAATGTTTGCTTACCATAGCAATCTGTTTATTTTAATTTCTCTATGCATGTTCTATTTAACCTTTCCCATTAAAGGCAATAGTTTTCTTTAGCATTTTTGTATCTAATGATAAATATAATATAAACTGTGTTCTTCTAAAGATAAAACCCACACATCAAGGTTTTTACCATGAACCGTGACAATAAATATTATCTAAAGGAACTAACCTTCACTGATAAACACCGTGGTCTATGAGAAAGGTCAGCACAACCCACGTCTATGACATCTTAGTGTCTGATGGAGTGATGAGGGGGAGTAGATAACATCACGTCTAATTAAATCGGACATGAGATCACATATAGTTTTGTAAGAATCAGGGGAGCATTACTCATAACTGGTGTCGACAGCCCCCCAAAATGTGTGATTATGAAACCGCGAAGCTTGGAAACACATGGAAAGATAATTTGATAATTTATGAAGAATGAAGTTAAATGTTCAGATTACACAAAATAACCCAATTATGGTCACGTATGCAATATTTAATTGCATTATTATGTCTTGGTTGTGTGAATGCAGTTTTATTTCTAACGTAGCATCTACCACCAAAATGCATTTATTTTTTTACACCAAATGCAACTCTCTTCATTTTCTTCTAAGGTCATTTTTGGTCAGTCAGTTTTATTAAAGCATAAAAAGCATAAAAATGGGGGTGAAGAGGAGACTACACAAAGACTACACAATCATGCCTCAACCTGCACTGGAAAAATAAACAGAGAAAACGCATCACCGTCACTTTATGTTTTTGAGCAGGAACTTCCCTTTTGGTTGATGCTGATTCTTGATTGTTCAATGGGCAAATAGTTCAATCTAAGTGCATTGAGATGGCTGTAGCTTTTATTCCGGTCTGCAGTGCACAGACAAACAGCTGTGTTGATGTTAGACAACCTCAGCCCTGCAGGATCACCTTCAAATGGAGCACAACTCTTTAGTGTCTCCTCTTCAGTGTCTCTCGGGGCTTTGTTGTGTCTGCGTCTGGTTAGTCATGATCAAGGACAGCTGATTTGGATGACTTCCTGGTTTGAATTAATCACTGTCCTGAATGCTGCTACTAAGAGAGTAGGAGTACTGTATTTCTAAAAGTGAATACTAAATACTAAAGCCAGAGAGATGGGAGCAATATGTTACGATAAGATGAAATGCTGATGAACTAAATGCAAAAAAAGTAAATAAGTTATTGCAAAACGAGCAGCTGTAGCTCATTATGAGATGAATAGTTGGACAAAATCTTGATTTTTGCCAAATGCTGTACTACAAAATGGTACACTGCTCCAAGTCAGGATAAATGAAAACCTTCAGTAAGGGGATCTGGGGTAAAAACATAAACTATATATTTCAGAGCATTAATCAAAGTTCACCTTTTTGAGTGTTAGTGTTTTATTTAGTGTCTAGGGAATAGAAAGCTTAAACAAAGCATTTAATTTATGTCTTAAATGCAGATAGGGGTGGGATTTAATAAGTTTTCTTCTTCTCACTCCTTTTTGAGCTAATATAAGAATTAATTTATGAAATGTGCTTTAAGTGCTTTAACGTGTGCTGTTATGTTGCAGACTTATTTAGCTAGTAGTTTTGAATTTGGTAATGTATTCATCATTAGTCTACACACAGTCTGTTTTGTGTGTTTTGCAGTTACTGTGTGTACCTGAGAGTGAAGCAGGCCAGCGTCGCGTGTAAACTGAAGCTGTGGAGCGCTCAGCTGGTGAGGGACCGGCTCGTCTGTGCAGAGTGTCAGAGCGACGCCATGTCCAAGTCAGACCGCTGTGAGGGGACGGTTTGGAGGGGTCCAGGTAAAGAATCAAATAATCACCTCCTTAACTGTTGAGGAAGAAGAAGAAACATTTTACTACTGTTACTGCAGGAACACTAAAGGCTAACTGATAACTGGTAAAAGTGTGACTATGTTTCGTTTGTGGAAGAAAGGGAGGTCATAGGTCTGTTTGACTGATACATGCTACATACCCAGGGAGAGTATGTTGGCATCTGATTTAGATTAAAACAAAATCAAGGTGTGTGATTTAAGATTTGAGATACACAAACTGAATATTGATTTTACTGATGATAATTGTAATGTTGATTGCTTCACTTTATTTATTTATTGTTTAAATATGATGTAATGATTTATGTGAAAAAGCAAAACAACTTTCTCCAGATAAACTCAGACAAGACCAAAGTCATAGTCTTTGGCCCACAAAAACATAGAGAAAGTGTGAGCAGATACCTCCAGTATTTTTCTCTAAAACCTTCAAATCAGGCTAGAAATCTAGAGGTAATAATGGACTCAGACTTGAACAAAGATATACTGTCAAAACCAGACTTAGAGAGACTTATCCTGCATTTGTCTCCAGTAGGTTAGATACTGTAATGTCCTGCTCACTGGCCTCTCCAAATGAGCCTTAAGACAGTACAGTACATCCAGAACCCTCCTGCCCGGGTCCTGACTAGAAATAAGAAGTACTTCACACATGCGTCCTGTGCTCAGCTCTCTAAATTGACTCCTGTGGCTCAGAGAATAGACTTTAAAGCAGCTTTGATTGTGAACAAGTCTCTCCATGGACCAGCACCAAAGAACATCTCCCACATGTTAGAGCCACATGAACCATCTCACACTCTGAGGACTTCAGGGACCGGCCTCCTGCTGGTGCCCAGAGTCAAGACTAAACATGGGGAATCAGTGCTGTGCTGTACAAATAAACTTGCCTTACCTTAATTTACTTATTATAAATAGACGTAATGAAATTGTGTGTGTTGTAGGACCTTCTGGGTGGCAGCCTCTGTGTCTGGTTGCCATGGCTCGTGGGTGAGAGAGTCTTCGTCCGAGGGCTGTCACTGTCCACCTTACTCCGTGCTCTTCGTGTGAGTCCATTCATCTAAACACAGGAGCAACACAAAAACAAGCTACAAGAGACTTTCTATAGAGTTTACACCACTGAACACCACCAGCATCCTGCCACTATGTCCACTGTACTGTATGGGCAATGATAAATAAGCTCACAGCGATAGCATTTCATAGCCACATTAAGTCGTTTTTCTTCCCAAAACACACAAGCCTCTATATTGCTTTTGCTTATCTACCTCCTCTATTGTAGGTGCATATGTTGTGATGCGCCATGTACAAATGAATAGATCTATTATTTTGCTTTAAACATTTTATATTTTGATGGTGTTGTGTACTGTAAATGTTATGTGCCTAAAGTCATATTTGTCCAGTCTAAAAAGTACAAAAAGTTAGGGATTTTTACACTTTCTCTCAAGTATTTAATGAGTGCCTGACATAAATTACACCATGTGACCTACAAGCCAAATACAACGCCAGCTTAGTGGACTCTCAGGTCTGATGCATAACTATTATGTTAAGTTTATATTTCAATGGAGCAAAAACAAGGCACAAGTGTTAGTCTGTTTGCTTTTTTTTTTTTAAGAATTTTGATTTAAACTCCAAATCAACAAATTAAAGGTGCACTGGGTAACTTTTCAGGTGGCAAATGCACTCTATGGAGATAATGGCATACTGTGGAACATACCAAGCTAACCTTTACCCACTTTTGCCATGGTGGCAAAACTGTGCCATTTGTGGTGGCACTTCCAGTTAAGAGGGAATCCTGTTCATTTCAATGGAGAATTTGGAAAAAGTTTTGACGCTAAAATCTGATATAAAGTAATTTAATTTGTGTAAAATGTTCAATATTCATGTGCACCAATAAATCAACAATGCACAGATGCCCTGGGAGACTTTTAAACAGCTCTGTAGTCCATATAGAACTTTAAACATTACGCAGTGCACCTTTAAATATCCACATTCCTGTAGTTTTTCTACTTACACCAGGCTGTGGACTGATGTTAGTGCTACTATTAGGAACACCTGTCTACATTTACAAGCTAAAGGTCTTGTGTGTAAAAGCTTTAGTTGTCTTTAACAGGAAGGCAAAATCCAACTAAGAGCTGTTACTCCCAATTTATCAATTAACAAGAAAACTTCCCCACATTCCCACGAAGACTCCCACCACTCCTCATTCCAACGATGTTATGACAAGCCAGGACAGCTTATGTATTTGTGTTTATTTATTATAATCTGATTTTTTTTCATATTTGTAGTGCGACATTGCATTTTTTGTACCCTGACTTTTAGAAATAAAACATATAATCTGTCAATTTCATGTTGTTACCCTTTTTATTTCAATCCTGTCATCCAAATCTGACCTAAGTGTTTATCTGTGGCATAAACAGGTAGTTAACCATTAGAAAGACTCATTCCTGACGTGTTTCCCGAGTGTAAACTGAACGACGACAAGCAAAAAACAGCTAATGTATGTAATCTTGAGTTTTGTATGACCTTATCCTACAATTAGGAGGTTTTTGTGATATAACACGCTTCAGGGGAATGTGTGAACAAGTTGAGCTTAAAGACTTGGAGTAAACAGTTAAGGTTTACATCATGTGTAAACACAGACATTTGGCTTATTTGACAGTTACAAGTTTTCTCTTCATTTCAGGGTAACATAACAGTGAAGAGAAAGAACAAAACAAAACTGACAAACCCTATAATTTAATAATCGTCAGCATAAATAAAATGAAGACTGTGTGACTGTGATGATTGAACTGATGATTACAAATTATATCAAGATTTGTTGAATTTGTTGTTTGTCTTATGTGTTCAGAGCATAATGGCCCACTAAAACAAATAAACCAATAGCTTTTTGTTTACTAATTCTTACAAACACAAATGAGGACTGAACTTTTTTTGTTTTTTTGTTTTTTTTTTGTTTTTTACAGCCAAAAATGATTACATCACCATAGAACCCTCAGTCAGACAGCTTGTTGAGATCTTAAAGTCAGTCTGAGATCATTTGTAAAAAATTAAATTATAAAGGGTGTCATTGTTTTACACTTGAACTTCCCCTCCGTCAAACTCCACTGCCTGCTGCTGCTTACCTCTCATAAGCCCTGACACAACAAGGCTGGGTCAGCACAACTCTTTCTTTTGTCTTAGTTCAACAGAGGCAGTTAAGTGCTGTCATCCTGCTGCATGTGTCCTGTTCGCCTCCGACCTCCCGGGCTGCTGTGGTCCTAACCCAAACTCCCTGCACTGGTCCATGTCTGGCCCAGTGCCTGACGTCCTTCGACAGCAGTATGTTCTAGGATTACTCTTCTTGAAAGGGGGGGCATTCCAGCTCTGCCAGCCTTTGTCACACAGTGGTCACTGTTTGCTTTGTACAAGACAGCTGTTCACAATGTGTATGCTACTTTATACTTTATATAATTATATATATGTATGTATGTGTGTGTGTGTGTGTGTGTGTGTGTGTGTGTGTGTATATATAGATAGATATACAGATTAGAATATATATATACATATACATACATATATACATACATACATACATATATATACATACATATATACATACATACACACATACATATACATATATATATATATATATATATATATATATATATATATATATATATATATATATATATATATATATATATATATATATATACATATACATATATATATATATATATATATATACATATACAGATCGATATATCAATAGATAGGTAGATAGATAGATAGATAGATAGATAGATAGATAGATAGATAGATAGATAGTTATGAACACCCACCTCCTTTGTATTGCAACATAGAAGTAGGCTATAGTAGGCCTATGTTTTTGAAAATCCGTACTACAATTAGCTGGGCATCCTAATGAGAGCTTGCAGGGCCTGTAAAAGCAGCTGGTCCAGCATGGAGGAATGATAATGAATAGACCCTTGAGCACAGAGACCTCACCTGAGCTATGCATCAACACAGCTGCACCTCCACTAGAGGCATCGAAAGCAAACCTGTCAGGATCGTATTGAAAGCAACAGTCACTCACTTGTCTTCATGGCTATGGCTCATTAAACAACAGGGCATTTTTCGTGTTTTTGTGCCTTTTCCCACAGTTTAAGTGTCGTTGGTTTAAAACAGTGGACAACACATATTCAAGAGGTTTATAACATTTTGGCGCCACCATGTGGTCATCAGTATACACACAGTCAGAATAATATGACAATTTATTCGACAATCCACATTCATACACGTTGGCAAAAAAACAATTTCAGCAAGTTAGATTATTTAAGATCAGTATCAACAGTTTGTATCTCATAATCTCATAGATTTTACAATAAGTTTGAACAAGGTGGTTCACATTTTTCTTGCTACATATAGCAGCCATATAAAGTTTGGTGGTTATTAATATCTTCAAATGATAAAAAGCAAAGGAAAAGAAATACAAAACTGAATTGACAAAACAGGATATAAGGACACAAGTGATGCATATCATGGCAGCTTGTTGAATTCTGAATAAATGTTCTGTAAAACTACTGTACACAATGCACATTAATATACATTAAGGCAGTATGCTAATATCTGGACTGAGGCTGCACAACCTTTGATATAACTGTGCACACCAATTAAGAATAATGAAAAAGCATGTAACATATCGTAACCTAAAAGTGAGCAACATGAGACCAAAGTTTTATCAAGAAATGTCCAAGTGTCATTTTATTTCAGTCTTTTCATCTGTTGGTTTGTGTTATTAATCTTTAGATCCATGTTGTCAGCCTTATTCAAGAGTGAATTAATGGAGGCATCTTGATCGTCAATTTCAGACTGCAGACCCAGTCCAAGACCTTTCAGTCTTTTAAGACCATCTGCCATTTCATCTAAGTTGTATAAAGCAAACAAAAGTGTTGATTAGATATGAAATACAACCAACAAAACAAATAATGTAAACAATGAAAAATGTACCTAGGTTGTTGTCCAGGGTTTGGTGTGCCTCTCTTAGTATTTTGTTTTTAGGATAACCATTTTGTCCATATGAACTGTCATCTGTGGATGAAGTAGCTCCAAACCCTATGGAAAAACAAAACATAATCATACTTTGTTGCATTAGATAATCACATTTAAAAAGTAGAAACATAAATTGAGACAAACTAACCTCCAGTATCAAGCTTTCGCAGGTTGGGGTGGCTAGCTTGGTACTTATCTTCATTGCCTCTACTGTTAGATAAGGCATTCTGCAATCTGAAAGAGGAAATAAAGGATGGTAATTTTTCAGTCAGAGATGAAAAGTAACAAAGGTCATATGTGTTGGAATACAAAGTATGTGAATGTATGAATCATGATCTTATTAATTCCAAATAGCACAGAGGCTAACTTTAACTCACTGATATAAATGTTGGATAACAACCCAGACAGTAAGGTCAAAATAACAACATTTTAATCAATCATTATGCCTTATACTGCTGTCTTTGCATCAGTCAGATTTGTTTAATTTGTACTGGTTATTAAGTATAAATATTCTACTTTAAATAAGACTCAAATGTTTACATTTTTTTAAACCTACAGTATGTCATTATGTCGCAGGTTTGTTGATATGGTTCCCTAGATTTGTTTTGGTTTATTTATGTTCTTGTGTGTGAATTTATTTTGCGTAACTATGCATATTTTAAACAGATAAATACAGCCCAAAGTATAGTATAACAGAGTATAACAAATACTTTGTAAAGAGTATCAGAAAATTATACCTGTCACTGGCTTGGTAATGGTTTGGGCTCCTCAGGAAGTGGCTTTGTCTCAGGTTTTCCTTTAAAATAATTCACTAATCCACCCCAAACGCTCTTGATACTGTTGATGTGTCTCTGACTGGTCTTTAGGTCCTGGTCCATGCTGTCCAGCATCTTGTCCGTCCTCTTCAGAGCTTCACCTTGACGCATGAGCTCCTAAAGAAAAAGTATACCCTGTTGTTTTAACATAATTGATCATATTTTATCAAAGAAACCACAGACATTGCTATGGTGCAGTCTAATCTATAGTATACAAAGTTCAGGGGTAGTTATGACTAAACAGGCTTAAAAGTAAGACTGTATTGTAAGATCATTGCATTTTTATGGCAAGAACAGGGTTTATATTTGCATTTTTACAGGAATACAAGAATTAGATATGATATTTAGATAGGATTGTTTATTGTACAAATCAATCATTGGACAAACTGGAAGAAATCATACCTCTGCCGTCTCAATGCCCATCTTCTCTGACTCATAGATGAGACCAATAGAACGGTAGCTACTGTCCACTGCAGACTTAGCAGTATGCATCACTTCTTGCTCTAGGTACTTTTGTCTTCTCTCTGCTTCACTTAAACTGCTGTCACCAAAGTCATCCTCATCAAATCCTCTGTTTTTTTTAGGCCTGAAATCTTCTTCTTCATCATCATCAGCAAATGGGTTGTGAGACTTTGGGTAAGCCATCTGTTGAGAAAAAAAAAGACAGAGTAGGTCACATTTCTTTATAAAGCAATATTATAAATATTTAAATAACATTTCGAAGAACAATTGAAATTTATGAAGCATTTAGTGTCATATTTCTTTTGACTAATGTTACAAAGTATACGTTTGTGGCGTGTAGTTTAAATGTGTTACAGAGTCTAGCTAACTACATGTCTCAAATGTCTCAAATCGATTAGCATTGCTAGCTGCTAGCAGTTGGTCAGGTAACAAATAAAGTCCAAATCTCTACGGATCAAATAGTTGTAAAGACATACCATTTTCAGTATATCAAACAAAACAATATATATTAACGCAGCTAAGAGACACTAATCATAAAACTCAAACCTTTTCCGAAGCACTAGATCTGTGAGGACAAGACGCTGTTGTTGCTTATCAGCTGACAGAAAAGTTCCGGTCACGTGACATGACGTCACAGCTGTGGAGTTACAGTCTGAGATATGTTTTTTATTGTTTGTTAAAAACGAAAAAATATTACAATATATATTACTATAGGCCTACGTCAAAATGCTACATTATCAGTAATTTTGCTATTTCACGCAGTACTGTCAGAAATGTCCCTCTCCACTTACCGTACTGCGGTTTATTCAGCGCTGGTGCCTTCAGTCGGGACAGCGCACAGATGAGGTGTAAACATGTCGGTGATGGGAGGTGGCACAAGAGGGTTTTACTTTAACACTGTTCTGTCTTTAGCTCGGTCTTTGGCCGCTCACCGCCCTGCACCAATCGAAAAGGTAATGCCCTTTTTTTTTCACTCAACTGAAGCTTATCAGCAACAGACTGTGAGCTGCTCTTCCGCACAGTGTTCAGGGCTGATGCGTCTGACGCCAGAGCGAATTATTCTGCTTATTAATGCGTTATTGCTGTTAGCAAATCTGTACCATAAAACCTGTTAAATTTAAACTTGCACTAACACCAGAAGACGAGAGAGGCAAACGCTGCAGTCAAACAGGTTCGTGCTGTTGAGAAGCCTGACAGAGGCCAGTGTCTGTACCTGTTGATACAGACTGTACCTGTACCTGTAGAGCGCTATCACCTGCATAAGTTATGTAAATATTATGCTGTTTGCACTTGTGGTGCATAA
Source organism: Periophthalmus modestus (assembly GCA_019594935.1). Lineage (NCBI taxonomy): Eukaryota > Metazoa > Chordata > Actinopteri > Gobiiformes > Gobiidae > Periophthalmus > Periophthalmus modestus. Next base: position 3,662,945 of record JAIEZT010000012.1, on the reverse strand, counting down.
TATTGTATGTGCTATATACAACCATGAAGGCCTTCAACATTGGGGGTTGAATAGATAAAGTATTATTTTTTTCTAGATAGATAAATTACTAGATATTATTTTATCTATTTAACCCCAAATGTTGTACTTTTTGTTTGTTTTGCTCTCTACTCACAAATATGGTCTACTCCAGGTCAAAAAGCTACAATGCATGTGTCCAGTGGAAGTGCGTGGTGTGTTTACTCTAGATGTAAGAAGAAGAGATGCTGTGGTGGCCTTGGGGATCTTCCTGGTAGAATCTGGGTTGCAGGTATGTGTTAATGTAACATCTGTAACAGTAATGCAAAGAGGTTAATTAATGACCTCAAGAAAAGACAGTAATCAATCCATTAATGAATGAAATTAATTAATTACATTTATTTTTTCCTAAGATTGTAATTTATATTACTTTATTGCATTATACTAATTAATGACATTTATCCACACTTCTCCATGGTTTATTATTATATAAGGTGCATTCCCTGTGCCATGCTGTGCAAGTGTTTATGCCTATGCCTAATGAATTTCTATTCTCTGCAGCACAAAGAAATACTTGTTCCCTATTTACTAAGCCTATTGAAAGGGCTGCCTCAAGTTCAGTGGATTGAAGAAAACTCCAGAAAGCATGGAAAGGGTAAAAAAAAATAAACATGTGTCATTGCTGTCAGAATTCTGATCATTTAACATAATTAGAATTTGATGTTGTTAAAATAATAAAAAAAAAAGATAAAACATAATTTTATTGTGTAATTTAAATAAGTGAAATTCATGTACTTGCTTTGCAGAGTTTCTTCCTGTTGCAGAGAACTTTGGATTCTGTTTAGTGACACTTTTAGCAGATGTTGCTCAGCGAGATCCTCATTTCAAGGATGAGGTCAGTGATTATAATAGTCTGAAATGGCAGCGTTAAATTGTATGACTTTTCAGTCATTCAGGTTTTTTTTTTCCAGATTTTGAACACATTAATGGAAGTTATGCAGCTATTGCAAGAGATGTGCCAAACCCCCGATAATCATGACAAAGGTACACAAAATAGATAGAATAGAACATATGTCTGGATCCTCTGACCTGACCTCTGTTTTTTTTTCCTCTAGTTTACCTCTGTAGGTATGTGGTGCCAAGCCTTTTGGGCATGACCAGGGCTTTTGGGCGCTACAGCATCACAGATGAAGCACTCCTGTCCAAACTGTTCCCCAAAGACTCCCGTCAGACCCATCCTGTGGTGGAGGAGCCAGAGGGAGTACGTCGCAGATCTTTCAATGACTTCCGCTCCATCCTGCCCTCCAGTCTTCTGACTGTGTGTCAGAGTGATACACTGCGGAGACGCACATGCACCAGCCACGACTCCTGCTCACAGGTCTGTATGTACAGGTTTTATTTGAAAAAGCACGGTATTACCTCACACTTACATTCTTTTTATTTCTTTGCATGTGTTTGACTGAATTTTGTGTATGTCTATTGTTTTCTCAAAGTGCCCAGATCCTGGAGGTCATTCTCCCTGTTCTCCCACAGCTCCTGTTTCTCACAATTTTGAAGGTACAATAATTAAAGCATTATTGTGAAGCCAAATATATATGTTGAACATTTGTTCTAATTTCAGGAGCGTACCTCTCAGAAAGCAGCCCAGTGGACCCAAATTTCTACTTCTCAACTGTCAGCTCCAGTTTCTCCATGTCTCCTCTGTTTATGTGCACTGAAGAGCAGGAGGAGGAGGTGTCTGTGGATCTATTGAGGCAGCTTCTGGACATGGTACTGTCAAACATAATTAAGTTTAAAGCTGCTCAGCTATTCCTCATATTAATCATTTTGACCTGTTTTTATTCATAGGTTAAAAAGTTAGTTTCAGACTCTTTCCTGAAATCAGTGGATGCCACAGTATCTGAAGTTACAGAGGTAAGATTTAAGCTTTTACTTTTTGAATATATTTGACAAACAGCTTCAGATTTTGGTGCCGTTCACTTTTACTTATCAGTAAGCCACAGTTGGCTGCTCTGTACGATGAATAGAATTACTCTATAAACAGGAGAGAAACTGGTTGTTGTTTTTGTCAATAGTCTCATCCTGGGATTCATCTTTTCTACAAAACCTTCAGTGATCCACTCTACGTATGTGTGTTTAAAATGCTGCGAGACACACTCAACCATATTACAGGTAAATTATGTGCGTTGATAAAGTTTGTAAAATTTTACTACTAATTCAGAAAGGTGCTATGTCCATAAATATATAATGTGCTTTGCCCATTCAAAGCTTTGCCGGCAGCTTTCGTTCGAGAAGTGCACGACTTTGTACTGGAGCAGTTCAGCAGCAGTCAGTCGGAGCTGCAGAGGGTACTTCATGACACCGGGGGGTTGCCAGGGGAACAGAGCCCCCTCAAGCTCCGTTGCCAAGCCAACGCGGCCTGTGTCGACCTCATGGTGTGGGCTGTTAAAGATGAACAGGGTAATTGATTGTAGCAGATGACTTTGTGTTTCATAATTAAATTATCCTGAATGTGTAATATTCCATCTTATAGGAGCAGAGAATTTGTGTACAAAGTTATCAGAAAAGCTACAGTCTAAAACCTCCAGCAAAGTCATCATTGCCCACATGCCCCTCCTTATCTGCTGTTTGCAGGTAAAAACTATTTTTTGTTTATTCAAATATTTAAACATTGTAATGAGATCCTGCCATTCTTTACAGGGAATTGGGCGTCTGTGCGAGCGATTTCCAGTTGTGGCAAACTCGCTCACCACCTCACTTAGAGATTTCTTGGTTGTCCCTTCACCTGTTCTTATTAAACTCTACAAGTACCACAGTCAGTACAGCACAGGTACAACACTGTATATATTTTATATTTGTGGCCAAGAGCCATTGTTTGGCAGTCAGTGACATATTTACAAGAACTTTATGCAATTGTCCGTCATTGAATTGACCACATGTTTCATTGATCAGTTGAAGCTACAACTGATCAATGAGACACTAGTTTCCTATCCACATTGAACACATATAATTTGTTTCTGTATGTGCATAGTTATGCATCTTCTGAATCACAATATTTTAAAAATTGTTTAATTGAGTTGTTTTTTTATGCCCTATTTACATGCATATCCAGGTACAGGAGAAATCCGGATCAGTGTGACTAATGAGTATTCCCAGGCCACACTAAATGTCCTGTCAAACAGAAAGGACCAACCGTCTATGTACGAGCAGCTCAGAGATATTTCCATCGACAACATCTGCCGGTCAGACACTACATCAATCTTTCTCTTCTTTGAAGATGAATTCAGTTGTAACTTTAAGCATTAAATTATTTTCTCCTAATTGACAGAGGACTTAAGGCTGGTCTGACGAAAGACGATGACATTGTTAAAGCCTTTCTTGCCAGTTTATCCATTCGTCTGTACATTTCACAGGAGAATGACAAGTAAGCTGATCTAGAATGTCAGTCATCACAAAATATGTGAAGTCTTTTCGATGTTAAAAAACTGTTATACTTTTATAGGGATGCACACCTAATACCAGACCACACCATCCGAGCCTTGGGCCACATCGCAGTAGCTTTGAGAGATACACCCAAAGTCATGGAGCACATCCTTCAAATCCTCCAACAAAAGTTTTGTCAGCCTCCTTCACAGTTAGATGTCCTTATAATAGATCAGCTTGGCTGCATGGTCATCACAGGAAATGTGAGTTAAATTATATGATAAATAAATGATAAATTATGTGATTGCTATTTATGAGTTTAAATTGGCTCTGTTTTTGGAGATAATTTCAGACTTGTGGTTTAGGGATGTTCAAGATGGTTTACAGATAAAGATCCTACAGTACATCCTGCTTTCAGAATTAAGTCTCTCACACTGTCTTTACCCTGCTTTGCAGCAATATATCTACCAGGAGGTGTGGAACCTTTTCCAGCAGATTAGCGTGAAAGCTAGTTCAGTTGTTTACTCTGCTACCAAGGACTATCGGGATCATGGCTACAGGTTAGTACATTATAGGTCAAACTGCCTACATCTTGGGCACAGTTTCAAAGGATAGTTTTTGCGTTCAAAACCAAAAGGGTTGATTGATTTTAAAGGATTGATAGCTGAACTTGTGTTAACTTGAATATATTTTTGTTAAAGGCACTGTTCTTTGGCAGTAATCAATGCTTTGGCTAATATTGCTGCCAACCTCCAAGGAGAGCAGCTCGTGGATGAACTAATGGTGAATCTTTTAGAGCTGTTCGTCCAACTGGGTCTGGAAGGGAAGAGGGCCAGTGAGAGGGCCTCCGACAAGGGGCCGGCTCTGAAAGTAAGTGGTATACTCAAAGAATCGTTTTAGTGCTGTGCACGAAGCAGATAATAGGCAACAGTCTCTATATCATGTTTGCAGGCATCAAGTAGCGCTGGAAATCTTGGAGTCCTCATTCCAGTCATTGCTGTGGTGAGTAAGCTTAATCTTTTAACAAGCCCATTTTGCACAGTAATTTGTAATTAATCGACACAGCAGTGACCCATAAAAATGAAAAACACATATCAAATTAATTTTATTGGTTTACTTTCTAACATTACTAACATTCAATAGTTAAACATTAACCAACAGTACACTGACTTCAAAAGTAAATGTAATGTAAGGTTAGTCTTTAGTATTTAGAAAACTACAGTAGAATACTTTTCAGCTTGCACTGTCGTTTTATTAATTACAATAAAATAAAACATAGAAAAAAAATCCTAAAAATGTTTCTGGCCATTATATGTGGTTATGAAGCGTGACAGTGAGCTAGGGCTGGGCGATATGGTCCCTCATGTGACAATATGATATTTTGGTAAAATCACCATATTGTGATTGGCAAAGTTTCTTGAATGTAGCTTTATACTAAATAAAAGACATGGAAGCATATTACTTTAGTTATCTCTTCAAGGCAATACACAAGCAGCTCACGAGTTTACATGAATCGTGACAAAAATCTAAACTGCAGTCTGTCTCCAAGAAAATTGTGTTATTAGGTTTTTGGCATATCGCCCACCACTACAGTCAGCATTATGTGTGATTTAGTTTTGTGAAGGGTTGGCAACTCTGCCGATGAACACAAGGCAGTCTGTCCGGTGCTCATAAATCAGGAAGAGGAAAGGATGATCCACAACGAATCTGATCTGAGAGGAGAGCGGCATGAAGCCCACCTGGGTCAAAGCGGCCGCCTCTGTGCCCTCCTCATTCACTGTGATTGTACCTTGATGCTTTAGCTAGAAAACATCAACAGAGCCACCATTAAAACAGTGAGACTGACTTAGCTTCAGGATATTTTCATTGCATAATATTATTGGAGCGTTTAGACATTTATATATGTCATAGGTATAGGCCCTAATACTTGTGTCACTCTTACCCAGTTCATGGAGAGCTTTTCAGACGTCATCCCACTGAAATCACCATTTTGTCCAAACAGGTCTGTAAGGCCCATCTCCTTCAGATTTGGGATTAGGTCATAGTTCTGCTCTAATTTAAAACGAGGAATTACCACTTCACGTGTCCTAGTAGTAGAAAGGAGTAGAAACGCAAATAATTTTAAGTAATGTAGAAATAATAGTTGTAAAAAGTGTTCCTATTGATTTAAAAAAAATTACAATCACAACTGAAATTTGGATACCATTAATTCATTCTGAGGCTCATTCTGCTTTCTAATTGGGTGATTCATCTGACAAACAAAATCAAAATTAAAAAAAAGTTGTAATAGTGAACAAATCAACCTAAATGAAACACAATATCTGAGAATAGAACAGATGGAAACTGCCATTGATCCTTGTAAAAATCAATTGTTTCTGTGAGGAATTCAATTATTATTTCTCTTCATTTATTCCTATAATTTCACAAGTTAAATTTTAGTTTTTTGCCTATTCTTGCTCACCTGTTTGTCATGTTTTTCAGCCATTTATTAACCACAGTAGGGGAAATCTCCTGCTCCAAGGTCCTCATACCTGTAATCTTTCTTGGTAGCGCTATAAGCATACTGATGTTTCCTGTGTATGGGAGCTAAAAAAACAAATGATTAAACACATAACTTGACTAGAAGACAGACTGAGGGCTGATTTGGGTCTGAAATAGAAAAAAACTTGCTTGTAGAATGTCACAGTCCAGTTCGTGGTCAGCAGCAGCCATGTAGTTTCCTTTGTTGGTCATCATGGGCACACGGACAGACGTCTTTTCATTCACTCGAAAATTACGATAGTAGGTCATCTCTTTTGGAAATTTCTGCTCCCATGTGCCTGGTTAAAAACAAACCATCTTTACCATGGCATTGAAATCGGTATCAGTATTTATTTAGTGTAATTTTACCTTTAAAGTACAGGTAGTTGAGAAGCATCAGAACCATATTTGGGTCAATATTTTTAAGTGGTTCTTGGATGAGGCCTTTGGTCAGCTTTAAGATCCGACGATTTGCCTTGTCTAGAAAAGCGGGGTCTTTAAAATTCACGATTGTGGCTCGGCAAAGTAAAACGCTTTTGTCTCTTCACGAAAACCATCTTTAATTTTGACGTCCTGCTTCACATAAACATCATTGACAGAGCGCAGAGTGTAGCCGAAATTTCTACGAAAGAGTCTGTGCGTCAACTTCCTGAAAAGTTTGTGCACTGTTGTGTTGTCATAGTGATGGCTCGCATTGACAAAATCGGCAAAACCCATAGCCTTGTAGATCTGCTCGTGAGTTTGAGATCCCGCTCCGAGAGACATCATTCCCATTGCGATGGAGATTCCAGCGGGGGCCAGCAGAATGTTGTCAGTCTGGTTAACATCATTGCGAAGACTGCGGTAGAGGTTAAACCCAAACCTGGCATTGATGATGTTCAGGCGCTGAAGACGAGAGCGACTGCTGTAAAGTCGTAACAGTCTTGCTCTGCGTATCTTCGGATCAGAGGACTCTGCAAAGATGTCTATGTCGGGTGCTGGTGTGGCAATCTCATCAATTTCATCTCCTTCACTAAAAAATATCACTTATTATTTAATTGTTTTGCACAAACCACAAGTTGGTGAATATGAATTTTAATAATGATTCAGTGATGGACAGAAAGGTTTGCATAAGTAGTCATTAATTGAAAATCACTTCCTCATTTTCAAAAACAGTGTCCAGAAAACTATCTCTGAAACATGTTCTACCTTTTATAATGATAGCTACAATACTTACACATAGTCGTCATTTCCTGCTGCAAGAATTTTGTCAAAATCAATGTAGTCTTCGTCCTCAAAGCCGTCCAAAACTAGGTCATTTGTGACGGTATTCTCTCTGTGGAAGTCTAAAGGAATGGCCTCCACGTCCTCTGGGTCTGACTGCTCAAAACCTCTGGGATTTTGGTTTGAGGTAGAAAAGTGAGAACTGAGATCTTTGATCCCAGCGAGAGAAGGACTGACCAGAAGACAGGCCACACACACGAGCCCCAGGAGCACCATCCTGAAGGCTTAAAATATGAACAAAAAGTTGAATACCTTTGTAAATAATGTAACATCTCAGTAGTTCATTAAAAGTGCTGTAAATGACAGAAATGTGCTAATAGTTGGTTTGTCTTACCTTTTGTTGTGCTGGTGGAGAGTGCTCAGTTGTTTGTGAGAAGAGCACAGAATTGAATACAAAATTGAACTTTGATGTGGGCTCTTGACTGAGCAAACAAAATAGATCAAACAGACCAAAAAGTCCTTTGACTGACTAAAATCTTTAACTCTTTAGAAAACAGCACATCTGTTTAAATAAAAAAAATAGTACAACTTGGGCATGGTCAAAATGATTTTATTCTTAGTAAATATCTTAATGTATATGGAATTTGTAGTTATAATTTTATTTATGTATTTATTCATGTATTTGTTTTAGACTTTTAATCATGTTATTAAAAATTGTGCATCTTACATTTTTTGTACAATTTAGTTAACCCGAAGGCTTCCGCCAATCAAAGAGGCTAAGCCCCGCCTTCAGAAGCTGTTTCGGGACTTCTGGTTGTACTCTGTGGTCATGGGGTTTGCTGTGGAAGGCTCAGGTAAATATATTACTAATACTGGCACAAGCATGTTTATTAAAATCACTTCACTTGTTAGTCTATGCACTGGATACAGATATTAATATTTTAACCTAATGTTTTTCACTAGGCCTTTGGCCTGAGGAGTGGTATGAAGGGGTGTGTGAGATTGCGACCAAGTCTCCTCTTCTCACCTTTCCCAGCGGAGAGCCACTGCGCTCTGAACTCCAGTACAACTCTGCCCTGAAAAATGACACAGTGACAGCGGTACAACATTTTTAACCCTATGTACCACAGTAATGTGTTATGTTTTTATAACTAAAGTGCAAAAATGGTCTCTTCAGGCTGAGCTCAGTGAACTGCGGGCGACCATCAGTAACTTGCTGGATCCGTCCCCTGAAGGATCTGCTTATATTAATAAACTGGATTTTGCCATGTCCACGTACTTGCTGTCGGTCTACAGACTGGAGTACATGAGGTCAGCCTCTTTTCTTTTGATATGTGCTCATCCTATTTCTGGAAATGTTGTTTTTTTTTTTTTCCTGTAATCATAATGACTCCTTCATGTCCATATTCAGGATGCTGCGATCGAATGAGCCTGACAGATTCCAAGTCATGTTTCGATATTTTGAAGACAAAGCCATCCAGAAAGACAAATCTGGTGAGAGCTTCAAAACACACACATTTGAGTCAGTTTTACCTCTCTCTGCTAGGGCTGAGTGATATGGACAAAAAATAAAATCTCGTGGGTGTTTTTTTGTGCTTTGCTTTGTTTGTTTTTTGAACACACTGGTTGATTACATCAGAACAGTGACTGCTCTTTCAAACAGGAGAAGCTCTTTACCTTTTAATCTTATCATTTGTGATTATTTAAGAAACTGTAAACTGCCTTAAATTACATGCATAAAGATATCTAATTGTAACTGCACAATAACCCTACTTTTCAAGTAAGAAATGTAGGCGTAAAAGATTATTTAAAAATGTAGCCTGCTCTCTGCTTCCTCTTGTGTTAGTCTGTGTTCTCCTTGTGCTTTCAGGCATGCTGCAGTGTATTATATGTGTTGGCGATAAGGTGTTTGATGTCTTCCTCCAAATGATGGCTGAAAAGGTAACTAGCTGATATTTTGGATGGTACAATTCGGAAGAGCATATTGGAACCTGTGAATTGATGTTGTTTTAAGGCTAAGACCAAAGAACATGAAGAAGAACTGGAAAGGCACGCTCAGTTCCTGCTGGTGAATTTCAATCATACTCACAAAAGGATACGAAGAGTAGCAGACAAGTACCTCTCCGGTCTGGCTGAAACGTAATTCATATTTCATTTATTTACCAATTTATGTATATTCTTCCTTTGTTTCTTTCCCTTTCTTTTACAATGAAGACAATGTATGTTTCTATTTAACCAGATTCCCCCACCTGCTTTGGAGTGGTCGTGTGTTGAAGACGATGTTGGACATTTTGCAAACTCTGTCACTGTCTCTTAGTGCTGTAAGTTCAAGAAAAAGGCACCTACATTAACCTAGCATATAACAAAACTTTATAATTTGATTGTGTTTGTTTTTTTCTTATCAGGACATCCATAAAGATCAGCCGTATTATGATATTCCTGACACTCCCTACCGGATCACTGTTCCAGACACATATGAAGCACGGGAGGTAGGGCCACCATCTTTCCTCACACTTATAAATCTTCCATATTCCATTTAAGTTTTGTCTTATCTAAAACATGACTTCCTATATTAATTTCCTGAGCATAAACAATACACATTTTTGTTTTAATCATTGCCAATGAACACAGCAAATAAGCAATAGTCTGAACTTGATGACTGAATCTCCATCTTGATTAAAAGTCAATTTATTGCAACCCCAACAAGAGGTGTTTTTTTTTTTTTTTTTTTTGTAAATTAAACTACTCCATGTTACGTTTACAACAGTATCACCACTAGAGGGCAGTCGTGTATTGTTGTAAACGCATGTTATTGCCACTGTAGTTGTGATTTGTTATAAAAGTTTGCGTAATATTCCTTAGAGATTAATAATGCACTGTATGGAAATATGTTGTAATGTGCATAAGTTTATTTAAAACTATTAACATCATGCAATATAAGTGTACATCCTTTTTTTCAGAGCATTGTAAAGGATTTTGCTGCTCGCTGTGGTGAGATTTTGAAAGAGGCAATGAAATGGGCTCCATCAGTTACAAAATCCCATCTACAAGTCAGTCCAAAAATACAATGTACAGCATGTATATGACAATCACCTTAGATTAACACGGTTGTCCTTTTGCGCAGGAGTACTTGAACAAGCACCAGATCTGGGTGTCAGGATTGTCCCAGCACACAGGCCTGGCTATGGCCACTGAGAGCATTTTACATTTTGCAGGTTACAACAGACAGAGTACCACTCTTGGGGTGAGTATCGTTACCATTATCAAAATATGACTTCAAATTGCACAGTAAAATTAGATAAGAAATTGCCCCAGAAATTTCAGTATTCCAACAGCAAAATACAAGAACAATGTCTCGGTGCTGCACTTTGGAAATATGCTGTTTATGAAATGTGCTGTATAAATGTGGATCGGAAAAGCAGAAGTAAAATAAAAAGGATTGTTACAAGTTAAACAAATAAACATAGGAAAAAACCTTAAATCTAATTGTTTAAATTATGCAATGCTTTGTAGGCAGTATTTTATTTGCTCAGCTTCAATCTTATGGTAACACTCATTAAAGTAGGTTTTGATTAACTACATTTAGATGTCTCAATTGCTTCCTAATCCGTGGGCAATAGTATGTACAGTAATGTATACTCATGTGGAGGTGTTGCGTATTATTATTTTTTTATTACATGTATCAACACACAGCTTTGTCTACGTGTTTTTGAGTATTAAGTGTGCATGCCTACTACTGTATATCACATTATTTTTGCTTGCTAACTTTGCTAACTCTTTCTTATGTGTTTTGGGCTTGCATTCTGCTATATCTGTCTTTATTTTGCTTCATTTTGTTTTCATTACTCTGCGTCGAACTGGCTGGGTTACCCCGTTACATATCTGCAATGGGGTTTGTTGGCTGTTTGGCTTACTGATAATGCTGCGCTGTCCTCCGCGGCCATCCATAGGCCGCTTTTCCTCAGGTTGGTCTAAGTTAATACATTGGACACGGACATACGCATGGTTACACAATGATGTCTGTTTCTAGTGTGTGTTTTTGTGTGTTAGCTAAATGTATCTTAACTTTGTCTTAATTTTAACTGTCTTCAGAGCACACAGCTGACAGAAAGACCTGCTTGTGTGAAAAAAGACTACTCCAACTTTATGGCTTCACTCAACCTGCGCAATCGCTACACAGGAGAGGTACAGTGTGTGAGATTTTAAAATGCTAAATGATCCTGTTTTTGTTTTATGCAACTACTTCACCATTACATTCTGTAGGTGGCAGGCATGATGCAGTTTGCAGAAGCTACAAACAGTCAATCAGATCTTAACAAACTTATGATTAATCAAATGACTAGTGCTTTGGATAACAAAGACCCAGAAATCTTCACACAAGCCATGTTCAAAATGGCTGCTCTTCTAATAACATCAAAAAGTGAGTATAACAGTATTTGAGGTGTGTATTTACCATTAATTCCTTGTGATCACAATTCAATTTCTTCCTTCTTGCTTTTAGAGTGTGATCCCCAGCTTCTGCATCATCTGTGCTGGTCTCCTTTGAAAATGTTTACAGAGCATGGTATGGAAACCGCCATCGCCTGCTGGGAGTGGCTCATAGCTGCACACAATGGAACTGAAGTGCCAGTATGTTTGATTAATTGTTTGGTTTATTATAATCTTTGCAAATGTTTTAATGTTTTTGTACAACATTTGATCTTGATTAAGCAGAAGTGTGTTTATCTCCTTTGTAGTTCATGCGTGAGATGGCTGGAGCGTGGCAGATGACGGTAGAAAAGAAAATGGGGTTGTTTTCTGAAGCCAAAGCAGAGGCAGGTCCTCTGGCAGTTTCTGAGGAGAGCAAACCAGCGCCCTGTGCACCTGATGTCGTACCTCACTTCCTGTGGATAGAGGTCAGTCACACTTTCACACTTTTCTGCATGTGTTTTTGTTTGTTTGTTAAATAACTTGGGACCACAAAGTTTACCCATTTCATATTCCTTCAGTTTTTAGTGCAAAGGTTTGAAATCGCAAAGTACTGCAGTTCGGATCAAGTCGAGATTTTTATTGCCATTCTGCAAAGATCTCTGTCACTGAGTGTTGGTGGCGCCAAGAGCAGTCTGAACAGGCACGTGGCTGCCATTGGCCCAAGATTCAGGTAATGTTTTTTAAATAATAATTGCTCTGTGTATTATAAAGCACACCACTTGGGGCAAATAAACCAATTGTATTTTTTTTTATATTTTGTCCCAGGCTCTTAACTCTAGGTTTGACTCTTCTTCATGCTGATGTTGTGACAAATGCCACCATCAGAAATGTGCTTCGAGAAAAGATCTATTCAACAGCGTTTGACTACTTCAGGTATTAATCTGTTTCTTGTAAGGATTTTGCGCTGTAATTAAAACTCTAAAATGCTTTCTAAAATGTGTGTATCCTTTCAGTGTCGATCCCAAATTCCCCACTCAGACTGACAAGAGCCTGAGAGAAGACATCAGTATAATGATTAAGTTCTATGCCAGTCTACAGTCAGACAAAAAGTATCTGACAGCCCACCAACTGGTCCCCCCTGGTATCTTACCCAGCACAAATTAGACCAACAAATTATTTCTATGGTTATATTTTAATGTAATGTATATAATATGTTTTTGCAGATCCTCAGGACATGTCCATGAGTTTGTCTGTGATGGCAGTGGCCGACAGCCGCAGCAGTCTGGATGCAGCGGTCGGGCAGAGGCAGCAGGTGGCTCAAGGGTGGATCAACACTTATCCTCTGTCTTCTGGGATGTCCACTATCTCCAAAAAATCAGGTAGCACAGAAAACACCAGAACAAAGCATCTTGAAATGTGCTTACATAAATGTTTGCTGCAGGTTTATCCAAGAAAAGCAACCGGGGCTCCCAGTTGCATAAGTACTACATGAAACGCAGAACACTGCTCCTGGCACTTCTGGTAAAGTTGTGTTTTTCACCCATCAGTGGCACCAAATACCACAGGTTTACCTATGTGGTGATTTTCTATCTTGATTTTCTGCAGGCGAGTGAGATTGAACGACTGACAACATGGTACAACCCACTGTCTACTCAGGAGCTCGCCATTACAACTGAACAGTCTGTGGAGACCAGTATCGGTAACTGGAGAACCAAGTACATCAGTCTGACAGAAAAACACTGGAAGGACACTGTAAACTTGGCTTGGAGCATCTCACCTTATCTCGCCCTTCAGTTACCTGTCAGGTAAGACCAGGTGAAAGATGACAAAGCCACAAATAAATCAAGTCGAAATACAAGTAATTCTATAGAAAATGACCTCTAGTCTAGTCAAATTGAACAAAGCAATGTAAATGTTTGCTTTTCTCAGGTTTAAAAACACAGAGGCCATAGTGCCAGAGGTGACACGTCTTGTGAGAATGGATCCAGCTGCTGTGTGTGATGTTCCTGAAGCAATTAAGGTAAGCTCCAGTAGAACAGTGTTTCATTTACATTACGTTTTCTAATTATTTCTGACTGAACATCTTTCTGTTTCAGTTTTTGGTGACATGGCACACGATAGATGCAGATTCTCCAGAGTTGAGCCATATTCTGTGTTGGGCACCAGCAGATCCTCCGACTGGACTGTCCTACTTCTCCTCCCAGTATCCCCCACACCCACTGACAGCTCAGTATGGGGTCAAAGTCCTCCGGTCTTTTCCTCCGGTACACTTAGTTTTCTTACATTTTTGTTACCATCACTTCACTTTTCTGACTTAGTTAAATTTGTACCACTGTTTTAGGATGCCATTTTATTTTACATTCCTCAAATTGTTCAAGCACTTCGATATGACAAGGTAAATACTGTGTACATATTATGCAGTTTTGGTAGCACTTAAAGAGCCGTCTGATAAGAGCGCTGTTTTGCAGATGGGTTATGTGCGAGAGTACATCCTGTGGGCTGCTCAAAAGTCTCAGCTTCTTGCCCACCAGTTCATCTGGAACATGAAGACCAACATTTTCCTTGATGAAGAGGGAAATCAAAAAGATCGTATGTCATTTTATAATTCCATTTATTACAGAAGTTAAGCAAGATAATTCTGATTTTGTTTTGTTTTCCAGCGGACATCGGAGAGCTGTTGGAACAGATGGTGGAGGAGATCACTGGCTCTTTATCCGGCCCAGCCAAAGATTTCTACCAACGAGAATTTGACTTCTTCCACAAAATCATAAATGTCTCAGCTATTATCAAGTAAAGTGTTTTAATTTTACCCTTTTATTTAGTGATAACAATCATAGTTAATAAGATACAACAAGAAACAACAGCAAAAGTCTAATAAAAAACTTACAAAACTTTCCTAAATGCCCCTTGAGACCACTCACCTGTTTTCCAATAAGACTCATGTTAATTAGTGGTATTTTTAAAAGGGAATTGTTATATTTACATTTCCATGGCCTATTTCCCAATGCTCCACATGTTGTTCATTTATTTGCGCACTGTTATGTCGTAATGATTAGCTATTGGGCTGGAAGAGCTCATGTGTTGTTCTGTTTTGCGCTCTGCTCCTATCAACCTGTCTGTATGATTAGACAATGAACATCTAAGATCAGTCCCATGTTATCATCCCACTGTTATTCTTCTGTACTTTACTGTTTGTTAATCCACTAGAGATTGACTGGAGTATTCCCTGTGCCGTCATTAGGTCACTAATTGCACCATTTCAACAACAATCCTGTCCCTTGACTTCTCCATTTGCCCTCTATTCCTTAGTGGCTTCCTGTGTGTGTCAGTACTTGTGTGAAATTATTCAAGTGATGCCCACACAGTAAATAATTGTTATGTTCAAACGTGTCAGGCCTTTTCCTAAGGGGGAGGAGAGGAAGCGAGCCTGCTTGGAGGCCATGTCGCAGATCAAAGTTCAGCCTGGGTGTTATCTGCCCAGTAACCCCGAGGCCATAGTTCTGGACATAGACTACAAGTCTGGAACCCCAATGCAAAGGTTCACCCGACAATCTATTTTAGTGTATTACCAGAAATTCAAAAAACATTTTATTAAAAGCTTTGTTGTTCTTTCAGTGCGGCTAAAGCTCCATATTTGGCCAAATTCAAAGTCAGGAGATGTGGCGTTAGTGAGCTGGAAAAAGGAGGTGAGTTGAATTTTTGTAAATCTAGTTTTATAGAGTTATAATTTATTCAGTTAGGATTAACAGATGTTGTGTGAACTCTCTCAAGGCCTGTCGTGCCGCTCTGACTCTATGGATGAAACCAAAGGTGATGATGAAGCCAAGCAAACCTGTTGGCAGGCGGCCATATTTAAAGTTGGAGATGACTGCAGACAGGTGAACAATACATTGATACAAAACAACAGTACATTTACATTATATTCCCTCTACTTGAGTTTGTATTAAAGTGCATATTAGTGACATTTTGTTGTATTCACAGGACATGCTCGCTCTGCAGATCATCAGTCTGTTCAAGAACATCTTTCAGCTTGTGGGACTGGACCTCTATGTGTTTCCTTACAGAGTTGTGGCCACAGCCCCAGGAGTAAGAAATATTATGACTACAATTAAAGTTTTAACATCACACATTTTCAAAAACAATGCAGTATTTCCTGTGTTTTTGGACAGTGTGGAGTGATTGAGTGCATACCGGACTGTAAGTCTCGAGACCAGCTGGGTCGACAAACTGATTTTGGGATGTACGACTATTTCAGAAACCAATACGGAGATGAATCAACACTCGCTTTTCAGAAGGCAATGAACCCACTGTATATGACTGAGAAGATGAAATGTACTGTTTATTTCTTAACTAAAATCTTTTTTCTTCTCTTCAGGCCCGGTACAACTTCATCCGCAGTATGGCTGCCTACAGTTTGCTGCTCTTCCTTCTGCAAATAAAAGACAGACACAATGGGAACATCATGCTGGACAGCCAGGGTCATATCATCCACATTGGTTGGTTCTTGCAAATATGTTAATTCACAAGTTAAACTGTTCATTATATTGACCCTGTATCTGTTTGTCTTAGACTTTGGGTTCATGTTTGAAAGTTCTCCTGGTGGAAACCTCGGCTGGGAGCCTGATATTAAACTGACTGATGAGATGGTGATGATTATGGGGGGCAAGATGGAGGCGACGCCCTTTAAGTGGTTTATGGAGATGTGTGTGAGGGGGTACCTGGCTGTCAGGTCAGTTTTCAATCAGTGGAGCTGTATATACATATGCCGACAGTCATTGTTAAAGTAAACTTTTGTTATGTTTAGGCCATACATGGATGGTGTGGTCTCCTTAGTTACGCTGATGCTGGATACGGGTCTTCCATGCTTCAGAGGCCAGACAATCAAATTACTCAAGTTTTTTTCCCCAAGTGAATCAGTTTTCCTCTCTCTAAAATGTATTATATTATTTACAGTTTATTATTTTGTTTTCTTTATTTAGGCAGCGGTTTAACCCAGGTTTGAGTGAAAAAGAGGCAGCATCTTACATGATCAAAGTCATACAGAACTGTTTCCTCAGCAGCAGGTGAGTGTTTTGGAAAATATAAATGTGTTTAAGTATTATTATGTACTCTTCATATAATCGCATTGCCATAGAATATACTGCATATCATACTATTTAACAATACTTATTTAACACGGTTATTTCTTTATTTTTCAGGAGTAAAACTTATGACATGCTCCAATACTATCACAACCAGATCCCATATTAAAAGTTGGTGCTTTAGCATGTGGCCTGGCTCATAACTGTGCACATATGTTGTTCTATTCTGAATATTGTGGGGGAAAAAAAAGTTACGTTGTTGAATGTTGTTTGCTTTAGCTTCCTGATTGTCATCCAAGTAATATTTTTTGGAAATTCTTATTGACTATTTATTATATATTTATTACATTATGTTAAAGTTGTCCTGATGGATGCACTGGTACTTTGACGTGTTCCACTGTGAAAAAAATGTGCATGATGTATTTATGTCCAGAAATTATGCCAAATTTGCCTGTGAAAATGTATCGTTAAACCTCGTTTGAAATGTTATTGAAACCCCAAGTAGCTAATTTGAGTTGATCGGCTGATGTGACCAAACTGTATATTTTTGTTCTGTTTTGTTTATTTTATTCTAAATTTCTCAATGGACCAAGGAGTTTGTAAGCCTGTGATTTTGTTTTGTCATTATTGCCTGATACTTAACACTGAGCACTTAACTATTTATGTATGAGCAAAGTATATTTTTATGACTCTATATTTGCAATAATCACACAGGTGTATTTGCATGGGTCTGAGAAACTACAGATTGATTGTTTTAACTTATTTTGCATTGCCAAAGGGAGAACTGGCATGTAGTTGTTTTTCATTTGTGGATAAGACACTACGATATTGTACCATGTGGCCTGTTTCCATTGTGGCTTCTGGTAAAATGTTGGAACCTAAAGTGCAGTTCAATGTTCTTACTATTAGACATTTGCCTTGATGAAATGTTACTGATTGTTCTCTCTTTGTAGCTCTATGTTTTGTATCTTAAATGAGAATGCCCAAAATCTTAAGGAATAAAGACTGACTTGAAAAATTCATGTCTTAAGGTTTGATTGCTCGCACGTTGATGAATGTGGTGGGATCTGTGGTAATTTAAATTCTCTTATTATTTTATTAATTATAATGTACAGT
Organism: Periophthalmus modestus; assembly: GCA_019594935.1. Lineage (NCBI taxonomy): Eukaryota > Metazoa > Chordata > Actinopteri > Gobiiformes > Gobiidae > Periophthalmus > Periophthalmus modestus. Next base: position 3,645,195 of record JAIEZT010000012.1, on the reverse strand, counting down.
ATCATCTATGCAAACATGTTACTACCCAGAAAGTACACCCAAAAAATTGAGATTTCTTTATGAGAGAGAGAGAAAAACATGTTTTCTATCGAGGTAAAATCTTACTTTTTATGTAATTCTTGTGGCATTAATGAAAAAATGAGTGGGATGAAGGACATGGACGACCAAAAAAGAGGCAGGTGGTGTCTAATTTTTGCAACAAGGGTAAAGTAATGCCTTATTGAACTATTTTGAAATGGAATACAATGCAATTATAGCTGTAATAGTAGGCTTTAAAGCTATGTAGGTACTTTTGTAATGGAAAGAAAGCTGTATTTTCAAATGCTGTTTTATTATTTATACACTAGAGGGCATCAGGGTTTTGCCCTTATGCTGCTGTACTTGGTGTGAAATAAATTCTGCTGCAAATTAGTAAAATGCAGATAAATTATACCTTGATGCTCCAACAATAGTGTACATTATTGGGTTAAATATCTGAAAAATAAAAATTAGCCTTAGAGAGAAACTGTCAAGCCTAGATAAAGTTTTAAGTGAGAAATAAAGTTGTGAAGTGAATCTCAGACCCCATTAATACATAAAACTACATAATTTAATTGGAGAAAGGCGCTGATGGTTGTTTATGGTCCTGTTCACTGCAGTATATTTGGTTAATATTTCATTGCATACAGATGTCCAGAGGGGAAACACCTTGATGTATTTTTGATGAGGTCAGATCACTGTCATGGCCACTCCCTGTGGTCCTGCAGGCACCTGATCTAATACACAGCACACTTCTACATTCAACACGTGTGTACAGCTACTCATGCCTTTGGACAGCATGTAAAGTAGGACTGATGTGGCCTACTGATATGTGTCATAACTTTACACATAGAAGTAGATTCTTATTTTATTCATTCATTCTGTTTTATTATTCTTTACTATGTCACTTTTCTGTGGTTAGTGAGACATCTCCTTAACTCTATCATGGGGTGTTGTCGCTTTGCCAAGAGTATTACACAGTATCATATTAAACTTAGCTATCGCCATAGAAACAAGTAGTTTACAGGTCAGGTTTGTGGAGAGGGGACCCCGCTCACAGTAGGATTTTTAAGGTATTTTAGCAATAAAACATAGATATTTTATTTTACTACCTGTGTTTACATAGAAAAATTCAATACAAGAAGGATTAGATTAGATAGATAGATAGATAGATAGATCGATAGATCGATAGATCGATAGATAGATAGATAGATAGATAGATAGATCGATAGATAGATAGATAGATAGATAGATAGATACAAGTTACACTGTGCAGTCCCTTATGTTTTGAGCGTAGCGGGGTCCTTATATGGACCTGACCTCATCACATGGAGAAGACACTGGCACATCTTGTGACATGTTTATGCTTGTTGAAGCTGTGGTGGCCTGTAGTCAGCTGTGTGTGCTGTGGAATAATTAACTGTTCTCTTGGTCGTTTGAGTCATTAGCACTGGGAGAGGGGCTGAGGAGAAAGAGCTGTTTGTCCAAAGGCAGCACAGACACTCGGGCCTTTTGATGAGATGCTGAGGCTAATCAGGATAGTGGCTGCTGCTGTACCTCACTGCAGGGTCAAAGCAGGGTATTTCAAAATGCAGCTTCTTTTAACTTGTTTCTGACACTGTATTATTAACAGTCACTCAGTTTCATAATTATATAGTACATTACAATCCACATTATAGTAGTGGAGGGCGACATACCAAAAAATATATCAAAATTTTCTTGCAGCCAGATCAATTACTTTGTATTTTCTATTGCCTTTAAGGGAGAAATAAAGTAACCTTCTTCTGAAGGTTCACTCTTCACGGTGAGGGGTTATAGTGAGCTGTCACTCACTCAGGGACTACACCAATAAGAGATGTGTCTGGGGAAAAGTGTCTTTGAGCAGACTGAACTGAATAGAGAAATGGTGAATCATGACCATTGTCACAGGGATGACATCACAATTCAATATTTATCACCATATCACCCAGCCCTACAGTATATTACAGTCTTTAACTAGGAAATATGCATTTACAGGCCTCCAGTCTGTGACTTTTAAATGGAGCCTGTGTGACCAGGCGTGTGTTTGATACCCATCATGCTGATAGAACCGTTGCTACCGTTGATATGTTTTATGGTGTTGTGTCTTTGGGAGGGGCAGGAGCTGCAGGCTCAGTCAACGCCACTGTTTACCTGAGCGTTTAAGCCATAGGGTAACAGACTGTGTGCTCTCGTCAAACACAAGAGCTCCATGCAACCATCGAGACACTTGTACAATTGTAATAATGTACACTAACTACTGGTCTGGAGCTGTGCTGCATTAACATAATAAACCGTTGCCATTGAACCCTCTTTTCATCACAGGTCCAAAAGCATTACAGGCCCTGTCAGGACGTCTTGTGGGCCAGCTCTCAGGGGCCTTTCTTTAGCTGTGCCTACGTGTTTTGGCCCATGGGCGCAGGCAGAAGAATAGGGCCCTGTGTTCACCCTGTCCTTATCGTGTGACCTTTGATCTGTTTGGACAGCGTGACCAGCAGCAGCAGCACTCACAGAAGTCACAGAGATACTAGTCCAGACCATTACTGTTTACAGCAGAACATAATGATTAATGACAATGTCACAGAGGAGTCATTACACTGTATAGAAAACAAGATGGCCTCATAAATATCAGTATCTTCTCTGTGGGATCAGTCAGACAGGGGATGATAAGACACTAGAGGAAGAGTTTAGCTGTAATTAAAATAATAGGAAATTGAAGAACTTCAGCCAAATTTGCTTTTTTTTCCTTCTTCATGCACTTGTAATTTTGTCCACCAGAGGGCTGAATCAGCCACATCCAGTTTTGAGCAGGTTTAGGAACTGTTAATGAGGGAAGTATATGCTTGTCCCAGGACCACTGTTCTGGGACTGTTGTTACTGTGCATAACATATTGTATTCTCACCTGAAGGGTTTCGCTCATTTTCGCCTTTGGTGTGACATAAATGTATTTCCTCTCACTGTGATAAATTAAACTAATGCTCATCAATGAGACTTTTGGTTTTTTAGATGAACCGTTCTGTCCATAAACTGTAGTTCTATTCACTGCAACACAACAACAAAAGCCTCTGCCACCCTTTCTGCCGCCATGACCACTGTTACCACGGAGACCCATTCAGATGCCCGGTGGTGACCTTTGACCTGAGGGGAGCCTGGTGAATGTAGCTGAATGGGGCGGCTGGGCTGGGGCATCTGGGGTATCATCTGGCGCCTAACAAAGGGCCTCGCCAGCTGGGGAGGAGGGCAGCAGATAGGAGAGGGTACACAGCAGAGGGGGCTTTTCTTCTGCCCTCTTCAGAGAGAGTGGCCATTGACACTGTGCATCTCATTAGGACCAACACCCCTTCCCCTCCCTCTAGAGGACAGGCCGAAGCAGCTGCCTGTCCTGGGCCATTCAAGCTCAAGTGCAGTCCACTGCAGGACAGAGATGCAGACAGAGTAAGAGAGAGAGGGTCTGAAAGAAACCTGGACATGTGCCACAAAACTACTGCCGACACAGGCCTGCTCCAAACCCGCATCACAGGGAAAACATGTGTAAACGTGTAGGGAGGTTCTGGTCCCACTAGGTTGTGCCAGTGTTTCAGCGTGTGTATTACCTCACTATTATTTTAACAGGTTACCTCACTCCTCACTGTATAATCTTTGAGCTAATAAAGTGAATGAATCACATCAAGACCTCCCTTTGTAGGCAGCGCATTGAGCACAGGAGATCTGATGTCTCTGAGGCGCCAGACCCAGGCCTGTCCATCTCGGTGTCTACGGACAGCAGTATAAAACATGCAAACAGCTGCTGGGCTGCAACACATGTAATCACAAAGTGCAAACAAAGGCACATGCTGCCCTAAACCTCCCAGAAGGCTTCTGTGTCGCCCATCCTCTGCATCTCATAACACGGGGTCACTGTGAGCGCATCACAGCAGGACCAAACCTACGGTGGATGCTTTAATAGCTGTGCAAAATGACTAATGAGGGAGGAAGGCCTTGAACTGGTGGCACTGGTGTTCAACAGACAAAAACATTTCAAATCCACCGTCACTGAAATTTTCAAGATCGCAAAATATTATGCATAATTTAATCTTTTATATTTGTGGTTAATGTTTGACAAGTACCACTTTTATAATGTGTCATGCAATGTGCTTATCCTCTAGTGATTGTGGGTGGAGATGCTCTGGAACCTGTTTTCCTGGATTAAACCGGGTCAGCAGCAGTGGAAAGGTTCCAGATACGATGCTGATTTGAAACTGGTCTTACCAAAGTAAGTTTACACTGAAAATGTCACATCACCACATGTTTTACTCTTCACACATTGCATCACTGTCATGTTTAAATTATCTTTAGTTTAAAGTGGACAGGATCTGCTCAATCTTCAGAATGAGAAAGAGTCACAGCATGCCCCATGTATAGCCTTTTTCTCTCCTGTTTCACCTAGCTGTTGTGGGCAAAGTTAGATTCCTAAATTCAAGGGTACCGAGGCCTGTGTCCCCCACCTCTCCTTTTTTCTTGCTGTCATCTCAGCTGATGAATGGGCCTTTGCGTGTGGATTTTAATTACTGTTCTGTCGAGGTGGGAATTGGCCATGCATTAAATTGGAATGAGACATTTTTTCCTCAGCAGGGGAGGGCACAGAATGGAGGGTAAAAGGAGCAAATGGTTACTGTATATTAATTGAACCATCCAGCGGTTTAAAGTTCTGACATGCCAGACTGGGAAAAGGACAGCTTTGTGGTGCCGTTAAACAGAAAGTGAAGTTAAAAACAGCTCAGGCCAGTGAATATTTTGTGGACTGTAGAGATGATTTCATGAAACATCATGATCAAATTATGAACTGGGTTTCACAGCATGGTTGGCAAAGTCTATCAGTGTCAATTAACCCTAAGGGACATTTTATGGATCAAATTCAATTTTACATTTTCTCAGTAAAGCTTGGACCAAGAAAGAGCTCTACAGCCCGCTTTGTTAGTTGTTGTTAGTGATAAATGTTTTTTTTTTTTCTGCCCCCATATGATTATTGCTACAATGTTTTATGAATAAAGGATTTAATTAGTTAATTCATAATTGTCTTATTATTTCTTTGCACTCTTAAACTCACTGTTCAACTGGGATGAAAAACGTCCCTGAATGAAGATGTTGGAGACACTCAAACTGGCCTGAATCTGCAGGAGAATTATGCAATTACACTTTACTACACCAGTAAAAGTATTTTGTTGTGGAATCTGTGGATTATGGGATTGGAAGGGTATCCAAGGATACAGCACAATCCTAAATCCCATTGAGAAGTCTGCTTTGTAAGTGGACTCTTTGAGTGACCATGTATTAGTTGTTGGTGGTCAGATTCTATTATTTGACAATATCATACACCAGATGGGAGCAAAAGCCAGTTTCCCTTTGATTACAATGCATTTTCTCAAGAGATGACATGAACCTGATCATTTCTATTAGTGACTAGACTCAAGAACTCACTATATTACAGAAATCTGAAATTTAACTTTTCATTTACCTGCTCCCTATCTGTATTAAATATTATTGGTCTATAGAATGTTGCGATGTCATGTGAAACCCAGCAAAACACTTATCTCATTTCAGTAGGAACATTATTGAACATCTGTAGTTTGTACCTTTATCGAGTGGTTGCCATAGAACCAAATCTTATCTTCGACAAAAAATTCTCATAAAAAAAGAGCAATCCCTTTAGTGCAAAGGTGAAGCTTTGAGTTACTAGACGACAGGCCCGTCTTTGACTTGCTTCTAAAAACAAGTAAACACTTTTGGTTTAAGATGCAGACGAGCAGATGACTTGCTGGAAGTTGCAGAGGTCAACACTGGTCATTTGTGGTCAGCTGACAGACTGAACCTTTGCGGTGATAACAGAACAGACGGGCAAAGGACAGGAAAAGCATGACCTGGCAAACAACGCGTGACCCTGACAAAGATCTCTGCCTCTGCCCTTGTTTGTGCCTTTGAATTCTGCAGTCTCCTCTTGTATCAGCCGAAGCACACCACCCGCTCTTTTGGTTTGAAACAGTTAGTTTGCTACAGTTAGTTAAATAAGAGCATTAGCATCCCATTTGTTGTAAGTGCAGACAGGTCAATTTAAAATGTTCTTCAATGTTCAGTTAATGTTTAGTTAAGTGAGTGGACTTAAAAGTATTCCTCAAAAGCCTGAATGAACTCAAAACCACATGTTTTTACGGCCACAGGACTGTCTGAAGACCTGTCGATTCAAAATCCCCAAGCTCATGATGAACGATTTGAAACTATTGGATCTCCATTAGATTAAAATGTAATTAACTGCCTTGAGTGAGAAGCACACATTAATTGTCATGATTATTGCAAACCTGACTTGATGACTGAATGTTTCTGATTACAGAAAAAATATAAGAGCAGCAGTGAATAAGCAACATTTGAAACACTGGTAACACATCTGTTTTACTATGTGCAGCCTTAATAAAGCATGAACACAGACTGAATAAGGGGTTAGGGGATTAATTAAGTAGTTACTAAGCCTGAATCCTTCTTAATAAACTATTTGTTCATTATGAATTAAGTCATATGTGTTAATTCTTACTTTATAATAAGGTTCCTGAGAGTTTGTCCTGATTTGCACTATCCTCTCTAAAAAAATGGTCATTGTGTATAACTTTTGCAATGATAAACCACTTTTTTATTGTCTATATCAGTATTTACTGTATGATACAACACATGCAATTGAGAACTACTCCTTGAAACTACACTATATCTAATCTTGTTACAGTCATTGGCTTCATGGGGCACTTAAACCAATCTGCCATGTGCTAATTCTGAGATTATAAAGTAATACCCGGTTCTTTATTGGATTTAGTTTTCTGTGGCTAAAACATAAACTTTTCCCGAATGCCTCTCTCTCCTCCTCCTCCCCTCTCTTTCCCTCCCTCTTTATCATTCCCTCCCTCCATCTCCTCTGTTGTCAGTTAATGGAGCTCTGGCAGTGGTCCAGGGGAAGCCTCACTGCGGAGGTCTTCCCTTCTTGGCAGCGTTCCCAGAGTGTTTGCGTGTGTGTGTGTGCTCTCATAATCACTGCCATTCACCACCTCGGCCGAGTGTGTCCATGTTTACACGAGAGGGGTCAGGGAGCAGCCAACTCTCTCTGCTTCTGTATCACTGAATCAAAACTAACATCCCATTAAGGAACACAGCATGCACATAAAATGGGCCAAAATGTAAATACTTGTCTTGTATCCTATATATATATGTGTTTCTTTTATTAATGAACATGCAAGTACCACATGTGAAGAATAAATATGATGCCACGTGATCAAGTTACAGGTCAGATCTGAGGTTCACTGTAAATTTAGCAATAAAACACCTGTAATTAAGTAAATGCGAGATGTGGAATATGCTATGAAAGGCTAGTGCATTATTTTCCTCATTTCCAGGAACAAACCCATCAACAAAATCATGCCATTTAAAAGTGTTTTGCTGCTCTCCCGCTAAAGTAAAAATGCAAACTGGAATGTGAAACCACTGTTTAAGAGAAAGAGGTTTGAAATGAATGTGAAAGAGAAAACATCTGGTAATGGCATAGTTCTGACCTACATTGGTTGGTAGCAGGTATACATTACACTTTACTGGTTTACTTTAACGAAGCAGATGAGTCAAGCGTGACTCATGAGGAGCAGTGTTCATAAACATTAAGTGATGATTACAGAACATGTCGGAATTATACAAAATATGCAACTTTTCACATTAAATATCGGTTTTACTCATAACTAATACTAATTGTACTAATGATTTATTCACAATTTAAACAACATTTTATATGATACATGTGGTTTATGTTTATATTGTTTGTTTTTTCTTCTCGAACTGATCATCAAATGAAAAGTTGAGTGTTTTTGTTACTTTTCATTGACAGAATTTACAGCTGAACTCACCTTCTGTTTTAAATCCTGGCATTTTATCTTATTGTACTATCATTTTCCAGTTGAAGAGGATGCTACAAACAGTTCACATTATGCACTGCCTGACCAACAAAAAAGTCACCACCAAAAAAAGGTGACACACTCTAATATTTCTTTCGCTTTGATTACGGCACATCCGCTGTGACATTGTTTCGATTTCGCTTCTACAATGTCACAAGATTTATTTCCATCCAGTGTTGCATTAATTTTTCTTGCAGATGTTGCAGTGATGATGATTGAGTCTGACGCTGCTCAAAGCTTCTCCAGCACATCCCAAAGATTCTCACTGGGGTTAAGGTCTGGACTCTGTGGAGGCCAGTCCATGTGTGAAAATGATGTCTCCCTGAACCACTCTTTCACAATCTGAGCCCGATGAATTCTCATATTGTCACCTTGGAATATGCCCGTCCATCAGGGAAGAAAAAATCCATAGATGGAATAACCTGGTCATTCTGTATATGCAGGTCGTCAGCTGACCTCAGTCTTTGAGGTTTGAGACTGTTGCTGAACCTGGACCAGACTGGACTAGACCAGATCTAGTCCAGGTGGCGACTTTTTTTTTGTCCAGACAGTGTATATTTTTATTTACTCCAGTGTTATTTTGATTCATTGTATTATATTTTGATTTATTTTACACATATTATAACAACAAAATATATGTTTGAGACTGAAAATCTTCTCTGATTATTTAATCTCTGTTGTGTAATGTCTTCATTGCTGTTTTCTGCTTTTTGTCTCACCTGGAGAGCAGGTTGGTTCTGTTGCTGTAATGTGCTGCCACGAAATGAGGCCCCTTTCAGTTTGAAGTGCCTGGAGTGATGTCTGCAAAAAAATGAAGCCATCACAACTGAACAGGTTCACATGATATGTCTTCTGACGGGGGAAGGCAGCGGATGTTATTTATATAATCAGTGTATTACAAAACCAATAAGCATGTGCAGATTTTGTTTATTGTTGTTTTGTTTTCGCAGCCCACATTGTTCTTTACATCAGCTCCTCTCTTGTGTTAGTAAGAGCTTATCTTTAATTGACTAGTGTTAATCAGCTGTACTTTACACCATGTTTGAGAGACTTGTCGTGCAGGTTTGGTTGTTGCACATTTAAGTGGCTGTGACAGGTATAGTAAAGAATAATTATGTGAGCACCAGAGACAGCCCTGGCATGGAAGAATGTGGCCCGTAGTCTGTTTTCTCTCTGTAATCTGGGATTCTTCTTGCTGTCGTCTAATAGCTACCCTCAGCACTTAACCCTAAGGGCCTGTGTGTCAGTGCCTTTATATTTGCATGTTAGTTATAGTTGAGTGAGCAGTTCAACCGACTTGTTGAATCTCAAATAGCCCTGGGAAAGACTATCAGCACAGAATAATATTATTGCATCTTAAAAGAATTGAACATGCAACATGTAGACACAAAGACAATACAGTTTAGATGATTGGAGTCAAATTGGTTGATTCTGCTGTTTGACTTGAGCGTGCTGTTACAAGTTGCGAGAGCCTGGTATTTGTGTGAACCTGTGTTTGCCAACAAGTAAAAAAGCATGAGCTGTAGATAAAAGAAATTATTTGTAAATGTGATTAATATGTATTCCGATTTACCAGTTAAATGAATCTCTTGCTTTTTTGTAAACAAACCATCTTAGCTCTTACACGTGGTATTGAGTTAGTACTAAGAGTGGACCACTCATCTGCAATCTGCTTATGCCAACTGGGTCATTTGCATCTAATGAGATCAACCTGAGTGATCCTATTCATTTTGCTAAGGCTTACAAACCTGCACCTTATGTTTTCATATATGACCACTTAGGATTTTATATATAAATGGTCTGGCAATTGTAACGTATATCTGTTGGGGAAAGACATCATTTAAGCTGCTGGAAGCTAGTAACACTGTTTTTATGCTGTTTATAATAAGCAGTTTGTTAGGGTCATAAAACCCACGTGATGCTACTCTTTTTATTGTTTTTTCAAGAAATGCATCACTGAGCTTAGTGCTAGTTTAGTACTTTTCCAAGCAGATTAGGATGCCTACTACATGTTTGTGTGGGATTGGACACACACACACACACACATAGTAAAACAATACGAGACAGATTACCTATGCACAGTGGCACTGCTGCAGAGGGCTGCTCACAGACACAAGTTCAGTAGTGACACTCAGACCTGTTCTAATGCAGAGAATGGTGCAGCCGTATGCCATCTCAGAGCTTTGTAAACACCATGCCCCTGATCCCCATGAGCTGTGCTGAGCTCCTTTCTATGTACAGAGGTCATGTCACTTTCTAAACACAGTATTGTTCCTATTCACAACTATTGCATTAATACAGAGAAATATTTGCATATACATAGAGACAACATGCACACATTTTCTTTAATGGGGAGAAAAACATCTGAAGAAAATGCTGTTAGGCTGCATTACATACTGATCTTCTGACTCACCTGTCACCAGTATGTTTTCAGTTTTTCACCTCCCATGGCTGTTGGTTGAGTGTTGTTTGTGGACCCATATACTGGTATCTGATAAAATATATCTGCATGTCCACATACTGTGTGACCCAGGCCTGGCTGTTGGTCCCAGAGGGCCAGTGATGGTCTCCGGGCCCCTGTGCTTGCAATAGCAAGGTGATCTATATTCATTGGCCAGCTTTGTAGAGGCCGGCTGTCACAGCCTCCCCACCCCCATGGCAGAGCAAACCAGGCAATGGTGTGTGTACGAGTGCACCATCTCCTCATGGCACTAATGCATTCTGACAGAGATGAATGGAGCTGGACCACACACTTTTACCAACAAGCACCAGAGGACCCAGAGCACATCTGCATAAACAGGTAAAGAGTGGAGGCTGAGGGAAAAGGTGGAGGCTATGTTAGGAGAGAAGACTACTATATCTGTATTGAACAGTGCAGCACATATGCAGGTGTCCTTCTGGAGAGCAGGGGGAGGGGACAGTGAAGGCCTTCTTATTGGCACTGCAGCTGTGTAAGGACATAATTAGAAGGGTAAAGAGAAGAGAACCACTATACAATAATACGGACATTTAATGAGCAGTAAAGATCATGAACAGTGTACAGCCAGTGAAGCAGAGCCCTGGTGAAAGAAGGGGAGCAGTGGTGAGACAGCGTGCAGAGGGTTTGAAGGATGGGGGCTGGTCCCATTAATGTTAATCAAAGGCCCCTGACAGATCCTAATGAAGGTTTCATAAGAAGGTTATTCATGATTTCTCCTCTTGCTCCCACACTCATGTCCAGCTCAGCTCTAGTGGCAGAGGCACTGTTCACTCTTGACCATTACTTAACAAGATTGCCTCCTCAATTAAGAGGAACATGTGAGTCACACATTTCTATACCCTCACATGCCAGCGAGCTGCCCTTTTCATCTCAGTGTGATTGCACCTGATTCACTGTATACATTACTCAAACTAACCACAGAGGTGATTAATTACTCTCTCACAACGAATACTACTATTGCAAAGAAACATAGTAATATTCATTTAAGGAGACAATTTTACTGAAATCATGTCAATATTATAACCAAATTATAAACAAAATATAGCATGAGTAACTGAATAACTAATACATCACACAAAACATTTCTTTTTAAGTTTCCTTGTGTGTCATCTGAAAATGTGTATGATCAGTAAAGACCAGTAACGATCATATTCTTTGCCAGTAGTTGTTTGGCTGGTTTGTGTTTCTGTACCTGTTACATTCATGATAATGACTCTTTTGCTGAGAATGATTCAGCCTACTGCCGCCCGCTCTGTTTCTGTAGGGAGCCGCACTAGCTCCAATGATGTGTTTATGTCCCATGTGCACCATGCTGCTTCCCATTATGGACCAGGGCTGCCTCACCTTCTTCCTTTGCTCACCACGATTAACCACACTCTCCTGTCACACTAATGAACACAAGACACACAGCCCACTCTGCTGATGCTTGTGAGAAAGCGGAAATGAAGGCAAGATCACAGATTTAAGAAGGGCATTTTAAATGGAAAGAAGGGTGGGGGATGGAGGCTCATTCTGCTGTATCAGATTTAGCACATAACATATATTTACATGAGAACAGAACAGACAAATCACAAATCCATTCTCGTCGACAGTATGAATCAGTATTACTGTGTTGTACAGTCAAAAATATTAATAATACAATTTAAATTATCATAGGACTGGGACAGAATTTTGATGCAGATTGGTGAATACCTCCTGATGTATTTCTGCTCTGTCCACGGTGAAGAACATGAAAGCAGCTGAGAGCCGCTTCAGCGCAGAGACACTGATGACATGATTATTATGGCTGATAGCTGTGCCCCCCTGTGCCTCCTGCGCCCCCCGTGAACCTGGATCTGTACTGGAATCATGAAAACACAGGCAGGATCTGTTGGGGAATAATAATGAACCCTGTAAATGGATATCCTGTTAATGTCTGTTTGTAAAGCTAATTAATGCATGTACACTGTCACATTTGAGCACTTTCAGAATTAATGTGGGTAAATGATGATTGGGAATAATTTCATCAGCTTGTTAATAAATCATTTAGAGATGTTTCCTCATGTCTGGGTTAGATTAGTGCGGGAATTTCATAAAATAAGGAGGGGGTTGATGGAGGTTGCTGTGGTAACACTAATGACAGTGTATAAGGTGGGCCTCTATGTGTTAGCGCTGCTGAGGTTCTTTAAGCTTGTGTCAGTGAGTGAACCTACAGCTAGTATGTGTGAGTGTAAGATCTGAAAGAGAAATGCCACTCCTCTGACAGGAGAGATTAGTGATCTTCAGTGAATCACTCCAAAATGCCTCAAAGGAAATGCCAAGGCTGTAATATGGAGCTGACGCAGAGTGATTTCAAAACGCAATGATGGGAAACAGAAAGCTCATCCTCTCAACGTGTTCTCATCATGACACATACTGGAGGGAATCAAGGAACAACTCACCTCTGTCACACATACTATGGCAGCCATATCTTCCTTTTGTAAAAGAAAAATATCTGAATATCATTAGGCAGAAATAAAATAATGTAAAGAGGTAAATACTAAACATGAGATGATGAGCGCTGCCTCTGCGATCATACTTGGGATCATACAGAGGCTGGAGATGTGGGACAAGGCTTAGACGTATAGGCTGATTACTGATTACATGGGACTGCTGAGTGCGCTAAAACCCAGGCTCAAGGTGGGCCGGGAACATATGTGAAAGAGACATGCCCCCCAAGACAGAACTGTGTCCTCTGAGGAAGCTGCTGCTGTCAGTCACCATGTTCAGCCTTCAGAGCTACACAATAATTCTACAGCTTCCATAGCCCGGTGTATACTTAGATATACATGAATACCTAAATATAGTAATATATAACATTATGTAAGATTGTCCAGGTCCAGGATGACTATAAAATACCACATTGAAACTAAAAGATAAATGTGCAAAACAAAAAAATTACAAAAAATAAATAATACAAGTAAATATTTCTTAATCTAGTTTAAACACATTTTAAAGTTTTTAGGTTTTTTTTTTATAAACTCTGGGTGACGGTGCTTTCACCTTTATGTTTTTTTCTGCATGTCTAACAATTGTGGATCTTGTCGTTTTTAGTTTACCACATACTTCAGGGCAGTGAAAAAACACATGAAAGGAAATATTATTTATGCTGTTACTATTGCATCTAACCCCTTCAAAACCCGTGTAACAAAACAAGAGCAGTGGGCGCCCAGAGCTAGTTGTGTCAGTGCGGTATAGGGTCAGGGAGTCTCGTCTTGAGGGGAAGTGGTTCAATGCATTCACGAAGAGCTACTGAAAGGAAATGTGCTTAAGTGAAGAAAACACTCAGAAAAATGCTGAGTTTAGCTGTAATCTGATGTGCATGTGAGTGTGCAAACCATTGCCGTGGAGATTATTATTATATCCATTTGTGTGTATGGGCCCTCATCTGTCCCCTAGAGGTGCTTTGTGATTTTATTGCCCGTCAACTTATTGCTAAGGTGCAACTGTCCAATCGCTGGGGGTGAGGTTATAATGAAGTTGGGTTTTATTGGTTTAACAGTCAAAGTCAAGAGGCCACTTCCCAGCCATTTTAGGTACTATGATGGTTAGATGTAGCATGTGAGGGTAGATTTGTGTTGTGATGTTTGAGGCTTCAGGGATGCATTTGTGCACATTCACAGACTAGTCAGATGATGAATTCTCTAAAACCGTGAAGAACCACATGAGGCCGTTGTGACAGTCGATAGGGTCATTTTATCCCCCGCTGGACAAAACATCTTCCTCTTAATTGCTTCTTTGTTCCGGAGTGAAGTTGGTTGACTAATTTCATTGGATTGAGCAGTTATTTGTTCTAATGAGAAGCTGATTTGTCCCTTTATTTTGTCACATAGATTTGATATATAACATGTTAAAGGTTTATACTAGAGAGAGGCTATTCTTAAATACTGTTCAAGTCAATAGTAAATTGCCAGAATCTCTCATAAACAATAATAAAGTAATTTCAGTAAATGAGAGCCACCAGAGGCTAGTGAAAAAGCTGACTAATGAAGAGCCATGGCACAGCACAGGTCTCATGACCAGCAGCCCTCTGCCACACTTAATCAATAATCATTAACAGTGTAGCTATGTAATGTTAATGACATACACAATATTTTCAAAGCTGTACACAAAGAAAAAGTTAAATCTTTACAATAATTGATTGCACAAAGCTGGTCTTATGACCCATTACGCTAATTCATTCACAGATAACAATCATCTACATTTAGTTCTGCTCATCTGGGGAAAATTGATATTGCTGTGGAGGCACATATTAGTACATATAGATAAGCTACTCATCTTGCACACATGTGAAACGTAGAATCCTTTCACAGGTTGCAAGCCACAGCATATTTACTCTTCTTCCGAGCTGCCATGCATAGTGAACACACAAACAGCAGGCCATAGCTGCCAGGCAGGGCGGAATCGCCACAGATGTGCTCATACGCGCCCAACTGCATTCCCCAGAAACCATGGCAACCTGAAGGTATAGCAGCAGACAGAGAGTGTTTACTTGCCTTGAAGGGTCTGCAGTGCCCATCAGCCCTACACTCCGTGGCTTTCAGGAGCTCAATGGGGTCAAGCCTGCATGGCAACAATCTCCTCTGCTTTTGTGGTGCACGCAGCCTCTCAAAGAAACCAGGGGGGCATAAAAGTCTTTCACTCACTTATACTAGTTCACACACTGGGTTTGAAGCCTTAAAAGGACATTGCATTGACCCGTGTTAATTTTCAGAGGATTTGTCTTCGGGTTTGGGGTATCTGAACCCAACCCTAACCCTTTAAATGTGGCTCTTATTGCTCACTTGTATAAATCACGGTTCAAGGCAGTCAACATTTTGACTGGCAGGTAAAAAAATTATTTAGGCATCTGGCTCAGTGAGATGGAAATAGAGCAGGAGCATACTGACACTGCACTTTAGCTCTTTCTAAACATGTGAAGAAGAAGCAGATGAGAATTCTGGGATAGTTTACAATCAAGGTTATGCATCGTTACAAAAGCTAAATGTTACCCCTTTATATTATGTACTGTATGCACAATTAACACATAAGGTATATTTACTGAAAGAAAGAAAGGCAGGGTATCTGGAATAAAATGTAAGCGCAAATCTCTGCCCTGTATAGATATATATTCATGGACTCCCCCTCATATCTCCTCAGGACATGTTACGTCTTCTCTATCTTTTTCAGTGTCCGGTATACTGTGATACCTGACTGATGGTGGATTCCTTAGCATGGCTGCCAATGGATCAGGGACTGGGGGTCAGTTTTCACATCTCTGCCTCTCTCTTTCTCTGTCTCTGCTCAATTATTCATACACTCTACCAACCTCCCATGCCGGGCCAATCACCATAGGCCCAGGATGAGGCGAGGAGCTTGGGGGAGGGCACGGAGGAACCTGGGAGTCCAGAAAATGCTGATGGCTCTGTGGGCTGGCGGTGGGCTGTCTGCACTCACTCCATTATCTCCTGGAAGCATCGCTCTCGGAAGTATCTGGTTCCTCAGGCACAACTTTAGACAAGTATACATGTAGTCTCATTCGCTGTTTTCCCTCACGCACACACGAGGCACACACAACGCAGGGCCCACTGAGCTGCACTGCAACTACTGTAATGCATCATGGTCTGTAGGCCTGTCATGATAACACATTTTGAAGTGCGATATCGAACTGAAGAAAATATAGACGATAAAAGATAATATTCGAATTTATGCCACTGACACTGATAATCTGCAATAAATAAATAGTAATAATTTAATAAAAAGTGAGTAGTTAGTTTTGATAATGAGCCATAGAAATGATTTATTCAATCATTGGCAGCTAAAATCTTATTGTAGTACAGAAAAATAACAAAAAGTCTAACCAATGGGGCTGTTTTCATAGGCTTCATCACTTATTGCTCTCTGAAAATATGGCGACCCTGCTTTGTGCTGGTGACAATCTAGTGAAGAAGGTTGCATCTAGAATTTTATCTGGCAAAAAACAAGGAAATGCGCCTAAGATTTGATGTGGAAACTGCTATTACTGCCATCGCTGTTGCTGCAGGACAGGTTTTATTAGTACTGCTGCCCCTGCTGTTGACTATAAACTTCGCCACTGAGTTAAAAAGAGTTTACCATGGAACAACTTCAATTCGGACGTGTTTCTTGTGTGTTTGTTATGGGCAGGACTTATCTAAAACCCACCTTTACAGCCTAGTGTGCAGTCAGTCAAGTGTTAGAAAACAGTTTTTTAGTTTTGGTTATTTCAAAATCCAGAGCAAAGCCGTTATGTTTCCAACAATGGTGTTTTGTTATACAGTTTGTGTGTGTCCCTGTTTGCAGACTACTCCTGTTTACAAAGCATGAGTGCATATTCATGTGAGAGTCTGCACAGCCTAATCTCAGATACTCCCCGGGGTGAGACTGCCAACTGACCTCCTTCCCACAATGCACTGTGCTGGCTTCAGGGCAAAGGGTGTAGCTCTAGTCACTGGAGAGGTTTCATTCAAACACTCGACTAACTCACCTTTATCTGTCTCCCCTTTCTTGTCACAGCCCCATGGCCCAGCTCTCAATGCAGTGAAAAGGAAGATAAACACAAGATGAATAAGGCAACATTTTGTTTTGCATTTTACCCAAATCTACGGGGGGGAAAATGTTGATTTGATTAGAGTTTTTTGTTTTAGCTCCTTTTAGATCTTGGTTTATCAAGGCCAGGATTGACACAAAGGATAGCCTGACTGATATTTACTTAGTATGCTTAACGAAACAGCAGCAATTTGGTCATTTTCATCCACTTTACTTAATATTTTAACCGTTGATCTCAGTCCTTTTAAGATGGCTTTAACACAACTCAATACAGCCCCCTTTTATAGACACTTTTAGTCAAGGCAATTTAAATACATACTTTGCCTTGCAACATGATTGGACAAAAGTTTGATGAAGGAAATTACAATCAGAGCACAGAGATAGTGCATGTGAGAGGAGCCCGTAGAGTAATTGTGTTTACCCATAAAGCATGACGATGATTAGTCTTTGAGTTAATACCTTTATCTTCATCATCCTCTCACTCTGACTAATTACACTCCGAGGTCGTCCATAAAATTGTCTTTAATGTACACCACACAAAGAGAAACAGGAAGTGTTTTACATGATTAATTACTTTTAATGAAACTGCCTACCTCGAGCGCTGATTAAATGTTGATAAAAGCATCATACCTTTCCACAGTCATTTCCCACTGAACAAAAATTGCCAACATACCAGTGTCGTCTGTATTTTCCATGGAATAAAATGCAATTGTTAAATCCTGTTGGAACATTTTTTCTGCTGATAATAGGAGTATTTTGTTAATTATCCCGAAAATGCGTAACTCTTTCACAGGTGTCAAGGAAAGTTTACTGTGACATCTGAATAGTGTTTTAAAGTACTACAACCAAAGCAAGTGTGCTGTAGTTTCAAGAACCAATTTAGCCTGTGTTTAATGAAGATAATGAGTCAGATTATCTAAACAGTTATCTGGGCACAATAATCCAAACTGCCATTCACAAAACTAAAAAGGTCCGTGTGTGTTTCAGTGTGTGTGGACTGGCTTACAGTAACACAGGCAAAATGAACTGGCATTAGCATGCTCTGAAAGACGCGGGCTTGGGTTGAAGAGAGCAGGTGAAAATCTCACTTTGAATCACTTCCCCTCCCGCTCTGGCTCATTGTTCCTGTGCTCACACATGGCAGCGGCACAGAGAAAGGATCCTATTATTCAGCCCCAAGCCTGTTCTCCTCGTTTATCATTTGGAGAGGGGGCAGAGAGGGGGAATATTCTGATGGAAAGCAGGGCCTCTATGGCAGCCGAGCCGAGCAGTTGTGTGCCAGCTGAAAAGACTCGGTCGGCGGGCTGAGCTGCAGCGGTGCCCACCACCTGCCTC
Organism: Periophthalmus modestus; assembly: GCA_019594935.1. NCBI lineage: Eukaryota > Metazoa > Chordata > Actinopteri > Gobiiformes > Gobiidae > Periophthalmus > Periophthalmus modestus. Next base: position 3,626,825 of record JAIEZT010000012.1, on the reverse strand, counting down.
TTCTCCCTCTGTCCCACTCTGGCTTTCTCCTCTGGGCCTTTCACCATCAGGCGCTCAGTGACTCAGCAGTCCAGACTTCATTCAGACTGTGAAATAATAATGAAATACAAGGCCACAAAGTGAAAAAAGATTAATATCTGTAGTAGGAAAATCAAATGAGAAGGGGCAACAGAATGCTTACTGTATTTAGTCTTAACTGTGAATGAAGGGCACACAAAGAACAAAGCTGCACCTGCCACTTCTGTTTCAAATGATTTTCACAGAGCAAGGCTTGTTTTTACAGTCACTTAATTTGGTTTTGTGTGTCTGCAAAGCTGCATCTAATGGAGGATCGCATTGTCTGAGATAGTAGAAGAACCATAACATAATGCCAGTGACGTGAACACTAAACCTCTGTTGTCACTGTGAGAAGAAAAGTGTAATGTAAGTTAAAAGATGGACAAAACAATCCCATAAGGTACCACCAGGTAACTTAAACAAACTACAGTTCTCTAAAGTGATTTTAGTGTGCACTGCCCAGCATGACCTTGTAGTTTCTGTTACGCCTCTGAACCAGCCTTGGCCAGCATCCCCACGATACAGAAACAGAACCAGTGAATTTAAGATCAGCTATTGATTTAGAGTGTACTCAGGTCGTCAATACTGATGGGTTATTGATGAAGGAGGCAGTGAGTCCTCATACTAGAAGACATTTGTGTGTGTGTGATGAAATAATGAGCTAGTGCTGAAGCAGGCTGTTGTCATATATATGTGCAAACTCCTTCAGCAAAAATCAATGAAATCCCACACAAATGGAGATATATACATTGCCTGCAGCATTGCACTTTTGTGCCAAGACACGTGTTTCTCCCACTGGGACAGGATGCAGTGTGCTCTTCCCTGAGGAAGAGGCAGAGGGAGGAGGGCATGGTTAACTATGTGGATAGAAGGAAGGGCCCCACGGGCAATGGCAACTGAATTAAAAGATGCAGCACAAAGAAATGTTGGAACCTGTTCTGCACAGGACACAGCTTTGTAGCACAGGTGAAGACCATGAATCAACATTCCCCAGATTACTCCCCTCTCCAGCCCACGCTGCACAACCTGCACACTGCAGGCATTAATTCATAACACTGTTAATAATTGATGGGCATCAAAACACTGTAGATATGCATCCATGATGTGAATGCATAAAGCCTCCTTTAGAGGATACTGCTCTGGGCCTGCAGTACAGTGCACAACCAACTTTTCAGCTCCAACTAGTTTGGTTTCTCTGGCCTATGGGATAAACAACTCTTATCTTGGAACTATACTATTGTTCATGTATTTCTAAAATATATATCCATACCCACCAGCCTATGGTTTTAAGCATTTTTGTTTCAAAAACATTTATTATGTTAATCAATGATGAAGGTGTGTGCCCCTGAGAAATGCACAAAATATTTGCTTATGTGAGAAAAGTAAAACTTTGGTGGTCATTGATGCTCTCTGTATCCTAAAGATGTTTTAAATGTTCCAGTCTGCATAGTATTCACAACTTGTATCGTAACACTGATCTTAAGGCATCAAATTCATCCATTTTAAGTTAATGAGTTAAAAAAAGAATCATAAGATACTTTTCTCTTGTTTGAAAAGATATGCTTATCTTGGTAAAAAGGGCCACACCTCAAACATCTCCCCCTGACAAATGCCTATTAATAGTACAAGGGCTGGGCCTATTGTTCCGCTACACTGTCCCACCCTACTTGTATTTTATCTTTGTGAAATAAAAAAAAACTTGAAAGTGAAGTAAAAATTAGAAAACCCAAATCACTTTACGCTGTGCAGTACTCACTTTGCACACACTTTTCCATTTCCTAGGAGAGTGCTGTGTTAAATCAAAGGAACGATACTAAACTTTCTCCGCCTGCAACATCCAAAACAATTGCTGACACAGTGAGTGAGCAGGAGGTCATCTGGCTGAAGAGATAAAGGTGGGTGTGGGTTGTGTGTACCACTTCTAATCAGACTTGGTCCACCTCCCTGGCCCACCGCGGGCAGTCCATTCAACCCTCATCCACATTCCACACATTACAGACAAGCAAGGGCAGGCCTGGGCCCACCTGAGCAGACCCTGGTACATTCCACTCATGTTCCCACAATCACCTACTCTTACAGGGGGTACTTTGGAACACACTCTGCCCACTGGCTCCATAACAAACAAACAGTCACTTTTCAGGTAGACCTTTGGACTTTGCTTCCATGAACAAACCCGCCATTCACCTGAGATAGCCCCAAACAGAGGACCAACCCGTCGCCACCCCCCAAGCACCCACTATTGTGTGGATTTGGCACTGGTCCTTGTGGGATAGGGAGCTGGTGGGGGAGGGCAGAGTGGGCTATCAACACCACTGCTATTGTTTCGCCCAGGACCCCCCATTCAGGGTCATTTAACATGTGACACCTCTGGGGCACTGCATGGCTAATGGCAGGATCTGTGGATGTGCCAGCTCCTCACTCTGGAGCTCAGAGTGGATTTAAGGCAAAGCACTTAATTGAGATAAAATGTCAGGGCAATCTCATGAACAATATTGTATTGCATTGTTAATATGGCACATCTGTGAAAATGATATTTGCCAAACAAGAAGGACTCTCAAAGAAACATTGTGTGCGCAGTGTCTTCTTTGTGTGTGAGGCTCATGTCTGCTGTCACACAGGGCAGGACCCGGACATGCTATTTGCCATTTACACTTTTGCTTTGTGTACACTTACAGGGCTTGGCTTATACTGGTTCTTTATTGTTGGGCATCACTGAAACTACTAAGCTTTTCAAAAACTACTCTAGTTCAAATCTCCATTTTTAATCATTGTCCATCTTTGTGTCACTTTTATTTAGCATATAGACGTTATACTTTATACCGAGTTTCATATACAACACAGTTCTACATAAGCTGAAATTTCCCCACACCAGAGTTACAAGACTATATTTGTCTAGTTATTTACATGATCAACCTTGAAGTAAATTGCTTAGAGCTCAATGTCTACTCAATGAGTACAGAAATCAAAGGATGAAAAAACAGAGTCAAACACAGTGATGGTTTTCAATCAAGCTTTTAATGAAAAGATCATAAAATAACAGTTTATTTTCCTCACTGCTGTACATTAAGACTGCAAGGTTGTGAGTGCTGAGGTCAGCTGTATTACACTTTTATGACACTTTGAGTTTGTGAGCCCCATTGACGGTGGCTCTGACCTGAATTTGAGCTCTCTGAGGAGTGGAGATAGAGAGCTCAGCCTGGGTGCTGCCACGAGCTGCCAATGTAAAAGACTAACTTGTCACAGAGAATACTGGCTGCATGTTAGCGAGCTGCTGTTTGAAGTCTAGACAAGGGCATGTGTGTATTTGCATTAGTGAGCAATGTGCGCATATAGGCAGCAGAGGTATACTTCTGTGAGTGTGTGTATACCTTTGCATGTTAGATGTGTGTTTGCCAAGGGGGAGGGCTACTAGGCCTTTAATTATTCATCTGCAAAGACTCCGCATGTCCGTCCTGCGATCCTCTTAGCCCACAGATCCTAATACATTATTAAGAGGCAGTTTCTGGAGAAAACAATGTGGAGGCCTGTGACGGCTGAGAAACCCAACTATGAAACTCCCCAGCAAACTTTGGATATAAGGCAGGTGAATGGCTTACTGTGTTATGGTCAGGAATGGACGGCAGAATACTAAAGATATGAGATGATGTAGCAAAATAATGCACTGCTGTAAACGCTGAACTTTCAGAAAATGAGGTAATTTGGTGCTTTTTGTAGTAGTCGCTGAAGGTACAGTATCAAATAGTAAAATGCAGCGGTCAAAGTACTATGACATGGGTCAGGGTGAACAACTATAAAGCTTGTGATTAAATGGCACCAGAGGCCATTTAGGAGCGCCTTTGGTTTTGCCCGCTGAGGTAAGAAGCATGCAACTCCATGTAACTGGCCAGAACAGGCCCTCCACACCAGAACACACTGGGAGGTCTGACTACAACACTAGTAACAGTAGTAGATACTTCAATACTCAAGCCCACACAAAGGACTGTTTCCTTCTTAAAGCTTTTGTAACACTGAATAATGTGATCATACACTGAACACACGACAAAGATGAGGTAAGAGAAAGACAGTAAACTGTTAATGGGAAGTGATATGAAAGTACATGGGTCTTTCTTCCCAGTGGTTTTGAAAAATATACAAAGTGCACTTAGTAAAGCTATGTTTCCATAAGTTCCATATGTGGAATAACAGCCTAAAAGTAAACATTATAAAGATGTAATGTTTAGACAGACATGTAACAGTAAGCAGGTATAGATGTTTGTGAATGCGTTTGTAATCTTATTCATTTATAAGATAGTAGCAGAATGGCAACACCCAGGAAGAGCACAATGAAAAGATACAGTAGCCTCCATGCTGCACAGGCAGGTCACAGTGTCCTGTCTGTGTCCATGGATACACACAGGGGTCAAAGTTCACCCCCCGCTTCACATTCAGCTAGAACTCAAAAACAAATGGGCACAAAAACACCCATCTTGTCACAGATACAACTGAGAAGGATGATATTAAAATGCCATAGACCAAAATCATTGTATTGGAAAGAAATTACATTAAAAGTCACACTAATGTGTCACCTTCACAGATTGTGGTTAATGGCTATGTTTTGTATCGCATTTTGATTCTCAGCTTGAAATCCTCAAAAATAAAAAACAAAAATAAAATAGGGGTCCTGCCTCCACCTCAATCTCACACACTGAGTAAAATCTTTGAAGAGGTGAGTTCAGGACCAGAAATAAATACATTCATCACTGACAATAGACATTTGATAAAAAAACAACACTGTCATTAAGTGTTTGCACCAACTTGGTATCAAAGAAGCTGGGCCAGCCAGAGGTTTGTGCCATGTTAGCCACAGTCGGCTCAAGTATCTGCAAAAATTACACAAGTAGATAAAAACAAATAACATTCACAGTAAGACTAGCAGTTACTTGTCTTTAGACCTGACCAAAAACTACATTCACCAGGTTTAAAAAGCGCCAGCATCAGAGACCAGATGATAAGCTCTCGGTTTGACCAAATGACACTCCAAGCAGCAGAGTTAGTTCTCAAGTGCATTTGGGAAACACAGGTCTCACAAACAATGCCTTTTGATTAATACATCAAGGACACACTGCCCACCCCCACCTCTGGGTCCCATCACAAGACAGGCCAGAGGGCAAGGGGACTGGGACATGGGGTCACCCGCCCCACAGCCAGCTGGCATTAAACCACACCGCCTCCCCACTAATGAATATTCAGCTCAGCCCATGTTTGAAGTGACGCTTTTTAAATATTTGGCAGCAACCTCTTATAATGCTTTCAAGAAACACAGTTTCTCTGACTGGCCAAGCCTCCAATGAGGTCTGTAAAACTGTAAGTTTGTAAACAATGAGATAAATACATGTTTCTTTTTAGAGCCACACGCGGTTCCATAGTCATTCAAATGTGCTTTGGTTTAAAAAATAGAGTTTGTGAATTTGGGTATGAGCTTTTTTGTATCAGTTCTTTGTACAACTTTGCAACTATTGAAAAACATACTGTCATTAACAAAAATGTTGACTAGTTTGAGCTGCCTCGCCTTTGCCAAGGCGCTTTGTGTTAGTTGAAAAAAAGTACCCCCCAGTAATTTTTAAATATGAAACTAGTGTTTTGCCTTTCCCATTGTCAAAATACAGACAAATTGATACAATACTATGTCTTACAAATGTAGCTGAGAGTCTGCATTCACAGATGCAGAACAATCCCTGAAGTATTAGAGTAGTAGTAGTACTAGCAGTAATAGTAGTATGGTCACAGTTTGGAGTTTCTCATCTAACAAGCAGGCATAAAATGTAGCTGCAAAAGTGTTTGCAGAGATGGCTAGAGAATATTGTTGTACAAATACACCTTTTGCATGACATTCTGCTGTACTGCAGTAAGTGCTGACAAGTACAATAATTTGAAGGCAATGCATTGTTGACTCCCTCTTTAATCAGAAGGGGTCACAAGCAACAATGGGTTATATGCTTTAGGATGTAAAGGGTGTGTGGGAAAAGCATAGATGTACCATGCAATCACTAAACTGCTCGACAGCAAGACACCAATATTCAGCAGAAGCAAGTAACAACTCCAGGAGTTCAGGACGCAGGTACCTTAAAATGCTTGATAAGTGGAGCTGCATCCCAAAGAACAAACAATTCACAGACCATAACATGAGGACAAAAGAGGAATATAAACCAAAAGGATAAACCAATACAATAGAGGAATGCCTATATATCAAAAACTTGTAGCGAAGGTTCATGCTGCACAGTGTAACTGTTTAAAGCCTAGATACACTGGACAGCTACGAAACTCAGGCAAGATTCAGACTAATCATGGTATATCTTTACTTAAGTTCAAGTAAAGCGTTTGTGGTTTCAGTGGGTAATTTGTTTTATATAGCAGTAATCAGAATAAGGACAGTGCAGGCAGCCCTCGAGTTATCCAGCTGTCCAGTGCATCCTAACTTCTCCCTTCTAAGTACAAGTTTTCACAATTCTGGCTCAAAGACTAACAAGCAACTTTAACTTCACATTTAAAAATCTGATTATAATTCCTATCTTTTTCTTTTCTTTTTGGTCTGAACAGAACACATACAATTTCATCAAGTCCTGTCATTAAAGTGAGGGAATATAAAGTGATAAGGACTCTAGATATAAAATCAAAACATGTTTTAAACTTTACCATCTTTTGTAAAGTTTATACCAGCCCACCAATCAGCACAAGCTTTCCTTCCTCATTCATTGGCTAGTATGAGTGTTTCTTTGTCATTAGAATATAATATTTTTATACAGCAAAATAAAAGTGAAATAATTTAGTATGCTATATATCTTAAGTACATCTTTAAAAAAAAAACTTTGGTTATGAACTTCTAGCAATGTGTTAGTTAGCTTTGTTCTCCTTGACATTCAAAAGATCTTTGGAACACTTAACATCTAAACCAACTAACAACTGGCTCCAGTCAGAAGCTACAGTACACTTTGAAGAGGAGCCACATTGAGAAGAGACCCCAAAGCTAAATTTAACATGTGAAAAACAGCTAGAAATAAGACAATTTGTAAGATCTCAGGAGCATTCAAAACCTGTGTTGAGAGATGGGCAGGTTAAAGCATCAGGTGAGAAGTTACCAATAATCTACACACTTTATACAATAATTACATAGGAACTTTCAACTAAACAACATAGAGTCTGTAAAAGAGTATCAGAGGTAGCAAAGTCAAAAGTCTAATCAAATAGACTTTTCTTTTTCTGAGGGGAGGAAAGCTATACAGTCAAGAATAAAATAAAATTAAAATGTACCGACTGAACAGAGTTCAGACTAACACACCCTCTTCTGACCAATTCAATAAACTAAACACCCAACCCACCCAGCCCAAAGTCCCTCCCCTCTACAAGAAAAATCCCAAGACTTTCCAGTTTAAACATTCACTGAAACATTAAAAGTTCTTTAAGTAAAACATGTACCGCTGACCAGGACATCCCTCCTGGGTGTACAAGCAGGTAAAAATAACCACCTTCCATGGATAGCCGTAGAGATGCATTGTAAGTCTTGACCAAACAAATATTATTAAATGCCATACCACCTTGTTTCTGGGTTATCTTTTAAAGCAAGGAGATGGTCCCAAACCCAGTTACCCACCACCATCAAAAGATATAAAGCTGTCAGGCTAAAAACCAACTTTGATAAATTATTGCCAGTATAGTTTGCAAAGGTTTTTTGGTCAAAGTAGCACTGAAATACAGACAGTACTTTAAATCTGAATGTTAAGGAACAGTTGAAAAAGTTGTATAAGTGACTGGTTGACTGAGGGATATAAAGAGGGGTCTTAACATTACATCAGAACCCACATTCACATTTTATGAACTGTAGCAGTGATAACCCCCACTCGTGGCTACATGACTTTGTAGAGAGACAGCCCCTCTAACTCCTGAGAGGTGAGCAGACATCACTTAACAGGATTTCACCATCCACAGGAGCCAACCAGCTGTGGCTAAAAAGAATCTTTTTTTCTGTTCACTTAACGTAAGTGTTGTAAACGGGACATGACGGGTAAAATGGTGTGTACATGTGCATTTCTTTGCTTTTTGACAAGAAAAGGTAGACAAATGTCCTTATTTTATTCCCAGAGTTCTTTGGCTTGATTAGTTTCTAAGATGGTGAGGTGTGCATTCTCAGGTGACTGATGAGGTTGCGCTGTTGGGTGAACTTGCCCCCACATAGTTGGCATTCATAGGGTTTCTCTCCAGAGTGGACACGCATGTGCTCGGTCAGACGGTACTGCCGTGTGAAGCGCATGCCGCACTCCTCACATGCAAACGGTTTGAGGCCGAGGTGGCTGCGCATGTGGCGTGTCATGGTGCCCCTCTGGGTGAACATTTTGCCACAGATGTTGCATGGAAAGGGCCTGGTCAACCAGTGGCTCTTTTCATGTTGCCTTAACGTAGCCGGGTCTTTGTAGCTCTTACTGCAGACTGTGCACTTGAATGGACGCGTTTCTGAGCCAAAACTGGAGGGCCCCACTGTGGCAGAAAGATCCTCAGCTTCTTCCTCATCTTCCTCCTTCACCAAAGTCCCTCCCTCCTCTTTGATAAAAAGCTCATCCTCAGTGTGCGTCTCCACGTGGGCATTGAGCTGCTCAGAACTGGGAAAGCCCTTGCCACATGGAATGCACACATACAGGTTGTCCCCCAAAGCTGGCTCAAAGCCTTCCTGGCGGTAAACATAGTTGGTGCTGCGGTGGCCCCCTCCGTTTCCTCGACACCCTGTACTCTCTCCATCACTCTGTGCACTGTCTTCACTGTGGTCCTGGCCATTCTCCCCAGCATCCTCTTCCTCTTTACACTGATATGACTGTTCAGAGGTAAAGCTGCTAGCACTACCTGCACCAACGCCAGAGGAGCGGCCATCTTTGGGACCAACTATGACTCCATTAACTAAGGGCCTGTCATTATCTTCAGATTTCAATCCTGACGCTTCTCTCCTGGGCCATTCGTTTTTTCTAGAGCCCTGTCTGGATCTCTTCTGAGGGGGTGGTCCATCGGGCTGCAATGGGCCATCCTCAGAGGCTTTGGAGGAGACCTCTACAGGGTCCAAGCAGTTGTCCACTCCTGGGAGTGTGGCTGAAGAGTCATCCAGTGAGGCACTGTTGGTTGTGGATACTGAGGCAGATTGAGGGGATTCCTGGGAATTGCTGTGAGGGCTGAGGGCATCAGTGGCAGTTCCTGCAGAGGGAGGGCTCTTTTTGGACAGATCCAACCCAAGATCGGGCTCTCCAGCACTCCCACCACTGCTGAGATTTCCATTACTACTGCCGTTCCCTGCATTTTTCCCAGAGCTGCCGACAAACATCTCATCATCTGAGAGCTTGTCCCGAAGGCCTTCATCGGGCTGTGGCTGGTCCGTGTCGGAGGATGTAGGGGGGTAGTGGTTATTCGGCCCTGTGGTGGTGGTGGTGGAGGAGGAAAGGTGCTGGTTGTTGAGGCGTAGGCGGCTAAGAGGGCCTGGAGTGGAGGGTTTACCTGGCAGGGGCTTCCCACCACTGCGTTTCAGTCTCTTTCTGCACAGAGCAGCAAGGTCATGGAGCTGGAGGTAGCTAGCTGCGGTTAAGAGGGCACTGAAGTTTTGCTCATTGCTCATTTCAGAAGAGGAAAGGAGCTTTCCAGTATAGATAAAGTCCAGGACTTGTCTGAACACAGAGGGGTTAACCATTTCTGTATCCAGGTTAATGAGGTTATCATGAAGGACCAGAGACTTAAAGTATATGCTGCTTGCTGCCAAGATGTTCTTGTGTGCACGGAAAAGTGCATTCTCCACCACGATGATGACATCACACAGGAAGCCCTTGGCTCTCTGCTGGTTGAGTTGCAGCAACAGTTGTTTGGCATGATTTGGCAGTTCCATTTCCACTTCCCTTCTCTGGCTTCCGTCACGTGCACCACCTGAAGCTGAAAGAAAAAGAAAATCAGTCACTTTTATGTGGCTAAAAAGGAGAAACTAAACATACCACTCCTTCAACTAAGGATTATTTCCACATTTCATTTGGGGTCATAATAAATTAGAACTGAAATTACTAGTATAAAATACAATATATTAGTTCATTTTTTAAAATGTACAACAGCTTTAACAATGCATTTTAGCAGCATGCTTTAATAGTATTGGCAACTAAAGATAAGCACTATGTGAATGCTCCTGCCTTGACTTCCATGATGCCTGAATAAACGACAATGATGATGAAACTGCCTGAGCCTTCCAGTTCTTGTTTTTGCCAGTCATTTTCTCGAAGCTCACACTGCCACTTCACTGCCATCCTTTTCCTTTTTAGAGAAACTGCTTCTCAACAGATCAGGTTTGGGTTTGCACACACTGCTAGTGTTCTGGCACAAAAGCCACAGGGCGGAAATGAAAATGGGTAAAGTAACTACTACTCTCTTGCTCATTCGAGTAACTAGTTTTGGTGGGGTGCCCTCTTTGGAAACACTTCACTCTTCATTAGGTCATGGTAATGTCAGCCCTGCTCCATTGTCTCAGGGTGGGGGGCAGTGGCACAGTAGGGCCAGGGGGGAGGGATTAGGTGACACCTGAGCAGGTAAAGCTACACAGGAGCCAGGGGGAGAGGGTGTGGTACAGATAAACACAGCAGCACCTGATCCTCTGGGGAAAGATCTTCGTTTTAAACAGGCCAGAACAATCTAAGGCATTGCACGAGCAGTGACACCAATTACTGCCACTCACAATTCACTTCAGATCGGAAATGACAATTTCCAGTGAAATTGTCTCATTTTATTCTATACATTTTTCACACATCAACTTATTCAGAGCAAGGATTTATAAACATACTCCGTACAATATGAGCGTGTAGTGACCAAACACCACATCCACAGTAGTTGATGTTTGGAAACAGTCAGGCTGATACAATCAGCTGGAGCAGTCATTACTCTTGGCTCAGGCCTGAGCTTGTCTCCTCTGCTTTGACACTTCTTCTGGCCATGTTCCCCTCCCCCCTGTTTCTACACCATCCATGACTATACCACCAGCTCTGTGCTGGGCATATACATCTCACAGACAATCTACTGGCTCTGATCTAAAACACAATAAGATATTCTGGAATACATTACATTAGACATGAACTCTATTAGACTGGGCCACGTGGGATGGACACTACTCCATGCTGACACCAGTAATGGAGAAAGAAGACTAGGAGCTTTAGTGCAGTGCCAGCCAGGAAGCCATATATCAGTCAAGTCCCTCTCTCAACATACACACACCTCTGCTGGCTTTATGGTGGGATTCAAGAGGCTTTTCCAGCAGACCAACATAAAAGGGGGCTGGGCTCACTCTAAAGAAGCCAGTTCTCCCTCCCCCCACCCCTTCCTCTTCTCATCCCCCTCCTCCCCTCACCCACTCTGCTACCCTCTCCCCCTGGCCCCTCTGGTGCTGTGCAGTGCCGGCTGGATTCCAGGGAGCTGCTAATGGATTACGGCTGATCTATATGCAGCTAGGGTGGGACACGTGTAGGCCCAATGGTGCTGCCCAGGAAAACTGTCTTCAAACCAAATGGCAGCAGATAGGGCTCCACCCTTTTGAAACCACATTTAAATCCTAATAATTCTGATACTGAACACTAAAATGAGATGTATACTATACTATATACTGCACATTTTTCTGCTTCTTTTACATCTAAATAAGAGTTTTGACCAACAGCACACAATGATGGCAGCAATGTCAGAAAGGCTAGTCTTAAGAAAAACAAAACATTCTCTGACCAAATTTGGCCAAGATGGCTCCGGCCTGCCTCAATGATGTCCCCCTTCAGGCGGACACAGGATCAGCTTACCTAGCCCGCAGAGGTACCTCTGTAGTTTAAAGCTACAGTGGGCACACACCAGGAAGCTACAAATACCATAATTTCTGATTGATGTTCATAGAACAATGTTATACTTCCATTATATGCCTAATACAGGACTAACCACTAACTAAACATTACCTGGTTAGTTACCTTGCCATTTTTATTTTGTTAAATGTAAGAGAATGTATCTATTTGTCCCACATCCTAAATGATAATAAATTGCAGTGAATACATTTAATTGATCAACACCCTACTCCAAAATGCTCAAGAGTTGTGAATAAATGATTATGTTGTACAAATTATATGGTTACAAACATAATATGGGTAATCTGGTGGAGTCATTTGCAGCAGCCTAGCCTTAGATTTGCAGAGAGTTTATGGATTAGGCTATGTGGTAGCAACCCTTAGGGAGTGAGTGTTCATGCAGTGAAGGTGAGTACAGAAAGGAAGGCTATGGCACTAATCTCTGCACAGAAAGCTAAAAGCCAGAGGAGAGGCCAGAGGTGAGCTAAAGTTCTATGGCGCAACAACAAAACACACCCTACTACTGTGAAAGGTCATAGGTTAACAGCTAATAGAAAACCAATGGAGGAGGACTTTTCAATCGTAACCTTAGCCGGCAGTGAATATTTATGATTAGCCTTCACGTTATCTACTGGAAAAAACTCTCATTATGTTCATGTACTTTCTGCCCACAGTCTCTTTTTTTAAGCTGGTGCATGGGTAGGAGAGGGGAGGAGCTAAGGGAAGATTTCTTTTGCTCTAGATTTGAGATCCAAATGGAAGTGAACAGGTGCATGAACCAATTGTTATGAGGTTGAACAAGAAATTACAGTATCCTTGCCACAGTCTGGGCTGAACACATCCAATTAAGGCTTGGCCAGTTCAGCCATGTTGCAGACAAACAAGACCTGCCCAGGGTGCAGTGGAATGAAAAGAAGCCCATGCATTTCCTCACAGGAGGGGGCCTGTGCTGCCGTGTACCCCAGATGTGCCAATAGGGCTACAGGAAAAGAAAAAGGCTCTCTGCATCGCAAGACTAGAAAATACTACAAGCTAATAGGGAAGTCGATTCATTGGTCAAAAACTGACCATATTATTTTATTAGGAGACTGACAAATTATTTGATCAAGATTACAAGGATTTATATACACAGAGTTACATCTGCCTTTTCACTTATGACTATACTGTTTGTTTTACTACTGCTTTTCTGTGTAGATCTGATTTTTCATTCTTTTGTCAGTGCCACGCCTCTTTTTAGAGTAAATTAATTGATGCACTGGGCATGCCTTGAGTAAACTACAGCCCTAAGTTACAAGGGATGTACTTCTTCAGCATCATGTAGATAATTTACAACTCAGAGAAATATGTGTCAATTTTTTTGTAATATTAATGTGAATAATGTAATTAATTAAGAAAAAAATTTCAATCTCTTCACAAGGCCATAGGATAAACATGGTATGCAAAATGCATTATTTATGTTGCTGAGGAAGGGAGACAATAAAGTAAATTTAATTATGGTAAAAGAACTGCCCTTTGCATGAGTACATCTTAAAGTAATCAACCTCTAGCATTGCATGGGCCTTTTGATTAGGCTGATAAGTGACCCCAGTGTTGAAAGAATGAGCAGTTGATGAGATAAAAGCACTCATAAAAGCAGCAGACCCACATGACCTGGGTGCCTAATGGTTTGGCTAAGGACAGAGGGCATGTTGGGTAAGGAAGGACACTGTATGCATGGTCCAAGGTTTTACACAGCTGCCCACCCCCCCTCCCCTTAAACGCTGCATAACCTTCTGGCTATCAGCACTACATTCCAAAGACCGTTTCTTCTTCAAGAACAACAACCCTGCCCTGAGGTACTTTGCCAGTGAACTAACCACACTGCCTTCAAACAGACTGCAATGGGGAGCAGAGCCCAACAGACGGATCCCTACAGATACGACAGCCCAGCACAATCTATAAGTCCTCGTCCAACATGTCAGCAGAACATATAGCCTAAGTAGTCTTCTTACTGCATTGTGCAGGGAACATATATACATAGGCTACTATAATCTACAATGTACACAGCATAATGTGGTTCGACTATAGAGTGGGGAGGGGGAAGGGACAACCAACGTAAAGCAAGACCAACCAACTGATCATGAGAATCATGAGGCACACACAGGTCTGAAATTAGCCTGGAGGCCCTCTTTGTAGTCTATAGCAATCAATGAAAAGTCACACTGATCAGTTGACTTGACATGGTAATTCTGAAGACATGGATGACCACTTTCTTCCCCATAAAATTGGTTTAATAATATTGTTGATGTTGTGCAATGACGGTTTATTGGATTGTGGCAGCACACTGGGGCAATTATAACTCTGCATGCATTACATTTCTAAAGGACAGTACAGTACACTAAAAACACAGCTTACAAATTTATGTTATGCCAATATTGAAAAAAACAAAGCAAAAACCTGCAACATGGGTGGAACCTAAAATACACTCACACATGAGCTCTCAGTGGATACTTAAGCATGATGCATGTTGCTCTCATAAATTAAAGAATATAAATGAGGCATATGTTTACTAGGCTATTTGCAAATGGCAACACAACAAAGTAAAAAAAAAACAAAAAATTAAAAAAAAAAAAACAAGACAGAATGACCAGAATTGGCGGCCTCCATCTAGGTAATTGCATTACTGGTCGTTGATGCCTCTTGCTTCTTGTGCTTGTAGATTATAGTTAAATGTTTAAATCAAGGTTCATCACGTTGGAAGGAGCTGGGCTGCAGCTCACAGCTCTGAGGCTGAGCTGGATGATGATGTAAGGTTAAGGTTTATGTACTAACAGGTAAATATTATCTGAAGAGACTGGGTTTATACACATTTATGTCCGGAGCCTGTGGGCATCATACGTGCGCCTGGATCCACAGAATGTGCCACTGAAAGACGAGCTGAAGTAGCTTTGTGCCTGCGCCATTTGGCAGTTCATTAAATTGTGATACTTTACATTAAATCCTAGACTAAGGTTTAGAAAACAGCACATTGTTATGAACGGGATTTAAAGCTGAGGCTCAATGGGTCGAATCAATGTCATGCCCAAAAACAAACGCGTTTTACTAAACCTCAGCCAAATCAGAAACGATGGAGACTGAATAAAACTAGTAAGTTGTCGTGTGGAGAGTGAAACCGAAGCCCAGCGCATCTTGGCTCCGCGGTGGAGCTGCTGCGTAATGGCTTTGCCAGGCTGCTGTTTGTGAGGCTCGTCCTGCAGGGCACCTCTGTTTGGATCATCGCAGCCAACAGCAAATATGTGAACGTGGCACATTTAAAAACATACTTTGTAGATGGTTATGTCAAATAGTGCAGTGACTGAGTGCCCGAGTATCGCGTCGAGAGACGCACCAGTGGTGGAGCCTTTTTGTTGGCACGGCGTGGAAAAAAACACTAGCGCGTAGCCTACGCCAAAAATCCACGATCAACGCACCGAGGCAGTGTGCAAACCAAAACATTCACCACAAACAGCGACTTGGCACGTTCAGTCAGTAGAATTTGAAGAAAAGCTCATATCTTACCTTGTTACATCGGTAGTCTCGTTCTCAAGCGCTCGCTACCATCCTCCTGCTCATCTCACAGCCTTCGGGACGCCATGTTGCAAGCTTATGACGTTAGGCTTCCTCACCCCTGACCCACATTTGAATAGAAACCAGCCCCGAGTGCGACGCACAAAACATCCCACTGTGGGAGGGTCTTTTTTCAGCGCAGGACCCCCTGGCAACTTTACCTGCCAGATGCCACACATAGGACAAATCCAGCGCGCAGATAAAGAGGAGCAGTCCTGTTTTTGACCATCTCTAGAGCTCAGCGTGATGCGCAATGCCTGCGCAATGCCTGCGCCTGAAACACTGTCACCAAAAGCAATTCATGCTTTTAGATGAGGCCTGTCTAAAGAACTGAAGAGAGCGGATGAGATAGTTTAAGCTGTAACATTAATGTGGTTTTATAGAGTTTACATTTGCAACATCTCCCCCCTAAATGAGTAACACAGGCCTCACTGATCCTGAGGGCGCACCATTCAACTTTCTGTCAATTTTTGGCCTCGCAAACCTTCGTCCATTTGTGTTGAAACTGGCATAGCCCAACAGGACAATAAAACACTACCCCCAGTGTCTTATGACCATCCCAGCCCCACACTTCAGCGCAAAGACCTCACCACTTCCACTTCCCTCCTGTGATGTCGTTCCGGTGGTTTGTTGTTTGGCGCTGTCCTCGTGCTTCTGTGGCACGGTGCCAAAGCCACGGGTCTCTCCTGACGCGCTGTGGTTTCCCCTGAAACTACATCCTCCAGATCCAGCTCTGACCTGCAGCAGTGACAGAAGAGGCAACTGAGGCAACTGAGGCAACTGAGGCAACTCAGGCAACTCAGGCAACACTCTGCGCACCAACTATTCAAAGAAACACAATTACATCAAACAGCAGCCTGCTGTCCACATGTGGCATATAAATGAAATATAAACGTTTGTGGAAGTAGAGGAAATGTGGGTCAGATGCATCTGGGCAAAGATGATCCACTCTGCAGCGTATGCAACATTATATTTCACAATTTATTTATACTATACTATTTCTACTGTTGTTTTAGATGCACAGTGCGGAGTCTGGGTTTAACATGGAGTCTTTTATTTATTTTTATAGGTTAAAAAAACGTGACGTAAAAGACATTTTAAAATAAGTGCATCTGAAATATATAATAAGTATATTTAGCTGAGCAAGGCTGGACCTCTGTAGTGTTTGGACAATGTGCTGGGACAATCAGGTGCTACGAGGGGGCGCCAGTGGCCAAAACTGCTGTTGTGTCCTTAGGCAAGACACTTCAGCTCCATTGAATTGTATGAATGTGGTGAGTGAGTGTCTGGTTAGCGCTATATAAATCCAATGGTTAATTAATGAATTCATATTTATTATGTACAACAGAGTGTGTTATATAAGGATGGTCTGAAGTAGTGTTGTTCATGTTCATGTCCAATAATGATGTTTGCACAGTGGTGTGTCCAGACCTGGTGCAGTCTTTAAGGCAAAAAAAAAAGTATATTTCCTCTTTTTTGTTATCATTTGGTGCAATATTATATACAGGATATATTTATTAAATGATATGACATTGGTTATTTAACATTTAGTTCCTTCAGCCACAATATATGTCTTAAACTAATAATAGAAACAGTAAATAATCAGACTGGTAATGTTAAAAGCTCATTAAAGTTTATTTTACATAATATGTGTTCCTCTTTAAACAAAAATATAATCATAGAGAAGAGACGACCAGGTACAATGCATCAATGTGTCAAAATAGATTCATATGGAAACATCCTGTGACTGTCCCAGACTGTCCTGGTTCAACATCAGAGACAGGAATCTGTGTCCTGGACAGGCCTAATAGTTCATTCTGAAACATGTATCTCTCATTGTTAAAAATACAGGTTTTTTAACTTTTAAGGCAAAGCCCACAAATAAGTGAAGTAGCTTTAATAGAAAAAGAGCCACACCTGCCCTTTTTTCATCAGATTTTTAAGTGAAAGTGATTATTGGATGTGTATTTATGATTCTAAATTAATTTTCTCTCATCCAACGTGTGTAAAATGTGATTTTTACAATTAAGAAATATTAAAAGAGAATCAATAAACGGGACAAAATAATCTGATCAATTATAGTATAATATTTGCAAAAGCTTACTTATTAAAAATAAAAGTTTCTTACAAATGCACATTGCATATCTTCAATACAGCATAAAAATGAGATAAAGCTATGCAATCATCTTTCTTCTACAACAGTGTCTCCAGACCCTGGTGATCACTGTGGTCCTGATGGCAGCACAGCCGCGCATGTACAGCAAAGGGGTGAGAGCTGAGTTGATTCGAGGTAAAATGCGCAGAGGGTCTGTGCCTTCATTCTTAAACATGTAGCAGGTATATCCTATGAAATGACAGATAATGATATGTGTAAAGAGTGGGACCCATGCTACTAAGAAAAATGCCACCACCACCAATATGAGATTGACAGACGAGCGCTTATTATCCCTCTCCTCGGAAGGTGGCTCCCTCTCCAGCTGAAATTTCGCAATAATAAACAGTCGAATGTTCAGCCCAATCATAATAATCACTGTAAGTACATTTGCCACAAACGAACCAATACTGGTGACGCGACTAGCCATCCCTATTGTTACCAAATTATGCACACCAACAATGAAGAATGCATAGACCCAGTAGGCAACTATGATAAGTATTGTCCTGTTACGAGTTATGCGCTGGAAGTATTTGAAAGGAGACACAATGGCATGGTACCTGTCTGCCTGGGCTGCCATGATCGCCATGACAGACAAACCTAAAAATGTAGGCGCAATATACTTAGTTCTTGTTGGTGAATCATGTGTATCTCTAACATCAAGTACACCAACATAGTAGTAAGACACCCCAGTACAAATGTCACTTAAACAAGTACTTAACATGAACAAAAAGCGGCTCTCATTGCGCAGAGCCTTGTTAAGCAGGATAGCAAGACCTACAGACACATTGAAGAAAATTATAACTGCAGGCAGTGAGACGCTGAAGAGAATCATTAACACGTTGGCAAAACTAGTGGGAGGCAACAGAAGAGACAATCCCTGGCTCTTGTTACTCATTGGAGAAGGAGTCGACGCAGTGTTTGGGTCTGCGACATCACATTCTCATCAAACTGCATGCCTGGGATTTGTGTTCATTTATACACTGCACTAACAAGCAGCAATTCCCAAGAAAGACACATATGTAAAAAATATCCTTGATGTTTAAGGCTTTTGACATCATACTCCCAGGTAGGGCCATGCTGTTCCTACTTTTTACATTGTATTTTGATAAGAAACATCCAAGAGGAAAATTGACAAATGCTGAACCTGATTTAATTCTTTTAGAGACTAGACCCTAACAAAATCTGCATTTTAACAATCTGCGTTAAATATTATTGTGCTTTAAAGTATGATGTCATTGGTTTTAGTGTCTTGAAATGTTGGCATTCCCCAAGGCTCAATGTTTGGACCCATTACTTTTCTATGCATATTCTTTACATTACTTTTTCTCATTCATTCTTGTTTCAGTTCAAAAATATATGAAAGTTATTGCACTCTTTTGCCATTTTCAAGCTAAAAACTCGTATTTTAAGTTTGATTAAATTCATCTGTTGATTTTGCTGCTTCTCAGTCATTTATGTGAGTATTATTCATGCCATTTGAGACATTTCTTCATACTCATCAGTGAGAAGTTTGTCCGTGCTGCTGCTTGGGTCTCATACATATTTATCTGATCATTTTAAACTGAATTATGAGCAGAGGTGAACACATTCTTACAGGCACAGGCAGGTTCTGAATAAAGGGTTCTGACTACTGAGGACGTCCACATCTGTTCCTGCCAACGCAAACCTGATTGAACGGTTCTGTTTGTCATGACTTGTTTGGAAGAGCTGTGTTGAGCTACAAAACTTGAAAACTGTTCAAAAAGAGTCTGGCAAGGAGAGCGATGAACTAGAGCCAGATTTGTTAGGCAACCAAAAAGAATTTCATTTTCCGCCCATGCTGCTTGTACAGTGGAGAATCAAAGGTTATCAACCAACTTTCAGCTGCATTTATACTGTGCACTAACCATTCTACAAAGATGGAGAACATAACAGTGAGCCTAACACCTCTCTGTCTTGCTGTACTTTTCTACTGAATCCTGAAATATGATAGACTAAAGACATTAAAGCTGCTCTACTTTCTCACAAACATAGGCTTTTGAGCTGAATTAAAACGCTCTTTTGGGCAATCACATATATAACAGTAATTATATTATTCTTATTGACCTTTATATAACCAGGAATGTCCCACTTTGATTCAGAATATGCTCAGAACATGCAAACTCCACACAGAAAGTCAAAACTGGGAGTCAAAACAAGGAGCTGCTCGTGAATAAACAATCACTTCAGAATTAGATTGATTGGATAAAGACTGAATTGAGCAAATCTTTCTTTCATTCTTTCTTTTTACTTTATTTCATTTACATTTCCAGGCTTACAGTGGAAACTTTGAGCTGACTGAAGTTCAAAAATATAATTAACTGTGTTTAGGTGCATGTTTAAGCTGGTTCTTTAACACAGTGTCACAAACACATGTGTATTTGGTGATGGATCATTTGCCTAGGTCAATGCCTGAATGCCAATATGAGCAGGCTGACTCTTATGGGCATTTATTTATAACTCAAATAGAAGATCATGTGCTGACAATATGATTTGATTGATTCATGATCAGTTTATTTTATCAATCCTCAATACAAAGAAGGATTTTGGTTCTCTATCCCCCTCAGGCCTGTGCGTGTGTGGCTCATTTGACTTGAGTTAGTGTTATATCTCCCATCTCCTGTAGCTTCATGGGGGCTGGATGGCTCTCTACTGACACTTGCTGGTTTTCATTGTTACTACATCAGTGTTTAAAGGCCAAATATTACAGCAGCATCATTGAACAAATAAAAATGAATAGAGTGAGATGCAGATGTAATAATATCACAGTATAATTACATAAAATAGATCAATAAGGGTCTGAACCATAGTTTCCAGTCTATTTCTTACCATTAACCTACATGGGCCATGAGGAATTATAGACTTTAACTCAGGGCGATGGGATAACTGACAAGCACTATAGCTGGTTGCAACTGAAACTTTAAATATGTTAGTTTTTCTCCCTTTTACGCGCTCCTGCAGTGCCTCCAGACCCGGGTGATCACAGTGGTCCTGATGGCAGCACAGCCCCGCATGTACAGCAGAGGGGTAAGAGCTGAGTTGACACGGGGCAGGACGCGCAGGGGGTCCGTGCCTTCATTCTGAAACATGTAACATCTAAAACCAGAGAAGTTACAGAAAATAACATGGATGAACATTGGGGTCCATGTAGTCAAGAAAAACGCCACCACTATTAAAATGAGGTTGACTGAGGAGCGCTTGTTGTCTCTGTCCTCTGATGGCGGCCCCTTGTCCAGCTGGAATCTGGCTATAATAAAGAGACGAATGTTCAGACCAATCATGATGACCACCATGAGGATATTTGCCACAAACGTGCCAGTGGCTGTGAAACTTCGGATTACGCCCTTGGGTACTAGATTATGCATAGCAACAACTAGAAAAGCATAAACCCAATATGCAACTATGATAAGTATAGTCCTGTTACACGTCATGCGCTGGAAGTATTTGAAAGGAGACACAACAGCGTGGTATCTGTCCGCCTGCGCTGCCATCACGGCCATAAAAGACAGACCTAAGAATGTAGGCGCGATGTAATAGGTGGCAGGAGTGTTGCTGCTGTCCCTTACATTAAACACACCAACATAGTAGTAAGACACCCCCGTGCAAATGTCACTCAGACAAGTACTTAACATGTACAAAAAGCGGTTCTCGTTGCGCAGCGCCTTGTTGAGCAGGATGGCGAGCCCCACGGACACATTGAAGACAATGATGAGTGTAGACAACGTGACGCTGAAGAGAAGCACTAACACGTTGCCAAAGTTTGTAGGAGGCAACAGGAGAGACAGAATCTGGCTCCTGTTGTTCATTTGCGCGGGGTAGAGGGTTACATTACGCATTCATGCAGTCTGTAAACCTGCGCGCTCTTATTTTATAGGCTGAACAGAGGAGGGGCCTGGAGAAACGCGCTGACGTCCAATAAACTGTGTTTCCTTAGGCCTATGAGTAATTATTGGAAACAGAGGCTAAACCAGATCAAACCCAGTGACTGTCTCACCTAAAAATAATCGGTGTAACTAATTATTTTGGGTCCCTTCTTTTTATTTGAACGTGAGTAGCCTAATGTTAACGTTTAAAGTCTGTTATGAGTTTAGTCTACATAAAGGCCCAGCTTTTGTCACACACATCATATATCCTATAGCAGGATAAGGCTAAAATTATGAATAACAATCATAATGTAGCAGTAAAACAGGATTTTTGAGCAGGTTTGGCGCACTCTGGTGTGCGTCAAATCATCTGTTATGTTCACATCCAGCATCTGTGCCTCCAAAAACTTTATCCTCCTGGGACCTGGTGTCCTCACATTTTGGGTTGTCTAGGCCACAATGTACGTTTTAGAAAGAAGAAGAAGAAGAAGAAGAAGAAAGAAGAAGAAGAAGAAGAAGAAGAAAGAAGAAGAAAGAAAAAGAAAGAAGAGAGAAGAGCAACAAGAAGAAAAGAAGCAATGCAAAAAATATTCAAGAAGAATATTTTTAAGAGTTTAGAATGTTCAGAATATTTTAAGTATTTACAATGCAAAAAATGTTTCTTTTCAGAATTTTAAGAATATTTTTATGTTTTATTTAATAATTTTTATTTATGTATTTATTTGTTTGTTCGTTTGTTTGTTTGTTTGTTTCAGGTACTTAATAAATAGTTTTAAAAATCATTATTAAAATGTTCTATCAAAATGATTAAAACGTAGAAGGAATGTCCTTATATGTGGACATCATTTTTCTGAGAAACTACATAATGTAAAAAGATGATTACTTTGTTTTTACATCATCAGGTCCGATCAGCCCAAATAACAAAGAGACATAAATAAAGCCACGCATGTCAGCCATCTTAAAACTCTAAGAACTCTGTAAACTGGGGCTCACTAGTAAGTTTAGAAAGTAGGCCTAATATGTCTAATAAATATTTAATAGTAGCTCTGAGACAATACAAGGAAACAGCCCTGAAATCAATAAATATACAGAACTTTCCCAGTTTTGATCGCGCAGTGCCTCGTCTGCTCTTTACGCACGCTCTTATGAATTAAACAAAAACTGTCTAAAGCTGCATAATCGTGTTTGCTTTGGTGTTTGCTCAGATATTTTTACCTTTCAGAAACACTTGGGCTGAGAGCAGAGGAGGGTGAGAGCCTGAACTACGCGCAGCTCACAGTTCACTGAGCGTAAAAGGCACGAGAGAGGAGCGACTCATGAGTTTACAAATCTGTTGAGAGCAGATTAAACAAAACAAGGCAACATAACCCAAGTGCCATTTTGTACAAACATGTGTCTAATCTGAAGGACATGCTATATTTTTCATTTATCCTTCTTGCTTCGTTCATAAAACACTACACATTAGCATGGATCTGGGGCCTACGTGTCTTTACGCGCCGTGGCTGTACTAAATGACGCTGGATCGTGCGCGCGTCCTCCTGGGAGTTTCTTTTGCTCTAATAAAGGCGCGTGGACTTGGGCCTCTTTTAGTGGAGCTCGAGGATGCTCCACAACTCCACAGTCCCTCTGTCGGTGGACTTCGACACGCCCGGGGACTTCTTCATCTTCATCTTCCACATTGTGTTCGCCACGTGCGCAGTGCTCGTGGCGGGCTCGGTCGTTATAGGGATCTCGTTCACTCGGTCGCTGCGTATTCAGAATCGTTTTGTTTTCATGCTGAACACGAGCATCAGTGACACGCTCACGGGCTTCTCTGTGTACTATCTGGGTTTATTTGATGTGCAGGAAGGATACCCGTCCAGAAATGGCACATATTACATCCTCCCCTCGTTTCTAGGCGTGAACGTGCTCACTTTTCTCTTTGCGCAGTTTGATCGATACTTTGCGGTGTGCCATCCTTTTTTCTACAACCGCTTCATCTCGAGATCCGTGGTCATTGGCATCTGTGTTTTCTGCTGGGTTTACACGTACACCATCCTGACTGTTCAAAACATGGTTCCCATTTCCAAAGCTGCGCAGATAAACGCGTTTGGAGTCATGACCCTTCAGATTATTGTGCTGGTCAAAGTTGCTCATGACAGTTAAATTGTACATCATAGCTCGAAGTCACCTGATCAGAGAGGTCCCCAGCGCAGAGCGGGATAAGAGAGAGTCTTTGCGCATCATTGTATTTGTAGTTATTTGCTTTTTGGCGCTGTGGTGTCCCTCATTTGTCAACATCATCGTGAGACAGTTGACGCGCCAGGGACTGCGCTTCAGGAACGAGGCGACCAATGTGTTTGCGATCATGGCCCGGCTCAACGCGCTCGTCACACCCGCGCTGTACATCTGGGGCAGTCCAGCGCTGCGCTTTTCAGTCTGGCGCATTGTGTGGCGCAAGGTCCTCCCTTGTTCCAACAAAAGGTATAAAGGGAAACAGTGATTTTTTGGTGGGAAACACTAAGATTCTGTGTGTTCCACTGTGTTTCACGAGTGTTCATTTGTCTCTCCTGTTCATTTTTTAGGGTTGGATTGAAGTTGGACGAGCCAAACGAGCGCGCACAGTGACATTTTAAAAAGTTTGACATGTTTAAACTGTGTATATATAAAGAACCTGATGAAATGTTCTCATAATATAATGTATTTGTGTGTTCAGAAATTGTTTTGAAGATAATCAAGGGCCTGTAAAAGTCCTGAGACACACAGGCTACAGGCTTGATTATGAAACACAAAGGCTAAATAGCATTATAATTACTGTACGTTTTTTCTATTGTTATTCTATTGTTTTCTTCTCTTTTTTAAATTTTTTACGCAAAATCAGAGTTAATTTTGAAGTAAGGCTCTTCAAAATCACATTTAGGCCAAAGCTGTAGGCTGGATAATTAGGCCTAAGCCACGTTTTTTAAAATAACAGATTCTATTGAACATTAATGTTAATCTTTTATGATATATGTGTAATCCCTCAGCCGTTCAGATCTGATCCACTTTTTCTTTTATGACATAAATGTATTAGTCACATAAACACAGATCTCTTTTACGCACGGGCTCGTTTCAGCACCACGGTCAGCTCCGCGCGCTCAGGTCACATCTGCGGCGCTGTGGAGGGTTTGAGACCAGCACATTTACTTTATTTACTCTTGTTGCGACATGACACACAGGCCTGTAGATATTTGCATAAAAGAATAATAAAACTACAACGTGAACAGACTTGAAAACACTGGTGAATGAACATATCTTAAATTGAACATAACTCTGCAGAAAGTACCAGAGAACTGCACTTTGACTGACAGAGGGCTTCATTTTCGGTGTAATTATCTGTTTGTTTGGTTGTTTGTTTTATCAGGCCCATGCTTTACACCCCTCTCTCCTTTTGTGATGTTCATGCAGCCAGTTAATGTTTGTGAAATCCCTCAGTTCAGGTCTGATCCGCAGCAAAAGACGAAGTTTAAATCTGTAAACTGGACAAATTGTAATTTCCAGTTGACAGATTTAAACTTCGTCTTTTTCTATGCAGCCAATTGGGTTTTTACTTATTTGTGTCAGTTAAATGAAGAGCAGATTGAAAGCCTTGTGGCCTGGTGTTTTTTTTTTTTTCCATGACTGAGGCCTATACCTCAGAGGATAAAGGTTGTTCTTAAAAAGCTTCGGTTTAACAGCGTCACCATTTGAAATGCGTTTCTCCAACAGCTCAGAGTCAGGAGTGCCTCTGTCTGTGGACTTCCAACGCCCTGAAGACTATTTCGTGTTTATTTTTCAGGTTTTGTTCGCTGTCACCGCAGTTCTAGTGGGGGGGTCTGTAGTTGTTAGTATCCTGGCCACGAGAGCGCTGCGCCTCCAGAACCGCTTCATTTTCATGCTCAACACCAGTGTGTGTGACACTCTGGTGGGCCTGTCTGTCTTTTATTTAGGCCTGTTTGATGTGCATGAAGGATACCCGTCCCGGAATGGAACACACAACTACCTCCCGTCTCTTTTAGGGGTGAATATGTTGACTTTTATGTTTGCGCAGTTTGACCGGTATTGTGCCGTGTGCCATCCGTTTGTGTACACGCGCTTCATTACGCGCAGGTTCATCATATGTGTGAACCTCTACAGCTGGATCCACATCTTCTCACAGGCCACTATTCTGTATTTGTTGCCTCTTTCAAAAGCTGTGCAGCTGTATGTGATCAGCATCATCTCCCTGCAGATTATTGTGCTCACCAAAGTGGCCATGACTATTAAACTTTATTTTGTGGCAAAGTTTCAGGTGGAAAGAGATCCGCCAGGTCCAGAAAGAGAAAGCAACAAAGAAGCCCTGAGAATGATTGTTTTTGTTGTAATAAGCTTCTTAGTGCTGTGGTCCCCGTCCATTGTAAATATCACCCTCAGGTGGTTGGGCGGTGGCATCACTTTTAGAAATGAAGCCACAAATCTGTTTGCCATCATGGCTCGTTTCAGCGCCATAGTCACTCCAGGGCTGTACCTGTGGGGCAGCCAGGCTCTGAGGCAGGCTCTAGTGAGAGTCGTGTGGGGCAGACTGTGCCCTCACTGCAGCCACAGAGGTAAAAACAAAGGACCCACTGTAAATATGAACCGCATTAACCTGCAACGTTAACATGAAGTCCTCCAGAGTCACACAATATATCTGAAAAGTAAAAAAAACCCAGATTATTGTGCAATTCTACGATACACTGAGCAACTGATGTGTGTTACTCTTATTTGTCTGTCACATAGGGGAAAAAAAGAGATAGGCTTACATTTGTTTTATATGTGTCTAAAAACGTGTCTGCTTGATATTTTTATATTTACTGACTGTAGCTACATTTAGGCTAAAGTTAATGTGTTAATGTTATAAAATAACATAAACATGTGTGTCCAGTGAAACAGTTATAATGTCGATGGTGATTATCATTATTATCAGTTTATAATTAGTTGCAGACTGTGACCAGACAGAGCAAGTTATGTTTCATTTTCTATAATTTTATGATGGGTGAATTAGGATGAAGGGCAGCAGTCTATAACTATAACTATAACTATAACTATAACTATAACTATAACTATAACTATAACTATAACTATAACTATAACTATAATTATAATTATATGTAACTATTTATAATGACGGAGAATTCAAACCTTTAGGCTCAATGTTCCTGGTGACAGTCACACATTTGCTGTTGAATAATAGCATCACTGTGTGAAATTATTGTAAGAAAATTATTTCACTTTGAACTTGTCAGTTTTGTTTTATGTTTTGAGGCTCAGTAGTGAAAGATATGAACCAAAACCAGGCCAAACATCTGACAGGTAAAAGTGAAGTTCTACCCTACAATTCTGAGCTGCTCTTCAGCTCCTTTTTAAAGAGGACATGAAATATGCTTTTGGGTATTTAGCTTTAAACTACAGCTATAACTATAAATAAATGTAGATTATGGATTTACATAAAGTTCTTTGTAAACACAACAGCCACATTGATCTTGAGTCGTTTAATAATAGAAACTGGTCCATGCACTTCCTGTTCAAAACTGTGAAACTGAACAGGAAGTTTTTATTAGGTCTCACTTCTTCATAATATTTGTAATGTTGAAAAATATGAGTTTTGCATCCTACATGTATGACCCGGAGTCAGATTTTCTTTTAATGTTTGCAAATTTAAACACGTAGAAGTGTGCAGAAATAGGGGGAAACAGACATTTTCTGAGCACCAAATTCGCACGAATCAAGACAGAAATCAAAACTGAACTGTGAGTGCACAAAAGATGAAGAAACAGAAGTATGGTTAAAAGCTCACAACATCTATTTTACACTAATATGTCCATGTTCCCTTTACACTGCCTTTGAGAATGTTGAGATGTCATTTGAATAAAACAGCACAATGATGCTCTCGTCAGGGTCTGTGGGGATTATTGTGCTGAGCTCTATAAAAAGGATTTGCAGGAGGCAAACGTGCAAACAATGTCCAACACCTCAGTGTCTCTGACAGGAGTGCCGCTGTCTGTGGACTTCCAACGCCCTGAAGACTACTTTGTGTTTATTTTTCAGATCTTATTTGCCACCTCCACAGTTCTAGTGGCAGGGACTGTAGTTGTTAGTATCTTGGCCACGAGAGCTCTGCGCCTTCAGAACCGCTTCATCTTTATGCTCAACACCAGTGTGTGTGACACTCTGGTCGGTTTGTCTGTTTATTATGTTGGTCTTTTTGATGTGTATGAGGGGTATCCACCAAGAAACTCGACATATTATATCCTCCCTTCACTTATGGGTGTTAATATACTGATATTTATGTTCGCACAGTTTGATCGGTATTTTGCAGTGTGCCACCCATTTATTTACAATCGTTTTATAACGAGACACGTTGTAATCGCTGTTAACATCTACTGCTGGATCTACACTTATGCCCATTCAATTGTAAGAATTGTGCTTCCAGTGTCCGCAGCCTTACAGCTCTATGTATTTAGCATCGTTTTCTTTCAGATAATCGTGCTCACCAAAGTCATCATGACTATTAAACTTTACTTTGTGGCCAGGTTTCAGGTGGAAAGGGATCTGCCCGGACCGGAGAGAGAAAGCAACAAGGAATCACTGAAAATTATTATTTTTGTTGTAATTACTTTCTTAGTGCTGTGGGGCCCCTCATTCATAAATATTCTTCTTAGGTATTTTGGAGGTGGAGTGACCTTTAGGAATGAGGCGACTAATATTTTTGCGATAATGGCTCGCTTTAATTCACTGTGTACTCCGTGTGTGTACATATGGGGCAGTCCGGCTCTGAGGCAGGTCGTGGTCCGCACCGTGTGGGGCAGAGTGTGTCCTCGCTGCAACAGAAGGTACAGTACAAGCGTCTGCAAGAGTAAACTACACTCAGTGTAAAAGTTTTTAAGTTACTGATCACTAACTGGGGCCTTTCCCTCCTCTCTTTCTCTTTCCTTCTCTCAGAATTGCTGTGGGGAAGGAGATGGTTCAGAAATAAAAAACAAACTATACTTCAGATGTATGTGAGATATAAACCAGATCAAAGACCAAAATGTGCACACTTCAGTTCAGAACACACTTTATGTTAACTCAAAACTGTAACTTTTATCACATCACATTTATCCTACACAATTGATTAACTTTGTTTGAAGTTGAACATAATCTTTGCGTTTGTTCTGCTGGATGCTTTTTGTCTTTTCAGTCAATAGCATCTGGACAGCTGTTTTAAATGTGCTTCTTAATAAATGATCATTTAATATGACCTAAGTGCTGTCCAAATGAGTTCAGAGGTTAAAACATGCAGATATTTCACCGATAAACAGCATTTTGTCCACAGAGCACTGAAAAATCTAATATATTATAATATATTGTTATTGACTCTTGACAATTTGACTAATTTGTAAATTAAAAAAAATGAAGTACATACATTTTTCATTTGTTTATTTGTATAAAGAAATTCTAAAAAGCCTCTATGTCCAACATGTGTCCACATACGGAAGATAAGCAGATGTGTGTCAGATATGCAAATACAAATCTTGTGTTTTACTAGACAAGGACATTATCTACATTATTGCAACTTTAGTTTCGATGGTGACTGACACAGTTCGGGAAAAAGTGCATCAGTACCCAAGAACTACAGGGATTATTTGAGCGGGACAAAGACGGAAACACTGAGGATCTAATGTGTTCTTTTAAACATCATAACAAAACACACCCAAATATAAATGTTTGATTAAATACATACATAAAGACATTTCATATCTAAAAGGTTAATGATACTAATACAAATGTAAGTATTTTAAGTACTCAATCATGTTTTATGTCACTCCAAAAGCAAATGCATCAATGTTTTTTATATTCCGCTGTCTCAAATGAACAAAGTGGATGTTTTTACCTGTTCAGTTAAAAGTATGTTGTAGAAACTTTATCAACACTGCATTGGTTTTAAGACAAAACTTTGTTCAAACGTAATAATAAACATCTTTAAATCTTTTATTCTGCTTATGACTTTGTGTGTTTGTTTTGTTTGCGGGATTGAAAACGCTTACGTTTTTTACCAGGAGAACATTTAGAGTTTTTCTTTGTCTTTTTTCCTTTTTTCACCTGCAACAAGAAATGTTTGTTGAACATTAGACACATACTGCATGGACTTAAAATAATAATTCCTCGAGTGTTACATTATTTGGACTCACTGGGGTTTATTCCCTCCAAACATGACATGGTTTAAACTCATATAACCCAAGTACATTTATTAGAAAGCCTAGGCCTACAAAATGTTGAATATTTGATTTCATTTTTAAAATATAGTATGTGTAACCTGGAGCAAAAACAAGCATCTATCTGGGTTATTACGAGAGGACAGCAACACAAACAGAACAGGAAGGAAATTGAAGCTCTTTTAATAGTCACTTGTTTCACACGGTACAGAACACACACAGGATGTAAACGCAGACAAAACAAGGACAAATCATAGACAAAGCTGAATAAATTAAGAAAAAAGACAAATAAAATAAATAAATAAATAGATAAATACATAAATAAGCAGAAAAACACAAACACACAACGTCTAACATTTATATTGAAGCTAGACGTAAGAACAAACACAGCAAAAAGTTATCAAAGAGTTACATTTATCCATGGTGTCCAGTGACTCCAGGCCGAGAGCGTGTACGAGTCTCTGCAGCGGACCCGAAACTTGCTGATCTTTTGTGGAATCAGGGCGGACGATGATTTTCTGACCTACACCACAACACAAAGAGGAGAGTGATAAGTACTAAGACATAAATCCAGTTCGCATGTCTGTCGTAGAGCATGGACAAACCTCGCCGTTATCCTTCAGGACGTATTCGATTTCATTCTCCAAACTGAAGAAGCTCTCAGGGCTGGACCAGGTGTTGGGAGGTTCAATCGACACATTTAACTTTTGTCCAACCGGCAGATATCCGGCAATATGGGGACAGTCTGGTTTAACTAAGTAATACAAAAAATATAAACATTAAATATGAAAGTTTATATGGCATGCTCATTGATTAACATCTTCACGTACTTATGTCTCGGAGGTAGAATCTTTTGGTTCGTTTCAGGATGGAGAAGTTATGAAGGGCCTCGACAGTGAGCTCCATCATCGTGGTCTCCTCAGCGAACGGTGAGAGTGAGTGAAACAAGTCAAACTGGAAACTGCCATCCTCCATCACTTTACCGTTCACCCACTGACAATTCTTGTTCTTACTACAAAGAACATCATGACATAGCAGTTACAGTAAGTACACTCACGTTTAAGGAACTGTGAGCCGATGGTATTCAGTTTACCAGTCTCGCCCCAGACGAAGACGTGCTCTGTCATATCCACTGTTACGCCAGATGCAGGTGAAAAAACACTCATAAGACTTTGCCTCACATTTCAGATATTCTGCAAAGACAATTCAAAATCCAAACCCGAGTCAACATAATGTCACAAATGTGTTAAGAAGAGGACATCCATTTTGAGAGTTTTGAGAGTTAAATGGTGATTTTGAACAGCAGAGTTCCCCCACCCACCCCCTTTGTGCCCTTATTTGTCCTCTTGATAACTCACTATGACAGAGAATTAACTGGAATTTTATTATTATTTTAATCCCTGTAATCTTTCATCTAAGTTTTATATATTTCGCACCCAACATCTCTAAATGACTGAAAAAGTGTGTCCATGGCAGTTGCTTTGAATGTTCTTATTAGGTATTCTATAAAGTTTTTGATAGATTTGTTAGATTTAAATGTATTTTTAATAGTTTTTGAGGGTCTCTATATGTTTTCTATGCAACCAAAAACATTTTTTAAACAAATACCAGTATGTTATTTCTTATAATCAACTTTTTTCCTCTCAATTAGCTACTTTTACAAGATGATGCATGATGTAAAGGCCGTTTTTCTGAGCTAGAATAAATTGACGTCAGGTCCAAAGTCCTTTAATCTAAACTATCACACTTATGGCCATCGTTTTACTCCCTCATTCTCACAAATGTTTAAAAATCTATTATTATCTTTGGATTTCTGCAGCTGATCGACACAGAAAGAACAGAGTCTTACCCAGGCTGTGATGACTGTCAAGCTCTTGTAGTAAAAATGTAGATGAGATTTTGTGTCCCGCGGCACTGAAGCAGGTGTATTCACCCAGGACGGGGTCATCGACTTCATCCACTGTCACAACTGGGCCGTTCACGTGAATAATGTCCCCAAAATCGCCATCTGCAAGTTCTTCGCCATTCAGCGTCCATGTGACAGTTTGCTCGTGTGCGTCACATCTCAACGTGGTTTTTTCTTTAGCTGTCACGTCTAGAAAAAAAGAGAAAAAAGAAGAACATAAAGTCATGCACTGACACCAAAACTATGATAAAAAAGGCAGAAGAACCTTACAGTTTAGAGGAAAGTGGTCCAAGCCATGAACTGTGGCCAATGTAAAGATGAGCAGAATATTGATCCACACCTGTTTGTAGAAAGAAAGATTTGTACTGTATTTGGACACGGTTACATTTGCACAGACAGTACAGCATTAGTTGGGACTTACCATAATTAACGCTGCTTGAAACCAAATGTTGAGTGCTGTAGAATACTCCAAGTGATTTCCATAGTAGTGTTGATGACTTTATATGATTGCATTCAGCCCACACACTCAGCATCATGAGTACGACCATGACCAACTAAGAAACTATGTGATAAGAGGCTGCTAAACACGATGGAGGGCATGAAGTTCCTCTTTTTTGTTTTGCATGTCAAATTTTGTTGCAGATAACGTATGTGTAAAATAGATGCATTGTGAAAAAGTGTTGTGAAGGTTGGGGTTTGCCCTGAATCAACGCCATCAATATAATTAATTAGTTCAAATTATTATTTGTTATTTTAAATTAAAATTCAAAATTGTAAAGATAATTTTCAACTACTATTCAATTTAATTTTCTCAAAGGGACTTGACGTCACTGAACTGATTCACTAAAATGCCTGTTATTTTTAAAACATTTATTTTGGTTAAGACACACTACAAGACACACCCAACCCACTGTTTAGTTTTACAGAAAAGGAACAAACTGTTTTGCTGTGTGTATTCCTAAAATAAGTCAACCCATTACATTTATTTCTGTAACCCTAAACAGACTACCGCGCAGGATTTAGCGAACAGAAAGTTAGGGAAAAAAAAAAAAAAAAGGGAACTTGGCAACAAACTTGTACACCAAGAATTACTTTGCAATATTTAATAATTTATATATTTATCACAATTATTTTTATTATAATATAAATATTTTACATTATCATGGGTTGGATTTTGAGAAAATGCCCCTAAAGATACTGAAGTGAAACTGCTGCTTGTGCTGGGAGTTTCTGTTTCATATTTATCACTAATTTTTCCCCAACATTTACAAAGAATGATGGCTGTCAGTTTCTCAGTTTAATGAAAATAACCAAAGACATGACCTTTCAGGGCTTAATTTTACACTTAGCATTAGGCAGTAAGTTTCTCAAAAGTGTTGATAGTATAAAGTTTATTGATTATGTTATATTTTACTAAATAAGAATTAGAATGAAATAGCAGTTGAGTAGGAATAAAAAACATGAAGGAAAACAAGTGTTAAAATGTCCACAGTGACATCCAGGACCAGGGAGGTTGTCAGTTTATGTCTCACTTAATCTCATTTTTTGAAGCTTCATCAAAGTTTTCCACAAGATCTGAAAATAAAAAGCACTTACGTTAGTGATGCGTGTGATACAGAACAATGTGTTCATTTTTTATGTCTGCTGACCCGGAACTTCATCATCTTCTTCTGCAGCAACAAGTGGAGCTCGGTTTTCTCCGTCTGGAGATACACAAGCCACAGTTAAACCAACAGAACAAATGCACAAGTATAATTTAATGACACAAGGCACAAGAGGGAATCAAAAATCTAATTAGAGTGAGCAAATATCTGGTCAACTATTATAAAATATAATTTAATAGCAGAGCTGGCTTTCCCGATGATTACTGAGACGAGGACAAGACCATTTTGGACATGCACCAAAATGATTTTTAAATATATACCACAAACTCAAAATATTTAATATTTCCTCACAAAATAATCTAACAATTATTACCAAAAGGGAAAAAAATTGCCTGGGTTTGAACTCTGGGTTATCAAGAATCTGGTAAAGTGAAGGAGGAGCAACATGTGAAGAAAGCCCTCTCTGCTTGTGGATATCCAAAATGGGCCTTCAATAGATCTAAGAGAGCTAAAAAAAAAAAAAAAAGGACAATAGGGAATCTGAATCCAGAAGGAAAGGTGTAACTATTCCTTACACAGCAGGTGTGTCTGAAAAACTTCAGAGAATTTTCAGACAGTATGAGATTCCCGTCTATTTCAAACATACAAACACTTAGGAACCAATCCACCCAAAAGACAAAACCCTGAGCCATAAAGAAAGTAATGTGGTCTACTCCATTCAGTGTAGTGAAGACTGCAGTGAGTGTTACACTGGAGAAACTAAACAGCCACTTCAAGAGGATGTACCAACACTGGCCTGTGAGCTCCTCTGGACTCCAGTCTTCTGTAAATCTCCATCTCAAAGCCACTTACCACTCCTTTGAAGAGTCCAGATAAAATAAATGGTTTGAGAAAGGAGTTAAAGAAGATATTTTTGTTAACAAAGACAATTTTAAAGAGCATTGGAGGCCTGAGACATAATCTCTCACTGATCTATGATTCCATCCTCAGACCCAAAACAAACAAAAGGAGCAATAGGAGGGTCGTTAAAGGTTGAATGGGTTGATTAAGGCTGAAGCTGGAGACAATAGATGTTTACAGTTTCAGTGTGGTTAGCTCCACCCTTCAGACAGATATAAGACAGTGTCCAGCAGTAATCTGACCAGAACTGAAGAAGAGGCTTGGATGAGCAGCCAAACGTCTTCACTCCTCCAACGATTTGCCCAGTTGACAGATTTAAACTTTGTCTTTTGCTAAAGCTCTGGGTTAGGCTCTACAACATCAAAATTTGTAGATTTTTGTATTCTTGGGGGTTAGCTGACAACTTAAAATGTGAGAATGAGAGCATTATGCAGCAGTACCTTTCATGTGTGGTTCAGTGGGGTGTCAAGGCAAAACTGTATTTTTTTTATTTTTACAAAACTTTCTGAAAATCTATTTCTAACTTTCTGATGTGGGATAACGATGTTAGTTTTAATACAATATAATGTATATTTCTATCAGGCTTCCAGCTGCCTGCAGTGTAATAAAACAGAATTGGTTTGGGCGTTGGTGCTAGAGAACCTTTAAATGAACTGTATGTTAGAGTTGTACCCATTTTAGGTAGAGTGTCTGCCAATCTCCTCAGAGTTGTTAAACTTTCAGCTCCAAGCTGATGTAGGATTCCTGGCAGCATCTCGGTCAGTTCTTTGTTTTCAGCATGCCCTATGATGGTAAAGGTGTTGGCGGAGAGTGAGGCTTGAACCTTTGGATTATTGAAGTGTATTACTGTCCCTTGGTTTGTGAACATATTTACCTAAAATACAGATAAAAGGAATCATAATTAACATTATTATAATATTTTTGGTACAAATTTAAGCTGAGGAAACAAATCTAAGCTGAGGAAACAAATCTAATGTAGATAATTACTTCCTCAATCCCAGAGATGCTGTTGACTCCAAGTTTTTTGAGTGACAACTGCAGCTTCTTGTCATCGGCTGTAGTTGTTCTATGGACCAGCTTCTTCTTCCTGCGTGCAGTTCCCTATTCACAGAAAATACAAAAAGTTAACTTTTGCTGAAAATTATTCATTATTCATTACACACTAACACACATCACACATCACATTATTCATAAAAAAATATATTGTAGGAATCAACTGTTTCTGACCTTGCCACCAATGCGGACTTGAGCCTGCAATTTGGCAAGCTTCTCTTGGTTCATTATTGATTCCTTCATCTAGAAAAAAAAGACATTGGCAAAAATAAAATGTGCCATATTTAAATATGTTGTAGTTGTAACACAATATTTACTGTAAAAAATAGCAAAAACTCATATTTCAGTGAGTAATATGTATGGTGATCTGACCGTGTGACAATGAGATAATCTGCAGAGATCAATGAGTTGTGAGTACCCAGTGAGTACTATGGATTAGTCATTATTACCAGCGACAGCCGGATTTTTTTTTTTGCCGTCACTGTCACAGTGAACTGTTGTACCAGAGGAAGTTACCTTTGTCACAGATAAATGCCCCTAAGGGGGAATATTTTAAAGGGCACAAAAAGTAAAACATAAATTGTGACCTATACTACCATTTGTTATAATGTTGTAGCTCAATTAGGAGCTTCTGTTTCCAACTCTTTTCCCTTGTTGATCAATAAAGTTTGGCACAGTCTAAAAGAAACATTTTATTTAACTTTACTTTAGCCATATTGCCAAATTCTAACACTGGTGGGAAAGACTGCAGTCTACACAACTTAAAAGTAAAAAAAATGGGGGGAAAAAAAGACTTCTGTTTAAAGACCGAAATAGCAGCTGCTGCAAATCTTAAAATAACTCAACACTTGTCATCATCAGTCTTGGGTTTGGCAGGACCAAGGAGATCCATTACCCTTTTGCCCTCTACTTTTTAAGAAAAAGATCAATTGAACTGAACCTAAAATTTAAAAATAGTGTAGACTGCAGATATGAAGCATGGAAGTATAACCAACATTCAACCAGTAGAACAGGTATTACAGATATACACACACACTATCTCCTTGCAAGTCAAAATCTGAACAATAACTACAATTAAGGCAAAATTAAGGCTAGACTGCAAGCTTTGAAAGTACAAAAGGGTACCCAGTTTTGACGACACATGCAAAAGTGATGTGGTCATTGTCTCAGGCTAAACATTATGCGCAAATGTATAAAATCATACCTGAGAGTAGCACTGTAAACACGCGGACCATGCGAGACAAGAGACCGGAAGTGACGTAGGTCTGCTAGCTTTTTTTTTCTTTTTTACGATAAGTGCATGTTTTTTGGTAAAAATGTCAAATAAATAAATATTTTAGGCATTAATCAAATAATTTGGTGTTTATTATTTTTTTATTTGGGAGTTTATGAGAGGTAACGAGAATATTTTACGTCACGTCACCGGAAGTTGCCGACAGTGCAGTAATGGCGGCCTCCTATGAGCAAAGAGGCAACGTGACAATTCGCTAAAATGTGGATCTGTTAAAATAGAAACCCAATCATACTACTATAGTACGGTAATACGTTTTACAAAGACCTTCGTTTTATTTGTAAGTAGTTTCTGTAATCGTGACTTTTAAAACTTGCAAGTAAACAATGAGCATGAAGTGTGGTCGTTAGTCCGGTGTTATGAGTTAAGAGTTTTGTCTCAGTTTAAGTCTTTAAATTACACCTTTTATGTTCGTATATCTATTAACGTGCTACCATTAAGTCTTTGTCGTGGCAGTGAGTCACAAGAGATTGTGTATAATATGTAATGATATGTAACTCGTGTTACTTAACCAGTAAATTTTAAATATTCTCTTTCCAGCTTCTTAACAATTTGTAGGTCTAATATAAAACAAAGATGTCGTCATTTAAACCCACAAAAATACCAGTATATCCCAAACTTGGAGAAAAAGTCACTCAAGAAACACTTTACTGGAAAGACTACAAGGTTGGTATAAAATAATTACTTGATATTTTGGTGTCCTAATATCAGTCCTCACTGTGACGTTTGGTCAATTTGTAGGCACCAGTTCAGATAAAAGAGTTTGGAGCTATCACCAATATAGATTTCTCTCCTGTGGCACCACATAATTTTGCAGTGACGGCATTCACCAGGGTAAGCAAAGCCTGTATGTCAAATTCAAGTTCTCACATAATGGCCTTTAATAATAACATTGTTTAACTCTTTAGATCCACATTTATGGACCATTTTCCCAAGAGCCAGTGAAAACATTTACTAAATTCAAGGACAATGCATATTGTGGAAGGTTTAGGTCAGATGGTCAGCTTCTAATTGCAGGATGTGAGGACACACAGGTGCGACTTTTTGATGTCAGCGGAAAAGTAGCTCTTCGAATGTTCAAAGGACACACAAAGTAGGTTTAAATATTAATTTATTTATATTAATCACGTTGGTGCGTAGATCACTCTAATAATCCACATTATTTTTCAGGGCAGTGCATGTCACAGATTTTACTTCTGATCGATATCAGATCTTCACAGGATCAGACGACTACACCTGTCGGCTTTGGGACATCCCGAATTCCACTGAGCTTTTATCTTATCAAGAGCACACAGACTATATTCGCTGTGGCATTACAAGCAAACTTAACAGCAATCTTTTTATAACTGGTGAGAAACGGTTGTTTTTAAATGCATCATTGTCAAAATTCAGTCCATACAGTTAAGTTGAGGTAAAATTCATTCTACAGAATATCTGTATAACTAGGTGAAATGTTTTGTTCCAGGATCATATGACCATACATTAAAGGTCTTTGATACCAGAACAGATAAGAGTGTCCTTTCCATGGATCATGGTCAGCCAGTGGAAAGTCTCCTCCTTTATCCTTCAGAGGGACTTCTTGTTTCAGCAGGTGAGCATATGGCATGATCTTGACTACAGGTTAAGTCAATGCTGAATTATGCTTTGTGCTTGACAAGGAATTGCTGAATACATAAATATGTAATAGCACTTTGCTTCATGGTTTGGTGTCTGGAATTTTTGAAACAAGTTTTAAATTTTTATAAACAAAATGAGTCTGTATTCAATTATTATTGCTGTTTGTTTTCTCAGGAGGCCGCTATGTTAAAGTATGGGATCTCCTAAAAGCTGGCCAGCCTCTTGTCTCTTTGAAAAACCACCACAAAACTGTGACATGCTTATGTCTGAGCAGTAATGGACAGAGGCTACTCTCTGGTTCACTGGACAGGTGAAGTGCCCTGTAATCATTAATGCAACTTAAGTTAAAATGTTCTTCATTCTTAATAACTTTTGTTTTACAGGCACGTGAAGGTGTACAATACAACAACATACAAAGTTGTTCACAACTTTGACTATGCTACTTCCATCCTTAGCCTTGGTTTGGCTGTAAGTATTCATTCAGTCTTTTAGACAGTTTGTGACTTTATTTGAGCTTATTTTATTTATTTTTTTCACTAGTTTAATTATTATATAAAATGATGATTTCTTGAGTGATCCATCAACTGATTTTATGATGATCTCAAGATTCTGACAAATGCACTGCTACCCTAACCCTATTCCCCACAATAATTTCTCATCTGCAGAGTAGTCTTTTCTAATGGGAAACATTAGCTACACCTCATTTTCATAGATCATTTCCAATAGATGTCTCTTTCCTTTCCCCCAACACATTTCTAGCCAAATGACGAGTCAATTGTCGTGGGCATGACCAGTGGTATCTTAAGTATCAAACACAGAAAAGGTCCTGAAGAATCTAAGGAGGGTGTTAGTCAACAGAGAAGACGGCCATCATACCGTGTTTTTGTGAAAGGAAAGAACTATGTCCCCAAACAGGCAAGTGACAAATAATAGAAAGCTATTCTCGAGTTTCATCTTTTGTTTAAGCTTTGTTCTTATTTTACTGCCTTTTCAGGATGATTATCTTGTTGGTAAGCCAGTAAAAGAGCATCTGGCCAAACATGACAGACAGCTGAAGAAATTTAATGTGTCTAAGGCATTGGATACAGCTTTGGAGGTATAAAGATTACTGTATAACTATATTTTTACATTTGAATGGATGGGAAAAAATGAATTTAAATTGTTTGACATGAGTGTTCTTCCAAATTTTGCACATTTTAGGCATTTTTAAGAACAAGAAAGCCAGAGATCCCTGTAGCTGTTATAAAGGAGTTGGATCGAAGGGGGAAGCTGAAGAATGCTCTAGCTGGAAGAGATGAACAAGGGCTCTCACGATTACTTAGTTTCCTCATTGGGTAAGGATTTGTTGTTATTCCTCACTTTCTATTTCTAGCATACTAATTATTCTATGCGATGAGGTTATTGGCACATTTCACAACTTTCAGAGGCAGCTTTGTCGTCACAGTAACGCTTACGAACATTAGCAGCACACTTCTTGATTCTGAGAGGATAAATGCTTTATGGATTCAGGCAACACACAGTAGTCTCATTTTGAGTTGATTTTACAACTTACAGTAGTTTTTACATCTATTAGTAGTTGTACTTACTGATGCTTGTTTATTGTAATGTAGGCACGTGGTGGACCAGAGATTTGCTCCTGTCCTTGTAACAGCAGCTGACATGATCCTGGACATATATCGGTCAACCATTGGTCAGTCCCCAGTCACTGACCGCCAGCTGCTGCGTTTGCAAGATTTACTAGAGCGAGAGATTGACTATCAGCAAGATCTCCTGGAAGTACTTGGGATGCTTGATGCAATATTTGCTTGCTCCCTTCCCAAAAAGGAGGTACCAAGCTCCAATATCAGCGGACAAAATGGCCTTACTCAGGGAGAATCAAGTACTACTGTTCCACCTCAAATTCAAACATCATGAAGAGGAGATCTCAGTGCCTTTTACTTACTGGACATGCCTGTATAGAGGATATATCATCAAGTGACAGGACTTTGTATTTGATGTTTTTTGATACAACTGTACAAGTGATGTTTTATTATGGAAATGTTTGAACGAAATGAATTGTATGAATGAAGCCACAGTGTGTCAGCGATTTCACTATACAAAGGTTTTATAAGCAATTTAAAAAACAATGTTAAGCTACCGATAATAGGCTTACGCACATAGTCGTGTGTGATGTCTTGAAAATATTAAAACCTATTTTTGAGTATCTTTTTGTTATTGTCAGACTAAAGATTAAAGCTAAAGCCTATTGGGAAAAGTGTAACATATCTGGTGGAGGGTCATGCTACCTTCATGCACTTGCAGAATACATGTTTTATAAGCATGTAATTTACTTATAGTGAAATAAATACATGATAGAGCGGCTGTCTCCCATGAGAAATGTAAAGCGTAGAACTTTTAACTGAGCCAAACAATATCAATCCACACCTAGACCAGAGTGCAATGTGACCACACTGGCATCTTGTGAATGTGCCTCTTGTGACACTTGCCTGCTGTCTGCTCGCCATCCTCCAGAGGGCGCCAAAGCCTCCACAGGTCAGTCTGTGGACGAAACCAGGAGGAGGATCGTGATTGGCCAAATAATCCATCTGCAAACGATCGAGCCGTGGATCAGACTCAGAGGGCGGATGCTGCTGTCCACCCTGGTCCTCCCCTGGTCCACCTCTGGTCCACGTCTGGTCCAGCTCTTTTTCTTAAACCTGCAGACTTCAGTGGCTCATGTGTTCGCCCATGAGCTGAGGCTGAAGCTGTTTTTGAAGCCTGGTGGTTCAGACTTACAAAAGGTAGGTGACCATCATGAAGTGTGTCTCAGCCAACAGTTTATTTGTGACAAAGTTTTGCTATTTTAGAAGTTCAAGAATAGACAGGAGCCTTTTAAGACTTGATCTATGAGGAGATTTGTCAGTGATTGTCAAATGTTTCTTCTGACCTGAGGAAATGGCTGTTTTTGTTGTAACTCTCATTTTTGATTTGGTTTGTGCAGAGCAGACCTTACTTTCCTTAGACTGTATATTTAGTGTATTGCACATCATAAACTCACTGAATTCTTTGGATCAAAAGATTGGCCCTGTCTTGTCTGTGGACCTCTGCTCTTTGGCACAAGATTAAATAGATTAAATAGGATATCACAAACTCTTCAGGATTAGAGATTAGACATTGGCAGGATAATAAGTAATG
This sequence comes from Periophthalmus modestus, assembly GCA_019594935.1. NCBI lineage: Eukaryota > Metazoa > Chordata > Actinopteri > Gobiiformes > Gobiidae > Periophthalmus > Periophthalmus modestus. The sequence goes on along the minus strand of JAIEZT010000012.1, from coordinate 3,585,534 downwards.
AGGAGTCACATGGCCTTGTTTTCATTTATGACTTTCATTTTTGTCCTGTGCAGCTGAGCTCTAATGGAGCTGAGCAGGAGGAAAGTGCCTCTGTATGTAAGTATTAATCATATTTCATCATATTATATCATCATATTATAATCATATTATAAACATGATTAAGCTGCTCTTTGAGGCTGTGCAGGTGTAAAAGCACCAGGGTGAATTCAGCTAAACTGGGACACTTTTTGTTAATAGTGTCAGGAAATTTATTCTACTTGCATTTTTTGTGTTTCAATTAGTTTTAGGGCTTATTGTCAGTTTTAATTATTGACTTAGTTAAATATTAAGTATTAAAGGAACTGTCACTGGAAATGCCCCAAAAACCTTCCCCCTTGAGCTGAAGGTCTGTTCAGGTAAAGGGTCTAAATTCTGTAAAATGGGATAAATATTGTGACCCAAAAGACTTGACCTGACCAAACTCTTTTGACCCGGGGACTAAATGTCGTCTAAATCAATCTTGTTTGGGTAAAATCACTTTTCAGAGTTTTAAAATGTTATTTTCACATGGATAACCCAGAATCTGTATCAACATTAGACACAGGGGTGATACTGTTCATGGAGCCCGTGAACAGCCCATGTGGCTCAGGACAAAGAGCAGCTCACATGTTTCAGAGCTGAAATAGTCAGTGTGTGTGTGCGTGTGTGCGTGTGTGCGTGTGTGTGTGTGTGTGTGTGTGTGTGCGCGTGTGTGCGTGTGTGTGTGTGTGTGTCTGTGTGTGTGTTTGTGTGTCTACAGGCCGCACTTTATTCACCTGTTTCACTGAGTGTTATGGGTTTTTTTAAAATTCCTTTTTGTGTCTTTCTCTGACTTTATATGGACATTCCTGACATCGTCTTATCTACATAATATATACAGTATTCAGTAGAACTTAGGACAAAAAAATGTATCTTTGGAAATATAAATTCATATGTGTTCTCATATAACGTGCTGTTGGTTCAAAAGGACAAACATTAAATATCAAAGTCAAAGTTAAAAGTCAATATAATTATCTATCTATCTATATACCAGTGCTGTGTCCCACAAGTGGGGTAGCCTAGACAGGGCACACACTCCCGTTCCCTCCCTCCTTCCCCTCCCCAAACCCTCCCTCCTCGCGACTCTCCATCTCCCCCATCTGCACCAGCGTCCCCTCCCCACCACCATCACCACTCTCCTCTCATTGCCTACAACCTCTGCCGAGGAGGCCAAGCCCGCACTGACGTCCACCCGCCCCCCCATCCATGCACCGGACAGCCGAGGGGCAGCCAGCGTACCCGAGGCGAACACCCCCGGGACCCGCCATAGGCGACACGAAGGAAGCAACCGGCCAGACTCAGAGTGCAAAAACAGACCACCACCAGCACCCAGGAATCCTCCAGAGGACCACACAGGGACAGCCGCTGCACCCAGAAAGGGACAACGAGCACCCAGGCGCACCTCCCGTCCATCACCATCACCGCTGCTGATCTATTGTCCTATTTTCCCCTTTCTCCCAACATTTTTTTCTTATCCTGTGTTGCCCTATATGTGTATATGTGTGTATGCTATATATATATGTATATATATATATATTGTGTCTAAATGCATTAAAAAGGAGGACATTGTCCTGCAGGCCTAAGTGTAGATATTCAGCTTGCCCTAACTAAGAAATGATGCATTAAAAACAAACTAAAAACATTGGGAGAGGGACCAGGTTCAAATTACAGCAACAATAATAGCAAAACCAGAGTGCACCCAGACACTGCTGCCCCCGTCCAAGCACCCCTGTCCACCATACAAACCCCCAAAGAACCCCGGATCCAGATGGCCATCCGGATCACACACCCAAGCACCAGCCAGCCGCTCCCTCGTCCCCCCACGACCAGGCCCGGTGGCGATACCACTCAAGCCCACCAACAACCCCCCCAACAACCCTGCACCCAGACGGACACGCGGGCCAACGCCAGCACAAACCCAACGTCCCCGGAGAGGCAACACCCAATATAGTTGTGATGATGTTGGGGAACGGACACCTTGGTTTAAGGTTTAAGGATTAAGGATTGAGGATTGAGGACTGGTCTAACCCCCACCACACTGCACCAGGGTCAGCTGCACAGCCCAGTGTGGGCACTTCCACAGCAGGGCCTCAGCCGAAGCTGGTTTCCCCTGCCGCTTCATACCAAGACCAGTCCTCAACCACGCCCATCCATTGATTCATTTCTACACCAACTCTCTCCATTCATCCCTGTCCTGAGCAGCCTCTCTCCCTTGCACCACAGTCATCCCTCTTGCATTCAACGCTCTTCTTACACCCTCTGTCCAACCCATTCGCGCTCTTCCTCTCATTCTCACTCCACTCACATCAGATTCATACACCTTTTTCACCAGCCGCTCCCTTTCCATTCTCTCAACATGCCCAAACCATCCCAAAGCCTTTTGCTCTGCTCTATCAGCCAACTCTCGCAACACACCAGTTCTCTCTCGGATTTCTTCATTTCTCACACGATCCATGCGCGTCACACCACACATACTCCTCAGACATCTCATCTCAACGACATTCAGCTTCCTCTTCTCTGCAACTTTCAAACTCCATGTTTCAGCCCCATACAACGCAGCAGGCACCACCACACCCTCATACAATCTCCTTTTCGCATCCATTCCCAGTGACCTACATTCAAAAACTCTCTTCATCCCCCCCCATATCTTTCGTACTTCATTCATTCAATATAATTATAAAAAAATATAATTCAGAACAAAAAAATCTGTGTGTAAACTCATTTAGTTAAATTTGTATGTCTTTCTTTCATTCACGGCGGTAATATGACATGTCACTGTCATTTTCATTTGTCATTAACACTGCTCACTTTGACTTACACCAAACTGACGCTGCTGCTCTCAGAAAAAATGGAAACTGTTGTTTTGTTGACACAGAGGCCACAATTTAAAATCACAGTTGATGTGTGGCTCTTTAATAATCATCCAACTTTACCTGAATTCACCCTAAAAATGTGACCAAAACGCACTTTTGTTGTGTTTGTTGTAAAAAAGTGTTTTTCCTGATACAAGAATAAATAAATAAATAAATAAAAGTGAGAGTAATTTTTGCTCTTTGGTCACATTTTATAAATACTTTTAATGCTAATATATTTGACTTTTATGCTAAATATTAAAATGCAACAAGAGAATATTTGTTGATTACCTTGAAAGATCTGTTCTTTTTGGAGGGCCTGGTCTGATAAGATTATTTACTGTAAATCATAATGTACTTGCAGCGAAGTAACAGTATCATTCATCAACCCCACTTGCAGGGCTCTCTTACTAAAGTGAAGTGCTATGTAACTGGCAAATGAGTAACTATTTCATTCAGTTGAGATCAGTATATGTATTTTTCTTTTTCTTCACAGTTGAAACTTGTTCTAACTGTGGCTGTTTTTGCCTTTGAACTTGTATCCAAGGTTTGGCTGTATAAAGAAGGCGTGACTCAAATATGTTTTATTTGAATTTGTCTTAAAGGTTTAAATATTGATGTTTTGTAAGTTTACGCTAGAGGAGACTGATACCAACAGCATATAAGGAAGTCGCTTTAATCTTCATAATAGTATAAAAAGTGATTTATTCCAAATTCTGATTTTTCAACAATATTTGTGCTTGAACAGAGAGAGGACATGAGAAAAGGACTCTGTATTAGAGCATCAGAAATCAGGCCATGAGCTAAGGGAGCACAGCTAATCAAGGATCTGATGATGAACTGTCTGTGCATTGTGTTAACCAGCTGCACAGATCAGAACTAAACTAAAAAAAGTCAATTTCCCTTCTCTTTTCTTCAGCTCAGCCTTATTCTGCCTGTTTCTTTGGTATCAAATGTACTTAGTGTGAGTGTTTTGTGTTAAGATAATGTGAGAAAAGAAGATACATTGTCAATTATTACAATCATTGGCACTATAAAAAAAAAACCTCCTTTCATAATTTCAAATGGATTTCCGTATCTTTATACAAATAATTGATATATTGCATATTATTTAACCTGCTAATATTATTGTGTTCTAATCTTTATTATAACCCAACCCAATCTTTGCTCTAGTTAATCAGAAAGAATTGAAATGAAATAAATAAAAATAAACAAAAATAAACCTGACACTTTTTTTAATCTTTTTTATATGACAGGTAAGTTAATTTATTTCACTTTTTCTTTTTTACTTTGTAAACATAAAAATCCAGCGAGGATCAGACTGGTATTTGTTCTTGGTATAAAACATTCCTGTGTTTATTGAAGAAAAATGTTTTATTGTTCTCCTAGGAGCAATGCTTTGTGGGATTTTCGTGCTTCACACAAATGTAAAACTCTGCATTAGACAAAAGCTTTACCTCGAATCTGTTCAGATATTCCTTTCTTTATTTGCTTCTTATCTGCCGACAGGGCCAAGCCAAAGTGTTCGCTCTGCTGGAGGGGCTGGACTCGGTGCCAGAGGATGCAGAGGTCTATGTGGTGCTGGAAGGATCCACTCTGGTCCATGTGACCAGGGCTCACAGCGATATCATGCTCTGCTTTATCGTGCCTGGTATGTGCAAGTCTTGAGCTGCTCTTGTTCCACACCATGTTTTACTTTAGTTTACAGCTTTCATAGTATTAAGAAAAGCCATAAAATAAATCACCATGACAAGGAAAATGAAAAGACAAGAAAGAAGAGCAAGCTTTTGTTATTTTCTCCATTTCTGTTTAACAAGACAGTACTTTCAGTGACTTTATTGTTTTTATCGAGTGAATGAACCATTTAAAATTACCTTTAGTCTCATAGTTTATCTCATAGTCTGCCACACGCTTCAGCCTAGAGGGGTAAAGGTCACTATTCACCCTTGACCCGATGCAGGCGGTTAGTAATTGCGTGGGTGCATGGTTATTTTGGGGTTTGTGACTTGAAAAGTTTGAGGATCTCTGATATGAGGAATATGTGCCAACAACAAAGTGTCATTGCAATTATTAAAAAGATCACACGAGGTTTGTTTGAAATACAAGCCCTGTTATTGATCGGCATTTTTGAGGAGTATTGTATCTGTGGTTTCATCTGCACACACAAACACATGCGTATGCTGTGAGTGGACGTCTGGAAAAGCAGAATCTTATCAGCTTCCGGTAGAAACAGAGCCACTGACAAATGTGTCGCCATTACTGGACTCTGCAGAGACAACACAGGCCTCGAGCTGCCCTCCAATAACCAGCTGATTCATTCAGGATACATTTACCAAAAGATACGTGTGAATTAATATGAAACACAATGACTCCACTTTAACATTGTCAAGTTATTTAGACTCTGGGTCTGATAGTGTTGATAGGGCCGTTTCAGATGATATCGTTACTATATAAAAATTAGCCTTTAGAAGAATCCATCACTCTTTCCTGTGCAGTACACTGTGATCTTATTCCTCCAGTTTTTATTCTGCACTCTTCTCTTTTAATCTCTCATTTTACGCTGATTATTTATGTGTTTATTTGTTGTAGTGTGATTTTATTGTCTTTCTTATTCTGTAAAGCATTTTGAATTCCTTTGTGTTTGAATTGTGCTATAAAAATAACCTTTTCTTGTCTTGCCAGAACAAAAAAACATAACATTTACTACAGATAAGACAAAGTTTATATAAAATGTGGTATAATATATGGAAGCAGTCATAATACTTTACTACTGGTTTGTGTATTCAGTCATAAGATGCAGTAATTTGCAGTAATTTGTTAAATCCCAATTTGTAAGTGTGCATGAACATAACATTTAAATTAAACACTAATTACATTACAGCCAGCATAATTATCCTCTGTTTTTCTCCCGCAGGACATAACATGGCTGAGATGGTGTCTGTTCAAGCATACTTATTCTCAGAAAGTACAGGACTCGTGTGGCTCGGCGGAGCGTCACTGGAGTATGTACAAGACGATGCCCAGGTACAGTACTAGATTTTAGGTGGAGGGTCCGAAACCTTGTAATTTCCATGGAGATTTTATCTGGAGTTTTCCACAAAATTGCGTAAAACCTGTAATTTAATAAATGATGAAAGACAGATACATTCCAGCCAAAGCAATTGCATCCTCATGAGACAAGCTGGAGACTTACCCTCGATGAGAAAACGTAACTTTAAGACCACAGCACTGTTTGTTTGGATCTGTGGGTTCCTGAAAAATTAGTGATGTTGCTGTAGAAATTAACAACTCAAAACAACTGATCTTTTGACTAGTGAAAAGTATTAAAAATGGAGTGTATAAACAGTAAGCTTAAACCCATAAATATGCCGTTCTTTCCACAGGACCTCGCAGAGCACCTGATTATCCATGGACATCGTCTCCGAGCCACAGATCATGAAGAGCTAAGCAGCCTCTTCAGCCTGGGCCAGGGGAGTTCACGCTGGGCTATGGACCGTTGCATTGCTCTGGCTATGGCCAACTTGGATATTCCACACAGCTGGAATGTGCTGGGCAGCCGAGGCGGTGAGGGTGAGAACCTACTTAAAAATCAGTCACTTATGTTTGTGGTATTACAACCTTAAAGTTAAGGGTAAAAATCTGTGTATTTTCAAGTGAATTTACCAACTATAGTTTTGTGAACATATTCCAACTTTCTCCCAAAATGTAACTCACCCATAAAAGATGAACTTTTCAACCCAGCGTATGCCATACCTCCTCTGTGTTCCAGGCCATCAGTCCCATTTTCCATGCTTGGAGAAATCGGAAGTGGACATGATCATATGTGTATTTCTGCTGAATTCATCAAAGCTAATTACACAGGGTGTAATGCAGTTATTAGAGCCTTTCCTTCTGGAAATAACCCTAAGGGGAACTCAATCAATCTAATGCCAAGTGTGTGTGTATGTGTGCGCGCATGTGTGTGTGTGTTTGCATGTGTGTGTGTGTGTGTGTGTGTGTGTGTGTGTGTGTGTGTGTGTGTGTGTGTGTGTGTGTGCATGTGTGTTGTTGGTACTGTACAGAGCATCTTGTACCAATCTGTCCAGTGTTTATGTCGAACCACCTACATGAATAACAAACTTGATTTTGGGTTAATACGATTAAGGCAGTCTGTTTCGAGGCCGTGTCTCCTCCTAAATGTCTTCAGTTAATCTCATAACCCTGCGTATGACATCAGTGTATTGCTTATAAAGTAAAAAGCTCCATTCAATCGCTGATGTTGCCCTCAGCACTAATACTAAATGCTTCATAGTTTATGTGGTACACAGGCATTTAACAGCAGCTTTTACAAGAGTTAATTCTCCAGACTCATCAGGAGCTTAGTCTCAGTTTAAAATGTTTTAAATACCATGTTTTTTACTGCCTAATGGGCATTGTCAGATACTGTCCTCTTTGGTGAAATGATTTATTGCGTCTAACTGGGTTAGTGGGGCAGTAGAGGCTATAAAAGTGAAAACATTTTTGGCATGTAGGTTAATAAATTCTTTACTCATTTTGCAGAAACATATCCCACTATCAAACCCTGCCTTATATGTGTCCTCTGTAAATCTTGTATCTTAATGCTGTTTTACACCAGTTACATGAACAGAGTGTGTCCTAATGTGTTTTCAGAACACACTCCGAGAGAGTCTCCGCTGCACTTAGCTGTGCGGTTCGGTCTGTGTCGATTGGCTGAGTTGCTGCTCTGTCAGCCCGGGGGTCTAATGGCCATCAGCCTGCCCAACGAAGAGAGGGTCACACCTTTGCAGCTGGCACAGAACACGGGCAACTCTGAGCTTTTGGAGCTACTTACACAGTAAGAAATTTACCCAGGACTGACAAACTAATGAAGAATTCTCTGTTGAACATGTTGTCAACTGAGGAATTCTTTCGATTTCTTAAGCCTTTTGAAGAGCTAGTTATTTTATGTTCACATAAAAAAGCTCAGCAGCTGTTAGTACAACCTGTCAAACTTAAGAATGTTTTGGGCTAAATTGTCTGGGTTCAGTGAGGAATCCATAAATCTTGTATGTGGCGAGTACATGACAAGTCTAAGTATTGAATGACAGATAAAACAAGATCAATGTAGCTTCAAGCCTTTTACACATGTTGAACAAAGCACTTAATATGGGATTAACCACCTGAGGAATTTTATTAAACAAGATGGCTTCTAATGTTTTGTTTTGGCTCTGCAGCCCACCCAACCCGCTGACCACACCCCCTGCAGGACTGTCCCAGGTGTGGGTCGACCACTCTCGCCTCCTCAGGTTTTGTCATGACACAAAAAATCTGACATTTACAGTTCGTCAAAACCTGAGGTGGAGCTCAGAAGAAAGCCGGCATGCAGACATTCTGCTGCTGCGAAACAGGCTCCATGATGAGGGCTTCCTGAGAGAGGTGAGTCATTTACAGCATTCAGAACTGATTATTTAGGTCAAAAATAATACATTTAGTGTTTGGACCGTATTTTCCTATAATATGTTCTGTCTCAGATTATGGCATTAAGAAGAGAGAAGGTTGAAACTGTGTTGGAGAAGGAACAGCTCGTAGATGATCCTGTGGAGAATGGTACAAAATCATATTAATGTCTTATAACTATAAAGTGATGTAGCTGTAGCTGTTAAACATAGTTATTTAATGATTTGATTATGTGTTGAAAACTGTGGTAAAAGTTTAGTTGAGTCAGAATACCTTTAGATCTGGTCTTAAGCTTATTTTATGTATTTGTCTTTTATGGGGCTGCACTCTTTTACTGTTGTAATAGTACTGGTTTTCTACAGGAGACACTGCCCTCTGCTGTGGAGTTTTGGCATTGCAACACACTTGGCCAGACAATAAGAGTTTTATTACTGCATATTTTATACCATTAAGATATTAAGATAATAAAAATAACTTCAGAATTTTTAGTTACTTCTGCCACATGTATTTTAGAGACTAATAATGAATCAACTTGTAGATGTCACTTGGCTTAACAAAGTGTTTATTTTTATTACAGCTCTGTATCCTGATATTGAGGAAGGAAACATGGTTCCAACAAAGAATGGGGATATCTTTGTGAGTATTCACTTGTATCTTGTGTGTTATTGTAAGATAAATGAGATTTGCCTCCACATTAAAAGAAAACAGCCTCACATTAACAAATATCTCCCTGTGCGAATGTGTGTTTCTCATTTGGAGAGTGTTTTATGCCCCACAGATGGTGACCTGAAATATTTTTGGCCTTATATTATGTTATAAAAAGTGTGTTTTCCGCTGCTTGTTTCTCAGGACTATGAGGACACATTAATGTTTCCTTTAAATGAAGAAGATGTGGATTATCTGCTGCAGTCAGACTCAGGTAAGACTTGTAATTTTTGGAAACACGGGTTAAACTTCTAGTCCTAGAATGACCTCCTCAAAGCAGGCACGGCAGGTCAGATTTGTAATATATCGTATGTTACCAAATGTTATTTACCAAAAGAAATATATTTTACATCTTATCTTATGTTACGATGCTGTGTCTATCATAATAACACCCATATTTACCCATATTCTGACTCGTTCATTTGGTCATTTTCACTTTTATACTATACAAACTATACATTTCGACATAATAAATGAACCATGAAGACCAATAATTCTCCAATAGGTGAGACAGGAAAGACTTAAATGTGCAGAAAACCCAAACGTGGGACGGGCCTTACAGTCAGCTCTTACTTGAAACAGCTTAAAATGATCTTTGTTGGTTTAGGTGGAATAACATTGAATAAAAACATTTCTTTCCTTTATTAAGTGATTGCAACAGCAGGAAACGTGAGTGTGGAGTTGTCCAAACCTCAGCTATGACAATTCACCATGGAGAGTCGTATTTCACCTATGGCTTCTTTGCGCCCTTGTTTTGGATGAATCGTTTTGTACCAGATCCGTTGTAACCGCATACGTCTCGCTGATTCAGGTGCCAAGAGAGTTGTCATGGATCAGCCTGTCCGCTCTTCCTTTGGGCGGAAGAGAAGGTTTAGAGGGAAAAATATTGTGGGTTAATAATTGGCTATAGTTGGTTGAGAGCAGACTGATGCTCCTTTGTAAGAATGTTGTGGTGTGAAGCTATTGACACTTTGGCTCTGGACATCTGTAATTATAACATATTGTGGCTAGTCTTGTGTTCGTGGTTTAGGCATTCTCTTAGCAAGTGTGTGTTTGTCTGCTGTTTTTGCTTTTCAACAAGGTTTTTTTTTACTCTTTGAAGACTGACGGTTTGGGACCATGATTGATCCCTCCAAATTTATTGTGTGGCACAGACAAGTAAGTGCTATGCAAGACATCCTTTGAGAAAAAGCAAACTGAACAAGACTCAAGTTGTACGAAATATTCACTGAGGTTTAAACTGCTGCAAATTGTAGCACACAAGTATGCAGGACAAATATTTTCTTTTATTTAGACTTTTCCCACACGTTTTGCCAATTATCTGCTGTTTCGTGGTGGCATCTTCTCCTTTTATTTGGCTTGAATTTAATACTCACTTGTTGCATGTTGCAGAATTACAAACATTTTGGGTAAAAAAAAAAAAAAAAAGAAGAAAAAAGTATCTCTTTTCTACAATGACTGACCACATTTTTTGATAATACATTTTTAACAACAAATAAATATATTTTCTGATATTAATTTCATGATCATACCCAAGAAATCTGTGGAATTTATCTAAAAAATCCAATTCTTCTAAATTCCTTCACATCTTAATTAAAAAAAATATTCTTTTTGGCTGTACGCCTCTTGATAAAAATATCTTTATCTTAAGGCGAGGCAGTGGTGGAAGGTCATGAAGTACAAGTAGTAAAGTACTGTGCTTTACTTTACTAGAATTTTTAGGTATCTGTACTTTACTTAAGTACATTTTACAGTGGATACTTTTACTTTTACTTCTCTACATTTGAGAGCAGTATCTGTACTTTCTACTCCAACATTTTTTAACTGGACTGAAAAGTAAAAAGTACTTTTCATATTTTGAGAGGTCATTTTTATTAATATCCAGACTAAAGTTTTCCACTTCAAGATTCAGCTTTGAGCAAACAAAAATAAATACAGAAAGGTCATGAGAAAAATTAAGAAACTGATTCATATTGCAACTACTGACCAAATATGTATCATTTTTTTATCAATATCACTACATTTAACACTTCAACAAATTAATTACTTTTACTCTTAAAGTACATTTTTGAACAGATACTTAAATACTTTTTTCATGTGCAGTATTTTATTCAGGAGTATAAGTCGCACCAGCAAGAAATGCATAATACTGAAGAAAAAAAAAAAAAAAAGTCGCATTTTTGGGGGAAATGTATTTTATCCGAGACCAAGAACAGACATTTTATCTTTAATGACGCTTCTGGACGATTCCTCCTGCTCCGGAGACAGAGTACAAGTACAAGTACAAGTGTAGAGCGCCATCGTGCAGTTGTCAGTGTAACAACAACGAAGATGTGAAATTATATATTTTAATAACTTCACATATAAGTCGGATCTGAGTATAAGTCCCGGCCAAACTGTGAAAAAAGTGCCACTTATAGTCCAGAAAATATGGAAAAAAAGTCTGGAGTACTACTTTTTCTTTTACTTGAGTAACTTTTTACCCTCTGTACTTTAACAAAACTGAGTACTTCCTCCACCACTGGGGCTGGGCAGTTAGACAAAACTATTAGATTCCTCATGTCGATCGATCAGGATTTAGTTTTAGTTTGTTTTTGTCTCATTAAACAAAGAAAAACTCACTGTCCCGTTCCTCATTTAACACAAACATTTGTCAAATTTCTTCCTCCAAAGTCAGAACTCTGCTCCAGCTCTGCTTTTACTGACAGAGGACTGGCTTTGGACCTGTCGAGTAAAAGAAAAAACAAGCATATCTTTGGCGAATGACTGAAGTTTTAAACTAATTGATGAGTTGCACAGCCCTGCTCATCATTCACAATCTGAAAACGATTTAAACAGCCCTGTGTTAAACTCATTTTTACTGCTCATTGACTGATCATATGTTGCAATGAAGATGACATAATGTTGAGACTAAGCTGCGATTCACAAATGTTTTAACACTGCAGTTAGGTTTTTGTGGTAAGACACAGACAGCAGCTCAGCACCACGACCTCAGCACAGCACGAGGAATGTCGAGTTTAGGTGCCATGTTCGCTCTGTCTGCTTGATGTCACTGTTCCAATTCACCTTTCACCAACAGCAGCAAAAGTACAACCCATAATCATCTTAAGCCCCCACCTTTGCCCTCCTAATGGCCCCGATATTCAAATACTCCACCCAAAACACACACTCACAGTCTCCCCCTGCGCTCCTCGGGATCTGTGTGTAATGTGACTTTCGGTGAACAAACGGAAAGAGTGGCGACATCATCCCCAGCAGCCCTCAGAAGGAAAACTGTGTCGCTGTGCTGTGTATTTGTCAAGGATTCATAGATAGAAATACAAAATAACAGTAAATACTTTGACTAATTTTAAAATACAGTAACACTTTATAATAACTCCTCTGTTTCCAGGTCAAAGGTCAAATACAGCATGAAAAAAGACTCAAGTAAAAGTAGTGAAAGTACTTTTGTTCATTTTTAGGTATCTGTACTTTACTTTTTACTTTACCTTCACTACATTTGAGTGTGCAGTAATAAGTACTTTTCATATGATTTGAGGGGTTATTTCGACCATGTTCGTGGAAACATCCTGACTAAAGTTTTCGAGTTCAAAATTCATAAGAAAAGTTAAGAAATTCATGATGATTCGTACTAAAATATATGTAATTTTTAAATCAATATCACATTTAACACTAACAAATTAACAATACTTTATCAAAATCTGTGTGAAATACTGACTTTACCTTAAATGGGTACTGAAATACTTTTACTTAAGCATTTTTTTTTTCATCTTGAGTAACTTTTTGCCTCTGTATCTGTACTTTTACTTAACAGAATTGAGTACTTCTTCCACCACGGCTCAATACATAATGAACACCTAAACAGATTCAGGCTTAATAAGGAGTTTAGAGTATTAATTAAGTACTTACTAACCCTGAATCATAATTAATAAACTATTTGAAATATGTCTGTCCTCATGCTTTATTATGGCCAGTTAACGTGTAGTTACTAAATGTTTTTATCCCAAGACCACAAGGTGAAATTACTACAGTTTTGTGTTGAATATTACACTATTTTCTGATCAATGTCATTTATTATAATGTTGTTTCCTCATCACAAACAGACCTGGAGTTGTGTTTTGTTTCATTCACACGTTTAACACACAAACCCTGCACATTTAGACTGAGTTCTTCTCTCAAACTGAAAACACTCTGTTCCACCTTGTGATGCCACTATGTGGTAATACAGGAAGTGCTCCACACACCTTCACTAGATTCATTTGTATGATTTCAGCTATGGAATTGCTCATTTCTACTGAACTGTTTGCTTGAAAACTACCACTTCATGACATCACAAGGTGGAACAGAGTGTTTTGTGCTTTGGAGATGTGGACAGCGTTACTCAAACATGTGTGAATGAAACAAAACACAACTCCAGGTCTGTTTTTAAGCAGGAAACAACATTATAACATGGCTTAAAACCTCACAAGAGTCATTTTTCCTTAATACAGGACCTTTAAAAATCCCATATTTATTTTGTACAGCTATGATAATAACTTGGAGGCTGTAAAGGAAACAGGACTAAACCTCGCTCATTAATTACTTACTTACTGAATTACTTCCTGTGTTTCAAGATCAAGTTTGAGATTTTTGCATGTTGATGTTGGTCCCAGGGCGTTTTTCGCTGCTTTGACAATACAGAAGTTTTTCGTGGCTGAACGGGTGTTGCCAGGGCTTCACTAAAGGCAGTTATTCAGAAGCTTGTAGAGATCCTCAAAGAATAAGAGGCTCCTTCTTGTAACTGGGAGAGAAGCAGTTATAGTTTGGCAGGTTTACAGCAGACAGTGGGGTCAGTGCTAACAGTCTTCAGCCCGGGATGAGCGGTCGAACTGGGGCATGGAAAAAGGGATTAAAGCGCCCATAGAGGTGGCATTATGGGTAACTACTAAAGTGGCCATTCACACGTTGACCATCTAAGCTTGTTTTTAGGTCAGTGTTTGTGAGGATATATTTAGAGTTGGTCTGTTTTATGTGTGCAGTGAGGAGGGTGGTCAAAAATCTATGCGTCGGACTAAAACTTGTATCAAAACAGACATTAATTTAAATTTTTCTGATAAAGAAAACCACATAAATAGGATAACACTCAGCTTTCTTGAATTGTTGTAGAAATTGTCTTGTCAGAACTACCAGTAAAACTACTATTATTTTGTGTTCAAAGTTACATTCTATGGTCTAAAAAAGTGTATTATCATTCAAATGTAGTGTCAACCCTTTTCCACAGCATCTCATAGTAACACAATTGCGCAACTAACACGCATTAAGTTAACTTCTATGATGCGAGATGAATTATATCCACAGACGCTGCTCTTTTACCTCAAAAGCAATGCATTACTATCACTTTACAATCCAACAGGCCAGTGGGCAGTAACTGTGCATGCTCTGCCTACTAAGCCCCTTTAATTTTATCTCTCCACAGACTTTAGTTTATGTAAATATCTTTTGCGTCTATCTATTCACTTGTTCTGTCGCCAGTTAGACGTCCTTGCCTCTGCAGATGGATATAGCAGCAAGTTGGGAAAAATTGTGGGTTAAAAAAAGAAACAGAAAAGAAAACTCTTGTCAACTCTTGTGCTGTCTCCATGGTGAGGCTGCTGACCTGGCAGCGTACTCCTCCCTGCACTCGAGACCTATTCTGTGTGGCTCGGGTTGGCTTTCTCATGCTAAAATATAGAGCTCAGAATAGGCTGTTCACATGTAGTATTTGAGTCCAAAGTAGAGCTGCAAGATCGAATCAAATAAGTCACAATTAGCAAACTATACACTGTTAGCAACTGTTTTAGTGCCGTATGTGATAATATCCTCTGCAAAACATCTCATAACATCGTAAAAGTCGCAGTGAACAAATGTTTCACGATTTTTTCATTGATCTACATTGATTTTGTCTTATTAAAACACATTCAAATTGCTTTCAAGGTTAGCTCCATGAACTTAAACAATACATACTGTAAATCACAGCCGTTTAACACAAATATAGTGTAAATTTAGTAAAAATGGCAGAATGTTTAAACCTCTACAAACATATTCATATCTTTAGCTGTTCATATCAAGTGCTAAAGCTCCTGGATATGTTTAATCCTAATTCTAAAACATAAACTGCAAAATCCAGTTTCAATAGAACAGAAACATTTTAACAAACGTTTACTAAAACAGTTCAGCCCTAGAGGAGTCTGTATGTTTTTGAATGGGACATTGGAGGCTATATCTATCCCACAATCATGAACCAGGGAGGTTAATGATTTCTCCTGGTGTGGGGAGAGAGCGTCCCCCTGCTAAGGCGTCTGGTCTTGTGTTTGTCTTTGGTTCTGAAGTCCTCCTATGTTCCTCTCTATAACCCTCTTTTCTCTTCTGCTCCTACTATTTCCGGCCATCACTTTGCCTCCTCCCCCTGTAGCTGTCAGCATGTGCGGACCACTCACTGCCTGCTGTTGAGTTGAGTCTAACAAAAAGTAAGATCTTAGAACAGAGATTCAAGGCAGAGCTGTAGAGGTTAGTCAAACTCTCAGCTGGGACGCAGTTATAGTGGCTGGCTTGTGTGGGGCAGTGGGTTGCGGGAGAGGGGGAAGGGGAGGTTTTTAGGGGGAGGGGTGCAGGGGTAGAGTGAACATGCTTGCTCACTCCTGAAGTCCCAGAGTCTGCTGCAACTAAACTGGAGAGAAACACTGAAGAGGCAGAAGGAAGTTGGCTTAGCATTCCCGACTGGAAAATGGATGTAAAATGAGCCTTTGAACTGTCTGGATGAACCGTATCTGAGAAACATGGATTCTGACTCGGATTCTCCCTTTAACTACTCCTGGCCGTCTTTTCCTAAGATGCGGATGCGCAAGAGAACTGGCAAGAAAAAGGGTAATGCCAATGTAAATAGTGTTAAATGTGTTTGTATCTGGGAAATGTCTTCTCTGTATGTAATGAAATGGGCTGCTGAACTTTTTGCATGCCCTGTTTGCATTAAAACACATTCAGAGTGTGCTTTAAACTGGAGGTGTGAAAGCTACAATCCTCTAAGTAGTAATGTATGGAGTTTAAACCACAAGTTCCTTAAATTACACATTGTCATCTATCATTTTCCCAGCCAGACATCAGTAATGCAGCTTGAGACAGACATTTGACCTGCATGCGCTGCTCATTCACAGGAATAAAGATGCTGACTTGTATTGACACAGATGGTGCATGTTTTAGTCTCCACATTATAAAGCCTGCACATTCAGGACTTCACCACACAGTGCCTCCTTGACTGACACGTTTCACTGTGGTAGAGTTAAGCTAAAATTAGACTGTACTTGTTCCTCACAGACCTCCACTGCAGCCAGTCTAGAGTCAGGACAACAGGCCAGATAACGGCATGTTTACCCGTGATGTAACCCGATATGTGACAGTTTGTTGGGGAATGTCAGATGTCCGCTCCATGTCCCAGGATTTGACTGTAGCGTTGAGCGTATGAATGGACCCGACTATGAGTGAGAGGAGGGTCGAAGGGAAAATCTGAACAACAACTGGATCAACATTACTGTACAAATGAAAACGATCTTTATGTGGAACACTCGTCAAAAACAGCCGTGACTAGCAAGATAATTGGTTTAGTTTAGATAAGAAATACTTATTATAGTTCTGTGCAGGTAACAGAGAAGTGTCAGTGTCATTCAAAGGACCTCTGCCTTGTAACTTAATAGAACTTCTGTGTGTAATTTAGGGTGGGAGATATGGTAAAAATGTCATATCACAACTTTCATGTTGCATTTAACAGGCAACTAAATCACTTCACTGTCACTCAGGGGTCGCCAAACTCTTTTCACCGAATATTTTTGAATATTTAGCAAAATATTTGACATGGAGGGCCAGTGGTCAATACAGTGGATAATTCAGATGATGCATTTAACATAGTTTTCACTTCGAACTTTAAATAAGGCTTGAAATATTAATATTAGGTCTGTATGACAATGCAGTGTGATGTTATTTAGGTTATATTGGTAGAATTACTCAAATTTGCTGTAAAAAGTACTGATTATGATCAATTGAGCCAGTTCAACTGAAGGCTTGAGGACCAATAAAAATTGGTCTGAGGGCCACATTTGGCCCCTGAGCCATAGTTTGGACACCCCTGCTGTAACTAGTTAAATCCACTTATTACTGTAGTATCAAAATCTGTATTAAGTATCGAGTCTGCTCCTAAGTATTAGAATCAAGTTTGACACTATCTGCGAGCAAAATGAAACTGACCAATTTATGTACTTACACTAAGTTTATGTTGTGAGTAGAAGTGTTTCTTTACACTTTCAACTTTTTCCAGTTGACAGAGTTATTTCTTTTGCTATGGACCCAACAGGAGGAGTGAGTAGGAAAAAAGTGTTGTGCATCGTGCTGCGTGGGGCGACAGTAACTCAGTTGGTAGAGGGTTCGTCCGATGATCTGAAGGTTCGTCCTTGGGCAAGACACTTGGTGTATGAATGTGTGTGTGAATGAGTGAGTCGTTCCTTAATGATGTGTTTCTTTGAGTGCCATGAAGGTGGAAAAGCGCTGTATAACAATGTGACCATTTAAACCAGTGAATCACAATACGACAATCGCCACACTGTGAAGATCATGATCCAGTTCTTATCCCCATATGGCCCAGTCCTAGTGTATATATATATGTGTATTTTTACTCTAAACATAAGCCATAATTGTCCTTAGTCAGAGCCCCCCATGATAAAGTTCCATAAAGTCAGTAAGTATTTCCAGCTATTAAAGTGCATTGTATTTTAAAGTGGGCAACAGGGAAAACACTGGTATGCTGAACATCCCTAATTAGTGAGTAAAAATAAAACAGTGCAGCAACAGTAAAACAGTCACTCACACAAACTGACGCCTGAGGAATTACAGCACATTCACTAATACGACATGGCATAAAACTAACGATGACTATTTCCTATGTCCTAATACCTTTTCCAATTCAATCTGCACAGCGGTTCATTGGTTTTGAGGTAGTGAGTCTCTGGTGTAAATGTTTATGTGCAGGAGGAATGAAAATCACAGCGTCCCTAATATGGCTCATGTTTCAATGAAAATATCAGGATATGGTGATATAGATAATATATATATCGCAAATGACAAACGGATTTACTGCGTTTTATTGAAAAATGTATTTGTATGTGCAATAATTTAGTTTTTGAGCAAAAATAAGCGTGTATGTTGTGTCGATTCAAATCAAGATCTAAAACAGTTCAGGAAAGGTCAAACTTTGGACTGTTGTTGTCAATTTTTCAGCACCTTTAAAGCCACAGTGTGTATTTCTTTTACTCCAAATAAAAATTAACTTCTCCACTTTTTGTCCAGTTGATAGTTTACATTTTTTTTCTTTTACTGTGGGTCACACCAGGACGACTGAGGGATTCACTGAGGGACACAGACAAAATAAAAGCATGTTCTTCATTTCGTTTGTGTCTGTTGCAATGAAAAACTTACTTCGAGCGGCTTGCATCTCCACAAACCTGACTCTTCCTCAGCTTGTTTCCATGGATACGTTGTTTCTTTGGCTATAATCTTCCACAGTAGAGCATAAAACCTGTATTTCTGTGGAGAATGTTCTGAGGTCATGCAGGTGATATGCCACCTTTCCATTTATTCCAGACTGACTGACCTGCCGTAGTTTTATTATTTTATCTTCTTTCCTTCTAATCCGTTCCCGTTGACAGCAATGCACCAGAAACAACGCTGGCTGTGATTTCAGGTGTGCGAGTTCTGCTGCTACAACTGGGTTAAAAGTTTGGATGACGCAGTGAAAGAAAAACACGTGACGCTTGAACAATGAGACGTATCGACCTCATGTCTTGTAACTCAGAGCCAGTTTGTGGATTTTGATGGAGCGATGGTTTAACGAATTTAAACAGCCCATGTTTGCATTCCTCCTCCATTTGAAGATGTTGTTGCTTGGGTTGTTGTCTCTGAAAAGTAAATTCTTCAGGACAGCGTGGCAGTTGTTTATTGGGGTGTTGGGTTTCGTGTTGAACTTACTGAAATCTCATCAGTTAAGTCGTATTGTATTCTCGGAGGATATCTGCATGCCTCTGCCTCAGCTGCGGTTAATATGGAAAGTTGCGACTAGATACTTATTTTCACTAACTTTCTATGTAACTTTTAACATATCCTCGTTGTAACATCACCCGTCGTCACCATTGTCCACTGCGTTTTTTGGAACGCAAGCTCCAAAAACAAGCACTTGGTGAACTTCTGAACGTCTTCATTTATCAGCTGACGTGGTGTAGTGTTACATATGACGCTTGTTGGAACTATGCACAAGTATTATTATATTTTCACAGTATTTATTTATTTATTTTGAGAGAAAGCCGTGTTTTATGGAGCTACACGATCTTGTTATACTTCGTCCATCCTACAAATATACACACAAATTGAAAGTGCAGACACATGTGCTGCTCTCCTGCCAAGCGCCTGCATCCCCCCAGTAAACAAAACCCATTCAAGAGTTTTAAATAGTTTTTATTTTTGCAGCAGACCAGTGGCTTCATAATTCAGAGAAAGAGCATTTGTGACAGTTTTCTCCATCGGGCTTGTCTGCATCCTTCTCTCTCTGTCCCAGGGGGATCGTGGGTCGAAGGGTCACTCTCTGAACTGAGCTGCTGTGCTCTGGAAACCTGCCACTGACTGCTGTCTTTGTCTGCCTCTGGGCTGCTGCTACTGTATACTGCCTGCTCTCACTCCAGGACAGGCGCTGAATATATTACAAACACCGAACCAAATATATTTTCGATCAAATTGGCATGCAAGAGCAAACTGTGGTTTAGTCTGTGCTGGGTCTGTCACCATCATTAATACAGTGACTTATCATTGAACTGGAACAATCAATCTCAATCTTTATCATGTGTGTTTTATTTTGCGCTAGTGGGTCATTTTTTTGGTTTTTGCTTTGTAGAAGATACATTTTGAGCTGTTGAGAGTAAATAAGTCATATTTAATGGATAATTATAGGTACTAAATAATAAATCCTACTATTTATGCACTGATTCAGAAAAAGTTTGACTGGGATTATCTTTTAGAGTCACTGTGTGTGTGTTATTGTGATATTTTTGTTCTTTTTGTTGTCATGCAGGTCTGATCTGTGCTGTAGCTGCATAATTTGACCCAAACTACAACTCCATTGAGAGATCTTAACGCGCTAGTTGTTTTTTGCTTTGTAGAAGATAAGATCTGAGCTGTTGAGGGTCAAATAAGTATTTTCGTGGATAATTCTAAGTACTAAATGAGTACAAAACTGTTTCATGCTGCTATTTATATACTGGTTTAGAAAAAGTTTGACCGGGATTAACTTTTCAGAGTTACTGTGTGTGTGTTATTGTGATATTTTCTTTCTTTTTGTTGTCATGCAGGTCTAGTCTGCACTGTTGCTGCATAATTTGACCCAAACTACAACTCCATTGAGAGATCTGTGTAATAGCCTATTATTTCACATCTGTTCATTTAGTCTTTAAGGTCAGTTGTGTGCGAAGCTGTGCCCACTGTGACCAGCTGTGGATTTGGACTCCGGTCATAAGCCACACTATTTCTGCTGCCTGTCAAGTCCTTTGAGTGGGTTTATATGAAACTCTATCCACTTTCAAACAGCGGTTATGACCATGTCCAGTATTTGACCCTGTTTTCTGTTTGATCGCACAAACCCTCACCCTCAGAATAAATATCTTTTGGCTGTTAAACATTTTGAGTTTACATTGTGTATTATGTTTATGACATGACATAAATATAAACTATGGATTCTTAGAGAAACGACCTTCTCTGAATGAAACAACATGCCGTATCATTCTGTAAAGTTTTGGCATATCTATGGTAAGATCAAAACCACATTACTTTAGATGGAAGAATTTATTTGTCCCTTTGGGGAAATTGCTTTGCAGCGAATTCTCATGGCTGGCTTCACTTCCGCGATTTAATACATAAGATTATGATGAAAGTAACAGTGCATAGTAGGGTTTTTTAAAAAGTGATATCCAACCACTAAAGCTAGTACTGAAAGTAGATACCACGCTTCTTTTAGCAGGTTTCAATACTGAAAACAATGAATAAATGGGATAAAATTGGACTTTTCCTGAATATATCAAAAGAGAGCGCATGGTGTTAAAGCGGCAGAGATTTTGTGTTAAAATTAAATCAGTTTTTAAAGGTTTTGTAGTACTGTGACAGCACTAGTGCAGAGTTTTTCTGGGTTTACCTGTTTGTTTATTGAACTCTAAGTCAAGAAGAAACCACGCTTTGTTCTCCAAAGTATAGACTATCCCCAGAGAATAAAATGACTTCAAAACCTCACGAAAAAAATATTGTTTTTGTTTTACGTGCAAACTTCTCAGCACTTTTGTTCCCACGCAGATCCACTGATTTATAATCGTTATGTATTATGGCACTTACACTGATCCCAGCTCTACACTTTC
Source organism: Periophthalmus modestus (assembly GCA_019594935.1). Taxonomy (NCBI): domain Eukaryota; kingdom Metazoa; phylum Chordata; class Actinopteri; order Gobiiformes; family Gobiidae; genus Periophthalmus; species Periophthalmus modestus. The sequence continues at coordinate 3,564,035 of JAIEZT010000012.1, read as the reverse complement.
AAATCTAGGTGTGCCGCTCACATCGGCACAAAGTGGGGCAGAAAACCCAGACAGCAAACAACATCAGGAATTTCACATTAGTATGAAAGCTGCAGACAAGGTGGAGTTTCAGGGCCTTATTCAAACTCAAACCTGCACAGATACCAAGATGACTTTTGTTTTTAAGATTGAACTGCTGCTTTTTCACTGTAGCGTTTATTACATTATTTCCCACGAGTGCAGTGGAGGCCTGTAGCTGTTTAGTCGTTTAGATGATTCTTAGTGTTAGTTGACTAAATGTTTTTATTCGTTGACTAATTATTTTATTAAGATTGTACTGATTTAGTAAAAGCACAACAGCAGATAAGAGAATTCCTGTGGTGCTTTAGCTGGAGTTATGGGAATAACTGGACAGTTTAATCTGCCTTTTCACTTAGGGAGATGTTGTTCTAGTTCTTCTCTGTGAACATGACTGAAGATGTTAAACCACTTACATATGAAGTAGTAATTAGGCCTGTCACAAACACATTTTGAAGCATAATAAATTGGTACAGAGATGTACTGTGATAAACAACATTAATAATAATGCAAGACAATCCCAGTAAAACATTTCTAACAGACATTAAAAGGCATGAGTCACGACATATAATGTACAGTAAAAGCCAAAGTTAAATGTGTTAACTGGACAAAACTTTGTGGGAGTGAAGACACTTCGCTGCTCATCCAAGACGCTTCTTCAGTTCTGAACTGGATGAGCAGCAAAAAGTCTCCACTCCTACAGCCATTTGTCCAGGTGATAGATTTAAGTTTGACTTTTACTGTGGATCAGACCTGGACGACTGAGGGATTACAAACACAACATATAATCTACTATTATTGGTCAATAATTATCCATAGAAGTCACTTATTCAGCCTTTTACAGCCCAAATGTGACTTGTAACAATAAATTAATATAGGAATAATCATGAAAGGGCTGGTAGTGGTGTGTTGTCACCAAAATCTGATACTGAACCTAAGCAAAAGGATTGATGCTTGATTCTGATTTCAATAATCTCTTTTTTTAGACAAAACATGAAATTTTAAAATTAATGAATATCAAATCAAACTTTATTTATAAAGAATTTTTCATCCAAAAATGTAACAGAAAGTGTTTTACAGTGATTTAAAAAAACAATCCCTCCACCCAGGCACACAACCCCACAACTGCAACACACAACCATACAACTCACACACATGCACATACACACACATACACAGACACACACACAGACATACACACACACACACACACAGACATACACACACATATACACACACGCACGCACGCGCGCGCGCATGCAGATATATACACACACACATGCACACACACACATGCACGCACACACACGCGTGCGCACGCGCGCGCACGCTGACATATACACACACACACATGCACACACACAAACAGACGCACATGCACACACACGCACACTCACACACACAAACACATGCACATACACACAAAAACACACACACACGCACACACACACACACACACACACACAGTACAGACACATCCGTCTGTGGCAGGAGACTCGTAGTGTCTCAAGTCCCGTAGTTGTTTGCTGTTTTATATTAGTTCTGATATAGATCCATGACTATTCTAAAACTATTAAAGAAAAGTCAGATTTTATTCTTTTGTTTTTTCATGTTATTCTTTTCTGTATTGTTGAAATAAGTATCTACTTTTGATTTTAGTTTGGCATTGATTCGTATCTGGTTATCAATACTTTTGAGAACCCTAATGTGTCGTTTCTATTCAGATATTTGTCTAATTTCACTTATTTCCCTTCTGACAAACTGTGTTTTGAAGAAGCCATGTTACAGACCTTTCCCAGTGAGGCCAGGGTGTTTTAAGAGCAGGACTGTTTTTCTCTTTAACTGCTAAACCAGAGCAGGGCTTATAGAGGTCTCACTGTATGGGCAGCGGACCTCTCAATGCTCCTGTGTGCTTGTGTACTCTGCGTTTTTTCCATTTGTTGTATTAAAAGGCAGGGCGTTCTTAGACATAGGTACAGAGCTCCAGTCTTAATGTGTGTAAGTCGTACACGGGCACACGGCAAATCCTGTTTCTGAACAATGACACGCGACTGGCCAGGATGTGGATGTCACTTCCTGGGTTTGTGATGTGTTGCTCGTTGTTGTGGAAACCAAATGGCATATTGGAAAGTGCCTGCACTCTTTGACTGTGACTTTCCTTGTCCTTAGAAAAAAGTCCATCTATTAAAGAGGCCTCATCTCCAACACTGTCTGCAGCTGCAAGACTCTCGGCAATGATACACGGCAAAGAGGGAGAGTTTGCCAACGGGAAGCTGGTGGGTTCAATGGAAGTTTACCTTATGTAGCACAAAAAGATGATTTACTGTAAACTGTAAAGAACAAGCATCACACGAATGCACAGTTCCTTCAATTATGGTTAAAATCATAATTGAAATCAGGATCATAAACGATTATTTTACCCTACCTGCATTATAAAAGTGTCTTATCTCCACATTTTGATGAACAGAACTAGTTCACATGTGAGTCGCTAAGCTAATTAACTGTATTTTTACAACATTTTACAACAATTGAATACAGTAATATTTGATTTTAAATTTGATTAATGGTACATTTTGCACATTTTGACTGGTAAATGTTCACTTTCCTGTGTGTGTTCCAGGTGGATGACTTGGATATTAAGTACCACTCTCCAAATGAGCAGAGCAGACCAGGCTGGGACTCTTTCTTCGCAGCCCCCTCCACCACCGGGACCTGCTCTTACCCATCTTCACCGCCAGCTGAAGCTCGGGACCCCCAAGGGAAAAAAAAATCTCCTGCTTCTCCCTTCACTTCCTCTCCTGTGTTTCCTTCGTCCCCCCTAGCGTCCGCCTTCCACTTTTTCGAAGGAGGACACAAACGGACCTCACATACAGTTTCTCCAAGAGTAAACTACAGGGGGTACAGCTTGTCAGAAAGGACGCAAGAGCTAAGGTAAGACATATTAATTCAACTATGTACATAATAGTTTTTTAATCTTATAGCTTCACTTTACTGGTTCAGAGTAGTGTTAGATTTTATGTCTACGATTGTGTCTTGTTTGTGATTGCATGTTTCATATTCTCCTGCAGACACTGTACTTTCCCATTGCAGAACAAACAAATATTCTCTTAATTTTTCTTATTTTAAATTAATCTATAATCTACCACTTACTTTTGTTATTAAAATGTTGTAAGCTTTTATTTTTCCTATAATTCTTTAATATCTTCAATAGAAATTAAGATAAAAAAAAAAAAAGATTTAACAATATATTTTTCTTTTTTTTTTAACATTTTTTTTAATTTGAAAATGAGCTTTCATTGTTTACAGTCCAGGAAGTAACAGGAAGCTGCACACAATTGAGTTGCCGTGTTTGTTGAGAGGTGGATAAACTCTCCCTCCAGAATACAGGCGTGTTACTGCCAAAACTCAGCGCTCCTGAAAAGTTGTGCATTTACTTTTTTGGACGATTAAAAGTACTTGCATGTGTATTTAAGGATGTATTTCTGCGTTTGTATAGCCCAAGTCTTGAGTGTGATAGTGAAGAAGAGGATATCCTGGGACATTCCTACCCGATTGCATCCTTAAGGAAACAGGGAAGTCTGCGCTCGAGCTCTGGAGAAGAGAGGGACTCGTTTGACACGTCACCAGATGCAGATCGAACACAATCTGACAACAGTTCTGCCAAGGTACAGCCACATGATCTATATAATGTTCTATAATCTAGGAACTTATATCAAATTATCATGAAGGACAAAGCAAAAACATTCACCATTTAGAAAAAAGCTACCAATGAACTGCGTAGGTCAGACAAGGTTCATACTCTTATCTGTGTAGATGTAGTGACTTCAGAGAGTGCAGTGATTTACAGCAGACAATTCATCAGACAAGAAAGCAGGAAAGGAACCACTGGCTGCTTTATATTGTTTTAGTCACAATGTGAAAGTGCAGAATTCTGAAGTAAAACAGAGATTGTGAGGTTTTTTTAATGGTTACAATGATTTAGCAAAATATACAGCCTTCAGTGATATGTAATTAAGAAGTAATTATTTTAAAATGTGCTAACCAGTTCAGTCCAGATTTGGTAAAGATTGTCGTAACGTACAGGGTGGCCCAAAAGTCACTGACAGTTGAAAAAAATTCTTTTGTTTCTTAATAGTTTTCTTTTATTTTTTCAGAGCATTTAGAACGACCCTTTCCGACATTAATATGAGCAAATATAGCACTGAGGAATGAACCCTCATTGTACAGTGGTACTTTGAGTCACATGGGTCAAATTCACAAACCCAGCGGTGTTACCGTCGACATTTTAATACCAGAGATGCCCCAAGAGTAAACGCCATTAAAGGAAAACAGGGGGCAGTATGTGAATAAACCTCAGACAATAAATGACTTAAAGCGTAATATCGAGGATCAAATAAGAGCCATAAACCCGGACATGCTTTCAAATGTTATGCAAAGTGTGTTGTTTATTTTATTTATTTATTTATTATTAGTTTATTCGAATAGGGACAATGCACATTAATCAACATTTCTGTAAATGCACCAGTATTAGCTATACAGCTTGTTTCCAACTGTTGGATCAGGCTAATCAGTGCGAAACTGAAAATGGTGGACACTTAAAAACATTATTTTTAAAAAATTAGGTCATTTTTACTTCCCCTAGTTTTTGATAAGTTCAAGTGTAAGTGAACAATCATAACTGTATATATTGCCAAAAATCTCAGAAGTTTCAGTTTATCTACTGCTAAAATTGACCATTTACTGTTGTGCACAGAGCCAGTTGTTTTTAAAAAGTGTTTTTGGGGAGTATTTTGTTTTCACAGCCTCACTGTCCTGTGTATCACAAAAGTTGTGGTTTATGGGGGGAAAAAAATCAAAAGATGACTGAAAATCATCATTTGAATAAACTTTTTACAATTAATAAGATGTTCTACAACAACCATGAGTTTTATTATTATTATTTAAAATTTATTTCTGAAATGTATTTTGTTTACATTTAAATTGTGTTTTTATATAATTCTTGAATTCCACTGGTGATGTCGTCGTCTCCGTGGTGATGAGTGACATCACATAGCTATGACATCACATGGCTATGACATCACTCCTCAAAAAGTAAGGTTACTGATACCTGTCCAGTCTCAGCTCACAACTCACCTGAACGACTGACGAGAGGACGTGTTTAGCAAAGCTCCAAATATGAAATTTTTCAAGAGAAATCCAGCACCACAGGACTCCCTGGTCCAGCAGTTAATGGAACAGCTGAGACTTTCAGAGGAGAAGAACAGGAGTCTGCAGGAGGAGGTGCAGAAGGAGAGTGAGCACAGAGCCGATCTCCAGACCGCTCTCCAGGAGGTGCTAGACGCCTCCAGAGCCATCCACAAAGAGATGGACGTCAAAACGCACCACTCCAAACTTCTCACTGAAGCTTTGAGGGAGAAACTGGAGATGACAAAACTCCAGAACCAGAGTCTAGAGCAGGAGAGGACTCAGATGAACGCCCTCATCACTCTCCAAGACACAAAGATCCACAGTCTCCAGGATCAGATGGAGAGAGAGAGAGGGGAGCAGTTCACAATGGTGAAGGACGCTCTGAAGATCAGCTACGGACAGCTCAAAGTGACCACTGCCCGTCTAGAACACAAAGTAGCTCTGGTAAGAAAAGCCTAGAGGAGCAGAAGCAAGTCATGACAAAGGCTTTGGTCGAGAAGGAGCAGACGATTTCAGCTCTAAAAACTGAGCTGAAAGACGAGAGGGAGAGAAGCCAGAGTCTGCAAGACGAGGTGGACAAGCTTCAAGAGGGGATGGACCTTCTGAGGAGGTCTGCAGAGGAGGAGAAGTTCACTTTGAACGAACACGGAGGAGATGAGAAAGCAGATCTCCGCTCTTCAAACTCAAACCAGAGAAGAGCAAGAGAGAAACCAGGCCCTGCAACAAGAAGTGAGAATTCATGATGAAAACACCCAAATCATCATTAAGGAGTTTAAGGAAACTTTAGTGACTGTGGAGGTGCGAAAATCAAAACTCTCAAGCAGGAAAAACATGCTCTGAATGTGAGGTCAGAGGAGGTGAGGGTCACAGCTCAGAAGAACATGAAGGAGCTTAAGAAAGACATTTACGCTCTTCAAAATGAACTCAGAGAGGAGAAACAGAGGAGCAAAGACCTGGAGTATGGTTTCTTGAAAGTTCAGGAGGAGAAGCAAGCTCTGATGCACAAGCATAAGAGATTGTCAGAGCAAGAGAGTCGTAAAGTTGAGAAGGAGGACATGGCGGAGCTGAGAACAAAGATCCGAGTTCTCCAAATTCCCAACAAAAAGAGCAAGCCAGGACCCGAAAACTGGAATATGATCTCTCCAAGGCTAAGGAGGAGATTGTTGAGTCTGAAACGGACATGGAGGAGATGAGAGAGGAGATTTTTCTGCTCTTCAAAATCAAATGAGAGAGAGAGCAAGAGAAGAACCAGGCCCTGCAAGACAAAGTGAGGCTTCATGATGAAAACACCCAAATCATCACTAAAGAGTTTAAGGAAACTTTAGTGACTTTGGAGGTGAAAATCAAAACTCTGGAGCAGGAAAAAACATGCTCTGAATGTGAGGTCAGAGGAGGCGAGGGTCACAGCTCAGAAGAACATGAAGGAGCTTAAGAAAGACATTTATGCTCTTCAAAATGAACTCAAAGAGGAGAAACAGAGGAGCAAAGGCCTGGAGTATGGTTTCTTAAAAGTTCAGGAGGAGAAGCAAGCTCTGATGCACAAGCATAAGAGATTGTCAGAGCAAGAGAGTCGTAAGTTGAGAAGGACATGGCGGAGCTGAGAACAAAGATCCGAGTTCTTCAAAATGCTCAACAAAAAGAGCAGCCAGGACCCGCAAACTGGAATATGATCTCTCCAAGGCTAAGGAGGAGATTGTTGAGTCTGAAACAGACATGGAGGAGATGAGAGAGGAGATTTCTGCTCTTCAAAAACAAACGAGAGAGGAGCAAGAGGAGAGAACCAGGTCCTGCAAGAAGAACTGAGGCTTCAAGATGAAAATACCCAAATCATCACTAAGGAGTTTGAGGAAACTTTAGCAACACTGGAGACAAAAATCAAAACTCTGGAGCAGGAAAAACAAGCTCTGAAGGTCCAGTGTGAGACGTCCGCAGAGGAGGCTAAAGTTCTGGAGAAAAACATGTCCAATGTTCAGACTGAAAGCCGAAAGATCCACACCAGGCGCACCAAGATCATCCTCAACAATTAAAACCGACACTCCCAACCAGCCTCCAAACACACTTTAACTGCATTGAAAAAAAAAAAAAAAAAAAAAAAAAAAAAAAAAAATTTAATGATGTTTTATGTGGTGCTTTATACTTCATAATGTTGGTGTTATTGTTAAAGGAAATGTATTGGTTTGGTTACATTTATTTCAAACATCACGACAATGATAAAAAAAAAAAAAATCACATATTGGTTCATTAAGTATCTTCAGAACAATGGCTTGAAAAGGAGGAAACCTTCTGTGGACCCACCTCCTTTTCTATACTTCAGTTTGATCATGACAAAACTGGACACGAGTGGAGAAGATGGAGGTGGTGGAGGTTTGTCAGATAAAGAGGCTTTTTAGTTATCTCTACCTCACTGTGCTAATGCTTAGTTACTGCTACTGACTAAAACGTAAAATACAAAACAAATTAAAACTGATAAAGGGTCCTCACACGCTTCAAGGTTTGTATTTCAAAAAAAGTCAAATTCACACCTATTATGTCCAGGTCCATGAAATACACAAATGCCACATAGGGTCCGTCTAGATTCAACGATGTGTGAAAAAGTTACAGGGATTTTTATACTTTCAAAATGTCCGCTTCGTTAAGAGCTCGTTATGACCACACCCTGAGACTTAGGTACATTCTTTGAACAACTTTTGATCCCAGATAAGTCCTGATGATGTTGCCTCAGTTTGGAGTCTGTCAGATAAAAACCTCAGGAGAAGTTCAAGTCCAAAGCTGGATTTGACATATCAGCAGAATTGCGAGGTGTTTTTGGACAACACTGGCCAGAAAATCATCTTCTCACACAGTTTATTGTCCAAACTGGCTCCGATATCCAATACCAGTATCGCATTGGTGCATCCTGTCACTTTAAGGCTCTCAGAAATCCAGCTATTCAGATAAATATAGCAGCTATACTCTGACCCAGTATGAGTAAACCTAAATAGTTTTTTTATGTCTTGAACTTTTTATTTTCAAATAAACAAAATACAGCAGTTTCACATCAGGTCAGACTCAGATCACAGATAAGCACCATGATACATGAACATAGCACAGATGTAAAATCAGCATTAGACGTAAGAAGTAGCCCAAAAGTCACTGACAGTTGAAAAAAATTAATAACTCTTTTGTTTCCAAATATTTTAATTTTATTTTTTCAGAGTATTTAGAACGACCCTTCCGACATTAATCTGAGCAAATACAGCACCGAAGAACAAACCCTCATTGTACAGTGTTACTTTGAGTCACATGGGTCAAATTCACAAACCCAACGGTGTTACCGTCGACATTTTAATACCAGAGATGCCCCAAGCGTAAATGCCATTAAAGGAATAATAAGTGTTTTTCAAAAACAGGGGGCAGTATGTGAATAAACCTCAGACAATAAATGACTTAAAGCGTAATATCGAGGATAAAATAAGAGCCATCAACCCGGACATGCTTTCAAATGTTATGCAAAGTGTGTTGGCTCGGGCTAATCAGTGCGTAACTGAAAATGGTGGACACTTAAAAACATTATTTTCAAAAATTAGGTCATTTTTTACTTCCCCTAGTTTTTGATAAGTTCAAGTGTAAGTGAACAATCATAACTGTATATATTGCCAAAAATCTCGGACGGTTCAGTTTATCTACTGCTAAAATTGACCATTTACTGTTGTGCACAGAGACAGTTGTTTTTAAAAACTGTTTTGGGGGATTATTTTTTTGTTTTCACAGCCTCACTGTCCTGTGTATCACAAAAGTTGTGGTTTATGGGGGGGAAAAAATCTAAAGATGACTGAAAATCATCATTTAAATAAACTTTTTACAATTAATAAGATGTTCTACAACAACCATGAGTTTTATTATTATTATTTAAAAAGTATCTCTGAAATGTATTTTGTTTACATTTAAATTGTGTTTTTATATAATTCTTGAATTCCACTGGTGATGTCGTCGTCTCCGTGGTGATGAGTGACATCACATAGCTATGACATCACGTGGCTATGACATCACTCCTCAAAAAGTAAGGTTACTGATACCTGTCCAGTCTCAGCTCACAACTCACCTGAACGACTGACGAGAGGACGTGTTTAGCAAAGCTCCAAATATGAAATTTTTCAAGAGAAATCCAGCACCACAGGACTCCCTGGTCCAGCAGTTAATGGAACAGCTGAGACTTTCAGAGGAGAAGAACAGGAGTCTGCAGGAGGAGGTGCAGAAGGAGAGTGAGCACAGAGCCGATCTCCAGATCGCTCTCCAGGAGGTGCTAGACACCTCCAGAGCCATCCACAAAGAGATGGACGTCAAAATGCACGACTCCAAACTTCTCACTGAAGCTTTGAGGGAGAAACTGGAGACGACAAAACTCCAGAACCAGAGTCTAGAGCAGGAGAGGACTCAGATGAACGCCCTCATCACTCTCCAAGACACAAAGATCCACAGTCTCCAGGATCAGATGGAGAGAGAGAGGGAGCAGTTCACAATGGTGAAGGACGCTCTGAAGATCAGCTATGGACAGCTCAAAGTGACCACTGCCCGTCTAGAACACAAAGTAGCCTCTGGTAAGAAAAGCCTAGAGGAGCAGAAGCAAGTCATGACAAAGGCTTTGGTCGAGAAGGAGCAGACGATTTCAGCTCTAAAAACTGAGCTGAAAGACGAGAGGGAGAGAAGCCAGAGTCTGCAAGACGAGGTGGACAAGCTTCAAGAGGGGATGGACCTTCTGAGGAGGTCTGCAGAGGAGGAGAAGGTTCACTTTGAAATGAACACGGAGGAGATGAGAAAGCAGATCTCAGCTCTTCAAAATCAAACCAGAGAAGAGCAAGAGAGAAACCAGGCCCTGCAACAAGAAGTGAGGCTTCATGATGAAAACACCCAAATCATCATTAAGGAGTTTAAGGAAACTTTAGTGACTGTGGAGGTGAAAATCGAAACTTCCAAGCAGGAAAAACATGCTCTGAATGTGAGGTCAGAGGAGGTGAGGGTCACAGCTCAGAAGAACATGGCGGAGCTTAAGAAAGACATTTACGCTCTTCAAAATGAACTCAAAGAGGAGAAACAGAGGAGCAAAGACCTGGAGTATGGTTTCTTGAAAGTTCAGGAGGAGAAGCAAGCTCTGATGCACAAGCATAAGAGATTGTCAGAGCAAGAGAGTCGTAAAGTTGAGAAGGACATGGCAGAACTGAGAACAAAGATCCGAGTTCTTCAAAATGCTCAACAAAAAGAGCAAGCCAGGACCCGCAAACTGGAATATGATCTCTCCAAGGCTAAGGAGGAGATTGTTGAGTCTGAAACGGACATGGAGGAGATGAGAGAGGAGATTTCTGCTCTTCAAAAACAAACGAGAGAGGAGCAAGAGGAGAACCAGGTCCTGCAAGAAGAACTGAGGCTTCAAGATGAAAACACCCAAATCATCACTAAGGAGTTTGAGGAAACTTTAGCAACACTGGAGACAAAAATCAAAACTCTGGAGCAGGAAAAACAAGCTCTGAAGGTCCAGTGTGAGACGTCCGCAGAGGAGGCTAAAGTTCTGGAGAAAAACATGTCCAATGTTCAGACTGAGAGCCGAAAGATCCACACCAGGCGCACCAAGATCATCCTCAACAATTAAACCCGACACTCCCAACACCAGCCTCCAAACACACTTTAACTGCATTGAAAAAATTAAAAAAAATTAAAAAATTTAATGATGTTTTATGTGGTGCTTTATACTTCATAATGTTGGTGTTATTGTTAAAGGAAATGTATTGGTTTGGTTACATTTATTTCAAACATCACGACAGTGATAAAAAAAAAAAAAAAACACATATTGGTTCATTAAGTATCTTCAGAACAATGGCTTGAAAAGGAGGAAACCTTATGTGGACCCACCTCCTTTTCTATACCTCAGTTTGATCATGACAAAACTGGACACGAGTGGAGAAGATGGAGGAGGTGGAGGTTTGTCAGATAAAGAGGCTTTTTAGTTATCGCTACCTCACTGTGCTAATGCTTAGTTACAGCTACTTACTAAAACGTAAAATACAAAACAAATTAAAACTGATAAAGGGTCCTCACACGGTTCAAGGATTGTATTTAAAAAAAAGTCAAATTCACACCTATTATGTCCAGGTCCATGAAATACACAAATGCCACATAGGGTCCGTCTAGATTCAACGATGTGTGAAAAAGTTACAGGGATTTTTATACTTTCAAAATGTCCGCTTCGTTAAGAGCTCGTTATGACCACACCCTGAGACTTAGGTACATTCTTTGAACAACTTTTGATCCCAGATAAGTCCTGATGATGTTGCCTCAGTTTGGAGTCTGTCAGATAAAAACCTCAGGAGAAGTTCAAGTCCAAAGCTGGATTTGACATATCAGCAGAATTACGAGGTGTTTTTGGACAACATTGGCCAGAAAATCATCTTCTCACACAGTTTATTGTCCAAACTGGCTCCAATATCCAATACCAGTATCGCATTGGTGCATCCTGTCACTTTAAGGCTCTCAGAAATCCAGCTATTCAAATAAATATAGCAGCTATACTCTGACCCAGTATGAGTAAACCTAAATAGTTTTTTTATGTCTTGAACTTTTTATTTTCAAATAAACGAAATACAGCAGTTTCACATCAGGTCAGACTCAGATCACAGATAAGCACCATGATACATGAACATAGCACAGATGTAAAATCAGCATTAGACGTAAGAAGTAGCCCAAAAGTCACTGACAGTTGAAAAAAAATTAATAACTTTTGTTTCCAAATATTTTAATTTTATTTTTTCAGAGCATTTAGAACAACCCTTCCGACATTAATCTGAGCAAATACAGCACCGAGGAACGAACCCTCATTGTACAGTGGTACTTTGAGTCACATGGGTCAAATTCACAAACCCAACGGTGTTACCGTCGACATTTTAATACCAGAGATGCCCCAAGCGTAAATGCCATTAAAGGAATAATAAGTGTTTTTCAAAAACAGGGGGCAGTATGTGAATAAACCTCAGACAATAAATGACTTAAAGCGTAATATCGAGGATAAAATAAGAGCCATCAACCCGGACATGCTTTCAAATGTTATGCAAAGTGTGTTGGCTCGGGCTAATCAGTGCGTAACTGAAAATGGTGGACACTTAAAAACATTATTTTCAAAAATTAGGTCATTTTTTACTTCCCCTAGTTTTTGATAAGTTCAAGTGTAAGTGAACAATCATAACTGTATATATTGCCAAAAATCTCGGACGGTTCAGTTTATCTACTGCTAAAATTGACCATTTACTGTTGTGCACAGAGACAGTTGTTTTTAAAAAACTGTTTTGGGGGATTATTTTTGTTTTCACAGCCTCACTGTCCTGTGTACCACAAAAGTTGTGGTTTGGGGGGGGGGAAAAAATCTAAAGATGACTGAAAATCATCATTTAAATAAACTTTTTACAATTAATAAGATGTTCTACAACAACCATGAGTTTTATTATTATTATTTAAAAAGTATCTCTGAAATGTATTTTGTTTACATTTAAATTGTGTTTTTATATATAATTCTTGAATTCCACTGGTGATGTCGTCGTCTCCGTGGTGATGAGTGACATCACATAGCTATGACATCACGTGGCTATGACATCACTCCTCAAAAAGTAAGGTTACTGATACCTGTCCAGTCTCAGCTCACAACTCACCTGAAACGACTGACGAGAGGACGTGTTTAGCAAAGCTCCAAATATGAAATTTTTCAAGAGAAATCCAGCACCACAGGACTCCCTGGTCCAGCAGTTAATGGAACAGCTGAGACTTTCAGAGGAGAAGAACAGGAGTCTGCAGGAGGAGGTGCAGAAGGAGAGTGAGCACAGAGCCGATCTCCAGATCGCTCTCCAGGAGGTGCTAGACACCTCCAGAGCCATCCACAAAGAGATGGACGTCAAAATGCACACGACTCCAAACTTCTCACTGAAGCTTTGAGGGAGAAACTGGAGACGACGACAAAACTCCAGAACCAGAGTCTAGAGCAGGAGAGGACTCAGATGAACGCCCTCATCGCTCTCCAAGACACACAAAGATCCACAGTCTCCAGGATCAGATGGAGAGAGAGAGGGAGCAGTTCACAATGGTGAAGGACGCTCTGAAGATCAGCTATGGACAGCTCAAAGTGACCACTGCCCGTCTAGAACACAAAGTAGCCTCTGGTAAGAAAAGCCTAGAGGAGCAGAAGCAAGTCATGACAAAGGCTTTGGTCGAGAAGGAGCAGACGATTTCAGCTCTAAAAACTGAGCTGAAAGACGAGAGGGAGAGAAGCCAGAGTCTGCAAGACGAGGTGGACAAGCTTCAGAGGGGATGGACCTTCTGAGGAGGTCTGCAGAGGAGGAGAAGGTTCACTTTGAAATGAACACGGAGGAGATGAGAAAGCAGATCTCAGCTCTTTTCAAATCAAACCAGAGAAGAGCAAGAGAGAAACCAGGCCCTGCAACAAGAAGTGAGGCTTCATGATGAAAACACCCAAATCATCATTAAGGAGTTTAAGGAAACTTTAGTGACTGTGGAGGCGAAAATCGAAACTTCCAAGCAGGAAAAACATGCTCTGAATGTGAGGTCAGAGGAGGTGAGGGTCACAGCTCAGAAGAACATGGCGGAGCTTAAGAAAGACATTTACGCTCTTCAAAATGAACTCAAAGAGGAGAAACAGAGGAGCAAAGGCCTGGAGTATGGTTTCTTGAAGGTTCAGGAAGAGAAGCAAGCTCTGATGCACAAGCATAAGAGATTGTCAGAGCAAGAGAGTCGTAAAGTTGAGAAGGACATGGCGGAGCTGAGAACAAAGATCCGAGTTCTCCAAAATTCCCAACAAAAAGAGCAAGCCAGGACCCGCAAACTGGAATATGATCTCTCCAAGGCAAAGGAGGAGATTGTTGAGTCTGAAACGGACATGGAGGAGATGAGAGAGGAGATTTCTGCTCTTCAAAATCAAATGAGAGAGGAGCAAGAGAAGAACCAGGCCCTGCAAGACAAAGTGAGGCTTCATGATGAAAACACCCAAATCATCACTAAGGAGTTTAATGAAACTTTAGTGACTTTGGAGGTGAAAATCAAAACTCTGGAGCAGGAAAAACATGCTCTGAATGTGAAGTCAGAGGAGGTGAGGGTCACAGCTCAGAAGAACATGAAGGAGCTTAAGAAAGACATTTACGCTCTTAAAAATGAACTCAAAGAGGAGAAACAGAGGAGCAAAGGCCTGGAGTATGGTTTCTTGAAAGTTCAGGAGGAGAAGCAAGCTCTGATGCACAAGCATAAGAGATTGTCAGAGCAAGAGAGTCGTAAAGTTGAGAAGGACATGGCAGAACTGAGAACAAAGATCCGAGTTCTTCAAAATGCTCAACAAAAAGAGCAAGCAGGACCCGCAAACTGGAATATGATCTCTCCAAGGCTAAGGAAGAGATTGTTGAGTCTGAAACAGACATGGAGGAGATGAGAGAGAGGAGATTTCTGCTCTTCAAAAACAAAAGAGAGAGGAGCAAGAGGAGAACCAGGTCCTGCAAAAAGAACTGAGGCTTCAAGATGAAAACACCCAAATCATCACTAAAGAGTTTAATGAAACTTTAGCAACACTGGAGACAAAAAATCAAAACTCTGGAGCAGGAAAAACAAGCTCTGAAGGTCCAGTGTGAGACGTCCGCAGAGGAGGCCAAAGTTCTGGAGAAAAACATGTCCAATGTTCAGACTGAGAGCCGAAAGATCCACACCAGGCGCACCAAGATCATCCTCAACAATTAAACCCGACACTCCCAACACCAGCCTCCAAACACACTTTAACTGCATTGAAAAAAAAATAAAAATTAAAAAAATTAATGATGTTTTATGTGGTGCTTTATACTTCATAATGTTGGTGTTATTGTTAAAGGAAATGTATTGGTTTGGTTACATTATTTCAAACATCACGACAATGAAAAAAAAAAAAAAATACATATTGGTTCATTAAGTATCTTCAGAACAATGGCTTGAAAAGGAGGAACCTTATGTGGACCCACCTCCTTTTCTATACCTCAGTTTGATCATGACAAAACTGGACACGAGTGGAGAAGATGGAGGAGGTGGAGGTTTGTCAGATAAAGAGGCTTTTTAGTTATCTCTACCTCACTGTGCTAATGCTTAGTTACAGCTACTTACTAAAACGTAAAATACAAAACAAATTAAAACTGATAAAGGGTCCTCACACGGTTCAAGGTTTGTATTTAAAAAAAAGTCAAATTCACACCTATTATGTCCAGGTCCATGAAATACACAAATGCCACATAGGGTCCATCTAGATTCAACGATGTGTGAAAAAGTTACAGGGATTTTTATACTTTCAAAATGTCCGCTTCGTTAAGAGCTCGTTATGACCACACCCTGAGACTTAGGTCCATTCTTTGAACAACTTTTGATCCCAGATAAGTCCTGATGATGTTGCCTCAGTTTGGAGTCTGTCGGATAAAAACCTCAGGAGAAGTTCAAGTCCAAAGCTGGATTTGACATATCAGCAGAATTACGAGGTGTTTTTGGACAACACTGGCCAGAAAATCATCTTCTCACACAGTTTATTGTCCAAACTGGCTCCGATATCCAATACCAGTATCGCATTGGTGCATCCTGTCACTTTAAACACTGCTCTCAGAAATCCAGCTATTCAGATAAATATAGCAGCTATACTCTGACCCAGTATGAGTAAACCTAAATATATTTTTTATGTGTCTTGAACTTTTTTATTTTCAAATAAACAAAATACAGCAGGTCAGGTCAGGTCAGACTCAGATCACAGATAAGCACCATGATACATGAACATAGCACAGATGTAAAATCAGCATTAGAACGTAGAAGTAGCCCAAAAGTCACTGACAGTTGAAAAAAATTAATAACTCTTTTGTTTCCAAATATTTTTATTTTATTTTTTCAGAGCATTTAGAAAAACCCTTCCGACAATAATCTGAATAAATACAGCACCGAAGAACAAACCCTCATTGTACAGTGGTACTTTGAGTCACATGGGTCAAATTCACAAACCCAGCGGTGTTACCGTCAACATTTTAATACCAGAGATGCCCCAAGAGTAAATGCCATTAAAGGAATAATAAGTGTTTTTCAAAGACAGGGGGCAGTATGTGATCTCCGCAGACCTGACTAGTCCTGATTTCTTCCTGTGGGGCTGTCTTAAAGAAAAGGTGTTTGTGAATAAGTTCTTTATTGTCTGAGGTTTAAAATGTAATATCGAGAATCAAATAAGAGCCATAAGCCCAGAAATGCTTTAAATGTTATGTAAAGTGTGTTGGATCAGGTGGACACTTAAAAAAACATTATTTTCTAAAAATTAGGTCATTTTTACTTTCCTTAGTTTAAGTAGTGATTAGTTCAAGTGTAAGTGAATGATTATAACCGTATATATTGCCAAAATCTTGTTAGGTTCAATTTACCTACTGCTAAAATTTGGTGAGTATAACTTAAGAATTATAGGAGCTACTGAAGATTTAAAAGTGTCAGTGACTTGTGGGCCACCCTTTAGAATAGTTCACTTCATATTTCATTATTTATTTGCTTATGGGGTTAGACTGACAGAAGCAAATCTGCCAATGTGGCCCTCTGACCAGTGACCACCACCAAATACTCCGTCCCACACCACATTCTTACTTCGTCGGGTGTCTTTCTCCAGGCCTCAATGACCGTATACAGTGTGACTTATGTGTGCTCTTCTTCAGGGTCCAGAGGAGGCTGAGGTTCGCCTGCGCTCGTACTCATACTCCTCCCCCAAAGCCAAACCATCACGGCCGCTGCTAAACAGAGACGCTACCATCTCTGACCCCACAGAAGGTGAGTGACCTTTGATCCCTGGCTGCTGACCTCCCTGTTTTTAAGGTGTAGATAATCTGACCCATTAGCTCCACATAAAGCAGACAGGCAGCTGCTGTAAAGCGGTTTCACATATGCCTCCTTCTGCATTATGTTGAGTTGTGTGAGGACATGTGTTTTTTGTGTAGATGGCAGCAGCGGCCGCTCTCTGCTGCAGGCATTATCTCTGTCTAAATCTTTATCTCGCCTCAACCAAGTTAGTAAGTACAAGCTGGGTATCCTGCAAGAGGTGTATTGTTGTATTATTGGTAAACTGTGTACTGTGCAGCCTTGATTCTGTGGTTGTCTTTGGAGTGGTACAGTTTGACAAATGAAGGTGTGGGTGCTCTCGACCTTTTAACTTTCTGAGCTGACTTTATTTTCAAACTTTTCAAACTATGGGGGTAAGCTCTCACACGTTTTTTTACTTCTGCTTACTCCTTTCGAGCACTGTGAAAAAAAATGTGGATGTACAATGTTTTGTCTGAACTGGCTTTGATATTATTATGCTCAAATAACCACCATTCATTCATTCATTCAGAAAAACTGTGTATTATTGTCAATCTATTAATTGTATAATAACAAATTACCCTGGAGTTTTGGGAATGAATTCAGCTTTATGTCTTTTAAGACACGGGTGTTCCTCCTCAATCACCGTGGCTCTGTTTTCCTCCCTGTAAAACATTTTATCATGTTGTAGTTTTAAATCATTTGTCTAAACTTGTCTTATTCTTATGTGGATATGTGTTTAACCCTTTGATCTTCTTAATATTTCAGAGCAGAGGGCATTCAGCCTGACTGAAACTCCCTCCAGAGAGAAAAGGTTAGTCTGCATGTCTGTATTTGTGAGTCTATTGTCTTTGAGTGTTGTATTTGTGGCCAGGGTCTGAGAGGACAGTGGAGTACAGTAGTTTATTGTTGAATTCTCTGTTAGTTATGTACAGAGCACACAATATAAGCACAGAGAAAACCTCCCATTTCATCTCCATTTCAACCTAACGAGCTACGCTAATGCTTTTTTGGATTGAGTCTTATTAATGCTGCTTTATGAAATATTTTCCAATGTAATTTTCTATAACTACATTATACTTGACAACAACATCATGTTTCTGTTGCACACAAACATGTTGAGAACTGAACTCCTCTGTGTTTGGGGGATACGTGTGGTACAGTCCTGTCTCTCTAAGTTAAAACAACATGGTGGTCTGAGGTATGTCATGTCCGTGCAGGATACTGGGTTTCCGTAAACGGGCCCAGTCAGCTGAGGAGGAGAGCAGCGCATCGCTCCAACACCTCACCCTCACAGAGTTCCTCAAAGAGTATGTGCTGTGCCAGAAGCTTCAGCCTGCATTTCTGTTTCACCTCTCTAACTCCAGTGTGAAAAGACTTTGCATCCGCAGGGTTTCAGATGACATCACAACATTATATAGGCCAATAATAATATTTCATACAGATATATTGTTAAAATGCAGATTTTTGCTGTTATACAGTGACTCCCTGGGTCTATTCAGTAATAAAAATGATTAAGTTCAACATTTGTACTTTTATCTTTTGGATATTTCAAGGCAAAGTGCAGTGTTATCAATAGGAAAAACTGGCTCTTGCCCCCATCTGGGAGTATGATATCATCACATTCTTGAATCTGAAAACAAATAATTCATGAGTTTCAGGCATAAGGATTCCTTCCTGATTGGAGGATTTGGCTTTAGACTTGGTTGTTATAGCAATAATGCAACCGAAAAATTAAAATCAAAATATTATGACATTGGCATTGACTATAAAAGCACTTTGTGAAGCTATTACTGACTCCGGGACAATGAAGTTTTTGTGGATAGTTCAAATAATTACATATATATATTAACAATAAACCAGGTCCAGAAATCTGCATTTTGACAGTTAAACAGCAAAGTCCTCTACAGAATCACCTCCAGCTCCATTTTAAACCATCAGGTTTGACTCTATAATGTTGTGATGTCACCCGCTGTTAACTGCATCTCATATCAGCCCTGTTTATTTGATAACTATAAGCACAATTTGATGAGGAGAAATTTAACACGTGGTTCATGTTTCTTGTATGTTCCTGTATGTCTTTTCTATATGTCTTGACTCTTTAACCCACAGTGATGTGAAGTGTTGATATGTTAATAATTTGTGCCTTGCCAAGGTCATACCATAAATAGTAACCACTAGAGTCTCTCGTCACTTCAGGCATGTTGAGCATGAGTAATTGTTAAAAGAGGGATCCACAAATATGCATTATTACACTGAAGCATGTCTATAGTTTAACCTTTGCATAGAAAAACAGACTAAAATAAAACAACAATGTTCTTTTTCACTGTAGTAATAATCTTGTGCATGTTTGTACAGTTTTGGTCCTTAAAACAACACTATTGTATGATGAATTATGAAAGATGTACTACTGTATTTTGTGTTTTTACATTTAAACAGGATTGAGGACGAGGAGTGGGACAGATACATAATTCCCTCTAAAGCTGAATCAGAGAAGTACAAAGTCAGTCGTACGTTCAGTTTCCTCAAGAGCAGAATGACCAGCACACGCAGCAAAACCAAGGTGAGCTCACTCTGACATACAGTATTAAAGCCACTATTATCTCCTAATTAAAGCTCGTATTTTCTCAGCTTTTAGCCCTGTTATAATGTTGTAACTTCATTAAAAACATACCTGGAGACCTGTTTTGTTTCACTCACACACGCTTGAGTCACTCTTTATTATTAGTCCGTCTACGTCGCCAAAGTTTTCAAGTTAACAGCTACCACCTACCTAGAGATTGGCAACTCCAGGGCTGAAATTATCCAAATTGAAGGTGTATGAAGTCCCTGTATTACCAGAAGAACTCTCAAACAGAAATACGCAGAGTTTGTGTGTTAAATGAGGAATATCTGGACAAAACTGGACACTTTTATATCACCTTAATAAGTCATGTTTGCACTCTTGTTCTGATGTAGATGAAGTAGTATATATTTACCTCTCTAAGTCTGTTTAATTTATTTTTAAGCATATCTTTTTTAACTTTATGCATGCCCTTATTTGTACTTATAATAGCTAAATTTCTTCTTTTTGATATTATTGGTATCCAGTGTTTTATGTTGCACTTTATCACCGAGGAAAGTTCCTAGTTTGTGAGTTGTGTTCACTGACAATGGCAATAAAAGTCTTCTGATTCTGATTCTGATTCTGATTCGGAAACACCATTAGAACATAGAGCTGATATGGCCTCATCGGTTTCCTCTTTACATGCACACCGAAATCTGTTTATCATCTGATTTCTGGACCTTTAAGATTATGTAACTGACTTGCAAACAGCGCAATCTGATGTGAGTAATCAGAGGGATAACTGTAATAGCCTTGTAACTCCAAAAATATGATAATTAGTGCATAGGCAACCACAACCACTGTGTAATTATCAAAATTACATTGTTATTTCGTGTGCTTAAAGGTGAACGAAGCAGCTTTTCTGGTTGGGATCTCCTGGTTGTTATTACTTTCTCTTGATTGCTCCACAGTATAACATTACATCTGTCTATCTTGCATTTTTTTTTAAATTACATGCACTTTTATTGCTCGGAAATGCCTGGAAAAACGTGTATTCTTTCTGTGTGAGCGGGGTTGCCTCTCCACGGATCAGATGCATAACTTGGCATGGTGGAGTCTGTCCTTGTTGCCATAGAAATAGATATTTTTATGTCATATTGTGGGACATCCAGGTAAAGTAATAACACCCGTGGAGGTAAGCAGATGGCAGGAGCGTGATCAGAAAAGTTGCACCTCAAAATGCTTAAAATATTCAATTAAGACTTTTCTCGTTTGTTTTATGGTGTCTGTTTTGTTCTATAAAAAGTAATCTATATATAATTTGGACGTTATTAGGTTTCGAGGGGCACGGGTCTTCATTCACCTCTCAACTACAGTGAACTCTTACACCAGGGAGCCACTGTGTGAACATTGACAGTGCCTTTATTTGGTGAAGAGGAAAATTCTCCCACTTTAGTTCTTAGCAACAGGACACTGCAAAAATATTCTTACATAATGCACCGACCCCCTGCACTGCACGACGAACCTAACCACATTCCGCGGTATACTCCCCACTTTGAAACACGTGTGCATCCATTTGTTTTCACATACGAATAAGCCATCTGATGCACATGGCTGGAGAAAAAAAACAAACGTGCACTTCAAGAATTCCCTGTTAACTTCACAACGAAAATAAACAACCTCCCGTGCATGATTCCCCCAACAGCCCCTCGAAGATAATGAATCAACCAGCTCTTAGTCTTAGTTTAGTCTTTATTTGACAAGACAGTATACAGAGACATTAAGCTCATAGAAAACCAACATCCAACACCAGATTGTAGCTAAATAGCGTGTTACATCTGCAGTTCTGATGTACTGAACTAAATTATACACCCAATCAACAACTCACACTACATCCCACATGCACAAAACAACCACACATCTCAATAATGAAGTAGCTCCTTAACAAAGCAAACAATTTAGACCAACAGTGTCCAAAGTGGGGCCCCAGGGGTCTGATTTGGCCCTTGAAGATGCACTGAGATTTGTAATAAGTATCTATTTTGAATCAATTTTGCACAGAAGAGACAGAAGATAGACAGGATAAAGAGCCAGAACAGTCTATCTCCCGAAAAAGCGCAATAATTGAAGACCATTTTAAAAGAATGCGTTTTTACAGATCCTAAAGATTTTTGCAGACACATACTGACTTTTTACATGGGAAGCATTAATAGGTTCAGCCCTCGACGACTCATCCATCAATAGAGACGTTAAGTAACATTTTAGGGCTCTATGGGGCTTTTTATTGTTTGTACTTTTATTGGTGTACAAATTATTATAACATATTTAACTAATTATAGAAACTACTTAAGTGTTCATTTCAGCTCATGTTTTATTTTGTAAAATGATTCACTAATTATTTTATTCATTATTCATTATTATTTATTTTATCATCATTTATTTTATTTTATTTATTTATTTGTTTAGTAGTCAACCAGTCTGAGTCCATTGTACACTGACATTTGTTAAACACATTTTGAATCAGATAACAATCCAATCATTAAAATACGATTATTTTTATTTTCTACTCATCATCATTAATTATTAATCGTTGCAGCTCGATTACTTACTGAGATGATCCTGCTCGGGGGTTATCATGGGAGGTTGTGGTCTTCTATATATTATTATTTATTTGTTATTTTGATGTTTTAGGTCAAAGTTAAAGAAGTCAAAGAGATGAAAGACAAAGGGACAGTAGCCAGTGGACACCAGTTTGCCCCCATGTCCCCGTCTGGCTCTGCGCTCTGTGTGGCCTGTGATAAGTTTGTTTCTGGGAAGGAGCTGCTGCATTGCTCCAGTAAGTACGAGACTGTCAAGGCGCTTGTTTTATGTGTTATGGTCTTTAACTGTGTACATTTGTTGAAAAATCCTCTCGTACACATTGCTGCGATGTGTTGTTATACTAATGTGCATGTTGTCATTGTTCTTCCTCCATTTACTGTGAGAAATACAACAGCACTTTGCACTTTGAGAGATGTGCTAATGTTGTTAATGTTGTTTATTATGGGATAACCGTGTTCCCGTCTGTTTTGTGCCTGCAGACTGTTTCCTGAAGGTTCATAAGAGCTGCCGTGAGTCTGCCGCAGCCTGTGTAAAGGTGACCATAAACCCCCCATTCATCATTTTGAGTTAACATAAATACACTTCAATTATTATACAAAATAAACAGGCAAAGTCTTATTATTATAAACTTGGGTCTCTGAAATGAACAGACAGGAGTTGTGCATAACATTAATTTGTTTCAGGCTTGTATTGCCAATAGCAGGTCAATGTAACATTAAGCTGTAATATATGTTTTGTGTTCTCGCTACTATGACAAAGACAAAATGTGCATTTGCTTAATCTGTTACTTTCATGAAATATGACTTTTTTCTCAATGCTTATTATGTTTGTACCTAAAATGATGTTTACTGCAGACTTGTCCTCAATGATTTACATATTACTGTTGTTTATTTTCAGAAACAGTCAGAGAAGAATGCACTGCTGATGAAAAGCAAGACCCTGTCTCTCCCACTGAGTGAGTCTCATTAGCTGCATTACACTGTGTCCGTTTACTCATTTTGAGAATGTCCTCCCCCAGTTTCACTTTATCCATGCTTCAGCTGTACGTACTCTCCCTATAGAACCCGAACTTTAGACTAGTAAACCATTACTACAGCCATACCCCAACTGTGTTTTCCCTCCTCAGTCAAGTTACTTTTTAATCTGTCTTAGTGGGAGACCAAGCCTGGGTTTTGTTTGTTAATGAGTAATCTGCTCAGGGTTCAAATATTTAATTTTGAAGTTATGTAATATTGGATAATTATGACACATCTTTGTACTTTTAAAACTTATTTTCCTTCATTTAATGTTGTTCTAGATGCAAACAAAGACTCTGTGTCCCTGTTCTCTCCCTCCTCAATTTCAACAACTGCTAAAGACAAAAGAGAAACGGTGGCTCCACTCTCCAAAAGCATGTCTATCTCCATCGACAGCAGGTAAGACGTCTGTTTGTTAATTACAGCTTGTTAGAAAAGCACAATGATGGCACAGCAGGCCAGGACGAAACTTATGATGAAGCAATAAAACACAAAATTCAACTTTGTGAGAATTGGGATGTTTTAGTACACTGGGTTATTATAGGTAGAAATCTGAGCACTCTTTTTTACTGATTTTGACAGACAGCTTAATGATAAGTCTCTGGTGGAAGATGAGAGTTCTCAGTCGCCTGGTGCCAGCTCTTCAGTGACGGATGAAGGAGCATCTGTGACTCCTCTGTCCACTGACCAGTTACTAGTCATCACACAAGGTAAGAACAAACAAAACTTACACACAAAGTTAAAGAAAAGTTAAGAATGAAACTGAGAAAATGTGTTTATGCTGCAGATGGTTTGGGCTCTTTATTAGGTGACTTGTCAGAGGACCAGCTCGGGCTCGATGCAGAGTCTTGGAGTCTTGCTGTGAGCCCAGATTTCTGTCGACAACATGAGCGATTTACTGTAAAACGGCAGGATGTCATTTATGGTGAGACAGTTATCAGACTCTTATTTTATCATTGTTCCACTTACAGCTTGTGGCGCCTAATAGAGCAGTTATGTTATTTATTAAAACTCCATATTAGGCAAAGTGGTTGATGTCGTTTTTGTGTGTAGAGTTGCTCCAGACTGAGTTGCATCACATCCAGACGCTGACGGTGATGTCGGAGGTGTTTAGGAGAGGCATGCTGGAGGAGCTGCAGCTGGACCTGGACTGTGTGGCGCGCGTGTTCCCCTGCCTCGACCCCCTCATCCACTTCCACAAGAATCTGTTTGGAGCTCTGCAGGAACGCAGGCAGGCCTCAGCCAAACCACACCAACCACACAATTACCTCATTCACAATATCGGGGATATTCTCCTTCAGCAGGTTAGTAAAGGCACATTTGCGCATGGACATTAAAATACACAACTCCTTTTGTGATGTGTTTGCTGTTTGCTTTGCTCAGTTCTCAGATGAAAATGCTGAGAAGATGAAGCAGACGTACGGAGAGTTCTGCAGCCACCACAAGGAGGCAGTCAACATTTTCAAAGATCTGCAACAACAAAACAAGAAACTCCAAAACTTTGTGAAGGTAAAGGTTTGAGAAACCTATTGCTTAAAGAAAAATAAACATAATTGTTCATTAAATATGAATATGCAATTGTATTATTTTTATTTTGTATTTTACCATCACAGCAACAGAGCAACAACATCCTGGTCAAAAGGAGAGAGGTGCCAGAGTTCATCTTGTTGGTCACACAGCGCATTACAAAATACCCAGTTCTACTGGAAAGGATTTTACAGTACACCAAACGTAAGTAATGGTCACAAATACTACACGACTTGTTAGCTGGTAATTTAGTGTATAATTTAATGTTTCTTTGTTTTATCACTGTAGAGGGAAGTCAGGAGTACCAGGACTTGTCAAGTGCACTTGTTCATATTCGAGATATCATCTCAGCCGTGGACATGACAGTGAATAAATATGAGAAGAGTCAAGAGCTGCAGGAAGTGCTTAACCGGCTCGAGAACAAAAGCATAGCCAAGCTGAAGAATGGCAAAGTATTTTCCAAGCAGGATCTCTGTAGTAAACACAGAGTGCTGCAACACAAAGGCTTAGTCTACTGGAAGACAGCAACAGGGCGTCTAAAAGGTTGGAATAAATGTTTGTTTTGAAAACATTTCATTTAACAGTTCATGTTATTTACTTTTACTTTGTCTGTTATAGATACATTAGCACTTCTCCTCACTGACGTCTTGGTTTTCCTGCAAGAAAAAGACCAGCGTTTTACTTTTGCTGCTGTGGTAAGTGTTGAAAAACCACCTTTAGAAAGTCTGTAAGTCTTGCCTCTAATATATACTGTTTTTCAGGACCAAAAGCCTCCAGTTATTCCACTCCAGAAGCTTATTGTTAGGGAAGTAGCCAATGAGGAAAGAGGAATGTTCTTGATCTCAGCATCATCAGTTGGTCCAGAGATGTATGAAGTTCACACTATTTCCAGAGAAGAAAGAAATGCATGGATGAGACAAATACGTCAAGCAGTAGAAAGGTATGAGTCCAGTCACGTATTAGTATTGTGTTGTTCTACTGCATAAAACTGGGATATTTTATAGCTTAACAAGTGTGAGGATACGTAAAAATACATAATACTTTTATTGCAGTTGTCCCGAGGAGGAAGAGGAGGAAGAGCGCAGCAATGAATCTGAGGAGATAAAACGAGCAACAGAAGCTAAAATTCAAAAGATTACTCAATTTCAAGGTCAGAAGCTACAAAATTTCTCATTAAACGTCTTAAGTTATAAGTCATTGTATCTTCAAAAATTCATAATAATTTGAAGAAAAATGACATATTATTTATTTTATTTATCACAGAAACACTGCTGGCTCAGGACCAGATGATCTGCAACACTCTGGAGGAGAAGTTGGAGCTTTATGCTGAACTCACTGAGCTCAGCCTTGGCTCTCCTGAACCTATACCACATCGCCACCTGCTGGTACAAGTGGACAGTGACACTCCCAGACTGGCTTCAACACTGCTCACTGCTGCTCTAAAGGAAGGTAAGAAAATACAGTGGAAAATGGCAAAGATCATTCACTTTTTAAACAGCGTCAAACAGAAAAAAGAAACATATTACATTACATTTAGATCTAAAAAGTGACTTAACAGCTTTTTATTTTATTCTCAGCTGAAAACTTGATGAGCGTCCTTCAGAGCCGTGACGTCGCCGTTGTTCAGAGCCCGCACTACGCTGGTCTGGAGTCAAACAGTGAAGACAGTGTCCAGGATGTGCCCTCAGAGCGTGAGTCACTTTAAAACACTTCACACTCGTCCTTTATTCTTTAACAAGCTGCTCAGATACTAACTGACTTTAATTGGCTGTGTCCTCTACATTAAATGGCTGTGATCTTCAGCGGACTATCTGAGCACACTCAGTATCAGCTCCTCCTGTTTAGGATCGGACAGTGATCTGACAGACGAATGGAACGCCGAGCCAAGAAGGGGAGAGGGCAAAAATACACTGATAAAGGTGTGGACACTATAAGCTTTAATAATTATTTTATTCTATGTTTTTCCACATTAATGTTGTGTTTTGTAGGTGGCCGAGAGTGTCCAAAGTCTGACTCAGCTTCTGTATAGTCTACAGGTAAGTTAAAAAACATCTATCCATATATTCAAGTCAGTCAGCAATATTTAAAAGTTTGTCCTGATTTTACAGGCCACTGTGAGCCTCCAGGACAGCAGCTGTGAGATCCAGAAACTACTGCTTCAGGAGGGAGAACTGGCACCACTGCGAGCCCTGCCTTCTCTCCAGAACACGGTACAACAGCAGTGAAGAAAGACTATTGAATGAATCTTAACAATTTACATGATTAAAAAAATATAAGTCTAGTCAAGTTTAATTATTCATACTTAAATACTAAATTAAACCTGTTTTTTGTTTTTGGATTTTTTTTTTTCTTAAAGACACTTATTCTATTTGGTCTTTGTGTTAATAATTAAGTTTTATTTACTTTTTGATATAGGAACAGGAGAAACCAAAGACTTCTGATAAGAAAAAGGAGGATGTGGAAAAGAAAAAAGAAGCGGATGAAGTCCAGAAACTGCATTTGAAGCTGAAACAAGAACAACAACGCTGGGACAAAGAGTGTTCGGCCAGAGAGAAACAGCAGGTCAGTCTGTGTTTCATATCGTTTCACATATGATTAATCAAATGTATTAATATGAAAAACAGAGCACTGATGTGACTGGGTGTTTTAGAGTGACCAGGAGAATGAGCTGAGGCAGCGAGAGCAACAGTGCCTCCTGGAGGCTGAGCGGACTGCGCTGCGAGCGAGAGGAGTTCGAGATCCAGCTGCTCGAGTACCAGCAGAACATGGACAGGCTGAAGGAGGGCCAGAGAAGTGTGGAGAGAGAGAAGGAGAAGATTGAAACCCAGCAAAGACTGCTTCAGAGCTGGAGACACAACCGACAAAGCAGCCTCCCGATCACAATACCACCACAGCACTACCAGGTTAGAAGACTGGTGAGGAGAGGAGGAGTCGGTCATTAACCCTACAGCATCGGACGCTGTCACCACCAATAGATTTATAGATAGATGTGGACTTTCCATTACTGTAACTTGCAATCAATTGTGTTCTCATGTAAGTTCAAACGGCGTGTCAAAGCAGAGGCATGTGGCTCTTTAAATATGTTTCTGTCATTATGGTAAAGTGTTTATGTTGTCCCTTGAAGATGATCAATCAGAGCGCAGGTGCTGCCAGGATTCTTCCAGTCAGTTATTTGATGCATCAAAGGAAAAATAAGGATGGATAGACGTGTGAAATAGAGGTAGTCGTGTGAAAAAAGCCAAAAGTACACGCTGATAGTTCCTTTAACATGATTTTTATGGCTAAATAAAGAAAAGTTTAGGCGAGCTGTAATGGTCTATAATGTGCTCAGTCCTTAAAGGCTAAATGTTTCTATATAATTATCAGTAATCACACTTTCTCCTCTGTGCTTTCCTTCAGGTGCCCAGCCATAGTCACTCAAGTAGCTTGGATGGTAATTGCACAATGTATGAGAATGAAACCATTTTGCTCACCACTCTGCAGCAAAGTCACCTCTACCAGTCTGCCAACAACCATCAACAAAGCCTGCTCTCCGCCCCAAAGAGGATTCAGAACGGACCGCTGAACTCCTCCGGGTACAGCACCAACCTGGGCCTCAGCGCCAGCCTCTACAACAGCCTCAACACTTTACTGAGCCAGGCCCACAGTCGGCAGATGTCTGACCGCCTGCCGTACGCCAACTGCACCTACAACTCAACTCAGCCCATCAACGAGTCCATGCACTCCATCAGCTCCAGAGTCCAAACACAGCCGCCCAAACACACGAGTACGTCCAACACCTCAAAGTACTTTATTCACAGGAGTCAGTGTTATCCATGGCTTTCAGAACGATCAGAAATAGACATTACCACTTTAAAATCTTTTGAATGAGAACACAGAACATATTAAGACTCAATATAAACCTGTATGAATATCTCTAATTATTTTCTAGAAACAATGTGCATAATGTAGATATATGTAACGCCTTTGAAAGCTTCATAAAACATGGAAAAGATAAAAACTAGGAATGATTCACAATGATCTATCACTGCCTAGAAACGAGAAGCTGAAAATCATGAATAGCAGTTATTTAATATTGACTTAAGATATTAACTTATTTTACTTAACTCTGGAATATTTTTAACAATTATTATTTAATCATTCTAATTGATCATATTTCTTATTTGCAGACTTCAGCCCTCCACGTGGGAGACAATCTTTGGAGTCATGGGGCTCAGAAGTCACATCAGACGGACTTTATGAGGAAGACTACTCTTCCTCTCCCTCCCTCGTGCCCCTCCTCCCCCCGCAGGCGTACCTCTCACTGGAAGGACCGACCGGGGACGAGG
This sequence comes from Periophthalmus modestus, assembly GCA_019594935.1. Lineage (NCBI taxonomy): Eukaryota > Metazoa > Chordata > Actinopteri > Gobiiformes > Gobiidae > Periophthalmus > Periophthalmus modestus. Next base: position 3,534,927 of record JAIEZT010000012.1, on the reverse strand, counting down.
GCGGGGAGGAGAACATTGTGTATCTGTAACAACATTAGAGGATGTCTTCAACAAAAAGTGCAATCTGCAAACCTGGAAGAGTGGGACCTTTTATCAGAACGAGGCTTTCTTTATGTTAGGTCTGGAAATGACACGCACATTATTTTATACACCAACAAAATGAGTAAAAGTGAACTTTAAGTGGTTCTTTTGATCACTACAGTATCTTAGGAACATACTTTTTATCGAACCTTCAGTTTCACTTTGAGATGCCAAGATGCCGTGCCAAACCTTTGTACAAGAAGCACTTAAATTCAAAAGCCATTGTAGTTGTACAGCTAAAATACAAATATATATATATATACTACTTATTGTACAGTTTTGTATGTGTATAATTGTATGAAAGAGTCTATGTTGAAAATGTATATTCCACTTATAACTTTGTGAAGTGCCAAAGCAATTCTAAAAGCAATGGTTGTAAAATTCTATTATAATTTATTTCTTTTTTGTGCACTGTCATATAATTATAATAATTATTTTATAACCTCTGACAGCAGAATTGTGTTAATAAATATATCTTAATTATATTTTAGCTGTTATATAACAAGAACATTGCTATTGTTGTTTTGACAAGTTAAAAAGTTCCACAATCAAAAATATCAAATATGAAGAAGGCATTTCACCGCGTTTGAGCAGAACATCTCTCGTAAAAGTTTCACACTAGATTTTTCCTTCTTGGTGAAATGTGACAGGTGGAGAAACCAGCTCCTCCACTTTGTCTCACGAGATTCACTGCTGCGCTGACAGGACTGATCGGATTTATTTAGTGAAACATACAGTTGTCAAAATATTAACACCTACAAAATAAATGTTGATACTTAAATATCACAAATTTGGACCTCAAATAAATATTAGAATAGTGTTAATTTATATCAGGATGAGACTACATGGCGATATTAAACACCAGTAAACAATGATTTGGTCTTGAAATGTACATTCTTTACAATCAAAGTCGGGTTTGAAATTTTTATATCATGGGAACTAAGAGAAACTAAAAGGAAGAATGGAAATATGCAAAGATTACAGTATTTTCTCAGCAGCCTGGACGCCTGCAGGTCTGAACACTAAATCTGTTAATACATAGAAAGTCAGATGAGGAGTGTAAATCACAGGGAGTAGTTTTATTTTCCACTGTGGACAAAGGAGAGCACTGCACTGTTCAAGGTTTTACAAAATAAAACATACTTCCTCCTTCACTTTACATTTAAGGTAACACAAAACTGACATAATTAAACTTTTTATGAATCAGCTGCTTTCATTGTTGGTGGAGATTTGTTACAGTTGAGAAAAGTGACAAGTCTGAACCTGATTTTCCGGTTTTGAATTAGTTCCAGGATCTTCACCGTGTTTAACAGAATCGCACACAGGACATTCCTTCAAATCACATCACATTCTCCATTTGTAACCTCAGGCTTTTATGCTTAATCTACAGAACATGTAAAAAAAATCAGCTACAAGATAAAAACTTTGAAAAGATTCACCTCAGACTGGATAGAAACTCATTTAATGGGAGTATTTACAATCATATGACACAAAATCTCATCAAAACAGTGGCCAATAAGAACAAAAAAACTAGTTAAAGTATAAGAAGGCCTACACTGAGTACAAGATTTAAAAATAAAATAAAAATATAATACAATTTCTTACATTTTCACATGCAGAGGGTAGAAGTGCTTGTGCGTCTGATTACGGTAAATATACAATCAACACTGCTGTGCTCTGTTGCAATTTAGGTGAACCAAATTTTCCCTAAGCCAGATTTAGCGAAAATATGTCGAATAATATGTTGAAATAGTACAATGAAAATATATTAGTAATTATATTGAAGATTAAATGCACCATATGAGGGTATATTGATCTGATCGACGACAGTCCCTGAGAGCGGAGTCCACAGGAAAACAAACCAAAGAGGGTTCAAAATATTTCTGGATCTTCTTCGGTTTCTTCAGCAGACAATAAAATCCAAATACTTGCAAACTTGTCTGCGTGAAGATTCAAAATGACTGTAACCCGCAGCACATTGTATCAAGGTTTTATACTGTATCCGTCTTTCGTACGCTCACTCTCGTTTTACTCTTCTTTCTAAAAAAAAATTAAGAAAAAGACTTTTATGAGAAATAGCAAGTGCTGGGCATATCATCAAAAGCACATATACAAAATCATCTACAAAATGCCTCTAAATGAGATTTCACCTTGGAGGTACTCTTGAGTCCATACACTTCCACAAAACTGCATACAGAGCGAGTAAAAGGGTAATAAACAAAGCTGCGGCAACTAGAGCTGAAAAAGACATAATTCAGTATAAAAGATGTTTAAACTGATCAACATCTTTGTGCCACAGACAGAGGCTCAGACTGAAGCAGCTCTGAACCAACCTGGGACGATCCCACTGCCCTCAGAGTCCTCTGTGACGGCTGAATGTGGGACAGCTGCAGTTGAACCTGCTACATCAAAAATACATGATTCAAATCAATATACAAGTCATTAGAATTAGTAATTAGATAATAAGAAATCCCAGAAGTGAACAGAGATCACACCATGAAGATATGACAATGCAAAATCCACCGCCTTAAGTTTATCAAGTCATTACTCTCCTTTTAAGTCCCTTAAGACAATCTTTGCATATTTTTATTCCCTGAATTAATTTACCAAGGGGCTCAAGTTAATGTTTTGTCATGTTGCAAAAGAAGGTTGTCCTCGTGCACCTTCCAGACTCAAACGAATGTGCAAAAGCAGGAGAAAAATCGCTTTAGGATGTAGACCCATGTGCACGCGCGGAGCCGCACATGTGCACGCGCGGAGCCGCACATGTGCACGCGCGGAGCCGCACATGTGCACGCACGGAGCCGCACATGTGCACGCGCGGAGCCGCACATGTGCACGAGTCCAGAGGTTTGTTTGCAGCTCTTACCATTTCTCAGGTGAACTGGGCTGAAGCTCTGCCGTGTCAGATCTGGGTCAACCACCTTAAAGCAGCAAAACAGACGTGTTACAACACACTCCTGTCAAACACTAACCAGATCTGTGACTGAGCGCACAGCGGACTGGAATCAGTGAGCCACAGCTGACAAGAGACTTAACCGCACGGCTCTGCGGGTTTGTCCTGCGGGTTTATTTTGCGGGTTTGTTCTGCGGGTTTTTCAGTTTTTTGTGTAATTTAATTTTAGCAATTAAGTCAGAAAGATGAGGTTCTTGGACATGTAATAAATCATTGTAAAGCTCTAACACACAAAATATTCAGCGAACCTACAGATACAGAAAAAAGACCATATGTTTTTTAAATCGATGGTTTATTCATTCTGCAGAAAAGCAGGTGCAGAAACTTCAGCTTCAAAAAGAGCCCACACATTTGTCTATGGTCCAAATGGATCAGAAACAGCTTCTGTTTTACTCAGGAAAAACTTTACACAGACATTTTAGGGAAAATCACCCGGAATGAAAAGAGTCTATATCTGAAAACGAGAGACGCGTGAGTCCAAATGTCCAAATGTGCAGAGTCAACAGCTGCAGCACGAGTCAAATCAGCAGAGAACAGCACAAATCAAACCACGACAGAGTTTACACTGAGTTTACACTGAGTTTACACTGGTGCACGACAAAAGAAACACGCACAACATTCTCACTTACTCTAGAGATATTTGGGACGCTCTTCACTCTGTTGTCCATAACCTCCATCATATTTCCCACAGTTCATCGCTCCACGCGGTTTGCCCTGATCCACGCGCCTCAGTGTCCGTGCACGCGCCTTCCCCTGGTGCACGCGCCTTCCCCTGGTGCACGCGCCTTCCCCTGGTGCACGCGCCTTCCCCTGGTGCACGCGCCTTCCCCTGGTGCACGCGCCAGTGTGCTGCTGCGTTCAGGTGCGTTTCTCAGGACAGGATTTTTCACTACATTGTGGGAATTTTTAAAGTACAAACATAATCAATAGTTTAGGACGCTCTAATTTTGTTGTAATATCAACCATTTTGTGTTGTGTTGAGATTTTGTCTTTAAATTTCCTGTTTTTCCCTTGTTTTCGAACATTTTTCCAATTAAGGTTAGGCAGGTGTTGGCAAAATGAGATCCCTCACTCTCACTTTCTTAAATACAGCATAGATAAAGCACATGTTTCCAAGTTTGTCAAAAACAAAGATCATGCGAGTTTATTTCTCCAATTTTATTACATACAGAAAAGATTTTCCAGACCACAAAGGTCAGAATAGTGTAGACTGACTCATGTCAAAAACAGATACCGAGCTGCACCAGGGTTGCTGCAACTGCACATTCACAATTACTTACATAAAAGCTTTACACAGGATGTATCCAATTACATAATCAAATGGGAGATAAAAAGTTGGACTGCCATTATTCTCTCATTTGAGAGAAACACTCACGTCAGATATTGCACACGTTTACACTATAAAAGCAGTAGAGCAAACTTTTGAGAACAGATGCACAGGTCCTCCAACAATGAAGCCAGAATATTAAGGGCCACAAACCTCAAACACTGAGAGGAAATAACTATCAAACTATAAGCCTCTCCCACTTTAAATAAGGTTGAGAATATTCATTTGGTGGAGTGTATGAAATTATAATTGAATGTGCTTCTTTCATTTAATTTCATTTTTTTATTATGCATCCAGTGCTTAGGATCAAATTCCTCTACAGAAGATGATCCAAAGTTAAAGTGTACATAGATTTTTTTCTATAATTATTAATAATCGAGTGTGAAAATGACAATACAAAAAGCTTTGAAGTGCTTTATAAGATGAGAGCAGAGAGGTTAAACGTTATAAGGCTTCAGCTGAACACAGTAGCACGCAAATTATCTTTCACATCAAATCTGCCAACTCTCAAACTAGGAATGTATAAGATTCTTTAAATGAGATTACATAACTGATTACAATAAGATGTTTAAAACCATTGTAAAATGTGACTATGATATGCACATCCAAAGAGCCATGTCAGACCAAAATTAGTATAATTAGCTTCAAGTTAAAATCAAACACATCAAGAGTGCTACCTTGAGAGTAACTGTCATTGAAGCTTTTAAAACAAAGGTGTACAGTAAATTTCAACAACAGAAGACAGAGATTGTCAAATGTTCCTTTCAGCAACATGTCAGTGTTGCTTCACACTTTCCTCATAACCAAATAAGTTGTTCCGAATTTAAATGGGACTTAAAAGTGTAACATAGCAATGTTGATGATGAGTTAGCATGACACTATAGTGTCTGTAGCTGGTTGAAATACCACACAGATAAGACACACAGTTTAATTTACTTTTGTCTTCCTCAGATCAGTCCCCATCACACACCTTCAGCCCCTTCTTCTTCCAGACAACGGGTCTGAATCGGGCAGAGCCCAGTGCACTGCTACAGCTGTAGAGACTTTGTGGCTGGTGCATGATGGGAGGAGAAGTAGAAAGGCAGAGAAAGGCATGTCCACTTGGACGAGGCAGCAATATCACATGATTTCACAACATGAGTTCTGTTTCCGTGCCTGAAACGTTATTAAGACCTTGGTTAGAACAGTATATACTGCAATACAACCATGTAAGTTTGTAAATACTTACAGTTTTATAGAAAGCTTTGGATTGGTTCCCCAGGTGCTCAGATTTTGCAACAAGATCATCAAGTTTCTCCCCTCTCTTCGAGCAAACTTTCCATTGTGTGGTGCTAAAAGAATAGTATTTTATATTGAAAGGCAATATTCACATAATTACACAAAATAGACTTTACAGAATTGTTCAAAATATTACCAAAATAATCTTCGTCTCATCCAGCTCTGCTTGCACTTTGGTCATTGCATCAGCTTCCCTGGGATTCTATAAGAAAGAAAAAAGATTGTGATTTTTAAAAATTCTTTTTTATATACAGTGGGTAATGGAGGCTCTAAGTTTTGCAGGATGGACATACCTGATATTTAGCCAGATGAACATCTAGCGCTTTATAGTTGATGGTTTCAGGGTTACCTGAAGGCCAGTCTATACTGTCCACTTGCCTGGAGAACTCATCTAATACCTGCAAAAGGGCCTCACAGTGAATTTGGAGATTTATCAATGTCTATAATTCTGTGTGTAATACAGCTGTATTGTTTTTTACCTTGTCAAGTAAAGTGAAACAGACTCGCTGAGTATATTCAGTATCTGCTATGACTACAGCTCCCAAATTATCATTCCTCACATAGACATGACATAAGTATTCTAAAATGAAATGGAGCAAATTCATGATTTGCGTGTGAATTTAAAAATGTAGCCTATAGTTGGACAATTGCCATACCTTGCTCTTTTACAGAGGCACGACTGCCCTGTGTTGTCCTTTCCACAATCAAGGCACTGGTGAAGGTCATAAACTCCTGAACACTAAACAATTAAATCACAATAGAGGAAAATATTAAATCCAGATACTGTACAGCTGAAAGCACAAGAGAACATATGCACTGTTTTTTAGCTTAAACTCTCCAGAGGGGATTGGGCCTCTGCTGTGGCCATACTAATGCCATAGGATTAGTAAGTTTAAATCGAGCACCCTTTATGTGTTATTTATTCTATCTTTGTGCAGCACCTGCTTATTTGTAAAATGTGCTAGTAAATAGGGCGGATTTTGGATATGAATTTGATTCGCATACATATGTGCAACAAGTATAAAATATTTTACATGAAAAGATGAGGAACACTTACTAAAATGGACAAAAAGTGTGACTACTCACCTGGAGCGCTGAAAGAAACTGAAGGAAGAGAGATCATAGGCTGCTTTGAGGAGGTTGGCTTTAGTAGCCCCTTTGTAAATAACACTAAGACTGTACAGCTTCATATTTAGGCGCTGTCAATAGAAAGAAATGACACATGAGATGGTATAAGACGAGTCACAAGAATGCTGGGGCTGATCCACATCCAGGTTATACGTGAAGGTGAACACAGCCGCAAATAAAGCCGCAAATAAAGCAGCTGCTCAAGCAACTCTAAGTAGCATTAGCTGTGTTAGGCTAACAAGCTATCAACAATGTAGACACGCAAGACCTAGGCTCCTGACAAACTAAGTGTATCATGGAGAATAATTACTTTTCTCACTTATCTGAAACCAAACTCGGTCCAGAGTAAACTATTTGCGCTGTCAGCTAAGAAGCTAGGGTACTTTTGAGGCCTGTCCAAATTAGCTCCACCACAAACCAAAACCGCTGAATATTTGAAAAACTAAATACAGTGGGTTAAGAGTACAAAGATCAAACCCATTTACAAAAAGTAATAAACACCATTATATGATCCAAAATCGACGTTAACACTGACCTAATTGTTTACTGTTTGTAGCTTAACCAATCACTACGTCACGACCATGGATGTATACGGTTCAGCGCTGGAAACGGTCCGCAGAAACACGCCTTCATCTTTTAGTTCCGCACATATGGTTCCGTATGAAATGTTTTACAAATGTATTGATTGTTAGGGAAGAAAATGCAAAAATGATCATTATAACGTTGTTTTAAATCGTTTATTGAGTCAGTAAGTTAAGAGATATGAAATAAAATTCTAATATTTTAATAGCCTAATAATTCAAAATGTGCAAACAATGTGAATACTTAACTCCTACCTGTGTCTGTCTGGGCAAAATCTGGCATGAGGCAGGTAGTCATTATATCTATTTGATGCAATCATTTGCATCTAGCCTTTTTGTACTCCTTGCTTTGTCATGGTTTTTCTGGTAATTTTGCTTCATTTAACAAATCTCTCTGGCTACTTTACTCAGTAGTTAAGTGTTTTCCATACCAGAGATGTGCCAGTAATTCGTTCCTAGGGTAACACACGGTAATTGCCTGTCATGGAAACCACTAAGCCTGCAGGTGCAGCTGTTATCAGGTCAGCAGCATAGGAGTTATGGTTTTATTTCCTGGAACCTCTGGGCATGGGTACCTCTTTAGTGAAATTTGGCCCTAAAAACATCCGCATCTTACAGGATGCTTTCTGTGGATATTTTTGCGCAACTGCCTTAGTGTTGAAGATGATTCTTCTCATCTCTTCTTTTCAGTCAAACTCAGAATAGACCTGCAGCAAATGAAAGTAATGTGTACTTTTGTGTCGTCTTTTTGCAGTCTTCTTGAAGGGAAGTAATTGTTGTTTTTTGTTTTGGTTTTGAACTTGAAGAGAATGAAGAGGAAGGATCAGATTTTCTTTTTGAAGAGCGTATGGTGAAGAAACCATTTGAAGACTATGTAACTTAATAGTAAACTATCGATTTTACCCTATTCAAATGTATGCACTTTAAACATCCCGGGGACCCAATTTTTCTGTTTCTCAATATTTGATGTATGTCATTTTTGCAAATAAATTTTGCAATAACAACTAAAGATAAAACATATTGTGAACAAGAAACTTGAAGATCAACAGACAAGCCCTGATGGTCTGCGGGACACATGGAATTTAATCCTCTTGATCCCATGGAAAAGGTAAGGGCTTTGATGAGGACTGAGAACATTTAAAAACTATAGTTTCAGATGCTGTGATCTTTTCATCTAACCTCTTTGATATGATGGTAGATATATTAAATTAAATGTGTCTTAGATTTTGCTTCCACTTGAACTACACATGACTTAAATTCTTCTTTTTTTTTTTCAAATCATGTCACTGAGATTTTGTTACGATTTAGGTTATTCAGTGATGCAGGTCATGGCACATGGACATGTGGCTAAGAAAAGCTCTGACCTTTGCAGAGGTAAACCTCTGCACAGATAACAGCAGCGAGCCTTCACCTTTGTTAGCTTTGGCAGGGCACTGAACCCTCACCTGTGCTAAATTTAGAGCAGTTTCTAATTTTGACAACTTGTGTTTGTGGATCAAATAAAGGGCATCTTTTTATATCCCGGGTCCTGAACTTGTTTTGGGGTCATAGGTTGCAGGCTCACAATGACAGTAGCATGAAAATTTTTTTTTTTTTTAACAGTTTTGACAAATTGCACTATTTAAATCAGTGTGTAACACCTTTTATGGTTCTATCTGTCACTGTGGAGGCACCTACTGAGGATATGGTTCTATAATGGAAGCTTTTATTAGCAGCTGATCTGAATCTGTTGACTCTTGAACTGTGTCAGATTTCTGAGAAGATTCTGTGTTAGAATTATCCTGATCGAACATTTTATTAAAAGGGTTCAGGACAGAAAAGACAAAACCGAACCTTTATAGCCTTCAAAGAACCTTTTATTTTAATAGCGTACTGTCTTGACAGATATTCAATGTTTTTTATTTATTATTATTATTATTATTATTATTATTATTATTATTATTATTATTATTATTATTCAGACACACAGAGTTGAATTACTCTGGTGTAGGACTCCGGGTGCTTTGTGAGGGTGAATGTGGGACAGCAGATGGAAATCCAGCATCTTTACCCATAATGACTATAATAAATCAGCCAAAAGACTCTAAATATAACAATGAATGATTAACAGAGCTGACATTATAACAGAATATAACAATTCCTTGTCACCATGCTGGTTATGTTACCCAAGGAGGCTGTAACCATTATTATGTATTATTGCATATGTAATACATATAAACATTATATGCTTGTCTCAAGGAATTTAATGACAATATTAACTGAGAGCAGTAGAGTCATGTAATTGTATGTTTACAAAGGGGTGTGTTTAACCTCAGAGCAGCAGATGGGGCGAGCGCTGAACAGGCTGGACTTTACCTAAGGTGATGTCCAGCCCACTTTTATTCAGCCATAAAAACAGCCGTTTGTCTCATTCACCTCCACTGCACTTGACTGACTGGACACAGCTCATCTCTAGAAACAATATCAACATTTTAAATCCACAAAGATGCCGTGTATCACTGCTACTCTTGATCAAATGGCAGACAATCCCACTCACTACAACTCAGCTTTCATTGAAAGAGTTCTTATGGTAAGTTTCTTTTCTCTGAGACACAGGGGGTGCAGCTGGATGACATTCAAATTATAGCCTGTCCAAGTTTAGTCTGACCTGTCACCTTTTTCCTCCATTTCAGATAGAGGAAATTCTGTCCAAATTCAGGCTGAACAAAGAAGAACTTGAAGAGGTGATGAATAGAATGCGGCTGGAGATGGAAAGAGGTCTCCGTATAGAAACCCACAAAGAGGCCAGCGTCAAAATGCTTCCCACCTACGTCTGTTCCACCCCAGAAGGATCAGGTACATTCCAGCAAGTCCTGCAAAAATGACTTTAGTAGTCGGCTAGTCAGAAATTATTTTTTGATCAGTCAAGAAGTCAAATAAATATTTCTGTTGCAGTTTGAGATTACATTTTCAATAAAATAATGGTAAAACACCGTGAGTGAAGGCTTCTAGAGAGTAACTAAAGTGTATTATTGGTACACATTAAAGGACACAAATTGTTATTTTTTCACTGTGTAAAATAGTGAACGATTTTTAAAATAGTCAACTAATCATTCACATTTAGATTAATCCTTGCAATACTAATACCAGCCATTTGCTTTCATAAAGTAATAAACTGTATGTTATTTCAGAGGTTGGCGACTTTTTGGCTCTCGACCTGGGAGGCACAAATTTCCGTGTCATGCTGGTTAAAGTGGGAGAGGATGAAGATAGGAGCTGGAAAATTGAAACTAAAAACCAGATGTACTCCATCCCAGAAGACGCCATGACTGGGACAGCAGAAATGGTGAGTAATACTAGACTTGATCTAAAGAGAATTTGCAGGGCTTTGCTTGATATTAACATCTTGCTATATTTTTGTCCCTGCAGTTATTTGACTACATAGCAGAGTGTATGTCAGACTTTTTGGGCAAACACCACATCAAGCACAAAAAGCTTCCTTTGGGATTCACCTTCTCCTTTCCTGTAAGACATGAGGATTTGGACAAGGTAAAAACATTAAACACCTGATAAAGTGGTGCTCATCATTTACAGTTATCTAAATGACACGTGTCTTGTTTCAAAAGGGCATCCTGCTCAACTGGACAAAGGGCTTCAAGGCGTCTGGTGCTGAGGGCAACAACGTGGTGGGCTTGCTCAGGGATGCAATCAAGAGACGTGGGGTAAGAAAACGTTATATTGTAGTGTATTTAATGCAAGTACATCAAGGGCAGCTGAGTAATGTGTCGTTTTTTTAGGAATTCGAAATGGATGTTGTAGCCATGGTGAATGACACTGTGGCCACCATGATCTCCTGCTACTATGAAGATCGTAGCTGTGAAGTCGGCATGATTGTTGGTAAGCATTCACTCACATTCCAGTAGAGTGAAAATGTGTTTTCAATCATTAGGCTCAGTGTTGTGTGTTTGTATCCATCAGGCACTGGCTGTAATGCATGCTACATGGAGGAGATGAGGACTGTGGAGTTGGTGGAAGGGGAGGAGGGGCGCATGTGCGTGAATACTGAGTGGGGGGCGTTTGGCGACAATGGCGAGCTGGAGGAGTTCAGACTCGAGTATGACAGAGTGGTGGATGCGGCCTCCATTAACCCCGGACAGCAACTGTGAGTAACAATGTTTTTAATTTAAAGTCACGGGGTGCCTGTGCAGAGGTGCATGAGCAAAGGGAGGGGCCACACTAAAACGTGATTTCTCCTCACATCACATAGTCAGCTGACTCTCATCCGAGGGCTCTGTGCAGTTGCGAAGCGACCAGCTGCTTTTGTTAATGGTCTTACGTCAGATTCTTGGTCATCAACTCTTGCTGGCTTTTTAGCTCAAGTCGCCTTCACCTTAATGACTGTTTACAATTACCACTACTCTTGACACACAACAAATTGATATTGTTGAGCAAGAGCAAACAGTGAACATTGGATGGATGATCATTTAACACATGGTCATTTAAAATTATTTCACTAATTTGACAAATTCAGTCTTTTTTTCTTATTTGCCAGTGATTAGGGACCATACTATCTGTGCACCCTCTTCTTCACCTGCATTCATATTTCTCCTAAACAACAAAAATACATCTCATTTAAAAAGGGGGAAAGGGATACATTTCTCATAAACCTTGTTAAAATCACTAAAACATTATCTTGCATTTTGTTTCTATTTTGTTGTAGATATGAGAAGCTCATCAGTGGGAAGTATATGGGGGAGCTGGTCAGGCTTGTCCTGATAAAGTTGGTGAATGAAAACTTGCTGTTTAACGGTGAAGCATCGGAGCAATTAAAGACACGAGGGAGCTTTGAGACTCGATATGTCTCACAGGTGGAAAGGTGAGGATTGGTGTTTTATCTACCAAACAAAATAACATCACATATTATAAAAGCTCATAAAATGTATATGTTTTAGTGACTCTGGAGACAGGAAGCAGATCTACAACATCCTGTCATCCTTGGGTGTCTTGCCCTCAGAGCTGGACTGTGACATTGTGCGTTTGGTATGTGAGGTCATCTCCACCCGCTCCTCCCACATGTGCGGTGCAGGTCTGGCAGCTGTCATCAACCGCATGAGAGAGCGCCGCTGCCTGGACACTCTGAACATCACTGTGGGCATCGACGGCTCTGTCTACAAGCTCCACCCTTAGTAAGCACTTTACACAAGTTTATGGTGGTATGATCTGCAATCATCAGATTAATATGAACTGAATGTTTCTCTGTTTTAGTTTCCGCGACAGGTTCCATAAAGTGGTGCGAGAGCTGACACCGAACTGTGAAATCTCCTTCCTCCAGTCTGAAGAGGGCAGTGGTCGAGGGGCAGCGCTCATCTCTGCAGTGGCCAGTAAGATGGCTGCTGCATGCTGACATAAGAACTACCTGCACAATGAGGAGGGGCCCTCAGTAAAGAGCCTGAACTCTCATTGTTTAACTGTTGCTGGTGTGAAGTCTTACAACGACTGAGCCAAAAAGTCTTGATGCAATACTGTAATGTAAATATTTCATATATTTCATTAGCATTCACTTTACCCGGTGGATGAAGACTCCAGTGTTATTCATTACTGATGTTTGAAAAAGCCCTGGTCTTTTTTAGGACACTGCTGTAAGCTATTATTCTTATAATGAAATGCTGTACATACAAAATCCTTTGTTGTTTATAAAAGTTTGTCTGTACTGTAACTGTATATTTAATACTCTCCTCTTTGGACCTGTATTATATATTGATTTGCTGCGCTTAACTGTAAATAAAAAAATTAACAAACAATAAGCTTGTGGTAATAGCATTTTTATCCCTACTATTTACTGGATTGCAGTGTCAGCAAAGAATAATTGGAGTAAAAGTGGGATGGTTTCTAGTACGAATGAATTTTAGCTAAACAAGAACTGGTCTAAACCCTGGATACGATGCATGATACAGTAACAGCTTGAACTTGCCCCATTAATGCTACATGCTTGACTCTAGTCTGATCTGCAGTCTCATAAAGCCCTATAAAATATGTCTAACTGTAATTATGATGTGGATTACAGAATATTTTAGGAGGATTTTACTACTCTCACCTCTACTTTCTTCCCTGTCCTCTGCCCTATCTGCCCTCTCCAGTCCAGAAGAATCCTGGTGCTTCAGTTCTTATCAGTCGCTGCAGTGGCACAGAGACAGACACAGCCATGTAAGGGACCACGCTGTCCTCTGGTGCTATTGTAGGAAGGCAGCAGATAACAAAAGTGAGATATAAAACTCACCCTGTGGGTTTAGCTCAATTTGGAGTCCACCTATAATCGCGCCAACATGGTAAGTCTGGCTGCTAATTTGTATTTGACTACACAGTGGTTTCTCAGCATAAATGTTCAAAGCATATGTGTGTATATGTATGTGTTATGTTTATATTGTTTTATTTATTATAGGCCAGTAAGAAGGCCTCCAACAAGAGACAAAGGGGGGCACAGAAGTCCTGCTCCAATGTATTCTCCATGTTTGAACAGTCCCAAATACAAGAGTTTAAGGAGGTAAGACTGCAAAAATACATCTCTATCATGGGACTATACAAAACCACAGATTGGATACATGTTTAAATTTGAATGGCATTTAATTTAGGACTAAGAACCTAAGTATAGACTATGAATGCTTTGAAAATGGGGTAGTTGATGTACACAAATTGTATTTTTAAAAGATAAAATTACAATTCAACAGCTATGTATCGTGACATGACTCATACTGCATGTCGTGTTTTAAAATGTCAACTTTATTTATAATTTTAGGCTTTTGGCTGCATTGACCAAGATAGAGATGGTGTCATTAAAAAACAGGACCTGAAGGAAACTTATGCACAACTAGGTGAATTACAGTCATGGATTAGACACCATATAGTGGCATAAAGTTTGTCAAATTTTACATCTGATAAATGTTATGTGTTTTATATTTTGGTCTATTTTAGGAAAACTAAATGTCAAAGATGAGGAGTTGGAGGAAATGCTAAATGAAGGAAAAGGTCCCATCAACTTCACTGTGTTCTTGACTCTCTTTGGCGAGAAACTCAATGGTCTGTGCCTTTTCAAATACTTTTATCTTGATTTGACATGCTTTGATAATACTTCAACATTTGGTTATAACAGGTACTGACCCCGAGGACACAATACTTTCTGCCTTCAAGCTTTTTGATCCAAACGCAACTGGATTTGTGAACAAGGATGAGTAAGAACATTTTTTTGTAAGCATTCAAATAAGAATAATGAGCTAAATGTGATCTATCGTGCTGTGTTGTTCTAGGTTTCGGCGACTCCTGATGAACCAGGCAGACAAGTTCACAGCAGAAGAGGTTGATGGTTTTTACATTCAGTTTATTTAGGTATTTATGTGTTTATATTAAAAATCAATAACTTTGTGCTTTCAATCTCCAGGCAGATCAGGCTTTTGCTCTTGCTCCCATTGATCCAACTGGAAACATCGACTACAAATCTCTGTGCTACACCATCACACACGGAGACGAGAAGGAAGAATCCTGAAGTCAATCATTTTCTATATATACATATTTTTGGTAACTGGCTGTTCATGTTAAAAGATTTGCAGTAAAATATTGTCTACTGAGTGTCAGTACGGTGCACTGTCAGCATTCTTGTAACATTAAATCTCATTTGTAGCATGTTTTGGGCTGGACAATTTGTAGAGTTTAAAAAAAAAAATGCTTTTGATTAAAAATTTGGAAATAAAATAACTTTACATGTCAGATTTTTGGCAGACCTGAGCTTCTCTGCTCCCTTTGGTATTATGTTATTCAGGATTTAAAATATTTGGAAAAGTCTGATTGTGATTTTTGAAGCATATTTTGAGTTGATGTTTTAAAATCTGGACCTAGAGCGTTATCATTTGAGACAGGACTGGAATATAAACTGTTAACAGACAATATGAATGTCAGAACTTGTTTGCTTTAGGAGGTTTTATATGTAATAAAATGGAATATTTTGTTGTTGTTTGATTGCAAAGAGCATTGTTAATCACATGGACCTAACTGCAGACTCTACAATCTGCATTCAAATACGTTTAGTTTGGATTATGATCAATCCTGCAGCATTATAAAAAAGACGGAATTTCAAACAAGTTAAAATAAAATCTTCACATTTACGAAAACAACTCTGTCCTATAAGGAGTTAAGCGATGGCACAGAAGATACTGACCCCCGGCTCACATCACTTTTATTGGACCTGACCTCAGCTGCTTTCTTTTGGTACACTGTTACCACGGAAACAATAACAAACAGCCCGGCCACATTCTGCAGCTCCACAGCACACAGTCCACAGCAAAAGACCACGAATGTGCAGCTTCTCCAGGCAAGAGGCGATCTGATAACTATAAATCTCCACTTTTGAACAGGCAGATGCACTGATAAGCTTCTCTTGTCTCCTACAGCTGAGAGATGTCTGCAGCAGCTGGATCAAAGGAGGCAAGGACAGACACTAACGCAGGGTCTGCAGGAGGGAGGAAGCCAGGAAAAAACAACAAACCCTATGACTCCTATCTGCTACGGTCAGTCAGTCACACTGTGTAATGTTTAGGCAAAATGAGAAATTAAATCTAGCAAACTAACATTACTGAGAAAAGCAACTTGGATCTTCAACTTGGTTTGATTTGAGTATCACTGAAGATTTACAGCTAGTTATTTTTGTGCGAAGATATCAATGCAAGCCTAATAATTAAACATATTTTAATATAAATGTCTTTCTCTGACCCTCTCCAGCCCGACCTGCGTTCATTTAAATAGGCTGCACATATTTTGACTATGTTTGATTCAGTTTGAAACAAAAAAGGTAAACAGCTATCAAAATGTAGGCTTAGTTTGTGCAATAAGCCTAATGCATTTAACAATCCTGCTGTGCTCCTGTATCACACAGGTGCACAGTGCAGGGACAGGAGCAAAGCAGATGTTATCACAGGTTATAAAAATCATCTCGTTTACTTCAGTTCATGTCGCTATGGAGAACACATAAATGCACATCACGTCATAGCTACAGATCCTGTGGAAAATGGGACTCAACCACTCAAAAACTGAATTGGCCCTACTGGCTTAAAGAGAGATTTACATATAGATTCACAGAGTAAAATAAGAGGAAATATGGCATTTTGGGGTATAAATCTACACATAGCACCTTCATGTATGCAGCACTCTTAACTTCTTTGCAGAGATTTGTTCAGAATAAAAAACATGCATTAGTTCCTACCCAGGCTGAGACCATTTTTCATTGCTGAGAGATCCTAGTTTTCAGAAGTACCGTACACAAATGCTCCATTACCTGCATAATCACATAGTGTTTTGTATAGCCACGTGTTTCAATACCAAATTCAAACCAACAAATGCTTGGTCCACCAGAAAATTAATGGCATGTGCTCTTTGAAGTAAATCTCCAGGACATGGCACAACAGGTTTACAGCCTGTAATTGTTGAAGCAGCCCAAATTAAACAAACAGTATCTAAATCACCTGCGACTCCTGAGCCATGCAAGTGTGCACAGACACACACAGCTGCAGGCCTCTTACACCAAGCCCATAAGTCTTCCTGGCTCAGTGATCAAATGTATCAATGCCATTTTGTTTGGACAGGCAACTCGCAACGTGCAAAGTATTAAGTATTAAACTACTGTTGCAGGTATCAAGAATTGAAGCACATGAAGGAGGGCAGAAATCCTCCCAGAAATGTATGTATCATTAACCATAGTGTCATAACTCATAATAGACAGTCCTTTTTTTTGACCCTGGTTATTTTCCAGCAGCAAAACCAGCAAAGAAATGAGCCAGACACACAAGAAGGTAAGTAGAAACGTATTCAGTCATTCTGTTGACCTAACCCACTCAATAATGCTATATATTTTTTATTGTCACTTGTTTTAGATTTAAATGGAGAGATGCCACAGATAAACAAGGAACTGGATGACGACAAAGGATCCAAAGGAAGACGATGCAAAACCAAACTATGTGCGATCCTTTGAGCCACACAAATGAGAATAAAAATCAATGAGGCCTCACAGACTGGACTATCAGTATTGTTATGACTGTGACGACCCAGCTACATGGCGACAAAGTTTAACCAGATGCCCTTCCTGACACAACCAGCCACAACACTTCAACCAGAGCGGGCAATGAGGTCTGCGCCTTGCCCCAGGACACAACAACAGTATGTGCTTAATATGAACCAGTGATCCTCTGATTCCCATCTTACCAATACTGACCACAGCAAATGAAAGACAATCTACACACTTGGCTAATAATACATTTGTATAAGAATGACAAGGGAAGAGGTTATTTCCCACTAAGACTTTCTTGCATAAGTTCTTCTGTGCAAATGCAAATGTGAACTTACTGACAAGTGTTTGATTCTTAAGCATTTATTACTAAACATATTTACTGGCTCAGTGCTTAGGAAACACTTAAATATATCTTACATTTCGTTCAGAATCATCATTCCAGCATCTTTGTAAACATTGCTTCATACAGTCCATTTGCTGCCAAGGCTCACGGGAGCGTTGTGTTCAAGGACACACAGTGCATTCAAGTTTCTTTGTCCATGTTGTTTTCCA
Organism: Periophthalmus modestus; assembly: GCA_019594935.1. Classification (NCBI taxonomy): domain Eukaryota; kingdom Metazoa; phylum Chordata; class Actinopteri; order Gobiiformes; family Gobiidae; genus Periophthalmus; species Periophthalmus modestus. The sequence continues at coordinate 3,516,997 of JAIEZT010000012.1, read as the reverse complement.
TGTTTTTGTGCATTATCCAGAGGAGATCAGTCACTGTTACTGCTCTCGTCTCCTACCACCATGTCGCTGTACTTCTTCTGCTGCTGCTCCCTGAAAGTCTCTTTCACTTTTGCCCTCTTCAGACCCCCATCCCTGTAACAATGTGCCAAAATGTCAAATATAGGAAGCAATAAATGTATCTGGTTTGTACATACTGTGATACAATATAGACTACTCAACATGCTATTGGTAAGAGATACTTTTTTGCAGAAGATATTTTTGGGACCACTATAGGAATTCACAGCACTCATTTTAACATAGCATTTCAGGGATAATTACAGCAAGTTATGTCACCCGTAGCAGTCAAATAGCTCTCATGGCATTGTTTAAAAGAGAAATACAACTGTTCTTACCACTGTAGATCTACCAGTCCGCCTTGATGAGCGATGGCCGACTTAACTCGATTGGCAAACTGGACTGCATCCTCCCCCTCCTGTTATTGTAAAATAGTTGGAGTGTTTAGCAAAATGTGTATATACAGTATGTTCTTGTACTACAGAGAGGCACAGACCTGCTGGTGCATGGCTGGCAGGTACCACACGTTACAGACCAGAGCCCAGCTGGTCATCATTCTGAGCAGGTAGCTGACCATGCTGTACTTTGAACTGTTCCAAAAAGCGTCACCAAACTTTGGGTCGTACTGAGGAAGAAAACACATTCAAAATGGATGAGACAATACTCTGATATTCTGATGTATTTGCATTTACGGGTTTATATGTTTATTCTGTCTCATTGTAATATTATTTTATTTATTTATTTAATCAATTTTATTTTATTATTGATACTTTAAAGGCACATTATGGAACTTTTCTAGTCTATACAGTGCTTTTCTATAACTTTTTTATCCACCTGCTTGTCCATTAGAGACATTATTGCGTTGCCTGGGTTTTTTCACAGATGGTAATAGAGTTATACATCTAGCATTTATTCAAGTGCATGTGTTTTTATTGCTTAAAAATACTTTGACAACAGGAATTCTTACTGTAAGAAATTCACCTCAACACAGATCTGACCAGTAACTTGACTTGGTAGTGTCACCTACTCATTTCGATTGCAACAACATCTCCATGCAGAGAAAGAGGAGGCTGACCCTCCACCAGAAAAGTTGGTGCTTTTTTGTTCACTGACATGAGCTTATAACATGTATCGTGATTTTATCTTTGGCAAAGTCAGTACCTTAATGGCCACTGGATAAATTGTAGCTCCAATCTCAAAGCTTCCTTTTTTAAACATCATGACAGATGTGTTGTTGACGCAGGTTCCTGTGAAGGTCAGTAAATATTATCATAGATTTTAACGTCGATCATGTAGAAAGTACTCCCAAATATGAGTGGAAATCTTACCTTCAGGAAAAATCAATATGGGGAGTTTGGTCTTGTCGCTGACATGATCCTGTAACCTGGACACCAAAGAAATCAAGGTTTAGAGACAGAACAGGAGAAGTGCACTACATTTACAGTTTACAGTAAAATTCCTCATTCATCCAGGAGTGGTCCATGGTAACAACTACCTTTGATTACCTACCTACATTTCAAGTTATCGTGAGTTAGAGTAAATATAAACAGACACTATAATAATATATTCTCTGTGCACTACACACTTAAGAGGAATTGATAACTATAGGGCATAAATAATTAAATTTATATAAACAAAAATACGAACAATATTGCTGCCACAGTGCACTGCTCCTCACCCTCCTGTGTACTCTCACCTTTTAGTCACTAGATGGCGATCTTTCATCTCCGCTCTCTCGAACCACACATGAGGACATGACCTCACCATGGCCCTCTGGACTATTCCCATAAGCCCTCCGTGAACTTGACCAACCTGAAAATCTATTTATGCTGAAGTACTGCAAATTTAATGAATCAAGTCTAAAAACAAAGCCACTTACCATCGCATAACAGCCATCATTGCACAAAATCACTATGTCAATCGGAGTGGTGTGGTTAGCAACACATATTCCACCTTTTTTTGGTTTGTTTTCTCTGTAGAGGCATTTAAAAATATCAAAAACACTGTCCTAAAATTACAAAAAAATCAATGATGGCCATTAACTGGACAAACATACCTGTTGTGATAGCAAATAGTGGCTGAAAGTCCTCGTGCACATATTCTGTAGCACATAACATGAACCCATTCACTGAGCCAGTACTTGACACTGAAAACAAAAAAAAATATTCATGTTTTACTCATTTTCAGAAAAGCACAAGCAATCTGTGTATAATAATTCTCATATACCTGCTGTTTGGGAGGAATCCAACTGCAGATGTTCCGATTACTAACCAGGTCAGGCCAATGCAGGCTAGTGTAATTCTGAGGAACCAGTGAAATAATGACTGTAACAACTGTGAATGACAACCCAGAATGAGAAAAATGCATCAGTACCTTAAAGGAGCGAGGATGCAGTATCTAACAAAGATGCCCAGGCCATAGACCAGTGTTAATTTTAGGCTTATATACTGGAAGTCGTTATTGGTACGAGTCAGAAGGTTCCAGGACCACAGCTCCTCAGAACTAAAACGCTGGGTCACCTGAAAACAAACCAATTATATTTAAAAGGCAGAGATTTAAACGTGCTCTATGACATTTTTCTGGTGGATGATTTGCCACCTGCTTATGAAGAAGTTAGCGCTTTGCCTGGAATGTTCCACAGAATGGCATTAAACTTATCTACATTTATTATTTTAATTGCTAAAACATGCATTCTTATTGTGGGTTTGCCTCTCAGTAGATCTTCCTGTAAATAGACAAATCCAATGCTATACTGTGAAACATTCTAGGTAAATACATGACATCCATGAAGACAAGCAGGTGGTAGAGCCTCCAGTTACATAATCCAGCTTTAAAAAGGCAAAAAACAAATACAAAGACTTTAAGTTTTGTACCTCATCATCAACAATACTCTCAATTCCTTTACGTGAGAAGTAAAAACAGTCACTTAGTGTGAAATCGCCACCAACTGGAGGTTTAGGCCGACTGCGCCTCAGCTCCTCCAGCTCTTTTTCCATAGAGCCGTCTTCTCTCTGAATCAGACCTATAAACCAGACATAATTAGACTGATGCATTTGCTTGATGTGAGTGTTATCTGGATGACCATCTGACAGATAAGGGCTATGTATTTATCACGGTAACTAAAAAGTATAATAAATCATGCCAAATCAAAGTGGATATAGAAATATTGGGTTTTTTATGTATTATATGTAAAAATAAATAAATAAAAATACATGATCAAGTTAGGTTTAAAATTCACAGTATATCCTTTATGTCAAATAAAGGTAAAGGTTATGTAATACGCCCTGCCTGTTCTTTCAGAAGGCGTAAAAGTCAAGCTAAGATTAGCTGATGGACATTATCTGATAACACAGGACAATGTTCAACATGGTTACAGACAAATTGTGTACTCTTCTATTCAAATCACATGAAAATGGCTCTCTGCTGTCACTAAACAAGACCGTACTGGATAAATGTCATGTGTCACTGAATATTTTGATTGTTGCTGTTAGTTGAGTAACATTTGCTGGTTGTAAAATTCACCATGAACAAGTGTTAAATCTGTAATACAAAACATCATTTTATGTTTCTCCAAGACAAAGTCAATCTGTGGGGAATATTTAGCAAAGAAGGGTCAGGTTACATGGCAGAGCTATTATTTTTAGCTGTTCACATGTGCACACTCTGTAGCCAGGCAAACCAATATCTTTTTTATAATATCTTTTATCTTCTTGCCAACACTTGAAATAAAGCCAGTAGTGGAACGCAGTTTTCCATTTACAGCCACAGCTGCAAACAGGGTATGTGTCTTTATTAGATCATTGTTTTGCACTTTACTCACCATTAGAAGCGCTGGTTTTAAGAGTCTGTTCATTTGCTTTTTCCTTTTGTAGTTTCAGCGTGGCCCACTGCAAAATACATGAAATATCCTATTGCATTAGCTTTGTTTTTTCTGTCACATGATGCTAAATAGAGAACTCTGAACGCACCTCTAATGTTTTGATCAGTATGGTCATGTATGTTTCAGAGATTCCCAGTGAGAACCCAAACATGGCTGGGACCATGATGAAGCTAATGATGAGGAACAGCCATATCTTCATCCCCCACAGCACTGCAACCCATAGGTCCTCCATCTCCACCTGGCTCTGAGCTGTACCTGCTCCTGTCCGACCTAGAAACGTCCTGCAGACAAAGACCTTTATGTAAAATACAAGAAAGACACGTTTAGACAAGTGACACCAGCAGGATCATGTGTGCAGCCTTTACACCGCGGCTGTGCGTAAAAGCAGACTCCAGGATCATGTGTGCAGCCTTTACACCGCGGCCGTGCGTAAAAACAGACTCCAGGATCATGTGTGCAGCCTTTACACCGCGGCCGTGCGTAAAAGCAGACTCCAGGATCATGTGTGCAGCCTTTACACCACGGCCGTGCGTAAAAGCAAACTCCAGGATCCTGTGTGCAGCCTCTGCAGCTGTGCACCTGTAGACCCTCAGTGAAAAAGCACTGCGTTGGAAAGAATCATCAAACTAAGTAACTTGTTGTCTGTTTTGACCATCTGAAATGACTTATTTTCGCTTACCTTTTTCTCCTCTATCCATACTATCTCTGCGGAAACTCCAGTGTGACTCCTGAGGCGCTCAAAACACGCCCAGTTGTTTCAGAGCAAAGTTCATCCTCCACCAGCGCCCCCTAGAGGTTTGAGAGGCGTGTGGCTGGCTGGGGCGCACACGTGGAGATGCATCCAGTCCAGTCCACTGTGACTAACCCAACTTTTCACCCGTGCATCAAGAGATCCAAGATAAACATGCATCTTTAAGGCGCAGCTTTAAACGTGAGTTCTACAATCCAAAGTCAAATGTCTAATTTCTAAGTCTGTGTTTTTTGTTGTTTTTTTTCGATGGGATCTTCTTGTGACAGAAAAAACACATCTAGGTTATGTGGGATTACATTTAACACACATTTTGCTGTTACATAACATGCAAAAGGTGCAAAAAGTCATTTTATACAGACTGATATCACATCTGAAGTATTGAAGTGAGCACTCTGGATCCCGGGCAGGTATTTTACATTGGTTTGATAAATTGCAGTGCATGTTCCTGCAGGTCCAATCACGCTTCAAGTACCATAATAATAAAGGGGCTGTAGTCGTGGCAACTTTCTCTTTCAGACCAATTAGCGCTCCCTCAGCAGCAGCGCAGCATCCCACTTCCCCTCATTCTTTCCTGAAAATGAACTAGACTTGACTGGCCACACACTCCGCCTCTCACTCCGGAGCCTGCGTCTGTGCACGGTCAGTCTCTCGCTCTGGGCATGTTTCCCTTCATATGGGGAGAGGGCTGACAGTCTTCATGTCATGACAGTGCTGCAGAGGATCGGAGTGGTCGCCCCAAACGCCACTGGACCTCCAATGCCAAGGACACTTCCCCGCTCTTTTGAATCTGGGTCCAAATATGCGATGTCCGCAGGAGTGCGCGCTTCTTCTGCTGCTCAACTTTGTTTTCATTTTGGCAGCTGGCCACGTAGAGCACTTTGACTCCAGCATATTTCAGACTCTCTTTGCAGAACAAGGTCAGTGCATGCACCATTTTCCATTTCACTTTAAATCAGGCCTAGTTTGGCAAATTTTCAGTTTCACACGATTGATGTTAGATTTAGAAGATTTTTGTGCAGAGGTCAAAGAAGGAATATGTGATATTAATGATGCTGGGGTTACAAAGCAATTTATGGTCTATTTTCATATTTTTAAAATTAATTTGTTTTTACACCATTAAAATGCAGCCAATGAATTGAATTGAATTGAATAATTTATTGTCATTGTCAGATTAACAATGAAATTACATTGGAGCATCTGTCCTTCACTCTGGCAGTAATATTATTAGTGCAGTTATACTTGTAAAGGGCAAATTCGCAGAATGTAAACATAAGGCACACAATATGCAAATAAATCAGTACAATGAACATAACAGAGCAATGCTTTTTAACTGTGCAGGTCAGAGTGGTTCAACCATTGTTCACCCATTCAAAGCCAGTGCAGATGGAGCGTTCCTCTCCCACTCCCTCTCTCATCACTTCAGCAGCCAACGAGTTAGGCGTGACCTTCGACCTCATCCTGCAGAGGATCAAGTCTACTACAAGGTTGACTTCAAGGGTGACACTTTAGTGTTTAACCTGAGTGCAAACACAAAGTTATTGTCAAATGACTACACTGTGGAGAGGAGGAATGGAGGCGCCAACAGGACAGAGCATCGTTCAACCAAAGTCCACGACTGTCACTTTGTGGGCACTGTGGCCACCTCCAAGATTATAGGAACTGCTGCCATCAGCACCTGTGATGGACTGGTAAGACGCTTCACTTATTTCACTCATTGCTCCTTACTACAGTCAGGCTTAGTTTAACCAAGAACGAAGCTCTTAGTTTAACGAAGGCTTAGGACAGGGGGAGGCTGATGTGGAGCTGACACAGGCCATTGAGCAGCCCCCCCTTTCCCCCTTTTCTCTCTCTCTCTCTCCCTCTTTACCCCTCTTTTACCCCCTCTCTTTCCTCTCTTTACCCTTTCCCCCTCTCTCTCTTTCCCTCTTTTACCCCCATCTTTCCCCCTCTCTCTCCTTCTGTATCTGACAGTGGTCTGTCTGTTAGTTTGCCTTTCAAAGACTTCCTGAAACTGTTTGCAGAGTGGTCCCTACATACCATCTGACGAAGCTGTTTCTTGGCCAATGTGAGCCTAAGTTTTTCTTTTGAGTTTTACGTTCCCTCTTGAACAACATTACAGCTCAAAATATGAACAAAAAGAACTTCTGTTGAATTTGAATGTTGTACAGATTGGCTGTTTACACACTCATCTTATCTACACATTTCATAACACGATTATTTTTTGCTTCTTGAATATCGTCCATGCTATTTACAGATGGAGAATATTTAGCAAATGCAATTCAAGACCAATGTCCTATTTGTATCTACAGTCTGGTATAAATCCTAAAGTGCTTTGTCATAGATCAGTAGAACATTCAAACTATACATGCATTTAAAATAAACAAATATGCCACTTGTTTAGTTCAGTGGGGTTGTATAAGGTCATAGTATATCTAATAGTTAAATATAACAAATCAGATAAGGCAAAGTGAATGACGCGCTAAAGAGATTACAACACATTTGCTTATATGGAGGTAACAGCTGCAAAATGAATTACTGTGCATTTTAGATTTGTTACAATGGGGACTATAGGAAACTTACTTCTTGTCAAACATACTAAAACCTAACCACTAGTTGTAGCAGTAAAACATTTGTCAGGAAAAACGTTGGTAATCCCTCAGGCACCAAACAAGAAGGAGCAAGTCTGGGCCTATTATATTGGTATTTTCCTCACTTAAATGCATGTTTCTTCTCACTATATAGAAAAAAATGATAATGTCTTTCACCTCTGCAGAGACAGTACCTTTAGGGCAACCTTTTCATGTGAAGCAAAAAAGGATAAGAGGACCTAATGGAGCATATAATGATACAAAAACAGTTGTTTAGGCTGCGAGATTATTTGAATAGTTTTGCTTAATCGTTGAGTCATGAACAGCCCTCCCCAGTCGAATTTCCCACTAATCTGTGCTAAGGCCACAGGCAGTGGCTTCCAGACCCAATTGGCTCGCACTACCGAACCCACAGAAGCAGGAAGTATGAGTAAAGCAGTTCCACATGGCCAGTGTATTGAGAGCATAGGCTTGTGTTATGGTAACCTCCCCGGGCTCTGGCACCTCACACCCAAACACTTCCTCTGAGTTACACAAATTCTGTATGGAAAAGACTAAGGAGGAGAGGGAGGGGATGGGGCCAGGTGCAATTCATATTAAGAGAAACTAGAGATGTCCAATGGTAAGACCTACTATACAATCTTTACAATATAAGCGCCAAAATGGATCAATGTGTCACCAAAATGAAGATTATATATAAATTTACCTTATGTTTTATCCAGAACTGTAGCAATTAGCAAAGCAATTATCATTATTTGTTTAAAAAAACGGTGGATTGAACACTTCAGAGGAAAGGGTTAATACTATAAAAAGTGCTTAATTTCTCCCATGTGATGTCTGCACCTTGAACTGTGCAATCCAATAAATAAATAAGAACTAATCAATTATGTCTATATACTGAAGAACTATTTCTGTGAAAGAGGATTTTCTTTAGCATCAAACTACCCATAGGGCTTCTCTGTTAAACATCGCAGAGATTTTGTATATCACAATCAAAGGATTACCACTAACACTGTAACCACAATGTTTAAGCAAATCCCTACCAAAACACCGCAGTTTGTGTGCTGCAATATGCACAGATGTCTAAAAGAGTCTCTTTTGTAAGATTCCTTCTTGCTTCATCTGCTCTTCACCACTTGCTTTTCTCTGCTGGGAATATCGTTGCCTGCAGAAAAGCCAGAGAACATGGGTCCTCAATAGAAAAATATACAAATAAAAAGGTTTTTCTTTTCTTTTTTTGCATGACAGGTCACGTTAAAGCAAACATGAGAGACACTTTGACAAAATGCAGTACATATTCATCTTAGAGTATAATACTGCTCTGAATGACACAGTGTGCTGTGTACATATATCAGCCTGCATGCCTTAAGGATGAGTCTGCTGGACCAAGGCCATTTCACTCAAAGCTTTTCATCTCCAAATTCAGCTTTTTGTCTAGTGTAAAGTTTCCCTAATACTTATACTATGCAAGCAAGATAAGTTTATCTCTGTGATCCATAAAGATACCAACCAGTTTAACGTATTGCACTTAGCACATATAGATAAACTATGTAGGGGTCAGAGTGGCAAGTAAGGTAACGATTTTCTTGTTAACTCTTGGGATGATGAAATGGGATCTGTTATTTCACAGTGATCCAGATACACGCATAATTGTGGTTAAAGATTTGAGTCTTGAGTCTTCCAGCACATATGCTAAAGCCGCTCAAATGACCTAGAAAGCTGAGCATGACTTCAATGAACAGCAGGAAACGTTAGCACTGCATGGTTCCATTCTTTAACATCTGCTTTTAGACTATTCCACATCTTTATGTTTTCTCTTGTATGTTTACTCTAGTTGGACATAAATACTACGCATTTAAACACCTTTAAATCACTGTGATGCAATATACTTTGCACTAACACAGCGTGCTTTCCATTTAGCCCTGGAAGAATAATGTCTGGCTCAGTCATTCTGTAGAATTGTTTTAGTGTAGGAGGGAGGGGTGGTCTTGGAACAGTCTTGGCATGTTTGGACTCAGTTTGACACAAACCCACCTACACACGGGGGCTAATAAAGGGACCCCTGGCACACACGTTGTTTGTAGAGAAAAGTCAGAAGTCGTTTTTACAGGACTGTCTTTTGTAGGTGTAGCTGTATCTTTGTATACACTGAGCAGAATGTAGGCCACTGGTTGTGTGTGTTCAGCAGCAGACCTCAGTGATCAGTGAATAGCCTGCACCAGTGAGAACATGCAGGAATACTTGCACAGTTTGTCTTGCTGCAGCTGACAGAGAATGTGCCTCGGGGAGAAATGGGTGCAATGTTTCACATTTACATTTTGATTAGTCAGAAAAATTATTCATATGACCTTTACAAAAAATAATAAAAGCAAAAAGGCATGGCAATACATGTTGTAAATTATGGATGCATGGCCATAGAAAAGAAAACTAGACAGCTGTCAAGCTGCACGTCTAAATCCACATCTAAATGTTGCAAAATACAGTGGCAAACAAGTGGATTATGTTACATGATTCTACTGCATATAGAAGAAAGTTAGCTAACAGTGCTTCCCTCATTACACATTCTCTGTAACTCTCTGGGAGTTTTTATTCCATCTGCCAGTGGCCACAGACCACAGATGTTACTAGTCTACAACAGAATAAAATGATGACAATTATACATTTGTATTTTCAGAGAGGCTTCTTTTCCCTTCCAGAGGGCTACTACTTCATTGAGCCTTTACAGAAACCCTTTGGTCATTCTACTGAAGGTCCAGAGCCTCACGTGATCTACCCAAAAACTACTGCCACCTCCAACAGAAAAAAACGAAGTGATGTTGGAGATTCACACAGCCCCTGTGGGGTTCAAGGTTGGTGCTGGTAAAGTGGCAGTGCTGTGAATGCTGTTTGCATTTATCAGCATAGAGCCTGTGTAATACTGTGAACAAATATGTTTCAGACAGTCCAGAGGATTGTGCACAAGTGGAGAAAGAGAGGGAAGAGTGGGAGAGAGATCATCAGAAGGAGCCAGTTCAGTCCCGGCAGCAGCGCTCCGTCAGCAGAGAGCGCTGGGTGGAGACTATGGTGGTGGCTGACTCCAAACTTATCGAGTATCATGGGAGTGATAATGTTGAGTCATACATATTCACTATCATGAACATGGTAAGCATTTTATGCTGTCTAAGCATTCCCACAGAAATCATTTAGTTATTAAACATGCAACGTTAACAGGTGGCTGGCATTTTTCACGATGCCAGTATTGGCAACGCCGTCCATGTCATCTTGGTTCGACTGATTCTTCTTCAAGGAGAAGAGGTAAAACAAACGTTCTTGTCGTCATTATACCAGCTGCAACCTTCTCCATTGCTTTTCTACTTTTCTAATCTGCACACAATTAAACTATAACTATAATTTAACAGTCAGTTATTCATTTAATTATATATTGTTAATGTCTCCTCCAGAAAGGGTTGAAGATCATTCACAATGCAGACACCACTTTGGCAAGTTTCTGTGCCTGGCAGAAAAATCTAAATCCACAAAGTGACACACACCCAGCTCATCATGACCTTGCTGTGTTGGTTACTCGGTAAGTGACAAGATTCACAGATGCAGACACAGTTAATAATTACACAACAGTGTATTTCTATACATTTTTTTAAGAAAAGACATCTGTGCTGGAATGAACCAGCCCTGTGAGACTCTGGGGCTCTCTCATCTGTCCGGAATGTGTCAACCTCATCGAAGCTGCAACATCAATGAGGATTCAGGGCTGCCTGTCGCCTTCACCATCGCTCATGAGATGGGCCATAGGTGTGTGGACTTTTCAGATATCTATATTTTAATATAGAATGATGCTCATTGTACTGAGACTGTAACTTGTTTGTGTTTGAATGCAGTTTTGGGATCCATCATGACGGCCAGGGGAATGACTGTGAGGTGGATGGGAGGCACCCGTTCATCATGTCTAGACAGTTAATGTACGACAGTTCGCCGCTCACTTGGTCGTCCTGCTCCAAAGAGTACATCACCCGCTTTCTGGAGTGAGTATATTATGTATTACACTTAGCCTATGATAGCTCAATTTGTATTAGTAAATTCAATGATTCACAAGAGAGAACATGCAGTTTGGTTGTGCAAAAGAAGGTCTGGCAAAGAAAATAGTCCACACCTTATTTCAACAGCATGTTCCTCTTTTGGCTGTAACTATTGCCACGTTGGTTCCAGGATGCTCTAAAGCTAAAACTTGTCTTATGAGTCAAAAGTTCAAAAGGCAGGTGTGGCTATGAATACAAGGAGAATGTAAAATTGTCTGTTAAAAAGTCCTTATGTCACTTTTTTGTAGTCGAGGTTGGGGTTTCTGCTTGGATGACCGTCCATCAAAGAAAGAGCTAGCCACTCCGCTGGCAAACCTGGGTGTGCGGTACACCACACAGCATCAGTGTCAGCTTCAGTATGGGCCCAATGCGACCTTCTGCTCTGAAGTGGATGTTAGTCAGATATGCACATTTTTATGAACTGTTTTAAACATTGATGTTAAAGTTATTTTTGCATTCTTCTTTCAGAATGTCTGTCAGATTCTTTGGTGTTCTGTGAATGGCTCGTGTCGCTCCAAACTGGATTCACCTATAGATGGGACACGTGTGGGCCTGGAAAGGTAACCCCTATTTAAGAAGAACCCCCTATTTAAGAAGAACCCCCTATTTAGAAGCACCCCCTATTTAAGAAGAACCCCCTATTTAAGAAGAACCCCCTATTTAAGAAGAATAGGAAAAACAAGTGTATTTGTATAGCACAATTCATACATAAAATAATTCAAAGTGCTTTACAGAATAAGAAAAATCACTGTACACACAAATCAAAACTAATAAATAATCATCATAAAATTAACATTAAAACAGAAAAGTGCAGAATAAAAACTCTTTCAGTCACATGCACAGATAAACAGAACTGTTTTGAACCTGGAGTTAAACATTGTCAAAGCCGAGGCCTGTCTCACATCTCCAGGAAGAATGTTCCAGGTTTTAGTTGCATAAAATTGAAACACTGATTCCTCATGTTTAGTCCTGGTTTAGTCCTAGTTTCGTCCTGGTTTAGTCCTGCTTTAGTCCCGGTTTATTCCTGGTTTAGTCCTGCTTTAGTCCTGCTTTAGTCCTGGTTTAGTCCTGCTTTAGTCCTGGTTTAGTCCTGCTTTAGTCCTGCTTTAGTCCTCGTTTAGTTCTCGTTTAGTCCTCGTTTAGTCCTGGTTTAGTCCTGCTTTTGTCCTGCTTTAGTCCTGCTTTAGTCCTTGTTTAGTCCTGGTTTAGTCCTTGTTTAGTCCTGGTTTAGTCCTGTTTTAGTTTCTCCTGTTTAGTCCTGGTTTAATCCTGGTTTAGTCCTTGTTTAGTTTAGACCTGGTTTTAGGTTTAGTCCTGCTTTAGTCCTTTAGTTGTTTAGTCCTTGTTTAGTCCTTGTTTAGTTTCCTGGTTTAGTCCTGGTTTAGTCCTGGTTTAGTCCTTGTGTAGTCCTTGTTTAGTCCTGGTTTAGACCTGGTTTAGACTTGGTTTAGTCCTTGTTTAGTCCTTGTTTAGTCCTTGTTTAGACCTGGTTTAGTCCTTGTTTAGTCCTGGTTTAGTCCTGGTTTAGTCCTGGTTTAGTCCTGGTTTGTCCTGGTTAGACCCTTGTTTAGTCCTGGTTTAGTCCTTGTTTAGTCCTGGTTTAGTCCTGGTTTAGACCTGGTTTAGTCCTGGTTTAGACCTGGTTTAGTCCTTGTTTAGTCCTTGTTTAGTCCTTGTTTAGTCCTGGTTTAGTCCTGGTTTTAGTCTCCTGCTTTAGTCCTGGCTTAATCGTGACTGTAGGTACGAGCAGGAGGCGTGTCCCTGATGTCCTCAGAGTTCGAGATGGTCCATATGGCACTAACATGTGGGAGATGTACTTTGGTGCTGGGCCACGGAGAGATTTGTATTATATATCTAAGGAATGCAAACAGATTTAAGGGTTTTGCTCTCATCATTTAATAACTCTGTTTTATTTGTATTGTCTTGCATTCAAAAAATGAATGCTCAGAAATGTAGACTCCCAGTCAAAAACAGTTCTACGTAACCATTTTCCAATAATAAAAAATAAGTAGTTTTATTGTTTTGAACTTGAATTTAACGGACTCTGGTTTCTATTATAACATATAATGAATGTAGCTGTTTATTATGAACAAAAGTGAAATAATAACCTACGTAATGTATCTAATCTATGCATGAACTGCCGACATGAACCTTTAATGTGTTTGCCCTGTTCAGTGGTGCATCTCTGGAGAGTGTGTGATCGTGGGGAAGCTGCCTGAGACGGTGAACGGAGGCTGGGGGCCATGGAGCGCCTGGTCCTTCTGCTCCAGGACCTGTGGCACCGGGGTCCAGTCTGCAGACAGAGAGTGCAACAGCCCCAAGTGAGACAGCACACAGATCAGACACTTAACCTGCTATACAGTATTTCAAAAGTTAGATGTATGTTGCATTTTTATTCATGTATTTTTTTTAAAAGCTTCTCGATAGTGCAAAATATTATCATGACTGATCATATTGTATTGTCAAAGGATAACCTGTAGCTGATTTTATGATTTAAAAGCGTCTGTACATAGTGTAGAAGTATCTTTTCTCCTCTGTGCTGCAAAACAACATTTTCTTTTTAATTAGACCATTTCTGGAATTCACTGGGGCAGTAATTGCATTCACGCTTCAAATTCAATTACTTGCATAGCCCTAATTTGAAATATGTTGTAATAGTTGTAGCAAAAATGATGATACTGGCATTTAACGATTTAACTACTTCTGATAAAAGAAGTAGTAGTAATGAAAACAGGTGTAAGCAAGCAGTATTTTCAGTCATTTTCAGTTGTGTTTAGCTGATTTAAAGAAATGCTCTTACTTAGTTCTTCTTCTTCTATCTATTCTTTCTTAAGTGCTTTATATTATTTACGCAGGCCTGAATTTGGGGGTAAATACTGCACAGGGGAGAGGAGGCGCTATCGAACTTGCAACACAAAAATCTGTCTGAACGAACAGCCATCGTTTAGAGAAATGCAGTGCAGCGAGTTCAACACAGTGCCCTACCACAATGAGCTTTATCAATGGATACCAGTCACCAACCACGGTAAGCAGTGACGTGGTGATGTAATTACACTTAGAGAGCAACAGGGGGCAGCATTTCTACTAGAAATTGAGGGCATCTCCATATACAACAATTACACCTCTCTGGCCTATAATTGCAGTTTTTGCTGGGGTCAACACACATTTCTATGTTTTGTGTTTTAGTCCTTGTAATTTATGGTTTGTGTGTAATTACTTTACCTCAATCTGACAATCTTTGAGAAAACACAGCTGCCAAATTCCTTCTGTGCAGGACCACACACATAAACTGACTGAAATTGCTCTCTCAAAACACACTGTTGCAATTACTTCTAAATATTTTACCTTTTTCAAAAAATACGACTATGTAAAACGCAAACAAGGCTGGATTTTGTACGTGTTTGTGCCATATGAAATACAACTAATTATTTGCCTTTTTACAGTAAGTTGTTACCAAAAATCCTTATAGCAAATGTTCTTTACCATCCTTAGTAAATCCTTGTGAGCTGCATTGTCGACCCGTGAACGAGTACTTTTCGGAGAAGATGCTGGACACTGTGACCGACGGGACGCCCTGCTTCATGAACAACAAGTCGCGAAACATCTGTGTCAATGGAGCGTGCAAGGTAGTGTGGCTGGGTAAGAGAATAAAGGGCTGGGGTAACCAAATCACTTGTCGCACTGTAAAGAATGTGAGTGATATACCATTTAGAAGGAACACTTTTTATATTAAATTAATTTTGCATATAAAACACAACATAACAAAAACAACACAGCATAAAAACAGTGAGGAGTTGAGTAATTATACATAATAATGATAAAAACAGCTTAATTTTTGGGTGATTTCTCCCCAGAAACCTTTTTGCACATAATTTCCAGTTTATGTTTACTTTTTACAGCCTTTTTAATGCAATTTTTTAATGAGTAATAGCACCTTGTTTAGCTGTTTTTTTTTTGTTTGGTAGCATTTTTAAAAGATTTTTAAAACCATGCATATGTGTATTTGTGTCTGTGCTGTTATGTTATTATGTGGATTGCATGTGCAGGTTTGAAATAAATATTCTAACTAACTAACTAACCAAAATGTCATCAATCAAGCTTCTTTCTTATTCTTACCATTTGGTATAACAGGCTTAACCAGCGCAGTATCCATAATTATATCCTTTAGTTTACCTTGGGCTGTGTGTGTGTCCAGGAGGTGGGCTGTGACTTTGGCATTGATTCGAATGCCGTGGAGGATCACTGCGGAGTGTGTTTAGGGGATGGCTCCAGCTGTGAGACCATCTATAATCGCTTTGATGAAGGAGAAGGATTTGGTGAGTTTAAAGACATTTGAAACGCATTGCCTGCAGTACATGGTGTGAACAGAAATGTCATTATGATGATGATGAGTTATGATCTCTGTCAGATTGATGGAGCACATCTCGAGGCACAAAGTCATTTCAGGACAGGATCCCCTCTTCACGCCCTTCTTTGTATTTTACTCTGTTGTCATGGAAACATCACTGTACAGCTGTTATTCAACTTGGCGGCAACAATTGCGTGTTTTTTTCAGCCAATGTTGCAACTACAAAACTTTTAAATTATCGTGGTGCTTTCTCATGCTCTGCTTTTGAACAGATAATCAACAGATGGATGTCAAAGGAAATGTCTATCTTTTTTGGCAAACCACTGATCAAAAAGACATTTTGTAAACATGTTATGTAGGTTGATTAAAGATTGCATATATTGTCTTTGAGGTTTTGAATGGGAAAGTTAGAATATATGTTTAGTGAAAATTTGGCAATGGTCAACGTACATTGTTCACTGACACTGATTAGCGTAAAAATCTGAGAATCTTACGCCAGACGCTCTTCCCGATGCAATCACCTCCATTTATCTGGGCTTGGAACTAGTGCAAAAACCCCAGTAGCCCCCGTGTGGCTGGTTTAAAAGCTGAACTTTAAAAGAAACAGGTGCAAACAACATGAGCGCGCAACTAAAGAAAGACACATGTTTATTTGGTCCAAGTTTTACCCCAGAATTCAAAGTTAATATTTTAGTACATTCATCTATTGTACCAAACCATAAAATTTCCGTTTTTTTGAGAGATTGACCCAGATGTGTAAGACTTCAAAAGGTTCTGACCTACAAGTTAGTTACGCACACAGCTCCTCAAAAATCATTAAACTTCAGACAACACACTCGTAGCTGTTTACAGTAAAAAAGAGAAACAGACCATTGCCCCCCACACAGAGCACAACACATGCCAGCCGCCCACTGCCTGAGCCCACTCTATTAAAGATCAGAGAGCATGTGGTCGCCTGGCAGCAGCCCCGGTGGCCCGTAAGTGACTAGTTCTGTCTGCGCAGGATACATAGACGTGGGCGTGATACCTGAGGGGGCGCGGGACATCCTGGTGACCGAAGTGGAGGAGGCAGGTAACTTCTTGGCACTGAAGAGCCATAACTCAGAGGATTACTTCCTCAATGGAAACTACATCATCCAGTGGAACGGAGAGTACGAGGCGGGCGGCACCACATTCTACTATGAGCGGACAGCCAACATGGAGAACCTCACAGCACCGGGACCCACGACTCAGCCAGTCATTTTACAGGTACTGCAAGGTCTGAAAGGACTTACACATGTCGCATGTCGTGAACTGCGACTCAAACTGTGTATAACTTACTTTGCGCATTTTAAGGGATGGACCAAAGTTGTGTTAAAGGTGCAATACGCAACTTTATACTTACTTGTCTTCATGGATATGTTATGTCTTTGCCTGGAATGTTCCACAGTATCACATTAAACCTGCATCTTCATGGAGACACAGGTGACACTACCAGGCCGAGTTACAGGTCAGATGGAGGCAGGCCCACTCACAGCATAAATGTTTGTTTTTCACAGGACTAGTGAGCTATAAAACAACTGTAACTGAATAAATGCAAGACAGGTCAGTTTAATGCCATACTGTGGAACATTCCCAGCAGAGAAATAGCATCTCCATGTAGACAAGCAGCTGGCAAACCCTCTGCCAAAACCGTTACACAGTGCACATTTAACATTAGCTCCATTATTTCATATCTCTAAATGATAATCTCTAAATTGGTTTCATTGAATGTAAAGGTGACCCAGACTTTTATGACCGCACTTATTTTTGCTTTTACCCTTTGTTGTAGCTTCTATACCAAGAAAACAACCCAGGTATAAAGTATGAGTACACCATCAAGAAGAGCAGAAAGACCGGAAATGAGATCACAGATGTTATTTACACTTGGAGACACGGGGCCTGGACTCACTGCAGCGCCACATGTGGACTAGGTTTGTATCCACTTCAGTTTGCTTTTATAGAGCTTGAGATCAAACGGCAAAAACTTTCAGCACAACTGACGAGTAATGTAATGTCGATAGAGATGCATTGGCAAAAACACTGTAAAAGCATAAATAAAAGAGCTATGGAATAACTCGATACTAGGACTGTAGTCTCACTCACAGTTCACTCACAAGACTGCGCTTGCCTGGAAGTTCATGTAAAAACAATTATTTATGCAGATTAAACTAGGAAACAATCACAATATTAATCTGCCTAAACTTTAAATCACAAACTTTTCACATTGAAATACCAAAAAACCCAACAGCTATTCCGCAAAGTCACTCACTAACTTCTCGTTTCTGCTTAATACTCTTTGTCCCAGCCTCTATATATTGGATACACTCATTGTATAAGGGTTAAATAGCATTGGACTGACTGCCCCTCGGTTTTACAGGTGAGCAGCATCAGCCTGTGCGCTGTGTTGAGACCGATGTGGGGGTTGTGGACGACTCATTGTGTGATCCAGAAACACAACCACAAGACCGATACAGAAAATGCAAGAACATGGAGTGTCCAGCCAGGTCTGCAACTACTTCAGTTTTCTGCCAGAATTTTAGTCAGTGGTAAAAACTGTAACATTTTAATTTCTCCTTTTCAGGTGGTGGGTTGGGGGCTGGCAGCACTGCACCGCCACCTGTGGGTCAGAAGGAGTACGCTCACGGACGGTGTTGTGTGTCCGCACAGTCTCTGGGGAAGAGACGGTGCTGCACCCGATAGAGTGCAAACATCTGCTCAAACCCAAACGTGTCGTCCCCTGCAACAGGGACATCCCGTGTGGACAAGAGTGGACCATTGGAGAGTGGGAAATGGTAAGTCAGCTTGTGTTAAAACCAATTACTATAGCAACAAATAAATATTCCATGACACTGAACAACAGTTTCGGGGGGTCTCCAGTAAATCGTCTGGCAGTGCTTTCCAACAGCACATTATCTGGAACTGTTTCAAAGAGCACACCATTGTTGCTCAGCTTAACTAAATTTGAACATAGACAGTACATTAAAAACAATAGAAATACATCATAACACATCAAATATAGAGTTCTCATTAAGAATACTTTCTGTTGCTTTGTTTAAAGTGCCCAGTCACATGTGGTGGAGGAGTCCGTTCTCGCACCGTCACCTGTTCCCTCTCCCCAAAGAAGAGCTGTGACATGTCCACCAAACCTCGCTCCCGCTCTCTGTGTGGACTGCAGAGTTGTCCTAACCCAAGTTTGCGGAGACGTCCCGGGCCTCCTCCCAAATACCGCCGGATTTACCCCCCAAAGCGCCAACCCACCAAACCTTCAGACTTAACATCTACTTGGTTTCCATCGACGACCACATCCACAGCTGCTCCAACTGTTTACAGTCCAACCACCAGACAGTCTACTCTCTTTAATTCTACCACCTCAGTATCTAACTCAGACATACTTGATCATGAGTTTAATGTTGTGCGGACAGAAAAAGGAAGATATCCCATTCCTACTCAAAAGAGCAAAAACGGCAAAAAAACAGAAAACACCAGAAATAAAATGCAAGAGGAAGAAGAGGAGGGCAGCACTCCCAATGTAGGCATGTATACACCCAGTTATGACTACATCGCTGAAGACAGAACTGAAGAGGAGATTATCGACTTGGATGTTAAAACAACAACTGAAGCCAAGCCATTGATTACGACGCAGACCACTAGAGTGACCACCAGGAGTCCCCAGCCTTTGTCCACTCTTCGCAATAATAAATACAGCAAAAGATTACCCATTTCAACCCCAAAGACTGTAACATCTTTGAGTACTGACTTGTACACAACACAGGCAACAACCACACAACCCATGACCACAACGACATGGTTCCAGCCAACAGTGAAGATCATAAAACCGAAGAAGTCAGCAGTCACACCAAAAGCTAAGACAGGGACTTCTACATCCAAAAAGAAGGAAAAGGGAAATCGCTCCAAGAAACAGAACAATCAGAGCAACCTAACGGCCAGAGAGACTGTGGTTAAGGACTCCACCTGGGTTATTGGAAACTGGAGTGAGGTGAGCCGGAATACAACTTATTTTTTTTTAAAAAATGTATTTACGTGTGAATTTTGATGAGTCTTGTGTAAGGTTAGAGGTTTAATTGCCAAGAATGCAAGCAACAGTACAAAATGGCGTCTGCAATGCTTCTTTTCTGGACATTTTCTTATTAAAAAAACATGTACTTTCAGTTTGAGCTGTGAATGAAAAAAGAAAGATTGGATGGGGTTGGGGTTAATTAAATTGTGCATTTTGGATTTGCATTTGACTGGTTGACTGTCCGTGTCTCTGTATCAGCTCTGATAATGTCAAAGATGTATTCTGATGTTATGGACATTTTGGAAACCTACAAAAGCGGCTATTTTGCAAGTTATGATGTATTTTTTCACCATTTCTCTATGTGCATTTCCATAGTCTAATGTGACTGTTGTGCTGTCCAGTGTTCAACCACATGTGGGATCGGTGCGATGTGGAGGACAGTGGTTTGCAGCTCACAGAATGAGGAGGACTGTTTGCACACAGAGAGACCTGAGCCTGCGCGCACCTGTCACCTGCAGCCCTGTGCCACCTGGCAGAGTGGCAGCTGGAGCAAGGTGAATAACATTTCCTCTTGTTACTCAATCCCATAATGACACTCATTGCTAGTTAATTTGATTTACTGGTCATTTTATTTCCGATTAGAGCCATCATTCTTTTGTTTGTCTTCCCGTTGACACAGTGCCCAGATGAGTGTGCTGTTGTGGGGCGGAGACACCGGGACGTCCAGTGTGTGGATTCTCAGAGCAGAAGACCCCTGAGACCCTTCCACTGTCAGGATCTCTCCAGTAAACCCATCAGCTCTCTGACCTGTCCCCGCAAACTCTGCCTGTCCTGGACTGCATCCCCCTGGGCTCCTGTGAGTACTGTGCTTTCTTTTATTCTACGATGTACACATGGGGTTAACTGTCGCTTTCATCTGGCATATGGTCCTGTTTTTTCCAAGCATCAAATATATTATGGCTCACCAATAATATAATATAATAAATTGCGTAATATAAAATACATTATCATCAGTAGGTAATGTCTATGTGTATGTTTTTGTTAGTTGCAAGTTACAGAAAACACAACTAAGATGGGGTCAGCGTGAGTTCTTGGATAATCTCCTGCCACCAGAGTTCAGTGAGCAGGAATAAAGTAAACGTGATTTGTTTATTTTCTGTCAGTGTTCAGGAAGCTGTGGCGATGGAGTTCGAGAGCGACTCGTATATTGCCCAGAGACTAACCGCTGCAGAGACTCTGAGAGACCAAACAGTACTGAGCCGTGCAGACTGAAGCCCTGTGTTCACTGGACAGCCACAGACTGGGATCAGGTTAGACTGACTTTAATAGTAAGAAGGATGAGTTCAAGAGATCATAGGTAAAAGTAACCCTTTCTATGCGTCTGCAGTGCTCATTGAGCTGTGGTGGAGGTCAGCAACATCGTAAAATTGTTTGCACAAGTGTAAAGGATGAGACATTAGTGCTGAATGACCTTTGTGAGGAAATGTCCAAACCAGACACACTCAGGAAATGCAATGAACAGGACTGTAAAGACAGCACCGGTATCTAAACAAGAGTAGTTACATTATAACTGGTTTGATGTCAAAGACTGAAATTATGTATTTTTACAGGCTTAATTTGCAAGAAGAACACCATGTCATCTCGCTTTTGTGACAAACTGAAGCTGCTGGGTCGCTGCTCTTTGAGGTCAATCCAAAAACAGTGCTGTGTGACCTGCGGGTCCTAATCACAGTACACAGGCTGTGCTGCATTGTACTGCATTGTACTGCATTGTACTGCATTGTACTGCATTGTACTGCATTATACAGACTCATCCACACCCAAGCATGACTGCATTTGTATTACAATACTGACGTGAATGATACTGATATTTATAGACATCTGTTTTGTATAATATTGCTGTCAAAAGTCCAATAGGATTAACTAAGTAAGTACTTATATAAGACAAGTTTTATGGTGCTCTTTTCTACACAAGCACTGAACAGAATGTACTGTAAATAGTTATGTTTTAATAATGGCTGTTTTGTAGAAATATGTCTCAAGTAATTTTCTTAACTTGGCAAAGGGGAAACATTTAGGTTATTTCTGTAAAGTTATATGGTTCAAAACATTGTTACACTACAGTTAGTTTTGTAATCAAGATCAAATTTAAATTCCTAAATTCAAATTTGCTGAAATTTATAGAAAAATACTTAAATACTCTTGCGTCAGATGTCTTTTGTTCCTGTATATGTGCATTTACTCTGGCTCAACATGTGAATAAATGAGTTAGATGGCGGAGTATGAGCCGTCAGAACCTGCACAGCCCAAACCCAGGTGCTTCTCGTTGACCCAAGAGAAAGAGGTGGTGCAGGTCATCCCTCTCAGGTCACTTCTGTGTAAATGACTTTTGTACATTTTATACTTGATAAGTCCCGCATGTGTCTATCAATAAATGTGACAGTGAAAGATGTGTGGAGTGTGTTTGTAAATCAGGCGCTCAGACTTAGTGCAGCTCTGTTTCATGGATCAGGTTGTGCTGGCCCGGATTTCTGAGTGAGTTGTGCCAGAAAACCTGACACGGACACAGCGACTGCTCTGAGCGTTAGTCAGCACTAATATATTACATAAAGAAGAGAGGCACAGTACCAGTAATGGCATAATAGCGAGTTTCTTTCAATTTTTTCCTCATCTGTTATTTGTTAATTCGACAAACTACTTAAAGGATACATATTTCTGGTGCTGCTGCCTGAGGTTTGCTCTAGGTCACATTGGTTTGTGACTGAGTTAAATTTCCTCATTAGGACTGTTGCCATAGCAATTAACAGTATAAAACAAAATAATATCTCTTCAGTGGTGCTTTGTGCACTCTTAAGTGCTCAAAATGGTGCTTTTAAACAGGAGACCGAAACCCATAAATAACATTTGGTCAAGTTTTCAGACTGTGTCATAATTGAAAATGCAGCACCATTTGTATAATACATAATCACTAACTACCGCTCTAATGTTGCAGTTAAAGTGTTAACCCATAAAGCATGATTATTCAGTTGTACTTTTAATTAAATCATTGTAAAACACATGTGCCGTCAGGGAGCTGTTTTTGTTTGTGAGGTTTATTAGTCACACACAAGTGCAACGATGTCTGTGTGCACAACAGTGTCCTGACAACTCCAACAGCTGGATCTGAACTCAGTTCAAACAGCTTTAGTGGATTTTCTTTTTGAAAAAAAAAAGGAGCCCAAATAGCCATAAAATTACCTCTGAAGCTTGAGAAACACAATGCGAATGTGGTTTGAGTCCAAGACTCAAATGCTTACTTCACTGTTTCTGCTTTTTACACGTTCTCTCTGCATACTGCCAAAACCAGAATAAGTCTGACCTCAAAGATCTATGAAAACAAACATTTCACACCATAGAAAGTGGTGCTGGGCAAGTGGAAATGACAATTATGTGATTGGCATCTCTTTCAGTTTCAGAATGAGAACAGAACTCGATTAAAATCAAATAAAATCCCAGTTTAGATATTTCACTGTGGCATGGTGAAAAAATACAGTATAATGAACTTTTATAGCAAACATTTTATTGGACCTAGTGTAAAAGTTACAGCTTTATTTACATTTCAGCATGTTAGTCCCATTAAAAAGACTTAGGGAAGTCCTTCAACAAACCACAAATATTCTTTATGGTTAACACAATTCAAGTGGAAGGTTTGGCACAGAGTAAATATAGTTCATGATAATGATGTTTTGTTGCTGCATTAGCGTGTGAAAGTTTGTATTTTATAATGTAAATAATGTTTTTTGTTCCAGACATTTGTTTTGATTGTTTCCACAATGGTCTTACCTTGTATGGAAATAAGACTTTCTATGCTCATTCATTATGGATGAACATACTTGCACATGTACAGTTTGACTTGGTCACCTTACATTGCCTTGAGGCAGACAGGAGCAGTTGAACCAGCGTGTGACCTGTAAGTGAATTCTTCTGGGCTCCTGAAACTGACACCAGTAAAAGGAGAATGATGCAAGTGCTTGTTCGGGACAGGAAGGTAACATGACAAACATCTATTGATCATCGTCAAGCAGGAAACTGCTACTTCATCTCGTAGGTTACCAGACACCGCAGTCCGAACAGCCAAGAACACATTAAATATTTACCTTTGATGACCAGGAGAAAAAGCTGCTCTTGAACTAACTGCCTGTGTGATCAGGCTAAAACATGATGCCACACTTCATGTGAGTCGCAGGGCCTATCGATGTGTATGAAAAGAATCTAGAAAGAAAAGTGCAATGTCATAATGTGATTTGTGAATCAGACACAAGCCTAACCTCTCAAACTGTTTTTTTCCTCATTTTGTCCGTCCCAAGAGGTGGCCCTCATCTGGACCCCATCACACTGTACGGCTTGAGGGGATGAGACTGGCATCCTTGTACCAGACCTAGTGCTGTTATTAAAGCCTCGCCCTCCTCTGACCAGGCCCAGCACAAACAGCCCGCCGCGGGTAACTCACACACACATGGTTCCCATAGGACACTAAGCTTGTTTGTGAGTGGTGCGTTTGATTTCGCTCAGACCACATATGGACGTGAGTCAAATTAAATTGACGAGAATTGCTTTTCTTCATAGAACATCTGCCTAATGATAGTGCACATAAAGGGAGAGTCCACATTCTCACAAATGGACCAAATCAGAGACACATGACACAAAAGTATCACTTCATATGAGAAGGAACAGCTTTGGACCCACCGGATGCCCAAGGTCACATACAACATATCCAAAGAAACAACAGTATTAAAGTAACACCAAGCATTTGCATTTTATATTGTTAAGTATTTCCTTTCTGAGCGATAAAAATGCTATCCACAGACAAACCCTTTTGACCATTAAACATTAAAAAGCAGCTCAGTCAGTGAATATTAGATATGAGGGTTGTTAAAAGGATCGAAAATCAGATACTAATCAATACTAAAACTAGTATCAAAAATAGATATTAATTTGAACAGGTATCGATTGATCAGAAGAAGTATAAGACCACACAGAGACCACATTGAACCTACTGAGGAGACTGAGGGATTACATAGATACAGGGTGGCCCAAAAGTCACTGACACTTTTAAATCTTCAGTAGCTCCTATAATTCTTAAGTTATACTCACCAAATTTTAGCAGTAGATAAACTGAACCTTCTGAGATTTTTGGCAGTATATGTGGTTATGTTTGTTCACTTACACTTGAACTTATCACTACTTAAACTAGGGGAAATAAAAATGACCTAATTTTTTAAAATAATGTTTTTTAAGTGTCCACCATTTTGGGTTTCACACTGAATAGTCCGATCCAACACAGTTTGTATAACATTTAAATCATTTCCGGGCTTATGGCTCTTATTTGATCCTCGATGTTACGTTTAAAGTCATTTATTGTCTGAGGTTTATTCACAAACACCTTTTCTTTAAGATAGACCCACGGGAAGAAATCAGGACTAGTCAGGTCTGTGGAGATCACATACTGCCCCCTGTCTGTGAAAAACACTTATTATTCCTTTAATGGCATTTACTCTTGGGGCATCTCTGGTATTAAAATGTCGACGGTAACACTGCTGGGTTTGTGAATTTGACCCATGTGACTCAAAGTACCACTGTACAATCAGGGTTCGTTCTTCGGTGCTGTATTTGCTCAGATTAATGTCAGAAGGGTCATTCTAAATGCTCTGAAAAAATACAAGAAAAATATTTAGAAACAAAAGAGATAAGACTTTTTTTCAACTGTCAGTGACTTTTGGGCCACCCTGTGTAAGACCACATGGTAATATAAAAGAAAGTACTATGATTTAATGTTGAAAATTACATTATATTGTGTAAATAAAGAGTCTGTATTGAGTCTGTTCCTTAGTATCAAAATCAAGTTTGACATTTTAGTATTGAGGCAACACTCTTGGATATATATGTTGTATATAAAACCTTATAGAGTATAAATCCTAAATAGATTCAACAGCAATAAACCAAATACAGGTATTCTAAAGCAGGATTTCTAAAATAGCGTCTCTTGCTTTCAGATTTTTCTTTTTGGCATTGAACTGTGACAAATCTCGTCTGAAATTTCCGGTTCTATTGCTTCTTAATGCTTTAGATGTGATTATGTGTTGTGTTTTTGATAGGAAGATAAGAGCCCAGCAGGAGTTCTAGCCTGTAGGTCAGGATCACCAGCACATTGGCCTCCTCTGTTGCTTATTGTTCTTAGCTTTGATATGTAATCCTGAAAAATAGTTATATCAAGATAAAACTGACTAAGTGATGGAACTATGAAGACAAAAGGGAAAAAAGACTTATAACAAAGCTTGTAAATCTCATTTATATTGAATTTAAGATCGGTACAGCATGGGTAGAATTTGCTTCCTGGCAGCTAAACAGATCCTGCAAATCTGGTGAGGCCCAAAGCAACAAAGCAGAGATATCTCCATTAAGGGACATTACTGGAAAGAACACAGTGAGCTGCATTTATCTGTACTATTTATACTCAGACTAACATTACTCACAGTGATAAAATGCAGATGTCTCAATATGAAATTTAAATATTATGATTATGATGAGAAGAAACATTATGATTTTACCTTTTTAACAATTACTGACTTCAGGACAACTAAGTAATCATTCACATTCAGTAGCTGACCACTGCTGTCTGTGAATTTCAGAATAAAAAGCTTTTCAGGTCACCTCCACAGTATGAAGATAGCTACATTTAATGCCATATTGTGCAACATTCCAGACCAAGCAAAAACATCAGCAGGTGGACGACCCTCTGCCAGAAAAGTGATACAGTGCAGCTTTAATATGACATAAACAGATAAATTAAAACGTTTTGTAGTATGAATGTGGCGTGTGCATGATGGTCGGAGAGGCCGATGGCATAGATTGGCAGCCTTGTCCCAGGGCAGCTGTGGCTACGGTAAAAGTTTAATGAATAATCCACGAAATTGTAACTGGACTGTGAGCGTCTGGACAAGCACTACATAAAACTAATGCATTATTATTATTATTTTGGAGTATAAACTGACTTGTTTAGGCTTTATAATTATAATTGTGACCTGAATTGTAATTATCGATGAACCAATTCACACTGGCATCACTATTACAAAAGCAGTCACTGATTTAAAACAAAATAAATCTAAAAACCATCTTGATGCTGGCTTACAGAGCACATTCCCTGCCTAAAAGAATATGAAAGATATGCAACAACACTGCCAGGAAATGTGTATGTTGTAGATTCCTTTGCTTATGCTTGGCCACATGTTTGTAGTCTGCCATGTAAAAATGTGTTGAACGTCAATGCACTCGCGCTCGTAGATACATGCCACTGTTCTATAGACTACTACTACGCTGCACCGTTTCCTCTGTACTCATTCAAGCCTTTAGTGGCAGTCATCAGCACAGAGGAAGCACTGATAAGATAGCCTTGTCTGAATATTTAGATAACGCCAAAGCAGTTAACATCTGATAGCTGTTCAGGATGGAGACTGCTAAAAGACATAAAAGCCACCCCAAAACCAGAGCTCACGCAGGGTCTATAAAACGCCAAAGAACACACTGTGACCTTAAAGACAAGTTGTTTACGGCAGACAGATAAGGCGGAGAAATCTTGTTCTGTTTAATCACATGAGGTTAGTAGAACTGTCACTGTGCTCTCAGTGATCACTCTCCCCCGCCCCCGCTGCCACATACGTCATTGTAAACATTTCACTATTCTGAAGTTGTGTGGTCAGAAGTCCGAGGATGGATATTAAATGATACTCAAAACAGTCTCAAAACAACATACTCATGAGAACAGGAAAAGATAAGGAAAGATGACAAAATTGAACCTTTTTTTCTCAATAGTTACACTGTAGAATGGTCTTGATCTATATCAGAACGAGTAAAAGAATATAAAAAAGTATTAATATGTGCTTCAGGGGTGGCCCGTGTCCCTCTCCGGCAACTTCCTAGAAATCTCCCTGGTTTTATCTTTCACAGTTATAAATAGTGTCTTGTTTGATTGCATAGTCTTGTCCAGTTTTACTGTTGATTGTTGTGTGCTGTACTCTCATCATCTCTGTAATTGAATCAAATGAAAAATGCTAATGTGTGGTCATTAGGCGATTTTGTTTATGCATTTAGTTTTCAGTAAAAATACTCTAAAGAGCCGCTTTAACCCACAAACTCCATCACTCCACAACCACAACAGGCTGAACGCACGTAAATGCCCTTCTGGAGTTTCTGTTCTGTATTTATAGACTTTAATATGTCACTGATTGTTTCTGATAGTTCATTTTAGGTAACTGTACATCATTGTTTTTACAGTGACAATAAATCTATTCTATTAAATATAATAAGCATGTGTGCTGTATCTCATCTAAAGTACCAGACAACAGCATTCAGCCCTGCACCTTCAGCTCAGATAAACACAGCTATCATCTCTCCCACTCCAGTCTGGTTCTCTCACATGGTAGGACACACACACAGCACCACTGGCTCCCATATGTGAGAGGGGAAGTCGAGAAGGGAGGGATCAAACTACTACAGCACACAACTCCACACACTCTTGTTTAGTGTCACAATGCTTTAGGCATAGAGTGACCATGCCTGGACTCACCGCTGAGGATTCTGGGAGAAAGAAGTGCACTGACGGCCGTAGGACCCCTCACATCAGAGACCGTCTTCTGAGGGTGGAGTCATCTGGGGATAGAGCGAAAGAGATGTGAAGAGACGCAGATCCAAGAGACACAAGTACTGGACCAGCTTCTGTCTACAGGCATTTCTTTGGACTTATTTCACAATGTGAGAACCCACGTGTAAGTTTAGACTTCTCTCTAAGGAATATTTTTGTTCACCTTCTTACAGCTCATTGGAGCTGTGTGGATTTTAATTGATGATCTTTTTTGTGGATATTTTCCTATTTTTCAATATTTTATATTTTTAAGAACACTGAATTCCTGGCAAGCTCAACTTTCTTTAGGGTTTGACTTTGGAGTACATAAAACATTTTAAAACTGCCCAGGGAAGCTCTTCTTCATGTGCTGTGTGGCTTGGACTGTGCAGAGCTCACTTCAGACAGCCTGGTCTGTGGAGGGCCCCCACCCTGCCCTCTCAGCCTGTTGTGGCCCCCAGCAGCATGTCCCAAGCTCCGTGGCTGCCTCCAGTCCGGCACTCCGCACTCTACCATGAGCAGATGGGCTGCTGTTGGGAGTAAGGCTGCTGGGGCTGGCTGTGGGGGTCGGACCACATGCGCTCTGCTCCCCTCACTGCCCTGGGCCCTGGTGCTCAGTCTGCTGCTGGTGTCCTGCTTCTGTCTGCCTGGAGCAGCATGTAAGAGTTTACACAGAGACACACAGAGACACGTGTCCCCCACCACTGGACTGAACATTTCAAACACAGAGGCTGCTGCACGGACCAGGGCCAGTGGGGGCCACACCAGCCGCGTGGGGCCACAAGGCCGACATGTGCGCAGCTACAATCATCTCCAAGGAGACATACGCAGGAGGAAGCTCTTCTCTTTCCAGAAGTTTTTCCTGAGGATTGATAAGAATGGAAATGTCAATGGAACAAAAAGCAAGGACGACCCCTTTAGTAAGTAACAGAGAATTAACCAGGCACTATATAAACCAAATGAATGCATTTTTGCAAATTGTTAGGATGTTTTTTTTTTCTTTTTTAGTGCATTTTAATGCATTAGTGCATTTATAAGCAAATGTTTGAGATATAAATGTTAAAGTGTTTATTTTTGTGAGGTTTTCTCAAACCATCTCAAAATAGGCAATGTGACAGAATAAATGCGTAACATGCACTGGTTTATCTCACGGCAAACTTAAATGGTAAAAATGGCCTTTGCATATTTCAGTTCTGTACATGCATTTGATGATATTCCATAAACAATTTGATGTAGCAATTCCACTGTGTTTGGACAGTGCAGCCACTGCTCAGAATAGTGTTGCCTTTTTGTTTGAATCCAGGCATCCCTCAGATATCTCTGCTGTCCAAACACTCAGCACAATAATGGTAGCAGTGAGGAGGCTAAAGAGGAGCAGGGCCCGATAAGTGCGGCGTTATCAGGTTGTGTTCACAGCCCAGGGTAAACAGGGCAGATAAGAGGAACAGCACAGGGGGAGGATGTCCATGTCAATCGCATTAATGCTTTTGGACCGTCTCTGTGCCTCACTCACTCTCCCACTCAAAATGCCCGCCTGCCCGCCAGCGCCATGTAAATTACAAAGTGACTTCTGACATGTTTGTTTAGGACACTTGATGGGCTTACTTGGAGAACACATCTTTAGGGCGATTATGTGTTGTATGTTTGGACTATATTGGTGAGTGAAATGACATGAGTGTCCTAACCTTCCCGCCAGTCCATGGCAGTGAGAGCAGAGCAGGATGACAACAGTTAACACACACACACGGACATGTCACACCGTTACAAACATGGAAATATATGGACGATTTTAAGGCTCCTATGGGACAGATAAACTGCAATTGATCTAAGACACTTAAAGAGAAACGTCAAAGGTGATGTTTATTTTGACAAGGTCATGACAGAGAGAACTTTATTTACTGTTACTCTGTCAAGGTTTTATGGTGTTTCCAGCTACTTTGAGTATGGGAGTTTATCATTGTAATGGTGTGTGATTTTTGTCATAAAGTTTATGGGTTTCTTTTAACTTACTAAACTAAAATGGATGTTAAAATGGATGTTAAAATGTTTGGTAGGTTGGAAGTACAAAGTGAATGAAAGAGTAAAATGCAAGTTCATGAATGACACGGCTGAGTGTTATTGTGGCCACATCAAAGCCGTCTTCTGTATCAATGGTGCCATCAAACAGTGCAGTCCCGAGGGGCTCAGTGCACAATAATATGTGAATGGATCAGGTTCAGCAGGTAA
The DNA here is from genome assembly GCA_019594935.1 of Periophthalmus modestus. Lineage (NCBI taxonomy): Eukaryota > Metazoa > Chordata > Actinopteri > Gobiiformes > Gobiidae > Periophthalmus > Periophthalmus modestus. The sequence continues at coordinate 3,486,382 of JAIEZT010000012.1, read as the reverse complement.
AGGATACTACACAGAGGTGGCCCCAGTCTGTGTGCAGAGCCCCGGGCCAGACATGATCCCAGGGATGATGTCCTTTGTGCGGCAACTATGCTCCCTTCAAGTGACAAAATATCACATTTGGCTGCAGTGAGCGGAAGACAAACTACCTGTGTACAACATAGAAATGGTGCCTGGTGGGAAAAAACACACAGTTTAAAAAATTACACAAATTCTAAATATATATAATGTCAATTGTGATGGGACTCGAACATAATTTGGTTTAGAGAATAAAATAATAGCATTTCTTCACAGTTGCACCACTGTATTTAAATGCATTAAAGTTGTTCTATGTATATTTTCTGGAGGAGGTGTTACAAACTTGTCTCAAATATAGAGATATATTGCTTAGCCGAAATGTTCCTCTCTATGGCATTTAACTTCTATTTCATTCGTTATTAGCATTGATTTAATTGCAGATGTGTTATTGTTTAACATCCCTTGAAGGACGTACTTTATTAGTTTGTGCAAGGTCACCTCTAAACAGATCTGACCTACAACTTGGCCTGGCTTGTCTCCATTGATTTTTTTTTTTTTTTTACTATGGAACATTTTAGGCAAAGCAAATAACATCTCTAAGGAGTCCAGATGGTGATGGTCTCTCCACCAGAAAAGTCACTTAGTGCACCGTTAATTAAACCTAACCAGTGTGTAAAAGTAGATCTAAATTATTTCAATTTAATTTAGGACGGCAACTTTAGAAAACCTAAATTGCCATGAAGCAGCCATGCCATAGTATCTATCAAAGAGGTAAAACGGTATCTCTTCTGGCTTAAATGTTGCCCAAATGAAACCATAGACCTTGTGTTTAATTGATAGTGTAGCTTCAGGCCTGTAGCGAGGTGTTGTAAGGCGTGGTGGCTGCTGTCTGTGGCCCGGCCAGAACCCAGCTCTCGTCTGTAACAGAGCCAGCATCTAGACTCCCACGGATTTATGAGGATGCCAGCGCAAAACTGTCCCACATGGCTTTCCAGCTCACCGCAAGACTGTGCCGAGGTTACACAGCCAACCAAATAGGGAGCCAGATTCAAGTCGGTGGAGGAGCATTGCACACGCGTCGGTGAAGCTATCTATGATTCACAGCTGACTACATTTATACAAGCAGTGCTCTGATAGACTGCTGAGACAGACTTAAAAGGCAGATTATGAGGTGGGCAAGCTGCATGGTGCAAAGGGACATCCACAGATCAGATTTCAAATGAGATGTCACAATCAAAGTTCTTATTGGGCTACAATACAAGGTCATAACTGATTTTGCATGTTGGCTTTCTAAAGTAAAAGTAACTCAATAAATTACTTATTTTTTATTAATTTTACCTCTGAAACATTTTAAAGTACATGGTTAAGTTCAACTAGGGTCAACCTTTCCTGTCGTTGTGTACATAAGCCTCCTTAATTGGGCAGAATGAAGGGGCAAAACATGACCGTCAAGTATAGACTCCATATAGGCTTATTATCCTATGGCATACATGTTTGTAATGTATGTGTTTTGCAAAGAGTCTAACTAAGGGTGAGGATGAATAATGGTACAAGCTGTGAAGCACATGCTCTCTGGCATCCCACTGTGGAAAAACCACCTTTAATTTTCTAGTGCACCTCTATTCCACAACCTACGCACCATTTAGTGCTGTAACTCCAAACAGAGCATATCAAATAAGCCACACATTAGGAAAAGGCATGCAAAGGGGAAAACTACCATCTCCCTGAGTAAACAGCTGAAACTGCCTGGCTCGCTTCAGGATACAAAAGAGGGTTTCCAAAATGTATCCCGCATTAAACAATTTTCACAATTAAAGATTGATGTTGTAATGTTCTGGGAGTGTTTTTAGTTATAGCATTTTCCCATAGTCTCAGACATAATGAGCGCTTTTCCCCGGTCTCCTGGGCCAAGCTTTCAGCTGTGAGCCGTGAATGGAGCCTGAGTTTGATTCACCTGCTGTAGCCTGTTGTGTGTGTGGCCGTGCACGTGTGGGCGTGCATGTGTGTATATATACAACCTGTCTCGCCCCTGCCTCCGGTGCTTAACTTTGATCAGTGATCATTACAGCCTTTCTAATCCTCCCTCCACCCCCAGTCTCACTGTCATGGCTCCTCTGTTCTCCTGGCTTTTATCCGGCCCATGTTTACAGAGCAGCCAGAGACGGCCATAGATTGTCTTACATGCTCACTTCAGCGCGGACACCCGATCCCACCTAAAGCAGCTCCTCTCAGATCTTCAATGGCCACTGTGTCACCGGCTCCACTGCTGCCTCAGACCGCACTGCCCCGAGGTGCCACTGTTTGAACTAGAAACTGATACAGTCAAGACCTCATGGACGTCAAGGAAAGACGCTGTATCTTTAAGAAGTGCATTGATCTCTGGGCTCACACCTGCTTCATACACACTTTGTTCATATAAAGGATGCAGAGGCCCTAAACCTGACCAGGGCCAAGTCACAGAGGTAGAAGCCAAGTGATCAAAGCGTGTCATCACATGTGCACTTCACACCTCCATACTCCAGCCCTGCATCTGTGCAGATTCTTTATGAGTGCAGGAAGTCAGAAAAGGATCCAAGGATCTGAATAAACTACGGAAACAAAGGGTGAGAAATGGCGTGGGATGAGACTGGAGATTGCTGTGGTCAAAGGACATGTTAGGAAGTCATATCTCTTTGACCTCTAATTCTGACACACAAATATTCACAGCAAGCAGCTGCGTACCCCGTCTCTTCTTACCACAAGTATAAATTATCAACTTTAAGCACTGTTAAATGAGGCATTTGTTTGTATGGTGCTTTACAAGCAAGCAATTAATTTTGAACCACAGGCCAACATAGAAGCTGTGTGGATGTTTGCAGTAATGAAATGTAATAAAATGACTTGAAATGAAAAGGTAATATTCTCCTTTAAAGATGTACTTTAGTTTTTAGTGAAGAAATAGTATGAATTATCTCAAATATTCAGAAACAATAAAGGGTATGTATCAGAAATGTGCTAAAATGTGCCTGCAAATGTCTTGGTGTGGTCCAACATTGCACAAAAGAGAATACACTACACATTTAAACACAAAACTGGGCTGTATAAAACACATCATATGCAGTAATATCACACTATAACCTTACACTATGAGTTAAAATTGTTTGGATTACTGTACAGGAAAAATTTACAAATCTCATAAACAACAACTGCAACCCAAGAATTTTTCATTCCTCTCTCACCTCTATAGGAGAGGACCATCATTACTCAGAAGTGATAAAAATATTGTTTAGATTAAGATTTTATGTCTACATTTTTTGCATTTTAGGTATCCTGGAAATCACATCTGTGGACGTGGGGGTGGTGGCCATCAGAGGCCTGCACAGCAATTACTATCTGGCCCTCAACAGGAAGGGGGAACTGTATGGAGCGGTGAGTATTCTGGTCAGGGGTCAATCTAAACGCTTTAGGAAGAGAGATAGTGCTAGATTCTTCTGCTCTTATCAAAGGGGTCCTTATCTTTACTCTTGTAGCTAGGTCAAGCCTGAATTACAACCCAGTCCAGCTGCACAAAGCACACAGCAACTTAGCATGTCATAAATCGTGAGACTAACACCGATGTCCACTGTTTTTCAGAGGGAGTTTAATGTTGATTGCACTCTCAAGGAGCGCATTGAGGAGAACGGCTACAACACTTATGCCTCTGCAGAGTGGAGGAACAAGAAGAGGCAGATGTTTGTCGGACTAAATGTCCACGGGAAAGCACTGCGAGGGAAGAAGAGTCGCCGAAAGAACACAGCCACTCATTTTCTCCCAATACTGGTGTGACCTAAAGAACAATACAGCACTGGACAAAGGGATTTGCAATGTTAGAGCGCTGTTGATAAAGACGACACACGATGCAAGAGGGGCAAAGCACTACTGCTGAGAAATTCTCTGTTTAGAAGGAGTAAGATCTTGTAACTTTGGCACAGTTTGCAATATTTATCAATTTTGGGGCCAAACTGGACTGAAATGGACTAAAATGAATCTGCACAATACAAGACCAAGCTAAAGGACAGAAATGGTGTTATTTATAATGGCGTTCTCCTGTGAGACTCTACTTGTTGTGGTTGGATTAAACAGCAAGGAATACATACACTTCAACATCCTTACCTGTGTTTTAATTGTAATGTTATTTATTTTTAGAGCTATTTAACTGAAGGCTTGCCCTCACAAGCTAATCTTTGCCTTCTGTACTTTTTATAGGAACTTTAAAAGAAAAGAAAATTCACAAAGTTGTGTGACTTCCTCAACTCTGCTGCTGACTGTGTACAGACATTAGTTTGCCTGTGGAGCCTTGGTTTCCAGACAAACAAGAAGCTTGTAGAGCAACCTCAGAATGTAGGAAGATAATTCAATTGTACAGGTTTACCGATGCAGCGCTGACCATCAATATGGATACATTACTGTCAATGTTCTCTGGAGATGCAAGGGCTAAAAGTAATCAGAGTAATTACTATATCAGCTTATTGTTCAATAAATGAAAGATCCAACAGTATTTGTCTTTTTATTTGTTGCAGCTCTTGACTTGGGGCTCATGAAAAAGGGGTTTTCTGGGATTATTGTGCTTCAGGATTATTATTTCAGTGGCATTAAACTTCAAAATGTGTTAATGTGACAGGTATAAAGCCATATGTACTTGCTAAAAATAATGTTGCCAGCTATAATTTAGTTTATTTTGTATTTTTCAAAACAAAAAGTGATGCACATACAGATTTAATTTTTGAGTGTATAGATTACAGAGATCAGATATTGTAGTTTCTGAATTACAGTGATAATCCTATGGTGAGGTCAGGATTCATTTCAAAATCGATTAATCGTCACAGGGCTTGTATGTTGGAGATGGAGGGTGAATGGGGATGTGACCCGTGTGTGACCACCCACTTCCCCCAGTAATCATCTACAAACGCACTAATCAATGGCAGCTGCCTCGATGCCAGATCAAAAGAGTGTGGGGCGAGCATTAACACCACAGGCTTCCGGACCCCTCCACCCCCCCACCCCAGCGTCCCGTTTGAGCATCTCTCTGCAAAGCCATTAAAATTTGGAGGGATGACTGACATAGAAAAGACAAGATCTCAGAACAAGTAAATGAAAATTCAAGCAGAATCTCAATTTTGTGTTCTATTCTACAAACATAAAGGTGAACGATGTGACTTTTCTGATGGAGGGTTTTGCTACCTGCTTGTCTCAGTGAAGTTGTTATTGCTTTGCCTGGAATGTTCTAAAATACAGCATTAAACGTATGGAGACAAGCAGATGACTCCACTAGGTCAAGTTACAGGTCAGATCTGTGGGGAGGTGACAGCTCACAGTCAATGCAAGGAATTTGAGCAAAAGTAACACATTAATTGACTAAATGCAAGATACATAGGAACATTTAAGGCAAAACAATAGCACATCCATGAAGACAAGCAGGTGGTGGACCCTCCACTAGAAAGTTCACCATTAACAACTACAAAATACAGGGTGAACCATGGTACCATTGAGCTATGGACAGTCTGAGGTCCAACCTGAAACAACTAAGGGCCAAACTACAATGTCCCAAAGATGTTCTAAAGGATTTAACTTACTCCACATGAGGCTGGATAAGGTGCAGCAAAAGATCCCAGGACCCACTCTCAGATTCAGATGACTTCATTAATCCCAACAGGGGCAATCCATTTGAGAAGTAAAAAACACATAGCGACAAATGAACATTCAACAGTTCTGAACACGGAGGGTCTAACAGAGCCTTTCAGTGAACCTTTGTCTAGATATGTGCATTTACTCATGGCTCTTTCTTCACACCATCACTGTCTACCAAACCAGTCATGATGATTGCTGTTACATGCATGGCCTTACACACATGTGGCATGTAGGGTGAACTTGCCCTCATCTGTGAAAAGCACAGGGTCTAACAGAAACGTGCCAATTATGGTTTCCTATGGCAAACACTTGAACAAGCTCCAAGGCACTGGGCAATGAGCACAGGGGCCACTAGGGCATTGTACCTCAGGTCTACCTCATGTCTGTTTTTGATGGTGTGGTAAAACTAGCCTGATCTAGACACTTAAAAAATAATTTTCCAGTTCAGAAAATCTTAATGTAGGCCTATGCCCCCCAGACTCAAAAATAATCTACATTTTAGCTATGGTGGAAAGAATGTAAACAGACCTCCTATGAACACCAATCCAGTTGGCATTTCACATCCATTTCATTCCAGACCTGTGAATGTTTGAACTTTCTCCAAGAAACTGGCACAGAGGGAAAAGCAGCAATAACACAAAATGAGCGCCGTAATCTTTTATCAAAGTGGGTCTCAACATTTCTGGCTGGAGTTTCTCTGTGGCATAATGTGATCCAGGTTTGCGAAACAAGTGGAAAATGACTGGAGGCCAAAACAACTAATGAATAGGCCTACTTACACAGACAGGTCTGTAACACATGTTTGCAGTGGGCAGCTTGGCTCCTGCAGGTGAAAAGATGCAAGTCAGACTCAGGACTGTAATCATAAGTTACATTAATGTATTATTTATGTAGCTTGCACTCATATCAAGGACAACTGTAAAAATAAACTTTGATTTACCTGCTTCACGCCTTTAAAGCTAATGTCCAGGGTTTGTGAAAATAACGCCACCCCTCCACGTCGCTAGAGGGCAGCACTCGCGGTTCTCGCTCTAAACCTGACACTGGTTGTAAAAGGAAGTGGGCTAAAGTTGTGTACACAGCTCACAGTGCTCTCCAAAGACTAGCAACAACATGGAAGAGAGATAAGCTGAGTCTGAATCAGGCTAAACGACAGAAACAAGAGAGGGAAACAGCGGCGGGAGTGTTTAGTGAATCTTTCTCTCATGCTCGAGTAAGAATCAGAAGCTGTCAGTTAACATGAATGATCCTTTTGACCGAGCTCCGGGTGCAGGGAGAAGCCGTGTGAATCCAGGAGACTACGGCTTCCCTGGTGGAGCTTCAGCTGCGGAAAATGAAGCCAAACCTGCTCTTTTTAACCAAAGGGAACCGCTCAGACAGCCCAGGACCTGCCCGCCTTTTCCCGAGAGCAGCAGCGGCGCAGGCTCAGGTACCACAGAGACATGCTAACAAAACTAGCATCAGCGCACTGCTACTTTCACTTTTGTTTACAGCTAAAGATCCTCTGTCGAATAGGCGGGGATTAATCACATTGTGCATACTAAAACACTTGCATCATGGCTTTGGGAGCTGTCTTCATTTATAAGGACAAAAACCAGGTCAAATCCTCTATTACTGAACGCACAGCCTGGGTTAAACAGGGTAAAATAGGTTATGGTGAAGGTTTAGCTTAACATTAGGCAAGTAGGAACTATGGTTAGAGTTAGGAGCAGTCTCCAGGAAGGGAATGCAAGTTGATGTAAGCCCCAAGAATCATGGAAACTTAACACAACAGATATGGCTGTGCAAGTGTGTCAAATACATGGGATTTACAATAAATAGCTCTGTTTTCAATACAGTTCAATTTATTTTTTGCAAAGCCCAAAATCACTGAAGGGCTGACGACCAAATTATTCAACAAAAAACAAGTAAATAGAGAGCTGTCCCAGAATATCCCCAGTCCTTACACCCTTCTTCTCGGGAAGGAACAACTCACTGGGAAACACTGGGAAAAAGAGAAACCTTGAGGAGAACCACAGTGAGGGAGAGGGAGAGAGAGTCCAGGACTTAACCAACAGAATGCACATCCTTTTGCAGATAGAGTTCAAGTCTGTAGGGCCAGAGCGACTCAACTAAAGGACATAGAGTGGTTCACCCAAGGCAGGACAGGAGCCGCCCCAGCCAGGCACCAGTCCATCCAGCCAGGCAAGAGAAGGAAGGGTCAGCATCCACAGAACAGGATCAACTTATACTCTAGTGTGTAGTGTTTCGAAAACCCAGCATCATGTGTGCAGCAGGACTTTCATCAATCCACGTGTGTGTGATAGTAAACAATGTTATCTCGCTTTTTTAGATTGGAACTGTCCAAAAGAGACTCAACAATATCCCCAGAGTACTTCCCTGTACAATGACGTGAGTTCTGTTGTCAAGACGTCAAAACTTTCTGCAAATGCACCAGAGTTTGTTCCCTCTGGGTTTTTTACATATGAGGTAAAGGATTATTTATACCCATACAACTTGCAAATTGTGCACTTTACAATAATGTTTTGCTCTTATTGCAGGAACCCCCGTTGTACGATGAAGGCGATGCATACTATAATGAACCCACTTTGGCAGACATGGTCACAGACTTCCTTGGCCACCTGAGCTCTTCGCCTGGGTCTTTTGAGTCAGATATTGAGTACATAACAAACATGCTCAGTTCTTATGTCACTACTGAGGAGTTACTGCAGGAGCTAGTGGAACTCATCTACTCTAAGGTTTGAATCTCATTGAATTTACTGAAAAGTCTTGATTTGTGTTGCATCACTGTACCATAATGAGGACTAAATATTCAGTTGGATAAGATATTATGTTTTTCTGCTTCATTCTAGTCTACTGAAATCCCAAACTTTTCTTACATGGGGGCAAGGCTTTGTAATTACCTATCCCATCATCTCACTATAAGCCCAGCAAAAGACAACTTTCGCCAGCTTCTCTTGAAAAGGTAACTTTGCGTTCTTTGATAATGGTGGTATGATGATACTCCAAGGGTCTGGCTCTTTTGTGTACCAAACTGTACTTAAAGCTGTCATTTTTAACCAAGTTTTAAAATTTACAGATGTCACATAGAATATGAACAAAGGGATAAAGCCGTTCGGGGAGATACTGAGGCGCAAAAAAGATTTCATTCTTATGTGCTCTTTTTGGCTGAGCTGTACCTTCACCTTGAGGTAAGTTTAAGTTTAATTGTAGTGAACTGTCACCCTTGCATTCCACGCATTATTGCCTGTTTTTAGGTTAAAGGTGCCAAAGGAGCTCTAAATAGGGCTCATATTCTTCTTACTGCACTCAAAGATCTCATGATCAGTCTCCTCTCCCATCCCTGTGGACGGCAATCTCATCTGTGCGGTCAAACTTCTTAAGGTCTGAAATATTTTATTATGTACAGAAGAATTTTTTTTCTACACCATTTCTGTTTTCTTTGGCACAGCTGACCGGCTCGGTTTTAGATGACGAGTGGAAGAGTAGGAGGCAAACGCACATGGATGAAATTATACAGAGAATAGAGACGGTTTTACTAGATGCCACATGTAGTCGGTGTGTATATACTAGATTAAGAGTACTTTTGTTATTGAATATGTGACATTGACATTGAATATGTAACATTGACATTGAATATGTCTCTAATGTGATACAGAGATGTACGGCAAATGCTTCTGAAACTAGTGGAGCTGAGATCTAGTGACTGGGGCAGGGTAAAAAGCGCCACAGCGACAAGCAGCGCCACACCAGACAATGATCCCAACTACTTCATGGTAATGGTCTTCTCTGCTATCTCTCACATTGCCTTTGTTTAAGTTTGTTCTGTACAAATGTTTTACCTGTCCTTTTGTAGAATGAACCCATATTTTACACTGAAGATGGCACCCCCTTTACTGCAGCAGATCCTGGTATGTTTTTTTTTTTTTTTTTTTTTGTAACTATGAACCTGCATATCATCAAATAATAAAAACTATTATTTTCAGATTTTGCAGAGCGATACCAAGAAATTATGGACAAACAAAATTATTTTCATGATTTGGATGGGGAAAATGGCTCTGAAGGGTAAGTAATAAGCCAATGCCACATACATGAGATAAACATCTGCTATATGTGTCGGAAAGATTTTTTAATGACCTAGTAGTCTCATAACTGAGGCTGGGTATGTTTTTATGTACTAGTTAAACAATGCCTGGTGGTTTACAATACCTACCCAGTATTTTAAGTGTCTATGCTTCATTAATCAGTAATTTGAAACGTAAAACTTGTATAGCATATATACTTTTGTAAAGGCTTATGTAAAATACTATTTGTAAAAGCAGTATTTGTGCTGGGACTCGCAAGTAAGATTCTATAGCGCTGTCTTAGGATCCAACAGATTGCAAAAATAAAAAAATCAGATTTCTTTCACTGCCATAAACGTGTCATAATATAGTATTTGTAATTAGTAATAGTATAGCCATTCACATAAGTAGTGTTGAGGCCCTGCAGTGTGTTAGACTGATCCACCATTCACCAGGGCCTGTAGTGCCTCCTCCCAGCTTTGGTCAGCAGTGTACTGTAAAAGAGGGATTAACCAGGTTTTAGCTGTTGTCACCACTGTGAAATGAGGCAGTCCTCTAACAACACTAAATGTCACGCAAAATATAAAATGACTAATTCCCTGTGTTGTTTTATTTCAGCTTTGACTTTGAGGATGAGATGGAGCCAGAAATGGAAGAAGCTTTTGAGAACTTTTGTTTAGAAACAGAAAGAAAGCGTCAGAATCGTGGTTCTCAGTAGGCACATGTTTATATCACGCAAGATGCTGGAAAATTTAACAGAGTAACAACAAATAGCCCAAACGGTTACTATAAGCAGGTGTTTTTTTTAAGCTGTTTATAGTTGCACTGACCCTTTTTTAGTCAACTCTATTGCATCAGAAACTGGGGACAATCAGTGGGATAAATGTTTGCTATGTTGAGTGTTTTAAGTTTTCTGTCTTTTACTTTTTGAAGAAAATCAACCAAATGCCAATAGAGAAGATGTGTGCTGTGGATTGTGTTTAGATGAAACAAATTTGTTCAAAAGTTGTATTTCTGAGGTCAGTGGCCAAAAAGTCAACCACAGTTTCTTTGCAACACTAAAATGGGTCTAGTTCATCTATGATTTACATGTGTGCATACATCCAGTATGAGTGCATTTGAAACTTGTGTAGTTGCCAATACCATTAGGGCCTCCTGCTTTGTGTAAACCCGGCTGCACTTTACAAGTGCCCATAAACAAAATGTTGTAGTTTTTGCATTTTAAAATTTTATGGAAAATGACAAGGAATGCAAAGGCTATTTTATAAATGTAGCTTTAAATTTCTATTTTATTTGATCAAAAGGCGAGACATCTTTTTCTATCCCGAAACTGAAAGACTGTTCTCAGAACCCATACAAAGAATGTTGTTTTATAGTTTGTACATATTATTTAATAATATTGTTTGCCTGCAATAAAAAACAACTTTATAATGTACAGCATGGCGGTTCAATTAATCAAAGTATAACACAGAACACTTAACAGAAAAGACTGTTTAACATTTGAAATGCTCTGCTGCCCTCTAGTGGTCCCTAACAGTGCTATTGATGGCATTTACCTGGTTTAAAATGAAAGGAAATGCTATTCTATTATTCCAGATTGTTTGGGTTGGGTCTTTAGATTAAAAATCATGTGATTAGAAAAAAGGTCTAAAATCTATACTCTGGAATAGTCTCTGTAAAGAATGCAAATATAAAGTCCTCAAAAAGCAGGGAAACACTTGAGTGTGAACTAGCAGACAGAGCAGGGTTTATGGCCTCCATATAATTCCTATAATTACAATTACATAAGGCATTCTCTGATTAGTTGGACCCACCCTTTACTGAAGATGTATCAAAAGAGTGTGGCATTTGTATCCATATTAGCTGTCAGTCTTCTGGGCCATGGCATAAAATAACTAAGGTTTGTGGTTCACCACCAGAGACAGACAGTGAATGGCATTTTGTTTGCCAAATATTAAGTGGAACAACATAGTGGCAAGTTGGTTTATTTGTGGTAACACAGCCTACTGCATGTGACTTCTTCAGAGAATGCTCACTCTAGTCAATAGATTGTTCTGTATAATGGACAGCCATCACCAGGAAACCTCTGACCAAACAAATCAAAAGAACAAAAGTGTACTGTGATTCAAATGTCGAAACACTGCCTGTGAGGCTTGGGGAGTATAACATGATTTCTATCTGAGAAAATGGTCCCAAAGTTGTGGTGACATTCTCTGAGCCTCTTTGTGAGTGGACAGTCTGGCTCACCCTGCATTAGTCCGGCATTCCCTTTGGTCAGCACACAGAGGTGAAAGATTGGGATTAGCACCGTGGTCCAAACAGGCACAACTACATACAGTTATCCTCTCACAATCTGACAAACTGGACTCATAAATATGTGTTTGTATGTTTTTATGTTTTGTAAAAGCTTGAAAATGTCTATATTGCTAAACATATTACCCAGCTCTGATTTGCCTATAGGCCCCTGTGGAGTCTCGACACAGCTGTAGTAAAAGAGAGTTGTGGGGAGACTGATCAGATCACTAATGTTGGTACTTAAAGTGCAGCAGGCCTAAACAACACTTAGACCTGCTGTGTGTCACTGTGACTCACATGTGGGGGTTTCCGACTCAGAAGTGATCATCTAAAACAACAAAACATGAATAGAAATGCAGGCTGGTGAAATATACCAAGCAACAAACAGGGTCTTTAGTTCCTGACATCTCTTTTGTGATTTGTGGTGAAGAGCAGCGTTGATAATTGCAGGGTGACAAGTAAACAAAAATGGAGCGCCAGCAGTAAAATGAATTCACAAATGCATGAAATAAATATATTTAGTGTCCCTTTAGCACTTTTAAACAAAGCTGTGTTTCCAGGAAGTGTGTCACCAGTTTCTTTGCAAAAGTAGGTGACTTACATATGAATCATGGCCAAACAAAGGTCTAGTGTGAAAGAGTTGAGCAGTTAGACCCAATAAGGCAAGTCATGATAAAATGGACAGAAGCACTGACCAGAAGCTCTTCTTTCTTGTTCTTTTATGCTTTTATATTAGCACACATTAAAATATCTGACTCCCAGCCCAGTCTTTAGTCATGATGATTCAACACACCCATGTATTAAAAGTTGACCAGAAGTATTAATAATGTTATTTACATGGATATTATCACCACAGTAAAGCTCAGTGCTTCATGTCTGATGTGTGAAACTTCAGCTGAGATTCTTTCCAGAGGAGCGATGTGAAAAAAAAGTGTCCAATTGAAAATGAAAAGAGAGGGACAATTGTCTGGACATCCTGTCCCGTCCTCCCCCCTCTCTCACACTGCGCATGCGCGCGCACAGCTCTAATTAGAGCAGTTTAAGTTTGGCTTTGATGTTTTGTTCTGAAGATCTGTCTGATCACTTTATTTATTGTGTATATACTCTGTAGTTCATCAGTCTTTAAACCCTGTTTGTCCTGTTTATGTCTAGATTCATCTGCATAAAATGGATGATCTCACAAACAGCCGCAGTTTTGTTTTGATTACACTTATAGTCAATAATACAGACTGACTCCTGCATAAAAACAGAAAAGCACAGTCAGATCAGCTCGATGTCCCGCCTCCTCTCTGTTCCGAGGCCACAGGTAGCTGGATGTGTTTAGGGAGCCGCGCCTCCCACATCATCTCCACCGCGCGCTCTGGGCGCAGACACGATGGAGCGCTCCTGTGGGACAGTCTGCGCCCTCCTGCTCCTCGGTAAGTGGGAGAAACATGCGCCTTTAGAAAGTTTCTGTGTCATTTCTACTGAAGCTCTGTACTTGAAGCTGCTTTGGCCTGACTTGTTGCGCTTCATCTCGGGTGGACTTTGTTTGGCAGCGCAGGACTCTGGACAAACGCGTCTCTGTCAGTGGATATTTCAGACTGTGACTTTAATCCTGGAGTCGTGCCCTGGCTCTAGAGTTGCAGATGTAGTGCTGCTGTGGTATTTGAGAGTATCCAAAGTGAAGGTGGTGGTATCTGTCTAAAGGTGACCTGAGACCACCAGCCCTTCACATTCTTGTGATGAGCTGCTGCCTGTGAGGACTTGCCCCATGGAGCAAACACAAATTACACAGTTTGACGCAGATGGGCCTGAACAGTCATTTTTATGCCTTTTATTAAGTTAAAGTTTGGATCCAGGAAGATTTAGACTAAAGCAGAGATGCATTTTTCTGTTTGTGCTGATGTGCCTGCACAGTGTTTAAAATAATAAGTTTTTGGAGAGTTTTAAATATATCTACAGGGTCCTCACTATAACAGGGTACTCACATCTACAGGGTACTCACTCTGACTTGTCTCCTTCTTCAGCTGATCTAGTCTGGCATTCACACTGCTTCAACATTGGCACCTCAGGAGCTCAGGTCTTCACTGGACCCACACAACAAGAGTTTGGCTACGCAGTGCAACAGGCGACAAACCATGAAGGAAAATGGTACGGCACTTTTATATTGTTTAACTCTCAAAATACACATTTAACCCTGTATCGTCTACTTATTCACCATGAGTCATGTTATGGTCGTGATTCACTTGTCTGCTCTTGTATGTAGACTATGGGACACTACCACTCACAAAAACACTATAGAATGAAATACTGTTGATTTTAATTGATTCATAACTTCTTCTGTTTATTCGAGCTGTCGGCCTGTAGTCGTTTAGTCCATTAATCGGTCAATGGTGTCTTAGTCAACTAATCATTTTATCTAGATTATAATAAGGCTAAATGATCGGCAGCACATGTCCTTATTCAACCAAAAATGTCTTTAGTCTCATACAGTCCTACTATTTATTTAGCTTTACTGTTTCTGATATTATTTCTTATCTTAGTCTTTTGTATTAAGGCATCTCACATTAAGAGAGACTTTTTGAAATGCCTCTAATAAATACAAATATAAAGAATTCATAGGTGAATCTTAATAAAAATGTAGTGACTGTAGGCCATATAAAACAGCTCATAACCTGTTATCACTGACTAATGTGTCACAATGCTGAAGCCGATTGAGTAACAGGAAATAAGAACGTGATAAGTTTACACTTGTCACATCTTGCCAGATTTTGGTATGTGAATGGTACTTAAGTTTTAAAGCTGGGGTACCCACTGAGGAAGGAGGAAGTATCCAAATCTAACTTTCCCCAGCGCTCACAAACCCTTAAACACTTTTTCACATGCAAAGTGAGCTGGACGGCAAGCGCAGCCAATCAGGACACTGCTTTAAGCTTGTACTTCTGGGTTGATGAGAAATAAAAATACTTTATTAACGCTTTGATTTTCTCTTTAACAAAATAAAGTCATGTCCCACAGCTTTAATTTAATTTAAACTAAGGGATGTGTAATTATTCTGTGCTTTATTTGTTCTCCTTAATCTTGCCGTTTCACTTTAAATCTTCTCATTTTGGGGCTGGACAGTAGTAGTAACACAGAGTAGGTTAAAGTCCCAGTGTTTCAGACTAGTTAATCACAAAAACATAGTCTAGATGAAACCGTCTCCACTCCTGAACGAACGAGGGAACACACTGTCTTTTTAATGTTAATATTTCAAAATACTTCTGATTTCTGACCATACAGACACCGGAGATGTCAGCAGAAGACATCTCTAGAGGTAAAGTTGGTCCAAAAAAGGTTTAATTCAAAAATACCTCTAAAAGAAGGCACTCCGAGCACTAAAAGGGTCAGAGGAAGTTAAAACACAAAAGAGAAACTCCCTGAATTACCATCGAATGAACTAAAAATATAATGTTTTAATTTTGTTGACGAGGAATTGCTCAAGCCTTGTATTTTTCTTTAATTCGTTGGGCCCAAAAATCTAAACAGTTTGAATTTGCTGTAAGATCGTTGCCTGCTCAGACTTTTATCTGTTCTAGGCTCCTGGTTGGTGCTCCGTGGAGTGGATACAGCCAGAACAGAAAGGGGGATGTTTACAAATGTCCCATCTCAGGGTCAAGAAACACCTGCGACAAACTTAATATCCAAGGTAATGTTTCACCGGGTTGTGCTAAAATGTAACCTCCATAAAGTACAACACTACAACCAACAATTAAAGTTCATTTCTCTGTCCACAGATTCAGTTCATTTACCTGGCGTCCATGAAATCAGTGACAACATGACCGTCGGGTTGACCCTCACCAGGATCCCTGCAGTCAATGGCTACATGGTACTTTTACTGTGGGCAAATATAAGATACTTCAGACACATTTCACCTTAAGTTGTCTCACCCTCTTTGGTTTTTTTTAGACGTGTGGTCCCCTGTGGGCGCAGCGATGTGGTGATCAAGATTTCTACCCAGGAATCTGTACGAAAATGAGTCCTCTCTTTCAACCCCAACCCGCCTTCTCTCCTGCTGTACAAAGTAAGATATTTCTCAATTCTTAAATCCTCGCTCACTGATAATTCCACTGTGGCAGAGAATAATCATGTACAGTTCACTGATCAGGAGTGATATTATGACTGTTTAGAACTTTATTATCACCAGAAGAGGAAGATAATGAAGTACAAGTAGTAAATCACTGTACTTATGTAGTAATTTAAGTATCTGTACTTTACTTAAGTGCATTTTACAGTGGACGCTTTACTTTTACTTCACTACATTTGAGAGCAGTATCTGTACTTTCTACTGTACTGTATTTTTAAAAGTAAAACACATGATTTGAGGTTTTATTTTTACCATGTTACCAAAAATAAACACACAAAATTCAGATAATATCAGAGATAAATTAAGAAATTGATTCGTATCTTACTGTTGACCATGATATGTGCCATTTTTCAATCAGTATGACTACATTTAACAATTAAATGAACAACACTTGCAAGAAATACTTTTATTTTACTCTCTTAACTAGATTTTTTCGTGTAATACTTTTACTTGAGTAACTTTTTACCTCTGTATCTGTACTTTTATTTAAGTAACAAAACTAAGTACTTCATCCACCACTGAATATCTCTCAATTTGTGCTTCAAGTTGGTGTGTTATAAAGAGGAAATAAGACACGTTTAAGGGTTTTAATAATAGACATGGTCTTATTGTTTATGGGAAGCCACAGAGAAGTGCCCCGGGACCCATCGATCTTGAGCTCGGCTTCGTCAGAACCACGTCGCTGCTGTATTAACCTATTGTGTGAAAAATAACTTGGGTGATGATTTAGTAGATAGTGGTTCATATTGTGTATTGTTTCATTGTTTTTGTGTGACAAGTTTATCTGTACAGCACAAATCAAAGAGCTTTACAGAATAAGAAAGACATTTAAAAATCACAATACAACACATCAGAACATAAATAATCTTCACAAAATTTACATTAAAAGAGAAGAAGCAGAATAAAAACTCTTTCAGTCATACGCAGCTAAACAGAACCGTTTGAGCCTGGATTTAAACTTTGTCAAAGTAGAGGCCTGTCCAGGTTTTAACTGCGCAAAACTGAAACCCTGATTCACCATGTTTAGTCCTGGTTCAGCCCTGGTTTAGTCCTGGTTTTGTCATAAAGTGGGGTGTTAGGCGGACCAGAGATGCGGGACTCGGGGCAAGTTTAAGGGTGTTTATTGACAGAACAAGACAAAAACAGGTGACGGGAGAACATACGAGGAGCTGGGTCCAGAGGTGCAGGGAACAAACGAGACGGGAACACAGCCGGTACCGGGAGACAATCAAACGGGAGTCCAGAGCAGTGCGGGGAGGCAGGGTGCTGAACAGGAACGAGAACAGGAACACAGGCAGGACACGGGCAGGACACCGGGCAGGACACCGGGCAGGACACCGGGACACCGGGCAGAGCATCGGGCAGGACACCGGGCAGGACACCGGGCAGGACACCGGGCAGGACACCGGGCAGGACACCGGGCAGGACACCGGGCAGGACACCAGGCAGGACACCGGGCAGGACACCGGGCAGAACACCAGGCAGGACACCGGGCAGGACACCGGGCAGAACACCAGGCAGGACACGGACAGGTAGCACAGCAGAGACACGAGGACAAACAGTGAGGCAAACAGGCAGGTGACGTGCAGTGAGTCGAACAGACGATCTGGCGAAGAGAAGAGAATCCTGGCTCCTTTTATCCTCCCGCAGGTGCATTGATTGCACTGATTAGAAGTAGGTGCACGCGGGAGGAGCCAGGAACTCCGCCCAGCACCAGAGACAGGCAGGTGAGGGAGGGGCAGAGCAGACACAGGAGGCAGGCAGGGATCATGACAGATTTAGTCCATGTTTAGTCCTGGTTTAGCCCTGGTTTAGTCCATGTTTAGTCCTGGTTTGGTCCATGTTCGGTCCTGACTCTGGCACCAGCAGGAGAACGGGTCCCTGAGGTCCTCAGAGTGAAATATATTGATCATAATACTAATAATTGTATTAAAATTGCAGTTTTTGAACTGAACGCTGTAACTTTTGCAGAGTGTGGCGCTCCTATGGACGTCGTCATAGTCCTGGACGGATCGAACAGTATTTATCCTTGGGAGCCCATGAATGAATTTGTGACGAAGCTGATAACATCACTTGACATCGGATGGGGCAAAACACGGGTTTGTCTATGATCAGATCAAATTTGAGAAAAACAAATATAAATATAGATTGTATATATATTAGACTACTAAGTCACTGATACATAGGTAACATAATCATACTCAGGATTTTGCTTATAAATCTTACCTATTTTTTGTAGTTTGACAGTTTAGATGAAGTTTCTAATGTTACTTCCAGGTCGGACATGTTCAGTAGGTGATTCTGTAACTGTTGTCTACTGTAAACAAAGGCCAAAGTTTGTCTGATTAACACAGTTTTTATTATTTGACAAATATACGACACCTGGTTCCTGTGTTTTGGATGGATTTTGTTTATTGAGGAGATCGAGAACTCAGCTACTTCCTGTTATTTGCAACTTTCTTTCAACTTTTCTTCACAAACTGACACTCGTCTGGTGTAAAAACATTATAAATACTCATCACAAGTTCTATCCAAGCAGAATAAGTTACAAAAGCAACCCGTTATGTGATCTTAACCCTGCGTTTGTCGTCACTCCAGGTGAGCGTTCTTCAGTATTCTGTGGGAGTTCAGGTAGAGTTTCGACTTCTTGACTACACCGACAAGAATCAGGTTTTGGCAGCAGCGTCGGGAATCACACAAATGTACGGCCATTCAACAAATACCTTCAATGCCCTTCAACATGCCTGGTGAGTTTTGATTTTAAGACACAGTATTATGGAAATGTGTGACTGTATTCACATGAAAAGACTTCTCCAGTTAGCTGAGTTCACATTATATAAAAAAACTCCAAAGAGCTTTTTCATAGGGTTCAGTTTCCTGTTTATAGCTGCCATTTTGAGGACTTCTGAGCATTCAAATGTATAATAGTATTGAATTGTTAATCGCTATGGCACTTTTTCATCTCTCTGGGCCAGTACACAAAAAATATTGACATAATCGAATGCAATAATATGAAAGCTACCTCAGCCTGTGCATGAGTTTGATTTTCCTGTTTATTGGTGCCATTTTGAAAACTCCTGACCATTTAAAAGATGTAGTATTTTTGTTTTTAATTGCTAAATGCTATGACATCACCTTGAAACTTTGAGTCAGTTCCGGTCTTATCGATCCTAATCAAGCCATAACCATATTTATGTCGTAACGTCTGGGGGATCAAAGACTCGAGGTAAAAGTTTGAGTTTATTACAAACAAGGAAATGTGAATGTTGGTTGACGGAGCAGGTAGTAGAGAGCTTGGTCGAAGGCTGATGTCTTCGAAGCTGGGTCGGAGGCTGAGGTGCAGGAGGAAAAAAACAGCTGAGGACTGTGACCATAATCACAAAAACTAGATTGAGCCAAGCAGAACTGTGCCATGGAGGATACACAGACGATCTGGTGGTGTATGTAGGATCCTCAGCTCCTTTGTACTCCCGAGGTGGAGGCTTGATTTCTCAGGGGCTGCAGGTGGGTGGTGCCAGAGTCTCCGCCCAGAAAGACAACTCAGAAACACAGGGACAGACTGGGATCTTGATTATATAACTATATTTTCTCAAGCACACAGATGTCATCATAATAAATGTGTCTTAATGTGTGTGTGGTCAGTATGTTCCTCTTCACCGAGGCCTATGGGGGGCGATCTAGCGCTCCAAACGTCATGGTCGTGGTTACAGATGGAGAATCCCATGACAACAGCATCAAAGATACAGCTATTAACATCTGTGAGAAAAACAAAGTCACACGCTTCGGAATAGCTGTAAGTGAAATAAATCTCATAAATAGGTTAAAATATAGTTGTACGATAGTTATTCTTGTGCTGCTCCCTGTTTGCTTTTAGGTTTTGGGTTATTACAACAGAAACAACATTGATACCCAGAACTTGATTGCAGAAATTAAATCCATTGCAAGTTCTCCAACCGAAAAGTTCTTCTTCAACGTGTCCGAGGAGGCCGCTCTCTCCAATATCGCAGGAACTCTGGGAACTCGCATTTTTAACATTGAAGGTGTGCATTTTTTTAAAGCTGTGATCCTGCTTCCTGTTCTTCTCCGGGACAGCAGGTCGCAGCATGTCTGAATAAGTAGAGGTTAACAGCTCCAGGTATTTACATGTTCCCTTCTTCAAGGCACCGGGAAAGGAGGGGAAAACTTCAAGATGGAGATGTCCCAGGTGGGATTTAGTGCTCACTACTCAAGTCAACAGGTAAGATACAGATCCTTTTAAATGTGTGAAACGTGAAACTAAGTTAAGATATTATTCTTCTTCTTCTTCTTCCTCCTCTTCTTCCACTTCTTTTGCTTCTTCCTCTTCTTCCTTCTCCTCCTCCTCAGCTACAAGTACTTTGACCATTATCCAGATACCTGAACTAAAAGTAATGTTGTTTGCATTGACATATTTCAGAACGATCCTCAAAACAAAGAGAAACACACAGAGGGCTTGGTTTCCTCTTCTTCCTCCTCTTCTTCCTCCTCCTCTTCCTCTTCTTCTTCCTCTTCTTCTTTTGCTTCTTCCTTTTCTTCCTTCTCCTCCTCCTCTTCTTCCTCTTCTTCTTTTGCTTCTTCCTCTTCTTCTTCTTCTTTTGCTTCTTCCTTCTCCTCCTCCTCTTCTTCCTCCTCCTCCTCCCCTTCTTCCTCTTCTATTTCCTCTTTTTCTTCCTTTTCTTCCTCTTCTTCTTCCTCCTCTCCTCCTCCTCTTCTTTCTCTCCTCCTCCTCCTGTAACCCTACCATCTTCTGTGATTCCTCTTTTTTTTCACCTCTTCTTGTTTTCCTTTTCTTCTTCAGTCTTCTTCTGGAGTGGGCTTCTTCCTCTTCTTCCTTCTCCTCCTCTTCTTCCTCCTCCTTTGAAACAACTCTTCTCTTCTTCTTCTTTACCTTCTATTTCCTCCTTTTCTTCCTCTTCTTCTTCTTCCTCTTCTTCATCCTCTTCTTCTTCTCACACAGTGTAACTTTTCTTGACATGTAACCAGACTGTACTGTGGTATATGTGATGATATTTCAGTGTCAGTTTGTCACGTGTATGTGTGTTTTCCAGGACATGATGATGATGGGAGCAGTCGGAGCCTATGGCTGGAGTGGGACAGTTGTTCATCAAAGTGGGACAAAAGTGGATATTCTTCCTTCCTCTGCCTTTGAAACAACTCTTCAGGACAGGAACCACAGCTCTTTACTGGGTATAGTCACAGCTCTTCAACATAAACTGTATATTCTGAATTTAAGTGGGACTTTTCTGGTTAAATAAAAGTAAAACCAAACAAACTTGTTACCACATAAAATAGTTGTTGTGGAAAAAATACAGTTCTAGATGGAAAAATACTATAAACAATAATCAATTAGCGAAGCCCGGTGAGTTTTGAAATACAAAAAAAGTTTATTCATTGACGTTGTCAGGTTCCAGCTCTTGAATGGAATGGTTTAGCCCTGGTTTAGAGTCAGTGTGGGTCAGTGTGGGTCAGTGTGGGTCAGTGTGGGTCAGTGTGGGTCAGTGTGGGTCAGTGTGGGTCAGTGTGGGTCAGTGTGGGTCAGTGTGGATCAGTGTGGGTCAGTGTGGGTCAGTGTGGGTCAGTGTGGATCAGTGTGGGTCAGTGTGGGTCAGTTGGTCAGTGTGGGTCAGTGTGGATCAGTGTGGGTCAGTGTGGGTCAGTGTGGGTCAGTGTGGGTCAGTGTGGGTCAGTGTGTGTGGGTCAGTGTGGGTCAGTGTGGGTCAGTGTGTGGGTCAGTGTGGGTCAGTGTGGGTCAGTGTGGGTCAGTGTGGGTCAGTGTGGGTCAGTGTGGGTCAGTGTGGGTCAGTGTGGGTCAGTGTGGGTCAGTGTGGGTCAGTGTGGGTCAGTGTGGATCAGTGTGGGTCAGTGTGGGTCAGTGTGGGTCAGTGTGGGTCAGTGTGGGTCAGTGTGGGATCAGTGTGGGTCAGTGTGGGATCAGTGTGGGTCAGTGTGGATCAGTGTGGATCAGTGTGTCAGGATCAGTGTGGGTCAGTGTGGATCAGTGTGGGTCAGTGTGGGTCAGTGTGGATCAGGTGAAAGTGAATCCTGTAATTTTCTCGTTGACACTGATTACAGCAGGTGAGCTGTTAAACACATTTTCTGATGACACATAATTTACACCACACACTTTGACACATCAGGCCCAAGGACACAGCTGACTGGTGTGATCTGGCATCACACTCTGCACTTTAGCACAATTTTCTGCAGTAAATCTTTTTTTTTCCCTTTTTTTTTTCTTTTTTTTTTTTACATTGTGAAGAAAAACAATTCAAAGTCAGCTGTTTGTAATGTGATACATTTCAACCCTATCTTATCTGGGATGTTCTGCAGTGTAATTTTTAACTATTTATAATTACTGTACTGTGGAACATTCTAGGCAGAGTGTACCTATAAATGTAAAAATGCTTCCAGGGTACTCTGTGAGCACACTGAGCGACGGGTACACAGAGTACTATGTGGCTGGAGCTCCACGCTCGAACCATTCAGGACAGGTCATCGTCTACACCATGAACGCAGAGAAACCCGTCCACGTGGTCGACTCTGAAAGAGGAAAACAGGTACAAACTTCATTGTGGTGTCTGTTTTTCATTTCTTAACATAGTTTCAGATGAACTTATTGTTTTATTTGATAGATTGGCTCATATTTTGGGAGTGTGCTGTGCCCCCTGGATGTGGACAAAGATGGAGTCACAGATGTGCTTCTTGTTGCTGCTCCGATGTTTATGAGCGAGCTGAAGAAAGAGCAAGGAGCTGTTTACATCTTCTCTGTCACAAAGGTAAATGATCTGGTCATTGTAGTTGAGATTATTTTTCATCAAATACATGATTCTTTCTGTGTAGGGCATCCTAAATGAACACGGCCTCTTGATCGGCCCTGATCCAACAGAAAATGCTCGTTTTGGCATGGCTATCTCCGCTGTGCCTGATCTGGACCTGGATGGGTTCAGTGATGTAGTTGTGGGGGCTCCACTTGAGGACAACAAAAGAGGTGTCCTCTACATCTTCAATGGAAATAAGAAAACAGTCAACAAGAAGTTTTCACAGGTGAATCTCAAGTACACCTTTAAAATGTCATACGTCATTCACTCTGAACTTAAACTTTATCATTTCAGAAAGTATATGGCTCCAAGCTTGACCCTCAGATGCAGTATTTTGGACGTTCTCTGGACAGCTACA
Organism: Periophthalmus modestus; assembly: GCA_019594935.1. NCBI lineage: Eukaryota > Metazoa > Chordata > Actinopteri > Gobiiformes > Gobiidae > Periophthalmus > Periophthalmus modestus. The sequence continues at coordinate 3,463,063 of JAIEZT010000012.1, read as the reverse complement.
GAGACCTGAATGGTGACACACTCTCAGACGTTTCAGTCGGTGGCTATGGAAAAGTGGTACAGTTGTGGTAAGAGCAAGTCCACATGATGAAAGTGATATTTATTCATGGGCACAAAGCTCAACCTGTCCATCCATCTCATGACAATAACCCTCTATCTTTTCTGTATAAAGTAACTATTTCAATCTGACCTCTCTGATATGAGTTGTCTCTCCAATCCTTTTTCCTTCTCCTGCTTTTCATAACATACACCGCACACCACCCTTCACCTCCACACATTCTGCACACCTCCACTGAGTCTCCTTAAGCTTCTGTAATATATCTACCACAAAATAAAATCAGCCTGCTTCTTTACATTTAACAGTTTTTGTTTCTACATTGTCTTTTTTCTAGGTCCAGAGGAGTAGCATCTGTCACCACCACAGTCACATTCACTCCAGATAAAATAAACATTCTGAGTAAACTCTGTGACATAAAGGGTCGTAAAGCTTCGTGTTTCAATGCCAAAGTTTGTTTCACTGCTGCGTTCAGGCCCAAGACCCCTGTTGGGCCTTTGGGTGAGTTATAACAGTTTAGAGAAGCTGTGTTCACATCGTCGTAAAATTCTATGTCGTACTTTCAGGTGGAGGGAAGGAGCCTGTGTAACGCAATGGACAATTCACTGTTTTTGAAATAAATATCTAAAATATCAGAAATATATTGTTGAATCAAAGTGTTCTTGTTAGGAATTGGGTCCAAAAAGTTTCTGGAAAAGTGTTTGATGTTAAACTTTGTATCACTTTTAGAGTTTTAGAGATACTGAACTTAAATGTAAATGTATAATTACAAATACTACAGCAGAAGTTTGACCTGTGCTCTTGCTCAATTTGAAAATACAAACAGTTTGTAATAAATTCATGTTTATTTTCAGACATATCATACACTTTGACGTTGGATGCGGACTTACAAGCCACACGAGTGACATCCAGAGGACTTTTTTCCAAAAACCATGAACGTTTCTTGACTGAAAAGGCCAAAATCGCATCAGCAGCTGTTTGTGTTACCTATGAGGTCTATGTCCAGGTAAGGGCTTCAGTTACAACAGTAATTTAGATACATCTGTTTAAAAAGAAAGTATGGAATAAAGCATTTAAGTTTATTGTTCTTATTGTTATTTCATTTTACTAGGATGCTCCAGATTTTGTCAACTCCGTCAGTTTGAAGGTTGAGATTGAGCAGCAAAGTGAGACTTCAAACCCAGTGCTGGACGTTTACTCCACTAAGGCCTGGGAGTTTTTTGTAAGTCTTCCTAAAATGCTGTTTGCACCATGTATTTTTAAATGTCTGACTGCAGAGACTGTGCTGTTTTAGATTCCCTTCACTAAAGACTGCGGCTCTGATGAGGTCTGTGTCAGCGACTTGGTCCTCAAAGTGAAGACACTCAAAGAACTGTCCAGGTGAGACGAAATAAAAGTAGATTCTGACTGAACAGGGATTAGCGAGGCATAAAACAGACCAACTGCTCTTGAAGGGTCTTTATCTGTACCAGAACTTACATTATTTTGTGCTGAAAATGATATTGTACTGTATAAAAAAGAGTATTTGTATTATCCATCCATCCACATATCAGCAACTTCACTGTGTTATTCTGCACTGTTTTATTACAATGACAGTTTATGAATGTGGATGTGTTTCTGTTGCAGATCAGCTCCGGTGCTGGTCCGAGCCAATGATAAAGAGCTGTCCTTCATAATTAATGTGAGGAATAACAAGGAGAATGCCTACAACACACAGGTGGTGGCTATGTACTCCAGCAACCTTTACTACTCTTCAGTTTTTCCTCCGGTAAGCACTCGCATGTCATCATTTTTTGGTTCTAGTGACCATCTATCCATCTAACCAACTGAGCTTCATCTTGAATCCTTAGACCGACAAGGTGAGCTGCACTTCAACACAGGCACAAACAGTGACGTGCCAAGTGGGATACCCATTGTTAAGGACGAATGAAGAGGTATGAAACACAGCGACGCATTAACAGTGATTTTTTGATACTTATTTTGGTGCTTACATATTTGAAATAGCGTGGCTCATGCTCTGTCGACAGGTTCAGTTTCAGATCAATTTCGATTACAACCTCGAGCAGCTGCAGAACAAAGCTGAGGTGGCATTTGAGGCTAAAAGGTAAAGTTGGAACAATCCAGTTAGTTAAGTATTGCAGATAACAGAGGATTTATTGTGCGTATTTTTAAGTGATGGAAAAGAAGAAAAACCTGCAGACAACAAAGTCTCCATCTCCATTCCTGTCCGATACGACGCAGGCATTGTTCTGTCCAGGTACTTTCATGCACACACTAAACTATGATGTACTTAACAATAATATTTCACTATGTTTTACGCAGATGTAAAATTTGCATTACTTACTTTTTCTGTTCTGTTCTAGGGAAACTAACATTAATTTCCATGTGGCTGACTCTGCCATCCCAGTGGTGAAAACAGTGAAGACTCTGGATGACATTGGCCCTTTGTTTAACTTTACAGTAAAGGTACTCAAGAACAATATATTTGCATCTGATTTAGCTTGCTGTTAATTACATTTTTACTTAAAAGGTGTCAACAGGAGTCCTTCCAGTCAACCTCTTATATGTGTACCTCAATCTGCCACTAACGAGTAAAGGAGGGAACAACCTGCTCTATGTCACGAGTGTAGAAACGCCAGATGTGAGTCGAGTCTTTTATAAACATTTGTGAACTGTCACACCTTATAACTTCCTGGTGTTTTCTCTGCAGGGAGGCTCGGTCAGCTGCCCCGATGTCAGCACACAAGTCGATCCACTCAAGATCCTGTCCGGAGGGAAAAGTCACAAAGTGTCCTTTACTGAGGAGAGCTTCAGGGGCACAGACGCACTGGTCAGAACCAATTAAATCAATCAAAATCAAAAGTGATGAGCATGATCGAGAGAAGAGAGAAGGGAGTGATTAAAAGTGCACTATCTTGTCTGTTGTAAAATGTTTTTACTGTGAGCATGGTCGCCTTTACACAGATCTCACCTGTAACTTGGCCTATAACCTGCGCTGTCCATCAGAAAATTTACACAGTGCAACAAATGAAAGCAAAGTTTAAAAAATGTACAAATTATAATAATAATTTCAGATGATTATTAAAAAAAACATGTTTCAACCAACAGGACTGCAAAACTGCAATATGCCAGGAAATAAAATGCATCATCAAAGACACTCAAGCAATAAGTAACTACTATATAAATGTAAATACAAGGATATGGAACGGCACATTTACAACTGTGAGTACGGCGGGTTAAAGTTTTTCCCCTTATTCTCGTTTATTCAGTACTAAACATTGTTCTTTTGCTTTTGCTCACTGCAGGCCACTTACCAGACTGTGGAGTTGACCGCCAGTGTGAACGTTGAGACGGCAAACCCTGATCTGCTCATAATTGGCCTCAAGCAACTTCCTGTGAGAATATTTAGCTCAGCACATGTTCTTCTCTTTAGACTTTCTTCTGTAACGTATTGTATATCTTGATGTTCTGGGTCAGGTGGTGCTAACCGTGAACAAACCTGGAGAAAAAGGCGATGTCCCGGTTGGAGTCATTGTTGGAAGTGTATTTGGAGGCCTGGCGCTGTTGGCTCTGGCTATTGGACTTTTGTGGAAAGTAAGTACGCAATGAATTTGTAAATTGAGTATACAAATAAATGCTTTTCTTTTCAAATGCATTTATGTTTTATTTTAGTTTGGATTTTTCAAAAGGAAGTACCAGCAGCTTCAGAAAGAGGCAGAAGAGGACGCACAGAGCAACGCACATGTGGACGAGGTGTTGTGAGGAGTCCTTTGTCTGGTTTAGTCTTTGTTTTATTTTTCTTTTCGTTTAAATAAGACTACTTGAAACAAATTCAGCAGTATCTTAAAAACAGTTGTGGACAGATGTAAAACCTAAGCTGATCGTATGTATTGTGTTTGCTGTTATGCCAGGGGCTTATGGGTCTACAGTGCAACTATTAGTATAATGTAAAAAAAAAAAGTGTTTTCCACTGGCAGGAAACAATTAATATTCTCTGTGAGAAGTTGTACATTTTGTCTTTTATCTTTTAGGGTGAGATGTGTCTACCATGTAGCATAGCCAACAGGGGAAGTAAAGACTGTCTCTTTTCAAATATATGAATCCAATGTGTTTAACTTCATGAGGGATAAAAAAGCAAAAATGAACTGTGGAATCAGCCCATATTTTAGCGTGCAACTGGGATTAAGAAATGATTCAGAAAGAGTTTGAGTTGTAGGAAAAGAAAAACATGAGTGATTTTGAAAATGTTTGTTGTATATGATGTAGCGTATTGTATGTTCTAATATATGATCATGTATACTTTATTTTTTATTTTTTTACATTTGTGGAAATAGAAACTTGGTCTGAATTTGGCCTGTGTCAAAGACTGAAAAAGATTGTGTACTTTCTGGCACAATCACTGCTCAAGGGTACTTGTACTTCTCTGACTGACCACAAGGTGGCAGCATGCGTCAAAGATGTGCGTGAGCTGTGGCGCAATAACTTCACAAAATTCATAATTTCTGATGAACTGGGCCACGCTCTACTTTTACAATATCTGATACTCCCCAAGAAAATATATATCCTTATTTTTTTCTTCTGATTTTATTTCGGGTTTTTTTTTTTTTTTTTTTTTTTTTTTTTTTTTATGGACTTGGTCTCAGCTGGAGCCCACATGTTGGAAGGGGTATTCTGTATTTGACAAATGGTTGAATAGTTTCTCTATTATTCATGTGCAAGTGTGTTGTGAAAGAGGTAATGAATGTATGTGTGCAGGGAGTACAGTGTGGAAATAGTTGATGAAAATACCTTTGAGTGTTCATTCCTGCAGCTTCTGTACAGCCAAACATGTGATCCATGTCACAGTTGGGGAAATGCAACAATGTTCTTCAAACCACACACGATGATCCCATGGTCTATTATAAAATAACACATGACTTCTATTTTTATAGCAGGATTTCTGTTACATTTGTGCATTTTCATTTGATTTTCCTCATCTGTGGGTTGGACAATGGTTACTGTCAGTCTTTAATTATAATGAATTTACATTGATTTATGTTGAATTGGACATGTTTGACACGCTCTTAATTGAATCACAAATACAGTATTGAGTAACCTCCTGTCCACTTGTTTGTTGGAGGCTTATAGTTTGATTTTACACATAAAGGACTTGGGACAGAAGGTCACACAGGCCCTCGGTGACTTCAGGACTGGAGCCAGGACTTTAAAGTTGATACACTGGTGCAGTAGTGGACTGCATGTCAGGTGTTTTGGAAACTCCAGCTCTTCAAAGACTCGTCTCACAAATCACACACTGGGGACACTCAACAAACTGCTGAACATGACACGAGACAGTGACGAGTGTACATGTCCACATAACTTGTCTTTGCTATTATTGGTGACATTTGGCTTGGACCACTTGAGGCTTATGTCTTTCTGTTCTTCACAGTTTACCTTTCTCATAGATAAAGTAAAACGACAAAACTTGGCAAACTCTGTGGGTCAATATTCATGCCTCAAATAGGCTTTATGAAACATGAAGGTTATACATATTCAATTATTTTTATTTGCAATCGGCCTTTAGTCTGATCAGTTTCTCTTCATTTATCCCACTGTTGGTACAGAATCAGATGATCCATAAACCCCACAGTCACACAAGGCACAGGCATAAACTTAAGGCACTGTGGTAGGATGTGTGTAGTACTAACTGTTGAATGTGCGTAGGACGCAGGATGTCTGTAGGATCTTTGTTGGAGGATGTGTGCAGGAGAATGTGTGTAGGATGTGTGTAGCAGGATATGTGCAGGTTGTGTGTAGGATGTTTGTTGGAGGATGTGTGTAGGAGGATGTGTGTAGGATGTGTGCAGGATGTGTGTAGGAGAATGTGTGTAGAATGTGTTCAGATGTGTGTAGGAGGATGTGTGTAGGATGTGTGCAGGATGTGTGTAGGAGAATGTGTGTAGGATGTGTGCAGGATGTGTGTAGGAGAATGTGTGTAGAATGTGTTCAGGATGTGTGTAGGAGAATGTGTGTGCAAAATGTGTGTAGGATGTGCGTAGGTTGTGCGTAGTAGGATGTGTACAGGATGTGTGTAGGAGAATGTGTGTAGGATGTGTACAGGATGTGTGTAGGAGGATGTGTGCAGGGTGTGTACAGGATGTGTGTAGGAGAATGTGTGTGCAGGATGTGTGTAGGAGAATGTGTGTAGGAGAATGTGTGTAGGATGTGTGTAGGATGTGTGTAGGATGTGTGGAGGAGAATGTGTGCAGGATGTGTACAGGATGTGTGTAGGAGAATGTGTGCAGGATGTGTGTAGAAGAATGTGTGTAGGATGTGTACAGGATGTGTGTAGGATGTGTGTAGGATGTGCGTAGGAGAATGTGTGCAGGATGTGTACAGGATGTGTGTAGGAGAATGTGTGCAGGATGTGTACAGGATGTGTGTAGGAGAATGTGTACAGGATGTGTGTAGGATGTGTGTAGGAGAATGTGTACAGGATGTGTGTAGGATGTGTACAGGATGTGTGTAGAAGAATGTGTGTAGGATGTGTACAGGATGTGCGTAGGAGGATGTGTGTATGTGTGTACAGGATGTGTGTGTACAGGTGTGTGTAGGATGTGTGTAGGAGAATGTGTGTAGGAGAATGTGTGTGCAGGATGTGTGTAGGAGAATGTGTGTGCAGGATGTGTACAGGATGTGTGTAGGAGGATGTGTGCAGGGTGTGTGTAGTATTATGTGTGCAGGATGTGTGTAGAAGAATGTGTGTGCAGGATGTGTGTAGGATGTGCGTAGGAGAATGTGTGTAGGATGTGTACAGGATGTGTGTAGGATGTGTGTAGGAGAATGTGTGTAGGATGTGTGTAGGAGATGTGTGTGTAGGAGGATGTGCGTAGGAGAATGTGTGTATGTGTGTAGGATGTGTGTAGGAGAATGTGTGTAGGATGTGTACAGGATGTGTGTAGGATGTGCGTAGGAGAATTTGTGTAGGATGTGTGTAGGAGAATGTGTGTAGGATGTGTGTAGGAGAATGTGTGTAGGATGTGCGTAGGAGGACGTGTGCAGGATGTGCGTAGGAGAATGTGTGCAGGGTGTGTGTAGGATTATGTGTGCAGGATGTGTGTAGACCTGTGTAGGCTGTGTGTAGGCCTGTCTCTTGTCGCTGACGTCCTCCCCGTGTCCACTCTGCTCTGAGAGTCTCTGTGAGGAGCTGTAACCCGAGTTCCGCTGAAGAGGTCGCGCGAGGACTTCTAAAGAAGTGCAGACTGTGCGTCAGCGCGTCAAGAGCCCACCAAGGTCTGCGTGTTTGTGTGTGCACATTGAATGAAACGCAACACCGGACTGCTCTGTCTGGTGAAGCCTCTTCGGAAACAGGTTTGATTATATTTAAAAGCTTGACCCGAGAGAGAAACCCAAACAACTGTCTGTTCTAATATTAGAAGCGCGGCTGCGGAGCTACTATGAACTCTATTATTGTCTGGACACGGATCCGCTCAAAAAGGCTCCCCTCATCAAAAGATTTACACTTCTGTCTGCAGTTGGTGGAAAAAAAATATCGGTTACAGTGAGGTGCACTCCCCAAGATGCCCGCATGCCCCCTGTCATTTCATCAGCACAAGACATATTATTATTATTATTATTATATTATTATTATTATTATTATTATTATTATTATTATTATTATTATTATTATTATTATTATTATTATTATTATTATAGTGTATGTTTTGTTTCCATGCTGTGCTCTTGGTCCACTGTGGTCTGTTCGTTTTGTCATTACTTTGGTCATAAAAAGTACATTTGCGACATTAAAAAGCAACTTTGAAATCGCTCAGTGACGTGTTTGTTTTCGGTGCTGATGTCTGGTGGATTTCCTCCAGTGATGAGTTAATACTTCATTTACTGAGTCAGGCAGGAGAAAGTTGGTTGTAACTCTGTCACCTGATTAGGATTGAGCGAACTTTGGTAAGAAAAAAAAAATATCCCCACCCCCACAGAAGAGGAGCCCGCCCACCAAAGACAGTCAACCCGAGACCCCTTATAGATTTAAAAAGAGAGGCTGCATTCTCAGACTGACACTTATTCAACACTGCCACCTTAAGCAGATTACTTTGGCGCTGCCTGTGTCACTGACGAGCTTCACGTTGCCTCTCCATCCATCATGTTTGGGATGCTGAAACACCACCTCCAACCAGGCATTTTGCTATTCTTCCTTTGGCTTTGTCATCTTATGGAACATCAAAAAGTTCAAGGTAAGGTTTTGGCACACAATTACCTCTACTTTGGGAAAGTTTGATTTGACGCGTAAAATTGGTGTAGAATAGTCGCCTACTCCGATAAACTTGAACAAAGTCCGGGTGTGATTTGAGCTGTGTCCATAGTCTCCACATACAGTTTGTGTCAGAACTGTCACAGCAGGTGCGGTATGGGACACTTCAGTGCCAGGAGTCTACATGTTAAGTTGTGCGTAAAGCCGCGCTGTTGCCAGCCTCACATTGATCTGGACACCTTCCCCTCGGAGAGCATTTGTCTATAAACTTATATAAGGCACAAATGAGAGTCTGTACATGTTTGGGAGAAAGATATTAAAATAGTGATCTCTTCAAATATTGTGATACTAAAAGCGAGCTGAGTCTGATAAGGTCATTTTTTTCAGTTGGGGACTTGGTGAACAGTTTATAGGTGTGCGCCTGGTGCTGTCTGTCTGTCTGTAAAATCATAGTCTACCAATAAAATACCATAACATGTCTTTATTTCAAAACGACATTTAGTTTTTCAAACATATTCCGCTGTATATTTTGTTCTGAGTTTGGATGTCCTATGCGTTCCCATAAAAACTGTCTTTGTAGAAGAGATTGGCTGCTATTTAAGACTGTCTAGACACTCCACTTTCTGTGCAGAGATAACGAGAAGCTTTGGGCATAAAGCCCCCTCCTCCCCGCATCTCGCGCCACTTATTCGTGTACTTTCTGCTTTCAGACGGCATTGTAGGAGACAGTCATCACTGGGATATACCAGTGTTAACAGAGCCACTGCCCCCGAAAAAACGAGACAGATTACGGGCACGCGGGACACGGAGGGCGCGCCTGGGATAAAGCCCGCTGTTTGTTTGTGGCATAACTGAGTACATCATCACACTCAAGCTTGTGTCCTTTTGTCCGCAGCCGGTAACTGCTGGCTACAGCAAGGAAAGAACGGAAGATGCCAAGTACTGTACATGCCCGGAATGAGCCGAGAGGAGTGCTGCCGCAGCGGCCGTCTGGGTACGTCCTGGACCGAAGAGGATGTCCCTAATAGCACGCTCTTTAGGTGGATGATCTTCAATGGCGGAGCGCCTAATTGCATACCATGCAAAGGTGGAGGTGCATTAATTTCCATTTGTCCTCACATGACACGGTGGCCCCATATTTACTCACACACATAAATTGTCATAAGCATCACATAACATTTTATGCACTCCTCTAGAAACGTGCGACAATGTGGACTGTGGGCCCGGAAAGAGGTGCAAGATGAACAGGAGGAGTAAGCCGCGCTGCGTGTGCGCACCAGACTGCTCCAACATCACCTGGAAGGGTCCTGTGTGTGGCTCGGACGGGAAGACCTACAAAGACGAGTGCGCGCTGCTGAAGGCGAAGTGCAAAGGCCACCCAGACCTGGATGTGCAGTACCAGGGCAGGTGCAAGAGTAAGTAGACCATTTTCACGCGTGTGTAAAATGTATCCGAAGCGACATTTGCATTTCTCTTCTGGTATTATTATTCTGTTATTGTGTCTTGCCAGAAACGTGCCGTGATGTCCTGTGCCCCGGCAGCTCCACGTGCGTTGTGGACCAGACAAATAACGCATACTGTGTGACGTGTAATCGGATTTGCCCTGATGTAACGTCACCGGAGCAGTACCTGTGTGGAAATGACGGGATCGTGTATGCGAGCGCATGCCACCTGAGAAGAGCTACATGTCTGCTGGGCCGGTCCATTGGTGTGGCCTATGAGGGCAAATGCATCAGTAAGTGTCCCACTGCGTGGTCCTGGCTGGGATTACTCACTCCTCCTCTTTCTGCCAACATTCCACTAAGAAGGGGGTCCACAAACTGTGTGTGTTAGTAGTTACTTGTGTTTGCTCAAGAGATGATAGACATCTTATTATTTCCTGATGTTGGCAGCTCTGTTCCATATGGGAACTGGAGAAACACAGAGTGAAGCAGAGCAGTGCTGGGGGCCATAAAGACATGAAGGCTTCAAGTTAATATTTGACTCAAATTGTATCCAGAAATCACAATCACAATGTCTTAAAAATACCACAAAATCAGTCCCAATAAAACAGGATGAAGTTCATTGTTGTAGCTTACTTGTCCAAGCCTCAGCAGACATCTGATGTTGCTTGAAAAGTATCCATTCTAATCCATTTTAGGGCATATTTCTCTTAAGCTAACTCATGCTCTCTCTGCTCCTAGAGGCCAAGTCGTGCGAGGACATCCAGTGCAGCGGAGGAAAGAAGTGTCTGTGGGACGCCCGCATGAGCCGGGGGCGCTGCTCACTGTGTGATGAGAGTTGTCCAGAGAGCCGGACTGACGAGGCTGTCTGTGCCAGTGACAACACGACATATTCCAGTGAATGTGCCATGAAGCAGGCTGCTTGCTCCATGGGGGTTCTCCTTGAAGTCAAGCACTCAGGATCTTGCAACTGTAAGTAAACAAAATGTGAAAAACACCTTCACCAAAAGACAGTGTTTGGTGTTGCTTTCCCTACCCCGAGAGCACCCGTACCCATTTGTGCCCAGACCCACACAGCCACACCACATAAGCAGGCAGAGGACTTTGAAATGGAACAAGTTGCATGACATTGTCTTGTTGCTGACATATGTTCTTGTGTTTCGCATTTGTGTTTTTTAGTATTGAAAACACAATAACTGAAACTGACTGAAATGTTCTGTCTGGGAGCCTGGTCATTTAACCAACTCAACTAAATACAAGAATATTGGTTTGCAGTGTAAAATTAAGACCCTTCAACATCTAGTTCTCTCACTCTGACCTGCAGGAGCAGTCTGCCTTAAACTCTTGTTGTTTATAATAGTGGTTATTTCGCACATGTCACGTGCTAACGTTGTGGCAATGGTGTTATTGCAAATGTCTGTTGTTAGTGTTTTGTTTTTGTCTGCTAAAATATTCCATTCAAAATGCACTGTTTCCCCCAACGTTACATTGCCAACAACTGACATACATTTTGAAGTCAAATGTATTGAATGGACATAGGGTGATTGTAACATTGGTGCCAATCTCTCAACCTCATAGATTTAATCCAAAAAAAAAAAAAAAAAAAAAAAAAACATTGTTCCTTTTGTCACAAATCTAGATGTGAAAAGTTGTGTTAGTTTATGTTTAAGATCTGCAAAGTGAACTATGGGACCAACTTTATAATCACCTCATGAACTAAAGTGAATGTGACATAACATAGTATGCAAAATACTGTTGGCTTGTTTGTGTATTATTCAACTGCTCATCCAAGCATTGCAAAACATTAACCTGTTGTTAGCTTTTATTAGTATCCTTTGAATGTTTCATTGAAATGACAAATCCATTTGGATTGAGGGACTGCCTATTTTTCTTTTTTTATTGTTGCTTTTGCTTGTGTCTTTTGTGTTCAATGTAAATGTCCTATGTAAAAGAATAGAAAATACCTCAGAACTGTGTTAATGATCTTTGACCTGCTACACAGCAAGGCCATGACACAATCCGCTTAAACCGATATTTAGCAGCACAAAAAGAGCCTGCAACTCCCTGACCACCAGAGCATATTTTTGTGTGTTGTGTGTGTCTGCTTCCAGGAATCTGCTCAAAAGAGACCTGAGCCATTGGAGCCTGAGCCTCAGCCCCTTTAACTCACCCCGTGTCCCCCTCTCCTCCACTCCTTCCATCCATCTTTGCTTCACTCCGTTCCATAAAGCATTTGCTGTACATTGAAGTTAATTAGGGTGACACAGAGGGGTTGCATCTCTTACACAAATCCCTATAAAATCCAAATACCATTAAATATGATTAGGGGCTGTGTGCCTGTGTGGCTTTGCTTTATTAACACAACTTTCAGTGATTTTCTGCGCTGTTGTGGTCAATTTCATACAACAGCTGCATATATTCTCCCATTTAGCCATTACAGAAGACCAGGAGGAGGAGGAGGAGGAGGAGGAAGACGATGAGGACTCAGACTACACAACCTATGTCCAGTTACTCCCTGTTCTGGATGGATAGGCCCCAGTACCTATAGGGGAACAGTTCTATGTTCATACTGTAAATTATGTGTATGCTTATTTATTTTTTAAAGAAAGGAAGTATACATATAGTTCAGTTTGCTAGATGTTTATTTATACTGTACCTTTTGTGTTTTATAATTTATACATTTATATTGTCAGGCATACTATCTACCATTATATATTGCATTACCACTCATTTCAGTTTTATTGTTGTCGCTTTTTCATTTTTTTAAACATGAAGAAATATATTTGTTCAAGGAGAAGCAGTGTTATTTATTTGTCATGACCGTGTAAGTAGAGACCCTCTACAAGCTGTAAATTGCATTCCGTGAGCTGTAAAAATCTGCTTGTTACTGTCAAATCTTTATCACGGATGTTTGTCATACATATGTACATGCATGTTTAGGCTGTGTCTTTATTTATTGGCAATATATCAATAATCTTATGTACAGAAGTGGTTTACTGGTTTGTTTACAACTAATAACAACTGACCAAAGGGATTCTGGTGATGGCAGTGGCAAAGAGTGACGAAGAGACCCCCACTCTTTTGTTTCTTTTCTTTCCACCTAGGACTTACTATAACGTATTTCACCAAGAGAATATGCTTGTCTGATTAGCAGCTAATAGTGGGATTAATATTGATTATTTTGGAAACTTTGTGCCATTAAAGTCCAGACAACATGCCAATTTGTTCTGTATTCTCACAGAGCAGAAAGTTCATATGCTGCAGTACTTATAGTCACATAGTATTTTTTTTCTTTCCACTGCATTAGTCAATTTCAAATCACAAAATGTAACAAAAATATAGTTTTGTATTTTTTATGTAAATGTCATATGTACATACAAAGTTTGATGGTATTTGTACAGATATGAAGAGTGAAACAATTAAAGTGTTTTTCCCTTATGCCTGCCTCTTTTTTTATTATTTGTTGGTCTATATCCTGTACTATAGCATACAATATACACATCTTAATTCAAAAGTTTCAGACCTATTGCCTTGATGGTGTATGTAGGATTGTGTAAATACTGAATTAACATTACCTCTAAATGACATAAACACGCTCAAGTCACGTAACATGATGTTACTGCTCAGCTGAGGGTCACACTTGTTGTTTACTACATCCAGTGGTTAAAACTATTGTAGTGTATTTGATTATTAGTATGAGCTCATGGCATCCTATGTGAAGCTGTGACAGTGTTCACACATACCAACACTGTTTACTTAAAAATAAATAATAAATAAATATAAATAGCCTGTGTGAGGTGTGCCTCAGCACAGAAGATTACATATGAATTAGTCTAAACTATTCAAATGGGATGTAGGAGTTTTTTTTGTTTTTTTTAATGGTATAAATAGTCAATGAAGAGTCCATAGCTGATGTACTTCTAAAGCCCAGCCTGCCTCAGTGTGAAGGATACAGTTTCATTTTATTTTACCTCTGTGACATGTACCTGACAGCTGACCCGTATAACTGTCTTATATCTGTCTGGACAAGTCTTGCTATGTGTGGGACACGCTTAGACTGGCCTTTGGAAATTCTGGCATCAAGTTTATATTTTCCTGCCAAACCTCCCCGTTATCCCAGCGCACTACATTTGTCCCCTTTCGCTTGCCGTACGCGATTATCGAAAACAAACATGGCGGCCTCAATGTCACTTCTGGGTTTGGGACGTTTATCTGTCCTAAATGCGGCTTCAAAATGGGTTTTAAATCCTCTCAGGTAAACACATATCTGTTATTATCACTATGTTTTCAGCCCACATGTGGTTACAGTCAAAAAATTAAACTGCATGTTTTATTCTACAGGACAAGCTAAATGTTGGCTATAAAGTAGCATAGCACAAGGCTAGCACAGCAACAAAGCAACATGCGTTTATATGTGTGAAAACACTCCGAATATTCTGATGAGGTTTAGCCTGTTTGTACATGAATGAGTATAATATAATAAATGTCATATTGCTTGGTTAAATTCGTCTTTTATTCCGTTGGCCTTAAACCTGGCTGCTGGGATAATTGGCTAAACATAACAGTGTGAAATTAGTTTAGCGAGCTAAACATTCACATACAGTTCAACATGTGTTGCATACCAAGGCTAATAACTGGCGAGACGAAAAACTTTATTTAATAAAACGTGTCTCACTAGAAACGACAAGACAGGGCTGGTTTTCAGAAGGTAACGCGTCTGTGGGGAATATGTCACAGGCTCTCAGGCTTTTCACTGCAAGAAGCGCCTTGTCCAGTGTTTGGGTTTACTCCACGTGCCCAAAGTTTAGAGCAGGAATAAATGTACCTAAACCTGGACTAAAGCATGTCTAAACATGGTACAACTACTAAAACACAAACTACAACATACATGCATATAAATTCTGCTGTTAAAATAAATAAAGCCTTAGATGACCATGAGTACCACCAGAAGAAAGCCACAGTTTGATAAACTGTGGTCAAACATCATGCTTCAACAGTGTATGCATGATAACAGAAGGGCTACTGTTGAAAATGACCTGTAAATATTAATATTAATGATACACATTTCCTTTTTATTCATATACCATTTTTTCAAAACAACTAAAAGCGAATAAGTAAATCCATTTAGAGGTGTCTGTAGCTTTTTAACCTGGTAAATGATCATTGATCAAAGAAAAACAAAAAACGTTTTATATTGGTTATTGTATTAGTGCCACCTGATCAATTCAATTAAGGAAACCTTTCATAGATCAGGCTACGTATAAGTAAAACGTCCCATTGGAACATTTAAAGTTGTTACAGATGTGTAGTTTGGTGGATTAATATGCATATTAAATATTAATTACAGGAATTAGTACTGTGTTCTAATTTTAATGTGTTTCTAATTTAAGGTGGTGTCTCATATTTCTATCTGTCAAATCAACTATTAGACGACCTTTGGCCCCTGGTTGCTAGCTGACAATTATGTAATTACCTCTACTTGTTATGTGTTATGGACATCCTAATGCAATATTATAAACGTAAACAAAATTGTCAAACTAGATTTATATTTTTTCTAAGGAAAATATAATAATAAATATATCAGAAATCAGCTGTTTATCAGCTGTTTTGTGAAACAAGTAGCCAAACCAATCACATGCTCTTCAAATATATTATTTGAGTAAAGTAATGTGTGTGTATCTCCAAACATTTTTTATACCTGAGGCGCTTAATAATATAAATCTCAGACTCTGTACTGACTGGGCTGCAGTAATATGCCCTTGGTAAGCCCTTACTTGGCCGGGCCTCGTTGTGAGTGATTGCACATTGACAAAGGGCTACACAGTCTTCAGCAGACATTTGACCAGAGCAGCTTTAAGCACGTCCTGTTATGAGGATGAGCTCCAGTCTGTCAAAGATGCACCAGACAGAAATAATAGGTGGCGGGGGATTCCCTTTTTGTCTCTCCTTAGCTCTTCCTCCGAGATGCACAGTGAAAGCACAGTTAACATTGTGTCTTTTCCTTTGTATCATTTTGCTTTGTGTGTAATGTTTTTATCCCGTGGTTTCCAGGTTCACAAGCACATCAACATCACGGCTGGCAGAGAAACAAGGACAAGACACACAACTTATTACTGTTAATGAGAAACTGGTAAGATTCCCTCTGCTCACAGCTTTGTTGTCTGGCCTTCTCATTTGAGTTCCAATTTAGAACATTTCCAGGAATCAAATTTCATAATGGAAGAAGTAGACAAAAATATCTTTTTGGAATATCCACATATTGATAATAAAATATTTGTTGTCAGTCCCAAAAGGAATGTGTATGTAATTAAATAGAGGACGGCAACCCACAGTGCAGAAATATCACTTTATCATCTTGGTTTGAAAAATTACAGCACAGATTCATTCACATTTTTAATCAACTTTTTACAGCACTTAAGATTATTATTAAGATTATTATAAATGATATAAGTAATATTAAAAAATGAAGTATTACACCAAAGTTTCTACATGTCAACAGTATCCATGCAATTTTATTTTTTTTAAGTTTTCATCAGATGCATCAGATTGAGGTTTAAATTGTATGTACACAACATACATTTTACACTTAAAAGTCTAATTGCAAGTGCATCATGCACAACGTTCTAAGGTAAGATTTTGAAAGGAAAATGTAGTATATAAATTGTGCGCGATAAATAAATAGCATATAATTGTATGTATTATGGCGGAGGGTAATTCAAGTAGCCCGAGAGCTGTACAGAGAGCCAAGAGTGTCTAACACTGGAATTTATTACCATCAGTAGAGGACCTGGGCGCATGAACTCAACACCTTGTGGTAGTGTTGTCTATTCAAGTCTGCCCATGCTCCATTATAGAGAGTATTATAACTCTGATGATGTAGGGCAGATAGGGACTGAGCTGGAGGTGTTCTTGATACAGTAGTGCAGTTTTCCCATTATGTATGCAAGTAAAAACTTTTCATGCATGATGCAATGTATGACTTGATCAATAAAGGTTGATATTTCTGGCATGAAGCATTAAAGACATTGCAAAAAAAAAAAAAAAAAATCTGTAAAGTAGACATGTCCTGAGTGTAGTACAGACTGTGGCAGAGCCTGTCTCTGTCCTCGCAGTAGGACACTGAGGAGCAGCAGAGAGGAAAGGGGGCCTCTAGAAATGAGGAGGAGTGATAGAAAAATGGAGCCTCCCCCAGCTTCACCAAACGGACAGTGGCCACTTCAGTATTGTGGGCTACAGAGGTTCCTTTGTGTCATGCTGTGGCTGGCGACGGCGGGAAGTGCTCTAATGTTGGCCCAGACAGGCAGAAAAGAGGCCCTCAGCTGTTTACAGTACAGTGTGCCATAGCACACAAGAGGTCCATGCTTTAACATAGGGGTGTCAAGATTAAACCATAACGCTAAGTGTACAAGTCACAAAGTAACTGTAACAATAAAAAGTAAACATGAAATCTGGAATTAAAGATAGGTTATGTCAATTGAATCTGCTCCTGTCCTATTCTTGTGTGTGCCATGGTTCACAGACGAGGTCGATGTGAGGGCTCCGGGGCATTCAGCGATTGTCAGCGCGCTAGTCATTCATCAGACACTCAGTGTGAACCTCTCTACTCAGACCAATCAAACAGGGCTGTGATCTTTGAAGGGGTAACATGGGGTTTTCACATGGCCCATGCATTTTAGCCCGAGCAGATTATACAGTGTTTTGTTATGAGTGAGGGTAATTGTGGAATGCTGCCTGATTATCAGTCAACCTATGTTTTATAACACAGCACTATACACAATTAATTGTTTTTACTATTCCGCAGACATGTGCTGATATTGTTGCATTGTAGTGAATCTGGTATTGGTATTTCTAAGTGAAAGTGTCTGTCTTTATAATCTCAAAGAATGAGCTGTGTGAGTGAGGCCCGTGAGGCCAGGGCGACCTTCTTTTGTTGTTAATTACTGTTACATTAAGCATGCTGAGCTCCAGCGACACAGCTCCAGTCTGCTGTGTCCTGCTGAACTCTTTACCCGCAGAACTGAGACAGCAGCCTGAACCTCCACATGAGAATCGGATCATTTCTAACACATGTCTGAGTTGTGACCCAAAGCAGTCGTCACTGCACATAAAAGCAACAGCATCTCTTATAGAGTTCTCCAAAGGCTCTGCACTTTTTATGAGACAGAAGTGGACAGTTACTGTGAGTGAGGAGCTGCCTAAACATTCAGGCCACAACATTGACTCTACTCAGATAGCTCTGAGCAGCCAGGTTGTTTGTTCATCGAAAGGTTTTTGTTTCTAATGAATTTGAAGCCTGACATCTGTTGGCAGGGAGCACCACATCTGGACCAAATATGTGACATTTTTGGTAAATGAGGTGGTGATTTTTAAAGGCCTGTTGTTGGTTGTTTTTTAAAGCTTAAAATTTGCGGCAAATTAAAAGGGCTTCAAACTGAAAAAAAGCACCAAGTAGTTGCTTAGCACAGATACATCGAGGACAACAATGCAGTGTTGGCTTGGGATTAGGTATGCTCTTGTTGACCAGACATGAGTCCAGACAACTGAAAACTCAATTAGTGTTCAATTGAATTTGTCTGAATTTAAGGACAGGACTCAGGTGTAGACTAGTGCAAAACGTCTGTAAGTTATCTCACAGTAATGACAATAAAAGACAGCTACCCCAACTGGTGGGATATATTTAGCCCAGGCTGTGAATGTCTGGGGGACTGCAGTGTATAAGCCTGTCTAGCCTCAGACAGGGCTGACCTACAGTGAAGCAGGGCACAGCCCCCCTCCCTCTCTCCTCCCTCTGCGTACACAACATAAGTGTGTGTTTTGTCTGCTCGCCCTCTTGTGCAGCTCTACTACAAGAAATCTCCAGGCTCAGATTTGTAGTGGCAGGATGTTTGTCAATATAGGAGCTTTTATTATGTGCCATTCATAGTATTTCATTGGTTATTATCAGGCTTATACACCAGTACTTGTCGAGTAGTGATTGGTTCAAAATCATAATTACTATCAATTAAATCGTTTCAAATCATAATTATAATTTTTAAAGAACAAAAAAACGTAATGTGCTCCAATGAAAAGGTCACGGGCGACCAGTGTATTTTGGCCTCCAAGTATAGCTGCTTATGTTGGTTGTGTTCCAGTATGGTTCCAGGTACACAAGGACAAAGGCACTAGTTGAATGTAATTGAGCCGTGAGGATGATGGCTGGAATGGCATGTCTAATATCGACAAATGCGACCGCGGTCTTGACGCGAGCCTGTCCCTGCAGCATGTGAAATGTGAGCTTGTAGATGACCCTCGCAGCAGCTGCTCTGTGTTCCCCTGTGTTCAGCCACTCCGCCACACACCACAGATAATATTTGTTTCTGTAAGAGACGCAATCAGTACTTGCCGGGGCTTTTTCTACTTCAAAGCTGTGCGAAGGTGGGAGCAGGCCCAGGCTGACGAGTGACGCTCCGGGTCTGGGGCTGGGCACAAAGGGGTTAGGGGTGATGTGTTTGGGTTTTCACCACATGCTGACTCTAAATGATTCAGCCCGCTTGACCCTTTGACCTCCTTTTGGCAGCTTTCCTGAGGTTTTTTGGCATCCGCGCAGGACTGTACTGTGTAAAAGCTATAATCACATTTTAATTAGGGTGTCACCGTGGCAAAAATGTTTTTCAGATTTTACTTATGACCTGATTATTGACTTCACAAAAGAATATCCTTCATGTACTTTACGTATAGCGAGTCACTATAGGTACCACAGGCGGAACAATTCGGGGAAGGATTTCCATTTTCTGATAAGCTTTTGGATTACGATTTGCACTTTATGTACTAATTAGAGGATTTTTTCAAAATTGACCTTTTTAACACGTCTAGAAAAAAATGAAATATGAACAGACAAAATAAAACAAGAATCACATTTCAGAAATGTTTGTACAAATCTAAACCATAGGGTTAGCAGTGTTTCTGCAGAATAAGGCAGGACAGGAGGAAACGTAGTACTTCATTTTCAACTGCAGACTTGTGATTTGCTAAGTCACAGTTTGCAATTTGCTAATTAGATTTCGATTTGATTGGATTAATCTTGCAGCTCTAATAGGCATGGTGGTTTTTGTGATTTGTGATCGAAAAGTGATTGTAGGTTCAGTTTGTATCACATATCATTTCTACACATCATCTGTGGTGTTACACCATCCTTGGGTTTTCTTACTGTTCACATTTTAGGCATCTGAAATGTTTTGTCTTTCTTAGACTGTTAAAAGATTTACAAGACCAATAATTTTAACATCCAGTGACTGAACCCTCTTGGATGATTTCCGACACAGATGAGAAGTTCCCTTTCTCTGGTTTGTTTAAGGTTTTAAATAATCCCCTTCCTCTAAATGATCACAAAGGGAGTATTGAGTGATGTCCTGAAGTGCGGAGGCCATTTGACTCTCCAAGTGAATGAGCAGTAATGTGTTTAGTGTAAAGTCATGTCCACGCCTCTCCAGAGCTCCGTCTTCATTCAGCTCCAAGTGTCAGAGCAGCTTTTCATCAATGGCTGTGACTCTGTTGCTCTGCGTGGTCATGTTCTTTAATAGATCTCCACAGCAGACTCGCCACATGTCAGCTAAACTGCATTCAATATGTGTCTACTATTTCTGTTACCCAAACAAAGTGTCTGTGCATTGTGACCGGATCTGGAAACAATATCAGAAAAGTTCAGAGCATATTTCATGTCACGGTGCCGGTAGAATTGGTTTAATATTCCACTATGTAAACTGAGGAAAATGAACTACAGGAAACATAGACAAATCATCCACACTGACAGTGTGTGAAGTGATCTGAGGTCAAAGCTGAAGGCCCCTTGGAGGTAGACTGCAGAGGTATGCAGCGCTGTACAAAGATGTAGTCTATGTGCAACGCATTATTTTAAATACACTCATCCTTAGTAATTAGTTTAAATATGACTTGTAAGGATACCAAAGACCCCGTTTAACCTGTAAATATTATTTAGAGAACTGTCCACCTGCATGAACTTAGTTGCATATGCTTCATTTCCCTAACCCTTTATTGTGGAAGGATTGTTTAAATGTGGGCTGCTGTGCTTGTCAAACGTTTTCATATCAGCTTTTGTTCTCGTGCGATACAGTATCATCGTTGGATGTGCTCTTGTTTACTCGGCCTGTGCCAGCCCAGGTCTCTGCTGGTGCATTGTTGTAGGCCCAGCGGCCCCACAGCGACAAGCCCCTCTGCTCTTTATTTGGCTCATCGCCTGGAAGTGTCACAAATATGGACACGCTTTCATGTGACGAAGACTATACCAGCGCTTTGGGCCTTTCTTAAGCCAGCCTTTCTGTCTGCGTGGCCAGGTATTGTAGGGCCCCGTGAAGACCCTGTGAATAGTGTCAAACTTGATCGTTCTCATTTTGCTTCCTGTACACAGCCGAAGAAAAGTGCCCACCGTGGGTTTTCCTTTTGTGATGGTCTGCTCTAGTCTTCCTGGGAACACAGCACATTCCAGCCACAATCGTCCTCTTTGTAAAGCTGGCCATTGTGGCTGAGTCTGTTATGCGGATAACCCTCCTAGCTTTCAGTGTAATGCATGCAAGTATCATCCAAGTCTAGACTCTACTTTGCAAACAATAGCTGATAATGAGCGGAGTGTTTTCAGTGATCTGGCAGAGCTTTTGTTTTGACACATCCTTCCCTCATTCAAGAAGAACCTTTTGTGCTCATCCATGCCTAAAATATGATTTAAGGTCTGCTACATCTGGACAAATTATTGCACAAGTTCACCATCCATGGGCCTCATGTGTCAGTTATGCTTTATGTAACATACATACGCGTAACCATCGTCTGGCCTGTTAGTCCCAAGGGCATCATTTCTAATGCACCTCAGAAAGAGACTTTCAGAAGCAGAGTACCGAACGGCTTAACTGCAAATTAGATTTACCTTCACTGTTGTTTTTGAAATTCACCTTGGATTACTTAACTTCAATGCCTCACTCATGTACTTAACATGTACCTCTGTTGTAAAGTTCTGCCCAAAACATGAGAATCTGAAGCTCTCCTGCAGCAGGCGAAGATGTTAGTTGTGTTATTGTGTGATGTGGTGCCCACTCTCTCTTCCTGGGGATGACAAGAACATGTTTTTCTTCTCTCTGTGACAAGAAGGAATTGTTAAGGTTAAGTAGATAGGGCATCCGGAAATAATTACCTAGCACTTGGGAAGTTTTTCCCCCCTTCTTTTTGTCCTGTTTTTGTCCCTTTTTCCTTTTATTTGAACTACCCTTTGTATGTGCAGATCTTATTTGTTATTAAATTGAGTGTAGTGTGTTTTAGAAGTGGGACCTGTAATTGACTAGACTGAAATACCATTGCCAGGCTATTTCCAAAGGAAAAGTAAGCTTTTGTGTGGGGTTCACACAAAATGACCCCTTTTCTACAAATCAACCAGTGGATGACAGACAATGAAGAAAATTTGATTCTTTGAAGTTGTAATGGCCATTGAAATGTGTTAGATTCTTGTATTGAAAGCCGTGCGCCCCGAAAGGCCTCAGTCCTGGGTGGCTGAAGCCTGCTGGGATTTCATCACTTGTTTACTCATTTCTTCAAAAGTTAACATTGGTTCTTGAGGAGCCCATTAAAATCATTCTGGAATATGAGCGCTTTCTAAAATAAAAATTTAAATTTAAAATAAAAGCCAGGGTTTGCAAACTATTACCAAATGTATTCTCTTTCTGAAAATCATGTGATGACAGCTCCATTTCTGCAATAACAGAGTATGAAAGAATCTCCTTTAATAACGCCCCAGAAATAAATATTTGATGTTGGCTTCCAGTTTTTTGTGCTACAATTAAACGAACAACAAAACAAACTCCTGAATACAAAGATGTATTTGTAGAACCGACAAAGCGAGACAAAAATCCTAGCCAACAGATTAATGTCCAGTTGATCTGCTGAGTTGGCAGGACTTGGAGATGCCCACATACACAGTGCACCGCATCAAAGCTCAAAAGCACTAAAACCTCAGGCCAAATTGAACATTATTTACTGCAAATATGAACGCCATTGAGTTCTTTTCACCTTTTTATTGTTGTTCTTACTCTTAGGATTGGCCCAGTCTGGTCTTTAGTGTCATAGTGAAAATAAATCCCAAGATTGATGTGAATGAAAGATTATAAAACATAGTCTAAATGATTACTCAAGGACTTTTTATGCCCCTACATTTTTGTACATTTGCTCACTTTTTCAGCTTATGTGTCTTAACACCTGCAGGCTAACTTTGGATAACCTTTTCTCTTCCGTAACGCTTGTTTTCTTTGGAAGAGAAGAAAAAGACATCAGCCATTAAGTCTAATAAATTAGGTTTAAATCTTGTCACTTGAAGCATGCCACAATAATAAAGATAAGGTAAGTTTAAATATCACACGTAGGGACTGCTCTGCACTACTCCACATATTTGAGTTTTGCTTCTAAAGCCATTAAAGTTGTCATATAAATCTCCACATGCAGCCCAAAATAACATGCAGTTGAGATGTTAAAATTAATTGGTTTTGGTGTTCAGCAAATCGTTTTATTCCACAGAAATGTACTAGTAAAAGTTTTATATTTGATACTGAAAATAGGACAAATCTGGATAGTTTGTGAATAGTTATATCAGAAGTAAAGAGTAAAAGTTCTTTTCATTTGTGTCAAAGATTGTAATGTATGCAACTATGATAATAATATGGAGATGTTACAGCAGACAGGGGTTCACTGCAGATCTTCATCAATGTTCTCAGTTTTGAACCATGTGTGAAAACTTGTTTCAGAATGAAATTTTGGCCCCACCCACTTAGACAATGAAATGTAATATCATTCAGCCTCTTTTTTTATTACAAATCGCTGCTTTTACATTGTCCTGTATGGAGAAAAAGGTGTTTTACTGAACTAGAAGAAGAAAGAAAAGTCTGGTTTAATCCAAGATAATCCAATTTTAAAACAAATGTTATAAAGACTTTTTGCACGTAGCAGCAGCACTGGATTAGTTACCTTAAGAAAAAGTGTTGTTTTATCACCATGGTGTTGCGTCCTGTGGTTTTTCCTCAGTATCGGCTTAGGGTAGGGAATAATGTATTATGACAACACTAGTTACCAGAGAGAGTAATGTCTGTTTTGTTTTTTGTTTTATTTTCAGGACATAACGACGTTGACAGGCGTGCCAGAGGAGCACATCAAAACACGCAAGGTGCACATCTTTGTTCCAGCGAAGAGTGCAATGCAGTCAGGAATCAACAACACCAAGAAATGGAAAATGGACTTTGACACAAGAGAGCGCTGGGAGAATCCACTCATGGGCTGGTCCTCAACGTAAGAATCTCTCCAATAAATCCACAATGATATTACTGTTTCTTAAAGTTTGAATATAGACTGTGGTTGTGTTAAGTCAGTGCCAAGTGAAAGATTCTCTTATGCCCTGCAGAGGGGACCCTCTTTCCAACATGGTGCTGAGTTTTTCCTCCAAGGAAGATGCTGTTGCGTTTGCTGAAAAAAATGGTAATGAATTAAATTGTATTTTAAGTGTTAACAAGATAAATCTATGAAGTCTTTGCAGAGTATACGTTTGCTTTTATCGTCCATGTTTTCACTCTGTCACAAAAGCAGCTTTTTCTATTTAACATAATCCTCATAACAAAGTGAGTAATCAGACCTGAAATTAATAGTTTTGAAGTAATAACTGGTAGGGCTGTGTAATCAGTCTAAATAACACAATTATTATATCCAACAATTGCAAAAAACCCACATTGTTTTTAAAATATAAATTATCCGCTGTAGGTTCACGTGTGTTTCTGTCATAAAGTTGCATAACGGCCAATTATATAGTAGACTACTTGTACTTTCATTTAATCTCTTCTGTTAATTTGAAGCTCATGCACAGTCCCCGCTCTGTGTGCGTAGGATTTCAATTAGGATTAAAATAATTAGCATGATTACATTTCCTATGATGGACCAGTGCCCCTAACAGGTCTCCACACTATCTTAAACCTATCCCAAACATGAACTTGATGTATTTCCACATACCAAGTTCACTGAGGCTTAGGCCTGGACCATCTGGGAAAGTTTGTTGAAAGTGAGTGAAGGAAAGCGGTGTTCTCTGTTTATTGCACCACCAAAGCGATTAGCGCAGATCTGACTCCACACAGCCTGTTGATGTCTACACTTCATTGTGGTTGGCCCGCAGCCAAAATGAATATACATGACGTCCTCTTCCCCCATCACTTACTCTGATGTTGTTTTGCTTTTCCAGGTTGGAGCTATGAAATAACAGAGAAGAGGAGCTCCAAGCCCCGAGTGAAATCCTATGGGGCAAACTTCTCGTGGGACAAGAGAACACGGAGGTCCGCCAAATAAAGTGAAGACGGCCATCTGTTGCTTTGCTCTGTTTGTCCCACCACAAACCTGTACAAACCGTCAATAAAGGCATTATTCTCTAGATGTAAACCATGGACTCATTATCATGTCTCTTCTTCAAACAGTCACCTCATTATTACTGACTACCTAACGCTCTTCACTCCATTAGGGAAATGGTTTTGCAACAGAAAAAACATACAAGGATTACTCGTTTTATTACAATTAAGACATTTGTGAGGGTAAGAGACAGTGACACTTTTCCTGTGTTAGTTTTTGTTTACATCCTGGCACCTGAGCATATGCTGGAATTTGAAAAACTTGGACCTATTTCTTTCAAAGTTTTACAGCAACATCTGCACAGTGATTACCGCATGTTCCTAATAATATTAGCGCCACAACTAATAACTTTTATTACAATACAGTGAATAGCTTGGCCGCTCATGGAAAGTACCTTTGAGTTGCCAAGTTTTTCCCCAAAAAGCAAAGCCACAGAGGTGACGGTTCCAGTCAAAAAAAAAGTTTTACCTTCACTTAAAACACTATTCATTGATGGCATCCTTAATATCTACAGATGAGTGTTTTTCTCACTTGGGGTGAGTGTGGCAAAGTGACTTAAAGCTGAACAAGGCTCATTAGTTGTCAATTGCTGCTCAAAATTCAGTATTTTTATCTTACCACAAAAGGCTACATAATAATAAGTTTGTCCTTAGGTTAACTGGACAGCCTTTCCCAGATAATCAAAATAAACAGCACTTTGCAGCTCGTGATCTTACACTGAGGATGATGTGGGGACACAGTTGAAAGTGCAGTTGCTGCTTGTTTACACTCTTTGTGTTCAGTAAATAGTGGAGTAATAAACTGCGTGACTGCACCGACATTCACACACCAATTATGGCCTAATTGCTATAGGTCAATTAACGCAAAGCCTCGCGGTCCTGCACAGGCCTGCGCTGTTTCCTCTGCATCAAACGCACCGGTCTGAGCGCAATGGTCCGTCCATGAATGACAGCAGCGCAGTCCCCTTTGCGCATTCCCCGTTGCGCACTCCCCTTTCAAATGGCCTCGGAGAGAAGCAAAGAGGAAAAATACTTTTGGCACAACTTTGTATCAGAAAAAGTTGAAAGCATTCCACCAGCGCTGGCCCATAAGATCAGTGTGTGTGAACCTACAGCAACTGCAAAGTGGCGCATTACGCACCGACCCGCACGCAGCGTCCCGCACAAAGCTGTGCGCCACCTCTGGGCCAGCTCTGCGCCAGCTCCGCGTCTCAGAGGCGCACACTACTCCAGAGAACACCTCTGATCACAAACAGGCCTTTTGTGAATAATCAGCTGTACTTGTCCGGAACATTTTTCTCGTGAGAAAAAACATAATCCTACACAAACAGTCTGGTTTGGCTCGACTTATTTAAGAAAGACCTGTTCAAATGGTCAGAAGGCCCTGGTGTTGTCTGTTCATTTATTTAGACTCTGAACCAGCTCAAATGAGGAACAGGCTTTGACTGTAGTTTATCTAATTACAGGCTCATTTTTAAGTCAAAAGTCTGAAAGCTGATATGTTAAATAGTATTTTGGCTCCTGGTCAAACACTTTAGAGTCAGTCTCTCCTTGTAGGTCAGAGAACATGTTCAGTACAAGTCCCATATGCATCACTCTGCATCCCAGCACCTGCTCTTTATTATATGACACATTTGACCAGGTTTCAGTCACTAACAGTGTCTTTTATTGTTTTATGAGTTAAGTAATAATTGCCCAAAGCACCTGGAAGTTACAATAAAACCTCTGCAGTGGGTCGTCCCAGTCTGAGGAGCGGCAGAGACACTTCACTTGGTCATTCACCACTGACAGTGACGACAGAAAATGTGGCATCCACATGCTCCACCAGAGTTTAGTTTGAGGTGGTGGTGTTCAGGAAACACTGGGTTTTTTAACCAAGCTGAACATGGTGTGTGATTGACACGAGTAAGGCCACATGTAAATCATTTGACAATATTAAGTTTCTGTTTTTCTAATGCAGTGCAGTGGGGGTCAAAGGTCACAGTGACCTGCAGTAAGGTTAGCAGATTTACATAGTCACGATGATATGTTTTATTAACCAGATTAACCTCTGTCTTGCATTATTCAGCACTAGCCTCCGACAGATGAATAATGAAACCAGAACCACTTAGCTGTCATTAAAGTGTTTTTCACCTGTGCCCTTCACATGTGGACATGTGAACAGTGACAGTGGAGCGCCTGCGGCCCTCATCGGCTGATATGTTCTGCTTTGACTCCACAGCTGGCACACGCCCTCGTGAAAGCCTGAGCCTGAACCAGTGCCAAGGCGTTATTTGTTAATGAAGCTTCTCTAAATAACACAAACACACCTTCACTCACGCAACTGCACTGTGGCCCCCAGCTTCTTAATCATCAGCAGCACTTATGTACTTCTCCAACTGGGGCAAAGACACGCAACCCCATTTACCCCACTGCACAGAGTGTGTGCCCTACAGGTATGCCCTATCCACATCACCCCTCCAAGGGACATGGATTTGTCCATTTGATCCATCATCATCGGCGGTCTGTCAGGAGCAGAGGACGACTGCAGCTTCTCAGTCTAAGTGCTGATAAGTCTTACTTCTATAAGGTTGTGTACCGGTGAGCAGTACCTGAACAACACCTAGCACTGAAAAAATCCTCTGGATGGTTTTGGGAAGATTGGATGTGACAGTTGAGATTTGTAGCTTTGTGCCCCGTCCCAGAGAATGGCAGGAGCAAGTATCCAAGGCATGCTGTGTGAGTTGGTGTAGCTCACTTCAAAGAGTCACCGTTAGCTGGCGCGACGTTCCCTTTGCGTCTGGGGTCTCCGGCAGAAGAAAGGCAGGGGTTAGGAAGGCCCTCTCCTGGGACTGAAGGCATCCACAACAACACACTCATGTTCCGCTATTTATCAATTGCTGTATTCATCTTTTCTGTTTCCCCATTCACAGCACTATCAGGTTGGATGTGACACCACCTCCTCTGAAGGGGTCAGGAGAACCCCCACTGCATGCACACCCACACAGTTATCCCCTCAGCGTCCTCAATGAGATCAAAGTTGCCATAGCGCCATGCAGGAGACAAAGGATGAGTTGAGGTGCTTAAAGCAGCTTGCTGAGATGTCTGTTTCAACAGCTCAGGGCTTTAAGATGAATTCCTCGGCCAACGTTAACATCTCATTAATAGGTGAAACAGGCATGAGGAATGTGTCCCTACTGACAAATCTAGCGTCTTCTATAAATCACTCTGAGTGCTTTCACATTTACCAATTACCACATCAAACTTGGGACTAAACTGGGACTAAAACTGGAGCTAAACCAGGACTAAACCAGGACTAGAGTGGGACCAAGCCCTGTCGACATTAGGACTTAAATTGGGCCCAACCAGAACAAGTGTGAACACACCCTTGGAGAGCATCATTTCTGCCTCTGTTAGGATACAAGCAGCTTTTCCTGTTTGCACCAGTCCAAACTAATCAGCTCTTTGCTTATTTAGATTAAGTTTTTAAAAATGTCTGGAAAAGTAATTCACTTTGGCCGTGTTTGAAGTTGTCTGAAAAAATGACAGGTGACGATGAATTGTCCCCCAAAGAGTGAATTGATGGAGGGGAGAAGGCTCGGGGAGGGAAAAGTTCACTTGTCCCTCCCTGTCCTGTTTGAAGGAGATGTGAGTTGGCAGTGCAGCAGAGGCTTGAAGATTAATGTTGCAAAAAGGGGCTCTGACAGCCTTTCCGCTGGTTGCAGTTCTCTTGGGTGGCCCGATTGGTCTTGGATGTCACTTTTGCTACTTAATCTTGTGTATGTGAACCAGACTGATTCTGAAGAGTTTGGGGAGGGGGCACAAACAGGGTGGGGGGCTGTCCACATGGGCAAGTGGAGATTAGGACTCAGAAGAATCCTGGAATATCAGGCTTTCAGCACCTAAACATAGATGGTTTGTCTTGCTAGGAATTGTTAAAATATTAGAAATTCTGATTCCCATTTCCAATCATATCAAATAATGAATAAATATTTGGTAACTATCAGCATATTTAGTAGTATAAGTAATGATAAGTTTCAACAGGGAGGTTCAGCATTGATTTGGTGCTCTGGGCTCCCTTTTGTTGATCTTCCCCCAAAGATCTTCTGGCTTCACTAGTTCATTTCAGGAGCTTCCAAAACTCCTTTGGTCCATTTCAACATGAGCTTCATTCTAAGGGAACACTATAGACTCTTGAGTATTTGAAAAACGGGGTGTAATGATTTTGTTATGTAACTTCCATCTGTTTCTAATATCCTGTAAGCAATACATTTTAGGTATGCAACATATTTAGTTTACCAGTGGTGTTTGTGCGAGAAATGGGTGTTCTTGCATCAAACATTATTAATAGCTGTTTAGCAAAGTGAGACTTTTGCAAGTGGTGAGTCACTGTGGGGCAGCTCTGACTCTGTGCACAGATTTTCTTGAAATTTCTCCCCTTGGTTAATCCTATCAGAGGATGTTTAGACTCTGTCCTCAAAGCAGTCCTAAACACACAGGACTGTGTCATACAATACCAAAACACACATCCACTGGAACCAATTATCACGAGAATGAACTCTTAACATGTCAATATGAGGTGAGCTGCCACCTCGCTGCTGGCATATACACGACCGATGAAAAGTTTGGAAAAACATTTTCATTTACTGTTTTTTCTTTATTTTCATGGTTATATACATTGTAAATTCTCACTGGAGGCATCAAAACTATGTGCAACTATGAATGAACACATGAATGTAGTAAACAAAAAAGTGAAATAACATGTTTTAGATTCATCAAAATGCCACCGCTTTGATCCTTATTATTTTGCACACACTGAAGTGAAAACCGTTCAGGTGATTTCATCAAGAAAGTCATCGTGAGAAAACTAAGGATTTGCAGAAGTCAACAGAGAAAAGGGAGCTACTTGATGCTTACAGTATTCATAATGTAGAAAAGAGCAAACAAAGAAAGACAAAACCCCAAAACGATGGATGAGAAGTGTGTCTAAACTTTTGACTAGCAGTGTGAACACCATAAGTTTTGATTTATATCTGTACATCTACATTTGGTTTGGACTTTGATTTAAATTCACATACATGAGAATATGGCTCTTTTTAAAACCGCTCTCCTGCAGCTCACCTCTCTAAGCCCATCCAACTGCTGCCCGGCTTGACCCTGTGACTTTTAACCCTAATCCACAGTACCTACAGTCTATTTGTGTCCAACGTGAAGCCTCTTCCGTGCAGCCCGTGGCTGTCATGTTGTGGTGTCTGCAGCCTGCTACTCCAGTCGAGCTGATTCATCCCAGCACCACACTGTTACTCTAGCGCCTCTTGTATTGTTTGTTTACTTGGGACTGATTTTGCGGTTTCCTGCGTGAGTCAAGCTTAGTTTCGTCATAGCTAAGGGCAACATTACATTTGCACTTGACCAAATATGGCCCTGGTAATGATCAACATGCTGAGCCAAAGCTGTGGTAAAACACAGGTGCTGCCACTCTTTGTGCGCCTCAGTTCACTAGATTGTTTCTGTGAAACACTTCCAATTTCTCCTCTTTTCTTCCACTTAAAACATTTTGATAAATTAAAGTTTGTGATTTGTCTAGAGCTACTAACACAATAAATATCTCAAGTCCTGACCTAAACCTCCTCAGTCTGTTTGCATGATGCAGCAGCTGCTATTTAAAGATGACTTTAGGCATAGGCACATTTGAAAAGATTTGTAAAGGCTAATCCAAGCTCTTTAAGATGATAACTTGCTTCTAAAACCAGAGATGTCTGGCCCATTTTATGATCATCCTCTCAGTCTGTGAACACCTTTGGTTTTTCCCACATGCTGTGACCTCACCGTTTTGTTTTTGACTTGTTCAGAGAAGTGACTGTAAATTCTACAGTCCACACAAGGCATGCTTAAACCTCTAATGCATTCTTCAAAGAGTTATGACAAGAGCAAGTCACAGTTAAAACGAGCCAGAACGATCGCCATCAGAGGGACAGGCCCTAGTAAACACAGGGCTCAGTCTAGACCAATGAGACGGGCATGTTAAGGTCATCCTCATAAAGCTGTGGACATGGAGCAGACTGCAGAGCTCACCTGCACACACGCAGGATGCTCCACACACTTTGATATGAGAACACTGTGTGAGGACTGGGCCAAATAAATGAGAGCAAAGCATAAGACCAGCATGGACAAACACTTTAACACTTTGTGTGCCATGTGGATCTGAGACCCAAGTATTTTGACCTAAACATCCAGACGATTCTTGAGTGGCCACCACTAATTGACCTCTGGAAGGAATGCAGCAGCTTCTTCTTGACTGACATTTGCTTTTAGCGGCTCCTGTGGGACAGGCGATAGCGGGGGAGATCCTCCGGAGATAGAGCGCCATGCCCCCTGTCCCTCGCACAACAAAGAAAGTGAGTGATGTTTTGATGTGGGGGCCACCTGGGATGTGGGTCTCCATCAGCACTCGGGACGTGCACAGAGGAAGAGAAACAGATCTGATCCCAGGACAAACACATGAGTGACAAGCCTGCTGCAGTCCCACGGAAGTCCCCAGTCACACGCCACTCACACACGCAACACAAACAAAAGGCCCTGGACGCTGACCACACAGGCCGGGTTCAAATGTACACGCGCTATGTCTCACTGTCCTCAAACTACAAGACATAACAATGTGATGTCATGTTAAAGTGTCAGAGATGGAATAATGATGCTAACACACCTTACTAAAAGTGACAAAACATAACTGCTTTTCAACATGATCTCACTCACAGAAAACCAGTGGTAAAATCGAATAGTGTGTCTATGGCATCTCTTGGGGATGATGGTTTCATTGGCCCAGAACATCTCCGTGAATGACTGCTGGGAGAGTGCAAAAGTTAGTGAGTTAGAGGTGACCCACATCACTACAATTCTCCGTCATTACGAGCACCGTAACATGGGAACTTACGAAGAGCCACCTCCAGTATTGTGTTATGGCAAGGTGATAAGAAAACTCTGTTATCTGTTATTTCACTGACACATTTCATTCACTTTGAGGTGTCTTTACTGTGTGAGTTACATATATAATGATGCACCCTTCTCTGGACTTTTTAAACACAAACTTCTGAAAGAGCTGAGTATTTAGAGCTGTGCATATAAAGTGACAGCGCTTTCTCTCAAAAGTACTGGATCCCGTTACCCGTCAGGAGTCCATGAGCACGGGGTGATCTGTGGTAGCCGAGTGGGGGTACAGGGCCCACATGGAAGTCGGGGCACACATCTGTTCCCGTTCGTGGCTGTTTCTTATCAGCAAAAATCCCGCCACAAGCGCTGAGCCGGAGGAAGAGTTTAAGAAAACATGCCTGCTTTTGTTTGTCTTGTAAACGAACAGTGGGCTCTCTAACAGCTCGTGTCACAAACTCTCAGGATTGACCTACCCATGTGTCATCATCATGATCAGACACACATGGGACTGCTATAAGCCATGTCTTCAACTGCCATTAACATCAATTACGGAAATACTTGAGGATGTAATCTGTTCATTCATACACTGACATTCAGCACAGCAGTTGGTCACACAGAGTTTGTACAGTGACGCCTCTCATCAGGCTGTATGAACGTGAGAGCCGTCAGAGCCAGGTGTCCTCAGAGTTCACATTCTTCTTCCTGTCACAGTCTTTGATTGATCAGCGGATTCTTCCTAAAACAGAGGACTTAATGATGAATGCAGACACATTGTCTACAGGCATTTGGGAAGTTAACAGTTGCTGTGTCCACATATAAGATTAATCACTTTTTCAAAAAAAAAACAACCTAAAAAACTAACAAAACTGAACATTTTAGTGTATGGTTAAACACTAAATATGTCAGATGGAAATGTGAAGCAATAACATTTGCAACATCAGCCACAAGTTAAACCATTTGGAAAATCTGTCTGTTAATTAATGTGACAAATCTTTCCAAATATTCATATAAAAAGCATGACACAAACAGTTGCGTAACAAACTGAAACAAAACATTACATAGCATCTTATTCAGTGCATTTATAAAATACACATCAGACACTAATAAAGAGCAGTGGGAAGGACAGAGACTGCAGACAGACAGGGATGTGAGGCTTGTTTGGGGTCCTCTGGTCAGCCTGATGCCCGTAGCCGTAACTGACAGGAAACAGAGCACTTAGGAGAAAGCTCCAATGAGAGCGTGCACAAAAAGAGGAGAGCGCCAGAGAGAGTTAGAAGGAAAGAGAAGGACAGAGACGACCCACAGGCACCAGCCCATGGTCGGCCGGAGCACCAGCAGACTGAACAGAGACATATGCCCACAGGGAAAGACTGCAAAACAGGATCAAAGAGTCACTACGGCAACCTGCATGACACACGCAGAATTAAAGCCAAACATCTCATGTGAAAGGAAGGGAAGAAGGGAAAAGGGAAGGAGACAAGAGAGAGAACAGGGAAGGAGGAGAAGGGGTAGAGTATATGTATCAGAGACTACAGACGCACAAACTTAACCCTCCACACACAACTTTGTACAAGCGCTCTACTTTGTCTTTGAATGCAGCACTTTTATTTTTTTCTCTTTCGCTTTGCCTTGACCTCCATCTGTGTTAGGCCGATTATGCTCCAGGCTCAGATTTCCACAGGTCACCTTAAATCACAAATCAAAGACAACAAAATGCTTCCAGATTGTACAGCACACACATTACTTACAAACAAATAAAACAAGTCAAAAAGGAGCCATGCTATGTCTAGATGGTATTAACTTACATACTTTGATATATTGTTGCAAAGTTTTTTTTGTGTGTGTGTTTTTTTAATGGCGCTCCATAAAAAGACCCTCAGTTCTCTGTTAGTTTCATGTAGGTAATAGTTGTAGTTATAGTAGTAATTATAACATGTTTGCAACACCAAAATGTATTTTCTTGAATTTCCAAAAATGAAATTCTATGGCATTATTTGAGTCATTAATGCACTGGTTTATAAAGGTAACAAAATGGATCATACCAATAATATATATTTTTTTAATCTTTAATTTCTACCATACATAAACAGTTTTGAAAAAGCAAACATACAAACATAAAAAACTGCAGTGTATATTTTACACAAGAAAGTAAATGTTTGATAATATGTTCCTCCAGAATAAACTGGGATGTCCTGTTTCAGAAAAGAATGAGTGATTGAGTATATTAAAATACTGAAATGATGAGTTTGTGGTACTGAGGCACAGTCGCAGGCACAGTTCGGAGGGCAGTGTGCAGAGGGCTGGGTCTGCCACACAAACCACAGGGAGGGAGGGCTCTTCACACAGTTGGAAGGCATTAGGTCATCGGACAGGGACTTGTCAGACACAGCTGTTGCTCTGTCTGATTGATAGAATCTGTCTTCTACTGCTAGTCACTTATCACAACGATTATGTCAAACTTTAAAGAACAAAAAACAACATTGTAAAAAAATATGAAATGTTTAAGCCTATACTATAAGTTGGCGCATTTCAAGTTCATCACTTTTTGGTCTTTGATCGTTATATAGAAAATCATTGTAATGTTAGCACGGTTCTATAAGACTAACACACTGAGCTAGAAAATATATTTTGCATATTTATAAAAGCATTCTGAATTTGGTTGCCAGTCCTTCCATCTGTGTCCTTAAGTTCACACAACACTTGTTATGATTAGTTGTACTTGTGGAAGGTACACAGCAGTAAAATGTTTGCATGGGCACATCACTACGTGGACTCACAAAACAATTTGGATTAAATATTCATACATGGTGTGACACACACCGATATGTAACTACTGTACATAACACAAGGTTCTGACACTGCGACATCTTACAATACAGCCACATCCGATCAAGTAAATTACTCAAAACTACTGACTCGTATGACCTGGGCTCCACTGTGAGTGGGTTAGTGTTACCTTTTTAGCAGTAAACATATTTCGACTTGTGGAAAACATCTTTCTCTCAGGAAATATTTGGATGTGTGTGCTCTTCAGCTTAAAACAGACAACACTAAAGTGAACTGTGAACATGTTACAAAAGGAGGCTGGGGCCTGCTGATCGGACGGTACGAGTGGAGCAGTTGTTCTTTCTCTTAGCTGCTAACATCAGTTAGCATTAGCAGTATCATATCCTGACAGGTTCTGTGTCTTTGTCCTCCAACAAACCAATGAAATGGCCAAAACTCTCCTTCACTCCCTCCATGTTGTCAGTCGAGCTTCCGTCAAGTATCCAGCGTTTTCCTCTGGCCAATGGCTCCAGCTCAAAGTACTTCTTTATCTGCAGACAAACATAAAATGATCTGATTCATCATCAATGCCACAAAAACAACTATTTATGTGAAAATGTAATTTGAATGTCAGATTATCAGTTGTGACATTTTATTTTGAGGCCTGTATAAACATTTCAAATGACTGGAATAATATTTTATGAATATTTCAAACACTGACCATTCACTGTATTTCATGAGAAGGTGCATGGTGTTGTTTTCCAAAGTAATAGTGTCTAATAAAATGGGGATTCACATTGTAGGTAAATATCACACATGCAGTGTTTGCTCAGGTTTGAGAGCCTGTTCTAGACCTGCCATGTCTCCTACTAAAACAGACAAAACAGCGGGAGAGGTGTTGGTGGGAGAAGTAGAACAAGCGGTTACTTAAACATGACTGCAGCTGAGGGAAACAATAACTTAGACTACTGTGCTATTGTTATTGTTGTTACTAGTGAATTATTGAAAGTCAGGACAGAGGGTCTTCTGCTAAAGGCCCAAAGTTAAGAGGACTTCAATCAAATATCAGCAGCAGGACAAAATGAGGCTGATGACTAAATTACTGCAAGAATTGTTTTGATCAATGCACTGAGTGAGTTCTCTCAGGTGTTTGCCACTCAAAAGGACAAACTGTCATGGTCCCACATTCAAATCATCTTTCAACTTGTAATGAAATGGCTTGTGTCTAGACTGTAGGGCTGTCTAGCTGCGCCATGGTGTGTGGCAGGAGGAGGATGGAGATAGGGGGAGGGGTGGGTGTGCTCTTTGTGTCTGTTCAGATGCAGCCAGCCATGCCAGCGAGTGGAGAGGGAGCCCAGTGTCTGTCCGCTGTAATGTGAGTTTAATGACAGATTAAGTCACCTCTGCGTGTTTGGCTCAGAAGCCCGGTGAGAAAGCCGAGTGGACCCAAACACTGTTAACAAATCTGTCTGGGTAACTGGAGCTGCCTTCGCCCAGGCTTGAGCCTCAGACCTGCCTGTCTGGCAGCCTGTTCCAAGGCCCTCTTCTGGAAGACTTTGGCCCCTGCATTGGCAGACACAAGTGACCTCCGTACAAGTGCAGCTCAGCCCCAGACACAGCAAATCCTGCCTTTGACACTGTGCAGCAGACAGCTGATCTAAAGAAGCACCCACTATCATTTATTAAGAGTTCAGTGCTCCTCCTTTGCACTGAATGAAAAGAAATGCTTGTCCCTCTAATTATTTTAATTAAGTGTAAAAAAGAAATATGGATTTATTTGTACAGTTAATCTGCATCTTTGTGATCAGAAATGCAAAAGTGAAAAACTCCATGACCCCAGAGGCAGGTGTAACCCTGTGGCAGCAGTGTGATCCATACCAGTTTGTTTAAGATTAAGCCTCCTAAGAGCACTTATGCTTGCTTAAGAAATTGCGGCACTGGGAAGGGCAAGTCATGTTTGCCAGATGGCTCCAAGGATGTCCACTAGGTCATTCAGTCTAGCGTCTTCTAGGTCATCCAAACCTAGTATGTATGTGTTGTACAGGAGAAAGCAGCTTAAACAGTCAAAACCGCAGCAAATGTGTCCATCTGCATCAAATGATATAGTCCAAAATTAAGGATGAGTGAAGCCACGTCAAAGCTACATCTCCACAGAATAATGTTCAAAACGTCATAAAGTCTACAGGCTTATTTGTTTTACTTTGATCCATCTACACTCAGAACAATACTTAATATGATTATGACTGACCGTCCCAGTTCTGAGGCGGTGATAGAAAGGGCAAAGGCATCCAACTTTATCTAAGCCACTTAACTACATGGTATGAACTACAAAGGACATGAAAACGAGTCCAAGTGTAAGTCAGCGGTGACTTCGTAGAAAACAGTATTAACTTCCTGATTAAATAAAGGTAAAATAAATCAAATAAAATCACTCAGACAGTAGGAGCTTATTGCTGAGGCGGGACAGAGATCACTTTTGGGGGCTGGCCTAGTCTTTTGGGAAGTGACAACAGCACCAAACGGGACTCATTTAGGCACAGGCCCGAGGGAAATGTGTCTCTTGACAGGTCTGAGAAAACCTTGGGATCCCTTAAAAACTTCAGTATGCGTGTGGAGTTAGGGGAATCTGTCCATCTTTGCTACGCATGTGACATGGAACTAGGTAACAAATGTACTGGACATTTTAAGTTTATTCAGCAATAAATGTAAACCACCTGCACCAGCTTCTATTTCAAAGAGAACAATATCAAGCATACTGCCTGTATTATAGTGTGTTTTTAAAGGGTGTTTAGCCTGTGTCTTTACTTTTCTTTTTTAAGGGTTGATAACTGAGTTGCTAGTATGTTTTCCTGCATATTGAGGACAGATACATGTTTTTTCATACATAGGGAAAGGCCGTGCCCAATGAGAAAGCTCGGAACCTCCAGAATTTACTCACTGAGCGGCAAAGACTGCACTAACACTGATTTATGATTGGCTGCAAGTGTAGAGACGATTCAGATCCGAGAGAGTAATTTTAGATTTATTTGCCTTTTTAGGATTTAGTCGTAAGAACTGGCAACCCAAATTGCAGGCCCATACTGCTTTATTAATCGTCTTGAGAGCCAAAACACAAAATGAAAACAAGCTTGCTTTTTTCCTTTTTGATTTGATATTCTCTTTTCCACACTCCTCGTTTACGTCAGATGTACCTTTACTCTCCCATATATAAAAAAAGAAAAACTTATCACAAAATATGAAAATATCAACAACACTCAAGGACAAAAGCTTAAACTAAATAAAAATACAGGAGGTAACTCACAAAATCAACAATACAAAAAATGAAGAGTGAAATCAAAGAGAAAATGCTTTCCTAAAAAGGAGGGTTTTGAGCCTGGATTTGACCACGAGTCTGTGTGGCGCAGGTAAGGCGGGAGGGAGTTGCAGAGATTTAATAATTAGGACACATGCAAGTAAATATTTATGAGATACTGAAGAAAAGCCCCACTCTTCTGTAAATGAGCAGTGCTAATCCATGCCCATTGCTTAATACTGCTTTATTTACTTTCAGAGAACTTTTTTTGCCCTACGTAATTAGATTAACTGCCTTCCTCAAGGGAATGGGGCAGAACTCCAATGAAATGCACTTAGGTATCAGGAATGGCCACAACTCTGTTGATAAAACAGTAGTGGAGTGGTTGACTTGTCCAGAGGTATGTACACGTATTAGGGACATTTAAGTCTTTTCACTCTAGAAGAGGCTAACAGCATTGCCAGATGGAGAGGGCTGCTGGATACACTTCTGCAGATATCTATATAAAGTTGTTATACTGTGGCCAATAGAAGACCCACTCAGTGTAAATGTGTGGCTCAACATCTTTTTCTCTTATTTATGTTACATCAATTTAGAGTAGTGTTTTAATTTTATTTTAGCATACTTAAATACACACCTACAGGATAGTCAAACCCTCTGGGGAGTATCACAGAAAATGGCCATCAGCAGCATCATGATTTAAGCCAAAAGGAACCAATACACAACAACATGACTGTGAGTCGTAATGTGTTTTTTTCTACAAGAATTAATGGTTAATGTCAATTTTAATTAAACTGCTGTACAGTCCAGCTAAGTCAGAGGCATCATAGACAGAGAAAATATGGGCTTTCAGTCAAGCCATTTAGTGAGGAAAAGATCTAACTCAACAAATACTAGTGCTGACACTGGGCTGGAGCAGTGCCAGGTGTCCGTGTGTCAGGAACATTGGGAGATGTCCCACGTAGAGCAGCAGATTTACTGTGCTGTGGAGCTCAGGTGGGACTGTGGGCCTCCTTCCAGCTCAGCCCGGCGCAGGTTCAAAGTGCCTGAGTCAGAACACTTGTGTTCAAAGCCAAGTGACCAGAGCCAGAGGACAGTCCTCTGGGGTACAGTCAATCTGAGACTGACTGCACTGGGGACATTCTTGTAATCCTTGGACCAATTCTACTGCACTTAGGAGTCTATGGTGATGATGTCCTTTCCATATTGGCAGGCATTCTGAAAATATATCTAAAAGATGTGCCTTGAGAATCCCCACATGGACAATGAACAAGCTGATCTTTCTGCCCTTTTTAAAAAATAAGTCCAGAGACATTTATTTATGTTTTTCAAGTAGTAGATCAGATGACTTCCAGAAATACTGCCGGTAAATGACCCGTGGTGTAAAGTTTGAGCCTGCCTCAGTCACTGTTCAAGAAGACATCTGAATGTTGGGACAGGCAAACTAATGAGGACAATAAAAACACAACAGCCCACACAATAGCACGAGGCAGAAAGACAAACTATACAGCATGTACACCACATATATATACTCTGCAATTCACAAAATGTCTGTTACTACTGAGAAATAAGTTTTTTCATCACCGGTGACCATCAGAAGCCTGGTTTTATGCAGTGTGTACGGGCAAAGGGGAAGACAAATATCTGCTCCTTCATGTAAACAGAAGAATTGGCACCTTCAATACACTGGCCACGTGTTTGGGTAGATTATAGGGAAAGTCAGATTTTTTAAAAAAAAGAAATTGTGAATGCCTCCACCTTTGACACGATTCTCCCAGAGACAGATTTTTCTGTTCCAAGGTGTTACAGGTGTTAATAGAACAGGTCAGACTCCCACTGACGTCTCAAATAAATCTAGTTTACATGTATATTAATACGCTGATTTAACAGTTACTCAATGCTACAACAGTGACTGACGATGTCGCTAATACAAAACATCTTTTCTTGGAATAATTTATCCTGCTGGAAATAAGTAAAGCGAAATAAGCAAAATGTTGAGATAGTTGAATGAAGTAGACGGATTTAAATATCTTGGCATATGTATGAGCACTCGTTCACATGTAGCACAATACCTTTTTTAAAAAGGCTGCCAGTACTAGAGCTCTGCAGAAAAGAGTGTGAAATGAGTGTTCTTGATTTATTTCAAGAACTAGCTCTTTAAATTCAATAATTTACTTAAATTCTTGATTGCTAAAGTGTACAGTGTTCTGTTAATACAAACATACAGCCCCTAAAATAGATTCATATAAAATCTGTCTCAGACTCATGTCATTTTAGGTTTTGTCAAAAGACTTCAATGACTGAAATAGTGGACCGAGGAGAACTCCCAGTGCTTCTCAGCGTTTGATGTTCATCAGCATTAGTCAGGGGGGTCAGATCACATTCTGAACAGGCTTCACGGAAGTCTCACCGTGGTCAGTGGCAGCCAGTCGTCCGACCCCATTTGACCATTAGACAAAAGGAAAGGAGTGACCACAGTTGGGATGAGGAGGGGGTTCCCTATCCCGCCAGTGGGATGTGCAGTGGTGAATAGGGTCTGGCTTTCTGAACTGGTCCTCAGTGATTCTGAGGAGATGGGGTCAGGGTTGTGGGAAAAGATGAGCATAGTGCCCACACAAACTGAGGATGCCCCTTAACCTCCCAGTGGGACAGACCACCAGCCCAGGGCTGACAGGGCCAAAAAGGCTGCATGGGTGGGAAGGGGAGGGTGA
This sequence comes from Periophthalmus modestus, assembly GCA_019594935.1. Classification (NCBI taxonomy): domain Eukaryota; kingdom Metazoa; phylum Chordata; class Actinopteri; order Gobiiformes; family Gobiidae; genus Periophthalmus; species Periophthalmus modestus. Next base: position 3,422,234 of record JAIEZT010000012.1, on the reverse strand, counting down.
GCCAAGGTAGGTGGGCAGATATACAACAGATATACCATCAAAAAGACACACGCCTCTAAGTAGCTTGACATATTTTGCAGTGAAGGTCTCACACATATTCCTCTGAGGGTAATGAATATGTGCTGCATGACTGCTTTTCCAATTCCACCTCTCAAAGCAGAACATACAGCACTCTCACATCTCCTGTGTTGTACGAGTGTTGAAAGAACCTTCTTTTCATTACCTTCTTTTACAAAGACACTGGCCCATTTGTTTTGTTATGCCAGCTGAAAAAATGTGTTTGTTTGATATTAAGTGAAACTAAGCAGCACAAGTTTCAACCTGACTGTAGTTTTGGCAGTATAGATGTAACCATCTGTAACATATTTTTTCTCTGAGACATGACTCGTGGTTCTTTCTTCAGAAGCAGTCACCAGAGAAGCCATACCTGCTTGTCAAAGCCTGATCTCAGAAGCTAAGCAAGGCCAGGCCTGGTTAATACTTGGATGGGGACTGCTGGGAATATCTGGTTCCACAGTGGGGCGCCAGTGGCAAAAACTGTCATTGTGTCCTTAGGCAAGACACTTCACCCACATTGCCTAGTATGAATGTAGTGTGGGTGTGTGACTGTTGGTGGTTGGAGGGGCCAATGGTGCAGATTGGCAGCCTCGCTTCCGCCAGGACAGCTGTGGCTATATTAGTAACTTATCACCCCTGAGTGTGGACTGAATGAACAATGCTCTGTAAAGTGTCTTTGAGCGTCCAAAAAATTATTTTATTATTATTATCATTGTTATAAAATGAACTTCCACCAGAAAGGGTTTAAACTGACAGAAAATCCCTACGGTTTGCAAAAGTCTGAGTATTTTTAATAAGCCGTAAACTTTCACACTCCCATACCTCGGGTATTATGGTGCCATATACATTCAAATCAATCAGAAAGAACCTATACAGTTACAGAAATCATCTAAAGAGTGAACTTGACAGGATTTATTAGATTGAAACATAAATACCTATATTAAATATCATAATTACACAAATTGCATTAAATCACAACCAGAGATGACAAGATGAAGAGAAAAACCATTGCAGAGACGGGTCCCAGCGTCTCAAGTAAGATATTAGACTTGAAAGTCTTGGAGCAATCAAGCCGTCAGCGCTGCATTTTAGCATGCACGATAGTCATCCAAGTGCACATGGTTAGCTATAAGCACCTCTTAAAAGGCCATCACGCCTTGCTCTATATGGAATCTCTCACATTGGGGCGCAAGCCTGGGGGAGAGGGGAAGCAACACAACAAGTTGTAGCCTTTGCCAGATGTAACTGAATTTATCCTGGCAATGTTTTTCCTGCTAGAATAAAACTGCAACATGTGCAAACATTACAAACATGTATGTGTACAGTTAATTTATGAAACTTTGAATCAGTTTGCAGCATGAGAACAGTGAAACTCCTGCCATATTGATAATTTATTGACAGCTTTGATGCAGATGAAATAAAAACTAGAGGCACAGCAGTGAGACAAACAAACAGGTTTCTGGCCTTTAGGTTCCTTGAGTGATGTCAGTTCCAGGTGTGTGAGGCAGACTCACTGTTTCACACTCATGATGTGGTTGCACAGTGTTTTCTGTAGCTCATTTCTCTTTGCTTCAATAGCAGGTCACTGGCAGTGGATGCACTGCTTTGTTGTTCAATATATTGGTATAATTCATACAAATCTCACCAAGGTCACCGGCCATTGGTCTATTTTTCCACACGCTGCATGTCAAGTGAAGTGCTGTGGAGGGGGGTGGGGAGGGCTCCTAGTTGACCGGCTTCAGTCTAGACGGCTCAATATGCAGTTGACTTTTTAAACCCGCTTGTCTGGAAAAGAGGAGCGATGAGGTGAGGGGGGTGAGCTGCCTGCAGCAGAGCGGTGCTGGTGCATTTTGGAAAAGGGGGAGAGAGACAGACCAGGAAAACCATTGTCAAGGTCAGGGAGGAATATACCCCAACTTTTGGTGCACAGCCTCACTCACCCGATAAAGCTTTATTGTAAGTAGGTTAAAACAACAGGCAGCCAGAGCTAGAATCAATAAAATATTAAAGCTTGACACCCTCGAAAGTTATTTAAATGTTAATTTGGCAAATAATAATGTGGAATTGTGCAACTTCATTCCAAGTTTGGAATCTATGGGATCTGTTAGAAAAGAAATTGCCTTATGATCTTATCTCAAAACGTAAAACATTCTCTACTGGAAGTTTTGTTCTGAAGAAAGAAAAGGAAAACTAACAAGGACATACTAAACAATCTTATAGGACAGCGGGAACACTTACTACGGATGGACAAATGTGAATGAGATAGTAGTGCAGCCAACTATACTCTGCCCCTGTGATGAGTAAGAAATGACTGCTGCTTACTCGGCCAAAGAGGTGCGTGGCAAAACAAAGCACAAGCCAACACAACAGTGTCACGCCGCAAAGTGTTAGCGTAGCATCATTCATTCGTGATCGTGGCTGTTTACACCAAAAGCACAAACAAGACCCCCTCCATGTAACGCCATGAGAACTTTCTCCTCCGGAAACGTATCACACTTAAGCACAAACAAACTCGCAGATAAATGTAAGTCATTAAACATTTAATAAAACAAAACAAAAAAATGTCGAAGCTGCAATTCTGGCAAATATTACATGTAACAGGTTAAAATAAACAAAAAGCAGAAATGTGACATTCCATCAGACCCATCAGTCATTAAAATATGATGCAAGATCAACACATTTATTTTCTTTGGCTCATAGTGGTTTTCTATAAATACTGAATTTTAATTTGGTACATTTGGTTCTTAACTGACTTTCTAATTAATTTTTTTATGTATTCCGTAATTGTAACAAACTCGTGTGAACTGCACTGTCTTAAATTTAACCATTAAAATAAATTCACTAAATTCTATGATACTACTACTGTCACTACTACTGACAACTGACAACAAGTAAATATAAACTTCATTTGAGAGTTTGCCAATATCTAGACATTTCCGCTCCACTATGACGCAAGTGGACTGCATTATAAAGGGTGATCTTGACAAGTTAGTTGGAGCCATTTGGTGCACGGGTTGCTCACACTGTGTTGTTTCCTTGTTAAGGTCATGGATTGGCCCTTACCTGCGTCTCATCTTCTACGCAACCAATCAGCAGCTCCAGAGGAGCTGAGAGTCACCAGCGTCAGCGCCACAATGACACACTCACCATGTGCCAGACGCTTGACGTTTCAGTGTTTCAGACACTGGGCACAATGTGAGTCACTGAGCACAGCCACCACCCAACGTTTGCCAGGCCCCACAAGTTCAGCCTGTGCCCAGTGACCGCGCACAGGCCTGGCCCAGCCACTTCCGCCCTCGGGACTGTTAGACCGTGGATCGAGGTTTGAGCTATTTCTGGTCAGCTGAACAACTTCTCAAACAACAATCCTCTACTTTTAATTACTCAACCTTTTCAAAGAAATATTTAATTATTTTGGATGAACCAACTAACTACTGCTGTACCATAGCATCATCTATATGCCAACCACCTGTTGCCAAAGAATATCATGGGGGGGTGAAAGTGATCGTATCAACCACAGTCACAACTAAACTCCATTACCCTTCATCTGAGAATCATATACAAGTTAGAAGGCTATACTCTTTCATGAGAAATAGAGAAAGAAAGAACTGCTTTGTGATATCTTACTTCAGGAACAGAAAGTTAATATGTACCAGTTTTTTTTTTCTTTGCTACAAGTGGAAACAGTTGAACTACTTCCAAAACCAACACATTATAAAAGAAACACAAAGAAAAGAAGAGCCAACAGTTGCGGTGAAGTGCAAAAGATCAATCTGATGTGGCCATGATTTTGAACATTTAGTGGTCCGTGTGGAGATCACAGCTCTGAAACAAATGTCACAGAGCTGGTGGTACCAGTCTGTCTGCACAGGTTTGACTCAGGGATGTTCAGGACTGTGTAATCAAGAGGCTATAGAAGGTGTGTTAATGTTCATTTGCAATCAACCAAATGTGTTACGCCTAATGTGTGCAGGTGATGTCATCAGAGACAGGAGGGAGATAAGAGTTTAATAAATATTTTGCATACTGTGTCATTACAATTAAAAAACTACTTCCTGGAAAAAAAAAAAAAAAAAAAAAAAGACAGGAGGTAAGGTTAGTGAGGAGGATTTTCACAGACTAGTCCAGACAGAGAGAGCGAGAGGGAGCAAAAAATAGCTCAAGGGGCAAACAAGGTAACCTTTTTGAAAAGACGCTTCAGGGGGTGTCTGCCAAGTCCCACTCAATACTGTCTGCAGCCTCTGTGTGTTGCAGTTGTATTGCACAGAGGAACAGAAGATCTTAAAACGTCTGGCTGAATTTCTTAAAGCTCGTCAGCTCTCCTTAAACAGTCAGTGGCACTTCACAGTCTGTGCATAAGACTGGATGTGTGATTGGACCCATTACCTCACCACACGATCAGGTTTCATCATAAACGGGACATTTTGTTTCAACTTATGTACAGCAAAAGCAAATGTTTACTAACGACAAACGCCCAGTTTTACTCATCAGTGATTGAGGCTCTTATTGTAAACTCCATTGATGCATTTGTAGTGTCGTTGTAGTATTTATTAGTCCAGCACGCACAGTACAAGGGCGTACAAACCTGAGTATGAACACCTTGTACAAATACCTAAACAAATCTAAATTACACTGGAGATTATGATTCATTGAGAATACCCTGGCACTGGAGGCAGAGTGTAGCATGTCCGGTCATGTCATGGGGGATGTCCCTGTCCTGAGCACACTTGTTCTAAAAGTGTTCAGAGATGGGCTGTGCAGATCAAATGGCAGCTTGTTTACACACCGACTTACCACAGACTGTGCATACTTTAATAGAAACATGCAAGTCTTTAAATTAAAACATGTTCATTATAAAACACTGAGTAACATATTGGCTAAAATAGTGTAGCTGGCTTTACAAACTCAATAACTGGGCCACATTTTCTAGGCGAGAGAAACTCATCGCTCCAAAACCCAATCCTCAGACACAGCTGACAGCGGCTCTAAATGTTGAATGTTTATTTTGTTGTGAGAAGCTGAATCTCACTATAAGAGCGTAGTTAATGTTCAGTGAAGCCATTAGCCTAGCGGGTTATCTGACTTGAAGAATGCTGGAGATAGTGCTCAGCTTTAATCATAGCCAGACACGAGTGGCACCTGGCCCCACATCTACATCCACACACATCTCCATTTTAGGCAGAACCATTTGGGGGAGTCACTGGTGCCCGTGGGCCTGTAGAGAAAGAGCCACTACTGTTTCAAATTTGATTTTACAAAGAAGACTATTCACTTTTCTCATTATCAGAAAAATGTAATTAACAATATATAAAAAGAGCTTGAAACTTGGTATTTTGTTAATTGTACACAGGCAACAGAATTCAAGCAACCCATCGGCAGCCTCCACACCCACCAACAACGATCATATCTTCGAATGTCACCTCCTGTTTTGAAACTTTATCACACTTAAAAGAGATTTTTTTAATGTGTATCAGTGCAATACTAACCCAACACAGCTGTACAGTCCAATATTCAGTAATCTAATAGAACATGATGAATGACACATGTAAACATGCAACTGCAGCAGGCTTTCCACAACAGCACAGTTGCTACAACAACAGCCTCCTACAGTGATCTACATCTCGAATTGGAACATTTTTGTATTCATATCAATATACAGGCCATCACTTTTTCCTTCTGTCTGAATTTGAAACGACAGCGTGATATAAAGTTAAAATATATTGCTAATGTAAGTATCATGGTAAGGGCCTGGACCTTCTTTTTGATTGTCGAAAGAGCACCTCCAACACAGCAAACCTCACTCAAACCTCCTCTTGGCAAAACATACCAATTTCCACCTGGATGGTTGTCAAGTATGTGCCGAAAGGATATCACGGCAGCTCCATATCCTCTGTGTGACAGTGTAATTCCCTCTGCCCTCCAGCCATGTCTGCAAATCTCAGACAGTTTACATGTTCATGTAGCTACATTGCACTGGGGAACAGTGACTTGCCAAGTATTCTGTGCATTCATTTGATTTCTGGCGCACACAGTCCAAGCTCTTTAAAATGAGCTCTCACAGGTGGTATAAAGGGAGGGTGCTACCCATTGTCAAAAGATAATTTATATATATATATATATATATATATATATATATATATATATATATATATATATATATATATATATATATATATATATATATATATATATATATATATATATATATATATATATATATATATAGATATATATATATATATATATATATATATATATATATATATATATATATATATATAGATAGATATAGATATAGATATATATAATATCTATATATATAGATATAGATATTTAAATAAACAAACATGTAAAAAATATATACATGCAAAAAAAAAAAAAAACTAGTACACTGCATGGTGGCTGTATCAGGTTACAGACATGATTTCACTCAACAATGCAAAACCAATTGACTTTAATTAGAGGGTATTAGATTTCACACTTGATTCTAGTACAAAGAAAACAGTAGAACACATTTCCTTTCTGTTGGGAAATATTTAATTAGATATTTTGAATGATGAGATGGAAGTTTGATTAGGTAAACAGCATGTATGATTGTGTTCCAAATGAAAGGACAGAAGGTGCAGTGAACCACATCATTGAGCTTAAGAAGATAGAGTTCCAAAGACTTCACAGAGCCAGAGCCACACGTAGGCAGGCTTACCACACAGGCTGTTTTCATGCATGCAACACTGTAGTAAACTACAAGCCCCACAAGACAAACACTTTTTTCAACACTTCATCATACAACAACATATATCTGTCACAACAGCAACCACAGTATAAGAGAGATAATGCACAACATATAAAAGACCTCTTAACGGCAGCTTTTATAATACTTGTACTTACTTGTTTCAGGCTACTTAAGTTATAGCTATATATCAGTGTTTAAGTGACTCTAAACATTAGCCATGATCTCTGTCTGCCTCCACTCACAAATGAGAGCAGAATCAGCTGAACTGTTTGAATAATTGTATCAAAAGATTCCATATTTCATATGATCCCCAAATATATCCTGATATATCACCACTGTATGATATGGTCCAAACATTTTGTGCGGTGCCTCTGCAGACAGGCAGCAGAGCCTCATGGCCTTCAGGTCAGTGGACACAGCGATTACCTACAAGACAAATCTGAGAGCTTTCATCTGTGTCGGTGGGTCACCCTCAAAGCCCGGTTACAGGCTTGACATTTGCCAATTAACACAATTAGCTTTTGGCAGGCTGCCAGAGGTGTCACATGGCACGATCTGTACACTGATAGTACCTGACAAGCCACAAGTCAGTTCGTCTGCCATTGCGGGGGGCCAGTCACAGAGCATGAGGAATGCCGAGGGAAAAACTGACTGTGTAGTGGCGTGGTAATAAATGTTAAGCTCGCCTTAGAACTGCTCCTAAAAGAACAATAACTTAATAACTAAATTGGCGTTTTAAACTTAGCACACTGTTCTCAGCTTTGATAATTTGATACGGACTGTGTTCATATGCCAGTTAATTAGCCAAGCATGAACACACAGGCATATTCTATGGCCTGGTTACAATTGGTGCGCTGATAACTTTGCCCCAGACGATGTGTAGAGAGATAAGCAAAAGGGGAGGTCTGGGGCAATGACATTGCGCCACAATAGCCATCTCATTTGCAGTTTTAAATTGCATTGGTGCTCTCACTTTTACCCAGTCTGGTCTGTGACTTCTCTGTCTGAACACCGGCTGAGTATCTTGAATAACAGAAGATTAGGATCTCTCTTAAAACCAAGAAGCCAGGAAGAGTTCCATCTGTCGTTATCAGAATTCACCCTGCACCGCGGTTTTCCTCTTTACATTAATGCCTGTATTTATGGTTTCCTTCCCGTGGCTATTGCTTATTTTAAACATTTTCCATCTGGGGACAGTGGAGCGGTTTAGTGAGGTCTACATGTGGACTGCTTGGCGAGTAGCTGCATTCCTGAGGGTAAGCAGTGAATTGACCACATAACACCAGTGAATGACAGCATGACATAACCAGGAAGGCAATGTGTGCATCTATGTGAAATGGAACTCATCAGCGCAAGACAAATGAGGAAATGACCCCCACAGGGCTTAAATCATGGAAGTGATACAACCACTACAAGTAATTGTTTAAACATTTGTCACATTGACTTAATATGGGCATGTCTACATTGAACACACAGTAATATGTCATTATGAGCTATAAGTTCGTACCTAATTGTCATTACTGCTGTGGGGGCAGGGCCTGTCTGTTTGATCACTGATCTTCTTGACCCTGTTTGAGTGGTTTAAAAGTTTGGGCTGACCTCTTCACGGTCTTCTCTGTATAAGAGTGACAACAGTGGAAGTGGAATGGGAACTTTCATGTGAAAGGTTATGGGGAAGTTTCCCTAATCGGAAGGTCTTAAGTTTAATGGGACACTTACCCATGTGTTTAAAAGTAACATAATTGTCATATGATAGATACTTGAACAACAGCATTTAATATTATTTTAAGAAAATAAACCGATATTTAATGGGTTTGTTAGTGACTGGTAATTTACAATAAGATAATGCATGTTACTGCCAGATTCTTATATGGATTTTGCAATAAACAAAAGAGACAGAGGAAAGGGAAATGCGCGATTCACAGTCTATAGTATATTACAAAACAACACTAAACAACAATTATCGTATGATCCTGGACTGTATTTGCAAAAAACAAAAATCACGTTCACATTGTCATTTTAGTCACAGAAGCTCAAACTATTGGTGAAAAACAAATATCAGCTGTGTCAGATTTAACTGTGTCCAGTATTGTATGTTATTAGAAGGTCAATAGCAGATAATGATAGATGCTTTATTATTTCACACTGTTCCAGAAATGGGTCTAAAAACAGAGCATCTCAGCTGAGACATTATGTTTTTAAATCTTGCAACGTTGTTTCGATTTTAGCGCCTTGTTGAAACCTGAGCAAAAATACTTTAGACGACCCCCTAACTTGAGCATGCAGTCCATAAGATTTTGCAATTCAAACAGACCTGCTTTGTTGAGGTGTTATATCAACAGTGTGACCTCCCCATCACTCCAGCTCTGCTTCCTTGGGCCCCCCAATAACAGGAGATTGATGTCAACAAGGAATTTTGTCCCATGTTTCCTTCAAGCTCATTTAGACCCACCCTGCTTCTTAAAAACACTTGCACTTGCACAGAGGGGCCCAGTGAGCTATTAGCCAGCACCACCTTCTCCAGCACTGACCCAGCAGCAGTGCCAGCAACACCCTCCATCTATATAACCCCACACCATAAACAACAAATGCCCCAGAAAACACATTTACCAACCAAGTATCTGTGTGCTCAAGAAATAAAGCACCTTTTGAAGTCAACAAAGTGGTTGCTGTGAGAACCGGGCCAACAGAACCACGTCATTTGTGTATAGTGTCATAGCCAGAGGAGCTCAGAGCTGCTACATGTGACCGCGTTCTCGGGTGGTGCTTGTCAAACAGTCTCATGAAGCAGGAACCTGCAATGCAGCTGCAACTGTGGGGTTTGCAAGTTCATATGAGCTCATTGCAAAACATGCAGATAACTTAATTTTAAAATCATGCAAAGTTGACAGACTAATAATATATGGAAGTTACTCATAAAACCAATCTATTCACTGTTATATTTACTCTCTTATGTGTTTTTCAATCTTCAAGTCATTATTACTAACAAAAAACAACAAAGAACTATCAATATAAAAGTTATGCAAAATGAGCACTGTCCTAAGACTCTGGTGGTACTTCTAACCCCAAAGTGACTTAACTTACTGAAAGAACAGAACAGAAAGTTACAGCGAACTAACAGCACTGGGCCAAAGCTGTGTGCACTGACCCTCGCAAAAGTTTACTTAGCAAAAAGCTAATGGAAATTCTAATAAATAATGAAAAGACACAGCATGCTGCGTATGTATGTTGTCATGCTCAAGACATTCGTTTTCATACAACTCATATGTTAAGCGAGTTGCTTTGCCAAAACTCTATTATAGTGTGATTAAGCAATACTCAAAATGGATAAAATTATCCTAGCATTGTTTCATAATTTGCATAGTTAAATATTTAATCTACAAATTTGTGTTAAAAGAACCAAAGCTTTGGGACACGCTGCGGCTTTACTGTAGAGAGGTTATCCACAGTGCAGGCTGCAAGCTCACACACTCTGAGTAACCAGAATACATGAGTGAAGCTGGATGTGACATTCAGAGCGCAGGATCCTCTGAGGCCTGGCACTGTGCAGGGGTCATCGCAGGGCTTTGGTACTACATGGTCTGGTCCACTCCTGCACAGAGACCTTTGGTCCTTTTGGACTGGACAGTCCAGCGGGACATGAGAATGCAGGGACCACTCTCATAACACTGATGAAACCTAAACCTGCAGCGCCTCAGTTATTTAAATTTTTTTTACACAATGTTTTGATTTCTTCTACACTTGGAGTGCTAGGAGTTACCCTAACACATTTCTCCATAGTGAGATTAATTAAGTTCTATATTACAAATATTTCATACACGATGGTACAAAAATAAATGTCTGTTTAAATCATGAGCGTGACCTGACCTATAACACAGTTAATGTCATTGTTCAATAACTAATGTAAAATAAATAGCTGAATTAATCAAATTAAGTGCTGAAGTGTCCAGCATGTGATATAGTGGGAACTCAAGAAGAACAGAAAATAAACTGCAGCAAGACCCCTGTGGGCGCTGAGCAAATGTTAACACAGAGGTTCTGCCCACTTGAACTTGTGCTACAACAGCTGGTGTCAGAATGAGCACAGAACCAGAGCCATCCACAGCGTGTTAAGGAAGACATGTCCAAATGTTGTCAACTTTAACAAACAATCCACACGAGTCAGAGAACAGTGCTACGCTCCAGAAGACACTATGAGTGTGGCACAAGCTACAACACTATCTGCAACATGCAGCACCCTCTGCACATACATGGAGTCAGGCCAACATCTCTACCTGTCTGCAAACAAAGTTTTACTTCCACATAGTGTAATATTTAATGCATGTAAACTGACGGATACAGGGCATGAAATACATTTTAAAAAAGCAGCTTAGGAAAAATAAATATTAATGGAGAATGATGTACTCTAATTTACTATGAACTTTTCACCTTGCTAATGTTGCCTTGGGCAACATCCATCTCATCCCTCTTACCCTATTAGCTGGTCTCACGTGTCAGCAGTGTTTGCAAACAGTTGAGAAAAGTCGATAGTTAATGACACTGATGCAATGACACTGGCACATGGTGGAGCAGCCCTTAACCCGGAGCAGTGGAACAGGTCAACAGCAAACTACCAGCTCAAATGATAGGCCAAACTAAAGCACAGAGAGCCTGACCAAGTCTACAGACTTAAACAGAAAAGAGGAGCCGCGTAACAAGCATGAAATGAATTGATACAATTTATTTAATTTTGTAATTAATTATTAATCATCTACATATATTTGTTAGATTACTTGTAATGTACTTGGTTGGTATTGTATTGTATTTAGAGGAGCAGTTCATTCAAATCTGGAGCCATGATTTAAAAAGAAGTGTGAGTTTGTGGAGCAGGTCTGTGAGTGGAGAATCAGAGTGCTCTGTAGACTGTGTCCCAGCCTCCACAGTGATTCATTCGATCCTGAGGGAAGGTGATGACGTGACCTACTACTCCACCACTACTCCATGACATTTCTCCTGTCTTCTTACAAGACGCCGCCTGAAATCGCACACTTACTTACACTAGCATTGGCAAGACCTCTAAAGTAAACAACCGATATCTTACCTTAAAAGTTCCAAAGAGCCCAGTATGAACAGTTGAATAAATGTCTTGATAAACCACATCTAAGATTTGAAGCATAAATTTTACAAAAGAGAAAGTGTGTTCCAAAGTCCAAAAGATGTTTCATGGATCATTTACTGGCAGGGACAAACACGAGCATCTTGAAAACATATGCCCAGAATGTTCCCAATTCATTTGTATTACAAAACACTTGAGAAGTCACAACCACATTCTGTTCATTTTCACTTTGACATGTTTTATATAGACTAAAGGAGGAACAGAAGATTAACTTAGGTCTATTAGGATTTTTTTTAAATTTCAGTCAATAGTTCAGTTACACAGGATTATAATTTTGTGGGGCTGCTTATGTGCACAGACAGATAGATGTGTGTGTATATTATAATAAAGATCTTTAGGCAATATTGTCCTGTCCTATATTAAACTGTGATGTGTTTAGATCAAGTATTGTTTTTTTTTTCCAATGGCAGCAAAGTATTTTGACCAAAATATCGGAATAACTGATCGATTGAGTTGAACTTCTTAACCAACTAATAATGTGCAGATGTGCAGCTCCCAGATGGGGGCAAGTGCCAGTTTTTCCTATAGAAAAAAAATATATAAATGGTAAATTTGCAAATCCTGAACCTAATCATTTCTATAAGGGATTGGACCCCAACTCAAAGTATTACAACAACAAAAAAAGTATTTAAGGGGTATTCATTTCAGCTGTCCCCCCATCGTTATTAAACACTATTGGCTTAACCCAGCAATACCACAGTGCCGTACCTGGCTGGGCGTCCTGGCTGCAGGCTTGTCTTGATGGTTGGCCAGAATAAGGAAAGGCAGAGTACAGAGCTGAGGGTGTTGCAGGGCAGAGTGCAGCTCATTTCGCGCAGCCTCCAGGTCCTCGTCAGATGAAGCACTGTCCAGGACAAAGATTACTCCCTGGGACCCCTGGTAGTAACGACTCCAATACTTTTTGATGTTGTCAGCACCTGAAAATGTAATATGCACACACAAAATCAGAATCCATTGTCTGTAGTTATTATGTAAGGATTCATGGTGAAATATTGTCTTATTATTTACTGATTTATGATTACCAACACAAGTAAAGAAAACACTGTCCTGCATGTGTTTAGATGAAAGTGATCCATCTGTGCGAAATAACTAACCAACAGATCTTAGAATTAGCCCATTTCACCTTATGGGTTCCTGAGTAATGCTAAGAATTAATTAATTCACTTTAAATGAATCTAAAGTTGGTAATCAATGAACTGTTTAGTGACATTAAAGCCTCTTATCTGCTCTGGTCCTTCACTTTCACCACTCTTCCCATGCACACTTGGGCTGGAGTGGAAATCGAGAAGACAAAGTGGTACTTGAGAGATGGACTTAGAAGTCTCTCTTATCTTTTACCTTGAAATGCTCTGGTGTCTGTCCCCTCTCATTACAGAGAGGAGGCGACTTCTGCCCCCTATTGGCCTGACAGGAGATTTCTAGTACTGACACAGTTCTGTTGACAGTATTGAAAGCACTTCTAATTGTACTTCTACGCTTGTTGGCTGCTGACCTTGACTATTCTAAAACAGTTTCTCAAACATTTTGATATATTTGTTTAATTAAAACCATTCACACCTGCTTTGTAGCACTGTAAAATCTGCAAAAAGAATGAAATATGGCAGGGCCTAATTCTGGCAGTGCTTAGCACATGTGGCAGTTGTACCACACAATTCAAACCATCACAAAACTATTACTTGTGATTTTACTGAAGACTTTTCTGGCTCTCAGTTTGCAAGAATCAAAGACCCTGTGAGAGCATGTGCTTTGCACTTCAATCAAAATGTACTTTTACTTGAAGCTTTTTCTGCACCAAATCTCTGCTGAGTCCAGAAACAGCCGCTGGTCCCTTTTGAGGCTAATAATAACCACATTGTGTTCAGTGATGTGCGCACATGTCCTTTTGCCTGTTGGTGGTCGCTGAAAACTTTTTTCCACAACTAATATAAAAACAAATGAGCAGTGCTTTGATTGAATTAATGTGGTTTATTACTGCGATGTTTATCTTCAATTTTATACTGAGCTTAACAAATTTTAAAAAGGCTGCCATCATCATTGTATGAATAAACAAAGATTTTCTTAATTATATTAAAATACTGTTCAGAATTATCCATCCCAACAGATAGAGAGGTGACTATTGGGAGCACTTTTTCATTTGCTGTTAATGTGCCACGAATGAGCATGGGGAAATAGCTTGTCTAGACTTGACGTCACATCAGTGTCCAGACATACACGCACCACACACTTAATAGATCCTCACCGTGTCCCCGGAGGTGCCCTTCCCACCTAATCTGTATACCTGGCACCAGCACTCACTGCATTTGACAGTGTCTGTGTCCACTGGCTCACAAGTCTTTGTTACATGACCCTCATTAAAGGCATGAAGTACTGTAGGTGATCTTAGGCACTTTGATAGAATTAAAGGAGCTAAAGCAGTGCATGTCTGTATGTTGCAATAGTAAAATAAAATACATATATTTATCATGGGTACTTTATCTTTGTAGTGGGGAACTTTTGTTATTTTCTGTGCTACAAAAAAGGGCTGAATCAATAACTTCTATGACTCATTATAGACACTAAGCACTAGAATGTTTCATACTGCCATTTATATATTGCAGTTCATGTTTTGTTTTACGATAGTGTACATTTATCACAGTTTTGTTTAATTTATTACTTGCTTTAGAGTTATTAGTTTCAATATAATCATTCATTTCCTAGAGCAATACACTTCATAATTTGTTATTGGCCTAGTGCTGTGACACACAACTGTCAATCTAATGAAAAAATCTAGAGGTAGATTTCTTATATATATATATATATTTTGTTTAAAGGGATAATGGAAACACTAGGAGTTGGGAAAGTTTGAAGCAGATGAGGGAGGTGCAGGTGAAATGAAAAAGGTTTCATCCGAAGAAAACAACTTGAAGTGTCAAAACATCACGTGCTCGTCTTTTGCCCCTGAACTCATCCATAGTAGCCGCCATCATAAATCGCTCAGATTCTTTTACTGTGTATTTACAAGAAAAGGAGCAGAGGAGGAGGGGTCTAGGCAGGGGGCAGAGAGAGAGAGAGAGAGAAGGAGCAGATTTCATCATTCTTTACTGTGGTGGTGCGCCATATACAAACGCCCCTAAATCAAATGTGTCATCCATGGGACTAGTGTTTTTCCTACCACAATAATGCCCCACCAGACAGCCTTTAACCCAATTCAGAAAAAAACTCTTTTCAAAAGCGTCCAATGCACTCTGTCCAAATTTGGTAGCACCCTCGTTGGTGGTCCCGGGTGCCTCTTTGTGTATGTGTTACTGTGTGTGTGTGTCTGGGAGAGTATGTTTTTCATCCTTTCAGAGCGTCAGGTTGATTCTCTTCAAAATATGCATTGCACCTGTCATATGTGTTTACAACATGAGATAAATGATGGCGTCACTTCAGAATAAGTGATTTCTGTATATCAGTGTCTCAAAGAAGTATTTGTTGTTTATGTTTGAGCACCTTGTCCCCACTCATCTGGGCTTCCTCGAGTGCTTCACGTTTCCAGGAAAAACAGCAGCAGATTGTGCAGCCACTTTACACAACGTTAACAGGTGTGACGTCTTTCCTCCCACAGTGAGCACAAAGCATGACGCTACAAGAGGTTTCCCTTTTACACATTTACAAATAAGACTTCAAAGTGAAAAACACCAAGGATCTGCTTTGACTACACATCAACAAGCACTACGAGTGATGGTAAATATATCGTATTTCACTATTAACAACGTTTTATACTGTTTTAAGATGCAACATGCACCATGAAATGACATGTGAAACAACAGAGTTACTATAGTCTACTTACCTCCAAGTTCTTTTACATTCAGAATCGCGTTTGGGAATGGCACAGCTTTAATGCTGAAGCCTGGAAAAGGGGAAAAAAGTGATTGAAACCAAACTGTTTAGAATAACGTCTATATTACATAACTTCAACATGACATTGCATCAACAAAAATTAAGATGCAATAAAAAAAAAAAAAAATAAAATGGCATTAGCAGGGCAACAGTAGCTCAGTTGGTTGAGCGTTTGTTCACTGATCTGAAGGTTGGCGGTTCAAATCCCATTCTCTAGATAAACTTCATTGGTTGAGATGAATGCTGTCGTTGTGTCCTTAGGCAAGACATTTAACCCACCTCACCCCCAGTGTCTGCGTACACTGCTGTGTGAATGGGTGAGTGGTTCCTGATGTAAAGTGCCTTGAAGGTGGACCATTTACCAAATATGACCATTATATATGTTATATGTGTGGAACAAAAGCAGAGGAACACAATGTTTCTCACAAAAACGTTTCTGGGTTAGATTTTGGAGAGGATAAAAGACTTTTGAGGAGAGCAAACCCATGGAAAGCACAAAAGTACTAGACTGGGCAGGTTTGGGCCTGGTTAGTGCCAGAGATCGCTGGGAAAGCTAAGCGGCACAAGGATAGTTTAACACGAACACGAAGTACTGGAGTGAATAAATAATGCACAAAATTGTAAAACAACTTCCAGGGACTAATGGCAGTCACATTATTTGAACTGATTTAAACTTTGCTACACATTTTGGCCCAACATCACAGGGCAGGCTGAACTAATCATTTTAATTCACATCTTAGAGATATACATCAGTGAGTGAGTGAGATGACGTCTGTGGATTGTGTTACATCATCAGACCTCGGGGCCTCATATTGATGCTGATACTAAAATATAGTGAACACAAACCTGTGGTAGGGACGATGCCATCACTGCCCTCGCTGCAGAGGCGGGACAGCAGGCTGGTCTTTCCGGCACCTGTCAGGCCGATGCACACCACATCATACTCTGGTCTCGGAGGCGGAGGTCCTTTACAGCACAGCGCACGGAAACACTGCAAGATACAGCAGACTGGTCAGGGCTGCCAGAAAACATGTGGACTATGCTACTTTCTGGAGTTTGCTACTTTGTCTGCCTTACAATGTTTCACAGTATGGCATTAAACTTATCTATCTCCATGGAGACGAGCAGGTGACATCATGAGGGCAAGTTACAGGTCAGATCTGTGAAAAGGCAACCCAGCTCACAGTAAGAATATTACATTTACAAACACCCGTAACGAAACACATATGACAAATGAATTAGTTTAATGCGTGTGCCATTAAACTGGAACATTTTAGGCAAAATGGAGGCAGCGGAGCCCCCTACCAGAAAAGTTACACATAAAAGTAGCCATCACACATGTTATATGTATGGAGTGCAATTTGTGTGGTGCAGGGCTGGTGAGGGCTGCAGGTCAGTGGTGGTCTGTGGTTGGAGACCCCCAGAGGCAGACCTGTCGTGCTTGAGTCATGACCTGGGTCTAAGTGCCTGCTGTGAGACATTAAGAACAAAATGCAGTGTGAACCGTGAACAGCGCTTTAAACGTGTGTGGAGAAAGCAGCAGTATCCAAAGCAAAAAGAGATCTCTTTTATTAGCAGGACAGGAACCAGTCTGGACAACACGCACACTTCACTATATGTCCAATATCAGGTTTCAGGACCAGCATGGGCACATAGGAACACTTGCTGTTTATGACATAAGAGGGGTCTATAAAAACAAGTGGAGATCAGCAACCCTTTACCCCATCTCTCATTTTAGGACTACTGTAAATTATCCTTTCAATGAAAAGTAAAAAAGTCTGTTGAGTGCAACTGTAGCCAAGTCTGCAGCCAACTACTATACTTTCATATATTATCCACCAATGTTTTTGAACTATTAAACAACATGTCGAAAAAAAAAAGTTAAAATTTCAGAAAAAAGAGTTCAATCGTCAGTATTATTGCCATGGCAATGACAATAATTCAAAGACAATAGTCTTCAGTCTTCTATCAGACAGTGTCCATCATCTCCAGACGTGAACGCAGCAACCCAACCCCGACTCCTGACTGAACCCGGCAGTCTGCCCAAACAGGAAGCCCTGCGCCGCACCAAAGGTCCATCAGAAACACTCACCACATGTCAGGAGAAAGGCTGACGAGAATATGACAGGTAGGGATGCACTGATCCAGCTTTGTCTTTTCTGATCCTGATTTCGATACTTTGGTTTCAAGTGTCTGCCGATACCCGATATCAACCGATATTAGAGACTGAATTATTTTGTTTTTTCCCTTTACACACAGCACAGGGTATAAAAACATCCAAATATGTTACTTATTATATAAAGTAAATACAGAACAACTTTGAAAAAATACAAGTTTAATAATATCAGATGTTTTGAGACAATATTGGCCAGTAAATCTTATTACACCGGTTTATAGCCCAAAATGGGGTATCGGCTGAACTGATATCTTGGAAGCTGATATCCGATCGACCAAAACTTGCAGTATCAGCACCAATATCCGATACTAGTATGTCAGCTGTGCATCCCTAACCATAGGCCGCACATGAAAACACACAAAATGCACAAAAATAAATGTACTAAGTTAATATACAGCAATAAAGTCAACGCATATATCCATATTATGCAAATCTGACTTATGAGCTTATAACCTCATAACAGCGGCCTCCCCATCAATAGCTTACACAAAGTTGTATTTTTATTCATGCATGTTTGACTAATCATGGCTTGTCCTGTAATCAGGCTTGAGTGCTCAGAATATCTATCTCCGCCCACCACTATACTTTATTCAGACTCCTGCTCATGCACGTAGTGTTCTGAAATGTCGTCATTTATCAACAACAAAATCAACAACAAAAACAGGTACATAAAGACATGTTGCTCTCCATGTTGAAATGACACTATCAGACAGTCTGACAGTCAATGGATCTATTTCTATTATTAGACTGTTTTAGATAAATATTGCACTTTACACTGAACACAATGTAAAATTATAATCTACATATGATATAGGTAATACTAAATACTCGAACAAAGGCATTATCTTTTCTTAAAAAATAAAAATAAAAAAAACACCCCAACACACATCTTTTTCTGTTCTCCTACGAGGCCCCATGCTCCAGGGGTCAGACGCACACGACATGAGAGGGCCGAGCCTGCACCTTTGGCCTCTTTAACACAAGAAGATCAGGCCTGACCCAAGAGCTTCAGGAGGAAATACATTTGTCTGCAGGGTTTGGCTGCAACAGCCATGGGGCGCCCGCTGTCCTGTGGAGTCACTTTAATTCAACAGTTTAACTTCCTTAATCCAGGCAGTAACTCTGTATGGATTTAAAAGGTTCTGCTTTTAGAGGAGTCCTTTATTACACATGAATTGATTGAACTTAACTTAAAACAGTCTGTGTAAATGCAGAGTTAGGGTTCAATAAAAGGCCCATCATTTGACCAATTACCTGAATATAAAAAGGCAGCTCAGCCAATGTACAGGATCCATGGGGAGAAAGGACTACGATCTTCTGTCTGTATCTTATTAGTAAGTAAGTAGCGACTAAGTATTTTCATCAATATTGTTATTTGATATTTATGAATAGCAATTATTGTAAGTGTCTGCAATAACTTTTACTGTAATTGTCTGTACTGTATCTGTCTACTAGCTGCTTATGCACTTTTCTGCTTCATGCCTAAAACAAAGTTCTCCCGAGCTTAAGTTTTCTGTGATAAACTGAAAACACGAGGAATCGGGGAATGAAATTAACTACATAAATCCCGTGCGTAGTGTGAGGTCAGGCCGAGCTGAGAACTTCTACACTATTTGTATGTGGTAGATGCACCTGACATGGATGAAAGGCACAGGGCCCAGTGCGATTTTTAGAACACGCTCAGTATTTTTAGAGATAATAAATGTGGGTGAGCAGAGCCCAGACGCTGCAGACTGGTTCATGTTACATTCCTGTACACACTGCTCATTCACTGGGGACTCCTCACTTAGAATTAAGGACTGTTTATAATAACTGACAATGCGCCTGATGCAACCATGACGGATCTCTGAATGAGACTAAAACCTCTCTGTTCTTATGTGAGCTACATAAGGAAGTGTTTATCACATGTGTGAAAGGTGAGGCATGTTTTGCATGCAGGTGTGGCAGGGAAGCAGCACTTGTCCGATGTCAGTAAACATTTTAAATAGTGCAAATGAGTTTGTGTTACTAAACATTTTAAACGGTGCAAATGAGACTGTGTTATTACAGGGGCAGAGGTAGTAACAGAGGAGTGAAGAATGAAAGGGAAAGGACATGCAGAGGCACAGGGCACAGATGGGTCCAGTACCAGACGTTTTTATTTTTCCAGACTGGGTGTCGGGACAACACTTGTGTGGAGGACTCACTCGTGACCTTTGGAAATGACAGCCCTTTATATGGGTGTCCCGGCGGAGAAGCAGCACAGATTTGTGTGTAATACACACCGGCAACAGTCATAACACAGGCCCGTAAAGCTGCGAGGGCGGGACAGACCGCACTGTAGTGCGCTCTGCTCTCACAGCCATGGGGGCAGGGAGCTGAGGGCCACATTCATTCATCCTCATTCATCTTCTCCCCTTCACTTGTTGTTGTTATTTGCACTTTGAAGCAGCGGGTGGGGGTGCTCAGTACAGTGAGGGGTGCGCTGCATGCCATTCTTGTTAAGGCCCAGACAGACACGGCTGCTCATGGGCTCTTCCCAGGCCTGTGTTCAAATGACTGAGACTGCTTTGCCTTCACACAACATCAAATATCCTCCTCGGAAATCAAAAAGGTCTTTGGCCAATGGCCACTGAATGTCAACAGCTTTTTCTACTGCTTTTATAAACCCAAATATGAGATTTAGGACCAGCAATCCCAAAACATTGGGCAAACTTTCAACTAACCATGTGTTATAATAGGGCTGTGCAAGTAAACAAACATTAAATAATCTCTAATCGTTAATGATCAGCCTGGATCTTTTTAATTGAGAGGTCTACAGACAATCCTGTCAGCAAAGGTTTGAAGCAGAGACATTGGAGAACGGAATGTGACTATTTTTTATGTTAAATGGTTCTCATTAAAAGTGTGTATCCTTTATACAAGGGGGGAAATGATTTGATACATGTTTCACCATATCGTCCAGCCCTACATCGTGATTTGACAGGATTCACTCCAAAAATACGGGCCTATCAGGTCTTGAAACAGGTGCTTTCATTCATGATTCTGCAGCAGGATTACACCCCATGTGCACAGACAGAGAGGTTGAGAGATTGGCCTATCACTTTTATCACTTGACAGAGTGTAGGAATGTGCTGAAGACAAGTCTTTGAGTGCATTATTGTCTAGTGTTGAGTGTCCGACATGCAGCAAAAATAAGGTGACCCTGTCTGCATCAGTGTAACATCCGTCTGGTGAAGTAGACCGTGTCGTACTTAAGAGAAAGAGAGAGGAGGAGAGGGAGAAAGACAGAGAAAGACAGAGAGAGATGAGGAGGGGGGGAGTTAGAGGAAGGGAGAGGGAAAGAGAAGCAGAGAAAGAGAGACAGGAGAGGGAAAGGTAGAGAGAGGGGGAAGGGAGATAGATAGAAAAAACAGGGAGGAAGATAGAAGGTGGAGAGAAAGGGTGAGACAGAAAAGGTGAGAAAGACAGATGATTTTTGAAATTATTATTGATCATGATTAGCATTTACACCATGAGTTTGACTATAGATCACCCATTGCTTTTGCATTTTAAATCTGAATCAGGTATAATTTCTTGTAAACATCCAATTATATAGCGACATTTTTCATAAAAGTGTAAATATGACACAGCACAGAACCAAAGAGTCAGTCACATGATTAAACAGATGAAGCGGTGGCCTCTGTGCCGGAGCCGCACAGCTCCTTCCTCACACTGGGCACGTGCTCAGAGGCTGCTGACCAGTGACCGAAGAACCGTCTGAACTGAAAAACTTTGGAGCGGAGAATGGAGGAAGTAAACGCCATGAACCTCTCCCACTGGAATTCAAGGAGTTGGGGCACATGAATAAAGTTACCACCAAATCTGGCAACATGACGCATAAACTGTATCTGGAGATTACAGCACCAAGGATTATGAAGCTCTTGACATAAGCCATTGTTGTGGCAATCAGGGGCCTACGAGGGCCTTCTTTTCACATAAGGTTTCTCTGGAGGGCGATGGTCTGACAGGTCGAGAGTCTAGAGTTCACTGTGACGAGGTGGAGTCACTGCTGCAAGCTCAGTGACAGAACACATTAAAATAAGACTGGACCATTATAACACTTGGGACTTTTCTGATGGAGGCTGTATGTGCTTGGTGACAGGGCCCAGTCTAGACACTCCAGGTGGAGCAGACAAGCCCCAGACATTATCTGTGGCAGTGGCACCAGTCCACCACATCAACAACACCAATGTTTGTTTGTTTGGATCCCCATCAGCTGTCAGTGTGACAGATTCCATTTCTGTGACATTCCCTGAGAAAGAATGTGACATGTGAACACTGTATTTTGATTTAACGGCACACATTCATCATGGGTTTTACAAACCAGTCATGAGGCCAAGGACAGAGAGTGGAGAAACCTGCAGACCAAAGACACAAATGCCAAGAGCAGACAGCACAGAGACAGGCTCTGCCTGGGCCCACTGGTAAATAAACTGTAATTTGGACGGGTGATGGTTTGAGAACATTAATTAGCTGTGTAAAAAATGTTGGTTTCCTGCACATAGTATAACGCAAAAGATATTTTTCCACACCCATGTAGAGGATCAAAGCTTTTGGGGCCCCCTTTTGAAGGCCCTGAAACCAGTGTGCAAGAACCAAGGGGGGTGGAGGGTACCCCATCTCACCGAAACAAAAAGCCTGGATAGATAGAGACAATACTTGCCCTACTTACATCCGATAACACATTTTCATCTGACCCTTTCAAGAGAACTACATTTCATGATAAAATGAGCCATTAATCTCTTTGGGGGCATTCACTCACACAAACAAGTGTAAAAACATTGATTTCAGTGATGAAAATCATTTACCTGCCCTTATGCAGACAATTGCATTTTTCTGACTATTTATTTCATTTTAAATCCTTTCCAGACTCAGACTGTATGCAGGAGCGCTGCTCCACTATGAAAACACAATAACCAATGATTCTGTCAATCATTCTTGATATCACTATTATTCAAACAATTAGTCACACATAAAAGTGTGTTTCATCAGCAAGCTTCATATGACCAGAACGAACAGACAAAATGAAAGTAACATCACATCAGCCAGTCTGAACTTTTTTACAAGTCAAAAGTTCCAACCTGCGGGCACCGTTTTCACTCAGAAACATGTGCTCATACAATGCTTTTCAGAGTTGGAGTAAATCATCTTTTCTGTTGGGCCCAATAATCACAAATAATCTCTTAATTTGATTTATTGCACAGCCCTAGCTCGCAGAAGTACAATTGCAACATGTTTTGGGCTGAAACACATTTTACTACAAGTTTCTCTCCGTTTCAGTGGGATGTGAACAGCTGACCACTGAGTCACTGATTCAGGCTGATTCACACTGGACATGTTCTAGCTTATTTCAAAGTTTGGACACAACTTACTTGTTGTATTTTTCCAGACTGAATTTGAGTTGATTTGTGTTGTTTATGCTTTCATGTTAAACAGATGTTGAAATCTGCCCTCTAATATCAGATCAACAGCTTAAACACATAGTGAATTCAAACATATCAGTGACTTATTGGGTGCTGACAGTTACTCTTTGATTTTTTTTCTCCTAGTTTCCTCCTTTTACTCTTTAACCATAGTTGGATCTGAATGTCAAACAGGCAGGTCCATAGTTCCATGTCCTTATTGATATTTGGAGACTTGGGGCGTTCCGGCACATTTGTCGGAAGTGAACCAGACACATTGTTTTAACCTTTACTTGAGGAGCCTCTGTCTCATTCCCAGAGGCTGCCTGTGTATAAGGGTCAATGACTTCAATAGGCCTTCATTAAGCACAGTTAGTGTCAACAGTTAATTATGCAAATAGGGAGACCCCTCGTGATGTTTGTGGCCTCCTCCTTTCAAAGGCGTAGACAAAAGTCCCACCTCTTCACAGCACCGACGTTTGCAGCATACAGCCTTCAAACCACACCATTTTCCTCACTCATTTCTGTCAGGACCAAACATGAAGTGTTATGGAGCTGAGGCCCCTACAGTCAAAGAACCTCCAGAAGCTTCTCACTGCGTGAAGAACTTTTCCTCACAGCGACTGGGAGGTGGTGGTGGTGAGAACTACAATCTGGGGGGAAAAAATCAACATCAAAACAGTCAATTAAGCAAAAATGCATGACAGGCAAATCCAAGCTTTGTTTGTGTGTCGGTAATGACAGGCCTCGACCACACCGGGACTGTGGCCCGGAGGTGTAAAGCCTGCAGAGCCGTCCTGATAATAATCATACACTCATACTCTCTTGTTCCTATAGATATATAAAAAGCCACATATAAGTTTGCACTACTGTAGCATAGAACTATTGGACAGGTGTCAGCTTTGTCAGTGCAACTTTACTGTCACAAACATAGAGCATATGTTTTCCTCACACTGGACTAGATCAGAGTGTTTGATAAACAAATCCACACTACATGAAACCGGTGACTGTGCACAGAGTGGACAGGAGCCATGCGCTCCAACATGTGAAGACTACACAGTGTAGAGACAGCCCCACACAGAGCAGGAGCTCCACACGATTGATTCCACATGCTCTTCTTCTTCAAAGAAAACATCCAGGCACAAACAGTGTATGTCAGAATGGGACATGGACTCATCTGCTGCCCACTCTGTGGCTAATGACACAGCAGCACGAAGAAGTGTCTGTACAAAGCACTGGTGTCACACAGACAACAGCCTGACCACCTAATCAACACAGAGATGAACTACATTGTGTCAGAGGCATTTGGTGATAGTAAAATCAATAATGAAATAAGTTGGCCACACAAAATGAAACTCTGAACATAAGTGAAAGCACTCAAAATCCTGTTCTGATCTAAAGGGACTTAGGACGATGACTTGAGAAAATCCTCTTTACCGGAAGAGGTGATGTGTGCTCACAAACACAGACCGCTCTCCCCACACACTCCACGGAGCCAAGGCTGATGGACACATGTGCTGCAGCGCAGGGCAGATTGCGAAAGGAGCTTTCATAAACGACTGAGCACAGAGGGAAACATTTACTTAGTCAAAGACAGGAAAGAACAGATCCTGATGCACCACAGGCCTCACCTGTGACACTGCACAGTGCAGGCGGAGGGAAGAGGAGGAGGAGGAGGAGGAGGAGGAGGAGGAGGAGGAGACAGCTCTTCCTCTCCAGAGACATGAGCTCTTCAGACCTGAGGATGACGACTGATGGGAAAGCCTCTGCAGACCCACACAGACTGAGATCAACCAAAAGACACTGCCTAATATTAAGCCCTCATGCAAGGAAGTAGTCAAACACAATGTGCTTTTCATTCACTCCGCGGTTGGAGTTGATTTTTGTAAATCCAGCCTGATTTTCTACTGACGTTTAACTTTGAAGATTTTAGGAATCCAAGGCCCCACTATTAGTCTTCATGTTTTAGTTTTAGTGACATCTGCAATGCAACAAGACAGCATGCAACATGTGCCAAGGCAAACTGATGAAACTGAGGGGAGCGTTTGAACTAATTGAAAGACTACATCTCGGAGAAGTGGAATTACACTTTTAATTGACTCTTAGAGTTTCCACTTCCTTTGTATGATTGTAGGCTACTCTTCAGTACAAACTAGTGAAGTCTGATGACAGATTTACCACAGCACAGACTCAGTCTGACTGGTTACCCTCAGCTGACCCAACAAAGACAATAGTGCAGGAGGACGGCTCTTGTATGGTCCAGATTATGCAATGCCGACATTTGCAATAGTTTTGAACTATATTTATCATAAAAGTACCTTTACTCTGCTCGTTACATTTTATAGAAACTAAAGACGTACACACTTTGGTGGAAGAAGTATAATTCAGAATCCTGGAGCTTATTAGTGATTTGATGGCTCCACCTAGAGGCCATGGCAGTGAATGAGCATGTGCAAAAGAACAAGCGCCACTTTATGAATGAAACGAGGGTAAATATAGTGATATAGCTATTAAAAACAACACAGCACTAGAAGAAGGGATGTCCTTTTTTAGGGCTCCTAATCTAATATCAGTTTATTAATATTCATAATTTCCAATACCGATCTGATACCGATCTCATCCCTACACAGGGATGATTTTATTTTTTTTATTTAATCAATTTAGGCTGTGGCTTTATAAACAGTTAAGTATTCAATGGAGAATTTAGCCCCAGTTGAATAAAATAAAATAAAAAGACATCACAGAGGTAAAACAAATTCTAAACAAAGTATTTAGCTCTTTTAGAGTTTCTTCAGTCTGTGTTTAAGCCGAGAGGTGTTTCCAGCCTTTGCAGAGGCAGCCGTGTGCAGAGGATACTATACACCAGTGGTCCCCAAACTACAGCCCGTGGGCCGCATATGGCCCGCCTCCACATTTGGTCCGGCCCCCTGAACAATACCAGAGAGCATTTTGATTTTTTTTTTTTTCATTTATGTGTATTTGTATTTGATAATAAAGTTGGACTTTTTTGCAATAAAATGTTCCTTAGCTATGAACTTTTTTCATTATTAACTATTAGTTGGTAACTATTTCATAAACGCATATTTTTACGTCCTGCAATCGTCACACTTTTTCTGTTACAAACTGACCCTGGCCCCCCATCAGAGAAGCGAAAAGTTATGTGGCCCTCACAGGAAAAAGTTTGGGGACCTCTGCTATACACTGTATCAGCCGTACTATGTTGTACTATATATTGTACTCTAAAATGACGAGCTTGGCGGCCGATACCAGTACCAGTATCGCACTGGGACATTCCTAACTAGAAGCAGACAATGCATTTTTGAATAAATGTGAATTGATTTTCTGAAAAGACACCAATAAAATTAAGATTACAAAAAGAAATACTGTTACCATGTCATTTTAATTCCACTATACTATGGATTTGCCCCATGACAATATTTACTCAAACGTGGTCATGGAAATGAAAGATCTTAAACTTTTTTTTTTTTTTTTTAAAGGCTAAACCAGATTTACAGTTCATAATAGACAACAGCTCTACACAAGGACAAACCATGAAACAAAGTGTATTAAGTTGAGAGTCTGCTGAAACTGCAGGCACATCATTCACAGAGCATCAAAGGGCCCACACTCCTTCAAAGTGCATTTCCTTTTCTTGCCAGCAGAGGGAGATAAAACTATTTTACTCAAACCACAAGTCAAGAAAGTTCAAACATTACCTCCAAGTAGTGCTCAAGTAATCTTAAAGAGTAAAGCAACAAAGCACGACAATGTGGTGAAAAAGGTCAAAAGAGGCTGTGGTGGTGGAGCAGAAGGTGCACAGACAATCCCTAGATATAATAATAATATTATTATTATTATTATTATTATTATAAATCATTTGGATTCTGTTATTTCCATGCAGTGCCTTATGACACACAGGTCCATGGTCGTCTGTCAGCTACATTATGCTGCAAATAGAAATAATAAAGATAGAAGTGGATGTAGCACAAATTCAACTTCAGGGTCCAAATGTCATACACACACAGAACTAAAACAAAATGAAACACGTCTGTCAGTCACTTCAATGTCCTCATGATTAATATATGTAATATCATAAACAACAGGCAAATTAATACAAGTTCAACTGTCATTAGATCCACCAACGTGTTTTTTGTTTTTTTTCTCATGGCCGATACGATTGTTTAGAATCCAGGGAAACTAATGTATAAAATAATATTTAGGGGAAATTAATTCATTACAATGTCATCCACAAACCTGTTTAACTACAGCTGGCCCAAACAAAGTACTGGCCTTTGCTGGAGGTTTAAGTCTGATACCTGAAAATGTGCAAATACCGGCCCAGCATACTGACTGTTTTTCATAACAGTTATCAGTGACGTATCCAGAGCAGTGCACACAGTATGACAGTATGTGGTGCTTTGTCAAACTGTATAAAGGGTCAGCACTGCACAGCCTACAGAGGGGTACCATAAGCAGCATTTTTATAAGAGAAAAAGCAGCTTAAACTGTCCAGTCACTCCCAAAACTCAAGCTAACCTACGCATGCATTCCTCCTCCTACTGACATCCATAAATTATTTTACTCCTAATGAAATAATTGTGTCGACTAACAGCATATTTTCTAATATCTCATCATGGGTTCTGTGAGTCACTACAGATGGTTCTCCACATAACCTTTGATTTACACACACACACAATTATTGCTCTACAAAATACGACCTTACTGATTGATTTTGTTGCTTGTTCTGCCTTCAAAACACTAATCTAATCTGCAAAGTCCTAAAACATGAGACAGAAAACATAACTTAAACTAAATCTACAATTCTTTTACATGTTAAATTTGAAACGATCCTTTGGCTGTAGTAGCAGTGTGTCCATTCATGTAGGCCTATATTATCTGTGTTCATTACAGTTCATTGTATTGTGGCTCAAGACCCAGATAATTGTGATATGATTTCATCCATAACCATGCACGTCTTATGTCCAGTGAGAACAATGCACTTTCACTTTTCAAAGAGGGGTCTCGAATCGTCCGGTCTACCCACTTTGGATTAGGCATGACTGACCATCCCAAGTTAGGACAGAGGTTCGTCAGGCTCCATGGTCCAAATCCAGACGCTTCTGAATACAAACACAATGTCGGTCAGATGCAGCTTTACAACTGATGGTTTATAGTTAATGATAATGAGTTTGTAAAATGTGGATTTCAGCAAAGAGCAAGTCAAAGGTCAACCAATACATCTTTTCCAGGACGTTATTGTAGCTCTTCAAACAATCACAGTGACCCTGGTCATTACTTGTTCTGCAGTTATTTTTAAGTGAGAGATATTTAGGGGCACAGGCTGCTCCCATCCTGTCTTTGAAAACCAACGGAAGTGCTTGGAAACAGCTTTTCACACAGCGTGGGAAACCATAGAAATATCAAGGTGTTGTATGCACAGACTGTACAAAATAGCGTTCAGTTCCAGTCAAATGAAGCTCAAAGTCGAGTAGTTACAGAGGCGATATATGAATGTGACACTTTTGACACACGACACGAGGTTCATCTCACTAGGAAGACAAGGCTTTGTGTCAGACACCATCACAACTCATCTGCTGCACATCATAAGTCAAGCTGAAGGTGTCGGTGAGCAGTGGTAGGGTATAGAGTTTGCCACCATCTGGTTGCAGGTATGACCCCCAAATAACAACATGATTTTATTTGTGTGGCTGCACCTGATGTCTGCAATATTGTGTTGGTGGCAATATTATTATTTAATGTGATAATTTCCTAAACAATACTGTATATCATGCCCCAAAATGTGTTATTCTAGCAGTCCTATCTGTATGTGTGTTTTGTTTCAGGCTCTGGTGGCATATTTGGATTTATTCCTAAAGGTTTTTTAAGATTAAAAAAAAAAATCCAAGTAGCAACTAAGCACTAGTAATAACTAACAATGTGAACAAATAGAAAAACATTTATTTTGACCTGTGCCTGCAGCGATCATGTTCCACTTGATTAAAGACATAATGAGACGACTACAAAGTGCCCCACACGTCTCTTAAATCCCTAATGGTTTGACTATTGTGCTGGACAAGCTCCACAGAGCAGCTCTGGCCACAGGGCGCTGCGGCTCGAGTTCAGTGGACTACTTTGACTTTGTTCACACTGTTGGAGGTGGAACTTCTTTTTCAGAGTTCAGCAAATGATCTAAATGAGGAGTCACCAAGTATCCTGGTATAATCTGTATTACATTTAAGTATTACATTTAAAGAAAAGATTACATGAA
Organism: Periophthalmus modestus; assembly: GCA_019594935.1. Classification (NCBI taxonomy): domain Eukaryota; kingdom Metazoa; phylum Chordata; class Actinopteri; order Gobiiformes; family Gobiidae; genus Periophthalmus; species Periophthalmus modestus. The sequence continues at coordinate 3,392,561 of JAIEZT010000012.1, read as the reverse complement.
ACGAGAAAACGTTTGCAGAGAAAAAACACTGTTTACATTTCGCCAGCACGTCTGACAATGTGTAACCTTCCTGACTTGGGCTGGTTAAAATAAAACTTATTCCTGTTTAAACATTTAAAGCCACACAGATCTGATCCATAAGTCCAGAGCTTTGTATGAGACATTAAATTCAGGCTCATTCTCCACAGTTCTCTGAATCCACCTGTTGCATTAGTCGGCGTGACACTCACTCAGTGCTTCCTCTTTTCACTGTGACCAGGCAACGCACAAGACGCCACTGTCCCTCCCCCGTTTGAGTTTCAAACACATCGCAATCATCCATTAAGATAAAAAATCATGAGCACAGAGGCCATCTACACTCACTTATAAACAGATATGAAAAAATGGAGCTTGTTCTTACCGTGTAGAGCCCTATCCTGCACAAGGCAAGAGAGAGCTGCATGTGCTCCGACATTGTGGCCGACAACAAGTGTAACCCACGGCAACAAACAAGCCAAGCCCCTGAGAGTGAATGGACAGAGGAGCAGCAGGTTAACGTCAAGTCCAGCCCTTACTGTCTCACCTCCACCGCCCAGACAGTGTCAGTCAAAGCACTGAAATAGAACATTATTGTTCCACAAATAGTCTGGATTACAGGCTGCTTCATCACTCCTAAAGACAATAAACAAACTCCACGACAGAAGCCTCAGATTACTGCGTAAGAATCTAACAAACTGAGATTAGCCACTCTGTGGCCAATAGTGATCCAGAATAAGACTGCAAATGGGATTAGTCACCACTACGTGCCCACACTCTGTGTCTGCTCTGTGCTCTATGGAGAAAACTATTCTGTACATTATTCAACAGCTCAGAGCATTAATGGGCATGAGGCATGAGGCATGAGGCACTGTGGCCTGCTGGACGACCTTGTCATGACAGACTGACAAACAGCTTGTGCAGCAAAAAAACAAAACAGGAAAAAAAAAAAACAAAAAAAAATTGTCTCCGGTATTGAGGAAACATCACATTTTTTTGTTTACTACAAAAACACTGTGTGATAGGGCTGGGATAAGGTGATGAAAATGAAATTATAATTTCATCCCTGAGATGATTTGCTCATATATCATGATTCAGTGTTTCTCTGGTTAACACAGCTCTAGGCTCAAACACAGACACTTTCCACCACCAGCTCTTCTTATTGATCAATCTCTATGAATGACAGGTGCATTTAACCAATCACAGTGTAGTGTAAACTGTATAAACCAGGATAAACAACCAGAACTAAAGCAAAGACTGATCTGGCACCAACAAAATTGTACTATATATATGCTAGATTGAAAGTACACATCCCTTAAAAAGATGGACAACTAGTGTCATGAACAGTAATCCTCTTAAAGGTCCGCACATGAGGGCTCAGGGTACACTCTCTCTTTAAAGCCCATAATGGCTCAGATCTGTTTTTACAGCAGTAGTCCATTACTCCTTCACTCCTCAGGCACACTACAGTACTTCTTTACCGGGTTATACAGAACTACTTTGGCTCCACCTCACATACTCAGTTAGGGTAAAGTGGGTGTCCCTCCAAATAACACAACGACAGTTTGCAATGCCAGAGGGAATTGAATCTTTAACCTTTTCTTGGTGAAATGTGTCTTTTTGTCCTTGTTTCTTTAAGTCAGGCACTAAAGCCCATAACCTTCACAGGGGCAGGACGATGCTGACTCAGTAGCACCTCCCAGAGGCACAAACACTTTACTACATAAACATTCAGCACTCCTAAATTAGAGATGTAGGTCTTTCCAGGCAATAGGAACAAAAAAAGAGCTCAGCAGTCCCAGTCCACCTCAAACTCCGCTGCGGTACTGTAAAAGTAAGTTTCGATCTATTTTTCACGTAACATTTTGGCTAAATCAAATTTTAAAAAGTTAGAAAAAGTTAGAAGACACAGTGCAACTAATCAGCTATGTAGTAACCAATGTCTACGACACGAGAAAGGAGCACAGGAGGAGAAAGGAGTAGAGGAGGACAAAAGAGCAGAGGAGCAGAAGAGAAAGAAGCAGAGGAGGAGAAAGGAGCAGAGGAGGACAAAAGAGCAGAGGAGCAAGAGAGAAAGAGCAGAGGAAAAGAGAAAGAAGCAGAGGAGGAGAAAAGAGAGAGGAGAAAGAAGCAGAGGAGGAGAAAGGAGCAGAGGAGCAGAGGAGAAGAAAAGAGCAGAGGAGCAGAGGAGGAGAAAGGAGGAGAAAGGAGCAGAGGAGAAGAGCAGAGGAGAAAGGAGCAGAGGAGCAGAGGACAGAAAGGAGCAGAGGAGGACAAAAGAGCAGAGGAGAGAGCAGAGGAAGAAGAAGAGAAAGAGCAGAGGAGGAAAAGAGCAGAGGAGCAGAGGAGAAAAGGAGCAGAGGAGAGAGAGAGGAGTAGAGGAGCAGAGGAGGACAAAAGAGCAGAGGAGCAGAGGAGGACAAAAGGACAGAGGGGCAGAAGAGAAAGAAGCACAGGAGGAGAAAGGAGCAGAGGAGCAGAGGAGAGCAAAGGAGCAGAGGAGCAGAGGGAGGAGAGAGGAGCAGAGGAAAGAGCAGAGAAGAAAAGAGAGAGAGAGGAGAAGCAGCAAGAGCAGAGGAGGAGAGAAAGAAGCAGAGGAGTAGAGGAGCAAAAGAGCAGAGAGCAGAGGAGGAGAAAGGAGCAGAGGAGGACAAAAGAGCAGAGAGCAGAGGAGAACAAAAGAGCAGAGGAGAAAGGAGCAGAGGTGGAGAGAGGAGCAGAATAGAAAGGAAACACAGTGAGGAAGAGAAAGGAGCAGAGGAGAGAGAAGCAGAGGAGAGAGAAGCAGAGGAGAGAGGAGAAGAGGAGTGAGGAGCAGAGGGGGAGCAGGGAGCAGAGGAACAGGGAGCAGAGGAGCAGAGGAAAAAGGAGAAAAGGAGTGATGACCCTGTAGTGAGGACTATACAAGCAGAGGAGATAGGAGCAGAGGAGTGAGGAGCAGAAGAGAGAGGAGCAGAAGAGAAAGCAGCAGAGGAGAGAGATGCAGAGGAGAGAGGAGCAGAGGAGTGTGGAGCAGAGGAGTGTGGAGCAGAGGAGTGAGGAGCAGAGGAGTGATGACCCTGTAGTGAGGACTATAGGAGAAGAGGAGAGAGGAGCAGAGGAGGAGAGGAGGAGTGAGGAAGGAGTGAGGAGAGGAGAGGAGGAGGAGAGGAGCAGAGGAGTGAGGAGCAGAAGAGAGAGGAGCAGAGGAGAGTGGAGCAGAAGATAGAGGAGCAGAAGAGAAAGGAGCAGAGGAGTGTGGAGCAGAAGATAGAGGAGCAGAAGAGAGAGGAGTAGAGGAGTGAGGAGCAGGAGTGAGGGGCAGAGGAGTGAGAAGCAGAGGAGTGAGGAGCAGAAGAGAGAGGAGCAGAGGAGAGAGGAGCAGAGGAGTGATGACCCTGTAGTGAGGACTATAGGAGCAGAGGAGAGAGGAGCAAAGGAGTGAGGGAGCAGAGGAGTGAGGACCCTGTAGTGAGGACTATAGGAGCAGAGGAGAGCGGAGCAGAGGGAGTGGAAGAAGAGAGGGAGTGAGGAGCAGAAGAGAGAGGGAGTGAGAAGCAGAAGAGAGAGGAGCAGAGGAGAGAGGAGCAGAGGAGTGAGGAACAGAGGAGTGAGGAGCAGAGGAGTGAGGAGCAGAGGAGTGAGGACCAGAGGAGTGAGGACCAGAGGAGTGAGAAGCAGAGGAGTGAGGAGCCGTAGAGAGAGAGAGGAGCAGAGGAGAGAGAAGCAGAGGAGTGAGGAGCAGAGGAGTGATGACCCTGTAGTGAGGACTATAGGAGCAGAGGAGAGAGGAGCAGAGGAGTGAGAAGCAGAGGAGTGAGGAGCAGAGGAGAGAGGAGCAGAAGAGAGAGGAGTGAGAAGCAGAAGAGAGAGGAGCAGAGGAGAGAGGAGCAGAGGAGTGAGGAGCAGAGGAGTGAGGAGCAGAGAGAGTAAGGAGCAGAGGAGTGAGGAGCAGAGGAGAGAGAGCAGAGAGAGGAGAGAAGCAGAAGAGAGGAGAGGAGAAGAGAGAGGAGCAGAGGAGTGAGGAGCAGAGGAGTGAGGAGCAGAGGAGAGAGGAGCAGAGGAGTGATGACCCTGTAGTGAGGACTACAGTAAAGCTCATCTTCCTTTATTACTGTAGGACTTTTAAATCAAAGTCAGTTTCAGACAGACGTGTTATATTAGTTTTAATATCAAATTCTGGATTATGCAACATGCCAAACATTCCTCTGCTGTTATACCTGGACTTGTGTTGTTGCAAAAATACAAACCCCTGAGACAAATGAAATATTATTATTGTATCTGATGTCTGCCTCCTAAACCCTCGTTTCCACTGTGGTTTACTTCCTCGTTCTCCTCTGAGCTTTGGGACACTGCTTAATATGGCACATTTGATTGGCAGCTGAGACATGGAAGACTGCAGAGAAGAGGAGAGAAGAAGAGGAGAGGAAAGAGAAGCGAGGAAAGAGAATTGAGCCTTGGTCTGTGTCTTTGACTGAACATTGAACTAACACAGGGACCAGATCCTTCCTCTCAGGTACCAGCAGGGAACGGACTACACGACTGTGCAGTGTTGCAGTCTCCAAACACGCCTAAATTAGTCTGTGTAATCCCTCATTGGCCCAGGAATGTTTCATGTTAGGAAAGGTTTCAAAGGTGTCGGGGTTTTTTTTTTTTTTTTTTTTTAAATTAAGACCTTTCTAGTCCTTTTCAAAATGTACTAGCCTGGGGAAACTAAACTTTATCCTGCCCTGAGTTAACTAAGCTATTTGTCTTTGGAAATCTACTCTAGTCTCTAGGAAATCAAACTCTCCACAGCACATATACAGGGTGGCCCAAAAGTCACTGACACTTTTAAATCTTCAGTAGCTCCTATAATTCTTAAGTTATACTCACCAAATCTTAGCTGTAGATAAACTGAATCTTCCCAGATTTTTTGAAAATATACGGTTATAATTGTTCACTTACACTTGAACTTATCACTACTTAAACTATGGGAAGTAAAAATGACCTATTTTTAAAAAAAAAATAATGTTTTTTAAGTGGCCACCATTTTGTGTTTTGCACTGAACATCCCGATCCAACATACTTTACATAACATTTAAAGCATTTTTAAGCATATTTGTTCCTCGATATTACATTTTAAGTTGTTTGTTGTCTGAGGTTTATTCACAAACAGCTTTTCTTTAAGAAGAAATCGAGACTAGTCAGGTCTGTGGAGATCACATACTGCCCCCTGTCTTTGAAAAACACTTATTATTCCTTTAATGGCATTTACTCTTGGGGCATCTCTGGTATTAAAATGTCGACGGTAACACCGCTGGGTTTATGAATTTGACCCATGTGACTCAAAGTACCACTGTACAATGAGGGTTCGTTCCTCGGTGCTGTATTTGCTCATATTAATGTCGGAAGGGTCATTCAAAATGCTCTGAAAAAATAAAATAAAAATACTTAGAAACAAAAGAGTTATGAACTCTTTTCAACTGTCAGTGACTTTTGGGCCTGTACAAGTACCACCCACCACCTCTTAGGGTCCAGGACCATCCAAACACTTCACTGTCATTGGTTAATTTCAGCCGTCGCTCACTGAGAGTCTGGAGGGGCTGACCAACAGGATGACGGGTAAGAAAAAGTGAGTTTGAGCTGACAGCTGGAAGAAGTACAGAAATAGTGAATTGCAATCCGAGCAGCAGATATGATGATAAAAAGTGTATCACCCAGCCTTACACCTTCTTTATTAACAGGAAATACAGAGTGGGTAATAGCAGACTACTAATACTTCTATAACTTGTACAAAAATGAAATTGATGTAGCGCACAGCAGCACAGCAGGAGGAGACCTGACCTCTGAAAAAACCAACAGCTGTCCCACTGTTTTATCACAAAGTCCTGTCGAAAGAGATAAGGTATGCTGTATTTACGGGGTGGTAATTTCCGTTTTTGTAATAACAAGTGGATAACGTTCTACTACTTGTGGATAGGACTTGTAATGAATAAAGAAATGCCCTTTACTCAAAACAAGAGCGTTCAAAGTCCTGGTCCATCTTGGGAGGGTGTGATAAACCGCCTGATAACACTGTGGCCTCATGTGAAATGACAACACAAGGTCGAAGAAGTTTGGTTCCTTTTGCTTCATAAATTCCCATTGTACGGCCTCACCAACAGGATCGGCTTTCCTCCCATTGTTGAATGTTGCTGGACTTTTCTAGAAGCCACCCAGGCTGTGGTTCCTATTGTCCACAAGATAATGCATCACCCAGCCTTAACACCTTCTTATTAACAGTGAAATACAGAGTGGGTGCACTACTAACTTCTATACTTGTACAAAAATGAAATTGATGTAAAACTTTTCAGGTCTGACTTGAACAAACCACAGCTGAGTTTTAAATCACAAAAAAGAGATAAGGTATGCTGCACATATTTCCGTTTTTGATAACAAGTGGATAACGTTCTACTACGCAGATAGGACTTTGTAGAATGCCCTTTACTCACAAAACAAGAGCGTTCAAAGTCCTGGTCCATCTTGGGAGGGTGTGATAAACCGCCTGATAACACTGTGGCCTCATGTGAAATGACAACACAAGGTCGAAGAAGTTTGGTTCCTTTTGCTTCATAAATTCCCATTGTACGGCCTCAGTTACGGCTTTCCTCCCATTGTTGAATGTTGCTGGACTTTTCTAGAAGCACCCAGGCTGTGGTTCCTATTGTTCACAAGATGCAATCAAACTCGTGCACAAACCTTATTATAAAACTTTTCAGGTCACACAGACAGAGTTTTAAAATAAATGGCACATATGCAGGTGATTAAAACGCAGAACGCAGAAGTAAAACCAGGTTAATGGAGAATCTGTCTGCTCCCAGACTCACAGACCTCACGGACCTCGCAGATCTCACAGATCGAGCAGATCTCACGGACCTCGCAGATGTCACAGACCTCACAGACTTCTCAAACTCACAGACCTCTCAGACTCACAGACCTCACACTCACAGACCTCACAGACCTCACACTCACAGACCTCACACTCACAGACCTCACAGATGCACAGACCTCACAGACGCACAGACCTCACACTCACAGACCTCACAGACCTCACACTCACAGACCTCACAGATGCACAGACCTCACAGACGCACAGACCTCACACTCACAGACCTCACACTCACAGACCTCTCAGACCTCACAGACCTCACAGACCCCACAGACTTCACAGACTTCACAGACCTCACAGACTTCACAGACTTCACAGACTTCACAGACCTCACAGGACTCACAGACCTCCAGACTTCACAACACACACTCACAGACCCCACAGACCTCACACTCTCAGACTCACAGACCTCTCAGACTCACAGACTTCACAGACCCCACAGACCTCACACTCACAGACTCACAGACCCCACAGACTTCACAGACCTCACACTCACACACTCACAGACTTCACAGACTTCACAGACTCACAGACCCCACAGACCTCACAGCCTCACAGACCCTACAGACCCCACAGACCTCACACTCACACACTCACAGACCCCACAGACCCACAGACTTCACAGACTCACAGACCCCACAGACCTCACACTCACAGACCCCACAGACCTCACACTCACAGACTCACAGACTCACAGACTCACAGACCCTACAGACCCCACAGACCTCACACTCACAGACTCTCAGCAGAAGCTTGGGGCTTTCTTCTCATGTTTCAGATGTGGTCAGACAGATCAGGGTCTGGGTGAACCAGTTCTACTCATTTTACCACAGTCGTGCACATTATTGACAGCAAACAGAGTCAGGCGTGTGTTTGAGGTAGCACACCTGTTTGTCCTGAGAACAACAAAGACCTGGTCCATTTTGGTGCATTCACTTACCAGATAATCCATGAACTATGAAACAGTCACAGCTTCACTAAGAGCCTTCAGTGTATCCCGTTGTGCCACGGTGAACACAAATGTAAAGGTTTTGATCCTCGTCGCTTTGTATTCCCCGCCTCTCCAAAGCCACACAAAATAAAAACAGTCTTTAGGTTTTACAAACACAAGAGTCGCCGTGTTGTTCAGCACAGATCTCTCCAAAGAACAGCTCCTCTCTGTTAAGGCTTTGCAGACTGCTCGGTTTGGGCTGTTTTTCTGTTTAAAAGCTCCTCGCCCACCGGCACTCTTGCAGTTTTATCACACAAAATCAGACGAGTGTTTGGTTGAGGAAACTGGCGAAACCTACAAGGCTACGTCACCTACGTCACTACGTCACGCACGTCCCTTCCCGAACGTAACGCGTCACGTGACCAAACACATGGAGGTTATTTTCGTTTGGCCTCATGTGAGACTTCTGTCCATATGGGAACATATGACATACATGTCCCACATATACTATGTACAGGAAATTACATTTGTCTGGAGTTTTAGTATTAGACGAGTTAATCACAAAGGACACAAAGATCACACTAGATCACATTAAAAAGTCAAGATGGAATATTCTATTTATATTTAAGGGTTTTTAAGGACACACAAAATTTGAAATGCATGATATACATTTCTGGTGTTGCATGTGCCACCAGGGGGCAGTATTTACTTACAAAACGATATGAACAAAACACCCATACCGCTGTTGAGACAAGTTTGATAATAAAATGTATTCTTAAAAATAGAATAGAATAAAAAGTAAATAAACAATTGCACTTGGAACGATTTTTCATTCTTTGAGTCTGGGATGGAAACTAAAGTTTATTGTTTCTTTGTTTTCAGCCAGGAAATTTGATGTAGAAATCTAGTCTAGGCTTTCAGCACAGTGACTGTAAATGTACAATGTAAATCATTGTACACATGCATAGTCCGTCCATACATGACCCAGGCTGTCCTCCTCTGGGGGTGTGTGTCTGTGGAGACTCCGCCCTCCATCATGGGCGTGATGACGCGCTGTTGCTGCGCACAGCCTCGCTCTGCTCGTGCGTCCCACACGGAGGAGCTGCTGTGGTGCGTAAATACCTCTGTGTTACTACGCTGCAGGATCTGGATTTAAATCACCACGAGCTCATCTCTCTCTTGAATTAGAGACACTGAACAGCAGGCTTTACAGAGGCTCATAAAGTTACCGGGGCGAGTTTGAGGTGGAGTTTGTGGTGCTCTGTCTCCAGCCTCCAGCGCGCGGTCCTCCTCCAGCTGCGGCGCATCATGGCGCTCCGGGCCAGGGCGCTTTACGACTTCAACTCGGAAAACCCGGGGGAGGTGTCGGTGAGAGAAAACGAAATCTTAACTTTGTTCAGCGAGCAGGATATAGACGGCTGGTTTGAAGGCGTGAACAGTAAAGGGGAGAGGGGTCTGTTCCCCGCGTCCTACGTCGAGATTCTGAGGAACGACGCCTCCACGTACAACAACAACAGCTGCAGCACATCTGGAGACGCGCACCCCGACTCCCGATACGCCAATGTCCCCGCTGGAGACTCTTCATTTAAGCCTCCAAATAAAGTGGAGAACTTTTCCAAGCCGAATCCTCCAATCTTCAACACGTTTGCAGTGCCCCCCCAGCCGCAGCAGCAGCAGCACCACAGCTACAACCAGCAGAGCCAGGGCAGTGATGATGACTGGGACGACGACTGGGATGACAACTCCACTGTTGCAGATGAGCCGGGGACGGTAGGGAGATACAGAGACTATGCAGGCAATGGATCATCCACCTATAGCCTGTCCACCACCTCACAAAGAGGAAATGCACAGGGCAAAGGCTCTGCTACAGTCAGCAGAAACCTCAACAGGTTCTCCACTTTTGTCAAATCAGGAGGAGAGGCATTTGTGCTCGGAGAGGCGTCTGGTTTTGTGAAAGATGGGGATAAGATTTGTGTGGTAATGGGACAGTACGGGCCAGAGTGGCAGGAAAATCCGTACCCATTTACATGTGCTATAGACGACCCCACAAAACAAACCAAGTTCAAAGGTATGAAGAGCTATATTTCCTATAAACTCACTCCTACCCATACTCAAACCCAAGTGAACAGAAGATACAAACACTTTGACTGGCTGTATGCACGTTTGGTGGAGAAGTTCCCTGTGATCTCTGTGCCCCACATCCCAGAAAAACAAGCCACGGGTCGTTTTGAAGAGGACTTTATCTCCAAGAGGCAGAAGGGTCTCATGTGGTGGATGAACCATATGACCAGCCACCCTGTGTTGGCACGGTGCGATGTTTTCCAGCACTTTCTTACCTGTAACAGCACAGATGAGAAGGCGTGGAAGCAGGGTAAAAGAAAGGCAGAGAAGGACGAAATGGTTGGGGCAAATTTTTTCCTCACAATAAGCACACCGGCTACACCTCTAGACTTTCAGGAAGTGGAGAGTAAAATAGATGGTTTCAAAACTTTCACTAAACGCATGGATGATAGCACCTTGCAGCTCAATGCTACAGTCAATGAGTTTGCACGCAAGCAGATCAGTGGTTTCAAGAAGGAGTATCAGAGAGTGGGATTTTCATTCAAAGTTCTGAGCCAGGCTTTTGAAATGGACCAGCAGTCGTATTCATCCAGACTCAACCAGGCCATTTCATTCACGGGTGATGCCTACGAAGCAATTGGAGACTATTTTGCAGAACAGCCGAACAAGGACCTGGATCCCATCATGGATTTGTTGGCTCTATACCAAGGACACTTAGCAAATTATCCAGACATCATCCACGTTCAAAAAGGTAAAGTATTAGAGCAGTTTTTTGGTTGAGGGTCTGTCATCTGCTTGTCTCATAGAAAAGTTCCCTTTGCCTGGAATTTTACACAGTATGGAGATTGCATGTTTCAGTTTTGTGGAAAAGTTCAGGGAAAGCAACATCTTCATGAAGAAAAGACGATTTTTAGACCATAAAACTTACATAGTGCTCCTTTTAAATCACAAGACAAACACAACAACCTGTTTTCCTGTCAGCCACAGCGCTTCAGTTTATCTTAACGTCTTTCTGTCTTCTCATGTGTAAAAGGAAAGTCTTCAGCAGGGGTGTCCAAACTTTTCTCATTAAGGGCCACAGACAAAGCTGAGGGTCGATTCAGGGCCATAGACTCGTCACCAGGACAGTGAATACTTCAAATCTGTGTTATTATTACAAGTTAAACTGAACCACTAGACCTTTATTCATTCTTACATCCTCAGTGGGACACATTAACAAGTACTATTTAAAGTAATATGGGCCAATTCACCTGGAAGCTTGAGAGCCAAGAAAAACAGTGCCTGGTCTACAGCATCAGTTTTATTTTACACAATATTATAAACTCTTGACAGCTGTATGGTCATCTGGTTTCAAATGCATAATACTGGTTGCATTTCAAAAATATATATATATATTTTTGTTCCTGCACCACCTGTTCAATTCACATCCGTCTCACTCTCCACTAGTTTCCTTCATTTGTAAATCCAGTGCCATAATCAATACCCAGATGACCTTCAGTATTTGAGTTTCGTTCTGGGAGACCGCTGTTATGCAATTGGAACAAAAATGTCATAACAAAGAGGAAGGATGTTTAAAAGTTTGTCACCACATGTTGCTTTCCAATTTAAGAATTCTACAAACTGCCCTGCCTGGCTTTAGTTTTACTTCTACTTCCTGGATATGTGTGTATTTCCATCTTGAAACCTAATTCCTTTGTTTTATAATCCGCCTTCTAACTCCTTTTAGATGACTTAATCCATTTGATTTGAACAATACTTTTAATTTGTATAGCAAACAAGCCCAAACCTTTAGCCTTCAGACTAGTCAAGTGACATGTGCATTGTTGTGTCAAGATAAAAAGACCAGTTTGATTTGACAGATGCACAAATTGAGTCACGCAAGGCAAAGTCCGGGGAGGGCGGTAACATATAGGACCATTCTTCTATTATGATGAATAGCCCTGTGGCCAAGTGTGCTTTTAAACCGCTGAACATGTGAACAAGAGCAAGTGCACATCCTTTGTTGAGCTAAACCAAAGTATTTCCGCAGGAGAAGAAGTTGGTCAAAATCGATTGCCCAAAGTAGGTCGGTGAGACGCAAAATGAGGATAGTTAAAACAAGTTTCCGGTCATAAAAGCTGTATTGAACAAACCGATACAGTAATTTAATCTGCTAATTGCCAACAGCAGTTTTGTCACATTAGGAATTAGGTTATTTACTGCAAGTTTAAACTGTAAAGCATTTTATTTCCCATTCTCTTTTGCCATAAAATGACTACTTTGGGTTAGTGTGTTGGAATTGAAATGTATTATGAGATTTATTTAGTCCATTTAGGCTTGTTTTCCCTGTTCATTCTCAGATTAAGTGAGACAGAGAGACATAAAAGACATGCAAACCACAAAATCTGATGTGAGTAATCGCACTGTTCAAAGATTTTCCTGTTTGAGTGCACAGTGAAGTGTTTCTCGAGATCAGCTGACTCTCCCCTCAGCTGAGTGCGGGTCACTGTGCCGTCTATGGCCCTGTCTGTCACTCGCTCAAATAAGCTCTAAGCAGAAGTTCTAGGTGGAGACTTTAGCCCTGCGTCTGACTGGTAATGATTGGTGGTGGTTGTTCAGGTCAGTGGTGTGCAGTAGCGAAGTGTTACATAAGCATTACGTAAGTGTCACATCCAGTGAGCCCAATCGGCAGTGTGCCACCTCCACGCGCTCAGGGAACAGCTCTCTCCCACTCTGGTCTAATCATTTGACCATAATGAACATGTTGTGCCATAATTATCAAGGTCAAAGAGGTTTCGATTAACGATAACATCACGATTGTTAAGGTTGGGCCAAAAAATGTATAGCACGATTTTCTTGGAGCCAGATTTTGATTTTAACCTGATTCATGTAAAGTTAGTTTCTTAGTTCTTGCCTTGTAGGTAACTAAAGTCATCTGGTTCTTCTGAAAGTTCACTTGTCTTAGCAGTTGGTTAAATCCAAATGTCATTCACTCAGAGTATTACTGATCAATAGAAGGTGTGTGTGAGGTAAAAGTGTCTGGGTTTGAGCATAGAGCTGCATCCAAGAGAAAATCGGTGCATGTAGTGATTTTACACACAGAGAATGGATGAGGGATGAGCCCACAATTCAATTATTATTTCCATATCGCACAGTTTAAAAATGTTATGGATATTAATCATTGTAATTCTAATATGAGTGAATTTAAACAACTATTACAGTATTGAATTGTGTTATTTAAGTGGAAACAACAACATGGAACTAGAAGATAACTCAATGGATACAGTTGAAACCAGAAGTTTACATACATTATATATAAAAAAAAAAGACATGTGCTTTTTTTTTCCACTGTCTGACATGAAATCAAACTAAACTTTTCCTGTTTTAGGTCAGTTAGGATTACGAAAATTATTTGTTAAATGCCAGAATGAGAGATGGATTTTTAAAGACATTTTTTCATGACTTTCTTCAAAGTTAGACATTTACATACTTTTCATTTGTATTTAGCACCACTGCCTTTAAGCTGTATGACTTTGGCCAGACGTTTGGCATAAGTTTCTCACAATAGTTGGCAGGAAGTTTGGCCCATTCGTCCAGAGAGAACTGATGTGAGCCAAGTCTGTAGGCTGTCTTGCTTTCACGTGACTTTTCAGGTCTGGCCGTAAATTTTCAATAGGATTGAGATCAGAGCTTTGTGATGGCCACTCCAAAATATTGACTTTGTTATCCTTAAGCCACTTTATAACCAGTTTGGCAGTATGCTTCGGGTCTTTGTCCATTTGGAAGACGCATTTGCACCAAAGCTTTAACTTTCTGGCTGATGTCTTGACATGTTGCTTCAGTATTTTCACGTAATTTCCCTCCTCAGCAAAACAACCCCACAACATGATGGTACCACCTCCATATTTCACAGTTGGATGGTTCTCAGGCTTGCAAGCTTCCTCTTTTTTCCTCCAAACATAACAATGCTCATTATGGCCAAACAGTTCAATTTTAGTTTCATCAGACCACAGGACATGTCTCCAAACACTGGAGGTCTTTGTCCCTGTGCATTTGCAAACTGTAATGTTGTCTTTTTTATTTTTATTTTGGACTAATGTCTTCAATGTCAAGTTTCACTGTGGATAATGACACACTCTTAACAGCTTCAGCAACATCTTCATAAGTCTTTTGCTTTTGTTCTTGTGTTGATCTGCACATTTCGGACCAAAGCACGTTCATCTCTGGGACACAGATGAACGTGGCACCTTCAGGCATCTTGAAACTGCACCAAGGATGAACCAGACTTGTGCGAGTCCACAGTTCTCTTCCTGATATCTTGACTGATTTCTTTTGACTTTCCCATGATGTTACATAAAGAAGCAGTGTCAGTCTCTGATTAATTCAAATGGTGTCAGTAAACCAATCAGAAGCTTCCAAAGACATAACATCATCATCTGGATTTTCCAAATTGTTTAAAGGCATAATAATCTTACTATATTTAAACTTGTGATTTTGAAGAAAGTCATGAAAAATTGTCTAAAAAATTGCCTTCTCTCATTATTCTGACATTTAGCAAATACCAGTAATTTTGGTCATCTTAATTGACCTAAAACAGGAAAAGTTTAGCGTGATTTTATGTCAGACAGTGAGAAAAAAATGTATGTGTCCTTTTATACAGTGTCTTAGTTGGTTTCAATCAGCTTTTTCTCCACAGCCTGGTGCTATATGTGTTAGTTTCAGTGTAGTTACAGTAGCTCCTTCCTTTACATAGACAGTTTATCACAGCGATATTATTCTTTATTGTTCCGTCCCTGTTCTGGTCTAATCATCCCATAATCTAATATTCAAAGTAGTGCTGCTGGCAGATTATTCACCATCTTTTTTTTGTCACTAGACTTAAAATGGACGTCCTTACCGACACAACCTACTATTAATCTGTTTATTGATTTAAAAATATGTGCTTGGCTTTGACTCTAAATACACCATTCACCCTCTACTGTTAAAGACCTCATACTAATATTTTGAAGAATAAGGGTTAAAGTCTTGATACTATAATTAGCGAGGGAGAAATCTTGGTTCATAATGTTTATTTCAGTGTTATGTGGCACATTAACTCCACGGTTCTGCAGTGGATGTGAATATAATGTGTGAGTGCTTGTTTTGTGTTCTGCATTTGCCAACAGGGCTCGCAAGCTGCAGCAGCTGTGAAAATGAGACCCTCTGTTCATCGCACTTTGCTGACACTATTACCACAACTGAATCTCCGCCTTTCTTGTATAGTTTCTATGGCAACAATTAGACCTCCTCAGTCCATTAGTGAGACATTATGCTATACACATAAAGACGATGAACCTGCAAATACACCTTAAAGCCTTTTGAATGGAGGTTTAGAAAAGGTTGAAAGATTGTGTGCGTCTTTCTGTACTTCATTATCCAAATGTCGTGAGTTAGGTTTGGTCAGCCACTAACCAAAGCAGAAGTTACATGTTTAGTTCTCACTCTGTTACCATAAACTTTAGGTCACACATTTGTATTTTTCTATCTCAATGTACCATTTCATCACATTTTCACAAGATAAATTATGACTCTGACTACAGTGTGATTCAGTTCCTCTTTTTCAATTCCTTGGTAAGTCATCTTTGGTCCACCACTGACCTAAGGGAAGAATTTTGTCTGTGGCCAATTATGGAACTTAATCAAAATTATATAAATATGACTTGAATGACAATGCATTTAACTTTGCAAACTGATTTCTCAGAAACTTGAGTTACCAACGAATAATGTTCTAGACACAGTGCACCTACCCTGCTGAAACCTGTGTGGTCTGTCACTATGTGGTTTCACTTCTTGTTAGAACATAGATCCAACCCCAAGATGGAAAGCTATAGCACATTATGTGGAACCATGATGAATACTAGTGTTTTCATTACAGTTTCAAGGTCGCAAATATTATTTCAAGGGCTATCCATTTCCCTGAAAAATGGTTAGCAATAACTTGTAAATATGTAACAGTTTCCACCTGGACCTGGGGCTGTGCACTGCACCATAATAATGATTTGCTCAAACATAATTTGAATGCTAGAAGGATGTTGCTGTTTGTTGTTAGACTTGCGGCTTATCCTTGGGCTACACCTTATTTGCTGAGAACATCACATGAAACTTAGAGCCAGAGGCCCAAATACTGCTGTTTGCCCTTTCAGTCAAAAATGTACGAAACCTGATCTTCTTTCTCGCCCAACGGTTTGTGTGGAAAGTTGTGGGCGAGTTTTGGTCACGCACCCTTATGATGGGAATGCCACAAACCTCAGCTCTATGACGGCAGAGGTAGCATTTTCTGGCAACGCTGAAAAGTCCACTGATTGAGCTCTCACTATGAGTATGAGAGGTAACAAACAGGCTAGTATTGGGATTATAGTAATATATAAGAAATCATACAAAGCAGATACAAACCCTATCCCTTCTTCCGTCAGTCCAGTAGCAAGAAATTTGGAGAAGTGAGTGTAACTGAAACCTTGCAGATGTATTGAACTTCCCCTTAGACGGCACATAATATAATAAGCAGGGTATTTTTAGCGTGGGACAGTCCTAACAACATTGAACACGGGCCTGATTTGGGTTCCCAGGAGGAGTGGTTTGCTAAGAGCTCTTGGGTTATTTTGGTCAATATTGCATTTTTAGATAAAAATGGAACAACACTGTTATTATATTTATTGTCATGGCTCAAGATCAATTGGCATTCTGCAAGACTGCACTATAATGATCTTAGCAGCATTAGTAACGAAGCTTATTTAACTTTACATTCAGGCAGTTTATTTATGTTTTGCTCATTCAAATAATTAATTTTATGCCATGGCTTTTAGTTTCATAAATTGATATGTTGTCAATAGGATGTTGCTGCTTATGATCTCCTTTGTTGTAATATTTAATAATTATATTATTGATTATTTTGGAAAACTTTTCTTTCCTTCCAGGAGCCTTGACCAAAGTGAAGGAGAGTCAGAAGCACGTGGAGGAGGGGAAGATGGACCCGTCTCAGGCTGAAGGCATCAACGAGCGCTGCAACATCATCTCCTGCGCCACACTGGCCGAGATCCAGCACTTCCACCACATCAGAGTGAGAGACTTCAAGACTCAGATGCAACACCACCTCCAACAGCAGATCGCCTTCTTTCAGAAAATCACCAGCAAGTTAGAGGAGGCTTTACAAAAGTATGACAATGCTTAACAGACAGTTTACTGTCAAACTGGTGTGAAGACATACAGGCCTGTAGGAGAACACAATGACTTAATCAGATGTGCCTATAATGCGGACAGACACAAACAGCTGTGCCATTTTATTTAAAAAAATTGTACATGAATGAAGTTACCCAATCTGACAACTTTTGAAATCCTGTTATAATAAGGTGCTTAAATTGTGTCCAGTTGTTTTTAATACACGGCAAAGCCTGCTGCTGCTACCTATTGTACTCCAGGTATTAGCCTTATACTGTTTTAGCACAGTAGTGAAATGAAGGATTAGCTCCTGTGGCTAACACACTGCCTTCTGGGAAGTCCATGCTGAGGAGCGCCACCCTAAGTTCTCCTTGTTTACTGTCAGCTCGCCAAGCAACCGCTGCCCCCGTCACGCGGTGCCTTCTGACATTACTGTCAGTTTGTTTTTAATTACTAAATAACCCTATATACCAATTTAAGATATACTGTATTTGTTTTGCAAAATACTATTTCAGTTTTTACCATACAGCCCGTTGAGGTATCAGTTTGTGCAATTTTAAGGGTTAATGATTTCAAGCACACAGCGTGACTTTCTCTGGAGATTCAGACTCTGAAAGACCCTGATTACAAAAATGATGTCTCATAATGGTGTTGTCATTGTTTACAGATGAAGAGATCTTTTATTAAAGTTTTATAGATGTTAACCTGGTATCACAGGAGGTCAGAATAAATTCATTTGCCGTATCTAAACCATTATTGGTGTCATTACTCGTTACGTCTTTGTAAGGAGCTGGGAGCCTGCGTCTGCCCGTGTCCCCTTTAAAAACACACATCATGATCTCAGAGGTGTAGAGCGTTTCATGCAGGAATCACAGAGTTGCTGACAGAGCAGTGCGGCGCAGCCAAACTTAAGAGACAGCTCTCTGTGAACAAGCCAAACCATTTCACTACCATAGAGTCAGAACGAAAATCGAGATCATAACCTCATGAATCCACTGATGCAGTTCATTTACACCTAATCCCCACTTTCTTCTGGCACAAGCTCTGTGCTTAATAATTATTGACATAATGTAAATTGTACATGTTTCATTACTCTTTTGCTTTTCTATTATTTTTTATGATACATTTTAGTTACTAAGATCATCCCCTGAGTCATGTGCCAAGGCCCAGGGAAATGGGTGCTCCATTTTTGGTAGTTCTTTCATGCAAGTAACTCAAGACTGCTTTGTTTTGCTGACAAGGGCTTTTAAACATAATCTTTATGTTTATATATATATATGTTATGTTTAACTTAGTAAAAAAAAGTTAATTAAGGATCTTCCTGCTTAAAAGATTATATTTAAAAGCTCTTGAAAAGGTCAGAGTGATGTCAGGCATAAAGCCTGTTCTAAAGCATCAAACCACATCCTCTGAATGTGAACTCACCTTCAGGCATGAAACTGTACACGCTTAAGAACATTTAGCTCAACTTGGGATTGTTAATGTAATGTTCAGTGTACTACCAGTCCATTGTACCCTCAGTGGACATGTTTATGTTCTAAAGAAAGGTAAGCTCCAAACATCATGATCATTTATTACAGATCCTCGACTGTCTGCATACTGGCAGCTCAGAAGTTCCTGTAGTTAAAAGTTCCTGTTTTGTCTCTGGAATGTGCTCGGGCTCAGCAGATTTGTGCAGACGGAGCACAGGGATCCATCTGGTTCCACTTAGACCTGAGCCTTTGAACTGAACTGGGCCAAAGAGGGCTGACCTGCTCCTGACTCTCCCACACCTCTCATCCTGCTCACTCACAGGGGGAATTCAGGCAGGTGTCTTTATGTTATCATTGTCTGAGTATGTGCTGACGCTCTCTGGTTTGGTCCTGGTTTGAGGCCAGTTTAGTCTTGGTTGGTTTAGTCCTGTTTTAGTTCTGATTTAGTCCTTGTCCAGCCCAGGTTTAGTTGCAGGTTTAGCCCTAGTTTTAAACATGTGGTTGATGGTTGATGTGGTCCTTCCATAACACTGTCAAACAAAAGGAAATGTCTCCTCCAACATAATTTCCATATAATCAGCACATTCTGTTCAGAGATAATAAATGCAAATACTGAACCAGCACACGTCTTTACGCACGCTCAAATGCTCACTCACTTTGACGACTAATGGAGCGACACAATGTTTTCCTCTCTCTCTTGAATCTAAATGCCATAGCACAGAGTTCAGTCAGTCTATGACTTCAGTGGGGCACAGAGTGTACCCTCCCTGCCCATTGCCCAGAGGAAGTGTCCCAGACCAGCCCCACCCGCCCTGCAAACATTAGTTCTGCCTTATGTCATCAGTTTAGTTTTTTTAGCATCAGGGTTTGAATAGACACATGAGAAGCCTGGAAGTGGTTTAGCAGTGACCAGTATGTAAGAAAAGTCAATATTGTGCAACATGGGATAAAAATAGATGCATAGAAGAAATGTGCAGGTTAGAAATATGTGATATCTGTATTTTAAACCTGAGGAGATTATTTCATTTTTTTAAATAAATTGTAGTTTGTTTATTGGACTGCTAAATAGCGCTGATGCTCATAACACAATAGTAACAAGTAGCTCATTATAGCTTCAAACTTCCCACAAATTATTGCACTTCTCTGTAACTTCTCTGCTGGAGGGTGTGCCGCCTGATGTCTCCATGGAGATGTTATGGCTTTACGTGCACAGTATGTTATTAAACGTTTTTATCTTTAATTTACTCAAGTACACTGGTTTTTATTGCTAAAAACGCATCAAAATTGTGAAATCTTACTATGAGCTGGGTTACGTCTCCACAGATCTGACCTGGCTGTACCTGGCACCTGCTTGTCTTCATAAAGATGGATACGTTTAATGCCTTACTGTGGAACATTCCAGGCAAATAATAACATTCAGATTTGGAGATGGCAGAAAGTTACATAATGCACGTTTAAAGTAGTTAATAAATTACCCTTTTTGGCTTTGTTATTTCACCCAAACTGCAAAACGTCCCACACGACCTGTTTGTCTGACAGCACAATTTGTTCAGTACATACTTTAAAAGCCTGTCCCATGCTGATAGTGAAGGAATTTCTCAATTTTACAGATTACAGAGTTAAAATTAGCTGCTACATTCCTTCCTATATGTGAAATCCTTATCTGTTCTTGCTTACAGGCCCCTTGGAGATTATGAACTGGAGAATGATTTAGTTGGAGTAATTTCTAGAAGAGAAACAAAAAATAAAACACAGATTTGATGTATTTCTTTGTAAAGATTGTTGTGTTCCCGGGAGAATGCTGAAGAATCTGGGAGCAGGGTGCATTCTTTGGTGGCGTTTTCTGTTTTTACAGCTCACACAGGAAGCTGGCTCTCTCTGGTGGGGCCTCATTCATGTTGTCTGAAAACCGCTGACTGCCCTCCTCCTCTTTGGCTCCTCTCCAACACAAGCACACCGTTTTGTCTATGTGGGACATTGTGCATTTCCCCCTCCCCCAGGACATATCACAGATTACATTTATAACACTGATTATAATAAATATAAACAGACAAACACGCTATAGATGCAATGTATTCACTTGTAAATGAGAATCTGTATTTGAGAGAAAAAGTTGTTTCACTTTATCACAATTACACTTTAAATGAGCTAATTAACTATTCATAATGAGCTTTAATTAAGGGATAGGGTCATGCTATTTTAATTATGAGCTTAATAAGCCTGAATCATTCTTAATTAACTACTTTTTCATTATGAATTAAGCTTTTATTCACACTTTATTAAGTTTATTAACAGTGTATCAGTGTTACAGAAATACCACAGCACTAACACCAAACAATACAACTGCTAAGACGTTTATTATTTATTATTCCCTACTAGGTTTGGTCCATTAAATGTACTTTCCCACATTTCTTTTGGCTTATTGAGTGGCTCTATCTACCGTGACTTGTCTCGACAGTTGTTTTATGCCCAACCACAGAACACAGCTGACCCCAGGGACTGAACGCTTCATTTCCGCCACAAACATGAAGTGCTGACCGCTCATAAAGTCAGAACACACGTCACCTCAAACGACACTGAAGCACACCACATGTACAGTAGTGCTTTTAACAGCCTCCAACAAGAACGCACTGTGGTAGATAGATCTATAATGGTAAAAGGTGCATTGTGTAACTTGTCGACTGGAGGATCAGACACCTGTTTGATGTTATTGTTTGCCTGGAATATTCCACATTATGGCATAAAACACATAGATTTTTGCATGTATTTGAATAGTATTATTATGTATTACTGCTTAACATGCATTCTTACTGTAAGCAAAGTCACTGTAGCAACAAGCAACCAGTTTAACGCCAGTCTGAGGAACATGACTGTCCACTTCTGGAGCTACAGGGTGTACTTTAAAGTGTTACATTTGGTGCATAACAATCCAAAACAATCAAAAGTGAAAAAAAAAAGGATTTATCTACACCAGATATCAGCAGAGATTACATAGCCTCATGTAATACTAGACTTATTACCTTCTGAAATGGTTTAAAATTAAACAAATGTATGAATACAGCCTGCTGCTTTTCCAGATATGTGTCATTTAAGAGAATAGTTAATAAACTGTATTTAGCTTATTTGATTTTCAACATAAATAAGACAAAGACGATGTTATTCAAGCCTCAAACAGTCATGGTTTTTGTCGGTTTGTGACTTGTTTTTTGTATACCGAGTTTTCACGCAGACCACCCAGTGCAAAAGTAACATTTAGCAGCTTTTATGTGTTTTTTGAGGGTTCAGACACAGACACAGATTTGAAGTTTAGCCGACGTCACGCCAGAGTCAAGCCTGTTGCATGGTTTATAGTAACTGTCTCTACTGAAATGTCATACACTGATGAAACTATGACTAACAGGATATGAAGTCACACTATTGATGAGGGGTTAGTTTTGGTTCCAGTATTTGGAAAACCAGGAACATTGTCTAATTCTGGTAACATGAGGAACTGACGGAGGACAAAATGCTGACCGGATGCACTGCAGACTTACCTAATGGTGATGTCTGGCTGCAAATATCACATGTCTGCTACTCAAATAGTGCAAAAAGAAGATCGACCTATGTGTACACAAGGAAACTCACTAGAAGCACAACAATTGTCAACAAAATGATTTAAAAAGCTAAAGCCACAGTAAATTATTGACTAAAATGACAAAATTGACTTTCAATTTGAGTGTACATTGCACTGGAAAATATGGAAAAATGTGTCTTTACTTTGAGCGGGATTGCATCTCCATAAACCTGATTTATTTATTGATTTTTTTACTTGTAACCATACAATGCCCACTCAGGTAAAATCTATTTCCAACATCAGTCCAAGTTACAGGTCATATCTGTGGACAAGTGCATGTTTCACACTAATGCATGTTTTTCAAGATGTAACAAAACCTGAACAAAAAATGTAAGATAAGGTTAAAGCCATACAGTGAAACTTTCCAGGCAAACAATGACATCTCAGTGAAGAAAATCAGAAGGCAAACACCACATCAAGAAGAGTTATATGCCATATCTTTAAGAATAAATTCAGCTTTTTGCACAGACATAGCCTTAACTATTTATATACAGCCATTACAATCTGTAGACTACAACCAGTCGGGTTAAGATGTAATTAGCAGTGAGAGTAAAAAGTGATCATGATCATTTGAGGGTCTTAATAGCAGGGAAAGGGACTCAGAACAATGGAGGCCTGCGAGACAAAACCGAGGGCGACACACATGCTCACAGCTCTTTTCATTTAACAAGGCTGTGCACAGTCCCAGATGGCTCATTACATCACTTTGAGCTGTTACTACACACTATCGTAAAACACATGTCGTCTTTTGATAAACCCGGCTTAAATATAAACGGTTATGGTATTATTTATTGGATTCATCAAAAACAAATCAAGGCATGAGAAATACCACAGAGGCCGTGCAAATGTAACAAGTTGGTGTCGAAAGTCTTTTGCTCAAGTGGTGAAGTAAAAGGAAAAGCGGCTGTGAAATCTGCCGTTGCTTTCCTTCCTCCAGCGCTCAGCAAATCAAGATGTTTTATCAGCAAAATGCCAAGTGTGCTTTGTCATCTGATCTGCAGCAGTTTAAAAGGCCTCCAGTGGTTTAATCAAAGCAGACTATACAATCTAATGAATGTTAAATTAGCACTAAATGAATATTATTGTTGACTTTTTACTATATGATGTTATTTCCATGACTTTTTCCACAAAGATGCACTATGTATCTTTCTGGGTTGAGGGTTCGCCAGCTCCTTGTCTCTATAAAATGTTTTATTTTGGCTGGAATGTTAAATGTATTAATCTTCCAGGAGTCAAGCAGGAGACGCAAGTTACTGGTCAGATCTCCGGAGAAGTGATCCTGCTCACACACTGTATTTTTTTGAGTATAAGTAAAAAAAAATGCATAATAATGAAGAAAAAAATGCCGTTATCAGGTTGCCAGTGTGACCGTAACAAAGATGTGAAATTATATACTCAGATGCGACTTATATTCCACATCTGAGTATAAGTCGCACCCCCGGACAAACTATGAAAAAAAAAAAAAGTGCAACTTATAGTCCGGAAAATACAGTATGTACTTTAGATAATATGAACTGAGCCACAAATAAACTTGTTTTACCCTCTGTTTCAGGTATTTTTGAGCAATTAAAACACCTGCAAGAGAAAGATAGATATATTTAAAGTCGTTCTGTGAAGCATGACAGGCAAAGCAGTAACACCATCCATCCATGAGACCACCAGAAAATTCACATATCTTTTAAGTAACTTTTGTAATCAAGCAGCTGCAGAAACAATTACCAGGCTTCACATGATATGCTTAATAATACCACTACAACTAACAGTATTTTTAACGTGTGTGAATGGTTAATTTTGTCTGTTTCTCATTGTGCGCCACAGAAAGCACCAAAGTGTGAAAGGTGTGGTCCACATGTGACTCCACAGCCCACCGAACCTCGCAGCTCATTACAAGTCCTTAAAATCATTTAGCAGACTCGCTTCAAGTATTAACAATTACATTTCACAACAGCTAAAGCATCATCAGATAACAGCAGGAAGAAATTAATAATTGATTATCTATATTACATCTTATATAATTTTCTTTTTTTTGTTGTTGGACTAACTCTACTTCAAATAAAAAGTGTTACAGCAAATGTTTTAAAATATGTTTATTACAAATATGGTATAAATAAATGTTTCATAGTGGTATATTATTCATTTGAAACTGGGACATAAGTGAACGCAACAAAATCATTTTATAAAACAGTGAATCCCTCCCACTTTCACACAGCAGGACGTGTATTAAACCATAGTACCATAACATAGTCAATAAAATAAGTTATATAAATATCAGTAGTTATTTCATCATCATAGGCTATGCATTTGTAAAGCATATTTACAAATTATTACGTGCCATAATAATATATTCCAGTTGTTTTTTAGCTGCTACACAAGGTAAAACATGTACAGAACAGTGTAACACAAGTGTTCGGTTTGACTTTTTCTAATAGTGGAGGGGCGTCTTAAAGCCTCTGTACAGTTTAGTCATATTAGAGTCCAATCACTGAACTAATGAGCAAATACCTGAGCTTACAACATGTTTACACAGATGTATCATGAACTACACGGCTACAACACAAAATGACAGTGATACAGTAATGTCGCAGCAGTCTCAATATTTCACAGTTTTATACTAATTATTTAATTATCAGCAGTTCAATGTGAGGAGCGCTACTGCAGGTCCTAAAATCATGAATGCTACTACAGACAGTACGAGGGGACAAGACATTTCTCAAATATAAAACTTATTTCTACCATGACATAAACAGAGACAGGCACATGTGAATAGATTGCACTGGGTTACAGAATATGCAGAGATCATACTCAACATACCAGTCTGCAAGGCCAGCCTCTCAGCTCTGTAATTCATCCAAAATTTAACATATTTGGGCTCACTGTTATTACATTCCACTCAAAAAAAATTAAATCCTTTTCACCTTTGGTTGCTAGTTAAAAAGTAATGTGTGTAGCTGATCTATTGACTGTAACAAAAGCGTTATATAGAAAAATATAGTTCAAACTTTGGCCAAATAAAAAACTAATTGTCAGGTGTAATCCCTCATTCGTCCAGCAGTGGTCTAAGGTAGAAAAAGTTTCAAAAGTAGTCCTTTGAAACCTTTATTCTCAACTAATATAAAACAATCCTGATTCACGTAAAGGGTTAAAGCTACCATCTGTAAGTTTATTTGATTTTTTAACCAGCAGATATGAAACCTGTCCCCCTCACCTCACCTCGCCTTTGTTCAGGCTCAACTGTGCTCTCTGATCTTCGTCTGTCAGGTCAAAGCTGGCACACATCAGAGAGAAGTAACATAGGCAGCATCTAGTGGTGATATGTGAGAATTACAACAGGAGAGTCGGCCAATCTAATTACAGATGGTAGCTTAAGCAATTTATACCTGCCTTTTCTAACAGACTGTGAAAAAGGTGAAAGAATTCTTCATAGTTCATACCCAGTACTGGTTTTTACGAAGAGTCGGAGTAGCAACTGGTAGAATTTGGGAGGACGCTGCGGGGGAATCGTTACTCCAGGTGCTGATGAACATGGAAGAATCAATAGAGTTATAGCCCGAGTTATGATGGTGTGACAGGAAGCGATCAAGCACAGGACTAGAAGGACAACTGCCCGGGTTAAGTGGAGTTACTGTTACTGTGGGAACTGTGGGGCTACTATAGGACTGACTACTGGACATCGACTGGGGGGTGGGCTCCGTTGGTGTGGCCCTTTTTGGCTTTCTCTGCCTGTGATGCCTGAGGTACACCACAAGTACTACAAATATGATGACAAGCAAAAGCAAAGCCAGTAACGGTAAAATGACAAGGAGAGGATTGGGAGATTTTTGAGGATAAGACTCTACACGAACTGGTGTATTCCTAAACGGGACGTCCTCTTCAGTTACATGCTTCGGTTTGTCAAGAGTGGTGCTAAAAATGCTAGTTCTGTTTGAATTCCCCCAGCGGTTACGTCCTTTCTGGTATTTCTGCTGGTTTTTGCTGGGCTGGTGCGTAGAGGGAAATGGAGTGGATGTGATGAGAAGAGTGGTCCCGTTTGGCAGTGTCCTGACTGCTGTCTGAGGAGGAGTCATTGTGGTAACAGTGGGGCTTTTTGTGGTAGGTAAAAGTGCTGGATCATATGGCACGATGGTAAAGTGGAACTCCCCTTTCGCTGGAGGAACCGTATCTGCTTTCAGGACAAACATGAGCGAGTCATTCAATTCCTGAACTCCAGTCATGTTTGCGCTCAGCTCCAGTGCGATTTTCCCTTGCATTAACTCCTCGTATGTAAAGGACTGCACAGGCGAAGTTTTCTTGGACTCTCTCCGAACGATCTTCCCTTTACTTGGATGGGACACTACTTCAAATACAGGCACACTCTTACTGAGAAATGCCAGCTGAGACGCATTGAGGAAGCTGGGTTTAAGCGTAACAGCCACTCCATTAGGAATTACAGCACCTTGATCGACGTGGATCAATGGTTTAACGGAGATGTTAAGCACTTGTTCGCTTAAAGTAGCCTCTGAAGTAAAAACAGTAAACTTAAAGCTGTCTTCTCCAGATGTTTGTGAGATCAGGTGGTACGACAACATCCCTGTTTCTAAATCCTCTTGCTCAAATTGTGTGACTTCCTGGTTATCTTTTAAAACTTTTCCAAATTGTGGCGGCGTTGTAATCTGGTAGTAAACTGTATTGTTTTTACCATTCGTTTTTGCATAAATATTGTCTTGAGTGAGCGGAGCTGATGTTTTGTCTTGCATTAGCGTCAACCCAGTGTAGTTAACAAGCGAGATGGTAATTTCAGTCACATCGACGTTAAAGAGTTTGTAAATTGGCTTGTGGTATCCATCGGTGACGCTAAAGTAGAAGACACCAGAGGCAGCGCTCCCATCATGGATAAAGAATACGCTGCCGTTATTAATTTGGGCTTGTGTGAAAGAATGCACCGACTCATTCAAGCTTAACCCAAGAGCTAAATACCCATTATTTGGTTTGCTGATCACAGTAAACTTAATGTCGTCTGGGGGGTTGTCTAAATCTTCAACTTTGAGGTTTTCAGGCTTCAGGGACACAGTGTCTCCTTGAACCACTTTCAAACCAGGAGATTTCGTTTTGAGCACAGGTGGCTGATCATTCACGGGGGATATTGATATATTAAAACTTTCTTCAATAACATCACCGCTGTCGGGTCGCTGTGCTGTTTGTCCTTTAGCGTTGAGCCAAGTGCTGAAAACGAAGCGGTCTTGAAGAGTCTCGGAGTTGTCATGTTTGTAGGTGATTCCATACTTGTTGATAATAAATTGTGAAAAGTTGGGTTTTTCTTTGGTGAGGTTGCGTTCGCCGACTATAATAACACCGTGCTGCGGCAGAGACGTGACCTGGTACCACACTTCAAACGCACTTCGGTCTGGGGCTGGCAGCTTCGTCAGCAGGTTTGAAGCATCCAGACTGGTCTTATTGATCACGACACTCTCTCCTTCTGTTACATTAGCACCTGTGCAGAGTCAAACCATATAAAGAGCAATGTATTTACTAAATCAGATGAAAATGAGACACCGTAGTTTATCACACGCTAAAAATGATTCATTCAGAGACTATGATGGCACAGGCAATCCTTATTTGAACTTTTTACAGCAATTTAGAGTAATCCTACAAATATAACCTAAATAACATCACACTGCATTGTCATACAGACCTAATAAGAATATTTCAAGCCTTATTTAAAGTAAGTTAAATGCACCATCTGAATTATTCACTGTATCGACACTGGTATGTGGCCCCCCATGTCGAATATTTTTCAAGATATGGCCCTCAGTGAAAAGAGTTTGGGCACCCCTGGAATAGACTGTATTGGAGAACATATACCACTTATTCCCTCGACTTTTTCAAAAAGAACTGATTCAAGATTAAATACAGTTACTTCTATATATTTATAGATACAACAATGAAAACGTATCATTTTTAATACTGATTTATTGCTCACAGGGGCTAAAAATTTACTATGAGGCCACCGTTAATGATCAAGACTGCAGTGTTTTATATTTAATAGGTAAATTGTTTGTTTGAAATACATTTTGTTGTTTTTAATAGTAGTAATAATGTTGTGCACTGCATATCAATACTTTAGTAAGTAACTAGCTGGAATAAACAAGAGTTCAAACATACCGGTGTTTGCCAGCAGTACAGTGTTGTGTTCAGGTCTGGTATTTTCATAAGAGATGTCGATCTTAAAGGTTTGGCTCTCCAAAGAAGTAGGAGGTGAGGACACAGAGAAGGTCATGGAGTCCATAGCTTCCCATCCCACTGAGTCAATAGGAGTCTGGACATATAGCACTTCTTTTCTGTCCACCTGTGTAGCAGCAAACACAGTGTAACAGATTAAACCTCGTACAATGGTCTTTGTCTCAGCAGTAAGTATACACTTTGCCTCAACGCTGTGAGAGAAAAATCCATCAGGAGATATCGATTACACGTAAGACGCCACTTTTACTGTTTAGCAAGAAAAGCAAAGTCAGCTCTCTGGATATAACCCATCTATTATTTAAAACAACAGAAAATCGGCTTGTACTTGAATGAGAGACATTATTAAATATTCAGTACAATGGTATGGTGTGAAGTCTGCTGACCCAAAAACAGGGACATTATTGCACATTTACCATGTCTTGAGTGAAAGTGGAGATGTCAACCACAGAATTATCAGGCTGCTTCAGCACGAGACGCCCCAGTTTAGGATGTCGGGTCACGCTGTAGGTGATGGTGCGGTTAGACGTGTCGCTGATGTCATTGGTCACTGCTTGTAAATTCTCAGTTGTAATCGATGTTGATGAACCTGCAAGAAAAAAGGATGCACTATGTAACTTTTCTGGAGGAGGGTGTCACCTTCTTGTCTCCATGGAGATGCTATTGATTTATCTAGAATGTATCATCAAACTTAAATATCTTGCACTTCTTTAATCACAGGTTATTTAATAAAAGAATAAAATAATAAAAGTAGAATAAAAGCTACATGAGCAGGGTCTCCTCCCCACAGATCTTAACTGTAACTTGGCCTGCTGATATCACCTGCTTTATTCTAAGGTGATGGAAAGGTTTAATGCCATACTGTGGAACACTCCAGTCCAGGAAAGTGGTGTACCCTCATCCAGAAACGTTACATAGTGCCTTTAATAACATAATAACAAATCAGTTTCATTTATTTGGTTGTACTTCACTTTACAGCAGCGTAACAAGGGATAAATGCATTTTCCATGTGTTACCATCCATCTTATTACCATTGAAATACAGGGTGGCCCAAAAGTCACTGACAGTTGGAAAAAAATCCATAACTCTTTTGTTTCTAAATATTTTTATTTTATTTTTTCAGAGCATTTAGAATGACCCTTCCGACATTAATATGAGCAAATACAGGACCGAGGAACGAACCCTCATTGTACAGTGGTACTTTGAGTCACATGGGTCAAATTCAGAAACCCAGCGGTGTTGCTGTCGACATTTTAATACCAGAGATGCTCCAAGAGTAAATGCCGTTAAAGGAATAATAAGTGTTTTTCACAGACAGGGGGCAGTATGTGATCTCCACAGACCTGACTAGTCCTGATTTCTTCCTGTGGGGCTATCTTAAAGAAAAGGTGGTTGTGAATAAACCTCAGACAATAAACGACTTAAAACGTAACATCGAGGATCAAATAAGAGCCATAAGCCCGGAAATGATTTAAATGTTCTGTAAAGTGTATCGGATCGGGATGTTCAGTGCCAAACACAAAATGGTGGACACTTTAAAAACATTATTTTTTTAAATTAGGTCATTTTTACTTCCCCCAGTTTAAGTAGTGATAAGTTCAAGTGTAAGTGAAAAATTATAACCGTATATATTGACAAAAATCTCAGAAGGTTCAGTTTAACTACTGCTAAAATTTGGTGAGTATAACTTAAGAATTATAGGAGCTATTTAAGATTTAAAAGTGTCAGTGACTTTTGGGCCACCCTGTACTTGTATGTACTTGGATTTAATGTAATTTTGAGTGTTCTGAGTTAGAGTTGAATAAAAATATTACTATAGGTGGCCAGATCTTCAAAACAAGGAGAGGAAAGAGGACAAAGAGGATGTGGACAGTATTGTATTGTGAATCAGAAGCAGTGCCCCCCAGTAAATGCTTCTTGTGTTAAAACATAAATTACACAGAGGACTTTGAGAATACCAAAGCAGGCGGTTGATAAATGAATGGACTGATAGAGACACGAAAGCCACAGAAAGATTCATTCATCATTTTGTGTGCACACCCACCACCACAGTCTCATGGGAAACTCTCCTTATAGATAAGAGGAGGAGGTACACACTTACTGAATTTCACATACCCATTATGTGATGCCTGACTACAAGCAAAAAGACAGAAAATGATTGAAAGAATACATAATTTAAAGCTTGTAACCATGTTTAGTTTCAATCTATAGTATCTGTACAAACACATTAAGGCAGGTCTATCCCAGGATAATAAAGACCAACAAAAAGACCTCACATTTTCTTAGTCGGACCAAATTAATTATTTCACATGCCCTGAGAAAGTGGTCCAGGACTGGCCTCACTCTATCAAGTCCTTCATTGTCAGTGCCCTCCCTCCCAGCATGCCCCTCGTGCTGGCAGGCCTGGTACAGAAACAAACATGGCAGCTCACAGCTTTTCAGGCGCCTGTGGCTGGAGGAGCAGCAGAGCGCGGCAGCTGGCAGTTTTCTGTCTCACACTATCTCTGTCTTCTGATGTATAAACCAGACCACGAGCAATCTCACAAACACGTTAAGCAATCTGCAGACTTAGACAACACCCATGAATCTATTTTTAAACTCTCAACCACAACAAGTTTATTTTCAACAGCAAATCTAGTGTATAAAAAGCATTACCTGGAAACACTTTGAGAGGACGGTTCTTCTCCAAAATAATGACCAAAGCTCTGGCTGTGATGCTGAAGATTTGTCGAGGAGTGAAATTTACACCATCATTAACTTGGAAATTGAATCCTCCAGACATGGCACCTGTACAGAAGAATAAGGTGTAACTGCAAGTAAAATGTTCTCATGCATAATTAGAATACATTCAGTCATAATGGTCACTCAGAAATAGAGTACACATTCATTTCCAACAATTAGTTCACAAATATGAAGACTAAAGGACATTTCAATTCTGCTTGATACTGTCCTAAATAATGATTAGATTAAATGTGTAAGGTCCTTAAGACGTGCCCACTGCTCCTGACAGTTTTCCCCAATGGCACTGAAGGATGGATCAAAAGCAAAAGACACATTTCCCCATGGGGCAGTGAAACTTAACCTTGACCTTAGCTCAGAGACAAATGCAGTGTTAAAGGCAAAGCTTGCACAGTATGTATGATGTTTTTAAGTTGTCTTAAACAGGCAAACCACAGTCACCTTTGTGGACGAAGAGCAGCTGGCCCTGGTCTATGTGGGCCTGTGTGAAGTTGAGCACTGGCCTCATGGGGGCGCTCTTTAGGGCCAAGTGTCCATTACTGGGAGGAGTGACCATGTAGTGCAGGTCATCTGAAGGTGAATCCAGGTCTTGAGCTCTGAGGTCCTCTAGTCTTATCTCAGTCACTGACGACACCCAAACCTGTGCCCAACAAAACACAGCTGCCTCAGTGTTTTATACAGCAACATGCTGCAACTTTGCATCACGTGACTTATTATGGCAAACATGAGGGAAGTATCTTGGTGAAACACAGTCTAGAGATGCAAATGTGCGGTAACACACACCTCAACCTTGATACACTTCCTCTAGATATTTAAATGAAGCATAAGATGTAAGACTGAAAACACAGCACTGGAAAATGAAGTTAAAATTAATTTCTCATTCAGTTAGTGTAAAAATATGAAGATTAAATGACATTTCAGTTCTGTTTGATACTGTACCTAGAAATTATTAGACTAAATGTGTAAGGGAGGTTCCTTAAAAGAAATGGTTTCAATGTGTTAAAATATGTTTATAAATGACAGTAAATATGAATATGGAGAGAATATATATATATATATATATATATATATATATATATATATATATATATATATATATATATATATATATATATATATATATATATATATATACACATACACCCCGTGGGTGAAATGTACAGGAAGTGAATCACCCCAGTAAAGCCCCTCTAAACCAGATCCTCACAAGGAAGTGGTTTCAATGTGTAAAATAAGTAAGTCAATATGGATAAGATTAATATGTGTATATATATATATATATGTGTGTGTGTGTGTGTGTGTGTGTGTGTGTGTGTGTGTGTGTGTGTGTGTGTGTGTGTGTGTGTGTGTGTGTGTGTGGTGTGTGTGTGTGTGTGTGTGTGTGTGTGTATGTATGTATGTATATGTAGATATACATATATATATTTATATTATTATTATGTATTTTTTTATATAGTTTTTGTAGTATTATAGTGATCTAGTGTTTGACATGTAACAGAAACATTCAACACACACATTACGTGAATCATTCACTGCAATGAAAATGCAAAGGAAGTGAAAAACCCTCACTGAAGCCCCTCTAAACCACCATCCATCGGGTTTGTCTGATGACTGATGAACTATTCTCACAAAAGAAAGAAATGTTCTGAAGTTTAGCGGATGGCTATTGTGCCATGTTGAACCTAAAATGCACTAAACATGGAGAAATGATAAATATATCAAATAAAATGTTGTTGCATTGCTTAAGCACAAACACTAAATGTGATGTTAAGTGTGTTTAAGCTGTACAACTGCAGATATACAGCGCCATCTTGTGGCAACTGCAAAAACTACATTCAAGTAAACATTAGTATAAAGATAAATCATCACTGATTATGCACATAACATGGACAGTATTTCATTGTGTAACACAAATATCTATGTGCACCTCACATTTTATATTTATAATGTCTTTTTTTTAAATTTATTTGTATTAGTTGTGTTTTTGAATGAATGTAAATGCAGAATGTAATTGAAATGTGAGGTTTTGATTAAACAAGATTCACAAAGTCACAGCCCCTACAGTACGCTGATAATCTGCCCTTTTTGTACATTTACTATAAAAGTGCAGTTCATTTGAAATGCTCCATATTATCCATGAGGCAGCAGAGAATTATTAAATATTGAAAATTCAGCCTTAGGTGGTTCTTGGGGTTTCTCTTTAAACTTTCTCCTCTAAACCTGAGGCCAGCAGTTCTTAACAAATGGACACTTACGGCAGCAGGTTACATCTGGTTTACAGGAAAAACATTTAAAATACATGGCAGTGAAAGTACTTTTTCACTGACTGGTTGTAAATAATGCAGACAGTCTCTTGTACTGTATAGAGTGTGAGGATACATAGAGCAGAGTAACCAGGGCAGTCACAAAGTTATTTACAGCCCTGCTAACATGTCATTCTGCACTGCCATAGACTCACTAAAGTCAGACTCAATGACTGTCACAATCTAAACCAATATGAACGTACTTTAACTGATTTGAACTTACAGTAAACATGATGAAATATCTACAAACATACTGCAATGCAAGTCCCAGATACACGGACGGTATGCCAAGTTCTGCCTGGTGCCAGCCCCATGGTCCCTCCTCTACATAGCAAACATATTTTCTCCTTTGGGCTAGTCATCCAGTCAGCCATAGCAAATAGCACCACTGCCCACATGAAAATTGTCTGACAGTAAGCTATGGTGCCAGAACTGCAAGTAAAAAAAGTTGAGAGATTAAATATAGACTCACCCTGAGGACCCTGTTGGCTGTAATAACAGGAGGCTCGTCGTTGACAGCTGTAACCTGGATGTGCACCGTCTGGACTGAACTCTGCTTCCTCAGACCTGTGTCATTGGCCACCACTGAGAAGTTGTCGGCTAAAGTCTCACTGCTGTCGTGCACATAGTAAATATACTCGTGCTCAACCTAGAAATACACAGAATCAAACATTATTTTAAAAGAAAATCTATGAAAATCAGTTTAAACCAAGGAACAATTATAAAACCCACTAATCATCATTACTGCAGAATATAACTGACAAACAATAACTGACAAACACATGTGTATAGTGAGTGTGTTGTGTGTTTAGTGAGTGTGTTGTGTGTATAGTGAGTGTGTTGTATGTTTAATGAGTGTGTTGTATGTATAGTGAGTGTGTTGTGAGTATAGTGAGTGTTTTGTGTGTATAGTGAGTGTTTTGTGTGTATAGTGAATGTGCTGGTGTGTTACATTTGCTTTTGTGTGATTGTTTTCCCTGCCCTGTAAACAGCTGAGGGACCGAAAAAGGAAATTAGCCACGTTGGTTATAATTTTTTACATATTTACATTTTTAAATGTTCATTAATATGTACAGTCCATTTATAAAGAAATAAAATAAGAAATAAAATAAGAAGGAAAAATGTCTCTGTGAGTGCCACCAGATCTAAACAGGGTGTATATTAGGACTAAAATAGAAAGAAAAGATGTGGATAAAATTAACTCAAGCAGAACATCGGGGCTGGTTGGTGGTGCAGCAGTGGTGTAAGTTCCACAGTATCATCAAATGTGGGTTATTCTGTCTCTGAACATCTGTCCAAACATTATTTTCTGCTCAACGTTAATACATGTTTACTTATAAAGAATTAATGCTGGATCACCGAAATGACTACTAACAATGCAATCTATCTGCATAAACTTACTAATGTTTACCAGGATAAAAGCATGAAAGTAGTGTATGTGTGTAAAAATAACCCACCTGCCTCCTGGTGAAAGAGGTTAGAGCCACCCCCGGGTGTCGGGAGTGTTCAATGTGACCGTGTTGCGGGGGCTGAGTCAAACTGTAGAGGAAGTTGATTCCAGAAAAATGGCGGTTGGTGACCTTTAGAATTTCCTGTGTGAGTGCCTTCGAGGCGCCCTCTTCCACGGAGAAATCAGAGACCTGCAGAGGGATGAGACGTGGGATGATGTCGACAGAGACGCTGATGCCCCGCACATCCGTGATCCCGTTGGTGACGTCAAGGACGAAGGTGTCATTGAACAT
Organism: Periophthalmus modestus; assembly: GCA_019594935.1. Classification (NCBI taxonomy): domain Eukaryota; kingdom Metazoa; phylum Chordata; class Actinopteri; order Gobiiformes; family Gobiidae; genus Periophthalmus; species Periophthalmus modestus. The sequence continues at coordinate 3,357,410 of JAIEZT010000012.1, read as the reverse complement.
GTCAGGATCCACCTGCATGTACTGAATGTGTCCACTGTAAATGTCTGCCTGGCTGAAGGTCCTGACAGGAGACTGCCTGGTTCCGATGTAACGCTCCTCCGGTTCAACGAAACGCCGCAGAAATCCATGTGTTGGGCCTTCTCTCACAGTGAATACAATCTCAGATGGCAGGTTGTCTTCATGAGTCACCTGAAGCAACAGGAAGAAACGTTACAAATCGTCTGTGTGCCACTAAAGATATGTTTTGTTTGGTGAAAGTCACTGTACCATAAAGATGAAAAACCAACAAGCAATGCATCATGACAGTTAGATTTCTGTTCAGCTCATACTTCATTATGTTTCAGTGGAGTGGTTACTGACTGTGAGTTATTTACCGACACAAGTTTAGCAAACAGCCAAAACACAAATGAATACATTAACCTGCTGTAGTGACTAATGCCGGCTCGCTTACCTCTAGTTTTGTTTCATCAATCTTCACGGGCTTCCCCTCCTCCACCAGTAAAGTGTTATGGCTCTGTACGATGGGAGGTCTCTGATGACTTTCTAGATAAACTTTTACATTGATCTTTGCTGACAGCTGGAGTCCTTTGGCTTTGACAGTTAAGTTGAAGTGGTCTGCTATATGTGTGCTGTCATTGTGCTGATATGAAAGACATCCAGCTTTTAAATCAGCTTGTGTGAATGAACGGATTTTTTCTCCATTGCAGTAAATAGCTCCACTTTTGGGAGCCTCACTCACTACAAACAGAACATCTCGGTCCTCTCGGATGTCCAAATTGTACACTACACTAAAATTACTTGTGAAGATAGAGACAGATTTTCCCTTTTGGACCAGTACGCCGGTATTATTCTCAACTTTCAAGAACGGATCGTGTGCACTGATGTCCAACAAGCTGGATACAAAATGTTTTCCATCTGAGACAAAAAGCACAAATCTACCAGTGCTAACACCTTTATGAATGAACAGCACACGATTCTCTTCCAAGTCCCTCTGGTGAAACTGAAACAGCCTGTGTGTTGTGTCATTCACCAACACAAGATCTCCCATTGGGATGCCTCGCCGCGTGTACAACAACTGTCCATCATCGAAATCCGAGTCTCCGTCATGATAGCGCAAATCATCTGCAGTCAGTAGCCTCTGTCCGTCTCTGACCACGTGGAAAACTTTATCAATCACACGTACCGGTTTTTGATCATTGACCAGCTGGATAGAAATATTAAAAGTTCCTTCTTTAGAGCTGACCTCATCCTCTGCAATAGATGATTTAAATCCCTGAGTGGTGGATGCGATGAAAGTGAATGCATCTTCAGTTGTTTCACTATCGTCATGGATGTACATAAGCCGTTTGTCTAAGATATCCTGGTTACTGAAAGTTAAAATGTTGGTATAGCTTGCATTCGAATTGGACTGACTAATGCGTGCTAGCTTCCCATGTTCGGGACCATTTATAACAGTGTAATACATATAGGTTGTGCTCAAAGTCTCTGCAAACAGTTCGTCTTTAGTGATTAATTTACTTTCTCCCTCCAAAAGCGAAAGTCCGTCATTTTTCATAAACACACTGTTAACATCGGCTTTGATTGTAAACTGAAAATCGTAGTTTTGAGACTGGGCATGTTTTGAAAAGAGCAAAAATTTGAACCTGTCACTAGTATCTTCGTAAGGCCTGTCCACTAACTCATAATGCACTTTATGTTCAGTTACATTTCTTTGACTAAAACTTGTATTTTTACCCAAAACAGTGGTGTCCAGTAGCAGCCTCCCTTTCTTTGGTGTGGTAAGAACTCTATAATAAAGGTCATCTTCTGGCAGATCCACGCCTTCAATAGTCGCAAATAGATTCTCTGAGCCCAGTGTCACTTTGCGCACTTTATCCAGGTGAATAATCACATTTCTCACCAGAGTGTACTTCACCCACTTGACTGTGATGGGGAAGAGTAATTCAGTATTTGCCCTCGCAGCCACGTTAATTTTGCACTTGAAGTAATCAGTTGCGTTAGAAGTCTGTAATTCTTGATAAGTGTTGACATATCTTAACCGCTCTTTTTCCAGGAGCCTCTGGGAGAATGAATCAGTGGCTCTCCATTCACCACTGGAGTGAAGTCTCTGAAGTTCTCCGTACTGTGGAGGTTCAATGATGTCATAACGGATGTCAACAACCTGTTTCACGGCATTTGTCTGCACTGCTAAATGTGACGAGCCAATTATAGCCCAGTCTCCCTGTGTGATCTCCAGACCCGTGTTGTTTGCAATCTTATACTCCAGTGTAATGGCTAATACTCTCAGGACCACAGTGTTGCTGACCTTCTCTCCATCGCTCACTCTGAACACTATTCGAGAGTTTCTGACCCCCTTGTGGACATAGTGCACCCTCAGCTCGTCCAGGTCTGTGTATGTGAAGGAGGTCACAGCTGCCCCAGGGCTGTCTTCAAGCTCCAAATATCCAGCATCTGCATTTAGGTTTCCCAGAACGGAGAAAACCAGATCTGTGTTGGGACTGTCTATGTCTGTGGCCTTCAGAATATCTGTGGTGAGACGTTTCTTTGAGTTTTCCAGCAAAACAAAGAGATTTCCCTCAGGGAGGCTTAACTCGGGGGCATCATTGGTGGGTGTTACAGTTATGTTGTAGCGGTACAGTTTATTGTTCTTCAAATAATCAGGAACAGGTTTTCTGCTGCTCGAATAAATGGAAAACACGAAGAAGTCGTCTGGATCTTCAGACCCTCCATGAATGTACATGACCCTCTCGTGCCAGAGGTCCAACATGCTGAAGGTGTGTTCCTCTTGGTCTGGGTCTACATCCAGCCGGATCTGGCCACGCAGCGGCTGTTCTTGAATTCTGAACATAATCTGTGACTGTCGAATACCCAGAGCCTTGAAATCCAGCAGAATCTTAATGTGTTTAGCCTCCAAAGACGCTCGACCGCCTTCAGGAACGACAAGGTTTCGAAGATGCACAAAATTAGCTCCATACCTTCTGTCCAGGCCTTTGGCCAGTGTGGACATGTGCAGGGAGGGGGTGGGTGTCACAAAGCGCCTGGAGCTGGGGGCACTGGTGGGGCTCACAGTGGTGGCTGGCTCTGGTTCTTTCTCTGGCTCACAGCCAACTGAGATATCCTTTGTGACTACAGCAGTGGAGAGACCCATCTTTACTCCATTTACAACTACATTTCTAAGGCATCCTTTAAAAGAACCTCCTTTGACCCGTTTCCCAGAGACAGAGACCAGAGCAGCTTTCCGAGCTTCTAACCTGGCGCTGTCGTCAGTGCCACCAACAAAGAAGAAGCCCTTAAGCAGCAGCTCCCCAGAATGAGAGAGGATGTTGGCTTTTACATCTTTGTCATCCACATAGAGTTGAAGGCTTTGCAAATTTAAATGCAACTTGACAGTATGCCATTTCTTGTCATTGATAAATGTCATTGAACGAAGCTCAGTTTTACTTCCTCCTTTTCCAACCAGAGCAACTAGCAATCCATCTCGAATCTCCACAGCTAGAAAATCACCCTCTCTGCCAGAATTATACAGTAGAATTCCTTCTTTAGCAGAAGTGTGAACAACACACTCAAATACAACTTCTTTTGGGGAGCCCAAAGGGGGAAGGGAAATGTAGGCCCGGGAGCTGAAGAAGCTGACAGGGTCCTCGTCTGCAGCAAAGAACTGAGGACTGCAGCCAAGAGACACTTCATAGACCGTCTTTAGTCCTGCATAAGGCCTCAGGGAGGACAACAGGTCATGCTCATTGAACAGCACTTCGTCCATGCAGCCTCTGAAACCTATCATGTCCCTGTGGAGATACGCCCTGTTGAGTCCTCCTGCGCCTCCCACATAGAGGCCGTCGTCCACACTGAGCTGAGCAGAGGGGCCGGTCATCGTCAGGCTGCTCTGGGAGTTCTTGTCCAGAGCTAGGGTCACATTGTGTCCCTCATGAGAGACCTCCACCGAGTGCCAAGCCAAGTCATTGAGCTGTGAGCCCTTTTCTGACTGCAGCACGTGCTCCCCGGATCCAACATCCAGTTTCACCTGAAAAACAAAACACATACCTATAAATATTTTATTGTTTGCATTTTAAATGTACTGGAGCTAAAATAGGTACAGGGAGTCATAATGATTGGATTATTTCTATATAGACACACAACTTAAAATGGGCATAAACACACGCACATAATAAAGTCACCTGTTGTTGTAACTGGAAGCATTGTCTGTCATTTTGAGCAGGAAGCCTCTTATTATGTTCTTGCTGTCAGCTATGTCCTCTGAGCATCATGTCACTACCTCCAGCTAATGCTGCACTTGGATGACATGCTTGTCAAGGCTTGCTGCAGAGTCCCAGCTATTTGAGCCTGGCTTTTGAGCGAGCCACACTCACGTCTGACTAAGATGGAACAGGGCCACACACCCCGGGATAACGCGTTTGAATGACTACAAAAACTATTTGGTGACCTGTGCCTTCAAAGAGCAGTCCTTCCCTTGTGCTCAGTGAAGTACAACAATGCACCCCAGTCGCCGAATGAGTCACTCTCAAACTTAACACGAATAGATGGTTAGTCACAAGGATTTATCAAGTTTAATGTGCAAAGCTTAGAAGTCACCTTGTCACTGTTTGTCTTGGAAAGTGTGTGTGTAACTTTTTAAAAATATCCACGCTTTCTGCTGATTTAGCACCACAGCGGTGCGTAGATGGCTGTTTTAGAGTCGCCTTTGGACTAAGAATAGCACATCAAACCCATCACTATATTTTGTAACTTGTGTTCAAAGCATTTCTGACTAAAGTAAACCAATGTGTGGACTAAATATAGCAGTGGCTATTTTAAGTTAATACACTATAAATTCTGTTCTAAAATGTAAAAGTTATATTTTGCAGACTATTCACACAGATCTTAGACAGATCCTAAATTACAATAGGAGTGCATCATGTTTCTGCAGAATATATTCGCAGTCAATACATCGTCTATAATTAAAAAGTCCAAAGCTTTGTTTAATAAAAAATTTTTTACAATGATACGGCTTTAGGCTTTGACGCACCAGTCGAAAAGTTAACAGTTAAACCTTTGGCCTTGTCAAAAGATAAAAATAAATAAATTAATACATGAATAAATAAATACATAAATACTAAAAGTATGCTTTATTCTCTGTTTACTTCTATTTGATGTGAAACCTTAAAACTGGCTGAAGGTTAAATATCCTGGAAACAAACACACGTGTGATTGCCATGATCTTCCCCTTGTTCCGACTGTGACAGGAAGGGGCTGGTGTAGAGTTAACACTCCTCTGCTGTCTGCTTATATTTCTGAGCAGTGAGACTGATGCTGTCAACTGAGATGAAGTTATAGCTTTAGGTGACCAGCACACGTCTTTGACTTTTGATGTGTGCACACATGTGCGCACTTATGTATGCACAAAGCAATATGCTGATATACTGCTGCAGCTATGTACCCACCTGCAGGCGGCCGGCGCGGAGCTCCAGCAGAAAGTAGTGTCTCTGGCCAGCAGCGACAAACAGCAGGCCACTGGTGCGGGAGGTCCGGAAGCGCAGCCGCAGTGTGTTATGGTTCGACGACTCTTTTGCTTTGAGCTGGACATAGCCATCGCCATAGAAGGAAGCTGTAGAAAGAGAGAAATGTATTTACAATTTACCTTCATAAAATTTTTATTATGTTACAAATGATAACATCAAATGCAGCGGAAACAAAGGCATAAACGCACACAAGTCAAGTCCTGCATTGTGGGCTTAATTTAGCAACCCATGGCATTTAGATGTAAAAGCCAAGCTAATTATCATCCTGGGTGTTCTTTACAAGTGAGGCAAAGACATGCACGCTCACAGGGATTTACGACATGCGCTGGATAACAATCACACGTTTGGTTTATAGAGTTACAGTTCTGCACTTGCTTTGCTGGAGGGTCTGCTGGGGTTTACATTTTGTGTTATTCACCAAAGAAAATGTACAAGATTATTGTTAGGACAGGATAAAACAAGACATTCACACATGTACTGAGTATTCTGCACCAAAGAACAATTACCGTTCATCCATTTTGCCACTGATGTCATAATGGAAATGGAACAATAAATAGCACAATGAAACACAATATAATGAGTCAGAGATGTTATTTTTACAACCCTCGACATTTGATACTGAACCCAAACTTATGCACAGGTGATGACACTGTTGGCTTGAGGGAGCATGACTTTTCTGACTGTATTTTTTTTTTTTAAGGTGCACTATGAACCTTTTCATGTGGGGAGTCCGCCACCATGGAGATATTATTTCTCTGATTGCTATTTTCCACACACAGTTATCCCCATGCATTTATTCAACTACGGCTTTCTGCTGCTCAAAAGTACCTTTAAAACATACATTCTTACAGAGAGCAGGGTTTCCTCTCCACAGATCTAACCTGTAATTTCCCCAGGTGGAGTCTCGAGCTGGTCTTTATGGAGAATTAGGATGAGAATAAGTTTTTTACGCCATACTAAGGAACATTCCAAGCAAAGCAGCACAGTTTAAAGGATATAAGATAGTGGCGGGCTCTACATCAGTAAAGTTACTTAGTGCACCTTTAAACACAGAGTGGATGCACAGGGGGCTATGCGAGGGCTAGACTCACTCTGTAGACACATGTACAGACCTGCCTGGCCTGACTGGAACCTTCAACCTGAACATGAAAGATGTTCTCACACTGAAACTCAACACAGAAGACGCAGGACCCAGCTGTTTCTTTAAGACACTTCTCATCACCCTGTAATCTGGTCCACAACCTCTGAACTCATGTGTGGGCAGTGCCAGTTTAATGTAGCACTTTTAAATTAATAAAGCGCTTTTACAGAGAAACCTGGTGATTTTATGTGTGGTTTGTAGCCCAGGAGCGAAAACAAAAAAAAAACTTAATGGGAAAAGAGAGGGATGGTGCCATTAGTTAAAAGCAATGTTAGTTAATGCAGCGTTTTAGTCTAAAAGGGGTTAATGCACTAGAGGATTTCTCACGCTCTGGTGCAAATTAACAGATTGAAACCCCAATAACCCATTTAAGTGATCCAGCCTTTAATTAAAAAAAAACAGAAATGACAAACCTGCATATAACATACGCTGGTGATGTGTCCTAACTTTATATAGTTGTAATATAAACAATACAAAGGATAGTGAATATATGCAATATGCAAGGATATAACAAATTAAACAATATTGATTCTGTAAACACCCAGCCCCCATACCACTTGTAGCGTTAAAGCCATCCCTTATCTTTATTATATACAGTACTTTACATTGTCTGCGCACAGAAACAAATAAATAAAATACAGGGAGCATCCTACAAATGGGTCGAGAGAAAAGCAATGACATTTCCTCCCTTGTTTATCCACAGCACTGGGCATGCTCAAACACATTAACATGGTGTTGTGGCAATCACACCATAAAATGACAGTTACTAGCAGAAATGATTGTGTGAGATACAGAGGATGGTCTGTAGGTTCTGTTGTAGAATCAGTGAAATGTGGAGGTTATAAGAAGATGACAGAGCAGAGATGGGGATCAGGAAAGAGGCCAGTGCAGTGGTGAGCTGTGCTTCATGAGGCTGTAATCTATGTCCGAGGGCCACTTTTGGTCATGACAGGGACAATGTCTGCTTAAATACAAAGGCGATGCCCTTTTGCCCTTTATCCTCATCAGTTAATTTGAGGAGCAGGACCAGAGCTTGTCACTGCTTGTGCTCTGAGTTCATACAACAACTGTGAGATTGAATTTGACTGGAATGCCGCTGTGGTTTGGGTTGGCTGTCACACCACTCCGGTGATACAGTGCCTCAGAGATGAATACTAATAAGCTGCAGACAGAGGGACTATGGAGGAAGTTAACGAGTCACAGGAACGCAGTCAAGTATAAGTAAATATCTATAATGCAGTTGTTTTCAATGAGAGGCACAGGGAGAGTGAGTCATACTGAAATATTCCTGATCCCAGAGGCCAGTGCTGTATATATAAGATGAAATATAATGACACATGCCCAGGATCAACTCATGCAGCAGGCAAATGAACGCCTTCATGGATGTGTACAGCAGATGATGTACATAACTCAATAAAACAGACTTTTGCCTTAGGTCTTACAACGCAGGCTGTCCACTTTCTTCAACTAATTTAAGTGAGCTATTGTCACAGCCAGATAATTCTTCCAGTGCAGTGGACATCACAGCCCCAGTGTGCTGAAGCCTCTGATAAGGTATGTCTCCAAGCCCTGACCCTCCTCATGCACATACTAAGCCACATGCACATACTAAGCCACATGCACACACTATGCAACTTGCACACACAATGTAACATATATGTCCATGTTTGACTATAGAGAATACAGTGATTTAATGATTTTAACCCTTACACCAGTGGAGACCGAGTGGGGCACCTCCACAGAAAGAACAACATCAGTAAAGCCTTTGTTACACGAGGTTAAGCTCAGATGATTATCACACACATGTGCAAGGCTAACACTCACCTTTAAGACCAAAACACACAGCACATGAACAGAATAAGACATATATGGGTTTGTTTCATAACATTTGACAAGTTCTCTAGGATAAACCCCCTGAAGGTTTAGGAGGAGGATACAAAGAACCTCCCAACAAACCAGACACGACCTAAAACTAATAAAAGTGATCTCCAACTGCAACAAAGAAAGACTGAAGCAGAATTACCTCCAGACGCCAGCGCGATGAGAAGCGACCACCAAAGAAGACCACAAACACACAACTTCTCCGCGTTTTTCCACAAAGACTCCATCGTCCTTCTGCTGAAAGGGAACAGCCAAAGCAGCAGGCTCTCCTGGGTTACATATTTACGCACTTGGCCGCTCTGTCCCGGGACTTTGGCACGTTTTCCTACATTATACTCAGTGTACGCGCGACCCAGCGAGTCTCCACACCGGAATGTGCGCAAGACTCTCCACACTGTGAGAATGTGCGCAGGACTCTCCACACTGAGTCTCTGTGCGCAGGACTCTCCACAGTGTGAGAATGTGCACAGGACTCTGCACACTGAGTCTGTGCACAGAGTCTCGGACCACAGCCTCCAGAGCCGCGGCTCTTAAACTCGCGAGAGTCTGTGCGCGCTCATGAGTCTGATTCAGTGAGAGTCTGACTTCTCAGGCAACATCACACTGTACATCTTAGACAAACTGCATGTCCAGAATCTTCATTCATCAACAGAAAACATATTTCCACTTTCTAACAAAAAACAAACCACTTCCCTGCACAAATCAGAGCTGTGTTCTTTCCTTTTCTCCTTGTCCATCTTGTTTCTTTGCTTTATTTAATCTCAGGTATACTTTCAAATGTGAGACTAATGCTGTGTTATTTTTCTTAACAACAAAATAAAATAAATAAAATAAAACTTTTACCTGTAGAAATAAGTGTTAGTTTATTTATTGTATTTGTAGATTTGTAATTATACTGTATGTCATAATTAATTCAAAATACAGGTATTTTATAACCTGTATGTTCACATGTGTGTAGGACTATAACTGCATTCACATAAAAAAATAAGAAAGTTTTATTTGATTTATTACTGCAAACATACATGGCTCATAATACTGTTAAAAAGGTAATAAACTGAAGGATTGGACTACTTTAAAAAGGTATAAAGTGAACACACACACAATATGAATCACAATAAAACAGAGGTAAAAATGTTGCAGTGGTTCTCTGGATGATCCTGTGTAAAAAAAAAAAAAAAATCGAGCCCTTTGAGCTTCAACACTGAGGTACAATTAAAAAATAATACACATGTGGCGTATCAAGGGCCTTGAATGAGTTTGGAGTACTCTTGCTTGATACAGGTGTAGATGCTGTGGTAGAAAGGCCTGTCCGGAGCCATGATATCAGTCACCATTTCAGTGTGGTCAACTCTCGGCAGGAGGAAGAGCGCCGCAGACAGCGACAGCGAGCACAGCAGGTCAGAAAACTTTGTAGAAGACTCAACTGGAACAATAATGTCATCGGTCCCATGAAGTAAAACAAACGGAGGCACTCTGAAATGAAAAGGATACAAAGCAAATGTACAGTGGGCACATTAACATGAAAAATCAGTAACTATAACATTAACTATAATCAAAAACCCAATAATAACAGTAGATCAGACTTTTTCTGTGTGTTTATATGCATGAAATGTGATCAATAACCTTTTTTTTTTAGAGAATGTACAATAACTCTTTCAATCTTTAACCTTTTGTCTTTCTTTTTGTCTTTGTAGTGGTGAAAAATCAGAAAATGACAATACTCTGATACCTCCAGAAATCAGATAATGATGGTCAGATGTTGTGGGTATAAACACTGTGACATAAACCCACTAAAGAACACTGACGCACCTTTTCAGTTTGTCTTCCCCAAATGTGCTGAGTACATGGGTCGGGGAGTAGTATGGAAAGTTATCGACTCCATTCATCGCTTTGTGCATCGTAGAGACATATTCAATCCCTCTCATCTGTTCATGCTCATAATGATCCAAGATGTTGTAAACTCCACTGAGACCTGTAGATTTGAATACAAGGCAATGACTTTATTACTGTATTGTGCAGTGAAGGAGCCATGTCATGAGTCTATTCACCTCAAAAAACATGGAGGATGTACTTGTCTTAATGATAATAATGCACAGTACAAACAATGATTAATAAACACACAGTTAAAAATGTGTTAAAAAAGATACAAACATCAGTGAGTTAATGGTAATTAGCTAGTTAGAACAAATGAGTATTGATCTCAGTTGCTAGATTGTTGAAATATTATTGCTCACGTAAGAATTTAATTGAAATATGTGTGAAATAAATACATTTTAAAAAAGTGACAGACCTACATGTCTAGTACTTTCTTGCATCCGGTATTGACAGTATTCTGTCTCTCATTTTTGCAATGCCATTCTGCTGATTTCTTTCATCTGCCACACTATTGTTATACCCTGTTTCTCCACTAGAGGTCGACATTATCACTGTAACTTTACTTTTGTAAGGAGCCTGTGTGATCCCTCAGTCGTCCAGGTCTGATCCATAGAAAAAGCCAAAAGTAAAATCTGTGAACTGGACAAAAATTTGAGAAGTGAAGACGTTTGGCTGCTCATCCAAGACACTTCTTCAGTTCTGGTCAGATTACTGCTGGACACTGTGTTTTGTCCGTCTGAAGAGAGGAGCTAACTCCACTCAAACTGTAAACAGAACAGCTATTGTTTACAGTTTCTATTTGTAGGTTAGGCCGATTGAGCCACACTAAGTACGCACTGTGCCTGAGTCATACTTAGCATATTTATTCAGCTCTTAATGGGTCCTGGCTAGCTCTATTGTTCTCTTTTTTCCTTTGTTTGTTTTGGGTCTAAGGATGGAAGCAAAAACTGCTTCTTTAACTCTCCTCTCAAACCATTTTTTTTTCTCTGGCTAAGATCTAAACCTCACTGTCTTCAAAGGAGTGGTTAGTAGACCGAGCCTACATACAGAAACTGTAAATAATAGCTGTTTCAGTGTAGTTAGCGCCTCCCTTCAGACAGATACAAGGCAGTGTCCTCCAGCAATCGGACTGAAGATGAGCAGCCAAACGTCTTCACTCCTACAACTTTTTGCCCAGCTGACAGATTTTACTTCTGGCTTTTACTTTTGTAAGTTCTTTTGGTAGTTTTTTTATTCAAAGGATGTTTGAAGTAGGGTTGTCAAAAAAATCTATACTCAGATTGTAATTGCTACTAAAACTAGCACTGATGTATTCGTAGTATCACCATAAAGTTTGAAATTTTAGTGTAGCGAAAAGAAGCGTGTACATAGCATACCTATAACACCTTTTATTGATGGAGTAATATCCTGCTGTTTGCTTGCCTCAATGAAAAGTTCCTCTCTGGTGTCAATTAAAAACAGTGTGGTCAGAGTGCACAGATGAGCACCAGCAGAGTGTCCAATTAAAATAACATTGTTCTGTAAAGACAATAAAATACAAAAATTACCTGCAAAATCTGTTGCATTTTGCTTTTTTTATGAAATCATTTAAGTAATTCTTACAAAATCAAATTTGAACTTCTCTGCACTTTCCTTAGCCCAAATTAGGCAGTCTGCTATGTCTTGGACCATTCCCAAAACATTGCTCTGTAAAGTCAATAATAAACATGATAAAAAGAAAAAAATTACACACAAAAATACTTAAAAAGAATGACATCACTGTAAGGTCTTTCTGCACCTTCGGATAAGTGCTGTAGTCAGGACAAATTACAGTGGCATTTAATTCTTCAGCCATGTTTCGGGCAAGCAAGCAATAAATAGCCCTGTCTCCAGAGCCCCAAGCACCTCCATAGATAAAAATTACAAGTGGCACTTTTGCATTTTCCATCTTTGGGGAGTAGTATAAGTCCAGCTTGTTACCTCTACGCCCAAAAGAGATGCCCTGTCCAAGAAAAATATGTAGAAATCACACAAGTATACAACAGTTTTATATAAATCTGCTGCTTCAACTCACCTTTTCATAATGTTTACAGTTGTCAACATCCTTATACCAGGATTTCCATCTAAAGTAAAGTCTTCCATACTGCAGATACTTCAGAGTTTCTAGCACTGCTCTAGCTAAGCAGTATATGCGTCTGTAGGAGGAAAACACAAAGTTGTTAGCTGTAACTGCTGATGGTTGCCTGAATTATCGTTGTTAGATAGTATGCTTGCAGTGCTACCTTGGTTTGAGAGCCTCTGTGTACTTTTTGTATCCAGGCTTGTTGGGCCAACCGTACAACCACTGAGCGGCAAGAGAAAGGGAGTATGGCAACCCAACGAGCAGAACCCCCGCTGCTACAGGTAAACGCATGTGAGACCTAAGCTGCAACCTTGAAATACAAAACATTTATACATTTTACTGCAGGAATAGATACTAAATGTATGTAAACTTTGAATAAAACACTTACATATTGTGGTTCATTAAGCATAGACCATCTGCAGAAATAAAGACAATACAGACATTACATTATTTTACTACAAAATTCAGGTTTCTGAAAAAATAAAATGCTTTTGAATGTTTTGTGCCAAAGCATAGTAAAAGATATCAGAGCTCATCTCAGCCAAATGCAAAAGTGCACATTTTACCTGTGCCGTGTTACAGTGTTAAGATCACAGTATTTAGTCATTTACATAAACCATGCATAAACCATGCCTTGCCAAAGTGGTCATCATCACATCCACAGAACAGTCAAACATACAGTAACCTGTAAAGTCTTACCATTTCCAAAAAAATCCCATGTCTATCAGGGATATAAATCAAAATATATTTTCAAATATCAAATGATCTTAAGCATTTATCCATGGATCCTGCCCCATAAACTGGCCTCTTTGTACATTTACCGAACAGAGACACATCACAAGGTCAGTTTACACAGGATGATTGAAGTAATACTCGCCATTTAGTGCGCATGCGCCGTCCAGGTGTTTTAGTTGTTCGTAATAACAAATATGAGATTATTACGGCATCGTTACACATGAAACATCGAAAACCATCTGATGCCCTTCATCAAAAGCCGGTGTCACGTGACCGCACGCAGGCGTTTGGAAAAAGCAGTGACATTACGCTACTTCCGCCTTCGCACGGAAGAGACGGCATGTGCGTAGTGACGTAATCACGTTTTTCCTCATTTTATTTTCAGTAGAAGGACCTCCGTGGCATGTTTAATCTTCTGTCTGTCTACATAAAGTAATAATAAAGTAATAATAAAGTAACAATAAAGTAATAACAGCCCACGTGGTGTGTGAACATGCCTCATAATCTAAACTCACCTAAGTGAATCTGCCTATAGTACAGATTTTATGTTGTAAAAATTAAATTAATGGCACCAATAACAAGTCTGTCTAACTTTTAAAAAGCTTATTTTTTAGAGCTAAATTAATTCACTCATTCTTGCCTTTCTTAAAATAAACACTGACAGCATTAGTCCACCAGAGGGCGCAATAAGCTTTTCCACAGACCTGCAGTGACTCTACGGCCCTGCTGAAATGTAAATGATGCTGTAAATACACTTCAACGTCCACATTCCGATATGCAAATTAGAGTATGTAAAACTTAACTTAACCTAGACTCCTGCTTAAAAATAGATAAAGTGTCATAAATGTGGAATGAATTTGAGTTAATCCTTATATGGCATACTACATGATACATGCTATTGTGTTTAAGCTCTGTACATGATTATCATGTCACATTTTTTCATTCTAAGATCAAATTAATTGCCTGAACCAAACCCCAAGTTCCAACACTAACATTTACACATTACTTGTGGTTTACATAGAAACACTTCTCTATTAAAGCACCAATAAATCATCCTGTGTTAGTCTATTGTGGTGCCTGCTTCTGACTGTGGAAACTTGGACCGAGCTCTGCAAATTCGTTGAAAGCTGAGAGTTTACAGTGCTGAACAGAGCCTGGGTTATTGTCATATTTGTTATATTTGGCCTCACAGAGCTGCTTGTCCAGCCTTGAGTAGGTGTGCGGTCGTACCTCCGTCTCCACAATGTGGGGAGTCCCAGGTGCAGTGAAGGAGCCAGCGCCAAGCCAGGACGTCCTGTGGCAGAATAAGCACGGTCAGCTGCTTTTAAATACTCTGCTGAATATTTGTGGGGTCTCTAGTGCCATTAAAAAAAAAAATATTACTGTTCTTTGAGGAATTATTCAATGAATGGCGGTATTCAGATGATATGGACTGATGTATTTTAGGCTATAATAGGTGTGTATTCTATACGAATACACGCCTGTATATATACATAAACATATATATTTAATAGAAACATCAGTGAATTAATGATATTTAGATAGTTTGAACAAATGAGAATACAATTTTAAAGTAAATGTGACAAGCCTACATGTCTAGTGCTTTCTTGCAGCCTGTATTCTCTCATTTTTGCCATTCTTCAGGTTTCATTTATCTGCAACACTAGTGTTATCCCCTGTTTTTCCACTAGAGATCGACATTGTCATTGTAACTTCACTTTTATAAGTTCTGTGGTAATTAGATGGAGGTCGCAGCGCCCTCTAGCGACCTCCACTGGAAGCAGCGTTAATGAAAACTGCTCTGGAGGTGTTCACAGACACACCTCTGTACAATCGTCTTAAGAAAACCTTTGAAAGACACAACCTGTTAATTAGATGTGACTAAAATGATGTCTTACTGTATTATGTGCTGTCAATTTATGTCGAGATAATTTTCTGTACAAAACGTTTGTTAGTGTAATGCTCACTGTTATGCACTAATAATACACGTGTTATTAGGGGGTTCACTTTTATTAGCTTACATGCTAATTCCTGTTTGTATTTATACAGATACAGAATCTGTTGTTGTATCTTTTTGCAGCTTTAGAAATAGCGTTCTTCAGACATAAAGACATCATGCCTCCTGTTTTTCTGGTCATTGTTTCTGGGGCCATTTTGCTGTTAAGATCGCTGTCTAAATTGGGTTGGAAAACACTTAACTGATGGCAGAAGAGTAAAAAGATTATCTACATTTCAGTAAACTACACAACCCAAGATGTTACAACCACAGGAGTCGCCATCCGTCTCCCAGCTCAAGGTCCGGTCGAAGTGCCATTCCTGCCCTTACACAGCTCACGCCGATGAACCAGAAGTCAAGCTGCAGCAAAAGCACAAGCGGACGCAGAAGCTGCCTGCACAAGAGCCCAGTACGCCAAGCACCAAATAGACATGTACGTCAAGAAGGCACGCACTGAAGCAACACTAAACACTCTGAAGCAAGAGGCTGATGCTGAAGCAGTGCTCACAGCGGCTCAAGTCCTGGAGGCAGCAGCTGTAGAGGCTCTGCACAGAGCAGTTGACCTCACAGATACCGGTATTCTGGAAGACATTTCCTTCTATAAAACATGCACCAGATTTTGTTAATGCTGACTTCAACAACCACAAAGTACATGTTAAAGGAAAAGATCAGAATGACACTGGGCAACCATCTGACCAATGCTCACAAACTGAACCACAGCTGGACACGGGGCAGCCAAAGTCCACAGCTAACCACACCAAAGCAGACACTTCATTCAACGTAGACCTTCACCAACCCAGCAAACTGAAATGTCAGACCTAGCAACCTGCCTGGCACGCTGTGATCTGCTGAAAGCAGGGTTCAAGGTTTTCAACAACAAGTCAGAGTCCTACCTATCCTGGAAGTCCATGTTCTGCAAAGGCTCAACCTTAAGGGCAGCTCCAGGAGGAGCTCGATCTGCCCAAGTGGCTCGACGGGAGTCTCTTCAACATGCTCTGAGGATCAGGGTGGACCATGTGAACAACTCAGATGCAGGTCTTCAACGCGCTTGGCAATGTCTCAACAGAAGTTGTGGTTCTCCAGAGGTAATTGAGGCATCATTGTTTACAACAATGTTTACAGACATTCCCAAGAATATCCAAGAAACACTAACTTATTGCAGGAGCTTGCAGATCTTCTGCTTGAGTTACACTATGCATAAAATGAGAGTTATCTGGCAGGTTTTAGCTCTCTTGACACCCCAAAGGGGATAAACCCAATATTTGAAAAGCTCTCTTACGGTCTCCAAGAGACATGGGTAAAATGGTGTTATCTATTCTCACTTTTCATACTTTGTTTTGTTTGTGAATGACCGTGCTGAAATAAAAGCTTATCCTAGATTTATGTTACCCAGTAACATAGTAACTCCAAAAACTCTTGTCAAACAAACCAGAGTGAAAACACTTGGATAAAAGAAAGAACATACTGAAAGAATACTATTTATGACAAGCTGCTCATCCACATGTCACAGAGCTAAAGACTGTAAAGCCATCATTCAGGGCTCAGAATGCAGACCTACAAGGTCGATCATGCTCTAAGAAATGCTTTGTCAATGTGAATCCTCACACATCTCCTGAAAAGAAAAGAAGGGTGTAAGTGATGCTGGATGGATGGATCATCCTAGCTAGCGCTGCCTTTTTTTGTAATGTAAAAGGTTCGTCACGCCCAACGCCTTGACCCTTGTGTCGGCAGTGATAGGAGATGTCAGTCTCTCATTTTTCATCATAGACCCATCGTGAACTTTTTTTAAGACAAACATTCTGAACAATGGTTGGCCCAGCTTCCTCACTCCTGTAAGAACACAATCCACTTTAAAGGGAAATACAGAGAAACGTGTCCCACTCTTGACATCACTCAAATTGACCTGTGCAAACATCTTTTCCAACAAACAACAGATGATGACAAAGTAGCACTTTCCACAGAGGAAAGAACTTACCAAAAGATGAGGCAAATAACTGTGTTGCTCCACTCCCATTTTGGCTCCCCAAAGAGAGCATGCCCAACAATAGGGAATAAGCCCTCACTGGTTTAATGTCACTCGGCAAAACATTGGAAAAGAAACGTGAAATGAGACAGCATTATGCTGACTTTATGGAGAACATCTTTAGCAGTGGTCATGTTGAGACAGCCCCTCCTCTTTCCTCTAACCACGTTTGCTGAATGGGACACTGAACTACCAAAAGAGAAACCAGTGCAGTGGCAGCAGTGAAAAGACGCTCTCAAGCATCTGCAACAACTACAAATCCTCAGAATGTACACCTCAAAACCACTGTCTGCAAAAACTACAAATCCTCAGAATGTACACCTCAATACCACTGTCTGCAGCTCAAAGAAAAGACATCATTGTCTTCTGTGATGCATCCATTAAAGCTGTGGGAGCCGCTGCATACCTCCAGCTCACACATGCAGATGGACACAGTGAAGTGGACTTTCTTCTTGACTAAGGCCTGAACTGTGCAGCGGTGCTGGCTGAGGTTGCTGAGCTGGTTCTGGAAAAGCTAGACATCACGTTGATCAGATGAGCTTTTTTTATAAACTCTAAAGTACTGGTTACATTTCAAACAAAAAGAGGTGGTTTTATGTGTGCGTCCACAATAGAGCAGAGTGAATCAGATGCTTCACACAGCCTCACCAGAGGCATTACGTGTCCTCTCATAATAGACGTAATCTTTAAATTACATGTCACTAAAATGATGCGCACTTACTGTATTATCTGCTGTCATTTATGGTTAGATCAATTGTGTGTGTGTTTGTATGTCTGTTTGTGTGTTTCTTGTGTCTGTTTTGCAGTTGTCATGATCCCTGTTCTGTCCTGCCTCCTGTGTGTGCCCTGCCCCTTCCTCACCTGTCTGAGCCTGGAGCTGGGAGGAGTCCTGGCTCCTCCTACATGCACCTGGACTCGATCAGCGCAATCAACACCTCCTGCAGTGGATAAGAGGAGCCAGGACCCAACACTCTGGGTCAGATCGTCTGTTTGTTTCACCGTTGTGCTACCTGTGTGTGTTCGTCCTGTTCGTGTCCCAGCTCGTGGTTCCTATTCGTGGTCCTGCCTGTGTGCCTGTGTGTTCTGGACTCCCGACTCCGACCCTGTCTCCCGGTACCGGTTTTATTCCTGCTGCGTTTGTTCCCTGCACCTCTGTGTCTGCCCTGGATCCCGACCTGCACTCCTGCACCGAACTCCTTCTGTGTCTACTGTCGTTTGCTTGTGTTTTGTCACTGTTTTGTTAATAAACACTATAAACTTGCCCCACGTGCTGCACCCTTTGGTCCGTCTCACCTACACATCATGACAGCAGTTTTACAAATAAAATATGGTCTTGAGACATAAAGACATCCTGCATCCTGTTGTTTGTGGGGCCATTTTTGTCTAAATAGGCTCCTGGCAGCCTCACTGTTAGCGTCTCTACTTCCTGTTCACTTGTTTCTTTATGAGGCTTTTCGCCAGTCACACTAAAATGAATAAACGTTTAAAGATGAGGCAGTGGACCGGGAGCTGCAGGAGGATGTCGCTGACAATATGTTACACTCACAAATAAAATGAATACTTCACTGGAAGACACTCTGCCTTTAGAAAGAGGGATATTTGTGTCTCAGTGGTAACGCTAATGAGACACAAATATCCCTCTTGGGTTAGAAAATACTTCACTGCTTAACTGATGGCACAAGAGGCGATATCAGGAGGATCTTTGATGTTTTCTAGGAGATAAAACAATGACTAAATTTGAACTCAGAACATACTTTACGTAGTTAAATTGTACTCTTCTCACATTCACAAGAGCAGACAACAGTAAACACACATTTAAGCCTTAAAAATGCCATGTGCTAATAACATCTCTAGTACATAGGAAATGAAATCTCCGCCTCTGAGTCTTGTCATTTTCACTTCAGAAGAGGAATCGAGCTGATGTCCAGTTTTGTAAAACACACCTCAGTTTATGCAGATTTAAAAAGGGAGTCTGTGAGTCATTACTGAGCTGATGTTTTGACTCACTTACTTTGTCGACTGTTGTACAATAAACATGAAGGAACAGGACAGGGAAATCACAGGACTTTGAAATAGACGCCTCATACTGAAGTGTGGTGTAGACTTCAAACATTATTGTTGATTTTGTAATTGATATACTGTATTTGTTCTATTTCAAAACACATGAACCGACCAACTGGAAGCAACACATTCAGCAGACGACTCAGGCCTGTATGTACTCGAGTCTATTCCTCTGACTCTGGGCCATGTGCAGTCGTACACTGATGAAAAAAAGACTGAGTGTTCTTCATTTAGTTTGATGAAGAACACTCTCTTCATCTCATCGTTTAGTCTGATGAAGTTCGCTGTGTCTTTTTCAGTGTACTGGATATGGTCCACATACAAGGCAGCAGTATTACACCATACGTCAGACGCCCATGTGCAAGAAACGGTTTCTCATTTCTGATTTCATTGCATTTATATTATTCATAATTAATACATTAAAACATTTTACCTGTGAAGAATTATTCAAAATCCTTCATTCACCTTGTTGCTGGGCAGTATAGCAGTATGGCTCATATTGATCACTTCCATTTTTGATTCAGTTTTATTTTATTTAAAACCAGTAAAAAATGCTTTCAATATTATTTTCCTGAACTTAAATAATTTGTCAAATTTGTTTCCCCAAAGTCTGAACTCTGCTCCAAAACACATGCTTTCACTGACAGAGGACTGACTATGTGTGGGGAAAAAAAAAAGATATTACTGACAATTATAACTGACTGAAGTCTTGATTCAAATTTAATTGCACAGCTCTACTTTGATGTACAGTAATTTGGGCTATTGCATTTCCGTCTTTATACATTTTCTAATCTTCTATCTGTCTGCCCCAGGGCAGCTGTGGCTACAAAAGTAGTAGTAGCAAGTGTGAAGAGAATGAATTAATGTGATGTAAAGCTCTTTCAGGGCCTTGAAATGCGCCATATAAAATCCAGTGCTTAGTTCGTTAGTAATCCAAAAGATGCTTAATGCAAAATCTGTGCCATTGGCTGCAGCTGAGAGCCTGTTTGCAGTCACTGTGCGTTTACATTGGTCTATTTGCCTCCCTCCTGTGGACCCCTCTGGTGACCCAGTCTCCTATATACCCCTCACTGATGCATGGCCCAGTGCCAGCACCAAAAACATGCAGCCTGAGTTTCCTCCTCGATATCTACATCTCTACGCTTTCCAATTTGCCTTGAGTCGCTCTGGGATTGTGTCTTATGCGGCTGGGGATCGGAGGACACAGGGCCATCTTTTCAGTGGAAATTCACAAATGCACCACGTTTAAATGAACGTTCTTTGACAGAGGGGAACCATGGAAACTGGCACTAACCACAAGACCCAAATTCTAGGTATCCCAGTGGCTGGAATCACACCCTAAGTCCTGCTCGTCCGGGGGAAGACAGAGGTGCTGTGATTGATAGGAGAGAGAACAGAGTGGCCATTCTTGTCTGATGTGGCTGAATGAATGCTAACCGCCCTGTGAGGATGCTCAACAGTGCATAGATTACAAAAAGAGGTTTGGCGAGATAAGCCAGTTGATGGGGTAACTGCTCAAGCAAATCAAAGATCAGCTAGTGTCTGTGCTTAGGTTGAGAGAGTTCAGAGGTAACAGGTTGCTCTTTATATAGTCCAGCTCTTTACAGCGAACGGTCAGATTTCAGTGCGTCATGTCTCTTTCCAGCACCCACTGAGTCAACAGAAGGGAAGAGGCACACAGCATGGGGCAGCTTCACCGACTCACACATGACGATCAGCTTTCTACAGTGGAAATAGCGGCAATACAAATATAAAATCTGAACAATATTCTGCCCATGTCTCTCTGTGTGGCAGGATCACAGCTGCTCCTCTGCCACAGCACGGTTCTGCTTTCTATGCTTCTTTGGCAGAAGTGAGAGGCACCTGCACAGCTTTGTATAACCACGGTTTTACTCATTTGTTTTCATTGTTTGGTGGTTTTGTTTTACCTACTTGTGGTGAAGATTTGCACATCTTTAAATTGGACTAATGTCATGACATATTTATAGCCTGCAGAGGCGTCAGCTGAGCCACTTTTACAACAGCTCAAACGTCTGTTGCAGCCAGTCTCCAGCCTTCAGCTTTACAGAGAAAGTGGTTTTCAACCTGTGGCATGAGTTCTACTGGTGGGCCACAGGTTATTTCTGGTATGGAACTTTCCATGTGCGGTGCAGTTACTCATGCTGCTATAAATTATTTGGTTTACAGGTCATTGATTTAAGCAGAGAGCTTGCTTAAATTGCCTAAACATGGATTATTAATTGTTATTAGTAGTATTTAGTTTGTTGATAAACTGGAAAATGTGTGATAATCAACCATCCAACATTAAAACAATGGGATCCTTTATAGTCATCAGTTCCAGGATTTACAGTGTATAATCCCATGGCAAAAAGGCCTGGTTTCCAATGATGGCATGTGGAATAAGTCAGCAGAAATGGATCCATTGTAACAGCATGTGCGTAACTTGGTATGTTTTTATTCCGTACCTTTGTTTGCCTTTGAGCTCTGTGCGTGCAGTGTTCACAGCTCAGGCATAAGACATTCTTTCCACAGTGGCTGTATCAAATAGTACAGGGGTGCCATACCAAACACTCGCTCCGAACGTAGAAAGTCCCACATAAGTTATAGAATTATGCACAAAAAAAACCTGAACTTTACAGTAAAAATACAAAGATGGCCTTCCTCAAACTGCCCTGGCCCCCAGACTGCTGCACATGCAATATTTCACAGGGCACTGTTCAGGGTGTCCACTGAGAGATTCCTGGACAGAGCCTTAGGAACAGGAGCTGTGATTTATAGCTCCAACACAGTACAAAACATCTATATTTTCTGAGGCCACTTACTCTGAAGGCTTTAATGAGGCTACATACTTCACATAGTCACTCCTGCTTAGTTGTGCAGAAACTAGACACAGGATCTAACTATCCAAGCAAGAACAACTAATAGTGTTGTTAGACAGTATTAGATTCATCTCAGGGTCAGTGCATTGCAACCTGCTTAGCTTATATGTTTGTGGGGTACCAAACAATGTCAGTCCAGTATGAAATCTAGATACTGGACTGAGCAGGTACTGATCCTGAAATAAATGCACAACTGAGACAAATTTGTACCTTTGTGGAACCAGAATAAGTTTTATTGCCATTGTCAGGGACCAAAATCACATCAGACTAAATGCTTTGCTGTTATTTTGCAAAATTAAATGAAAATTACAGTAGTTTAAAGTGACAGGTGCTATAGAGTGTCCATGAATCCAACGGCAGAAGGGAAGAAACTGTTTTTGTGGTGAGAGATTTAAAAGTGTCAGTGACAGGGTGGCCCAAAAGTCACTGACACTTTTAAATCTTCAGTCGCTCCTATAATTCTTAAGTTTTACTCACCAAACTTTAGCAGTAGATAAACTGAACCTTCTGAGATTTTTGGCAATATATACGGTTATAATTGTTCACTTATACTTAAACTTATCACGACTTAAACTAGGGGAAGTAAAAATAACCTAATTTGGCTCTTATTTGATCATCAATATTATGTTTGAAGTGGTTTATTGTCTGAGGTTTATTCACAAACACCTTTTCTTTAAAATAGCCCCACAGGAAGAAATCAGGACTAGTCAGGTCTGTGGAGATCACATACTGCCCCCTGTCTGTGAAAAACACTTATTATTCCTTTAATGGCATTTACACTTGGGGCATCTCTGGTATTAAAATGTCAGTGCTGTATTTGCTCATATTAATGTCGGAAGAGTTATGATTTTTTTTTCAACTGTCAGTGACTTTTGAGCCACCCTGTATTTTGCCATAACTAGACCACATGTTAATATAATTGAATCAGTATTATGTTGATGCTGAAATTGTTTTCTATCATCTATTGTACTTTTTATTATCGTTGTGGTATCAAATTGCTAAAGAGAATGGAGTCTCTTCCTTAGTATCAAAATCAAGTTTGACATTTTAGTATCATTACAACACTACATGTTTGTGATCAGAAAACAGGCTCATTATTTGAGGCAAAAGGGAAGAATTACATCAACTACTGGCTCGTAAACACCTCCGTTTATTAGCAGCAGGTTGACAATGCTGGCTGTGTTTGAGTCTGTGCTACGACTTACTGGTGTAATCCTGGGGACAAACATTTCCCTGGTGACCATTACTTTAAAATACACCCAGTTCTGTGTAAGAACTTTGCATGTAGACTACTATCCAACAAATGAATGGTATTTCCTGTCCTAGGTGTGCCCTGCAGGGGTTTACACTGTTACCCGGTACCAGCCTTTGAACTGGATGAGCTGGAGTTTCATATGGTTTTAAATCATCCACATCTTTCACATTTTTGTCATGAGCCCTAGAGGAGGTATCTCAGGGACTTTATCACTTTGTTTTACAGTAAAAGCGCAACATTTGGATACGTTCTGATACATGAATCTTTCTCCAAGACAATCAAGGTCACTGCGTCTGATAATCAAAGTTTTGTTTCAAATCTAAACTCAAACAAAAAGTGGACTGAATGTTCTTTTTGGGATAAATCATTTCGTTATCTTTGAAAATAGAGTTTAACATTGGTGCAGACGTTTAGCATAGGGGCTTGATGTGACTTAAACCTACATTTGTAACTTCTTTTTCATGTTTCTTACAGGGAGCACCTTTTTCTTCTTTTAAATCTGTCTTTTTTGGCCAGAGTTATGCTGCTTATGTATATGTGAATTACACTTGAGTAGCTGCAAATTATTATTTAATTTGCCATATAAACCAACCAATTACAAATGCAATAGAGTATTTGGGAGTGGCACTTTTCTGTTAGAGATCTGTCCTGGGTGTTACTGGTGTCATGTAACTTTCTGTACAGTTGGGGGTTTATCTTTGGGTGTTGAAACCAAAAAGTGAATTTCCAAATAAAAAAACAAAACCTGATTACAGTTCTAGTCTTT
The DNA here is from genome assembly GCA_019594935.1 of Periophthalmus modestus. Taxonomy (NCBI): domain Eukaryota; kingdom Metazoa; phylum Chordata; class Actinopteri; order Gobiiformes; family Gobiidae; genus Periophthalmus; species Periophthalmus modestus. Next base: position 3,333,181 of record JAIEZT010000012.1, on the reverse strand, counting down.
TTATCTCATGCAAACGTCATTAAGAAGTAGCACCAGAAGTAGGACCACCTGCTGCCTGAAACTCCACCTGTCACCGTGTCCCTGGGCGCTCATTAAAATATACTAGAGCGCCATGTATGATCCACGCTGCACTTTCCCACCGGCTCTGCTAACCTGAAGGACCAGTGCCTTTGTGTTTAGTGTTGTACAGTGACCACACCCATTATCACACGTCAGAAACACCTCCAGCGCAGAGGTCATGACATTGTTCACAGGGTTTGGCTAAGATAAACATTTACATTTATTTTGTGGGTGTTCATTTTTATTCAACATACTGTCTCTTTTGCATGTCCAAGTTTGATGAAGCCAAATATAAGAGTTAATCCCATTCACTCTAAAGCACCTTTCCACCGTTGCAGTCATAGTTTTGCCTCTTTTTGTGTTTCTTTCGCTTTCAGAGTGCACTGCATGCCAGATGATGTTGGTTAAAACATGATGAAATGATGAAAATATTGACTTAGGAACAGGACTAATATTTTGGGGCACATTGTGAGATTTTGAATTGTGCAATAAGATAGACTATTGCAAAAGGTGCTCTCTAAGAAAAAGTATTTTCCTTCTACCTTCGTATCATTGTCCACACAGAAACACGGTTACCACAGGGACATTGTCGTCTGTGAATGTGGTGAAAGATTTAACAACTGTGAAACCAGGCCCTAGTTACTGTCATATTCCAGGCAGAGGTACATGCAAATGATATATACCTGCTCTATATACAACTAAGATCTCTATATACAACTAAGATCTTTTGGAAAAACAGTTCAAATTGTCATGGAACATTCACAGGTGGGCTGCACTGTCCTTTGTTTTTTTAGTAGTGTAGCAAAAAATACAGGGTGGCCCAAAAGTCACTGACAGATAAAAAAAATCATAACTCTTTTGTTTCTAAATATTCATTATATATAATATTTAGTTTCTTGTTGCTTTGAATGTATTATTCACTTGGATTTTTGCTCCTCTCCAGACCTTGGACCAGCTCCGGACTCCCGCTCCCTCCTCCTGCACTGGTCTGTGTCCTGATTGTCTTGTCCCCGCACCTGTTCCCCCTGGACCTCGACCCACACCTACGCACCCAAACACTTGTGGATTTATGAACTTTGCTTACCTGTTGCACATTGCTGTAAATAAACACTGTAAAGACTTCGTGAGTTACGCGTTTTTGGTCCCTCAGTCTGTCTGGTTACGACATAGGAGCTACTGAAGATTTAAAAGCAGCAGTGACTTTTGGGCCACTCTGTATAACTAAGATCTTTTGAAAGGTGGTTCAAATTGTCATGGAACATTCGCAGGTGTGTTGCACTGTCCTTTGTGTTTTTCTAGTTGTGTAGCAAAAATACAATTCACAAATGTATCTCATAATGTGTCTCAATAAAAGAGCTCATAATGATTTGTTTGGTCTCTTGAAATATACTTTTTCATGTGGAAACAACAAAAGTGTCCCATCTACACCTAAAAAATATTTATTTAATTAAATTTGTAGTGATTATTTGGAACATTCAAGTGCCGTTTTCTCAAAATGCTCATGATGATTATGTGAAATATGTATATGCATTTTCAACACTTTGCACTTGATGTTTTATAACCTTGTATGTACTGTACTGACAGACACTTCAAACTGAATTATTAATATATTTTTCCCTTAGGCATCTTGAACTCAATAACTGTCATGAAGAACCTTACTTCAAAAGACATAAGTGCACATGCGACACTTGCCTTTAGGTATTGTGAAAATACCTGTCTTTGTTATGTCATGTATTTTCTTGCTGCACACATCAGCTGATTGGCTGGAGGTGGCGTGATGGTGGTGTGACAGTTGCTTCAGCTGTTTGACCCAAATTGTGTTTTTTGATGAACACTGCAAAGAACTGCATAACTTTGGTTGTAATCATCGTTGAAATTTTTCTGTGTGAAATTATTTGCATAGTTTTATGACTGAGAGACTCTTCCTGTCCTGCCCCCCCCTCCTGATATCTTTGGCTCTGTTGGATGGACCATCTGACAGCTGCGCTTCCGGAAACGGGAGTCTCTGCACATTCCCACAACAATTAAAAACTTCCTATTAATAAGAAAAAAAAAGTCATAAATAAAATGAATACATCTTACCATAAATGTATTTAAGTTCAACACATATTTAAACTTTTTAGTGCCAGGCATGGCTGTCCCGAGGCTGTTTCTGTGGACCATGTGTGCGTGTGTTGGGGAGATAAAAGCCAGGCTGAGCTCTGCCGGCCAACGTGTCATTTTGGACTCATTTCCTGCAATGAGACAGGGGAAGAATTTAAAGGAGATCTGGAGAGGCGGCTTTTTGTGTTGAAAGACATGGTCCACTTCAGATGTGCCAGAAACAGGTTGTCTTAAAAACAAGACAGTTTATTCCACATCTTATCCACATTTTATTGCAAGTTTGTAAGCTAATTAGTTTTTATTTAATTGATTGAAAAATATAATATTATGTCCTGAGTTTGTATGTTTATTGTGGAAATAATTTGGCAGCACTTTCCCACCAATCGTGTGAGCTAGATGTCACACAGTGTTCCTTTGTTTGGCTAAGTGCCACACACTGAATGGCCAACAGTGAGAGAAAGCACGGGTCACGGTGCAGGAATTAGGGTCAGTTTAAAGGTTTGCTGTAGGAGCGGGAGGAAGGGTCACTGTGAAGGTTACAGAGCTGGCACTGGGGGATGCACAGACCACCAGGAACATGTTCACCAGGTTATTTTAATCTCAGTGCAAACTGTCAGAGTAACCTGCGGTCACTCTGACAGTTTGCCTGGTGAATTTCAATGTTTGAGAATTAAAACCTTTCAGTGAACTGTGAGGGAACTGGGTCTGTCGTATTGAGTGTGTGAAGTCTGAATCAGAGACATGTTAGGAACGATTTGTCTGACTGTAATGTTCATTAAGGCTCTTCTGCCGCAGCTGTTTGAAACAAACTCTGAACCTCTTTGATATTTCAACAATAAAAGTCATAGATTTGAAGATGAACAGCACTTTGTGTCATAAACTGATCTGCTCTGTAGTAACACATGTCAGACAGCCTTCCTCTGACTGCTCTAAAAGGTATTTCTTTGTAGTAAATGTCACTTTCAAACATGCCATAATTACCACGCCAGCTAAAATGCTGGTGTCAATGAACTGGAGTAACCCTGTTTTAAGGTGAGGCCATGTCTCTCAGCCAATCACAACCAGCCAAGAATCAGGCACGATGCCTACAGCCAATCAGCATTTTTGTGCTTTTTTGTAGGATGCCTCTCATCTTTCGTTGTGGTCACCTCCTTTCATTTTTCCTTAAAGCTGCTTCATACTTACCCAGAATTCTCAGTTTCTATCGGAAGTGGTTGCTTTTTTTTGTTGAATGTGGGTTTTTTGTCTTTGTGCAGAGCTTTTGCTCCTTGTATGTCGTGAACGTGGATGCCACGCCATTGTGTTTAGACTCTCTCATTCATAATAGACACAATAGTGGGGAAATCCCTCACCCCTCTCCAGAGCTGCTCTGCTCGTAGCAGGTCCATGCTTGCACTGCTGTATCATTAGCATTAGCCTCAGCGTTCGTGTTGAGAACCATGTGAGATGTGCACAGCTGTCTCCCTGTGTAACTGGAGGTGGTCTGTCATCTGCCACCTTCAGGAGTTGCATAATGTATGTGAAGACACGGCTCGTTCTGTTTCTTACACAAGCAGATTCCCACAGACTCCTGAACAGTCAGTGGTGAGTTCCCACATATGAAGGAGGCGGGGACGCTGTGAGCGGGCTGCCCTGAACATAGTCCTGTTTTTAGAGTAAGACGATCGTATTGAAAACTTTTCTCACATCGAAGATCATCTGTCAAACAATATGTAGAGAAGAAACAAATAAATGCACCCAAACAGCATAATACCAGCCTGTTTTCAAAGGAGACATTTCTATTTGCTTTAATTAAAGACACCACATGAACAGATGAGCTACTGTGATTTTACCAATTTACACTTAATCACATATTATATTTTCAGCTTCTTTTGAATGAAAAATTTGCACTATAAGGTGATATGGCTTCTGCACATACAGTTGCAATACTTTGCCAAATTGACTTAAGTGATATAGGTATCCACCTCTGTGAGGAAGTGGTGTGTCTGGTTTCACATAATGAGTCACTGTGGAACACAAAACTAGACGGGGTTGGCCCTATAGTACAGGGTTGGCCCTATAGTACAAAGCCAGATGACTGAACACTAAAAGCTCTTAAAACACACATTATATTTAACATTTGTGCAACTGCAATTTGTCTCAAACGAGTCAATCACATTTTTGGTAAAGGTAAATAAAGTTTTTCTCTACAGCCTCCATGTGTTGGCATTAAAAGATTAACAGTAAATCCCCAGTCTACCCGAGAGTAGAATAATGAAAAGTGAAATTCTCTTTGAGGTAGGATCTGTCTGCTGCTGTGGCCTGTCAGGTCCAGCACTCCCCGTTGTGGCTGATCTACTGTACTATTAAGCCTAAGCCATCGAATCATATGAAGCTGACCATGTGACCTCTCAGATAGACTGCCTCCACAAACAGGCTGCCTCCACTCTGTAGTACTATTGGCTCAGTAGTAGCACATACTCTATAGGATTATGACCCCATTTTGAGAACCTATAACTTTTGAAAAGACATTGCAACGGCACAAAACAGTTATGCACCTGTGTCTGCAGAACTATGGCTGGTACCAGACAGACTCATCAATCTCACCCCTTTACCAGCCACTCATGTACAAGTTGCACGCTACACTAAACTCAAATGTTACTCCTTTTTTCATATACATTATTGTTCTTATAGACAATCCGCCCCTGGGACAACATGTCAGCAGGGGTCACATCCGACTCAGGACCCTCTTGCTGTGAGGTGAGCTGCTATTACCTTCTCAAAAGTTGCAAAATGGATCTGCTTTATTATAAACACAGGGGCCCCACACAAACCGTTATGTATGTTATTTACAGTTAGCATGTGTTTGTGAAATAAACCAACAAGTGACCGAGTTGAGATTAAGCTAAAATAGCCACAGAGGTAAGTATTTTGGCTAAAGCTGCTTATTTAGTTATGAAAGACAGGAAGACTATGCAATCATAAGAATGTATAAGACAGCATCATTTGGCAACTTTACCAACAAGGAATACTCTGTAGACCTCAGTCAAATGTGTGCAAAGTGTTGACCCATTTCTCATGTGGAGGTTTAAGCTGATTTACTGTATAGTTCATTCGATCAGACCTGCTCCAAACCTCACCCAAACGCACCCTTTGTAACATGTGAGAATTATATAAATCCTATTCTGGGGCCAGATTATAGTTTTTTCACTTTTTTCTGTGCATTTCTCTGTCTGGCTTGTTCCCATGAGAAAGCTGGGTTTTTGAAGAAAAGAAAAAGTGAAAAGAGTGCAGTGTCAGAAGTTCAGTTGTGTGGATGGCTCTGAGTCGGGTTTGTGCCCATTGAGACATTTTTCAGAGAGTGGGAGATACTGAACCTTTGAGCACAACAATCTATTGATGCATTAAAAACAGGGAACAAGTTTGACTCAAGTGCATACTCAAATCAAAATGCTACGTCTTTCAAAATCGGCCAAAGTTTGCCTAATAATTATTGCTACATAGTTTAATCCTAATTGTCACTAATTCTGAACAAAGGTTATGAACGTGCAATAGTCCTGGACCATTTCCCGCTGCAGTAAACGCCTTAGAATAGTGCTAAGAGATTTAAGTTTCTATTGGGAAATTAACCATAGTCACAGAATGCAAAATATTTTCATGGCTTAATGCCACGTGAGACGCAAGTCTGTGGAGTGGAAACTCCCCATAAAGTCTCACCCACTTTACTCTGCCAGTAACTTTATTCCAATGTCAAAAGTTCCCTTTAGTTTTGTAGCAGAAAACCGAAAATAGACATGTGTTGTGCCATAATGGCTAATTATTAGACAGCGATAATCTTAAGCCATAAAAATTGTCCCACTGAAAGGAATGTCAGGGTCATATAAACAAAAATGATGTTATTTACAGCCCTCGGCATGACTGGAATTCACAGGTAACAGTATGGAAAATTACACACGTGTGTCAGGAGTTTTCAATTTTTCCAGAACTGTTTATAAAAAAATAAATCCTGAAACAATTTACTGTTCAGCCAGTACATTTAAAAGAAGACAGAATTGCGTGACTAAACCATCAGATACCAAAGAAACTTAGCGTGACTTAAAGTTAGTGGTCAGAAAGAAGAAACTGCAGATGTCGTCACTGAAAAAAGCCTCATATGAATTAAAATTATACCCTTAAAATAAAAGCAGAAGGTAATAAAAGCAGAAGAAATACTTCCACATTGCTCAAATACATAACATTTTTATACCTGTGTCATTGGTTGCATAAGACCCAACACGTAGTGAACTTGACCCGACAGGAATTCTTAGCTGAGAGTAGTAAAACAAGGGTCTGTCAACAGCTGAGTGCACTTCTCCCGTTTGGCCCCACACACAACACGAGGGACAGACGAGGTAAACACAACAAAGGAAAATAGTGTGACAGACTTCGTCAACTCACGAGGTCAAGGGTCCTCGATGGAAACATGCCCCACGTTCACACTTCCACATGCAAGAAGAAAACAGGTGCCAGAGTAAGAATAGACGACGAGACCAATACTGTGACATATCGGCATGCACCTGAGTATACAGTATGTACTCCATGAGGTACTATTAATAATAAGTAGTGCTTTACGACCAGACAACACAGCTCTTAGTCTGTCAACAAAGTGCATGGAGGTACAAGTTGTGTTTGTACTTACAGTAAATGTTGAGGGCTGCAGCTTCTAGAGAAGAGTCAAAAAGGTTCTGCAAGACGTACAACTGAATACTAACTGGTGAATAAATAAAATAATATATAAATGGATGTTGTCATTACCAGTATGTGTCAGTCAGACCTATTTTGATACACGTGATATTTGAAAACCTTGAAATGACCTTTTCCCAAAATGAAATGGATCTATATTGATTGACGTGGATATTGCTGCCCTGAGGTAATGGTCTGGCAACAACTGTGGCATTATGCAATAACTTTCACCGCCCGTCATGGACAACATGTTCAAGTTTACTATTTTGTTCCAATGTTTGACATATGATCTACGTCTTGCTCCCTCCAGAAAAGGAGAAGAGATGGCATTATTGTCCTTGGGCACTCGCTTATTCTTAGAAATTAGTAGAAGGCCGTAGAAAAACCAGAGTCCATGTGATTTTGTGCTTTGAACTGTGTCCAGCTTTTTGGATGCTGTGCCAAGCTTCTTTCCTATTTCTACTCAGTCAATTAACCATTACAGTTTTTCGTCTGCTATTACGTGTCACTACTATCACTAGTACTGATGCTGCTGCTGCTGCTACTCCTTTATTCTGTATCTACTCCCATTTGGTGTAGCTACTCCCGAATGTCATGTCCTTATGTTGAATGGTGTCTGTATTTTTATGTACTGACTGTGATGATTTTGCAGTGGTCTTGATGACTGCAAGAGCGTGCCGCAGCTTTAGCAGGGTACTTAGGTGAATTACTTGAGTGTCCAGTAGCTTTCAACGTCCCATTGCTATCAGTGTAAACAGAGGAATGAAGGTCACAGCACACTTTACATACGCCTCTCTGCTCCGCTCCACGTCACGGTGTTTGTGAAGTGTTTCCAATGTCCCGCTCACGAATGAGATCATGTGAGGTGACATCCCCCTGTGCCTTTGCTCCACTGTGAACCAGAGCCAGCGCTACAACATGTGGTAATGTTTGCTGCTCCTCTCTTCAATCTGCCTGACACGTGGCTCCATGGAAACCGTCCACAGAGCTGCACTGATCCGCTGTGCCAAGTCAACTCGAAGTAAAGTCATGCTGTGGATAAAAATCACATCGGTCTATGTTTCCCAATCAAATCAGAAGCACCACAGTGAACATGAAGGGCATTTATTTCAGACCTAAAGTTTTGTCTTATATCATGGAAGAATGTCCTCGATCTCTGTAGAAACTGTAACTTTTCTGGTGATGGTTCAGTATCACCTCTATTGAGATGTTATTGCTTTGCTCAGAGGGTTCCACAGTATGGCATTTATTTCACTACAGGTCAGTTTATTGCACAAAATACCGTGTGCAGTCCACTCCACACATCTGACATGTGATTTGTGTGTCGTCTCCGTAGACGTGTTGTGGAACATCCTAGACGCAGTGACGTAAACTCCATGGAGAAAAGCAGGTGTTAGATCCTCTTCACCTCCTCCTCTTCAGAAGTTGTGGTCACTTAAAGTTTCCTGAAGACTTCTCGTCACGACAACTTCTCAGTTAATCGGAGAGTATATTTTACGTCAGAGGTGCTCATCCTGCGGGTCGAGTGAAAGCAGAAGTGAATCATGACTCATTTAACAGTTTGATTTCTGTATGTGCCCCTTAATATCAAGACCTCGTAGAATAACTAAGAATATACTTTGATAACATCTGTGTCGACCTGATGGACAGAAAAGTTTACAGTGGATTATTTATCTTTTTTGGTTGCAGTCAACCCAAATAAAACATGTATTATTTTGTTTTGTTGTTTTAAATATGTGAACAACCAATTCAATCAGGTAATGCAACATATAAGACAACAGGTTATAGGCTTAAAAAGACTTAACATCTGTTACATGCACCAGCAAAGTAAGAACGCTTTTTTTTGTAATTAATATTTTGCAGACGGTGAGTACTACTACTACTATTTGTAAAATTTCCCAATATTTTGATCAGACTTTTAGAGAAATATAAGCGCAATAAGCTAAATGTGTGGCTGTATGTTTATACTGTCACATAAGTATAATCAGTTTATTCTCATCCAAAAAAATCTGATTTTTGTTAAACATTTTACAAAAAGGAAAAGCAAAACCTTCACATCAGTATCTTCTAAAAACAGACATTTCCCATGTTATTTCTCTGTTAAAATGATGTTGAGTGGAGTTAAGATATTCCAGCTGCACAGAACAAGTGACAGAAAAAGTGAGGAGTGGCACACTTGGTCACAGGCTCTTACTAAGCTTCTAGGTATTTCTGTCAGACATGCCACGACACAGTATGGTGTGATCCTCTGAATATTTTCACAGTGTGTAATTCATTCTAGAACAAGGTTTCTGTGGTACAATGAAAGAAGACAATCTCCGGATCTGAGCTTGCAACATCAGAGGCAGAAAGTACAAACTATGATGTCATTATTTAAGAGGACGTCCAGTAAACATGAATAACCTGCACCTGGATACTATCTGTGGTAGTGTTTACAATATACAGGCTGGACAAAAGATAAGATCAGCTATTCTCTTCACAGTTAAACTCGGAAGTTGTAAATTCCACTGCTTCTTATCAATTTGAACTCACCAGACTCACTAAGCTTACAGTTCCCATTAATTTGAACCTACATTTATACTTCCGTCATCACTTTAGCTCAAATGTAATGTGTAACGTCATCCTGGAAACATTTAAAGTACCAAGAAGAAAAGTATATTCTCTGACAACCTGAAGCCCTGGACTGTTTGTCTCACACGATACAGTGAAAGTATTTTAGAGCATGTAAAACACAATCAGAAAAAGGTAAACTGCAAAAAACACAAGATATATTCTCTTTTAAGGCTTGTAGCGGATTCCTGCTTTTACTACATGAAATCAAATCTCTTTTCTTGATTTAAAAAAAGCACAGGGAAGTAGTACAAATAATGTGAATTTATTTTTTCTTCCAAAAAGTTATTTACATTATGTACACTGACACACCCACAGATGAAGCATTCTACAGGTACAAAAGGTACAGAAAGTGTATGTGTGTGTGTGCAATGAGATGAGAATCTCTTCAGTGTTTTGTCAGTAATCTCTCAGTAACAACATACAACACAAACATTACAACTCAGACATAGCAAATACTGCATTAACAAATGCCTCATTATGGAGTGTGCCTTCATAAATAACATTGGTCTTGCAGTGCTTTCATTTTCTTATAAATAAAAATAGTTTAAAATGTACAGTACCATGACTACAAATGCTGGTGTCCACAGACATTTGACTATTCTACTTCACTAGTCCACACCAAAGGAACGTCCTGTATTTCAGGCAGTCCCGACACAGTTGGGAAAGCCTTTGTGCTTCTCTGCTCCTGCTCTGGGCAGACACCGCTCTCTGTCCAATGGAAACTCTGCAGGTTCAGTACAAGGCCTCCAGTCTCTTTTAAAAGTGCTTGTTCCAGAAGCCGTGGCTTCTTGTCTCTATGACGGGTCCCAAAGGTGATGGTGCATCGGTTGTTGGAAGTGCTAAGTCTTTACATTGGCAGTCTGTGAATTAGAATTGGATTTAGTTTTCTCTTAAAAGGGTAAAAGTGAGAAGTACTTTATATATGTAGAGTGTTTTCATACCGTTTTCGTGGTTTTGATTCCCAGCCATCACGGCATTTTACAAATGTTAGGGACTCTCCTGGTGAAATGTCCATTTTTGACTCGTCTGGGACACAAAATGTAAACCTGGAAAGACAAAAATCAACAGTGGTGAGGATTTTATATTATAAACAAAATGCTGGTAGTTTGTTTGGACTTTACTTACTTCTTTTGGGTTTCTCCGGCTTTCACACGGATACGCCGCACTTGTAGCACTGGTTTGTTCAAGCTGGTATTCCAGGACAAGAAATTTTTCCTAAAAACTTTCCAGACTGAGCTCCAGGATTCTCCTTCTCCTTCCCAGCTCAACTCAATCTTCAGCAGATCACCAATGTCCTCTTCAGTAAACACCAAAAAGGTGTTAGTGGAGTTCAAACCGATTCTATTATCAGGACTGCAGAAAGAAAAGAAAAATTCAAATTTAAAGGCTTGAAGTTAAATACCAAAGTGCATAGTTATAAATGCCATAACAGTGTAAACTTACACTTCTACATATATGCCACTTGTATCGTTGTGGGCACCATGCAACTTGACATGAAATGTGGGATCTGGATCAACAGACAGTTTCCTGTCAAACACGTGCATCTTCATCTGGTAGTGGAAGCCTGAGATCACAATAAACAGCTTAAGTACTGGAATCGTTATTGGTGCTTTATTTGTGTAATAAACTGAAGCACAAATTTGAATAACTCACCACCAAATGGAGTGTCAGCACGAGTCTTGAGGTACATTTTAGTGTTGCGTCTCTTGCGCATCTTTCTAGCATTGTAGCCAATATTATTACAGCGGTTTTTGCGACAGCTGAGACATATGCCCTTCTTGAAGCGGTCTGGTCCGGTGCATTGGAAGGCGTAGCTCATGTGGTCTTTATTCATAAGAGAGTCCACAAACAAGTGCACAGCTCGCTCATGTTCACATTTCACAACCTCCATGAAATCTATAGGAAGGAAATGCACCTCCGTTAACAAACCAGAACATGCAGGATTATAGAAAGTCACTGTGTTGAACTCACTTCCAGCCACTGCCAGAACATCACTAATTGCACAACCAGGCTGCCCGTCGCCGCTGTTGGGGTAGATGTCGATGTCGCCAATGGGCTGCTGGATACCGATGCTCACTCCCAGGGCCTCGCGGGTGTAAGTGTGCAGCACATCCACAAAGTCTGCATCATCTGAGGAGAGGCGCTTCTGCTCATCTACCCCCTCGAACATGGGTCCAGCTGGGTCCAGGCCTAATCACACAAGCAGAGATTATCGACCTGCACTTGGAGATAGACTTTCAAGGCGTATCATTAGACATTTTATAGAATTCATACCAGTGATTCTTCCAATGGTTCCTTGTACGAATGTTCCAGCATATCCCGCTACATGTGCGCCGAGACTGTACCCGATGAGGTGGACATTTTTCAAAGGCAGTTGTGTTTCATCCTAGAAAAGAAGATAAACCTTCAACTTAGCTGCTGCCATTGTGAATACTGATCAGCATGAATAACCTGGACTTAAGCCAGCTATAATCAGTCATGCTCACATCTTTCCTGCTTTAGATCGGATCTACTACACACCGTCCCTTCATGCTACAGCGCCTCCACCATCTGCCCTAGTTTGTCTCCATGAAAAACGCTTTTGTGTGCGTTTACAACCAACTAGCAGGGGGATTTTCACTTTGTGTGCACGCTAATTTTGGGGCAACTCATGTTAAAAGAGAACTGTTACATACCACAGAAGAGGACAGAAGACTTTAACCTAATTACACTGTTTGGCAGTAATGTTATAAAAAGAAAATTCAAGTGTTCTCCTGTTTTATTGCATATCAAAAGCCTGCTGGGACATACAGTAATGTTGCCTCAAGTCTGATCATGACAGCTCCACAAATCATCTTAAGAACTGAACACATGGGAACGTACGGTATCCATTTTCGTCACAGCCCTAAATACTAGAGACACCTAAGGTTTATATACCACACGGAAGGTAGAACACGGCGAGCACGACCTTGGCTTTGGTATGTGAATGTAAACTGACTTCACACATTATAAAGACCAAAACTAGCTTGTGCACTAGTTTAGAAACGTGAAACAATAAAAGAAAAGGAGTTTTACCAACCTGGAGCCAGTCGAGCATGTCCGCTATACTTCGACCCACAAGGCGAGTATGGTTCACGGCATCGGGGTAGAGCTGCTGGGCCATGGATATCCAGTCCACCACCACCACATTGGCCTCGGTTTCTCGCTGCATCACAGCAGAGACAAGCTTGTGCATCCAGCTCTCAAACATCCCACTCATCTGTGAAGAAGAAAACCCAGGTCAATCCATCTGCACGACCCTGAGGACCTTTACATAGGACAGATGCAAAGCTGCCTCTCAGTCACTTGATACATTCTTCCACACGCTTTGATGGAAAGGATAGAGTTTAATAGTGAACTTTATATAGTGGCTATGCAGTAAATGCAAATCATGACCTATATACACACACATCTTTGAACTTACCGTCCAGCCATGGATAATAAAGATGCTTTTGGCTGTAGCGTTGAAGCCACATTCTTCTAAACAGTCTTTTTTGCCGGTCTGTAAGAAGCAGCCCTCGTGCTCCAGATCGAGGCTTTTTCTCATGTTGAATTTAATCGTGCCTTCTTTGGACTTGCTGTTCGTTGACAGTTCATCAAGATCACTGGCTTCACCTAACAAGAAAAGCAAAAGAACACATTTAGGGAGGTTCGATACCTTCCATTTAGTCCAACATTTTATTCTTAAATGGGGTTTCTACTGCATTTAAAATCTGGTGTGATATGGAAATCTAGTGTCCACTTCTCCACTTAGTTCCTTTGTAACAAAATGCACTGTCAAGTCTGACTGTCCCATATTTTAGAGAAAGTAGCAAAAACATTAAGCTGTTACACCATGAAGAGTACAAACATGCATAAGTGAAGAGAGTGGGGCGTTATTTTTCTATATTTAATCATTTAAATCTATTAAAAATGGGAATTGCAGGGCGGTTTGATTCCAGGGGCGCGCAGCCAACAGTCAGATGTGAGGCGGTGAACGCAGTGCCCTTTGGTAGAGCCGGGTAAATGACTTCAGCTGGGATGAATTTTTATTGAGACTAAAACTGGTCCGTGGTAAAACGTGGATTCAGCGTAACCTACTTCCAAATATTTCCCACAGTCATGAGTCACTCCCAATAAGGACACGTACTGATGCTGCTTAATCCATTCCTTCTTTTCACGCTCACTTTCTGCCTCCACACTTGTTCACATGCAACTATATCAAGCAAGAAAAGAATATAAAACCCTGGCGACTGAAGATTTGATCCAGTTTTATAGACTATACACTTTTTTCTTTATTAAAACTGGTCCGGCGTCAAGTGGCAGCTGTGCGTAATTTGGAGCAGCTCAAATGAATGGAAAATGAAAATAGAATGAATGAACAATGGACAAAAAGCAGGAGCTTACCCTTAAGCACGGCGTTTTCCCCAAAAACTGAAGACACAAAGGCGCACTGTAGTAAAATCCACAGTGAAATGACTTTCTGAATCATTTCTTGATCTCAGGAGAAAACAGAGAGATTGTAGCTTCCTGGTGAAATGTGTTTTGTGGAAGGTTAGTGAGGTGTGAGCTTAAATATCCAGGGCACAAAGAGCCGGTGGCGCGGTGCGTTTGGTGCGTTTGGAGCGTTTTGTGCGCACTGGTGAAGTACCGCTCAACAATGTGTTTACACTGGCATCAAGCGTCTCATTAGAGTTTTAAAAAACTGTCCTGCCCTTGTGGTATGATTGAGCGACTGTGGTCTGGCGGTGTCAGGCTCAGGCGCCGTGGGTTCAGAGGGATGTTTCTCAGTAGAAGCCAGACTATCTGCGCCGTGGCTTTGTGGGTCAGCTCTGATGGCTGTGGCGCGGTGCCTAAAGCCGCTGGCTTCGTCGCGTCACCAATGGTGGAAGCAAATTGAGGAGCTGCATCAGTGGGGTGCTGCACTATATAGATATGTTCGTGATCCAAACAAGAACATAGTCTATCCTTGCAGTTGATAGGTTCGAGTTCCATCGGTGAATTTACAGTTCGTGCCCTCTCAGCTGCTTTTTGTTGAAAGTGATCACAGCTCCAAACATATGGGTCAAGTGGCGTGGTTTGTCGCGATGCGCTAGTTTCAAACTGGCTATGTAATAAGAATGCGATCTATGTTTTCCGCAATATTAACTAAAACGAGTCTTTTGGTTTGCTCTGCGTTAGGTGGGTAGCTGCCATTATAACAATGCAAAACGCACGTGGTTCAGTGGCTGAAAGTGGTTCTCAGCAAACATGTAGTGCCCGTTCCCTCTGAGGTTGTAAGTGTGGTCTCTTCACTAAAGTCTAAGTTGTCATGCGATCCGTTGCGGTTCAGCAATAGCAGACATGGTTGTGCTGTTGTTCAGTTGGCGCGTTCTCTGTTCGGTTTAGCAGTTGTTGGCTTAGAGAAGCCCAGCGAAGTGCTCAGATTCAGCAGTCGTGTGGAGCGGATAATTTGTATGGGGTTGACATTAACAGGCGAATAATTCCTAGTTGGATGTCACATTTTTTTTTTTAGTGTCTTTAGATAGTCTCATGGTTTGGTGCTTTTCAGCAAAGCCTAGCATATTTTTTGAAATGGTAGATAGGGGTTATGTGGAGTTCTTGTGCTATTTATCTGGGTGTCAGATCCTGTTAGCATTCGTAGAGAGCAACAGAGCAGACAGTGAGTTTTTATAACGCTCCGCCGCTCTTTCCCTTTGTTCAGCACATGGTCTTAGGTCTTATAACCTACACATTTTGGAAGATGGTGGGAGTGCAGACTGCATACTAGGAGGATTGTTTTGCAGCTTTAATCTTTCAGCTCCTTAGGCAGCAGCATTACACTCTATCATTTCGCTACTCTGGATACTGCCTCCTCATGTAATTGCAACTGTCTTGTTGGAACTATTCCTGGTCATATGTATTGCAAGTTTCATAATCTTCGTATTAGGCGCTGTGTTGGTGACGCTGTGAAAGATGTGCACTACATTGACCTATTTGCATATGGGGGGGCTGTGGACGAGATATAACTTATTGAACTGAATGAAATGTTTATCGGCCTGTGTTCAGTTGTTATAAACAATTTTCATATGTCATGTAATCCTTCTCTCGCAAGGTGTTGTCGTACCCATTTTTTGTGGTATGGATGCATTGACTTATGTTGACTTCCAGTCACGGAGGGGCAAGTTTCTATCATCACTGGCCTGGTCAGGTTATTGCTAAATAATCCGTCATGCTGATAACACGACTCGTTAAGGGGGATACAAAATTTACTTAAGAGCGTTGTGACCTGCCCAATGGGCAGACTCTAGTAAAATGGCTTAGGAATATGCCCTAACAGAACCATTTGCGTCTATAAGGATTATTTAACGAAAAAATAGTGAAATATTAATGTATCCATCATTTATTTGGATAGAATCGCACTGAATAAGGTATAAACATGTTATTTGAAATAGCAGGAATGGTTAAAACTGAGGAGAAAAACGAGATAAAGCACTGAAGTGACAGCGCCCTCGTGATGTCACAAAGGTCGCTGGCGGTGCAGTATGCAGTTGACAGGGCAGGAGACGCAGGGGGGGCGTGTGCCAGTGGCGGATCATTTGGCCGTTGGGACCCGAGACTACAGGCAGCGTCCCTCGTGTGTTTAAAAGCGCCGCAGTGCAGGGATTACAGTGATCACAGCAGTGCGAGACGCAGCTGGGGGCAGTGTGCCAGAGGGTCGGATCGGCTTCATGTAGGGAACGAGTGAGGCAGGGACAGGCTGCTTCTACCTGTCGCCCGAGCATTGATTTTATAACCTGCCAGTCGTCGTGCCAGAACACGCGAGCTACGGGGCTCTGCTCTATAAGTATTTGGGCTCCTATGCTTGCTCTCTCTTTTTTTTACCTGCATTCTTCAGTATTCATAGGATGTCACGTCATGAATTGGCTTTGGGTAATAAAATCACTATTCAAAATCACGATGAATTTTAAGGAAGCAAACAGACGCTTGGCCAAATCGGAAATAAAAGTTTGGCTGTCTATAACTGAATGCTTACTCCTTGCGTATGTGTCTATGTTTGCATCCTTTTTGTGAAGCTAACACATGCTAATGCTATGTGTGCAAGGTCTGCCAGAGTCAGTGCGGACCGAGAACAGACAGCTCGGTCACATATCTTCTGAGGTTTTGGTCTTACTCTTCTTATCAGGAGGGTCTTATTCGACCATACACACACGTTTTGTTTTAATATACAATGTTCAGACAGGTGAACTGTTAAAACACCTCCATGCAACAGGGACCGCAACATGCGGTTTAGAAATCATTTGTTTTGTTAGATCCTGCCTCTCCAAACTCTGAGCTTGTTTTAGTAAAGTTTTAGGTGGACCAGTTCCTTCAGTTCACCAACATTAAACTCAATATAAACGTGTTATTCCTTCTTCACATGAGACCAGTCTGAGCACCAGGGCTGAGAGCTTTCACGAGCTGCAGATGGGGGCACTATAGACAGCCCTCTGGTGTCATACAATACACTTGACTGCACGACTGTCCAAGTCAATCAAGAATGAGGTGCACCTCACACAGACACATGGAGCATACCATTTGTGTACATTGACATGTCATTGGTTTGTTTTGTTAGACTCATTTCTCATCAGACAGAATGATCTTTTTAGGTCGTGATTTGTAATGTGTCTGTTATTAATGAGAATAGAGTTTGGGATCAAATCTAACACATGTGACCAGTCACACAGACATCGGCTCCCTCTTTTCTGCATCACTCAAAACAAAAACTAAAACATAACTCTGCTCACACCAGTCCATCTTTCACACAATCAGGGAATAATTTAGCTCCATAAAATTATTCTTTAAAAAGAAAAATGGATATTTCTACTTATTGGCCAAACACCCATAGCTATGCATTAGAAAAAATACATAAAGATAATAAAAAGAAATAAAGAGAAAAAAGTCTAACCTTGGGATAACTGTAAATTGTCAGATGTGATGACACAGGACCAAGCTCTATACTAAGCACGACTGTCTCAGCCTCTGTTACTGATGCTCCTTGTGTTCCTCTAGGTGTCAGCTGTGACGCGTGTTTGAAAGGCAACTTCAGAGGTCGGCGATACAAATGTTTAATTTGCTACGACTACGACTTGTGTGCGTCATGTTATGAGAGCGGTGCAACAACGACCAGACACACAACAGAGCATCCCATGCAATGTATATTAACAAGAGTCGACTTTGGTAAGTCTGACATTATGTGTCACACTGTGGTTTTGTTTTCATTATTGTTTTTTTTTTTTTTTTTTTTAATCAGTATTTATTAGGTTTTTGTTGTTGCATTGATAATTTGATGGTGAGACTGTGAGCACAACTGAGGCCTAAAATTCATACATTTAGCTGATTTTAAATAATTAAGTACATGAAAATATTGTATTATGTCAAATTCATTTTTTTCAAGAGCCATTGTTTAATGTTGTTAATGATTTTAAACTTAAACATGTGAAAAAAAAACACTTTTTGAGAGCAGGGAGAGCAGAGTTTGCATTAATTTGATTAGACAGATTAAATACATTGAACAGAAGTTACTTCATTTTGCTTCTGAAATTCTGACAATTATATTTTTTATTTTATATTGTGACCTGAATAATCATGATTATCGATAAACCCAATAATCTTGACATCACTAAAGTCTAACCTTCTTTAAGACTACTGCAAACATTTTCCCTGAAACAACGGCTACAAATATACTACATTTTATTTAAAAAAAGTGTGAAGTGTGAAAAGTTAATTAAGGATTAAATAGATTTAGTTGGTTCATTGTGTTCCATAACTTTACACTCTTGAGTTATAAATACTCTTTTGGCACATTGTGACATTCCCTGTAGAAGTGCATGTGTGTAATGAGATGATTCTGACTGTGTCGTTTTCTCAGACCTGTATTACGGAGGAGAGGCCTTCTCAGTGGAGCAGCCTCAGGCCTTCACATGTCCATACTGTGGCAGGATGGGCTACACAGAGATGTCTCTGCAGGAGCATGTTGCTGCTGAACACACGGAGACCTCCACAGAAGTGGTATGTTCAAATCTGTCTCTAGTTAAATATATAATATCTACGATAAAGAATGAGTTATTGGTTATCAGTGATATCTGAGGGTTTCAACCTGATATTGGTCTTTGTTTGATACTGAAAATTTAGCAGCTATTTTTCTGTCCTGCCCCAGTCTGTGCCCAGGTGTCATTCCCAGTTTGGCTGCAGGTTTGTTCTTTTTTAACAGAATAATGAGTAAACTTCTGGCTGTATGTTTCCACAGTCATGCAACGTACATTTTATATCCCAGATAAAGGCATTTTGTAATTATTTTTACAAAAGCAAAAACTTAAGAACTTTCCTATAACTTAAGTTTGCAAATACAAAATCCATAGCAAGGATCATAAATATTGGTACTGGGCACAACAGCAGACACATATCATATTATATCGACTTAAAACATCCAGATCAAACCATTCCTATATTTGATGTGTTATTTGTAACTTGATTTGTAATTTTTAAAAAAAACAAATTTTTCCTTTTAGATCTGTCCCATATGCGCAGCGTTGCCAGGTGGGGATCCAAATCATGTGACCGATGACTTTGCTGCTCATCTCACACTTGAACACAGAGCACCTAGAGACTTGATATCCTTTTACTCTTACCCTGGCTTTTATTGCTATGTAGTTTTTAGTTTTATTTTGCTTATAACCATTTGTAAGCGTGGATGCAAAGTGATCGCATAGTTTTCTAATTGAAAAAAGTATTCTCTCTCTTTTAGCTTGTGTGAAGGTATTGTTCTTTAACAGCACTTTCCACGACGAGTCCAGTGGCGTCAGGCACGTCAGGAGAATGTTTCACCCGGGTCGCGGGTTAGGGGGACCCCGAGCCCGTAGATCAAACATGCACTTCACTAGCAGCACCACAGGGGGGCTCTCTACCAGTCAAAGCGCCTCACAGAGCTCCAACTACAGCAGAGAGGCCATGGACCCCATAGCAGGTCAGTCTGACACCACAGGCACTGTGCACAGTGTTTACTACTCTTTTTCTTTCTTTCTTTCTTTCTTTATTTGTCAGGGACCATATACAAATTCATTAATCTTACAAGGAAAAGATGATTTGTATCAGATTTAGCTACTGTTATTTTCCATCTGCAGTCCCTGTGCAGGTGAACACACATTAAAAAACACATGTCAATAAACAATTACAATATATATACAATATATACTTCAGGTTCACTCACTGAGGGGCATAGAATGTTTTTGATTAAAAATAATTAAAAAGCCCCGAAGTAATGACATGGTTGAAGCCTGTTTAAAAGAGAACTGTGTTTACTATGACAGACCATTGTAACTCTGTCGAGTGCACAGTCTTTATCCCCAAAAGACTCAAAACAAACTTTCAACTTGTCTAAACTATTAGCAAAGACGGGTGTAGCAGTAAAAAATGCAAAAGTCATGTCATTAATGATGGTATTCATGTGTTCTCTTCTCTCACCTGTTGCAGAGCTCCTGTCCCAGTTGTCCGGGGTGAGGCGGTCTGCGGGGGGTCAGCTCAGCGCAGGTCCATCGGCCTCTCAGCTGCAGCAGCTGCAGATGCAGTTACAGTTGGAGCGGCAGCAGGCGCAGGCAGCGCGGCAGCAGCTGGAGTCTGCCCGAAATGCCTCCCGGATCTCTGGTCGCTCCAACGCCATTCTGTCCAACTCCACCGCCACGAACCCCAGCACCAACATCAACCCCAGCGCTAGCCCAAACCCAGGACCGCCAGAGCCCTCACAACACACCGCACACAGCTCCCAGTTTCTACTCAGCAGGTGCTACACCCACTCAACACTCAAAACTAATCTGTAATGAAAAAATATATTGGCCATAATATTTTACCTTTTATATTATGGCTAATTATGGAGTTTTCAAAGTTGTGAAAATTCATTTTTTAGGATTTCCAATGAATTTTTTTTTAGTCTGAAACAAACCAAACCACATGGCAGCATGAACACGTGTAGGCGGAGAGGCTTAGAATTTGTCATCTTCATGAAAGTTTTCAAAGGAGCTCTTCAGATAATTAGTGCAACCATTATAAGCACAGTAATGTTTTTCTAGCTATTCGTCATTACATCTCTTTGTGTTTTTATATAAAGCCTGAAGTGTCTGACTAAATAAAGTGACTGTTTGTGCTGTGCAGGCTCAGTGAGCCGCGGTTGTCTGAGGTGGAGCGGCAGGCGTGTGAGGCCCAGTGGGCAGACCGGAGCCTGTTTGTTACGGAGCTGTTGCTGTCCACTCTGCTGCACGACGAAGACGCCTCCGCCTCTTCCTCAGAGGATGACGATGACGGCCACGCCCCTGTGAGGAATTTTGCAGATTTCCAGGCCATGGGCTGCGTGGAAGTCATGACCTTAGATGTGGCTTTGGAGAACCTCAATCTTAGAGAGAGCACGACAGTGTCAAGCAAGTCAACGAAACCCACAACTAAAACAGCGCCTATGAAAAAAGAGCCCCCCGCCCCTCCCCTTTGATGACCTGATCTTTGCCTCCCGAAAACACCATTGTGATGGCTGACCGCGCGTCTGCTCAACTGCCAATGGATGACAAAAAACTGCAGATCTTTTTGGCTTTTTTTTAGTGATTGTCATTTCAGCTCTGTCACTCACTCTCAACCCCATGTTTATTAAGTTGTGTACACTGAATAAAAGTAGTGAGACGAGAGAATGTGAGAGCAAGCGTGGTGGGTGCGTGGAAGAAAGTAAATAACTTTATAAATATATTATAGAAGAAATCTATTGGAAAGTTGATAATCAGTTCCACATAAGGCGTTTTCCTTTGCAAATGAGCAAATATAGTCTTTTAAGAGACAGACGTCACCTTCACCCCAGGAGAGGAAGCAGACAGAATGCTCTCCTGTTGAAACGCTGCTGTATTTATAGTTAGTTGTTAAAGAAGTGCTTGGATGGTTTACCACAACTTAAGCATGAGCTTAAATCACCATGTGCCCATTTTTATCTGCACCGTCACTAAATGGGGAGGACCTTTTACGTTCACGCACACCCGAAGAGCTGTAACTAACGGTGCTATTGCCTCAATGGTGGCATTTCAGCACCAGTACTTGTACACAGACTGATGGCTTTGGTTGGTCTTATACATGTCCGGTTTAACCACTCCCTTTATGTGACGTCACCTGTTTTGGGTCATGTGACCTTGCTTTATATTGACTGGGCACTTTGCAGTTGCATATCCAGTGTCTATTTGTGTACACTACAAATGCTTTACATAAAGGCGATACACGACAAAAACATGAACATTGTCTACTCTCTCTGGCCTTTCTAAACAGAAGAAACACATCTAGTCTTCTTATGGTTGCTTTTCCCCCTTCTTTCTGAAGACCAGATGCATCCACCTTCAGCTTCCTGTGATCTCAAATTAATCCTTTGTTGATTAGTCATGAATGCAAAGATGACTCATGTGACTTGAAGGATAATCCTGTATACTCTTTCATTCATGAATCACTCAAGAACTTTGTATGCCTCCACTACTACCTGAAGAAATGCAATGTATGTTTTTTGGCTCAGCACACAGGCCAAATCACAGGGTAAACTCAAGTGTGGAGGACAATAAAATGTTTTGGATGGAAACGAACTAACCCAAATCTACTCTCGTTTGTCTTTTTGCTACACATCTATGACCATAACATGAATCAGATCGTAGCGAAGCTGCAGTGGTTAGTGAGAACGTGACAGTGGCTGAATTATAACTGAGGGCAAGACCATAAATAACAGGAGCCTGGAAGCAATTGGCGCATTCATCAAGTCTTTAAAGGTTGCTGCAGTCAACCAAAAGAACACAGATTATGCGCAGTTTGAAGTCTTTTCACATGAGAATCAAATGTTGAATAACAAGTGGATTGAGAGAAATGACAAGACACACATTTCATCTTTGTAATTTTAATTCCCATAATTTACTTGAATGCAGACATCTTACCACTAAAATTTTAAATAAAACATTACAGTACATTATATGCAAATCAAAAGACCTTAAAGATTTGTAGAAACAGGCTACATTTTTTTTAAATTCATTTATTACTGTACTTTGTAGGACTAGACAGTCAAATAGCAGTAAACAGTAAAAGACAACACAGCTGTTAAGCCTGCAGGCCAGCCAAGGAGCACATTCTGAAAAACAGATTACAAAACAAATAAGACAGCAGCACGCCATATCCGGAGTCTGCTTCAACGGGACACCCAGGGACCTTTCATAACTACAGTGTGTATTGCACATCCAGGGAGGAGGAAATAGCACAAGTTTTCCCATTATTACATCAAAAGAAGTATTAAAAGAAATCCAAGAACTGGGCTCCCTCAATGGCAATCACAGAAGTAGTGGGCAGTTACGAGGCTGAAGTGAATGTCCCTCTCAGCAGGGGAAGCGCCTCACCCACTGGCTGCATAAAACAACATATTGTCCAATTTTGTTGACATTTTCATTTAATTCTGTATGCAAAAACATAACTAGTTTCAGCCACCAGAGGGTGATATTTGCATTCCCCTTCATTTGAGCAGTGCCTCCCTTTTGGCCTATCAGGACTGAATGCATGAGAACATCAATGACAGTGAAAGTTACAAGGGCTTAAGATCCAAATCTACCCACCCATTTAATCCTGTACAGTGTTTGACTAATTTAACTGACAGCTGAGCAGAGCTGGACTACTACAGATGATATGGATTGATCATTTTAATCCTGATTCAAATGATAAATAGCTGAAACAGTGTCTCATTTTTTGGTACTTGGGCAGTTAATGTAGAAGCTAGACGCATTAGATGAATGACAATCGTCTTCCTAGTGGATTCCAAACACATTTTGCAGTGGGCATGTGTCTGAACTTTAAGCCTTTGTAAATCACATTAAAATGAATAGAACCAAAATGTTTTCAGTGTCCAGTTGTTAGTTCTTGTTAGTCCCTAATCTAACAGCTCATGAAAGAAGCAACAGGGAAACAAAATTACAAAGTGTTTTCATCTAAAGTTCAAAAATAAAAATGATCATTTAGAAATCTGATCTATTGGCAACCAGCACACCATTCTACACGTTGGAGGACACACCGCACGTTGCAATGGCACCACAGAAAAGGTGACGCAGTGTTTATTTGCGCCCCCTCTGGTGAGATATACTCCACTTCCAATTTACAATCAGCTGACTGCAGTGTGTTCTCTGAAGTGTTTGGAAGCCCACCTGGGTTAAAACTCAAGATATGGTAGAAAAATATACTTTTGATGACATTTCTCTAGTTAGTTTCTTCATTAGTGAATTGCACCCATCCATGTAGTGTTTACACATAATAGTAGCAGTGTAAAGAGACCCAGATCATGATTAGCACTACTACCACAGCAATAAGCATGAGATCACCACGCGTGCACACAACATCCGCCTTCTCTCTCACTCTAGACACTTCTGGCTATTTTTCTTGCACTTAAAAATTTATGTTTAATAGTTTTGTCTTTCATTGGCATCATTAGGCATCATTTTTTATCATATACTCTACAATAATGTTACAATGTAAACACCACAGTACTCATTTACTGTCTTTAAAGTAAAACACGAGGTTACAAGGCAAGAGGCTACGTAAGCATAATTTGAAATAAAGGAGAAAGAAAATTATACCACAAGAACAAAACCTTGCAACACATGGCATCAAGTTTGTTCAAATAAAAAAAAAGCTTTAGACTTTGTTCATCTACAGGTCAGGTGACCTTGTTAAAAAGCTGGTGATGATCATTACTATCCTCCCAAAAGTATTTTTTTTTTTTTTTTACGAGTTCTCCGCAAACTTGACTATCATATTGAACTCTGCACCTTGACACAAGCTACACATGTGGCTGGGGAGGTCAATTCCCCTGTTTTTACATGTCTGCATAACTGCCTAAGATAAAGCACAGTTTGTTCTTGGTTTTAGTGTTCGATATGAATGACACAACCCCATGTGCGACAGGACAAGGCTTTTTCAATATCTGGAGGCCTCAAATACATGATAGAGATGAACCCCCGATATCAGACTAACAGGCAAACGAGTGGGCATAAAACAATGAGTCCGACAGCAACTGACCCAGGGACAGATGTATAAAAGGCAACGTACAAAACACTGATATGACAATGGCTCTAGCATTTGGCCATCTCGATATGGCAAAACCAACTACTTTGGCCTGGTGCTTAAAAAATAAATTCAATTTGATTATCCATTTTCAAATACTGGTATTTAAAAAAATCATTTCTTATTTGGAGAAAGTAGTAATGTAGGACCCAAGTCTATGTACATATTATATAATGAATGAGTACAAATGTTGATGAAATTAGGCATCCAGTAAAGGGAAAAAACACACAAGAGGCCTCCAAGTTACATTTAAAACAAATTATGATCCCCACATGCCCAAAAACTCTTCACGGACATTATTTATATACAAATTACAGTATAATACATCATTAAAAAATGAGACCCATCTCTAAAAACATACAGGAGCTCTTGAAAACAAAAGAAATCAACTCGTTTAGCAATCAGGTTTCTATGGTAACTTATGGTAAATAAAAAGCAGAGTGACAACCCCACCACCCTACTCTCTGAGATCGCTCTCCATTGTCCCCTGTTCGACCGGTACTGGATGTTACGGAAGTTGACAGATGGGTTGGTTTGCCACATGCACAGCGATTTGTTTTAAAGCAATTAATTTTAAAGCAAGCAGCAATTTTCAAAACTCAACAATATGTACATTTTGTTTTTCATCTGGCATGTTGGAATACTACTCTGAAAGTAGTTTTACTGCAGGTTTGCCTTTGTGTGCTATCTGATTTTTTCATAAATAAAGACACTGCAGCTGTGTACAAAGCCCCAATTATTCTTTTTTTTTCTCCAAATGTTTATATACAGCAGATAAAGTAATACGTGTTGGCATGTTCAAAAAGAAGAGTAAAATTGATCAGAAACTCAACAACACAAATCTGGAGCTCTGGACAGAGCCAAAAACACATGTGACCAACCCTCGTCAAATCCACAGTACAAGCGAGCCTCTCCTGTCTGCTGTTTTGTCATGTCTTATGTGCAGTCACCTCGTTCTCTCGTTTCCGTTCATCTTTGCCCTTGCTGTGATTTTTCTCTTCTTGCGCCCCCACGACTTTTGGCCCTTCTTGGCACCTCTCAGACGAAGGGCAGGATGCCATACACGAACAAGGCCATGATGGCAGCACTGAATAGGCCAGCGACGGGCACAGTGACGAACCAGGCCAGGAAGATGTTTCGGAAGAGCCGCCAGTCCACCGCCTTCTTGGAGCGGATCCAACCCACCGCCACCACGGAGCCGACCTGCGAGTAAGAGCCAGGGGACCAAATCAGCAGCAGCACGGACCAAGTACAGACATGACAAAACGGTGAGGAGAGGCTACAGGCTTTTGGGTCATCATACAACACAACTTCTGTAATTACAAAAAGACATTACATCTAATATTAATTTGGATTTAACATTATATTCAAATACAATTAAATACTAAACTATGTGTCATGACGACAGAGTCCAAAGCCTGGAGCCTAACTTGTCATAGTGTTTCCAAGGGCCTGTTAGTAAGAGGATGCAAATAAAAGTTAACTCTACAGAGGAAAATTACTTTGTTTAGAAGTCTGACTTCTGCTGTTAAGACACTTCTTTTCTACAAATAAAGTGCTATTTTTTACAGCAAAAATCAGACTTCCAAGAGTTCATTGTACTCACCTTAAAGGCAATTTCTCAGTTAAACAATTACCCAGTATTTATTTGGAAAAAAATCAGGCAGTGTGTGGGGTGTGAGCCACATGTGACTGGTTTGAGCTGCTCTTTTAGGGCAACAGAAACACGAGAAAGTGTCAGTCATTCTCCTCCTAAATATGAAAGGTCAACACAGACCAGCCAAACACAGGGCAAATCCAGACACCAGTTTGCTCCAAAATGTATGATCCAATTATCTGCCTCTCTCTAAATACAACTTAGTGCAAACTCTCCACCCTTTGAAGGCTGAAACCAGTCATTTCCCTGCACCCCACACACTACAACAGGCACCACTTCAGTTTGACCTGGTGACGATTAGTCTGAATGAAATGTGTCAAACTAATCTGGTGTCTGTTATTGCTCACAGACTCATTGGTGAGATGATCACAGCAGAAAATACTGGAAAAAATAAAATACAACCATGGTATTTGTCCAACACTTTTTTGCTGTGAATCTCCCAAGCACCCCCAAATTAAATACCAGTAGCTGTGAGTAGGTTTACATTTTTATTATTATTATTATGTATTATTGTATTTTTAGGGAGACAAGGGCATCTGAAAATGAAACGTCAAAGTGAAAATATTGCATGGATGGTGATGGGGATGGTGTAAAAATTGATTTTAAGTAGATTTTATATCAGCTTTGAGTCTTATGCAATGTTTCAACGGAAATGACAACAAACAAATACCAATGTTGTGAGTCAGCCTCCGTCTACCTAATCTAATCACGTCCACTGAAACAGGAACGTAGATGTGGAATGCCCGAAAGCTAAAATACAATTCAAAATATTGTGTGACAGGAAAAACTAAATAGTATATGCTGGATAAGTCTGTCGCTGTTGTACAAAAATAAAATTGTTGTCATTTCCAAAAGAAGTTGCATGAGATCTCAAAGCTGCAACAGCGAGAGTTGTGATTGGTGTTGTCGATTGACAGCTACAGGTGAAGAAGTGAGGCTCTCCCTTAACACAGCTTCACTACCAGTGACTCCAATACCTTGCAGTGGGTGGAGCTTATGGGGATGCCCACATTTGATGCAACAAGCACTGTTAGCGCACTCATTACTTCAATGCAAAATCCGCTGTAAAGACAGATGTGTAGAAACACAGAAAGATGGAGAGGGGAGGTGAAAAAGTGGAACACAAGAGTCGGTGGAGCTTGGTGGGGGTCGACAGTCTGCTGCTGGCCAAGCAGTGCACCCACATATGCCATGCCAGTGCTTAGGCCACGATGGACGAGGAGGGAATGAAACAGAGGTTAGATTTGTCATGCTCCTGGTCTGGAACAGGATCTGAAAAACATGGAGGGGGCTCGCACAATGCTGCCTTTAGTCTGGCCACATGTTACTAAATCTGATGTTTACTCAGACCTTTCCTTATCGCCATTTAATGAACAAAGGTTTAATTTGCTAATTGTGTGTTTCAGTCTAAAGACAGTGAAAGCCCCCTCCATCACAAACACAGGGTTAGGACTCCGGCTGGAGGGCTCTCATCATACCTTGCAGTGCGTGGTACTGACAGGAATTCCGATATTGGAAGCGAACACGACAGTGAGGGCAGAGGCCAGTTCAATAGTGAATCCACTGTGGAGGGGGAGGCGGGGGAGAGCAAAGAGACATCCTTCATTGAAATGCTACAGACGTTCAGCTTATGTAACCTTATTGCTGGAATCACATTCAGTCAGCCAGAACTTTTACAGTAGCTGCTCTACAGAGGACTGCACACAAAATGCAAACAATGACATTACAATTAAATTTGACATTTTCAGCTTAAGAGAAGTGTGTCCGACTTGTGAGCTGCAGTAAAAGCTATGTCTACTCATGGAACCAAATCTTTATCCACTTATTACAAGTTCTCATATTCAAAGGGACAGGTCCAAACTCCCTGCACCCAAATAAACAAAAACAGCAGAAAAGCAGCACATTAAAAATCTGAAGTTTGAAACACAGAGTAGAAAGCTTTGGGTGTAATTATGCCTTACATATAAAGGCAAACTCAGCTACTGTTTCTCAAGAAGCAGTGTCTATGTTTTATGCAAATAAATAAATAAGTCACATTCGTGGGTGATAGATGTCATAACTAACGCTTCACATTGAGTCAATTAACAATCCCGTCTCAACCATGTTTGATTACAAACTGAAGGAGAGCAATACTTCCTGCCACTGTGACCCAAACAAACCTCTTTGTCACATGAGGAGGACAGCTCTTAGAATAGTCAAGCAGAGCAAATGTGTCTTGAATCTTGGCACAGTCTTGGCAATGGTCTGGTGATTGAATGAGGGAGATTAAGAAAGAAAAAAACAGGCATACAGAACGAAGGGGCCAGGACAGAGAAGAAATGTTAGAAGAGGAATACGAATTAGGATGGAGTGAGAATGATGGTGGGAGCGATGGGAAAGGGAATGATTTAGAGGCTGCCTTAGAAAAAGAGCACAAAAATGTTGAGAGATGGAGAAAAGTAGTAAAGAAAAGTCCAACACAAAGGTTATAGACTCAGGGAAGGGGGAGAGGGCTGCATGAGAAAAGAAAAGGATAAAGGGAACAGTCAGAGGAGTCAGTGTGGCGTCCCTCCCCGCGGTTTGAGAGAGAGAGAGGCCCGGGTCCCACTGTCAACATGGCTACTTCTGTAATCTGCACTTTCTATAGGCACAAACTCACTAGAAGAATTCGACTTCAAATCCATCGCATACAGGTATCACCACTCACTGCAGGCATAGCCCTTCTTGGTTCAACGAGTCCACAAGATGTAGTAACAGCACACATACATTATTCTCTGGGTTTGACCCTAGGACAATGCAGAGATTAATGTCAAGGACAGTGGAGTGTGCATATATACATGAGCTTATGCCTGAAGATGTGAGAGTGCAGTGTGCTTCATTTCTAAAGGCTACTTGTTCAGTTACAATTATGTAACAGGTCAATGTGGCAGATACACTACAGTTAGTGAGATCTGACTCTGAAGTAAATATAATCTACTGCAGTTCAACTATAGTACAAGGGAATAACATACATGTAAATAAAATGCTTTGGAACTCTGGTTTGCACAAGAAGAGCTGGAAACAAATCTGCATCACCATTCAGCCTCTGAAAGCAGAACATTCCTCCACAGACACCTCTGTTTGGAGACAGTCTCACCTTGACGGGGTGATGGGAGTCAGGTCCTTGCCCATTGTCTGGATCACACGGCGGCCCCAGACCCACAGACCAGCACAGATGCCTATACCTCCATAAAGCAGCAGCCAGATAGGAGTGGCTGCATCCTGCATCACACCCCCCTGCTCATAGATCATCCACAGCGCCACCAGTGGCCCGATGGCATTACTGCAAAGACAAATGCGAAGGAAAAAATGTTCCAACCAGGAAAACAAGTTAGCAACACAGCACCAACTACTTTTATTTCTACATGTTATTTTAAAAATTAATTACCTGACATCATTGCCTCCATGGGCAAAGGAGCCAAAACAAGCAGTAAGAATTTGCAGGAAGTGGAACAGTTGGAACACCTCAGATTTGTCTTTTTCTTCATGATCCTCATCAGTCAGGTCATCCAGAGGCTCAGGCGCGGGCCCCCCTTCCTCTGGCAGCCCCTCCAGCTCTGTGGCCAGTTTCATCTCCACTCCTCCCTCATCGGCCTCAATCTCTGCCTCTGCTACAGCATTGCAGTATGACGAGTAACTGTCATAACGGATACGCTTCTTTGAATAAGACACACTATTACTCCTGCCTCCTCCTTCTCCTACGAGCTTTTCATTGTCGTCACGTGACTCTGTGCGTTTGAGCGGCTGGACAGGCATGCCACATATGGCTGCAGTGTAGCAGGTGTAGCTGTTATTACGGCGCAGCATGCGGTAGTTGTTCTCAGGCTGGCCAGCGTTGGAGGAGGTGCGCTCGTTGTCGTCCATGCGGCCCAGGTGGATCTTGTGAAGCAGGTCTTTATAGAGACCAGAGTCCTTGTGCACGGTGTGGTACACCTGGCCGTCACTGCGCATGTGGCCATCAAAGCTGAAGCTCCCATTAGAGACAGGGGATTTCAAGCACCCATTGGTCATGGAATGAGTCCGTCCTATGTCACAAAAGGAAGAAGTGGGAAGTGTTGAGTGCTGCAAAGGCAACATTTAATTTTAGATAAAATGAAATATACCATAGACTCTGCCATTTGGCAGGACACTGCTTCCGTTGGCCTGGTTACTGAGCTCTCCAGTCGACTCCCGCGTGCTCCGCTCAGTGCTGCCGGTCAAAGGCAGCACAGCCTCGTCTGTCCCTTTGGGCCCCGGCAGTTCTTTGAACACGGGGCTCTCCTCTTCCTCCTCCGGGATCTTGTCCAGACTTTCAGAGGAAATCCTGGACAGAGCCTGTTCTTTCTTTAATCGACCTAAAAGACAGAAGATACAACATCAACACCAAGTCAACTGGCACTCATTCAGTTAGCTAAGGCAAGTTAGGACATCATTTTTAAAGTTAATTAACAATTATACGTGTAATAATAACAATTTGTTATTAATATACAGACATAAACATACTTGCTATTTTCCTTCTCATCCAGGGACAAACTAATTTCCAGACCATCAACGCACACACCAGCGAGCCAGCTAGCGTTATGAGAAAGATCGCCCAAACCGGAAGGCTCTCTAGTCCAAGCACTAAAACAGATAAAAAGAACAATTGTACAACATATTCTCTTTTATGTTTCTATGGATCCTGTAAAAACATGTGAAAATAAAACTATATAGTTCATAAAAATATTTAGTTATCACTTACACGGGGCACCAGTGTAGAGGATGGAAAAGGTGTTTATGCCAATAGTGGAGGCATAGAAGACGGGCAGTGCTCGCAGACCATTGGGAGTAGGATCATCCTGTAAGTAATTATTAACAGAAAGGAATCATCAATAATTACATCATTATAGTAGCTTTTTGTAGTGAAAACTGTAGAATTTCTTCTCAAAATAATTCACTTAAACACGTAACATCACCATTCCCTAAAAAGTACAATACATTTAAATAATCTTTAAAATAAACATATGTGGTTAGGAATAGGGCAAAGAGTGGGCAGCCCCAATCGTGACTATACAGTAACTGCAGTGAGAAATCTTCCTATGAGTCATAACATAATCCTGCAGTAGTGACCTTACAATGATCTGTAGCACACTCGCTTCCTCATCGCACAGACATTGAGTTGCATAACTGCAGATATGAAGTTGTTGCCAAATTAAAAGTATTTTATCTGAACTGGTATGTCAACGGTAGAATTTGTTTTTAAAAATGTGACTTGTGACTTGGGCTCACCTTGTTGAGGATAAAATGTCTGATCAGCAGGAACAAAAGTCCAGACATGAGTCCAGAAAGCAAAGGGGAGATGAACCAGGACGCAACTAGAGTAAAAGAGAAGATTGTTACCATAAGATTTTGACTAAATATATTATTCAGTAATTTTGTGTATCAATAAAATCAGCGTTTCATCCTCATGATTTTGCCATTTTAGTTTCAGTTTATGCATTGTAGCATTAGCAGCATTACAGTGAAAGTCAAACTGTGGGAGTAAAATCTTGTACTAAAGTGTTTACAAATGCATTCACTGTTGTGTTCGGGGAGTCATCCACAAAAGAAAAGGCCGTCTTGTCTCTTTTAAATAACCCTGCTTGCTATGTAAAATGGCACTGGGAAGTGCTACAAAATACAATTATACCATGAAATTCACTTATGGCTCTAGAAAAGTGATGATGTGTTTATGTTTAAACAGATTAAAGGGTAAATATGTTCTGACAATGTGGTGTAATGTGCATTTTACCAATTTTAACCAGCTGCATCCACTGAACACCCTTAGTGCCAATGGCCACCATGGAAAAGCCGATTGTGGCCCCAACAATGCAGTGAGTTCCAGAGATGGGTAGTTTGAGAAATGATGCAATGAGCTGCCACACAGCTGAGCCTGTGGGAAAAAAGATCAAGCATTTTTGTTCATTGATTCAATGTTAAGCATTTTTAATATTATCTTTACTGTAAGACGAGTCATCACTAAGGAGTGATAGATTAGAATTTACATTTAGAAAAATGTCATTCAATCTGTGACAATGGTCTGTTGGACAACCAATAATCACTCCCTCACACACCACAGTCATGCTGAGGTATGTGCAGTGTCTTGCCCAATGTCACAAAAACAAAATGCAAGGCAGTAGAGTCAGAACTAGGAGCAAACAGCTAACTCTTGGTTGCAGAATGATCTTTGAGCCATCTCAGGAAAGTCTTTCCCACATTGATGCTCGGGTCCACCTCACCTCAAATAGTCAAATATTACTAAAGATATTACTTTATTACTCAAGAAAATGAACTAATATTCAAATATGATGAAAAATAAAATGAAGACTCACCGACCATGGCACTGACCTCCCCTGCCATGAGCACAGGCACAGTGTCGTTGTACAGATTCACGTCGATAATGCCTTTTCGTATAGTCTCCCCCACTTTGGCCCCTAGAAGCATGGAGCCCAGGGTCTCAAAGATGGAGGCCAGGATACAGGCCTGCTTCAGCGTGACCACTCCTGACCCCACGGCTGTACCAAAGGAATTGGCCACATCATTGGCACCGACTGAGAAGGCCAGGACGAAGGCAATGATGAAGCCAATAATGACCATCCACAGATATGACTCCAAATCCATTTTGATGAGATTTATCCAGACACTAAAGAATCAAGAAAACAACCGCTCCAAAAATAATAGTGTAAAACAAAAAGAAGTGCTCTGTGCGTTTTGAGGAGGACTTGGAAAGCCTGCTCCTTTTCTTCGTCCCCTAGTTGTCAAGAGTTCCGAGGGGAGAAGCACAGCTGCTAACTAAACAATTGGAGGTCAGTCCAAAGATGGCAGATTAGTGATGGTTGGTGCAGAGAGCATTCCATATTTCAGAGTGAGACAGCGAGCCCGTACGATCCTTCACCTGCAACACAAACAGACACAGACATTAGCCGTGCTTCAGCCTGGGGCAGGTGGAAGGGAGACAACAGAGGACATCTCCGAGCAGAACAAATAAATCTTCACCTGTACTTCAAAGACTTCAAATCAGACATTCACAGGCTTGTCAGCGGCCAGACTAAAAAAAAAACATGAGGGCAATGTCGTATTTTAACATGTTAGCACCTCATCATCCCCTCTCCACAGAACTGCACCTTACACTGGGTCAAAACACCAACAGGCAATGGGAAAAATGGTTAGCACGAGTGCCCCATGTGGCATGTTACACAATAGGCTCATCCTCCAGCAAGGTGGTAGTGCACTGCTTTCAACAGGTTGTACCACACCACAAATCATATGCACAGGACACATTTTCCTACAGGGGCAATACCTATAAAACAAGAATAACCTTAAAAAGTAGGGCTTAACGGTTTTGGAAAAAAAATTCTTATTTTGACTTTTCATACAAGCACTGTTTTGATTTATGTTCATGTTATTCTATTCAACTTTAACATTTGAAGTCCAGACGTGTGCCCAAACAAATATGAACTGCAAAACTAAATATTTGGAGAGGTCTTAACTACAGGATTAGCAGGTTTTGAAGTTTTTGCAGAGAAAATGATGTTACTATTTGCATTTCATATTGCAATTAACATGACAGCCATCCTGATACTTTATTCAGTTCAAAAGTAGCTTCCAGTGTTTTGCTTGTAAATCCATTAGCACTTATGACTTCACTTTCCTTTGCGATGGTATTTGTTAGATCAGACTGGTACATTCGACCAGCCCGTGTCTGTGCCTTTGGACAGTGGGGACAAAGCCTGCGGCCGATCCATGGCGTCCCCCCCAAATAACTGCTCCATCTGGAACAGTTGAGGTCACAAACTGGTCCCATCCGCCTCCACTAAACCACACACTCCCAGAATCTCTGTAATTGTAATCAGAATTAACTGAAATGAGCACACACTTTAAACAGCTGATGTAATTACAGACCAAAGACAGTGAATGCTCTGAAAGTTCCCTTGAGATGCCTTCACCTACTTGTGGTCAAGAGGTCACAGTTTTGCAGTTAAACAGAAGGTCGTCTCCCCGGTGAAACATCAATAATGCAGAGTTATGTCTATCAAGATGGCTGCCCCAGAGAGGTTAAATATGTCAATAATTAATAAGAAAGAAAACATTACAGTCGGTCCCTATACAGATAACTCCCTCCACCTATGACATAAAAGCTTAAGTTTGTTAATAGAGACTAAAAGCTTACAGGCTCAAGGTGAAACAGCAGAATAATATTTTCATCTATATGTTAACAAAATAGTTTCATATTTTTTTTGTCTTAGATTTCACAAGAAAAAGAAATGTAATCTCATGGTTGAGGTTAGGAATGTCCAATTCAAATTTTATAGCACATCATTAACATTTCCACATATCGGAGCAGGTGAGTCTCCACAGTAGTTCAATATTGATTTAGCAAAAAACTTTAGATAGTTTTTTCTTTGTCAGCATTTAAAATTCCACTGCGAGGTGCTGCCTACTTAATGAGATTTACGGTCGGTATATTGACAGTTGTAGTTGAGCGCTAACAGGGCCGTGTAAATGTTTAATCTAAGAACCTCTGGTCCACATAATGACCCACCAAAGAGTGGGATTTCACAGGGCAAAAGCAAACACCAGTAACTCCAGAGAAGCATTAAGATCAGCACCTCGCATGACTGTCACCACACTGAAGCATCGCGATCTGTTTAATAAGGTGAACCATCTTCTAAACAGGGAAACACAACATGACAGCTGCAGCTGACACTTTGCAGTGTAACACATGAACACCAGCTCATATGCCAACACACACAGACTTTCTAAATGCACATTTCTGTATACTACTCAGTTATTTAAAGGAGCAAGTCAAGTCGCATTTAAATATAAATGATAGGTTTTGAACAGAAAGGGACATAAGTAATGCAAAACACAGTGTTCAGTAAATACCAAGACTATTAAAGTGATTGGACTAGATCATTTATTCTGAAACATCAGCTCAGCTCTGCCACAGAGGGCAGCTATAGGACAGAGCAGCATTATTTAACATGCAGTGTGCTGAGGTGTTCAAGAACAACATGCTGATGGCACCAGCAGGTTTCAGTGCACACAACACTGTCCTCAGACTTCATCTCCCTCGTTAGGGTAAAATGAAAACCAGGAATAAACATCCTGCAAATGTATTTTTCATGACACCAATTGAGAACATAAGAAACCAGGAAAGTGCCATATTGAAGTCAGAATAACCATTTGATGAAATTTAGTGTCGCATCCAAACAATGTTGTTTATCAAAATGGAAATGAGTGGGCAACGAGCTCAAATAATGCAAATTGCTTCTCAAACAGAAGCGATAGTTGCTTGTTGTTGCCTAAATGTCTTGCCTTGACTGTAGAAAAGAACTGAAAGCAATTTTTTCAAGGAACATTTTTTTTAACCTATTCATATAAACATAATATATGGTACATTTGATCCTCACACATTCTCAGTGACTAATAAAAAAATCCAGAGGAATCACAACACGCTGGGCAGCTTGTTTTCTGCAGGCGTCAGGACTTCTAGGAACATGAGGGCACAGACACAAAACAACACAGAAGAGGAGGACTGTATCGAGCATTTGTGTTTGAATAGTGTTTGGAAATTAATAGAAGGATGTTATGGGAACAATTGTTATTCACACAACGAGCTCTTTCAGTGCATTTGACCAGTTACTGCACAATATACAATCAAAATGACATATAATACAAGGCTCCAAGGCTGATCTTAAAATGATTTCAACATCAACAAAAGAGCCAGGCTATTTTCATATCAACTTCTGTCAGATATTCCAAAACAAGTTTGAAAAGAATGTGAGCAGAATGAATATAATGTAAATCTTTTTATTTTTTACTCAAATAAAGTAGAAAACACAATTGAGGATTCAAAAGACTCAACTCAAAACGATTTAAACGCAGAAGCTCAAACAATTGAAGCAAAACTACAAAACAAAACTACAAAGCAAAACTAAGCCACTGCTCGACCACAGCCCTCCCCACCACTCAGCCTCCCCAGCATCCACTCACACGCAGCATTCTCTACCATCCTCTCCGTCCTTTTTCAACATTGCAGAATTTTTTGATTGAACAGTGCAAATCCAGTGTTTGGCCACTTAAACTGGTGCATCTCTAATTATGTGCTGCACAAAATGCATTAATCTGCCTGAGATGCCACTGCAGCACACAGCTGGTGCAAAACACAATGGCACAAGCTCCAGTCCCGTTTCCTCACAGCACTGCCCCCCCAGGATGTGAGCGCACAGGCTGGGAGCAATGCAAACTGGAACATACATACATGCCGCGTCAGATGATGACTCATGACAGCCTCCTGCCTGTGCTAATTGTTAAACCTCAGGCATACACAACTGCAGACAGCTCCCAAGGACACACACAACTACTAACAGCTACACGGACAGAGGATTCAACTTAAACGCTATATAAGGAAACGTCAGACTGCCTATGTGCACTCACCGTTTCGTAGACAGGAAAGTGGTAAGGATAAATGAATGTCATGCACAGAATGGCAACACATAGTAACCGTGGGATGGCAGTGTGACCAATGTGATGAAGCGACATGCATTAGAAACAAATAGTTGATGACATGAGTTGAAATAGGAGAGGTTTGCAGATAGACAGATCAGCAACAGTGGTGGAGGTGGTCTACGGGAGCGAGGGAGCTGCGCACTCAAAACAGCAGAACATCCAGTCGAGTCTAGACCAGCCCCTTAAAGCGAATCGTCTCCATCCACGACCAATGAGAGATGTCAGGGAGGACAAGGTGAGCCGCTGAATGGTTGTGAATGTTATGTGGGTGTGTATCCGAGAGCGAGGGAGCCAATGAGAATAAAGGCACGACTCTGGAG
This sequence comes from Periophthalmus modestus, assembly GCA_019594935.1. Taxonomy (NCBI): domain Eukaryota; kingdom Metazoa; phylum Chordata; class Actinopteri; order Gobiiformes; family Gobiidae; genus Periophthalmus; species Periophthalmus modestus. The sequence goes on along the minus strand of JAIEZT010000012.1, from coordinate 3,296,083 downwards.
GGGATGAGAAGGGCATGGGCTCAACCGGTGCGTTTTAAAACACTTGTGGATGAAAGTGTTACAGCACCTTTCAAGGACATTCAACCAACTGCATCATCTCAGAAGTATTTATAAAGCGCTCTGGTGCATTGCTGATTCACTACTCCGGTTTGAAGAATGAACAGACGCATTAAAGCATGTTCAGTGTGGTAAAAATATGTGGCAAAATCTGCCTACAGCTCGTATCAACCAACACCAGCACACGCCAATTATGCACCATACACACTATTCTCCCTGGGCCCCGTCACAGAGGCACTGGGGAAGATTTAATTTGTGTGTAAACATTGCATACACATGGGAGGGGTAACACTGCAGCGACACTGGCATCGTTTTAAACACTGCACTTACAACTTGTTTTACTTAAAGGTACACTGTGTAACTTTTCTGCAGGAATATCACTTTGGAATAATGCAATATGGGTCACTCCAACAGACCAAGTTGGACAGATTCGTGGAAGAAGGCACGTTGATCCAGAATACATACGGTTTCAATGCTTTACGAAGAGTCTGGTCACAGGTGAATGTCCCGGTTTTCAAATGGCCATGATTGACAAGCCACTCGGGGACACACATAGTCCTTAGTCCGACCATATTGAGAAAAAAATAATAATGATATATGACACAGGGCTGAAAAACATTGTGGATTTCTGTAGAATCAATGAGTAAACCACTAAACTGTGTTAATCTGAGGGGAGATAAATGTGGTGACCAATGAACTCTTAGTTTCACATGTGCCACTGAAAATAAAACCAAATCTGCAGCATGATCACGTTTGACTGAGACTCAACAGAGACGTGAGGACCAGACTGATCCGTCCATATAAAAAATACAAAGTGATATCATTCTGGATTTGCCAGGTAAATGTTTAAGGTATTTCTGAACAATAAACGCAATTGATTTGACGCTAGATAGATGCATTTTAATACTATACTGTTGAGAAATCCAGGCAAAGCAATAACATCTACAGATTCCCACACTAGAAGTTACATCCTACACCTTTAAATCACAATTTATTCCATTCAGGACGTCCATTAAAAATAATTTGTCCAGTTCCTTTTAATACTTACATGCATGAAGTGTGCCCAGGTCATGTCTGATTCCACCCCTCCAGACCTATGTCCCACACATTTTCAGCTTTTAAAGGTTTCAATGGGAACTTTGAAAATAACTTTGAGAAGTTAAGTGCTGGCTTGGTCAAGGGTTCCTGTGGCTTTCTCCTCAAATGTCTCTCACTCATTCTGTGGGCTTTGTCCCCCCACGGCCCTGGCTGCTCAAAAGGCTGTGTGCGTCAGCTGCACCTGCTGCCTCTGACTCAGCAGGGAGGCACAGGCTCCTACAGGCAGACACAGACACAGGGCTGAGGGCAGCAGGAGACCCGCTCAAGAATGACAACAACAACAAGCACGTCCTCTCAGCACCATCTACAAAGCTCTGCTCATCTCATTAGTTTACTTTGGGGGGGCAAGGGCTCAAAGTCAAATTCTAAAGGACCATCTTTGAGGTCATTATATGTTGGTTTACGTCAATACAAAAGAACCAGAGTGTCATGGAGCGGTGCATTGAGTCCTGCTTAAGTCCTAAAAACAGCTAGGCCAGTCACGATACATTCTGAAGTAGAATGTACTACTACAGAGATACTGCGAGAAACGATAATACTGAAATGACTTTATGCCACAAAAACAATAAAACAGGATTATCCCAGTAAATGGGATCTTCAAGGCACTCAAAGTGCTTTACACCAAGGAACCACTCACCCTTCACACACCAGGCACTGGAGGCAAGGTGGGTTAAGTGTCTTGCCCAAGGACACAATGACAGCATTCATCTGTGAGGGCTGGAATCGCACCGCCAACCTGTCAGTCAGTGGATGTGACCGCTCCACCAATGATGTTTTCATGTCGAGAGTGGGATTTGAACCACCAACCTTCAGATCAGTGAACAAACACTCAACCAATCATCTAAAAACATCTAAAACAACAAATATCCCTAAATATACACACGATAAATACTGAGCCTCAAAGTATATTCTCCCAGCTTTCATATATTGAACAATCGATATAATAATGATTGTGAAAGACCTACAGACAGCTAATGAAACAAAAACACAATAACCACGTTACCTTAATTCACAGTTTGTGAAGAGGACAGGAGCAAAAGTTACTAGACGGAGATGAAGGTTTCACACAGTAGGATAAAGTAACACATCTTTGTGGTTCATTAAGGTTACTGAGGCTGTAGGACACCGAGATACTTTTGAAGCATGATATACTGCTACAGAGAAATACTGCGATAAGTGACAATACTGAAAATTTTTAAACCACTGACACAAAGCAGGACGATCCCCGTAAACCAAATTATAAACATACAGTATATATACAGCCCAAAAGTCACTCACAGTTGAAAAAAAAAAAATCATAACTTTTGTTTCTAAATATTTTTATTTTATTTTTTCAGAGCATTTAGAACGACTCTTCCGACATTAATCTGAGGAAATACAGCACCGAGGAACGAACCCTCATTGTGCAGTGGTACTTTGAGTCACATGGGCTATTTAGAGTGAAACACAAAATGGTAGACACCTAAAAACCATTTTTTTTTTTTTAAATTAGGTCATTTTCACTTCCCCTAGTCTAATTGGTGATAAGTTCAAGTGTAAGTGAACAAATATAACTGTATATATTGCCAGGTTGAGTTTATCTACTGCTACAATTTGGTGAGTATAACTTAAGAATTATAGGAGCGACTGAAGATTTAAAAGTGTCAGTGACAGTCTATGTTACAGATCAGGCCTTTTAATGAATATTAATTTATCATATATATATATATATATATATATATATATATATACATACATATATATATTATATATATATATATATATATATATATATATATATACATATATATATTATATATATATATATATATATATACATATATATATATATATATATATATATATATATATATATATATATATATATATATATATATATATATATATATATATATATATATATATATATATATATTCATAAAATATATATATATATATACTTAAAATAAATATCTATCTATATCAGAATTATCTAATATTTAGCCAAGTTATTTGTTTCAAACCCTCTACAGCTCAAATCTTACCTTATTACATAAAAATGACAAAAAACTCCTGACTTTTGTAAACTAATTGACAAACGATAAATCTTGAGCCCCAAAAATGATCACTCCAGCTTTCATATATTGAACAATAAGTCGATACAGTGCTAATTGTGACAGGCCTAACCTAAATACACTGATTTATCCTCGAGCAAATTAGCCAGTCAAACAGATGAGACCTGCGGAGGAAGGACGTGACATTTACAACACAACTTTGGCAGCAAGGGACGACATGTATCCACGTCCAAATAAGGCGCCTTAAATATGAGAAACACTGTCCTCAGGTGCGGACTGAACAGCTGCTCACACTTCTATTTTATGTGTATGACCATTGCCCCTTTTCAGATCAATTATTAAAAAGAGGATTGCTTTATAACTTAATTACTATATAACAACAGATAAAATGTCATTCATGTTTGCAGAGGTCTGTGAACAAGCCCATCAGGTGTATTAAGTATTCTTTTCAGCATGTATAATAACCATCTTCCTATGGGGCCTAATATGTTTATTTTCAGACGATATCAAATGGAAAAACTGGATGGAAACGTCTGACAAATATTATTCTTCCAAACTGTATCCAAGCACCATAGCGGAGCCTGTTCCAATAGCAAACAATTGAGCCCCCTCCTGTTCCACTAGTGTTGGGTAAGTCCATTTAAATTCTCTTAAGGTCAACTCTCTCTAGTTTCAGACTGGCCACTGCTTTGACTCCCTCACCCACAAATGGAAAAGGTTTGGAGACAGTCCTCCTAATGTGTCTCGGTGCCCTCTGCAATCTGTACAAAGTCTTTATCTTTTACACCAAAAGTAGATGCCATTTGATATAATACTCGGACGTGCGCTGGGAGTGTCCTTTTGTAGATTTACTAGAAGCTAAAATAGCCACGCTACAAAGGCAAAGCTCAAAATAAAGCTTTCAGACTCAGGAACTATTAGTCAGCCCTGAGAATAAACCCTGCTCTCAACGGGGATCCTAATTGGCCAATCACAATACATCCAGTATTAAGCCAGATTCTTTATTAACAGCAGCGAGGGGATAATTCTGTGGGCCACGTCTTACATCAAATGACCCCTAACAATACACTTGAGGACAGGCTATTGTTAGAAAGTGCTAGAACAGAGTGTGTCCACCTTAAATCACCACAGCAGGATATCAGCCCCAATAAGTTTACAACCATTTGAGAGCCTTGTGATGGATTTTAAAACATTGATATCAACACAACAGTCATAACAGCAAGACAAATGACAGATATATCAGCAGAGAAGATCCATATCAGCCCATCCCTAATGCCTTCCTTATCTCTCAGCTTCTGAACACATGCACTTTTAACATTATGTTGTCAGAACCGAAAGAGATCATAAGGATAGATATGTAAAGTACACAAGATTTAGGGTTCATTTTTGTACTGTTAAAAATGTGTAACTGGGCCAAGGTGTGTCTGGTAATACTGTTTAAATTGCTGCAAAGTAGGGCAACACAATCAACACGATTAACGAGAGGTGAATACAGAAATTCTTTGACTGAACCTTATTATACAGTTGCGACATAATACCAGCAAATATCCCTAATCAAAGGAACAATGCAAAATCACTCTCCCTCTTATGACTTAACAATAAAGTCATTACATGGAATGTGAGAGATTTTGAAATCACTGCCCAAATCAATCAGGCTTTCTACAACAACAGTTTTAGCAAATAAGATGGATGTTTTTCTTACAGCAACAAAATTTTAGGTAACTGCAAAGCCATTTACTTAAATTGTCATCCTATTATAGAAAGTACTTTCAAATACCTGCCCCTTCAAGGAAACACTCTCCATTCTTGTGTGGGCTAAACGTGCTTAACTTCAAAAAGATAGTGGATAGATATTCACTTTTTGCTTTAAAACAATATGGCCCCAGCTGTAATCACTCACCCCAAAATAAGAAGCAAAAGTGTGTGCGAGAGTGAATGCATTCTGCTAATCTGGATGTATTGACCTGTGCCCTCTTGGTCTTAATCCAGGCTTCCAGCACATGACCCAGCTAACAGCATTACGGCGCACTCCGATTAGACTTACTGTGAGCGCACATAGGGAAAGCTCAGCCACAACTCTGCAGGAATGCCACACACACTCCATTGACTATATATTTAACCTACAAGTTAGTGAGCCTATGGAAGTGGAGACACGAGGCTGCTGGGATTAGACCTGTGAGTCACTGAGTCAGTGGATTAGCCAGCCACTGTTATTCTAAGTGAAAATTAGGAAAATGAGTTAAAAACGTGCAAAAAGAATTAGCCGTTAGTGCAGAATAAACCACTAGAATGTAGGGCTGAAATCGACTAAAGAAATTCTTGACTAAAGACACACTCTGGGCATTGGTTAGTTAAAAAAAAGGGGGGGGGCGTTGGCTCTCTATGGTCTGACCGTGCATCTTACGCAAACTGCATTTAAGACGTAACAACTATGCATACAAGGAAGTACTAACAAAACAGTGTCTTCATGAATAAAAAAAAAAGATTACACTCACAATTCACTGCAAAAACTACAGCCACCTCACTCCATGCCTTCTATTTTCTACCATTATTGTTATAGAAATCCTTTAAAACCCCATTGAAATAACAAAAACGCTGTGTGATGAAACACCTCCTGTCCTGCTAAAATGGCCACAAAAGCAGGAAAATTCACATGACAAACCAGCGACGCCTTTCAGCCAAAGGGTGTAACAAAAAGTCCTTTTATGTTTGGGTGTTGGTCTCTGCTGGTCTCACTCTGTAGTTTAAGAAAAGGAAATATATTTTATTAACGTGTACGCTATAATAAAGTCTCGAGATAATGACATAAAGATCTCAGTCCACACAAATTAAACATGTATTTCAAAGGGAATGGTCCCATTTGCATCGGCGTAGTTGCAAATCAGGATTTAACCACAAAGAACAGGTGCAAATCCAGCCAGGGTCATCAAAGTCAGTACTTTTTATAATGAACATGCAGCGTTCTGCCAGGGCATCTATGCGCAACATCTTGAGTAATTTGCATGTAATTTCATCCATATTTTATTGGAATGCTGATTCTTCTTGTTTTTTTGGCACAAGTGATATTGGTACAGGATTTTTCTGTTAAAAAATAGGATATTTCATCATCTGCACCAACTGAAATTGTGATTTGATATCGTTATAAATTGTGCAGCACTAATCTACAGTTTTTTTTTTCCAAGACATTCAAATAAACGATTGGCCAAGATTGCCTCCAGAACTCCTCTCCTCCGCTCTATATTTTGGGGTACTGCTTTGCGGCTGTGTGCTTGTCACTGTGATTGCCGTCATTGCCGACTCTACTCTGAAGTAAACCCATTGTGACGGAGGAGTGTCTGCTGTTCTCGTAATGGAAGAGAAGAGAGGTGGGTCACGCAGTCCTGCCGAACTACAATTCAGAGGTTTGAGCATACAGTTTAGCATCAGCTTAAATGAGCACACCTGGAAGAGGCACAGTGAAGCGCTCGTCTGTTTGTGACGCGGGAAAATTGGCAGCACAACTTGCCCTGGTCTGTACAGGTGCAAAAACACAGCTACAAAATTGAGGTTGAGCTTTATTTAGTATCAGTGTTTAGTGTTCCCACCCAAACTTATGTCAGAAAAAGCATGTAGTTTGTTCAGACTTCAGAGGAACAAGTTTGACTTTATTTTTCAATTAAATGGCACTGAATAAAAGGCTGTACTGTTTATATCACGGAAATAAATACTGACATTTTAATTTAGTAATAAGACAACATTTAAAAAAGAAAGAAATGCTATTAATTTTCTATTGCCCAGCCCTGGCACTACCCACTAGATGGAGGAAAGAAATATATTTGAGATCTTAAGCTTCATAATCACAATAACCAAAACAACTATTAAGTCTTTAGCCACCCATGGAGCAGGCCTATGTGGCACATGTGCATAAACACTCCAGTTTGTAGAGCTTACATTATACCAAAGATTATGTTGACAGGCCTGTGGTTGAGTACGAAGCTGTGGAGCCGTCTCAGTTTTACAAAGGTCGAGCTGGGGTCAGGCAGAGCCAAAGTCAGGCTGGTATGTGTGAAACATTATGAAGATGTCACCACCTGATAGTAACATGGAACCCCGGAGATTTTCAGGAACACGTCAGCAGCCCTCTCTGCACTTTCCTGGCTGGATAAATGCAAAGTACAGTTTATCTCAGCATACAGTCAGGTGCATTACTCTACTCATACTCCACTTTCACCTATTTCCCAGGAGCTTCTTGTAGTAGTACACCTGCATTTTACGTGACGCAGCTTTTCCCGACTGTACGCTCGAGGATATCCCTGCAATGTTTACATTCACATTCACAGAGGATATCTCCTGCTATTAAGTTACCCAATTGTAGCCTACACACGTTATGCGAGCTTTAATGACACTCTACTGTGATTAAGCCCTAAAACACGGTTGGTTCATTTGAGATAATGATTCAATTTATTCTGGTGGTTTGTCTGATCACAATAAGAGTATCAGCTAGACGGCTATAATTAAATTCAATTAGGTGAAATGAACCACATGTTCATTTGATCTCCCCATACACTTTTCTATTCTCATGTCCTCATTAAAGTCTGTGCTTAAATTGTTTTGGAGAGATTTGGGAATTGGCAAAAGTTCAATAGAAAAGCAAGAGTAGATTACAAAAAGAATCACAATTCTTATTATAATAAACAATCACCACTTTCTGTTCAATGTTATTTATTTCCTCAACATATATAAACAGTTCAATTATTGCCATTTATCCCCAAAATATGTTAAAATTCTTCCTCCAAATGCAAGTCTGAACTCTGCTCCAGACCACGTGCTTAATGACAGCGGACTGGCTGTGGATCTTTTGATTAAAAAGACTCAAGGTTATCAGTGACGATTAGAAACGACAGAATCTCAGTCTTTATAATGTGATAAACTGCATAGCTCTACACTGAACAGGGCCATCCATTTACTTTTTTAATGCCGCCACAGCAAAAAGTGAAAAAGTGAAAAAGACACCAAACACTGACGATACATATGTGACATGAACGGCAGTAAACAGGTGAACTAATAGGTTACAAAACTAAACTAAGAACCGGTCAAGTCCATATATCATCTCAACACGGCGACTTCACTGTCAGCCTGTCATTTGACCACTGATAAATGAGTTTCTGCCAACCAAAAGAGTCAATATTTGTCTATTGCGGAGTTCTGACACCATCATAACACATCATAAACCGGAGCTCATGATTTGACTCGTCTTTCACAATCATTTACTGCGGACGTAGCATTGTCCCCGAAGACCAGGTGGCTTGGAGAGACTCAGTGTGACAAGCTGCCCCCACTGTACCCGGGTGAGTGTTTTGTCAGGTGTCACATATCCAACACTTGCTCTTGTTGCTAAAGGCAGTAGGGAGGAGGAATGATTTGGCTAGAAATAGCAGAGTCACATGAGTGCGTGCAGTGACCAGGGAGCCAGCTGCATGCGCGTCCTTACATGGAGCATGACTTTATCGTGTATTCAGGTCTCAAACACAAGGTAGTGTCAAAACTCTATGTTCTCCTAAACATGCATCTCGAGACTTGTCACTGCTTTTACCACAGGCATGAGAGGTAAAGCGTACACGTGAGGGGGCACCTGTTTAAACAAACCATTCTCCAAAAAAGCTCAAAACATATTCCCAAAAAAGAACAAAACAACGAAAATTACGTAATCCATCATTGTCTGTAAAGAAAATGGTTGTTATGTAAAAAAAAACAAAAAAGTCCTCTTGTTCCTGTCCTCTAAATGTTCTAGTGACTATTATTTTTACAGCACTGAAATATTTAAAGTATGTATTGTCAAGTCTTTACATCCGAGGCACAAGGTTATGACTCAATGTACTATGCAACTTTTCTGCTGCAGGGTCCGCCTCTCACATGCTACCAAGGAGATGTTATTGTTTTGCCTGGAATTTTCCACAATATGGTACAACACCAACCCATCTCCATGGAGCAGGACATGAGTTACAGGTCAGATCTGTGAGGCCGTGACCCCACAGAAAAAACAAACAAAGAAAACATGACATTCTCTGTGAAGACAAGCAGATAACACGCCCTTCACACAAAGCTGCACAGTGCATATTTAACATTTTCATAAGAATAAAGTCCAAAAACATGGTATTATTGTACAATCCATCTTCCGTACAAGCAACAATGCCGCCTACCCAGCAGTAAGCTCGTCATTAGCATAGTTAACATAGGGCCAGCACCCAAACAAGAGACTCTCTGTGTAATGAACCTTTGATAGCGACCCAAGCGCTTACAGAAGGCCACCAGAAACCCCACAGCTCTCAGGGCCTGAGTGGAGGGGACAAACTGCCAAAAATATACAACACAAGTCAGGGGGGACAAGCTAACAGCAAGAGCACTCACGGCTAAATACAGCAATAAAAGCTGTATTGTTTGCCTCATACACAATAGTAGAGATAGCAGAAGCTGGGCCTGAATGAGTCACCATTTACAATATCAGTCGTCCAAACAACCACAACAGCAAGACCATTGTTGTCAGACTGGTTATCGAGCCGGATCATCCCCAACTTCAGGCAGATTTTGTTTCTGGGAAAACCTTTAAAAACACCACAGCTATTTAGTGAAGACTTAAGTGCTATTATGGTTTGCTTTTGGTTAAAGAAGAATGCCGCAGTAGGACAGAAAGCCACTATGCTGTACCTGAGCGGTGGTTAAGGCGTTTGAAAACCTGCCACAACAATATCCAGAGGACCTCATGATACTGTGTAGAAGACTAAATATAATGCAGCGCTTCATGCAACCACAGATTTTTGTTCTACTTACAAAAGGCATCGCAGACATTTATCGCACCATACACGTTATAAGACTCGTGAAGAGCGTTGTTTTGCGTCGTCGGGTTGTAAACATGTTTATTCCAAAGTCACTCTTGAGCTTTAGAGGATTTTGCAGTTTCAATACCTGCCTCTAGGCCAAAGACATCTGGTTGCAATGTTTGTAAGATGCATAAAAATGTAATCTATTCCACTTAGTTATAACCCCAACAATACACTTGGACAGTCATGGTATGATACTGCAGTAAAAAGGACTAATTTGGTGTAGAGATGTCACGAATTATATATGAGTTTATTAAGAGTTAAAGTTTATTAACAACTGAAGTTAATGTGACATAATGAGCAAGATAACAAGGCACTTTAAATGTAGCGTGGGCCGAATTGAAATGACTATTTTTGCTTCAAGATTATGGTTTTATGGTTTTGATTATACTGTGACTTGAATAATCACATTATTAATCAAATATTAACCAGATAATCTTGATATGCCCATTTGATATTTTCACAGCTCATATCCACAGACAGTAGTTCCCACAGTGCACTGAGCTGGAGGGGTGGCAAGATGATTAGAAGATATAATTTTTTTTAAAATATGTGCACTATGTTGAATTTGCCTGACGAGGTGTTATCTTAGCCGCTAGACACCGACAGGTTTTAAAAAACTACAACTTGCAACTCAATATTGTGGACACGCACACACTGATACTTGTGTGACTTGTGTGACAATTTTACTTTATCTGATTCAGGATATTGATTGAGGGTTAAGCCAACCAGTCGATGTAATGAGACTATTTACTGACAGTTGTCGGCCCAGAACATCTAATAATATTTGAACTTCTACAAAGCCGCTGAATTAATGAATAATGCTTGTTTCGATGTTTTTTTTTCGGTAATGCTCTGGTATTGGCTGATGTTGGTTTCTAGACTAAAAAGCTGGATCTGTGCAGCAGTCGACAGCAGACAGAGATGTGGCATCATGTGACGTTGCCATGGTGAACCAGGGCTCAGACATAACGGTGTGATTGTGCAGGGAATGATCAGAGAGGCAGACTGTTCCCTGCCTGTGACACTGGCCTCTCCCGCCCACAAACATTTTAAGGACACGCCCAATGGCAGAGGGGCTGCCAACGCAGAGCTCAAACCAGTATGGAAACTCCAACTCAAGCCTCCCATGCAATTTCCATATACATTACTTGCTTGGACAGCACTCATGCCTGGAAATATCATAAATTACATAATATCAACATATGGATTTCATTGATTTTTACAAGAATCATTCACAAAAAGAACCTATTGTTGACTTAGCATGACAAATTATGCATTACTGGATATCAAAACTAAACTGAAACTACTAGAGTAAGGAACATTAGATTTAGCTCAAGTCAAGTCATTCAAGTTCAGCTGGACAGTGCAGGGCAGGCTGTGGATAAATAACAAAACATAAAGTCACTCGTCTCATAATTAGTTCCTTAAATACTTAATGGTGTGATAGTTGGTAGCACAGAGTGTAGTTATTTCAAATATACTACATTATGTTTTAATCAGAGCATGACCTGACTTGTGAGTCTCGTCATAACAGACAAAAGGGAAAGTTAAAGACACCAGTTGGAATAGTTGACTGTTAGTCCACGTGAGCAGCAGAGAGTACAACCGTGTGAAAACAGGTCCAGTGCTGCACTCCCAGGATACTGTTGAACATGACAACATTACACAATCAATGTACACAGTTCATACGGCTGACTACAGCGTCTCTGTCCTCGTGTTCTCAGATGTAATGAGGTGGGAGGTATCTCAAAATATGTATAATATCACCATTGTTGTTTTGGACAATGTGAATATCTCAAAAAGAGACAAAAACGTCTGGTGTAATGCCCCAAACACAGGCATAAAGCAGCATTTCTGCCCTTTTTTGGTTAATTTCAGGGTCCAGTCACAATTTTGTTATAGACTGATACAAACATTGAATTTTTTTTTTTCGCAAAACTGCCCAAACTACAGACAGAAAAACCCACAAGGCTACAGCTGCCGCCCTTAACCACTCTTTAAACAAAGCAGTGTTCTTTGTTTGTTATGAACTATTTGGATTTATGGGTTCTTATAAATGGCAGACTATATGACTGAAGTAGTCTGCTTTGTAAACACCAGACTGCTAATTTATTGTGAATCACGCTTCCTGAACAGAGTGTTTTCAAAGAAGAATTACACTAAAGCAGGCAGGCAAAGTGCGGACCATTATGCAATCTAATGCAGCATATAATTATACCTTGAATTAGACAAAACAGAGAAGTGTCTTTGTTTAAGGAGACACCACCATAAGGACCATGTTTCTTTCCTAAAAAGACCAAAACACTGACAAACAATTTCAGCAATGGCACAACTTAAATGTAGCTTATGGTACAATTTCAAAACCAATGTGTTGCAAAAAAGTGGCCAAGCTCAATAATTCCTCATCAAAATGGACAGATCGAACACAACATAAGGCTGGACTCAGATTTGTCTATAAAAAGCAGGAACATTAATATGCATATCTTATCGTGGCGTCTTCATATCTGTAATTTTTATGGCTAGATGAGATAAACCTACTTTGTTTGGGTCTCTGACTTTATAGATATATAAAAAACAAAGGCCTACCGCTCATTTCCGGCTTTCAAATGAATTTTTAACTCATGATATGCAGACAAAAGAATGCAAGAATGAAGTGGGTGTCTGTGACATTTTATTTGGTTGTTTGCGGTCTTATTTAAACAGACTTTCAGGTCTGTCTTTTTATAGGGCAGCCTTGTGGCTTGTTTTTTTTTTTTACAAATGTTTTGCAAATTATGAGCATAAATCCTGAGCGTGTTTAGTAGTGTACTCATAACTTATAGCCTTTAGTAGTACCTGATAAATGATATGATGAGTCTGTTGTTGGGACACTCAATGGTCACATACCATTCTGTTTTCAGTCACGCAGTGCGCATGCGCCGCTTATGACCCGCCTCGTTTGGCCAGAGCAGCTCAACAGTGAAATAAACTCGCGTGATAAACAGATAAGCACTTACAGGAAAGATGAAACACTGCACCAGTGCGTGATACAGAGTGCCACAGTGGTTCAGACGGTGCAGGGGCCTCCTCATGGCCCTCCTCATGGCCCGTGTGCTCAATGTGAGCGGCACGCGCCCACGTCGGGCTCGGGATGTGGACGCAGACACGTGCAGCCCCATTCACATTTTATTGCGACCACCAACAAACCGATCTGACTCAAACTAACGATAATATTGAGGATTAAATGTTGTATTTGGACACACGGGGTCCACTGTGTCCTGGAGCCGCGCGCCACGCGCCGCACCACGAGCTGCGGAACTTAACAGGCTTTTTGACATTGTGTACTCACCAGGCCCGCTCCACCTCCACACAATCACACAGTCACTAGCACCGAGGCTAAACAAGATCTAATCTACACTAAAATCACACTCGCAGCGTTTTTCCGCTGAAACGCTCTCACCTTCGAAACAGGACACCGCGGAGCCTCCACGCCTTTATCTCCGGTCTGGATTTTCCCAGAACCGCTCTCTGTGGGCTGCGTCGAAAATGTCTCAGATTCCAGCAGTGTCTCACCGCGTCCTTCCTCCGTGGGATGGTTTGTGCTCGACGCGCTCGGTTTACGCGACCATAATGTCGTGAATGTCGCCGCCTGCTGCCGCTACGATCATCCGCGCGCTCATCAGGGCGCCCGGGGATTGAGCCGTGTCTGGACAGAGCTGGATGACAGCTTCAGGAGGAGGAGGAGAAGAGGAGGAGGAGAGGAGGAGGAGGGAGAGAAGAGGAGGAGGAGGAGGAGGAGGAGGAGTGTGGGCCTTTCTGACCACAGAATACTTAGAACAGAGAAACAATTAATGAAGAGGTTAATGCGCTCTTCGGTTGTTGCGCACAGACCTGTTCAAGTCTGTGATTTTATTGTCTTATAGTAAAGAGCGTAAGTCTGGAAATACAAACTTTATTGGCCTATTTTAAGATCTAGGCGCAGTCAAACAAAATTAAGAAATAAAGCAGTGTCAACTTCATATATGGGGTTTTTAGAACAGACCTATAACCTATAGGCCTGTATATACACATATATACATATATACATGTGTGTGTGGGTGTATATGTATATGTATGTATGTATGTATGTATATATATATATATATATATATATATATATATATATATATTAGTCCACACTTCTCTATATTTCTACACACACACATACACACACACACATATATATATATGTATATGTGTGTATATATATTATATATATATGTATATATGTATGTATATATGTATGTATGTATGTATGTATGTATGTATGTATGTATGTATGTATGTATGTATATATATATATATATATATTTCTACAGTCCACTCTTTCTTCTTTCTTTTTGTCCTCGCTGAAGTAGTTTGTTGTAAAGTATCGTGCGGATGTGCACGTTGCATCAGGTCATTTTTACTTCATTTGATGGACATTGTCTTAAAAGACATGTCACAGATGACCAGTTATTCCACATTGTCTTAAAAGACATGTCACAGATGACCAGTGAATCCACATTGTCTTAAAAGACATGTCACAGATGACCAGTTATTCCACATTGTCTTAAAGGACATGTCACAGATGACCAGTTATTCCACATTGTCTTAAAAGACATGTCACAGATGACCAGTGACTCCACATTGTCTTAAAGGACATGTCACAGATGACCAGTGACTCCACATTGTCTTACAGGACATGTCACAGATGACCAGTGAAATCTACAGCGTGTAGTTTGCGTGTACAACTGTAGCCACGTGCGCAAAGCATAAACGTGTTACGTAACTAGAGACAGTCAACAGGAGGTGGAGAGAAGGAGAGGAGCTCCCATGAGCATGTAGGCAACTCATTCAACAAACCGGAGGAGAAACTATAAGGACAGTATAAAACATGACTATTACAGCATGTATCTGTATTTAGACGAAAGAAGAAGTGGCATTTTCTTGAGGTTTTGACTCACACTCTGTTTGTGAATTGAGGCCACATTAGTCCAGAGGTAGTCTTGGTTTAGTCTTGTTTTAGTCTTGGTTTAGTCCTGTTTTAGTCCTGTTTTAGTCTTGTTTTAGTCTTGTTTTAGCCTTGGTTTAGTCTTATTTTAGTCTTGGTTTAATCCTGTTTTAGTCCTGTTTTAGTCCTGTTTTAGTCTTGGTTTAGTCTTGGTTTAGTCTTGTTTTAGTCCTGGTCCAGTCCAGACTTATTTCTGAGTCAGGTCGAGTACTCTATTACTATTCCCATTTTTGTGGTGTCTGCAGGGCCGGCTCAGACTATAAGCAGACTAAGCAGCTGCTTAGGCCCCCGAAGCCACCAGAGGGCCCCTAAGAGCCCATACATTTATATTGAACATAATGATTGGAAAGTTTTGTTGTTTTTTTTTTTTTCTGAAACCTAAACGTCACTCAGGTGTTTGTACTAGTCTACATATCCCTCTTAAAAGATTAGATTTGTTGATAGTATTTTATTTCCAGTAGCTATATATGTGCTGCCTACGTGTTTTGAGTCAGGCAGTGGTGTGGACAGCTATGTGTGTACAAAGGTGTGAAGGACCCCTCCCTCCAGGTGCATTCTGGGAGCGCAGAGGCAGCATAGGGACATTTGAATGGACGTTTTGGTTAGTGAAGTTAAGTTTATCTAAAGTAGGGAACAATCCATGAAGAGCCCAGAGGAAGATCGATTTTGGGAAAGACTTTTCAGCGAGGACTCGAAATATATCAGCACTTTACGTGAGTGGACCTGCAGATATATAATTGTACAGGATATATATCAGAGGACAGCAGGTGAGTGTTTATTACACTGTTTTTGGTTGTGAGTGTGGTTTAAGTGTCTCTCTGTCTCTGAAAAGATCGACCTGTGAACGACTCCTGAATGTTGTGATTTTGAGTACTCGCCGATACTGAGTAAAGATACCGATATCGATTATAGGTAAATCTAATTCATTTTATAGGATTTTTTTATTGTATAATCTACTTTTTCATCTTAGAATTCTTATCTCATCACTGAAATCATCGTAGTTAAGTATAATTCCAATATAATTTATTTAGAGAAGCATCTGGCTTTGATATTTACACTTCCTCTTTGCAGACTGCGCTCCGAGCTAACGAGCTAACTGCTAACGGGCTAACCGCTAAAGAGCTAACTGCTAACGCGCCACTGTTAGAATAACTGTGACTGCTGTCTTACATTTACCAGAGCCACATTTTCACACATATGGGCATGCTGTACGTCTTTTAAAGGTTCTGAACCCACATTATTCAGTCCCTAAATTGGTTGTCAGTTATAATAAGTTACAATGCAACACAAGCAAATAAACGCAAGCGCCACTTGGCAACGTTAGCATGCTACTATCATAAACTCAAGCACTGCGCCGATATCCTCAGTGAACTATAAAAACCTTTAGAATCCTAAATATTTGTATATTCATGTGACAGTCATATGCAGAACTGTTAATGTGCAGCTTTATGGTGAGCACTGCAGAAAATGTCTTCAGAGTTCAGAGCTCACTCCTCAGTGGAGAGATGAGCTGAACATCAAACCAGCACAGTTACAGTGGTATCGGCTCTTGGTATCGACAGTACAGCTGACGAGTACGAGTACTGGCATCTGATACTGGTATCGGTATCTGTGCATCTTACTCATTAATATGCACATTTACGTGAAATCACAACTTCCAAATCCTGACAATAAACATAAAAATAATGTGATCCTAAAGTCTTATTTAATATTCAGTCCAAATGATCTGATCATTATAAATCTGATGTTCTGTCCAGGCTGTTTCTCTTATGTAACTCTTAACTTGGATCACTACTTTGTACTTCTTGAGTGATGTGAGTTTGAAGTAAGTGTACTTGTGTTTAAGTACATCGTTTGTACTTAATTGTATCCAATTCTGCATTTTATGACAAATAATTGATAAATGTAAGCCCATTTTAGTCAAGTGGAGCACATTAAAATGCACCAGAAATCAAGAAAAAAATGTCCAGATTTTAAAATGTCTTTGTCAGACCCTCCTTCCTCACATGTTTTATGCTGTTATACTTGTGGTTACGGCTGTTAAGAGCCTCTAGAATTTACAGTCTTTTTTATAAGTGGTTTTGATGATGTTTAAATGTTGTCAAATATGAATATGTGGCACTGAAGCAGAGAGAGCCCCCGAGGGCACATTCAGCTTGGGGCCCCCTAAAGTCTAGGGCTGCGCCGGGTGTGTGAAAGTGTGAACTGACTCTAAATAACTCTCTCGGCCCATTTTACACCTGGCTTTAGAATCACTTTATGATTCATGTGATTTTCTTTTACATCTCAAACACTAAACAGCTGACCATGTCTGGCCTCAGCTGTACAGTCCTCTGCCTCACAGATAAGCAACAAATATCACAGCTTCATCACAGTTTCAGGAAATTGATCTGGTTCCTTCAGCCTTTTCTGGGTTTCCTGATGTTGCATTTGGTTGATATCTTCCTTACTCGCACTGTAAACTCCTTCACCACAATAAGGCAATAAGGCAATAAGGTGGTTGTAAAGCAGGTGCAGTTGAGGAAGGGACTGGAGACTTTTTTCATCTAAGCTGATCTCTCCCAAGACAAACAGTTCAGTTGCACAACACAGTGTGGGTTTGGCCACTGTTTAGATCTCCTTAATCAAGTACATGATTCTTTTTGTCATTTATGCTTTTATGTGAGTGTCACGTTCAGACAGGCCCTATGGGTGCGGTGTTTACCACATTTTTAAAATTCACTGTATTTCAGACTAACCTTTACTCGGAATTTGTCATGCTCACTTCATTATTGTGTTGCTTTGTACTGGATGCTATTGAGCAGAAGGTCATATTTTTTTACAATTTAAATCTTAAATTAAGTTATTATTCTTTACTTGTGTTGTTTTCAATGACGATGGGTATACTCTATACCTTATTTTTTTTACTCTTTTTGCAAATTGTTACTTTTTATTATCTTTATGCCTGCTGTATTCACAGTATTTCTGCTATTCTAGTTAGACTGGACTGAAGTGTATGTCTCAGTCATTATTCTACCTAGGACTCTCAGTTTTTGAGACATTTCTATTTCTGCATATTTCTATTGTCCTGCTGTTCCTGACACTAGAATGTCCCCACTGTGGGACAAATATAGTTTTTTATCTTATTTTATCTTATAGTAAATGGATATTGTAGTAGATGCATCATTTTATTTTATTTATTTTGATTTAATTGTTGTATGTTTTGTATGTGCAGCGTGGCTTTTCCTGCTGTGATGATGGGCTTACTCTTCAAATCTGACAAAACAAAAGGGCCTCTGGGGTCATTGTCATATCGGTATAATAGGCCTATCCATTTTTGTCTGTGCAAAGTCACTCAAACCCATTGACTGTTTAATCATGTAATAAGCACATTAGTACAATCGGGTGCTGCCCCCTTGTGGCAGGGATTAGCAGCGCTTCCCTGGGCTCTGTGGCGTCACAGACGTGTCTGGTTAAAGCTACAGCTCGGCTGTATGGCCTGGATTTGACTTTATTTCATAATAACCTCTCCTACTTGTCCCAGAGACAGAGTAGAGCAGAGAGCGTGTGTCAGTCCCTCCCTGATGCCCTCCCTCCTCTCAGAATGGAGCAGAGTATGTCAGTCACTCCCTGATGCCCTCCCCTCCATAGTACGTGCGTGTACGTACACAGTAGCGCGTGCACTTCCTCTCAAACATGGCGGTCTGTGTAACACCGCTTCGCTCCTCCTTCAGAATGTGCAGCCCGTTGTATTTACAGCATCACCGCTGCAGGGCCAATCTGCGCGTACAGAGAAAGTGTGAGTGCCCGTGGAGACGCGTGCACCAGGCTGCGACCAGGTAACAGCAAAGGCACTTTATAGCTCCTTATACTCCTCTGAGACGGGCTGATCTGCTGTCAGCCCGGTGAATCCGTGCGTAACGTCACGTGTTGAGGATGATGATGATGGGTGATTGACAGCACACCCTCCACATCCAGAAGAGGCGCGTGTTTCTGTGCCCTGTGTTTGGGGTTCGTTCCCCCCTCCACGCGCTGCTTAAACCATGTTGGCCTTTAATCACCTCACAGAACATGATGTATATGTGTATCTTGTATTATGCTGCTGCACTAAAGCTGTGGGCAGAGCTTTAGTGCAGTGCTTTATTTAACTCATCATTCAGTAACTGTAATTTTGTATTCACATTTGATACATTTTGTAGACATGAGGCAGTGGTGTTTTCTGGGACAGTGTTGGCTCGACAGATCCACAGAGAAATCCAGCGGGATGTGGAGGAGATGGTCTCTCAGGGCAACATGAGACCACACTTAGCTGTGGTCATAGTGGGAGATGATCCAGCCAGTCACACCTATGTCCGAAATAAAACCCGGGCTGCTAATATTCTTGGTCAGACAAGATTAACTTAACATTTTATGATTCTTTATCAAGGATAAGCAAATTAATAAAGATTCTATCATCAGGAATCTCAAGTGACACAGTTGTCCGGCCAAGTTCGGTCTCTCAAGAGGAGCTGCTGGAGCTGATTGACAAAATGAACCGAGACTGGAGAGTTAGTGGCCTCTTGGTACAACTGCCTCTTCCTGGTAAACACAGTTGCTCTTAAATGTTATTTAAACTGTCTTAAAATATTTTATTATCCTGTAGATGGAGGAGATGTTGCTGCTGGTATTGAGTTGAGACTGAATAATTACACTGCTGTTAGTTACTTGAAGTTTATGTTATTATTCATGTTTTAAAGACCGAACTAAAAGTTGGATATTGGCATCTCTAGTTTGTACTTAAAAGGATCATCATATATAAAATATTACATGTGGTCAGTCTATAGAAAGTTGTTGGGAGTCACCATTATTGATCTCGGAAAAAATAAACTCTAGTGGTTCATTCCATTAATCGATAGTTTTAAAAAAAATAATAGAAATAAAGCCATACCCTGCTTTAATTAGTAGTTAATTATTTTTTAATTCATCTTATAAAGTAATAACGGTGAAAGTCAAACCTGATTGCTGGCTGTGGTCAATAATAATGAATTACTATCTCCAGATACCATGTTTTAACCATTGTCCAGAATGCAGCATCTTTCCACACTGTTAAAGACGGCATGATTTGTGCATCATTCCTCACCTTTAACTCTTAACTCTGCCTATTATGGGTCTCGATTCTCGGCAGAGCACATCAATGAGCGAGCCGTGTGTAATGCCATCGCTCCAGAGAAGGATGTGGACGGCTTCCATATTGTGAACATTGGGAAGCTGTGCCTGGACCAGAGATCCATGATTCCTGCCACACCTGCAGCTGTGTGGGAGATTATCAAAAGAGCAGGTGGGAAAACTTCATAATTATATATATGTGTTATGTTGTCATGTATGTTGGTTCATCAAAAAGTTAGTTTATATGATCTTGCTGCTGTAACATGCATATTTCTCCAGTAGGGGGTGTTAAGTAAATGGAAGGTATCGTGCAGCGCAAAGAGACCTGTCATTTCCCATTTTCAAACTCAATGATATGATTCTGATTAATTATAGGCTTTCAAAATCATTTATGCTGAAAGTTTCACAGCCTCAGGGGTCAATGTTGTATTTCATTATTTTTGATCCATAAACCATTTTAACAGTACTTTTTGAAGCAAATATACAGGTATATATATTTGAAAGCACATGTATACATTTTTATATTGAACTGAATTATATTTTTCATTATAACTAACAGTATGACTTTAGTTTCCTCTTCATTACTTCCCAGAGCACATGTACATAGGACAGGGTTAACACATATTTGATCTTTACCTCAGGAATTGAAACAGTGGGCAAGAATGTGCTGGTCGCTGGCCGCTCTAAGAATGTTGGAATGCCAATCGCGATGTTGCTGCACACAGATCGTTACCATGAGCGCCCGGGGGGTGAGGCTGTCTTAATCTTTTTGATACATTCATAGGGAAATCGATGCCAAGTATTGCGTGAAAGTTTACGACATTGCACCACCAGGACTTTCCCTTTTTGATTTCATAATCTTTGGTTGGAGTCACAAAATATCCATCCTTCTTGCCCATTTCATTGTAGAATAGATCCTGATGAAACTGCACCAAAAGAAAAATAAACACAAAGCACAGAGAGCTGTAGGAAGTGGGATACTGCCCAAATAAGGGGAAAGGAAGAGGGAGGGTCATTAGAAGAACTATGCAGCTTCATGAAGCAATCCCTGTGACGTGCAGCCGCCATCACTCAACAATTTGACATATGTTTAAATACCCAGGAAAAGGTGACATATAGTGTTCTTAAATGGTGGACACTATACTTTTACACTATACACTATACTTAAACTGGAAGACACTTTAAAGCTCATGTGTTGTGATCTTGTGAGGTACTAGGACCTTATTTTGCTCTAGACTTTTTCTTTTATTATGAAAAAAATACATTGTTTATAATGTCAGCTACACATTAGGCCATAGACATCAAAATTAGCACTAAACTAGGACAAAACTGGAAATAACCCTGAACTAAACCAGGAGAAAAATGACTCTAGAACAGGACCAAACCAAGTCAGCATCAGGACTAAACTTTTCAAACTAGGACCAAACCCACACAAATGTAATTAAATAAAATGTTTTGCCTTTAGGTGATGCCACCGTGACCATCACTCACAGGTGTACTCCGAGGGAACACCTGAAGGAGCTGGCCAACCTGGCTGACATCATCATCGCAGCTGCAGGTAATGACGGAGTGCTTTTAAAACACGCTGTCATTTTGAACAGGTTTGTCTTCAAATGTGAAACTCTAAAGCAAAAATTCCAGAGTACTGAAGCTTAGATAAAATTAAATGTTTTTTTCTGGTAGTGCTCTGTATGGAAGTTTGTTTGGTGATTCCAGTGTACATATTTACTTTTATTTGTGTGTAGGGATGTTAAGATTATTTGGTTAATTGATCAATTAGAATGTTTTAAGTCAGTCTATGCTCCAAAAGGTTAGTCTACATGTAAAGCTCCATTTACACATTAACCTCCTCACTGTCATTAAGAAAGTTTGATAAATGTGTTATAGTTGTATTATATGTACTATAGTGCTATTATCCTGTAGGAGAAAATCAAATTATTTTCTGGTTAATAAATGTTACAGTATGATACTTTATACAAGCAAGTAACCTACCATCCCTTTTTTACAACACACAACATCTAATTTTGACCTCTTTCCTGAGGACTCCTTTGAATCAGTCAGGTTGTCATGTCAACTGTGTCAATAATTATGAATTATGGTGAAATGGTAACACTAAAATGTGACATTGTGACATGCTTATGTCTGTGCAGGTGTCCCGGGGCTGATCACTGCTGACATGGTAAAGGAAGGTGCCGCAGTCATTGATGTGGGAATCAACCGCATTCACGACCCCAAGACAGGAAAACTCCGACTCATAGGAGATGTAGATTTTGAAGGTATGTTAACAACCCACGATTTTTGTGAATGTGCTTTCAGTTTTTGAAGAAGCGATAGAAGAAAAGCTTCTCTGTGTTTGACTTGTTGCAGGAGTGAAGCAGAAAGCAGGTTTTGTGACTCCTGTCCCTGGAGGCGTGGGTCCAATGACCGTCGCCATGCTCATGAAGAACACTGTCAGGGCTGCTAGGAACGCACTAACACACTAAATACACACTACAACATATTTATCAATGAATGAACACTCACGTGAAACTACATACAAACATAAAATACATACAAATACTGTATACATACTAATACTGTATACATACTAATACTGTATACTTACATGCAAGTACACACCCATTTTACAAACATTTATTTAACTTGCATGTACACATATTGACATTACTTATTGCCTCAACTCATCTGCTGGAAAACATACTTGATATTATTGTATATTATTTATTTATTTCAGTTATTTATTCAGAGGTTACATTTTTACCAAATCAAATTAATATTTTTTCTACAGAGGTTGTTTTGTTCTGGCCATTCCAGATTCACTGGAAATTATCAATGGAATAAAAGCTGTGCCAACAGTTACTTTGTTTACTCTTTACTAACATAATACAGCTTTAAGTTTAGAAGCAGATGTAACTTTTATGTTGACAGGTATCATGGAGGTGCCTGGAATGTTCCACAGTATGGCATTAAACATATAGCAAGCATTTATGTATGTAATTGAAAAACAACTGGCGTGATCTGCTGGCCTTTTGTGCTTGTCTCTATTTAGATGGATAAGTTTAATCCCATACTGTGGAACATGCCAGCGTCTCCAAGTCTCCACGACAAGCAAGTGGAAGATAATTAAGAAGAAAAGTTTCACAGGGCACATTTAGTTTGAGAAGTCACTCAACCAACCTCTTAACTTGTCTTTCTTGTCATTCAAAGATGGTAAAAGCTCACTGAAGCAGTCTTTAACAATGCAGTACGTGGGTTTTAGTGTCTCTGAGCCAGGCACATTTCAGACTTTGATGAAGAAGATCACCTGCCATTTGTAGCTCAGACGTGTCTGAACACGCTCACTGTCAAGTGAAACTGGGAAATGCAGTGATTTACACGGAAGGAAATGCTTTTATTCTCATAAATGGTGCCACTCACTGATTGGTCTGTAGCTTTCCTTTGCTCTATATAAGATCTGTCAAACCTGTTAAACCTCACATTCGCTGAGCTGCTCACAACAGGCTTCACTATGTTTAGAACAAGTCAAAGAATCTCCAGAACAGGTAAGGGTTGTTTTCTGTTTAGGAGAAATAGTTGAAAGTAATGTAAATCGGTTTATCTCTGTGGCATCATGAAACGACTAACATTCTTCTTTTGTCTTATTTACCAGCCGTCTTTCCAGTTCTGGTTGTGCTGTTTCTATTTTATTCAGCGGGACAAACTGCCGCATCTACTGACACCATCCAAACTACAGCATCTCCAGCAGTGACAAACTCATCCTCGAGCACCAACAGCAGTAAGTTTCTGAGCAGTTTCAAGCTTATCTTTCCAACAAGAATAAATTAATATTCATAACCTTACATTTGGGGTTAAAATGTGTGGCAAAATGTATGTGCTGAGGATTCACAAAGATTACAAACAGATATGAAGCAATTGTGCTATTTTGGTGGTAATTTTACAGTTTTCACCTTTTGTGTGACACCTGAACCTCAACTGTTACACTTAAAAATACATTTGAGCCCATTTCTTATCCCTTGCAAGAATATTATTGTTATTAAGATCATGTGAAACTAAAATCCTGAAGCATTAATTGATTCCTTTACCTTTTGTTGACAGGTAGTACTATACACATGAAGTCACACAGACCATGTGGTAGTGAGAATGTGAACTTCTGTGCAAACGGAGGCCAGTGCATCTACTACCAGGACAGGAATGAGCCATCATGCCAGTACGATAAAACTATTACTATGATCTAGTCTCGTCTGTGTCCTTGTGCATAAATGACTCACGTATCATTCGTCACAGGTGTCAGTTTCCTTATGGAGGTAACCGCTGCCTGACCCCGTCCCTGTCCCGTGCATCAAACGGCCCAGAGCAGCTCATTGCGATTATCGTTGGTGTTATAATGGTCATATTCGCCGTGGTCATCGTTATGTACTGCTGTGTCCTTAAGAGGTAAAACTGGCTTCAACCATTATTACATTATCTATTGTCAGTTATGTTTATGCATAAAACTGTCTGACAGTTTTGGGTGTGATATATTTACCAGTAGTTAAACATTTTTTCCCACACACTAAGATGTTTCTTTGTTTGCAGGTGTGTAAAGTCATCCCCTCTCAAAACATCTTCACCAGTATGACTTCTGCCTCCTCGTCGGCGCCACCACCATCATCATCATCAGAGCCAAACATTTTTATGCGTCATAGACCAACCGTTTTTTGAGTCGACAGTTTGTCATGTTATTTATTGCTTTTTACTATTTATTGTGAATAATTAACTTATCTTTTGTAATAAGTGTTTTGTAATAAAGTTTTCTACAAGTCCAAAGTACCTTTTGTCTTCTTATTCTTTTGTTCTTTTTTAATCATGCACGGGTGCCAAACTCCAACATTTTGAGGAAACATGGCTGTACTAAATGTTTAATAATTAGTTTTGAAATGTTTATTGCTACTATGGTGACTCTGCTTATTCTTCATTACCGCGAAACCCACAGATATGTTCTATTTTTTACACATAGGTCTAATTATAAAGCATTATTAAAACACAATGGCGTTCACAGTAGAGCTTAGAGCGCCTGTTTAATGGCTTTTGTATACAAAGAAAGACAGATTTGTTCACAGTGGTAGCGCAGGTCACGGTGATGAGTGACTGTGGAAGGCGCACAGGTCCCAGCTTGTCTCAGTTCCGGTCCTCCAGGTCGTGTCTTCCACAGGCACCCACTGCGACACCCACAAGGAGAGCATCCCAGGAGTCTTGTCTGTCACCACACCCACAGCGAAGAAGAGCCACACAGTTTGCACTCCCTGCCGCAGATAAAAGCTGTCTCCTCAGCACTCAGTCCTCATCTAATCGTTTTATTACAGGGTGAGAAGTGAGCACATCTGGACACGCGTCTTTGAAGTGGACTATGAGGAATACACAGCTCTCCCTGCTCCTGTCATTCAGCTGTAAGTTTTATTTATGTGTTAGATGTTAATACTTTACTGTATATTTTAGAGCCTAAGCTAAGTTAACCTTTCTTAAAATGTGCAGTGATTTTAAATATTCAGTCTGTACTAAAGGACTGGCACTCGCTTTATATATATATTTTTTTTTTTTTTTTTTATTAAAACTTAGACCAGCTGTAACATTTTGCACGTCATACTGAAATGTTTGTTAACATTTTTATTTTTATTTATTATTATTTTTATATATATGTGTAATTTTTATTTAATTCTTTTTTTTTTTTTTTTTTTTATTTTTTTTTAAGATGTTGAGAAGGCGTTGTTTACAATCACTGGGCTGTGTGCTTACTGAGTAGTCAACTTTTCAAAGTCTTTTCCCCATAGCCCTATAGAAGTGCACACATTTCTTTCACAGACTTGTTTAATTTGATCTGAGAGGAGGTTTTGTGGGCGATGAAGACCACATACCTGCGTTAATGAGTTGACGTCTGAGCTCATCCCAGACCCTCAGGGGCTGCAGGATGTTGGCACTAACATCTGATATGGAAGCTCTCCACTGCACTGTTTATGACCTGACGTTTCACAACACACTCTTCAGTCTTGTGTAAACTGTGGATAATAGAAGTGGGGGTTCTATGCAAAACTACAATAATAAAGAGTAACCTGATATAATAGAAAAGCTCTTTAAAAGACTGCAAAAGTGCTGATTATGAATTATGAAAACAACAAAACATGCAGTGTGATCTTCCAAACAAGTGCACAAGCTGATATTACAGCACTTCTGTTGTAGATTTTATACATTTTGTGCAAAAGTTGAACATCCACCAAGACATTTACTTGCACATTTTCGCATAATTTTGACAGACTGCTGTAAAATTGTCTGAATTTTGTCACTGGGACACTCCAAAAATACTATCAATAGGCTATGGCTCTTCTCTTATTGATAAACACATCAAAATGCACTTTTTATGATCATAGTTGTAATTTGTGTCATATCTGGCATGAGTTCCCAGGGAATACGTTTGGATTCTGTTGTAATGGTGGGGTAATGCTGATGACATACTGAAGATGATTAACACTGTGATTAACACAATAACGGCCACTTGGTCATCACTCAGGTTTCAGGGTGCACTCTCATTCATCCATAAAGAGACCCACCCAACAACCCGTCTGCTCCTCTGCTCCCACCAAAACACTATAGGCAGATTCTGCTTAATAATCCTGATTATAACTCGATTTATACCAGTCCTGACCAGCTTGTCATTTGCCTGTGCTGCAGGAATGTGGGCGTCTGCAGAAACTGTGCCATTAAAAGACTCTGCAGGCTGGTACAAGCACAATGTCTTTTTTAACTCAGCCGCTCCACTGCTCGTTTTATTCTGGAGGGCACCATTCAGTATCCTAAATAAATAAAACCCTCTGTAGAAGGTGGGGAGGAAGTCAAACAGAGAGGTAGTAGCCAAGTAGAACTGTTACATAATAATAATAATAATAATAATAATAATATGTATTATTATTATTATTATTAACAATAATAATGATAAGGCTGCACAGTTTAAAATAAATCACGATTGTCTTAAATGCAAAAGCTGCACTTGCATAATAATGTCTTAAATTTGTCTTATCGATACAACAAAATAAAGCAGATGTTTTGCTCCTTTAAATGAGAAGCATCTGTTTTTATTTTTCTGAATGCTGATGACCTGGCAGATGCCCAAAGCGCACTGACAGAAGTGTATTAAGCAGAAATGCTCTGAGGTGGTGTCACCTGTTCTTAGATTTATGGAAAAGAAAACTTGCTAATCCTGTAGTCTAGACATCTAAAAACATGTTCTTAAATGTACGTGATTCTTATTTGTCCAGTTATGTCTCTCCTCAGATGTTGTATTGCTATGGACTCCTGCACAGACCAAAAGCTTCACGGACACAGTGTCCACAGGAGACGTCACCGCTGCAGGTAAAAAATCTACATATTATGTTTAATTTGATCTAGTAACACACATCCATGTCACTTTATAATGTGAGTTTGGAAGTTTGACTGCAGTGCCCTCACCAGGTGATGCCTCTGACCAAGAGCGAGGAGAAGAGCACCCCCATGTGGGGAAGAGGTCCATACTGAGCTGCGACTCATCATTTGATAACTACTGTCTTAACAATGGCCAGTGCCTCTTTATGGTGGACTTAAATGAGAATCACTGCAGGTAAGCACTGTTTTATTTACATAGTAGATGTATTTTCATGTGTGAGAGACAGTCTGTTGCTGCTGCAGGTGTGAGCTGGGTTACCTGGGCAGTCGGTGTGAGCAGACACAGCTGGTGGTGCAGCCCATGAAGGAGGAAGAGGTGGCCCTCATCATCGTCTGTGTTGTTCTGCTGATTTTAGGCCTCGCTGGAGCCCTCTATTTCTTCTGCAAATGGTAAATGGGACTAGAATTAATACCTTTACTAAGAATAAGAAAGGAGATGAGGTAAAACATAACTCTATGGGTGAGACAGTATCACCCCGCACCAAAATGCACACTCACAACAAAAGAAAACTAGGATTAATGTGTATTTTTATGATGAGGAAAATAGATTATATTGC
The DNA here is from genome assembly GCA_019594935.1 of Periophthalmus modestus. NCBI lineage: Eukaryota > Metazoa > Chordata > Actinopteri > Gobiiformes > Gobiidae > Periophthalmus > Periophthalmus modestus. The sequence goes on along the minus strand of JAIEZT010000012.1, from coordinate 3,267,873 downwards.
CACTGTATTTGACCAATGCTCAGGGTTACATGTTTATTTCATGGGATTTCAGTGTCGCACATTCATTTACATCTTGCATTTTCCATGAGCATTATTCACTGTGACTCTCCAAAGGCTCCAAATCTGAAAGTTTTCTGATACATCAAGACTCTTGCATCTCAAGTCAGACTCAGGATGGATGTTGGTTTATTTTGAAGTAAAAATCACATTTATGTCACAGCTTGTCCTATAACATGTTGGTTTCTGGTGCAGGTACAGAAGAAAGCACCTTCCTCAGCAGCAGAAGCGACAGAGATACAAGGCTGTGCAGACGGTTTAAAACTACACCACCATTTCAGCCCTAAACACTCCACTATTTCAGTTAGTTTGACTTGACTTTATTAAAGTGCTACAGGATGTTTTAGTGTCTGTCTAAATTGTATTTATTGAGTTTTAGTATAATAAATATAAGTTTAATGGATTGTATGATAATTTATTTAATTTTAATCTACCACATTCACAGAAATGTGCAAAGTGTCAAAGCATTTCTTTTTGGATTCTTTTTGTTTTAATGTTCTTGATCCTTCCCAGGGTCACGGCTTTGGCTGCTTGAGATGCTTCTCATACAGTTTATGTGTTTGAGTTTGTACAACAAAAATATACAATTTTACAGAATGTGAATAAATAATTTAATGAATGAAACATGTTTATGTTGTGAAATGTAATAATCAGTGAGTTAAATCATGCCACATGTAATAAATAAGATTCTTTTAAACTTTTTGTTTATGAACAAATGAAATATGCTGTTAGTTGATGAACTGACAGTTTCCATAAATAGATAAATATAAACTAATGTTGAGTGTTATCTGGCCTGTGCATTTCTAAAAGCTTCTACTTAGATTCAATGAGTTTTTTATCATCCCATTAAAGTCCCTTTATGTGATCTGTATGCTAATAATGCCCTGCCAAACTTAAATATTAACCCAAATCCTGTTTTCAGCACACTTCTGCAGACATTATCAGGCGCCAGCGACTGCAACAAGACCAAATCCTGGAAATTTGACATTAATGAGTCTAAAGGCACCACTTTGTCTTTTTCACTGCAATTTATAGTTACGCACATTCAGACTATTTCTCTTAGGGTATTATTTTCGATTAAGAAGTCTAGTAATTGGTAAGAAACAACTTGAACATGAAATGAAGGCACAACTACATAATCCACTGTTTGAGGGAGGCATAAAAACACTTTTACATTAAAGTTATGGAGAAAATGAGCTTGAGCTTAGTTTGGATAATTCTGGTGGATGTAATAGTGAAGTTTTATGAATCATGCCATGGATCATTTTGAAATCTGACAAATGTTTTCTACAAACTTTCACTTTGTACAATATTCAGATGGAAACAATGGCACAGAACATGCAGTATAACCAAAAGTATCATTATAAATTGTAATATATCTCTGGCATAATGGACAACTGCTGCCAGGTCATTTCCATTAGGTTTATCTCTTATTCATCTTGTTTTAAGTCTATGCTCCAAACCTATTAGCCTATAGTTGTCTCACAAAAACAACCTCCAACCAAGGTCTGGAGTTCCGTGCATACCAGGTCCACGGGGAGGGGATAGCCTCCGCTCGCAGACACAACAATTACAGAATGAAAACAAACGTGTATCATCCACGCCCAAGCCTCAAGGTCTTTGCTAATTTATATGGACAAAAATAGAAACAGCAGCCATCCTTACAAACCACTCACTGATTAATCAAACTGGTGTCATTTTAACTGTAAACTAATCTTATATTTTCATGGCTGGATGGACAGATGTGGTGAATGCACGTGGTTTGAGTGGGATTTGTGCGTTGCCTGCATTCTCAATCTGTTTTTAGTTATAGCTACATAATCCAAATGCTAATAGAAACATTGTGTGTTTTTTTTTTTAATACAAACTGAATGTTTTTAAAGTTTTATACATTTTGAAACAATGGATCTTTCTGCTTTCTGACAATACCAGTGAAGTTTACTCATGCAACTGTAAATTGTGTAATTGTGGCCTTTTTCAGGACCATACAGGGAAGCATGAGGAGGCATGAATATCACACAGTGGTCACTGCGGTGACCTGTGAACATACCCATTATTTCTGGACAGAAGTCATGAGTCAGAGAACACCGGACATAAACTGCATCCCCCGAGGCTGGTCATACACTCACCTTTACTTTTGGACACTTTTAGAGGCACATTAAGCTCCTCATACATGCACACACGCATTCACAGCCCCCTCATGCATACTGTGCCAACATGCAGACACACACCCTCACTGAGCCGAGGAAGGCGCTGGCTATAAAAGCTGCTCCCAGTGGAAGGTGTGAAGCACAATCAGACCAGTCCAGCCGAGCAGACACACACAAAGGCACACGAACAGACGCACAGAGACACAGGGACACGTACAACTCCTCTGCACTGGGATATGAACACTCTCGTCCTAACCTGCCTCCTGTCCTATGGTGAGTACAGACCTGTGTTTGGACAGCTTTGTGAATCAGTGAAATGCACTAAAGGGGAAACAGGAGATAGTGCAAGACAAGGCTTGTCACATTCACATTTCTCTGGAAGAATTTCTGTCTCAAGAATTTGGCCTGTGGCTATAAAAAATCTCAGAGATGTCACAGAAAAGGACAATATGTTTAATGTATGTAGTTATTGTTGCATATTTAACTTTGTTATGTTAGCCATTTTGCTAAATAGTAGTGAAGTTTATCATAATGCAAAGGGTTAGTCATTTATGTCAGTCTACATCATTATCATTATTAATATTCAATAACTGACAATACAACAGCAGCTGAAACAGTTGAACAGACTTAAAAGTGAAACTCAAAATTAGTTTGACCCTTGTCTCCTGCTTGTTTCTAACACTGTTATCTTCTGGTTTTATGTCTGCAGTTGTGAGCAGTGCTCTTGGTGTGTGGGGATCAGAGGTGACCTTCTCCACAGAGCTGAGTGGAGTGACGGGGGGTCCAGCCTCTGGAGAGGGCCTCCACAGTTCTCTGAATGACGATGACGAGCTGGAGCTGCTGGAACTAGACGAAGATCCTTCAGGCGCAGCACACCTACCCCCTCATGGTACTGCAATACTACCTATTTACACTTACTGTCCCTTGAACCAAATAATAAGCGTCCAACACAATCTATTTTATGTTGTGGCATTACGATTTTATCATTTTTACACTAAAAACTAAACACTGAAACTTAAGTATCCTCATTGTGACCCGTCCTAGGCGCCATACCACAATTTCTGTGGTGATCAGTATATACTATATACTGTTTTATAATATTCAAGCATCAAAGTGCCAAACACATAATGATAATCATGGATCTGCAGTCTTCTAACATCCCCCATCTGTTTTTCTACAGTGTTTACCGTTCTTAAAGATGAGAGAAAAAAGAAGAAGGGAAAGGGCAAGAGGAAAAACAGGCACAGAAGTAAAAGCACCACAGCCCTGAACCCGGAGCACATGTACCACACGAGCGGGTACCACACGAGCGGGTACACGTCAGCCATCAGCACCACAGAGGATCCCTGCACCTCCACGCACCTGGACTACTGCATCCACGGCCACTGCCACTACCTGGAGGGCCTGCACGAGCCCGTGTGCATGTGAGTACAGCACCTCACACTATATATATGCACTATATTTTAGACTCAAACTGTATTCAAAAGATTTACAGGACAGGACTGGAACTGACTAAAACAGCATGTCATAAAGGCACGCCTTCATTAGTAATATTTAAACACATTGTACGCCTCTTGTTGCAGCTGTATGAAGGGTTATGTGGGGTTACGCTGTGGGATCCAGACCTTGGAGACTAAAGGACCCTCAGAAGACAAGGGCAGTGGTCCAGAGCTGATCCAGACTGTGCTGGTGGTCATTGCTGTGGTTCTGTCCGTCATCAGCTGCACTGCCATCATCCTAATGGCCTGTGCACAGTGAGTATACTCTATAAAGTCCAAAAATATTCAAAACAGACGGGAACAGTTCAAATTTATATTGTTAAAATGCAAAATTGTGTTATGATATAGCTAGTTACAGGGTGTAGCCCTAATAGAAATGATCAGGTTTATCATTTGTGAGTTCCAGCTGCTCATCATAATGTTTTACTTACAAAAGGTTCAGATGTAGTTCATAGGTTACACAAAGTTGTTCACACTAAACTTTAACTTGCCATAAACGCATTACAGCCTCTTTATCTGGCTCCGTAACACATCAAAGGCAGACACACACCCAAACACACCTTCCTGCGCAAGTATTGCTCACTCACGTCACCTTCTACAGTGAGTTTACTAGACCATTGGATTGAACTGCAATGATCACTTAATTGTACGTATGACTCCAATAAATGTAAATACAACTCTGGGCCACATTCACTTTGAGATAGTTGCCATGTAAGCGTTTTTATCAGTGACTAAAGCATGAATCAAAGTGTCAATAGTTGAGAGAAAGGCCATATAATCATCTGTAAGTTTAGTTTTTTATAAGGAGTGCAGGTTACAACAAGATGAAAGTGAAATTTTGACTCATTCTTGGAAATATTGGCCCATTTACACCTTTAGAACGTCAAACAATAGAAAAAACCCATTGTATTTCTTTCAGTAGAAGTCAAAGCGGTGAAACTGACACTGCACTGGAGTCAAACCTGGGAAAATCCTGTTCTAAAGGATGACCCCACGGTAAAGAGTCAGCTTTTGTTCCTTTTCTTTGCAGTTACAGGTCTCATAAAAATTTCCTGGCGTCATATCTTGGAAGTGGAGGAACAGCAAAAGAACAAGAGAAACTCCAGAAAACCCAGAGTGATGCTGTGGTGTGAAAGAGTCAAGATGTTGCCAGGTATGAACTTCATTCTTCATGAGTTTTACCTATTTACACACGTTAATATGGCAGAATTAGCTACAATAAATACAGCACCAAGTTTTATTAAGAAAAAGGTGGATGTGCATAAAACTTTAAGGTGTCCTGTGTAACCTTTGAGCCTTGTATTATAGAAAACAAATATATTGTTATTACTTATCTAGACAAACAGGTGACACCACAAGTTACAGGTATTTGCGTACAGTATTTACAGGCATTTTGCAAGCAGAATAGTTACTTGGTGCACCTTTAATTAATTGCTTAAATGCTATATTCTTATTACTGGAACAAAGGCGCCAAAAGATAAAAAGATCACGCTTACTGTTCTACTAAATATCAAAGTATTACAGTGTTGCTCAATTAGCTCCAAAGTGCTGTCATTAAAGAATTAAATCTGATCATGTTTCTTGAAACTTAAACAGGCCATAACATCACCAACATTTTGTCAGTGATATTAATCCTGCATGGTTTTTTTTCTACTATTATGCAATCCCACCCTTAATATCAAACACATGAACAGTTTCCTCAAAGGGAGCAGTATTTCCGTAAAGAGATGCTGTAACCTGGGCATTGTAGCGATGATGTAACGACCACTATTCCAGCTCCAATTAAGGCCATCATCCGGTCCTGACTCGCACGAGCGTTAATCCAAAGAGGAAAGAGTAGGCTCCTGTTGTTATTGTGGCGATTGTTGAGTAAAGGCAGTTGCATCATGTCATTTGGAATAGCCATAAGTGTGGACTCGGTTGCATACCAGCGTAAAGAATAACCTGTCATTCATAAATAGCAGCGCGATTGTTGGTTTTTGGATTGGGCTTAATCACAGTGCTTACATGTGGTCAGCTCTGATACACACTCACTCACACGCAGCCTCTGCCATTGGCCAAAACACTGCAGCATTTTTAGCACTCACAACGTCACAGCGGCGCACAGTGTAATGTTAGTATAATATGTGCCCGGCAATTTACATTTGGGTGTAATGACCTGCGCAGTTGTGTTTAAATTCTACAAAAAAGAAACATCATTTTTGGACGACTATGTAACACGGGATTTAGTTTTTCAGGCTTTGCCACATAGTTTAATGCCATATGTGGAATAATCAAACTTCAATTACAATTATTCTTACAATTATTCAATTACAACTCTTAAAAACAGCTTTTCACTGTGAGTGGGCTTGCCTCTCCACAGATCTGAGCTCTAACTTAGCCTGGTGGAGATAGATAAGTTAAATGCCATACTGTAAAACATTTCAGGCAAAGCAATAACAAGCCACATAGTGCACCTTTAAACGTGAATCTATTTACATACATTTAATTATCATTAAATATTGAAAAAAAACAACAAATTTTTGTTAAATACGAATTAAAAAACACAAAAAATTCAAAACAAACTCTACAATTATACAGCTGGCAAGTTCAAAATGAAACACCATCATTTATAATATCATAATATCATAGTTTATTTTCCTTTATATTGTATTTTTTCTTCCAGTGAACCTTGAGAAGACGGATCAGCCCTGCAGACCCTGAGGATCCTGGTGACTGCGGCCGGCTGCTTTTGTAGACGCTGTGTTAAAGATCTGAAGTCTTTATTAGAATGTAATTTATTCTAGTGTGGTTATTTATTGCTAAAATTGCATTGAACTGTATGTACAGTGTGTGGATGCTGAGCGTTCACTTTTCTAGAAGTTTATAGCTGTTTTATTTATTGCACTGCTGTTGTTATAGGTCAGACTTTTCATGTCACAGGGACGAGCAAAGATCACCAATAAAATGTCTCAGTGTTATATTGAAATTCTGTGGCTTCATAATTTGCATTTTATTTAAATCCTCATTTATATAAAAACTGATTTATATTTGATTGATCATGGTAGATTACGCTCAAAACAACACTCATTTTAAATAACAAGGGCAAACATAGGGAAGTGATGCTGGGAGTGCACAACATCCAGAAAGCAGAAAAAGGGAAGAGAGATTCACCAATCCACATCAAAACCCGTTCTTTTTCGAATGACTCTACAAATAACCGCACGTAACCAGTATAAAAACACACAATGTTCTGTCATAAATGGCCTCCTCACTGGTTTATGCCCTGCGTGAATGGGCATAATCATTATTTGCACAAGGGCAATAATAAAAATATTTCCACTAAACCCTCCCAGAACTGCGTCTGAATGAAGCAGGGGTGTGCCTTTCTGGAGCTATTTTGGAAATGTTCAGGTTACTATTGTGGAAAAGTTACAGTTCTAGATGAAAAGTAATCCATCTGCAAAGTGTGGTGAGTTTCGAAATACAAAAAAAGATGTATTCTGTCCCCTGGAGCATCTGCCCCTGGTTCTCCCTGAGCATCTCACCTCAGAGTACATACATACATTTAAAAGCATAATGACATTTGTTTCACACCCATGAGTCAATCAGCTTTTACACTTAGACAGGTAGAGCAACATAGCATTTCCTGTGGGACAGAACATTCACATATGTTACTGTCTGGTCTGGGTCTCTGCATTTACCCAAAGACAGGAATATTTTCTTCAGAACATGAATATAGTGAACTTAAATTACTTTACTTTCAATTAAATGTATTTTTCTACTGCCCAAAATCACAGCAGCACTTGCAACAGTTGACAGAATTATCAATTTAACCAACATAAAGTTATAAAAACAGTGAGACAGACTTTCACAGGAAACACACGCAGAACTGTCCCAGACTCCTCCTGTGTTACAGTGGTACATGAGCTCCTTCAGGTGGTACACAGATTCCTCTACGACTCAAATATTTGCTGAATTTAGAGTCAATTGAACAAACATCTCTGTCCTCCTCTCACCTGGCCCTTACTTAGAACTAGAATATCAGGTAGTCTCAGTGTAGATCTGGTTTGGCTCTAGTTTAAACCAAGAATAATACTGGTACTCGGAAGGACAAATATTTTCTTTAGTGGTACTTTGTGTGAAATGCCTGGTCTATACAAATGCACAGGGCAGTTGTTGTGCTAAAGTTTTCCTGTAAACTGCAGGAGAAGAAAAAGGGAAATGAAATTAACTATAGTAAAACCAAAAAAAAGTGCTTTCAGTCAGCAAATATCTGAATAACCTTTTGACTCTAAGCCTGTCTATGAGTTTACTGAGGAAGAAGAAATCAAAGCTCCTGAGTTAATAGCATTTTAGACCTAGTTTTCATACTATTAGACAGAGTAATAGCGAAGAACAAAAATGATAAAGCAATGGGGAAATGTCTAAATGTACATTGGCCCATTGTGAGTGAATCTTGACGACACATAATGCCCTCTACAGGCAGTGGTGATGTTTGCATGCTAATTTGTGAGAATTTTTGAACATCTTTTGTCTGAGTTTGGGCAGCATTCCCATGTCTCTATACTTTTCTAATAGCCAAAACCTTACTTCACAATGAATGGATTCACACAGTAACTTGAATAATAAACAGAGAAGGCTAATTCTGAGCATTTTTACACATTGAGTTTCTGAAGTGGGCCACTCGTCACAGGTAAGATGAATCCTACACGGCCTGGCCAAAAAGAAAAGGTCACACACTTTAATATTTGGTTGTTCCGCTTTTGATTACGACACATTCGCCGTGGCATTGTTTTAATTTCGCTTCTGCAGTGTCACAAGATTTATTTCCACGATCTTGCATTAATGATGGTCGAGTCTGAGCCTTCTCCAGCACATCCCAAAGATTCTCAATGGGGTTAAGGTCTGGACTCGATGTCTCACGCTCCCTGAACTTGAGAAGAACTCGATCTTGTCAAAGAATTCAAGTATTTAGGTTTGACTTTGGATCCGACTTTGACATTTAAGAAACACATAAAACAAATGACAAACATAATCAATTTTAATGTGCGAAATTTTAGACATGTAAGGCCTTTTATGACACAGCATGCAGCTAAACTTTTTTTTACATTCAATGATTTTTAAATATTGCATAACCACCTGGTGACTTGCTGCTCGGCACAACACCAAAACCAACTGAGTCCCTCTTTAAAAAAGCCATAAAAATGTTTGATAAAAAAAACCAAGCTCCTTTCACCATTGTTTTGTTTTAGAAAAATATAATTGAATTTTGATAATTTTATACAGTTTAAAAAAGCTTGTTTTATATTTAAAGTTCTACACGGACTCGCTCCTCCTCCGCTGAAAGACTTTATCAAACTAAAGACTGTGAGTGGGATGGGAACCAGGGCCACATCTCGAGGAGACGCACTAAATGTGGACAAACCCTGCTCTCTGTTAAAGGGACTCATATTTGGAATAGTCTTCCTCTGACAATAAGAGAATGTTCACCTCTGTCACGTTCAAACTGCACCTTAAACTGAGGGAAAACCAGGTCTGTGAGCACTTTTAGCTGCTCTTATTGTATTCTTGTAATGTCTATGTTGTATTTGTTGTCTGTGTACCTGCCCAGGGAGTTTTTTTTTGCTATAATCTGGCATATTTACACTGTGTTTACTACAGATGTTCATTAATATGCGCTGTCCCTATCAAATAAATGAATAATAAATAAATAAATCTTAGAATATGCCATCAGGGAAGAAAAAAATCATTGACTGGTTACTTTTTGGTTGGCCAGGCAGTGCATGAGTCAAGTCAAGTAAAGAAAGTCAACGTGAGCAGCTTTCTCTCTCTCTCTTGCAGTTGTGTTTTGTGTCACTGTTGCATCATGGGTAGAAAAGGTGTGTTCGAGTTAATGATGCGATCGCAGTTTAAAAAAGTCCTCCATGGGTACATTCTGTATACTGACATTTTAACAATGGACAAATGCCTGTAGCTTTCCTTCATTTCGCTGCATCAGAAATTTGGGTGTGGCGTCTTTAATAATATCATTTAATCAAGGTGGGCCCAAAGTTTATGTGTGTGGCCATGGAGACACAGTAAATACAGTTGGTGTGGAGATAGCTGGTCAGCCCCACTTATAACTCACATGTTCAAATAAAAAGCCTTTGCTGGAATTTCCTGGGTGTGGTATGTACTTTTAGACCTGCGCAGGTTGGTAGCTGTAGCTGTTCCACTGAAAATAAATCAACTTCAGTGCAAGTGGTCGTGAGGCACCATAAGGTCATAAGATACTATGTGGGATTAGATGTTAATAATTTAAACCGGCATTATTCTGTAACAACTGCATCGCATGGTTCAGAAACACCTTAAATACAGCTGAAACAAAGGAAGAAAAGCTGTATAAACCTTTGAATCGTTTCAGGGTGAATAAAATGAGAAGAAACAATTCCATTGACTTTTTATCTGATTGAAAAAAAAATATCTGAAAAAAATGTGATGTAAAAAAAATTGTGTAGTGATTAAGCTCCATCTATTAATCAAAAGTCTGATAATAAACTTGTGTCATTTTTCTGTTTTAAAGTAATGAAAAGGCAGACACATAAACCCATTACAGCATTAATTTAATTCAATTTTACTGAGGCACATTTACGGTACATACAACTTAAGCAGCTCAAAGAGCTATACACAAAAGTTACAAAAAACAATATGGCAAACAATATTATATGGCACAGAAAAGAACAATAGCACACAAATAACACCAATAAAACACCAATAAAAGACCAAAATATCCTGTCTAACTAAAATGAAATGTCACGGAGAAGAGGTGAGTTTTCAATAGAGGAGCTGTGTATTTCCTATTCTCTTACAGCTTTAAAAAAGGTACCTTGACCTTAACCATAACCTCTACAGACACATACCTCATGTGCAAGCCCACAATCTTCAGCCTACATTTTCATCATCTTTTTAATCCATTGCCGTTTTTCTTCAGTGACAAAGGTGTAAACCCCGGGCTTCTCGATGATTCCACAGCCTTTTCCAAAGGAAGTAACACCAACTAGATTTCCTTTGCAGAGCAGAGGTCCTCCAGAATCTCCCTGCAACACAAACCGTATGTGACAATGTCCACTGCTGTACTTATGACATTGTTATTTTAGGTTTTCTTTAAAAATGTCTGTGGATACAGTTTAAATCAAAGTGTTCTCACTTGGCAGGAGTCTGCTTTATTCTTCCCATCTGAGCCGGCACATATGTGTCCTCTGGTGATCGTGGGCTCGAAGTTGTAGTACTTCTCAGAGTTACACTTTTTCCGGTCGATCACAGTCACGTTGGCAGCCATCAGAACATCTGAACCTTTGTCAGATTTGTTATCAGTTTTGCCCCATCCTGCGACCAGGCAGGTGCTGCCGGTGGCAGGGTCCTCATTTCTTCGCAGAGGCAGCACTTTCACAGTGTCGGTTTCAGTTACAGGTTCATCCAGCTACAACAATGCAGAAAGTTAAAAATATAGAGCCAAAATATTTTGTAATCATTTGTAATTGTTGGCAAAGTTGTGAGGTGTATTTTTTATTAGAGAAACGTTACGTACAGGCATGAAAAGCCCTCAGAGTTTACCTTTAACAGCATGAGGTCGTTGACTTTCTCTTGTGCATTGTAGCAGGGATGTGGAATGTGGTCCTGCACTTTTCTGACCTGTCTCTTTTGTGCTTTTTGGATGTTGTGCACACCCAGCAACACTCTTTTAATTTTCAATTCTCTAATAATAACATTAAGCACATATATGCATTAGTAAATCAAAATGTACTTTTATATTTTAAATAAACTTAAATGAGTACTTGTAGCAGTGCGCAGCAGTGAGGACCCATTTTGGATGAATCAGTGTTCCTCCACAAACTGGTCCTTTCTTGGTCTCCAGCAGAGCCATGTAGGGCATTGAGTGAGGGGCCACTTCTTTACCATTGATAATCTCAGCACCATCACCTGTGAAACATGTAAGCAGCATAAATATTGCTCTAAACATCACTTTACAAATACAAGAATAACTGTTACTCACTAGTCCAGACCAGACACGATGCACAGACCAAAAACATACAGGACAGTTTCATTTTGTCATCTACTTAAGGCTTTAAACTGAAGAAATAAGGGCTGATCGACGGAGTTTCTGTTTTAAAGGGTAACTGACCCCTTTACTCCGCCTACATGTGCGGTGAAATATACAGAGTGAGGGGATGAAGTGAGGGCGGAGCATCTGCATGTGACTGACAGCTGTATTTATGCCAGTGATGTATGATGTACATGAAGTCATCAAATAAACCTAAACTCACCTAAAATAGGAACATTCTAGAAAAAACTATGAACTGCAATATGTTCTTCAACATTAACCAACACCTTCTGAGACATGTTCAGCTCTAAACATGACTTTGTCTGTGGTCCCCTATTTTTGTGAAATGTCTGTGGTTTGTGTTTCTCATTCATCTCACATCAGCTGTGGTGAAGCGGAGGCACTCGGCGGTGTGCACGAGGCGAGTGAAGGGGCCTATATGAGTTGAGATGATTCACAGTAATCGTATTTACCGGTAAATAAGTGCAGTGTCATTTGAGAAAAGTCTGAAATTGCAGCACAGAACAGGTGCTAACGTCCAAAACCAGAGTTAATAATAAAGCGTTCATTTGTTTTCAGTGTTGCGTCTCACTGTGACCCTGTTTTGAAAAGTGTCTGTCTCTGGCTCCAGCTTTACACACAGTGATGTAGAAGGTGAGAATGGCCTTAACAGTGGCTGAGTAGAACTGTTATTGCACAATCATCTGGGCCGGCAGCTTAGCTTTCTTCAGCTGCTGCAGGAAGTACATCCTGGGCCTTCTTGGTGGGAGGTGTTACAGACAAAGTATTTGAGGTCCAACAGAAACGATGTGATGGGGGTGTTTGACGGGGCAAAGAGGGACGAGAGGCTGTGACTTTGCCTCCTCTGTCTTCTGAGTGCTGATTCTTGCTGGTCCAGCTCCCTCCTCTTGACAGACTTTGACCCTCTAAGATGAGACCAACGAGGCAGTTTAAAGGACTTGTGGCTGGATGTGCAGCAGTTGCGTGGTTTAAAAAGAGCAGAGGAGAAAGCACACAGCCCTGTGGAGTCCTGTGCTCTGACTTATATATATCATGTTAAGGTCTGAGGTTTATTTTGATTCTGAGAAAATGGCACTTCACATGCAGCAGGGGTCTTATTACATCCACAGCTCTGTCACCACAGGAACACATCTGAAGAACACTCTAGGGGCTTTACATCCTTTAAAAACCACCAAAAAGTAACAAATGAAAACTATGTGAACATTTTGTGGACAGTTTGTGTATGTTTCAAAGGTAATTATTACAACATTTTAGAGGATACTTAATATTATATTTGTACAATAGATAATGTAGTGGCATAATTAAATAGGCATGTTTTTTTAAACTGTGCAATGCCTGGTTCAGAAATCTTAACTGGAGCTGATAAGAAGAGCAATAATGAGAAGTTACAAAGTGCTGTATATGTGCTAATGTCGACTTTAATAAAGAAGACTCACACTGGTTATTTGGTGGTACTGTGGTCAAGAAACTCTTTTGTGATAAAGCTGACAGGTAACATTTTATTTCAATTTCACAACTATTATTTTAAATGCAATATTTAACAAACAAACAAAGAGAGTAAATTACAGCAATGGTAGAGATAAGTATAAAGAAAAATCATGTTTTAGATTATTTAATATATTTTCTGATCCACTGAAGTTGTTTTTTGGTGAGAAAGGCGTAAACACCAGGCTTATGGATGATTCCACACTTTTCTCCATAAGAAGTAACACCAACTAGATTTCCTTTGCAGAGCAGTGGTCCTCCAGAATCTCCCTGCAACACAAACCATATGTGACAATGTCCACTGCTGTTGTACTTCAGCTTATAACATTCAGTGCTTTTAATACTTATTTGAAAAAACTTCATATGAAAACAGTTTAAATTATTCTCACATGGCAGGAGTCTGCGACATTGTTCCCATCTGAGCCGGCACATATGTGTTCTTTGGTGATAGTGGGGTGGCCATTGTAGTATGTCTTTGAGTTACACTTTTTCCGGTCGATCACAGTCACACTGACAGCCATCAGAACATCTGAACCTTTGCTAGAGTTGACATCAGTTTTGCCCCATCCTGCGGTCAGGCAGGTGCTGCCAGGTGCTGGGTCCTTCACACCTTTAGACAGAGGCAGCACTTTCACAGTCTTGGTCTCATTCACAGACTCCTCAAGCTAATGAGACAGAAATACAAGGATATAGTAGGAAATTAGTGTGCACAAAGATCATACAGACACATTGCATCGGTCAGATACCTTTATCAGCATCAGGTCATTGAGCACCTTTTGTCGGTTGTAATGTGGATGTTTAATGGAGTCGTTCACTTTTATGATTTGCCTTGAATCTTCTGCTTTTTTCCTGTTGTGCACACCCAGCAACACTGTTTCATTCTTCAAGTCCTCAGCTTCACTGAAATTACATGAGTTAATTTAGTCAAATTACAATTAAATGTTTTGGTTTTTTAAACTTTTTTATCATAAACTTAAATGAGTACTTGTAGCAGTGCGCAGCAGTGAGGACCCATTTTGGATGAATCAGTGTTCCTCCACAAAATCCTTTCTTGGTCTCCAGCAGAGCCATGTAGGGCATTGAGTGAGGGGCCACTTCTTTACCATTGATAATCTCAGCACCATCACCTGTGAAACATTAAGCAGCATAAATATTGCTCTAAACATCACTTTACAAATACAAGAATAACTGTTACTCACTAGTCCAGACCAGACACGATGCACAGACCAAAAACACACAGGACAGTTTCATTTTGTCATCTACTTAAAGCTTTGAAGTGAAGAAATAAGGGCTGATCGACCTGTTTCTGTTTTAAAGGGTAACTGACCCCTTTACTCCGCCTACATATGATGTGAAATATACAGAGTGAGGGGATGAAGTGAGGGCGGAGCATCTGCATGTGATTGACAGCTGTATTTATGCCAGTGATGTATGATGTACATGAAGTCATCAGATAAACCTAAACTCACCTAAAATAGGAACATTCTGGGGAAAAAAACTATGAACTGCAATATGTTCTTCAACATTGACCAACACCTTCTGAGACATGTTCAGCTCTAAACATGACTTTAGCCTGTGGCCCCCTATTTTTGTGAAATGTCTGTGGTTTGTGTTTCTCATTCATCTCACATCAGCTGTGGTGAAGCGGAGGCACTCGGTGGTGTGCACGAGGCGAGTGAAGGGGTCTATATGAGTTGAGATGATTCAAAGTAGTTGTATTTACCGGTAAATAAGTGCAGTGTCATCATTGAGAAAAGTCTGAAATTGCAGCACGGAACAGGTGCTAACGTCCAAAACCAGAGTTAATATTAAATCGTTCATTTGTTTTCAGTGTTGCGTCTCACTGTGACCCTGTTTTGAAAAGTGTCTGTCACTGGCTCCAGCTTTACACACAGTGATGTAGAAGGTGAGAATGGCCTTAACAGTGGCTGTGTAGAACTGTTATTGCACAATCATCTGGGCTGGCAGCTTAGCTTTCTTCAGCTGCTGCAGGAAGTACATCCTGGGCCTTCTTGGTGGGGAGGTGTTACAGACAATGTATTTGAGGTCCAACAGAAACGATGTGATGGGGGTGTTTGACGGGGCAAAGAGGGACGAGAGGCTGTGACTTTGCCTCCTCTGTCTTCTGAGTGCTGATTCTCGCTGGTCCAGCTCCCTCCTCTTGACAGACTTTGACCCTCTAAGATGAGACCAACGGGGCAGTTTAAAGGACTTGTGGCTGGATGTGCAGCAGTTGTGTGGTTTAAAAAGAGCAGAGGAGAAAGCACACAGCCCTGTGGAGCCCTGTGCTCTGACTTATATATATCATGTTAAGGTCTGAGGTTTATTTTGATTCTGAGAAAATGACACTTCACATGCAGCAGGGGTCTTATTACACCCACAGCTCTGTCACCACAGGAACACATCTGAAGAACACTCTAGGGGCTTTACATCCTTTAAAAACCACCAAAAAGTAACAAATGAAAACTATGTGAACATTTTGTGGACAGTCTGTGTATGTTTCAAAGGTAATTATTACAACATTTTAGAGGATACTTAATATTATATTTGTACAATAGATAATGTAGTGGCATAGTTAAATAGGCATATTTTTTTAAACTCTCTGTTTGACCAGAAAGTCACTCTGGACAGTGTCAGTATTGCCTCCAGTTCTACTGTAAGGAACCTTGGAGTCTTGTTTGACCAAGAGCTCTCATTGAAACCACATATAAACCAAGCCTGTAGAACAGCCTTCTTTCACCTGCGTAATATTGCCAAAATCAGAAAAATCTTGTCTAAAAGTGACGCTGAAAAACTTATGCATGCATTTGTTACATCAAGGCTAGATTACTGTAACTCCTTACTAGTCACTTGCCCTAAAAGTTCTATAAAAAGCTTTCAGCTAGTTCAAAATGCGGCAGTCAGGCTCCTAACAGGAACTAAGAGAAGAGAGCACATCACCCCAGTGCTGGAGTCCCTTCACTGGCTTCCTGTGGAGTTCAGAATCAAATTCAAAGTTCTCCTCCTGACATATAAAGCCATAAAGGACATGGTCCTGTTGTATCTGCAAGATGCTATAGTACCATACCACCCAAACAGAGACTCCGCTCCCAAAATGCTGGACTATTGGTGGTTCCTAGAGTGACTAAAAGCACAGCAGGAGGGAGAGCTTTCACTTACCAAGCTCCTGTGTTATGGAATCAGCTCCTTCCCATGTTAAAGAGGCCCCCACAGTCTCCACATTTAAGACCAGGCTTAATACGTTTCTCTTTGAAATAGCTTATGGTCAGGCTAGGACCAGAAATAAACCCTGTAGTTTTAGTCAGGCTGCCTAGGGATAGCCATGCTGGGGGAAGTATGGTAACCTGAGCACTATCCTCTTTTTCCTCCTGTTTTCCCTATCAACAACATTTACTATTCAGTTTGTTCATTGCTATTCACATGTTGTCCGCTGTCCTGCTCCCCTCTGGGGAGTGTAACTGTTTCAGACGCCTGGCCGCTGACCGTCTGGTGATGGCTGGACCCTAGATTCCCTCCTGACCGTCTGGTGATGGCTGGACCCTAGATGCCCTCCTGAACGTCCGGTGATGGCTGGACCCTAGATGCCCTCCTGGCTGTCCAGTGATGGCTGGACTCTAGATCACCTCCTGACCGTCCGGTGATGGCTGGACCCTAGATGCCCTCCTGATCGTCTGGTGATGGCCGGACTCTAGATCTTCTTGCCTGAATGGACGGCTCACTGAGTGGGCTCTGGCCCTACAGACTTGAACTGGATGCGCCTTAGTCCTGGACACATCTATAGCCTGTCCGTCCATGGGAGCAGATCTCTCCTTCACTGTGGTTCTCCTCGAGGTTTCTCCTTTCCCCACTGGGTTTTTGGAGTTTTTTCCCTGCCGAGAAGGAGGGTCTAAGGACAGGGGATGTTCTGGAACAGTTATTCATTGCTTGCTTTCTGTTGATTAATGTGCTTGTCTGCTTCTGTTTCATGTTGATTTTCCTATTCTGTTGGTTAATCAACTCTCATGTTCAGCCCTAAGAGGCGACTGCTGTCGTGATTTTGGGCTTTACAAAAATAAACTGAATTGAATTGAATTAAACTGTGCAATGCCTGGTTCTGAAATCTTAACTGGAGCTGATAAGAAGAGTAATAATGAGAAGTTACAAAGTGCTGTATATGTGCTAATGTCGACTTTAATAAATAAGACTCACACTGGTTATTTGGTGGTACTGTGGACAAGAAACTCTTTTGTGATAAAGCTGACAGGTAACATTTTATTTCAATTTCACAACTATTATTGTAAATACAATATTTAACAAACAAACATAAAAAGAGTAAATTACAGCAATGGTAGAGATAAGTAAAAAGAAAAATCATGTTTTAGACTATTTAAGATATTTTCTGATCCACTGAAGTTGTTTATTGGTGAGAAAGGCGTAAACACCAGGCTTATGGATGATTCCACAGCCTTTTCCAAAGGAAGTAACACCAACTAGATTTCCTTTGCAGAGCAGTGGTCCTCCAGAATCTCCCTGCAACACAAACCATATGTGACAATGTCCACTGCTGTTGTACTTCAGCTTATAACATTCAGTGCTTTTAATATTTCTTTCAAAAAAAAAAAAATTCACATGAAAAAAGTTTAAATCAAAGTGTTCTCACGTGGCAGGAGTCTGCGACATTCTTCCCATCTGAGCCGGCACATATGTGTCCTCTGGTGATAGTGGGGGTGAAGTTGTAGTACGTCTCAGAGTTACACTTGACCCGGTCGATCACAGTCACATTGGCAGCCATCAGAACATCTGAACCTTTCTTAGCTCTGTTTTTGGTGTAGCCCCATCCTGCGACCCGGCAGGTGCTGCCAGTTGGTGGGTCCTCTGCACTTTTAGGCAGAGGCAGCACTTTCACAGTGTTGGTCTTCTTTACAGACCTTTTGAGCTAAGAATATAGTAGCAAATTAGTATGCACAAAGATTATACAGACATTACGTCGGTCAGATACCTTTATCAGCATCAGGTCATTGACCTTCTCTTGTGGGTCGTAGCACGGATGTTTAATGAAGTCGTTCACTTCAATGATTTGACTCAAATTTTCTGCTTTTTTGATGTTGTGCACACCCAGCAACACTCTTTGAATCTTATAGTCCTCAGCTTTACTGAAATTGCATGGGTTAGTAAATTACAATTTACTTTGTTTTTTACTTTTTTGTAATTTTCTTAAATGAGTACTTGTAGCAGTGCGCAGCAGTGAGGACCCATTTTGGATGAATCAGTGTTCCTCCACAAACTGGTCCTTTCTTGGTCTCCAGCAGAGCCATGTAGGGCATTGAGTGAGGGGTCACTTCTTTACCATTGATAATCTCAGCACCATCACCTGTGAAACATTAAGCAGCATAAATATTGCTCTAAACATCACTTTATAAATACAAGAATAACTGTTACTCACTAGTCCAGACCAGACACGATGCACAGACCAAAAACACACAGGAAAGTTTCATTTTGTCATCTACTTAAAGCTCTGAAGTGAAGAAATAAGGGCTGATCGACGGAGTTTCTGTTTTAAAGAGGAACTGACCCCTTTACTCCGCCTACATGTGATGTGAAATATACAGAGTGAGGGGATGAACTGAGGGCGGTGGATCTGCATGTGATTGACAGCTGTATTTATGCCAGTGATGTATGATGTACATGAAGCCATCAAATAAACCTAAACTCACCTAAAATAGGAACATTCTGGGAGAAAAAACTACGAACTGCAATATGTTCTTCAACATTAACCAACACCTTCTGAGACATATTCAGAGCTAAGCATGACTTTAGCCTGTGGTCCCCTATTTTTGTGAAATGTCTGTGGTTTGTGTTTCTCATTCATCTCACATCAGCTGTGGTGAAGGGGAGGCACTCGGTGGTGTGCACGAGGCGAGTGAAGGGGCCTATATGAGTTGAGATGATTCAAAGTAGTCGTATGAATGGCTGTGTAGAACTGTTATTGCACAATCATCTGGGCCGGCAGCCTGACTTTCTTCAGGTGCTGCAGGAAGTACATCCTGGGCCTTCTTGGTGGGGAGGTGTTACAGACAAAGTATTTGAGGTCCAACAGATGTGATGTGATGGGGGTGTCTGACAATCGAATGACGCAGCACCTGATCTTGTGATGATTGGACAGCTTCATTGTAAGCGAGCACGAGCACTGTGGAATGAACAAATGCAAAATGTAACGGTACTGTGCCCGACTGTTTGTGGTCGTGTTCATTTTCTTCACTTCATGTCGAAATGAATCTACCTGTTGGATGCAGAGAAACATAAAAAGAAGAAAATAGAAGAGAAGAATCAGCGATCTCAAGGTAATGTTGAATGAATCTTACAAAGAGGATAGTGCAATTGTTAATGTGACAATTAACGTTATCATCGTCATTTTAATTTACAATATCACCACCGCCCACCCCCTCCCTGAACCACCACCTTAACGTGGTGGAGGAGTTTGAGTACCTGAATGATCCTGGGAGCTATGTTGTCGGGGGCTCCATGCCCCTGGTAGGGTCACCCATGGCAAACAGGTCCAGGGGGATGGGTCAGACTAAGAGCGGTTCAGAAGCCTTCCATAGACACTAGAAGATCAAGGCCCATTATGTTGCCCGGACTGGTGTTACAGAGCCCCACCCTGGAGCCAGGCCTGGGGTGGGTGCTCACCAGCGAGCGCCTGGTGCCCGGACCTTACCCCACGGGGCCCGGCTGGGCTCAGCCTGAAGGAGCGACGTGGGACCCACTACCTGTGAGAGGAACCGTGGAAGGCAGGTGCAAAGAGATCTGGGCAGCAGTCGAGGGCGTGGGCCTTGACGACCGGATCTCTGGACAGGGAGACTAGCTCTGGAGACATGGAATGTCACCTCACTGAAGGCAAAGGAGCCTGAGCTTGTACAGTAGGTTAAGCGTTAACGGCTAGATACAGTCGGCCTCACCTCCACGCACAGCTTGGGCTCTGGAACCCAACTCCTTGAGAGGGGCCGGACTCTCCATTTCTCTGGTGTTGCCTGCGGGGAAGGGTGGCGAGCTGGTGTGGGCTCCCCAAAGGACACCACGAGGGACCTCTTTGGAGAGTGCTCCAGGTGTGTGGGGCTCAGGATGCCCCACAGCTCAGCTGCTTTGTGTTGGAGTTCACCTTGGTGAAAGAGAGGGTCGCGTCGCTGGTCGGGGAGGTCTCTCACTATTGTGCCTATGGGCCAAACAGCAGTGCAGAGTAACCGGCCTTCTTGGAGTCCCTGGGAGGGGTACTAGACAGTGCACCGACCGGGGACTCCATTGTTCTCCTGGGGGACTTCAATGCCCATGTGGGCAAAGACATTGACACCTGGATGGGCGTGATCGGGAAGAACGGCCTCCTTGATCTTAACCCGAGTGGTGTTCTGTTATTGGACTTCTGGTCACCTTAGGTCGGAGGTCGATGATCGACTTTGTTGTCGCGTCATCTAACCTCTGGCCGTGTGTCTTGGACACTCGAGTGAAGAGAGGGGCAGAGCTGTCAACCGATCACCACCTGGTGATGAGTTAGATCCGTTGGCGGAGGAGGAAGCCGGACAGACCTGGCAGACCCAAGCGTATTATGAAGAAGGAGTCCTATCGAGTCTTGTTGGCTTGTGGGACTCCTGAGGCAGCTGATGGGTACTGGCGGGCCAAGTGCGCCACGGCTCGTGCTGTCACATTGGCAAAAACTCTGGGTTGGAAGGAGTTCGGGGAGGCCATGAAGGATGTTGTCCTGATGGCTTCTTTAAGCTGGGACCTGCAGCAGGCACTGGGGCGGTTTGCAGTCGAGTGTGAAGGGATGACAATCAGTTCCTCCAAATCCAAGGCCATGGTTCTCGACTGGAAAAAAGTGTCTCTCCCTCTCCGTGGGGAGTCTCTGCCTCAAGTTGAGGAGTTCAAGTATCTCAGGGTCTTGTTCACGAGTGAGGGGGGGATGGAGCATGAGATTGACAGGTGGATTAGTGCAGCGTCTGCAGTGATGCGGTCGCTGTATCGGTCTGTTGTGGTGAAGAAGGAGCTGAGTCGGAAGGCAAAGCTCTAGATTTACCGGTAAAACTATGTTCTACCCTCACCTATGGTCATGAGCTCTGGGTCATGACCGAAAGGACAAGATCGCGGATACAAGCGGCTAAAATGGGTTTCCCCCGCAGGGTGGCTGGGTGCTCCATTGGAGATGGGGTGAGGAGCTCAGTCACACGGTGGGAGCTCGGAGTAGAGCCACTGCTCCTTCACTTCAAGAGGAGCAGCTGAGGTGGCTCGGGCATCTGCTCAGGTTGCCTCCTGGATGCCTCCCTAGAGAGATCTTCCGGGGATGAAGTCCCACCGGGAGGTGGCCCCGGGGAAGACCCAGGACAAGCTGGAGGGACTATGTCTCTGGCCTGGCCTGGGAACGGCCAGCCCAGAGACATAGTCAAAATAACTGCTAAGTGCCAGTGATAAAGTGATAAATTGTTATATGAACACAATTTGAATCAGTGTTATGGACAGTATTGTATTTAATTATGTACTAACTAATGTACTATCTATTAGCAACTGACTGACTTGAGTCACTTGCTCTTTTCAGTGTTTATCAAAAATAAATATATAAAGGAAAAAGTATATTTAGTGGATCTTATGTTAAAACTGGTTTACTCTAAACAACCTGTTTGTGTAAAAATATAAATATCATAAATCGTTTTATAGCTTTTACATCCTGTGAGTATATTCTCACTTTAGAGAACAGGGCCACATTATAATGTTTTGACACTGTCACAGTGTCTGATTTAAGATTCTTGATGTCTGTACAAAAGCTCGTGGCCACATCTTTCTGCTGGTGTGTTATTCACACAGCCTGTAAACTGTAGAGGTCTGGAGAGTATGTGCAGTATCAAGATGTGCTGTGGGATCTGTGTCGTCTGTAGTCGAGCTCTGTTGGTGTTGTTGATGTGGTGAGGGCCCCCAAGCCAAATTCTGCTTAGGGCCCAGCATAGACCAGGGCCGGCCCCTGGGGGTCAGACTCTGGATTGATCTGCTACAGACACAGGCAACAGTCAAAATTACAACAAAATATTTGTAAAATTAATTTCTTTAAACAGGTGGTTGAGTTCCTGATTGTCATTAAAGGATGGGAAGTTTGTTTGCCCTGAAGTGACATGTAAAGGTGACGCTTTTTAACACATTGACTCTGTTAAGGCTAAAGCTGCTGTTTTATTTTATTTTGTTGTTTTGCTATTTTGTTTGTTTGTAAGCAGGTTTTAGCCAGCTGGGCCATATAATTATCCTTTGTCTTTTTGTTTCAGTGGGGATGGTGCCCCCTAGTGGCTCATACACTCGTTGCTGCTGTGCCGTCCACTGTCCCCTGAGGTGACTTTGTGCTGGCCCCTGAGCTCACCCCCAACACTCTGCTCACCACAGGAGGCCCAGCTAGCTTGTCTTTTTTCTTTTTTTTGTAATTTTAAACTGCTAATTTTTTAATTCTTGGGCCAAATTTAAATAGTAATTCAACTTTTTATCTTTTTGAAATAAAAATATGGAAAATTTGAATCTTAACTTAACTACTTAAATGTTGTTATAAATATACTTTTCTAAATTTGTCTTGGGTAACTTCTTTTTATTTGAGCCACATTTAAGGATCTTCATGTTGACTTAAACGTCTTAAATAAAATAATTTAAATTGTTTCTTACATCTGTGTTTTTAATGCAGAACCTAACCTGTGTCTTTAATTTGTGAATTTGATTGTGACCCTGTGTTTTAATCCCTCAAAAGTCTCCTCGATAAAGTCACACATGGTTCAGAAATCCTGATCCTTATCTATAAATAAACACAAAAAATAAATGCTGCAAACGTTTAAATGAGTTGAGGATTAATGAAATGGGGAAGTGTTGGTTAATTTCTTAGACAATATGAACCAAGGCAGAACTTTTGGCCATGATCTAAAACACTGACCCCTGAGCACCATCTAGTGATAAACGTGTTAAGTCTTATGTCCTCAGCAGAGGCCTGAACACTTTCCTTTAGTGAAGAGCAATAATGAGAGGTTACAAAGAGCTGTATATGTGGTAATGCAGACTTTAATACAGAAGACACAGTGTTTTTTTTTTGGTGTTGGTATTTAATCTCACAACTGTTAAATATTGTATTAAAAATACATTAATTACAACAATGGAAAAGATAGGTACAAAGAAAAATCAGGTTTTAGGTTATTTAATATAGTCTTTGATCCACTCAAGTTGTTCTTTGGTGAGAAAGGCGTAAACACCAGGCTTATGGATGATTCCACAGCCTTTTCCAAAGGAAGTAACACCAACTAGATTTCCTTTGCAGAGCAGTGGTCCTCCAGAATCTCCCTGCAACACAAACCAAACAATGTCCACTGCTGTTGTACTTCAGCTTATAACATTCAGTGCTTTTAATATTTCTTTGAAATAATTTCACATGAAAACAGTTTAAATTATTCTCACGTGGCAGGAGTCTGCGACATTCTTCCCATCTGAGCCGGCACATATGTGTTCTCTGGTGATTGGGGGGTTGAGGTTGTAGTACGTCTCAGAGTTACACTTGACCCGGTCGATCACAGTCACACTGACAGCCATCAGAACATCTGAACCTTTGCTAGAGTTGACATCAGTTTTGCCCCATCCTGCGACCCGGCAGGTGCTGCCAGGTGCTGGGTCCTTCACACTTTTAGACAGAGGCAGCACTTTCACAGTCTTGGTCTTCATTCACAGACTCCTCAAGCTAATGAGACAGAAATACAAGGATATAGTTGAAAATTAGTGTGCACAAAGATTATACAGACACATTGCGTTGATCAGATACCTTTATTAGCATGAGGTCATAGCGCGGATGTATAATGAAGCCCTTCACGTTTCTGATTTGCCTCGAATCTTCTGCTTCGTAGATGTTGTGCACACCCAGCAACACTCTTTGAATCTTAAAGTCTTCAGTTTCACTGAAATTGCATGGGTTAGTAAATTACAGTTTACACAGTTTTACTTTTTATCATTGACTTAAATGAGTACTTGTAACAGTGCGCAGCAGTGAGGACCCATTTTGGATGAATCAGTGTTCCTCCACAAAATCCTTTCTTGGCCCTTAGCAGAGCCATGTAGGGCATTGAGTGAGGGGTCACTTCTTTACCATTGATAATCTCAGCACCATCACCTGTGAAACATTAAGCAGCATAAATATTGCTCTAAACATCACTTTACAAATACAAGAATAACTGTTACTCACTAGTCCAGACCAGACACGATGCACAGACCAAAAACACACAGGAAAGTTTCATTTTGTCATCTACTTAAAGCTTTAAAGTGAAGAAATAAGGACTGATCGACCTGTTTCTGTTTTAAAGGGTAACTGACCCCTTTACTCCGCCTACATATGATGTGAAATATACAGAGTGAGGGGATGAACTGAGGGCGGAGGATCTGCATGTGATTGACAGCTGTATTTATGCCAGTGATGTATGATGTACATGAAATCATCAAATAAACCTAAACTCACCTAAAATAGGAACATTCTGGGGAAAACTATGAACTGCAATATGTTCTTCAACATTAACCAACACCTTCTGAGACATGTTCAGAGCTAAACATGACTTTGTCTGTGGCCCCCTATTTTTGTGAAATGTCTGTGGTTTGTGTTTCTCATTCATCTCACATCAGCTGTGGTGAAGCGGAGGCACTCGGCGGTGTGCACGAGGCGAGTGAAGGGGCCTATATGAGTTGAGATGATTCAAAGTAGTTGTATTTACCGGTAAATAAGTGCAGTGTCATTTGAGAAAAGTCTGAAATTGCAGCACAGAACAGTGCTAACGTTCAAAACCAGAATTCATAATAAAGCATTCATTTGTTTTCAGTGTTGCGTCTCACTGTGACCCTACTTTGAAAAGTGTCTGTCACTGGCTCCAGCTTTACACACAGTGATGTAGAAGGTGAGAATGGCCTTAACAGTGGCTGTGTAGAACTGTTATTGCACAATCATCTGGGCCGGCAGCCTGACTTTCTTCAGCTGCTGCAGGAAGTACATCCTGGGCCTTCTTGGTGGGAGGTGTTACAGACAAAGTATTTGAGGTCCAACAGATGTGATGTGATGGGGGTGTTTGACAATCGAATGACGCAGCACCTGATCTTGTGATGATTGGACAGCTTCATTGGAAGCGAGCACGAGCACTGTGGAATGAACAAATGCATAATGTAACAGTACTGTGCACGACTGTTTGTGGTCGTCTTCATTTTCTTCACTTCATGTCGAAATGAATCTACCTGTTGGGTGCAGAGAAACATAAAAGGAAGAAAATTGAAGAGAAGAAACAGCGATCTCAAAGTAATGTTGAGTGAATCTTACAAAGAGGTTAGTGCAATTGTTAATGTGACAAGTTACGTTGTCATCGTCATTTTAATTCACAGTGTCCATGGGAGGCCATGGAGGAGGACTATCAGATGGCTTCAAAGAAATTCTGGCAAACCGTCTGGCGCCTCAGGAGAGGGAAACAGTGCTTCACCTGCACTGTTTACAGTGCAGGTGGGGAGCTGCTGACCTCGACTGGGGATGTTGTCGGACGGTGGAAGGAATACTTTGAGGATCTCCTCAATCCCACCGTCATGTCTTCCGAGGAGGAAGCAGAGACTGGGGACCTGGAGGCGGACTCGTCCATCAGCTTGGCTGAAGTCACTGAGGTGGTTGGCAAGCTCCTCAGTGGCAAGGCTCCAGGGGGGATGAGATCCATCCCAAGTCCCTTAAGTCTCTGGATGTTGTGGGGCTGTCTGGGTTGACACGTCTCTGCAACATCGCGTGGCGGTCGGGGACGGTACCTCTGGACTGGCAGACCGGGGTGGTGGTCCCTCTGTATAGGAAGGGGGACCAGAGGGTGTGTTCCAATTACAGGGGAATCACACTCCTCAGCCTTCCCGGTGAGGTCTATTCCAGGGTACTGGAGAGGAGAATCCGTCCGATAGTCGAACCTCGAATTCAGGAGGAACAGTCCAGTTTTCGTTCTGGTCGTGGAACACTGGACCAGCTCTATGCTCTCCATCGGTTTGCTCGAGGGTTCATGGGCATTTATCCAACCAATCCACATATGTTTTATGGACCTGGAGAAGGTATTTGACCGTGTCCCTCGTGGTGTCCTTTGGGGGGTGCTCCGGGAGTATGGAGTCCGGGGCCCTTTGCTAAGGGCTGTCCGTTCCCTGTATGACCGGAGCAGGAGCTGTGTTCGCATTGCCGGCAGTAAGTCAGACTTGTTCCCGGTGCATGCTGGACTCTGCCCTTTGTCACTAGTTCTGTTCATTATATTTATGGACAGAATTCCTAGGCACAGTCAGGGGCCGGAAAGGTTCCGTTTTGGAAACCACAGGATCTCATCTCTGCTGTTTGTGGATGATGTTGTCCTGATGGCTTCTTCGAGCTGGGACCTGCAGCACTGGGGCGGTTTGCAGCTGAGTGTGAAGGGATGAGAATCAGTTCCACCAAATCCGAGGCCATGGAAAAAAGTGTCTCTCCCTCTCCGTGGGGAGTCTCTGCCTCAAGTGGAGGAGTTCAAGTATCTCAGGGTCTTGTTCACGAGTGAGGGGCGGATGGAGCATGAGATTGACAGGTGGATTAGTGCAGCGTCTGCAGTGATGTGGTCGCTGTATCGGTCTGTTGTGGTGAAGAAGGAGCTGAGTCGGAAGGCAAAGCTCTCGATTTACCGGTAAAACTACGTTCTACCCTCACCTATGGTCATGAGCTCTGGGTCATGACCGAAAGGACAAGATCGTGGATACAAGCGGCTGAAAATGGGTTTCCCCCGCAGGGTGGCTAGGCGCACCCTTAGAGACAGCGTGAGGAGCTCAGTCACATGGGAGGAGCTCGGAGTAAAGCCACTGCTCCTACAGGTCAAGAGGAGCAGCTGAGGTGGCTCGGGCATCTGCTCAGGATGCCTCCTGAACGCCTCCCTAGGGAGATGTTCCGCGCATGAAGTCCCACCGGAAGGAGGCCCCGGGGAAGACCCAGGACAAGCTGGAGGGACTATGTCTCTGGGCTGGCCTGGGAACGGCTTGGGGTCCCACTGGAGGATCTGGACGACATGTCTGGGGTGAGGGAAGTTTGGGAGTCCTTCTTAGACTGCTGCCCCCGCGACCCGGCCCCGGATAAGTGGAAGAAAATGACTGTCTGGGCTGTCTGACTGTCTGGCTGTCGCTGTGATGTTTGGTGCTACATTGCTCGGCTTATTCATCGAGAGCCTGGGACACTGATGGAGCTAACGGGAGGCTGGTCTTTCACATTTACAGGAGAGTTGACCAGCGCCAGCATAATAAAGTCAAGTCCATGGTTAGTGACAGTCTTATTCAATGCACTATTACATTTATAAACTATATATAACTTTTATATAACTATAATCCCTCTTACTGAACATTTCACATTTCACTTCAAAACTGATTCACAGATACAAGACTCGTCAAAATTACACTTTACATGTTCCAAACTGTCACATCAGGAGCTACTTTTGCCTGTGATCCAGAGGCTGTAAAGTGTGGAGCCAATTTTTACATCTGGCTCATGATGCAGATCAGAAACATCATTTAAAAAGAGTTTAAGGAAATATTTGATATTTCAGGAAAATGTGTAATGATCTTTCAGTTGTTGGATGTTTTGTTGAATTTTAATCCATGTTTGAATTCACTTTTTTAGTTGCATAAATGCATGTTTTTATCCAATGCAAAGCACCAGTGTTCAGTTATATGTATTCATAAGGTGGAGGCTTTAATATAAGGCCCTTTTGGGCTTTTTGCCTCTTCCTGCACCTGTTTTTTATATACTGTCTCCTTTTTTATTGTTATAGGAGTGCAATATAAATAAATGAATAAATAAATGAATGACATAATAATCACAAATAACTGCAAAGTGCCAGTGATAAAGTGATAAATTGTTATATGAACACAATGTGACTCAGTGTTATGGACAGCATTGTATTTAATTATGTACTAATCTATTAACAACTGACTGACTTGAGTCACTTGCTCTTTTCAGTGTTTATCAAAAATAAATATATAAAGGAAAAAGTATATTTAGTGGATCTTATGTTAAAACTGGTTTACTCTAAACAACCTGTTTGTGTAAAAATATAAATATCATAAATCGTTTTATAGCTTTTACATCCTGTGAGTATATTCTCACTTTAGAGAACAGGGCCACATTATAATGTTTTGACACTGTCACAGTGTCTGATTTAAGATTCTTGATGTCTGTACAAAAGCTCGTGGCCACATCTTTCTGCTGGTGTGTTATTCACACAGCCTGTAAACTGTAGAGGTCTGGAGAGTATGTGCAGTATCAAGATGTGCTGTGGGATCTGTGTCGTCTGTAGTCGAGCTCTGTTGGTGTTGTTGATGTGGTGAGGGCCCCCAAGCCAAATTCTGCTTAGGGCCCAGCATAGACCAGGGCCGGCCCCTGGGGGTCAGACTCTGGATTGATCTGCTACAGACACAGGCAACAGTCAAAATTACAACAAAATATTTGTCAAATTAATTTCTTTAAACAGGTGGTTGAGTTCCTGATTGTCATTAAAGGATGGGAAGTTTGTTTGCCCTGAAGTGACATGTAAAGGTGACGCTTTTTAACACATTGACTCTGTTAAGGCTAAAGCTGCTGTTTTATTTTATTTTGTTGTTTTGCTATTTTGTTTGTTTGTAAGCAGGTTTTAGCCAGCTGGGCCATATAATTATCCTTTGTCTTTTTGTTTCAGTGGGGATGGTGCCCCCTAGTGGCTCATACACTCGTTGCTGTGCCGTCCACTGTGTCCCCTGAGGTGACTTTGTGCTGGCCCCTGAGCTCACCCCCAACAGTCTGCTCACCACAGGAGGCCCAGCTAGCTTGTCTTTTTTTTTTTTTTTTGTAATTTTAAACTGCATTTTTTTTAAATTCTTGGGTCAATTTTAGATAGTAATTGAACTTTTTATCTTTTTGAAATAAAAATATGGAAAATTTGAATCTTAACTTAACTACTTAAATGTTGTTATAAATATACTTTTCTAAATTTGTCTTGGGTAACTTCTTTTTATTTGAGCCACATTTAAGGATCTTCATGTTGACTTAAACGTCTTAAATAAAATAATTTAAATTGTTTCTTACATCTGCGTTTTTAATTCAGAACCTAACCTGTGTCTTTAATTTGTGAATTTGATTGTGACCCTGTGTTTTAATCCCTCAAAAGTCTCCTCGATAAAGCCACACATGGTTCAGAAATCCTGATCCTTATCTATAAATAAACACAAAAAATAAATGCTGCAAACGTTTAAATGAGTTTAGGCTTAATGAAATGGGGAAGTGTTGGTTAATTTCTTAGACAATATGAACCAAGGCAGAACTTTTGGCCATGATCTAAAACACTGACCCCTGAGCACCATCTAGTGATAAACGTGTTAAGTCTTATGTCCTCAGCAGAGGCCTGAACACTTTCCTTTAGTGAAGAGCAATAATGAGAGGTTACAAAGAGCTGTATATGTGGTAATGCAGACTTTAATACAGAAGACACAGTGGTTATTTGGTGTTGATATTTCAATCTCACAACTATTTTAAACAGAGTAAATACAGAAATGGAAGAGATAAGCATGAAGAAAAATCAGATTTTAGACTATTTAATATACTCTCTGATCCACTCAAGTTGTTGTTTGGTGAGAAAGGCGTAAACACCAGGCTTATGGATGATTCCACAGTCTTTTCCAAAGGAAGTAACACCAACTAGATTTCCTTTGCAGAGCAGTGGTCCCCCAGAATCTCCCTGCAACACAAACCAAACAATGTCCACTGCTGTTGTACTTCAGCTTATAACATTCAGTGCTTTTAATATTTCTTTGAAATAATTTCACATGAAAACAGTTTAAATTATTCTCACATGGCAGGAGTCTGCGACATTGTTCCCATCTGAGCCGGCACATATGTGTTCTCTGGTGATTGGGGGGTTGAGGTTGTAGTACGTCTCAGAGTTACACTTGACCCGGTCGATCACAGTCACACTGACAGCCATCAGAACATCTGAACCTTTGCTAGAGTTGACATCAGTTTTGCCCCATCCTGCGACCCGGCAGGTGCTGCCAGGTGCTGGGTCCTCCGCACTTTCAGGCAGAGGCAGCACTTTCACGGTGTTGGTCTCCTTCACAGATTCCTCAAGCTAATGAGACAGAAATACAAGGATATTGTAGGAAATTAGTATGCACAAAGATTATACAGACACATTGCATCGGTCAGATACCTTTATCAGCATCAGGTCATTGACCCACACTTGTCGGTTGTAATGTGGATGTTTAATGAAGTCCTTCACTTTTATGATTTGCCTTGAATCTTCTGTTTTTTTGATGTTGTGCACACCCAGCCTCACTGTTTCAATCTTCAAGTCCTCAGTTTCACTGAAATTACATGGGTAAATTTAGTCAAATTACAACTGAATGTTTTTTTTTTTACTTTTTTATCCTTAACTTAAATGAGTACTTGTAGCAGTGCGCAGCAGTGAGGACCCATTCTGGATGAATCAGTGTTCCTCCACAAAATCCTTTCTTGGCCCTTAGCAGAGCCATGTAGGGCATTGAGTGAGGGGCCACTTCTTCACCATTGATAATCTCAGCACCATCACCTGTGAAACATTAAGCAGCATAAATATTGCTCAAAACATCACTTTACAAATACAAGAATAACTGTTACTCACTAGTCCAGACCAGACACGATGCACAGACCAAAAACACACAGGACAGTTTCATTTTGTCATCTACTTAAAGTTTTGAATTGAAGAAATAAGGGATGAGTGATGGAGTTTCTGTTTTAAAGGGTAACTGACCCCTTCACTCCGCCTACATGTGATGTGAAATATACAGAGTGAGGGGATGAACTGAGGGCTGAGCATCTGCATGTGATTGACAGCTGTATTTATGCTTAAATAAATCCAAACGCCTTATCTAAAGTCACTAAAATACATTTGAAAATTAACTTTCAAAATAGCTAACTTAGTTTCTCACATTCCAAGATGTGACTTGTTCAGAGCTAAGCAGAATTCAGCAGACTTGTCTGTGAACCTTTATTCACGTGAAGTATCTGTGGCTTGTGCTTGTGTTTCTCTCTCACATCAGCTGTGGTGGAGAGGTCAGCGGTGTGCACTGGGCGAGTGATGGGGTCAGTTGTAGGTTCATATGACTCAAGCTGATTTAGATCAATCATATCAAAGAAATGCAAAGTTATTTGTGAGAAGTCACATGTTTCTGCTCTGGAGATGAGGTGCTGAAGAATCTAGTGTAAAACCACTGCTGATATTGGGGAATTCATTTATTTATTTATTTTCTATCAAACATTACATTACATCATGCCTAAGATGACATGTTTTTTATACTTTACAAGGAGCAAGTGGAAGGAACTTCCGTGACAGTAAATATAGTCCATGGTGAAACATTCACGTTTCACATTGTAACATAGAGATGTTGCTTGGTAATTGGGATTGTGACCATGATACATGTTTTTCGGGGTAAGGAAGAACAGAGCACCAGATGGAATCATATGCAAGCGTCGGGAGAACATGCAAACTCCTCAGAGAAAGGCCTCGTGTCACCCTGGACTCAAACCCAGGATCTTCTTGCTGTGGGCCCCTCTGCACAACTTACAGCTGCGACTTACTGGGTCTTTCAAAGGTGCAGGAATATTTTGTGGCCACACTGTTTAACCACAAGTCAGAGCAGAACTGTGAGTTTAATAAAGCATGGTTCATTTCACATTATATGACCCACTCATGTGTGTGAAATACCATGTGAGTACAGTTAAATCATAGAGAAAATATAGACTTTGTTCAATAGTGAAGTCTCCAGAGCTGACGACTTCAACAGAGGCACATCACTATCTTCTCATCTGTTTTTCACCATCAGAATTTGCATAACTGTTCACTAGGCCAACCATGTCTCACATTACTGACACATGCACCAGTGCACACGCACACGGGGCAGGATAACACACTGGCAGTACGCACTGGAACGAACTGCACACCTTTTGATTAGAGGGTGAACGCTCTACAAACTGAACATCATTATTTTTCAGTCAGTTGTTCAGCCAACAACCGTGTTTTTATTGAAAAGACTGTTTCCTCTGTAGGCATCTCCATGAGCGACTCGTCCTGATCCAACTCCTTCAGTTCTCCTGAGATTGAATAAGAACATTTAATTATGTGGAGCTCATACAGGGCCATGGAAGTGTTTTCACACTCACCTTTTTTACAAACAAAGTAAAGAACCCAGAGAGGAGGAGCCAAAAGTAGAACTTTGGTCCACTTAACAATAATATTCAGAATAACATTTTCTGTAACAGAAAAAGAGAGTTAACACACATTTAATTATATGAAAACACACAAAGGAATTGCAAAAGGTCCCACCTGTGTGAATGTGTAAAGTAGTGGGGTCTGACAGAAGGGTGTGTATCCTCCCTGTTGTGTTGTCAGGTCTGGTAACAGACGCGATGATCTCAAAAGAGTAGTGGGTGGCTGAGGTGAGGTTGGAGATGTGGACAGTGATGGAGCCATTGCCCCTGGTGTAGTGGTGAGTGGAGGTACTGCAGCCTCTGGAACATGTAGTCACTGTGTAACTGTGATCAGTCCTCTGCATGAAAGCAGACACATTCCAGCTCAAAGAGACACTGTATGGGTACGAGACCCATGACACATTCTGTGGTCCCACCATCAAGGGCCCTAAGAGAAAACAGCACAAAAACTTTACAACTAAAGCATCATTAAGCATGCTTGTTTTAGATGAAAAATGCTCTCACCCTGACAGACAGATGCATGGGGCTCATCACAGTATCGTGGGCACATCTTATTGGGTTTTGTCAACATTGCTTCAAAGCTTCCACAGGGGGCCACATTGTTGTTCAGCCATGCTCATAGTGTAGACTTTCCCCATCCACCCAAGTCCAGTTATGGCCTTTAGTGCGCAGCAGGCCGATCCAGAAGCTCACTCGCTCTCCATCAGTTTCATTGTAGACATGCCAGTATTCCCTTTCAGTGTTCATGACAGCCAGGTCTACAAAATGTCTCTGGCAAAACTCCCGGGATTGGTCCCAGGACATAGGCCTTTTAACCAGGAAGTAACGTGCTGCATCACCTGTGACAGCCGAGCACAGCACTGGCAGGTGAACAAAGAACAAAGGGATCAGATAGGCCACTGCGTGTACTCAGAGCAGGCAATACAGAACCTATGACATGAATGAGGGGGGATAAAGCTTAAAATGTTGAGCTGGTTAAACTGGAATGTGCTGTCAGACTATCTAAACAGGTGCAAACGACTGCAAAAGAAAGTGAACAGAGGTTGTTCTGTTTGGCTTCTGTTTATTAAAGTGCAACTGTGATTCTCTCTCTCTTTTTTTTTTTTTTTTATAAAACATCTTGAGCAAGTGAAGGTTTAAAAGTGAAAACCAAAGAATATCAATATTTACCTAGCACGGCCAGCTTCTGCAAAAAGTATGTCTGAGAAAAACCCTTCATGTCGCTAGAATATGTCACGTTGTTGTTGCTTCCCCGCCTCACAATAGTTATACTTATTCCCAGAACTCCCAGATTCCTTCTGTATCCGCCTCCCGTGGGCATTTATACTATGACAGGTGACGTACTTAATGCAGTGATGCAAGTTGGGCTGAGTGGGCGGAGACTGGAGTTGTCCACCTGCCAATGTCACTTGGTTTATCATTATCCATTATAGTCTTACATAGAACGGTCAAAGTTAACACTGTAATACCTCCGACCTCAAAAACCCCCACCTGCTGATGTCATTAGTGGACTTTTCTGTGTTTTGAAGTCTAAACAGTGTCGCTGGACTTGTCGTACTGGGCATTTTATCTCAGTATGAAGTTTGAATCCACCATGAAACGTTTTTTCTGTTAATCAGCAGCTGTGTTTTTAGCTTCATTTAAACTGACTTGCTCCTCTCTATATATCAACAGAGGTCCAAGCAAATCCAAATGTTTTGTGTGCTCAAAATAGGGTTGAATTATTTTAAATTATTGTATTTTGAGCAATATGAGAAATCCATGCAAAAGGAGTCCAAATGTAGAAGTTTAGATTAGAAACCCTGAATCT
Source organism: Periophthalmus modestus (assembly GCA_019594935.1). Taxonomy (NCBI): domain Eukaryota; kingdom Metazoa; phylum Chordata; class Actinopteri; order Gobiiformes; family Gobiidae; genus Periophthalmus; species Periophthalmus modestus. The sequence continues at coordinate 3,233,543 of JAIEZT010000012.1, read as the reverse complement.
GCAAACTCTGCAAGTCTGTTTCAAACCAACTAAAAATCAGAAAGTGTCACAAGTATTATTTCAAATTTAAGCAACGAGATGATTAAAAATGAATTTAAAAGAAGTAGAGCAACTGTTTGATGTTTGAACTGTTAAAACACAAAGTAAATGTGATGACGATGATGAGATTTCATGGATTCTGGGGAATTTTATGTGTAATATTTACTTTATTAAGTCAGCAACCTGTAAAACAATCTTTATTTTCACCAATCTTGACCTTCCTTTGAAAAATAAGCACAGGATTTGAACAGATGAGAGCACAATAGTAAAAAAAAGACAAACTTTTAAAGACTTTAAATCTTAGGACAGTGCTGACTTATAGATTTGAGACTGAGGTTTTAAAGGTTGTTCTATAAATAGCACAAAAGCTCCACCTTCTCCTAAGTTATTTTTAGTCGTGGTTGTTGAGTGTGATATTGTTGCTAATGATTTACCACTTCCCACATTCCTTAAATCAGATCAGGAAGCATACGCAGGCAGAAGTAGTAAAGTGTGTTACAGCACAATAAACATTCTTTATTCCAGCATTCACACAGTGGTACTATTTCATACCTCTGATTACTTACTGAGTACTGTATATCTTTTGACATGATCTTCTTGCTCTTTTTCTCATGTTCTAGCTATATAACTCACACTCTGTGGACTTGGGAATAAACATGGGGAATCAGTGTTTTGGTTTTGTTTAGCTGTTATTATGACCACTGAAAACACTTTTTTAATTTTGTTTATTTCAACATTTGGGGTCCAGAGGTCTGACTTCACATGTCACTTCTGAGAAAAAGACACATCACATGCACCAGGGGTCTTACTGCACCGAGGACCATCACCACAAGAAACATTTTCATAAATAATATGGTCAGTTCACACTTTGCTAAACCAAAGAAGTGTTGCTGAATGTCACCACAAGCTGCTTGCTCTACATGCAACTGTTCTTCCATTTATTTTATATTTTTTCTGTGTGTACAAAGTACAAAACCACACAGGCAATTTCATAATGTGTGCTTCCTTGCACATACAAACAGGCTCTCATAGTTTGTGGTTTCTTTACAGCAGAGGAGTGGCTTTGCCTACATCAAAGCTCAGTGGCTTCCTTTCACTTCTTTTGTGCAGTTCTATGATAGAGACAGACAGATCGACAAATAATATCATATTTACATCTCCCAGACTTGAACTGACTGATCCGCTCCAGCTGTGAACATCTGAGAACCATCTTTGTTGAAGGCCAGATGCAGGACTCGTTTTGTGTGACCTGAAATGAAAGTACCACAGCTCACGTTGATTTAATATACTGTTAATAATACACTGTAACACTTGAGCAGTACTTGAATTAATTGTTATTGTTATATTGTGTCTTTTACAAAAAATGATTTGGCCAATGATTTTTTGCCACTAACTGTGAACATTGTGTTTTAATACCATTACCAACTGCTCCTAGCATTTTTTCATTTCATTCATTTTCATTTAATTTTTTCCTCTTAACTTTCTACAAAATGAAAAACTCCTTTGATGTTTTCCAGTCAGGTTTTAGACTCCACCACAGCACTGAGCCTGCTCTTATCAAGGTGACAAATGACATCCGTCTGAACACTGATGCAGGAAAAGTCTGAGTGCTGCTTTTGTCACGGTGGATCCTCTTACAGAGACTAGAGGACTGGATGGGCATCTCTGGCACGACACTAAACTGGTTCAAGTCCTATCTAGAAGACAGAGAGTACTTTGTTGAAATTGGAAAATGTGTCTCAGATAAAATGTCCCTGACCTGTGGGGTGCCCCAGGGGTCAATCCTGGGACCCCTGTCGTTCAATCTCTACATGCTGCTGTTAGGGTAGTTAATACACAGCAATAATGTCCTACCACAACTCTGCAGATGACACTCAGATCTATGTCTCACTGCACCAGGTGAATATGGACCAGTGGATTCACTCTGACACTGCATCCAACAGATCAATGTGTGGATGAAAACAACTTTCTCCAGCTAAACTCAGACAAGACTGAAGTCATAGTCTTTGGGCCACAGAAACACAGAGAAAGTGTCAGCAGTTACCTCCAGTATTTCTCTCTAAAACCTTCAAATCAGGAAATCTAGGGGTAATAAGGGACTCAGACTTTAACTTTAACATCCACATCAAATCAATAATGTCTGCAGCTTTTTACCATCTAAAAACATTGAAAAATCAAAAGTAAACTGTCAAAACCAGACTTAGAGAGACTTATCCTGCATTTGTCTCCAGTAGGTTAGATACTGTAACGTCCTGCTCATTGGCCTCTCCAAACGAGCCTTAAGACAGAACAGTACATCCAGATAAAACACTGCTGCTCGGGTCCTGACTACAACCAGGAAGTACTTCACACATGTGTCCTCTGCTCAGGTCTAGAACCAGGAAGTACTTCACACATGTGTCCTGTGCTCAGGCTCAGAGAATAAACTTTAAAGCAGCTCTGTGTGAACAAGTCTCTCCGGCCTCCTGCTGGTGCCTAGAGTCAGAACTGAAAACATGGAATCAATTAATTTAAAGATGATTATTTATGTGTTGATCTACTGTATTGTGATGTTTTTCTTATTCAGTAAAGCATTTTAAATTAGTTTGTGTACAAATTGTGCTGTATAAATAAAATTCTTTCCTACTAAGAATGATAAAAATGTGTAGGTGGACTCTATATGCAGGTTAAGGCACTGGCAACTCAGTTTCAGTTGTAATTTGTGTAAGAGAGCAGACTAGAAGGTGTATAGAAATATTATTGTCTGGAAAATTATAGTCGATTCTGAATGGTTCAATTTATTCATTACACTGGGGTAATTTTATCTGAAGGCTACAATAGTTCAGCGAAGAGATTAAGTTATTGTTCTATGAAACCACTTAATAGTCAGGTGGATGTTTTATTCTTCACTCACCTGGAAGCTGGTGAGTCATGGTAAGATCAGGACTATCCCAGACCCAAGACGAGATGTGGTGATGGGGAGCACCATGCCCTGTTACCAGCCTTTTCTTCTCTTCGGACCATCTGACACAACAGATCTGAAATCATGTGCACAAATCAGACGAGTGCTTAATCCTTTATATTCCAAAGTGAGTCAGAAGTTAAACCTGTGAGTTTGTCTGGACAGAGGTCACACAGGTCCCAAACTTAGTGTCCCAAATCCTCACTTCTCCGTCTTTCCATCCCCCTCCAGTGGCTATTGTGTTTTTCTGCCATGGACACCAGTGCATTGCCTAGAACAAATAAAACAAACACACAAACCGTCATAAAGCAGATTAATGATTGAGTTACAACAGAAAACACATAAGAATTAGCGACTGAATGAGTGTGTATTAGTAGAATGTTAGGTGCACAATAGTTTGGCCTCCTATGACTAAAGCTTATCACAAGAAGAACAATACATAATCTACGGGTTTAAGAGTTACAAAAAACTCGTAATTAACAATTCAGAACAAAATATGACATCTTTTAATGGTGAAAAGTGGCCCTGTAACCCATGATCAGCTGTTGTTCCACTGACCTTTACAGAACTGAGCTGTCTCATGGTAGTGACAGGCTCTTGTACTTGTGTGTTAATGTGACTGTCCCAAACGTGGAGCAGGCCCTCTGTAGAACCACTGGCCAGTTGGTCATCGTCAGACCACTGCAAACTGCACACCCCTCCGTGCTGAGCGGCAGTTCCCACCTGGGCCGCTACCCGGGTGTCGTAATGATGGATACGTCCCAGGTCTGACCCACTGCAACATGATTAGAAAGATTTTTGTTTATTGTGGTTATTGAGGTTGTAATAAAATGTCCGTGTAAGTAACAAACATCTGTGATGCTCTATTAGGCATTTGAATGAAAGTTAATTAAGCATTTAACAAGCTTTGGTCATGGTGTAAAATTATGTGTGTGCTTTTTTTTTTTGTCTGACAGTAATTATAACAAAAAAGTGTGATATTGTGACTTTCCTAAATACAATATAATGCATTTACTTTAATTTTATTTAAAAAACAATACAGGAAGGTAAGCCCACCTGCTGAGTAGGTTGTGCTTCCAGGAAAGGGCTCTGACCGCGGACTGATGAGATGATTCATGTTTCACACTCAAACCATATTCCACATCCCACAACTGAAGTCAAACAGAAAAACCGCACCTGATAATTTAAGCTTTGCGATTTCCCCTCACAACGTTATTCAAACCACAAGCGAAACGAAATATGTTTTTCTTCAGAACATTTTACCTCAATATCACCTCTTCTGTTCCCAATACAGAGCCCCCGGCCATCTCTGCTCCAGCTTAAAGACAGCACCGTCTGGCTGTGTGAACTGGCCTGTCCCGCTGATCGTTTTGGAGCCAGATGCCCCACTACAGCACAGGTCTCGGAGTCCCACAGGTAAACAGAGGATCCAAGAGCTAAAGCGACCACGCCATTACAGCTGCAGTCCAGAAGATTAGTGTCTGTGAGAAAAATATATATAAAAACATGAAATACATTGAAATAAGGGTTTATGTTGGTACAGAAGCACAGTCTTACAGTAGTCGTCCAGTAGTGAAGGTGCAGCCAACGTAATTTGTGACTCTGACTGTGAGTTCAAAACTGAAAACGGCTGCAGATCGCCTGAAGAACCTAGAAGAGTAAATATGGTACATCATTAACACAAAGATACTCTGTTTATGAAATGTTTTACAGTTAGACTCCTTATGTCAGTAGGATTTTTCACATAAAGTACTTGTATATAGTCTTTAATGCACCAGCCCAAGAACAACGCAGCAGCTCTATAATTCTGACTGATATTGTGGTTAGATTAGCATTTTACATAGACTTTCACGTGATACACATGTGTTTTGTAAATTCCAGAAATGATGAGTGATTTCATTCACTCATCACTTGTATCGTGTGTATGTGCAAGCGAAAGACAAAAGACTTTACCAGAACAGTTGTTTTCTGCACTGTATTCTCCAGCAGGTGTCCACACCATCATCTGGAAAAAGCCATACACTGGTTTAATATAGTTATGATGGTTTCATTTTCAACATTGTTTCAGTTTTCATACAGCTATTTTTTCATACTGATTACACTGATTATTGCAAGTATCCAAACTGAAAATCTACACATCAAGCACCTGATAATTTATAGACTGACCCTTGAACTTTTATTTGAACAAAACCCTGCCTATAACACCTGCTCTCCATCTCCATGTCATGTTCTAAGCCTGTAGACTCTTGTGATAGTGTCTGAACCCCTGATATATGTATGTACCCACTTTGACAGGACTTCAGTAGATATTTTGAGACTGAACAATGAGAATGGATATTAAGGCTTCTGAAACAAACCGGCTCCGCTGCCTCGTCCTTGTGAGGCGGTCTGTGGGACGGGGTGGTACGTGCTGTGATCGATGCTCTCTTGAGTTGGGACATAACTCCTGGTTGTGCTGAAGAAAACACAGTAAAGTTAGCCTGTCTATATGCATGTTATTTGAATAGTATTTGTTATTGTCAGTGTTGGGAAGTATACTCAACACCTGCATTCAGAATGTATTTGTACTGCATTCTGAATACTTGAATAGCCTCACTTTAAGTTTCATTATATTATAGTGTCAAAAAACAGACTTTAAGCTTGTTGCAGTTTGTTATGCAGCTTTTTATGACTGAACAGAGGGAAATGTCACATGTGTGTATGTGTGAATTATGTGATGAAACAATACCTTCAGCCTCACTTTGACCTGTGTCAGGGTGGTGTCTGGGCGGAGAGTCAATCATCAGCCTCTGACGCACAGTGTCCAGCAGCCTGGTGTTTTTCTGCCCCCTGCTGGACAGAGGGGTGCTGGCAGCAGGAGCTTCAGTCCTGCTCCTCTGAATAATCCGTCTTCTGAACATTTTGTAAAACACAGAACATCTGCCATTCTGCTCCTGAAAGACAAATGGACAGATTCATGTTAACACGATAAAAGACATGAAACACACACAATTCAATAAAACTAATGTAGCTACAGCAGTGTTTGTGAAGTAAATGGTTCTTACATTTTACATTAGGGTATTTATTGTCCATTAGAAGCATAATTATTGTTATATACAAATATTCTGGGTCAGTAGTCTGTGTGTGTTTTGGTTTGTTCTGTTCAAACCCTTGTTCACATGTGACGTTCCCCTGTGCGTCTGTGCGTCTGTGCGCATCTGGAGCGGGGCCCCTCCGCCTCCTCACTCCGCTCTTCCCCCTCCAAGATGGAGGCTTTAGGGGGTTACCCTGTGAAGTCCTCCAGCCCGAGAGCGAAGCGTTTGACGGTGCTTCTGAGTATGACCGTGGGGGTAGGATGTCTGTTTCTTTTGCAGACTCAGCTGGTGAAGCACAGAAAACCTAAAGACTTTTATTCTTTCGACGTTAGAGACGCAAAGGGGAGGACGTTTTCTTTGGAGAAGTACCGAGGAAAAGTAAGTCCACATCAGCAGCTCTCACACTAATGCGCAACAACAACTTCAGCCAAACAAACTCTACAGTCTCCTCAGGGCGCTCTAATGTGCACATTTATCTGCTACATCTGCGTTTTAGAGTCATATCTGATGTGATATTCTCGTATGCTCAGGTCTCTCTGGTTGTAAACGTGGCGAGTTTCAGCGACAACACAGAGGCAAACTACAAGTTTCTGCAGGAGCTGCACAGAGAGCTGGGCACCTCTCACTTTAACGTGCTGGCCTTCCCCTGTGGGCAGTTTGGAGACACTGAGCCCGGGACCAGCAGAGACATCGAGGCTTATGCCAAGTCCACGTACGGAGTCACGTTTCCATTCTTCAGCAAAATCAAACTACTGGGCACAGAGGCAGACCCAGCCTTCAGATTCCTCACAGGTAAACTGCACATGCACAGCAGGATTATGCATAACTGCACATGCACAGCAGGATTATACATGTCTGCACTGACACAGCAGCTTCATAAATGTGTTAGAGAAAAGCCTTTTAATCTCACACTTTAGTTATATATGAAAAATGTATTTATTGTTACAAGTTGGTCAAAAACACTTGTATTGTATGGATAACTGCGTAGTAGAAATACTGCAGAATAGACTACATTTTGTCATAGGCTATAGTTTGATTATAAAGCAGAATATTGTGAAAGTGGAGTGTGGAGAAACGCTCTGCTTCCGCTGTTTTCAGGTGTGTAGGGTCACTCTTAACTCTGGACCTGGGGACATGGACACAGAAAAACCCTGTCCATTCACTTTTTGAGTCATGTCTCTGTGGATCTGTTGCTTCTTCACCCTAAATGTTCGGTTATTATTCCAGTATGGCGTTAAATGTATCAATCTCCATGGAAACAGCAGGCGATGTTTCATTATTTATTGTTTATTTGATAGGGACATGTGGCAACAAATCATAAATTAACTGGTAATCTGATGCTAGCGTCACACTTTAATAGTCAAGTCACAGCACCATGTCAAGTTTCAGGTCTGATCTGTGGAGAGGCGAGCGTGCTCACAGTGAGAATGCTTGAATGAGAATGTCAGGGCCACTGTTAAGTTACTTGTTGCTACATAAGATCTCATGTCATCTCAGTTTTTCATGTTTTAAGTCATTGTATTTATTGTATCCGCTGATTGGTTGAATGAATTTTATTTTTCAGATTCTGTGCAGAAGACTGTAAAGTGGAATTTCTGGAAGTTTCTTGTGAACACAGAGGGAAAAGTGGTGCGATTCTGGAGGAACACTGAATCTGTGGAAAGTGTGCGAGAGGATGCAAGAGCCATGGTACGAGAAATCATCTTAAAGAAGAGAGTTGAGCTATGACACAGCTGCTCAAACACAGGCTCATGTCGGTTGCGTTCTGACAAGAGGAAACTCATCTGTTGCAAAGATCGTGGCTTCTTCTAACCCTGCATAACTAAAAAGGTGACAGCCTGTCTGCAACATCCTGAAGTGACTGAAAGCATCAATATTTGCAACAGAAAAATTTCCAAGACTGGTATTTTCTAAAAATAACTTTAAGTGAAACGTTTCAACCAAAGCGATGTTTAAAATCCACGAGTGGAACTGTTCACAATAAACAAATACTGTTGATATTTTAGTAAAGTGGGTTTGTACCTGTTTCTTAGTAAAGTTTTGTTGGTAAATGACTTGTATCCAGTACATGTGCTGGTTGCCCACACACAGTGACTGTTGTGGTGACGGTTGTGTGGACAGTTAGCGGGCAGCAGCAGGTAAGCTGGTACATTTAGAGATTAAACCAGCTAACAAGACACTGCCTCCTACCCATCCACAAACACCATGTTGTGAAAAAAACAGTTACAACTGGCAAAACCTTTGTGAAAGGTTTAGGTTTTTCATGATTTTATACAGAGGAGGAGCAGCTGTTAAGGCAGCACTGCAGTGTGAGCTGAAGAAACTTCAGTCAGCTAACATTACACTGCCACCAAGCCAGCCGCACACAAATACTTCATTTAAATATTGAAATAGCCACTCAGATTCACAAGTGCAGTTGTAAACGGTGTGTTTTGGTGGCCAAAGTGAGGAGTGCAGCTGACAGCCGTTACAATCCACAGCCAGCAGCGGGGCACTGCCTCACTGTCACCACCAGCCCCTTCACACAAGGCTTTAGGACGGGCCCCTGACAAAACCCTGTAACATGCTCCTCTTACCTTAAAACTATGCTGTCTGCTGCACACAGATTCTGACACAGGTGTCACAGGTGTCACACGTGTCTTCTCTGGTCGACCTGTTCAGAAAAAAAACAACAAAAAACTTAGCAGGGACAATGGCAGGAAAACCCTAATGTAGAAACACACAGACTTTGGACGTCTTCATCTCAGTATGTTTGGAGTCATGAAGTTGCCTGGCAGCTTGTCTGCTATCACCTAATATCCGGGGTTACTTTTACGTGGCTCACCTCCTCACTGGAGTGTGTCATGTCCTCTCTGGAGTGTCCTATGTCCTCTCTGTAGTCTCATCTCCTCTCTGTAGTCTCACCTCCTCTCTGGAGTGTCTCATGTCCTCTCTGTAGTCTCACCTCCTCTCTGTAGTGTCTCATGTCCTCTCTGGAGTGTCTCATGTCCTCTCTGTAGTCTCACCTCCTCTCTGTAGTGTCTCATGTCCTCTCTGGAGTGTCTCATGTCCTCTCTGTAGTGTCTCATGTCCTCTCTGTAGTCTCACCTCCTCTCTGTAGTGTCTCATGTCCTCTCTGGAGTGTATCATGTCCTCTCTGTAGTCTCACCTCCTCTCTGTAGTCTCACCTCCTCTCTGTAGTCTCACCTCCTCTCTGGAGTGTCTCATGTCCTCTCTGTAGTCTCACCTCCTCTCTGGAGTGTCTCATGTCCTCTGTAGTCTCACCTGTGGACTCTTGGACTCTTGGGCAGTTCCTAAATACTGCAGGGACGCGCACACAGGAGCGGGAAGGACGCGCTGTGCTGGTGATGAGGAGGTGCGTCCTGCAGAGCTCTTACCCGCAGCTCTGTGCGTCTCTGTCTCTCATGGAGACTCTGCGCACACAAACAAGCGCGGTAAAGTTTAGAGAGGAACGCGCGGAGGTTTTTTATGATTTGCACCAAGGACAGGTCAGTTTGCTCAGACTCTGAGGATATGCACAGCTGAATTTACTTCATCACAATTAAGACTGTGGTGATGTCTTCGTTTGCCTGGAATATTCCACAGTACAGCATTAAACTACTGGCCTGTATTTATCTTGGAGAAGATCAGGCGCCACCGGGAAAGTCACGTGCCAGATTTAAAGTATTTTGAGGAATAAAAACACAATATTTTAAGAAATGCAAGATTGATACACTGAATGGCTTAAAACAAAACACAGGCAAAACACCATCTCCAGGGAGACCAGCTGGCAGCGGGCAAAGTGAAGTAGTTTAGTAATGACTGGGCCCTTTCTATATTTCTTAATGATATGACACTTTTCCCGGGTGTTGTCTGATCTCCCACAGGCTTCAGTTTGTCCTTGTGCGGGCTTCAGGTCCTTCTTCGCGCCCTGCACAGACTTAATGATGGCCCCTCGCGCTCAGAGGGCTGAACGGCGCGCGTGGAGCTGTAGACTCTCCACCTGCCACCTCCATCTGTGCCACCTCCATCTGTGCGCACTGCGCAGGGCAAAGTGCCGCCAGAGAGTGCGCAAAGACCCGCGGACACGAGGATCCTGACCCAGGCCCAGACCCTGAAGTGCACTGTGACCAGCAGCTGACAAAACTCTGCTCAATTCGCTTAAATGTTAGTCTTTTGTGGCTGTGTCTAAGCTTGGCTTTACTTTTGGGTTGTCACCACCGTGTCCTCTGTCCTCTGTCCTCTGTCCTCTGTCCTCTGTCCTCTGCGCCCTGTGTTTGGACAGTCACAACGAGCTTAAAAGCCTCTGCTCCCTTTAGCCTGGTCAAGTTTGGTCACAACGAGTTAAACGAATGTCTCTTCTGGGTGTCTCTTCTCTGCTCCCTTTAGCCTGTGACTAAAGTAAATGTTTGGTCTCCTGGGTGTCTCTTCTAGGTGTCTCTTCTCGGTGTCTCTTCTGAGTGTCTCTTCTGGGTGTCTCTTCTGGTGTCTCTTCTGAATGTCTCTTCTGGTGTCTCTTCTGGGTGTCTCTCTGGGTGTCTCTTCTGGGTGTCTCTTCTGGGTGTCTCTTCTGGGTGTCTCTTTGGGTGGGGTGTCTCTTCTGGGTGTCTTCTCTTCTGGGTGTCTCTTCTCTGGGTGTCTCTTCTGAGTGTCTCTTCTTCTGGGTGTCTCTTCTGAGTGTCTCTTCTGAGTGTCTCTTTGGTGGTCTCTCTCCTGGGGTGTCTCTCTGGGTGTCTCTTCTGGGTGTCTCTTCTGAATGTCTCTGTCTGTGTGTCTCTTCTGGTGTCTCTTCTGGGTGTCTCTTCTGGGTGTCTCTTGTGATGTGTCTCTTCTGAGTCTCTTCTGGTGTGTCTCTTCTGGGTGTCTCTTCTGGGTGTCTCTTCTGGGTGTCTCTTCTGAGTGTCTCTTCTGAGTGTCTCTTCTGGGTGTCTCTCCTGGGTGTCTCTTCTGGGTGTCTCTTCTGGGTGTCTCTTCTGGGTGTCTCTTCTGAGTGTCTCTTCTGAGTGTCTCTCCTGGGTGTCTCTTCTGGGTGTCTCTCCTGGGTGTCTCTTCTGAGTGTCTCTCCTGGATGTCTCTCCTGGGTGTCTCTTCTGAGTGTCTCTTCTGAATGTCTCCCCTGGGTGTCTCTCCTAGGTGTCCCTGAGCTGAGAGTCCCGTGTCTCTTTGTGTGAGGACATGCAGCGTCCTTTGGCTCATGTTCAAGCAAGAATACCATGTTTTATGAGTGGATTTTTGGGGCAATAATCTATATAGACCTGCCTGGTACATCTACCACAGTTTGAGAACCATTGGCCTAAATATTTCTTTCCTTAAAACACAACTTGTCTAGATTTGAATAAAAGAGTTGGCATTGGCACATTCCTTCAGACTTATAGACACAGATTAAATCACAGTTAGGCCCAGTGAGCCTCGGCCAAACTGTTTCCTTCAGTGGTGCAAAACAAACAGGTCAGAGTCTGTGGAGTTTGAACAGGTGCCTGACCCGAGGTTCAACATTGTCCCCTGTCTACAGCAGCTTCATGGTCTCCACAGGAGGCGCAAAGACTTCACCCCTCACCAAGGTCACCCATAAGACCTGAATCTGTGTCTGTGCTGAGTAATGACAGTGGTCCGATGATTATGCTGAGTTTGTCTTCATTTTTGTTGGTTACAGGTAACTTCCTATTGTGCTCTCTCGGGACCAGGCATCAAAACTTACTCAAAGAAAAGTTGGTTCAAGTTTTAGGTTCAAATTTTACAGATTTTTTTGAGTAGTGCCTTAACTTTTTACCAACTTTTTTCTTTACCAAACTACTACTTTAGAACAGCCCTGGTCAGTGCTGCAAAGAGGTGAATGATCAGATGTGAGTGATGATCTCACCCTCTTGGAAGACATGTGTGTTTAATGTTTGTTTAATGGTTTTGTCATTTGTCGTTAGGAGCAGAAAACAGCATCTCTCCTGTGCACTCATTGTTTTATAATAAAATTGTAGATGTGGATGTTCTTGCACATCATTATTGTTTTGATAATGATGTACAAGAAATACCAATTCATGCATTTTTCTTACTTTTTTATACATTAAAAAAATGTTGATAACGTTGCATGCAAAATGATTGTTATTTAAAAGATGATGACCCACAGCTTCTGTTTATAGATTTGAATGTAATGTTTCCTTTTACATATCCTGATTTAGTTTAAATGAGGATATAATCCAGGATGTGGATGGTGATTCATTATAGCCCATTCTGCCTGTCTTTGAGCAGACCACACAACCACTCAGCAGGGACAATGGCAGAGAAATCCTAAAGCCTAAAGTTCACAGGGTCATTGTGTTCCACAAACACATGTTCTTTTGAACTTCAACTAAATATACATCAAGAGCTTAAAGGGAAAAACAAACAAACATCATTTTCTGTTTTTTTCTGTTTATTCTGTAGCATTTGGAACAGTAATAGAAGAAATACAGCACAGATATCATCCTTCACAGCCCTGTCCTGACATATGTAAACAAGTGTAAACAGCAGCTTTGGCAGTGTCACTTCCTTTGTTGAGCACCAGCTCTGACTGATGAGCGTACCAGTGCTACCAGAGGAAAACATGAAGTAATCATTTACTTACATATCACTGTGGATGAGTGCCCACACAATCTGAGTAACCATGATTTCCACAGACGTTTAACTGAACCAATAAATATGTTATAATTATCCTAATTTAGACAAATCAACACATAAGGATTTTTGAAAAATACAATAAATTCAGCTTTGGTTAGGAACCCATCGAAAGCAGTACCCTCCTCGCTGAGTCCTTGTTGTAAATGCATGTCCATGAGCAAAGACCTGTGTTTTGATAGTGCCGTGTTCTCTGACAGAGACTTTAAATGAAGAGCCTCTCTCTGCCTCCCCTGCTGCATCAGTCTTTTCACTGGTCTTTGAAAACGAGGTCTGTAGTCCTGAGAAAGAGCCAAACGTGCGGATGCTGTTGGCTTCATTCTGCCTTGTGCCTGTGGCAGCAGCTCTGTGGAGCATTTCATTACAGCGAGTACTGATGTCCCTCAGCATGTCCTCCACTAAGTCTGTCTCTGTCTCATAGCCCTCATCCAGACGCTGCCTCTTACATGGACTCAGGGAGGGCGGGTGGGCCTCATGTGGCATTACAGCTTCTCTGGAGTTTGGTTCACTGACAGTCATTAGTTTCTTAAAAGATAAAACACACAGAAATTAGTGAATATATTATTGCACATAAAAAGCAGTGAATTAAAAAAAAAAAGACTTACTTCTAATACTGCAGCCAGATGTTTGGCACGACTGGCCAGTTGCTTCAAATGACAGTTTCTTTCTGTGTATCCTTCAGTCTCTCCTTGTTTTTTCTCATGTATCTTGTGGCACTAGAAACACCAAAAAAAATTATTTCTGACATAAAAACTACAACAGATTATAAATATAAGTAAGCAGCAGCCTTTAAAGTCAGTCAAAAGTTACCTTGTGGTTATCGTCAGCAGAGCATCCCAGCACACAACCACAATACTGAGGCATTTCCTCCCAGGTAGCCCTGTTCTGGGCTGGGACGTTGGCTTCATCATGAGTAAACCCACTGTCCTCTGAAAAGAAGTCTGACTGAGGTGTGAGAGGTGGGATTACACAGCCCTGGAAAGGCACAAGTTCAGCCGGAGACAGGCTGCTCTCCTGAGGAGAATCTGAGGATACATAACTCTATTAGACTGTACATCAGCGGTGTCTGAAACTCTGGTGCAGAAGGACTTACCTGCAGTGAACTCCTGCACATAATCCAGAACATGGTCTTCAGAATCACAATCTGTAGCCTGTCAGACATAATAATAATAATAATAATTTAAATAAACAAATAGATTTATGAAATCTTCAGATTGTGAACCAACTATTCACCTGAAAACCCCTCCATGGATGGAAATATAAAGAATTATATGTCATTGTGGTGAAATGACAAGGGCCTATGTGGCTGCTGCTCATTGTAAAAGGTGCAGATGTAGATTTCTTTTGACCAGTGTCTGAACTGATGAGTTAAACTCTTAGCTCTGCCTTTTAGCAGGAGGACATCAGTTTACTACAATGTGATTGGTGCAGAATTCAGCACACACTGTTAAACATTAACAGACCTGGAAGGATGCACTGTCTCACACTGCGCTCTCATCATGCCCAGATGTATTTAAATTTCTATTTTGGTGAAAATAACATAATAAATCAACGTTACCCTGCAGCCAGGGCTGATGTCCTGCGTCTCCACAGATGCGCTCTCCTCAAAATCATCCCAAGCAATAGTGGAAAAGGCTGAATGCAAATAAAACAAATCATATACACATTCAACAAAAGAATACATATTATTGTCAAATGACAAGCACATAGAGTTTTATGATGCACCATAACCCACCGTGTTCCACGACGCACGGGAACTCCACGTACACGGTGACTGGACTGCTGCTCCGGGGCACCACGGGCACAACCAACTGCTCCTAGAATCAGTGAATGAATAAAATAAATACATGCACTGCCATTAAATGCTTTGCTCAAATGAAAATAGTCAGTCTTTTTGTTGTCTCCACCTTGTGTCCTGTTGCCTTCACTTTCTGACTGGGACAAAGATCAAACACCATCCTGTCTTTTTGCATCTTGTTGACGAACAGAGAAAGAACATTTTTTCGTAAATATACAGGGTTTTCCCCCGGTTTGTGCCGCGTCTTCGAGGTTTTGGTCCAATCAGACACGTGGTGCTGTCTCCAGGGAGTGACTGCGTCCTCAGAGATCAAACTGATGCAGACCAACCGTCCCAAAGTGTGAAGTGGCACCGCGCGTAAAGGCGCCACGCAGCAGCTGTGGGTCAGACCTACACGACACGACAGCAGCACGACACGAGTGTGTCCTTCTGTGGTTATTCTCCAGCTTACACGGGTCAAGTACTGAAATGACATCACCTTAATAATGTATTTTATAATATTGTAATGTTTTTTGAGATATGCAGTAGGACAGTAGGATGTGGAGAAATGCAAACTGCTGCATTTGTTCCAGTTTAGTCCAACGCGATTCTTTCAAATACGTGGCGTTAACACAAAGTGGAAAAGGAAAAGGGCAATTAAAGACGACAGCCCAGCAAACACTCGTGACAAATGCCCCATTAGTAACAAACAAAAGTCAGTCTCGTTGGCCCTTGACGCTGGATGCACCTGTGTGGTCACAGTGTCACAGGTCGAGCTGCCACGCGTAATGGATTATCACACAGTCTCCTTCTATTGACCAGGTTTTGTTGGCGCGGTTTAACTGGTACAAACAAATGTAGCACCAGTAAAACAATCACAGTGACTTAAGCTGATACAGAGCTGGTTGTTTGCAGAGGGTCTATATCGTGACCTTTAGTGGCCCAATGCACCACATGAAGCACATGCAACACATGCAGCACATACAGGACATGCAGCACATGGCCCCATGCAGCACATGCAGCATATGCAGGACATGCAGCACATGGCCCCATGCAACACATGCAGCACAGGCACACATGCATGCAGCACATGCAGCATGCAGGATATGCAGCCACGCAGCACGTGGCCCCATGCAGCACATGCAGCATATGCAGGACATGCAGCACATGGCCCCATGCAGCACATGCAGGACACACAGGACATGCAG
Source organism: Periophthalmus modestus (assembly GCA_019594935.1). Classification (NCBI taxonomy): domain Eukaryota; kingdom Metazoa; phylum Chordata; class Actinopteri; order Gobiiformes; family Gobiidae; genus Periophthalmus; species Periophthalmus modestus. Next base: position 3,217,877 of record JAIEZT010000012.1, on the reverse strand, counting down.
CACATGGCCCCATGCAGCACATGCAGCATGTGCAGGACATGCAGCACATGGCCCCATGCAGCACATGCAGCGCATGCAGCATGTGCAGCACATGGCCCCATGCAGCACATGCAACAGATGCAGCACATGCAGCATATGCAGCACATGCACGACAGGCGCTTTAGGCCTATAAAAAAGATCATCTGAACAATCAATTATTCATGTGATTTAAAAGATTTAGTCACTCTCAACTTTCTATCAACAAGTCATTGTTTTGTTGTGATAGAAATGTTCATTTTGTATCATTTTGTACAGTATCATTGTATTAACTGATAACTGAATTCCTGCTCTGTGTGAACACAAATAGTTAAAGTCATGCTAGTGTTTTTTCATTTTTGATGTTACATGAAGCCTACCAGAGCATATCCTATGTGTCCTAAGTATGTCTGAAGTGATAATAAGATTAAATGACTCAAACGAGGAGCAGCAGCCATGACAAAGAGAGCCCAAGTGCTCTCACCTGCAGAAATAAATAAAGAAAAGGTGTAATAAGACAGCAACGTCAAAATGTTCAGTTTTATTATAGATTTATCGACAAATCATATGCAATTATAATATTCAACAAAAACACTTTAAACATTACAATCTTAAAAGGGGTTTCAAAATATATTACTACAACTGTACAAATAGTTCATTGTGAATGAGGTATTCTGTGTAACCATGAAAAATAATAATACAAAGGATTACAACATTGTCAGTGCCTCCTGGTTTAGCGTGGCCAGTAATCTGAGGTTGTTTGTACACTCTTGAATCAAACTGTATTCACTGCTTTCCATCAGATCATCAGACAGGCCGCTGTTAGACCAGTCACTATCTGCTGAACCACTGTCTGGCTCATTCATAAAGCCGCCCCACTCTTTTCCCAGTGGATGCAGTGGTTGCTGAGCTGCCTGTTCTATTTCAGTGGCCATCTGCAGTGCACATCTGGCTGTGAGAGATGCAGGATATTTGTTAAAAGCATAGTCTGCCAGGCTTAACTCACACAGTTTTTGTGCAAGTTTATTGCAGTGGTTGGTCCTTATACTGTCGTAGCTCTTCTCTAGTGTAGCAGTCGCCTTTCCACTCTTAAAGTTGGCGTAACAGTCTAAAAAAAATGCCAGAGTTGGAGCACAGAGTCGGAAGTTTAGATTAACAAGTATTAAACACTCCAGGTTACACAGCTGCTCCTTGGTGAAGGCATCACAACACAAGGACAACAGATCACTGATTCTTGGAGAGCACACTTCAACCTATGTGTGAAAAACAAGCATTTAGACTGGCACATTTAATCACAATACGAATCAGACTAGACATCCACAAACCTGTTTACTGGCAAGAAGAAGTGCAGTGACTCCCAGTAGCTGAAAGCAGTCTGCAGCCACTGGAGTGGAGGCAAGGAACCTGTCCATGATATTTACAGTCAGACACAGACAGTCAAAGGACAGGCTCAGGTGTTGGTGTACAGGAATAAGCCAGCTGACGAGCTTACACCGAGCTTCTGCGTTCAACTGCAAGAAGAACACATGAAAATGAACAATTAGCCTGGATTACACTCTAATAACATTGTCCAGTAAAACAGCCTCACCTGTGGCTGGCGTGCCAGGCTCCTGCAGCGCTGGAAGTGAGTTTCTCTTTCCTTTTGGATCTTGTATCCAGTGTCTCCATACTGACGGTACCAGGACAGCTGCCCTGACTGAGGCTCTGTGCGCCTTGAGCGCAGCGGGAGCACTTCAGTGTGGACTGGAGGAACTGGAGACAAAGATAACTCGTCCTCAAACCCGGAGTCGTTCAGCCTGGACGTAAGTTTCTGCTTTCTGTGACGGCTCGTGTGTGGTAACGATGGTGTTCCGTCAGCCCATCTCCGTTTGTGCGCATTTTGAGGGTCTGAAGGCAAGAATGAAACCATGTCTGGCCCTGACTGCGCTTGACTGACTTCTGAGAGTGGAGTGAAGGGGTTTCATCTCATCACAGATCACGGCACTTTCCCGGGGTCTTCCCCGCGTCTGCAGTGCTCCATAGATTGTATGGGGCCGACCCGCTGGGCCGTTGCCCTGAGCAACGTGACCGAGCAGACGGGATGCGCTTCGGAGCATGGCGCAGATTGTGCGCAGAAACGCACCTCCAGAACGTTTGGGTTAGAGTAGATGGCAACGCTTTGTTATTTTTAAAAACGACTTTATAAACAATAGAGAGCAGTTTTACTTAGAGATAAGTTTGAAACAAACGTATTATATCATTTTTATTAGTTTTAAGTTAAAGCGTGGCGCGTGGAGCGCAGGGGAGGCGGGGCTTCCTCCGTGACGCATAGTGGGCGGGACTTCCTCAGTGACGTACGGTAGGCGGGGCTTCCTCAGTGACGCTACATAACAGACAGTTTCTCTCATGGTTTTGAGCAAGACAACAACATGCCCAGTCAGTCCTGAGCGTGACTTTAAAGCATGTCCTCTAAAGAAACGCACAAGGTATTTAACTCCAGTTTCACATGAGTTACGTGGGGCAGCGTGAGATTTTGACGCACCAAAACAGCAGAAACGTTAGATCTAAATAATGAACAGAGCAGGCATGCTAGCTGCTAGCTGCTGGAACTAGCTGCTGCATGGCTTAGCCAGCAGCTAACTGGAACAAAAGTCGACCAAGTTTGTCTGGTCTGTCTTCTGAATTTGATCATTTTCTTGACCTGACGATCTGTAACTAATGTTTGTTCCAAAAAACGTTTAAAAGTGCAAAGAGACGTTGACACTCCAGGTCCTGAGTCTTTCTAACCGTCAGGTCAGAACAGACCGATAACAAATCTAAACGTCTGGCAGAGAAGGTCCAAAGTTTGTGATCCACTGATCTTATTTAGAAGTTGATGACAGGTTTCAGTTTTATCTGCATAATGTAAGTCTTTCCAAAGAGACCATCTGCCGTCATTAAAAAATAAATGGGCCTAATGGAAAATGGTTTAATGTAACATGTATGGTCACACTTTCTCAAATCTTTCAATATGCTTCCTCGCTGGTGTCAGTGGAGTCATTGTTTTTATGTCTAATTATGATTTGTTTTGATCAGTATTGGGGATGCATAATATGTCTTCTTCAAGTTAAGGTAAAACATGGACAACCCAGGCAGACCTCACCAAAATCGGCAGAGTGGTTGGGACAGAACCCACGAACAGGGCAGAGGACAGAACTTCAGACCAGAGGGTGGGCACCAAGGAAGGAACAACCAGAGCGAGTTCAGAGGCAATTCGAAAAGGGGGAGGCAGAACTTCCAGGGGGGGTCATCCCCAGGCGGTTTTCGAGGTGGGCACAGTCCATCCCTGAGAGATGACCTCAGATGGGCCTCTAGTCCAGACACCTGTGGAGGGAGTCAAGCAAATCACAAAAGGGAACGCCTGGAGCCACAAAACTGGAGGACAAGACCTCTTTCAGAAAGTCCCAGAGACGACATGGAGGCCAATGATGGGAGTGTTCACAAATCAGGTAAACCCCACTATTGACTTTTATTTTTCTATCATTTAGCCAAAGCAAACCAAATGTAATTTTGTAATTCAGTATAATAAAAGCATAATCAAATCTCAAGCTCATGTATTTCTCAAAGGAAAAAGAAGAAATCGAAACAGGAACACACCCTCTGAAAATAATAGTGAAGCTGTAAATGAAAGACCGTCAACCAAAGCGGAACGCAGTGTTCGGCAGGCAGAAAGACGTCTTAAACGAGATGGGATAAACCCTTTGAGAAAGGTTTGAAAACTTTTTGGAAACTTGAATGCTGTAAATTTGAATGCAAAATGTATTTTGTAAATGGTGAGTTGGTTTCCAAATTGTTTTGGAAATTTGTGATACATTTATTTCTGTTTTGCTCTTTTTTTTTTTTTCCCTGGGCTTTTTTTTTTTGTTTTTTCAGCCTCCCAACAGCCATCCCAATGCAGTTTACACATGCTTTTTGTGTGACATTTTTTTGGACTCTGTAGCAGATGCCTATAAACATATTTTTAAGGACAGACGTCACAAGAAAAAATCTAAGGTACATATTGTGTATTACTTAAATGCACATATTGCTGATTGTTTGGATGTGTGTGCTAATTCCAATGTGCAAGACTAACTGCTTCTGTCTGGTCTTTAGGAACGACAAGAGCAGGAACTGTTAACAGTAATTTCACCTCCCAGTTCAGAGCAGGTCGGTGCGATAAACGCTGTTCTAGAGGAGGTGGTCCGTGAACATGGGATAACTGACCAAGATGTGGAGGCAAGACGGCAAGCAGTTTCTGTCATGCAAGACCTTCTCCTCTCTGTCATGCCTGGTAAGTTGAATATGCATTGGAACTTTCTTTAAAAATGTTTACACTGTATGTGTCTGTTTAGGAATTACCTTGAGGCTGTATGGATCCTCTTGTACCAAATTTGGTTTCACGAAATCTGATGTCAACATTGACATTCAGTTTCCACCAGAGGTACTGCTCAATTGCACTGAACTTTTTTGAGACCTATGAATATTCAATCAAACTGTTTTTTTTTTCCCACAGATGACTCAGCCAAATGTCTTATTCTTGGTCAAAGAATGTCTTTCTGTTAGCTGTAAGGGTTTTAGCTTTTTATATTTTCTTATTTATTCATATTGTTTGATTTTATTTTTATAAATCGAGGCATTTTTCTTCTCAGCGCTCTATGAGGATTTGGAGGCAGACTTTCATGCCAGGGTTCCTGTTGTTGTTTGCAAAGAGAAAAAGAGGTAAGAAGTACATGTAGGGACCTTATTTTCTGGATTGTTTTCTCTGCCACAAAAACATGTTGTACAGTACTATTTACTTGTAAAGAGTGCATAAAAAACTATATCTATATCTATATATAAATATAAATATATATAAATAAATAAAATATAATTTTTTATTTTTTTATTTTTTTCTTGCACAGTGGTCTCATCTGCAAAGTGAGTGCAGGAAATGAAAATGCGTTTCAAACTACCTCATACCTCTCAGCCCTTGTGCACCAGGAGCCCCTCCTTCTCCCTCTTGTTTTGGGTCTCAGACGCTGGGCTCAGGTAATTCACTACTTTATGAAATGACCAGTTATGCTGCTTTAGTTCTTCTTTGTTTGAGCTGACGTTTTTTTGTTTGATTAGATTTGTCAGATTGACCGTCCAGAAGAAGGAGGACTTCCATCTTATGCGTTTGCCCTTATGGTTGTCTACTTTTTACAGCAGCGTAAACAGGCTCTCCTGCCGACTTACCTGAACCAAGAGGTAACCTTGAACTTATTTGGGGAATGCGTGCAGTTTTTTTGTTTGCTCCCCTTTTCAGCAGAGGTTATGCATTGACATAATTTTATTAAAAAATGCTTCTCAACATTCTGACTGAGTGGGACTGAGGCAGAACTATGGGCAGCGTAACATACAAAATGTGTTCCTTTGCTTTTTATTACCAAATTTTTGCCCAAGGAGCAATTGTTTTACCCTACAATAATAATTTCGTCAACACACGGACTCAGAAATCTGTTCTGTAAAGAGGGAAAGGTAATGAGTTCAACTGTGTCAGATCCCAAAGTCTGTGAGTGATGATTGCAAGTGTAGCCTGCACTTTCTCTATTGTTTAGTTAACCGTTAACTTTCTTTCTACTACTGTTTACTTTATTTATTTATTTTTTAATTTTAGATGAGTGGTACAATCAAAATATTTAGCAAACTTGTAGACTTTTATTTTTGTTATTAAGCTGTAGCAGCTCATTCACATTTTACATGCATTTTAAGCTTTTACAGAAGAAAATGTCATTACTCACAACTGACACTCATATAATCTTGCCACTCACTAATAAAGTTCCAAAGGTTGTGATGTTATCTGCATAACCTCTACATTTATGATAGACATTCAAATGTTAGAAAATGTAACTGTTCTTTACTGTGCATGCTTTAATCATTCTGCAGATTAAGGTGTTCTCACTCAGCAGGCTGAAAGACTTCAGCCTGACACATGTAGATGATGGACATATACACTGGGTTTATTCTCCCTCCTCTTCCAAAGAATCTTCTGACAAATCCAGTTTAAATGGGAAGGTAACCATAATTGTAAACTATTTTTGGGTCACTGAAAATGTATGCCCTCCGCACTTTACAGACTTAATTTTTTGAACAGGTTCCTCTGGGGCTTCAGCATCCGCACCCTCCTGTAGAAGTCGGCCTTCTGTGGGTGGAGATGCTTCGCTTCTATTCTCTGGAGTTTAAAATGGAGGAATATGTTATCAGTGTGCGCACTCGTGCAGTGCTCTCCAGAGAGATGAAAGACTGGCCAAAAAAACGCATTGCTGTAGAAGGTATAATGTTTATAACCTTGTACTTTCAGACATCACATGTTGTCTGCTTGGTTTTATAACAGAAGATTATGATTTTTTTTTATTGCAAATTTTAGACCCATTTGCAGTAAAAAGGAACGTGGCCCGCTCAGTTAACAGCCAGCAGGTTCATGACTACATTGTCCACTGCCTCAAAACTACATACAAGTACTTTGCACTTGCACCCAATACACCAGCTACGGGTTCCAAGTTTAAAGGCAAACACGGTAAAGATGAGTTTAGTCTGCCTGATGGAAATAAGCTCATTATTGAGCCTCAATCATTAAACCAAGCTAAAAATGAAGAAACTGGTCCAGATGACTCTGACTGCATTATTGAAGAAGAACTTGAAGACAGTGAATCTGAAAAAGACACAGAAAAATCAGACCTGAGAAAAGAAAGTCTGTCGGAAGAGGAGGAAGAGGAGGAAGAGGAGGGTGGGTACGCCGAAGAGGTGGACACACAGATCAGACGACATATGGACAGTTTAACCACAGAAGATGAAGAGCTGTTTCCACTTGATGAAATCTCAGGGGAGGAGCTTTTATCAGAGGACGAGGCACCTGAGCTCGTCAAAGTAGAAGAACCCCAAGAAGATTCTATAAAATTGGATAAACCAGAAGAGACAGGTGAAAAACATGGGAGCCTGTCCTACAGGTTCACTAAACAAGCTTTCACAAGAGGCAAGGTGAGGTTTTCAAGGATTTCTGTGTCAATTTCAAACTTGAAAGTTGTTAATTGTCTGTGGATCCTCCTTAGTCCCACATTGTTGTTTGTGCCTTGTGCAAACGTGACGGCCATCTCAAGAAAGACTGTCCTGAAGATTTCAAGAAGGTGGAACTTGACCCATTGCCTCCAATGACGCCGGACTTTCTGAGGATCCTAGACAAAGTTTGTGAGCAGTGCTACAGTGAGTATGTTTTGTCGAGGATATGAGGCACAGTTGGCCTATAATGTCTAATTTTTTTTGTTTTTTTTAATCTACAGATGACTTTGCTCCAGGTGAACTAGAGGAGAGAGTTAGAGATCACATTCTCCAGGATCTACAAACCTTCATCAGGCGTCACTTTCCTGGTAGTTAACTAGTTTTAAATTTTTTTTTTTTATTTATGCAAATAAGTTACCTTTTTGCACAGTAAATTGGCTAAAGTACTTGGTGACTTGCAGACACAAAGTTACAACTCTTTGGATCATCAAAAAATGGCTTCGGTTTTCGACAGAGTGACTTAGACATCTGCATGATGCTGGAAGGTCGGGACTCTATAGAGGTAGTTATCTCTCTGTTGCAAGAATGTTTATTAACATTGTTCTGTGCTCAAGACTTAACTCGCCATGTATTTATTTTTAAAGGATGATGACTGCATCAATATAATTGAGAGCCTTGCAAGGCTGTTGAAGAAACACTCAGGTTGGAACTGATTCAATTTGCCTTTGCTATTAAGTGTTTTTACCTTTTTAAACACTTATTAATGCAAGTTAGATGTTCTTTTCTAATTTCTAACATGTACCTACTCTCTAGGTCTTAAAAACATCCTACCCATTACTACTGCAAAGGTTCCCATAGTCAAGTTTTACCATGTTCAAACTGGTCTGGAGGGAGACATCAGCTTATACAACACACTGGTAGGATGGACAGACAGGAGCCCACATGGTCCTACTACAGTTAATGTTTGTGCTTAAACCATTTTTCTTTGAAGGCCCTGCACAACACTCACTTGCTGGCGTCCTATGCTACTATTGACACAAGAGTGAAGATTCTGTGTTATGTTATGAAGGTTTTTGCCAAAGTAAGTGTTCTTTAATTTATAATGTGATCTGAGGGGCAGTTTTAAATCTGATCTTCTTACAGATGTGTGATATTGGGGATGCATCACGCGGCAGCCTCTCTTCATATGCATACACCCTCATGGTGCTGTTCTACCTGCAACAGAGAAACCCACCTGTTATCCCTGTGCTGCAAGAGGTAATGTGGCATACAGAATACAGTCTGCTTGTCTGACCTGCTAAAGATGTGGCAGCAGTTATTTTGTTATAAGTTGTAACAGGTCCAAAATGTGTTTTTTTTTTATGGCCTGCCTGTTTTCATCCTAGATCAACTGGTTGGTTTAGCCCAAATAAAAGGACACGATAGATTAATGAATGTGTGTTTCGTAGATGTATGATGGGAAGAAGCCAGAGAAACTTGTAGATGGGTGGAATGTATACTTTTTTGATGACCTGGCAGCACTGGTGAGTTAATGGATTCATTTTCCTCACAATGTCACTGTTTTGACCTTATGACTCATGACTCAGAAAAGATAACAAAAGCTCCTGTCTGCAGCCAAGTCGCTGGCCACACTATGGAAAGAACAGGGAGAGTGTGGGAGAGCTGTGGTTGGGTTTGCTTCAGTTCTACACAGAGGACTTTGATTTCAGAGAACATGTTGTCTGCATTCGACAGCATGCTCGCCTCACTACCTTCAATAAGCAGTGGACATCTAAATTAATTGCCATTGAAGGTCATTCTTAGATTTAACATGACATTGGCCATTTGATCCTATGCATTCAGTTGTTTCTGGTATAGAATAAACTTTTTTCTTAACAGATCCATTTGACCTGAATCATAATCTGGGTGCTGGACTCTCTAGAAAAAGTGTGTATAAATTCAAGCCTCACCTTTTGCACACACACATTTCATGTTTCTCTTCTATGCTGTCTTGTAACACTTCTTTCCAAATGTTAACAGTGATCAACTTCATCATGAAGGCTTTCATTAACAGCAGAAAAGTGTTTGGCACTCCTGTCACAGCCTTCCCTGTTCAATACCCTTCTACAATGGTTGGTAACAAGTGACATTGACAACTCATAAATGTATAAAAAAAATGCTTACAAATGGTAAGTGTGCAACTTGTTCTAGGAATATTTTTTTGACCCCGACGTGCTCACAGAAGGTGAGGTGGCTCCTAATGACCGGTGTTGTAGAATATGTGGGAAGATTGGGCACTTTATGAAAGACTGTCCAATGCGAAGAAAGTAGGTCATTACATCTTTTGACGTGGTTTTAATGTTCTGCTTTCTATTGGTATCACAAAATCATAACCTAATGTATTGTCAGGTCGCGCCACAGACAAGATTCTGAAAGGGGGGCCGATGCTCAGCGAGACGACACTCTGGATCAAGTGAAAAGTGAGCAGTGGAGAAAAAGAGACCCTCTGGAACCTCGCTGTTGCTTTCTTTGTGGCTCAAACGCACACATGAAAAAGGACTGTCACCTGTACAGAGGTCCTGCAGGTATTACTCATTTCATCTGTTTGAGAAGTCTAAACAATTGGGCAGTATTCCTACAATTAACTATAAAACATGACACACTGGCTAAGTTAGGATTTCACATTTGTTAGGAAATATGAGGCCGGATGGTTTTCCTTCAGCTTCTGGACACCTGGGAGCACGGCGAGGAAGGGATAAAGCTGTAGGTCATGATTCCAGTTATATAGTATGTGTTTACTATATTCTATTACTAAATTATATTTTCTTTCTCAGAGTAACCCCGTGAAAGAAGAGAATAAACGACTTATTTTAAGTCCCCATGCAGGTAAATTTTTATTTGTTTTGACCCTCATTACTAATAATATTTATTTATACCAATTTTACCAGACTTTCACATAAAGTCATAATTTATAACTTTATCCCTTTTTGGTAAGAAATTTGAAGTTAAAATTTCAACCGTTTGGTCTTTCAGGTAGTTTAGCCTGTCGAAATATGGGTCAGTTTGGTCCCAAGAAGAATCAAGAGGATTAAAGTTGTAGCTCTGAGACTGTTGCTGCACACGTCACTTGTTCAACCTTCAGGCTCAGAAGCCCTTTAAAAGCCAAAGCCAGGACTCCTTGACTTGAAGCCAAGTAGGGCCTTTTATTCTTGTTTTTGTTTCCCCAAAAATGCTCATCTAATGAGCTTTTTAATGCGTTTTGTTTGTTTTAGTTTTTTTTTTTAATTGAAAGGAGCCATTATAGATTCACCCAATGTACTGTTTAAATACACTGCCAGTTAATCCTTTATTTATTCAGTTTTGTTTCTCAAATTATAACATGATTGTGTTTGGGCAGATTCTATATAAAGGATTTTCTGTCAGGCTAGTAGATTGTCCCTTTTTTTTTTTTTTTATTTTTTTTTTTTTAGTGACTGGGTACTTTAACAATGGCAAAACATGTGTTTACTTTCTTTTACAGTTGTTTTTATTTTGTGGGCACTGACCTCATCTGTCTAGTAGCTATTAGCTTGATAGACCTTCAGTGATGACTTTTATGTAGTTTTGGTTTTAATTTTATTTACCAATTTTTTAAAAAGGTGCCATCAACTGTCTCCAAATATGTGTTGTAGAAGAGTAATACGGCTACATAAGTAGTTACATGTTTGGGATGGTGTAGTCTAGTGCAAGTCAGTGTGTTCAAACTAGAGGAAATCTCAGTTAAGGAAAAAAAAACAAAAAACAGTATTTATTATTAATGTTCTTGCTTTTGTCACATAATTATAGCTGCACTTTCAGGGTTCATACTCTTGAATTTTGTTGCTGCTTATGTCTGAAAGCCCTGGTAAATTTTCTTTAAAAAAGGCCTTTTGGCTAAATGTCAAGATTTTATGCAAATGTTTTGATTTGTTTTTAGAATTATTTTAAACCTTTTAATGTGACCATCTTAAAATGCAAAGTATTTTTTTCTTATTTCTGAGCAAAAATTGAGTTTTGTGTTGAAATCAAATAAATTCAAATCACAAACCCACCTGAGCGTTTCTTTTTTGCTGTTATGCCATTTTATATGTTGCTCTTGATATTTTTGATATTGTATCGTTTTACAATTTTTACGAATCAAACAAAATCCTAGAGTAGATGAACAATGTGAGCAGCTGACTTTCATCGTATATTTAAAGTCAATCGGGAGGACTAGATTTATTTTATTGGTTGCACTGGCTGTCAATCATTATTTTGACCAATCGTGGCTCGGGGCGCTCACAGGAGGCGGGCTCTTCTGTATTTCGCGCATGCGCAGTAGATTGTTATGATTTAGGACTCAACATGTCTGCGTCCGTGGTTCGAGCGACCGTCCGAGCGGTCAGCAAAAGAAAGATCCTGTCGACTAGAGCTGCTCTGACTCTGGTGAGACATGCAAGATAATGTGTTAAAACTCTGACCATGCGGAAATGTCAGGCTAACAAGTGGAGCGCCAAATATGTTAAGATAAATATCCGCGGCTAGGTTAGCATGCTAATGTTACTCAACGCTCAATGTCGTTACAAAACAGGATTTCACCCGGAGCTCTAGGTTTCTTACAAACAGACCTGGGACATTTAGAGCCTGACTGAAGCTCTTATCGCGTTTAGTGTGAGACATCTGTCAGGGCGGAGGAAAACTAACCCCGCTTCGCCTTTGACACTGATGGTTACATCATGTTTACGTCTTTACTTTAGACACTGATGTCCACATGATGTTTACATGATGTCTACATGATGTTTACTTTAGACAGTGATGTTTAGATGATGTTTTCATTAGACAGTGTGCAGGCAGGGAGTAGCTAGTTCTAATAAATTGTAGTCCCAAAGCTAATCACTTGGGTTAATGAGCTTTTAAATTTGCAAATGTGATGATGATGTTTCTCTGTTACACTGGAGAACATTAAATACATGAATACGTGAACGTTTTTGAGTACTAAACATGGTCTAGGTGTGGCTTATTTTCGCTTAACAAAAATAAACTACTATTTGAGTTTGATAAAGCTTGTTTTACTGTACAGTGATATCACGTATTTTCCCCTTAGACCCCTGCAGCTGTGAACCAGATCAGGTTGTTGTTGCAGCACAAACCGGAGTATGTAAGTAAAGGTTACAAAAGTAACTGGATGAGTGTCCTTAGAATAAAAAGACCAGTTTGATGAGACTTTTAAGTATTAAGAATGATCTCATTGCTTATTTCAGATTGGTTTAAAAGTAGGAGTGAGAACACGTGGTTGCAACGGTCTCACCTACACTCTTGAATACACCAAGGACAAGGAGAAATCTGACGAGGAGGTGCATCAGGACGGTAAGTTAGTCATTACCTATCAAAAACAAATAAAATATGTCTAATTGTCATGTTTCTTTCTTCTAGGTGTTCGTGTTTTTATAGAAAAGAAGGCTCAGCTGACGCTTCTGGGAACTGAGATGGATTTTGTGGAGTCTAAGCTCTCCAGTGAATTTGTTTTCAACAATCCAAACATTAAGGGCACGTGTGGGTGTGGAGAGAGCTTTAACATATGATCATAGTCAATATTCCCTGCCTGAGCACTTTCCTTCCACGCCTGTCACATTTAAAGACTCCTGACGGCTATAAGGAAATTTGTAAGACTTGGATGTGCCTACGTTTTTGCTACAGTTTGTTTCAGATGCAGCCATGAATCCTTCGTTAACCACTCAGATGCAATTTTTTTCATTCCTGGACATGCAGAATCTTCATCGGACCACAGCTGTCTCATGCTGTCCTGGGTGGCTATATTTTCTACATTTATATGTGTATAAATGTATATATCACAGAGGATTCTATAGATGATCCCTAAAACTCATGAGAAATCACCAAACCTTGTACCAACAGTATGCAGACATCGCTCTCTTAGAAATGCTTTACCAGTGTGTATAGACTAGAAATTGTATTTATTTATCAATTTATGTAAATATTTAACGTTGAACCACACATTGAACGCACAAAAAAAACACGCACAAAAACATGAATGCCTCTTACAGAAAACAGGTTTTTCTTGCTTTTCTCAACATTGCAGTTGTTTAGTATTTACTGTGTACTGGAGTTCTCTAACTGTGCAATATGCCTGTGTACATATGAACGAGCCAACTAATAAAGAACAATGTTGAGTTATTTATAGTGTGTTAATTGTGTTCAAATCATTTTTAAAATATGACTTTGTTGCTATGGTAATGCGTTTTTATTAGAAATGGGGCACTGATTTGTTCACAGCAGGTCAGTTGTGCTTTGTGCTCATGTGACTGAATTAACAAAATTCCCCAAAAATGTGTTAATATTTTAACTGTGGATATTGTGGAGGTTTATGGAGCAGCTACACATGAACGGAGATCTTAAGAGCAGAGAGTCTTTTGAACTGAAGGTAAATGTTCAGATATGTATTGAGTTGGACTGTTCCACTGTGATCTTACTGGTATTTGATAAAGTGTCTATTGCTACAAACTGATTATATTCAAATATTTGCAGGTTTCAGAGTTGCTGAAGATTCTGGCTAAGTCTCCATTGTGTGCCAAAAGTGCACCCCGCCAAAAGCTCCCATGTATAACCTTAACTCATTCTAAGGACATACAATGTAGTCCATACCCCAAATGTTCTATAAGATGCAGAGCAGCCCTCCCTGGGAGCTTTAGCGGGCTGGTAAATCGACACTTTGAGAGACCAGACCACCTGAGAGAAAGTCTGTCCGCCTGCTTGGCTCCTGTGGACCCTAGGCCGCTGAGGCAGAATGCACCACACACAAATCCAGTCTTTCTTCCATACCAGAAATGTCCTGCAATGTCGAGGAATCACATTTTAAAACACCAGACAGAGCCACATATTCTAGGTCTCGGCGAAGAGACGTGGAAACAGCAAACGTCACATGTGGTCTGGAAAACAGGTTAGTTCAGACGTGTCTTTTCAAGTCAGCACTACTCTAATACTATCTAATACTACATAACATGACCAAATATTCCTCAGGGCCAACCACTGACTGGTTCTTTGAAGACCTGGTCGACCGTCAGAGGAAACTTTATCTGGGCGCAGCAAAGAAGTTGGAGTTTTGAGTTTGTGTTCTTCATTTTAACCACATCGACAGTCAAAAAAATGAACATTAGAGAATAAATAATCCACAATGCAACCAGGCCATGGATTGATTGACTCCATAATTGCCATAAGTGCCATAATTTGTCTCTTGATGGTTAAACTGTAACATGTTCTCATGGATTAGTATTTGTAGTATTTGTAGTATTTGTAGTATTTGTAGTATTTGTAGTATTTGAAGTATCGTCCTACATGTGTATTCAAAGATGAAGTGTCTTATCCAAGGTCAAAAAGTTTTATGCTGTGCTGTCCCTATATGAACAACTTTCTGTCTGTCTGTTGTATCTTCGTTCTTTCTTTTCTTTGTTCTTTCTTTCTGTCTTTTCTTCATTCTTTCTGTCTGTCTTTCTTTTATTCTTTCTTTCTGTCTTTCAATCTTTCTTTGTTTCTGTTTTTTCATCGTTCTTTCTTTCTTTCTTTCATTCAGACTTTTCTTCGTTTTTTCTTTCTGTCTGTCTGTTTCTTCATTCTTTCTGTCTGTCTATCTTTCGGTATTTCTTTCTATCTTTCTTTTGGTCTTTATTTCTATCTTCTCATTGTTCTTTCTTTCTTTTCTTCATTCTTTCTTTCTGTCTTTTCTTCTTTCTGTCTTTTCTTCATTCTTCCTTTCTGTCTTTTTTTCTTTTCTTTGTTCTTTCCTTCTGTCTTTTCTCCATTCTTTCTGTCTGTCTATCTTTCTTTCGGTATTTCTATCTTTCTGTCTTTTCATCGTTCTTTCTTTCTGTCTTTCTTTCTTTTCTTTGTTCTTTCCTTCTTTTCCTCTTTCTTTCTGTCTTTTCTTCATTCTTTCTTTCTGCCTTTTCTTTGTTCTTTCTTTGTCTTTTCTTCTTTCTTTGTCTTTTCTTCGTTCTTTCGTTCTGTCTTTTCTTTGTTCTTCCTTTCTGTCTTTCTTTCTTTTCTTTGTTCTCTCTTTCTTTCTGTCTTTTCTTCGTTTCTTTCTTTTCTTTCTTTTCTTTTTCTTCGTTCTTTCTTTGTCTTTTCTTCTTTCTTTCTTTCTTTCTGTCTGTCTGTCTTTATTCATTCTTTATTTGACAGGGACCATGCACACGTTCATTAATCTTACAAAAGAAAAGATGATTTGTACCAGATTTAGCTCCTGCTGCAGATCCCCGTGCAGGTGAAACACACATTAAAACACATTTCATCACAGTTACTTTATAAAACTCTCAGTTCATCATTAACATTCGCAGGAAAACACCACAAATGTCCCCGTGTCCAGTCCATGATGTTTCCTACAGTCCAAACCTTTTTAAAAATCAAGATGTGCAGGTTTAACTTCACATTATTCTGATGATTGTTTGAAGTGAACTGGTTTAAATAACTGGTCACATGTGGTGGGAGAGATGCATTTTACCCAATGAAATGAGGCATCCAACAATAAATGTGACTGCAGCCAATTAAAATCCCAGTCAAACATCCTGGAACTAATGCTGCTTTCAAGACAGCTGGAAAAGTAGATATTTACACATTTTAAAAACCTTTAAATAGACGTTTACAGCGAATAAAATCCCAAATATGTTTTATTTTGGCTTTATATCTGTCTATAGCTGCACTGAGAGTGAAACACGTGCAGGGACATCTTTGCTCGTAGAGATTATGTCATGGTTAAAGACATTTACAAGTTGTACGTGAACGCGTCACTCCGCACGCGCCTTTCACGCCCCCACGCTGCAAAGAGGAGCTTCTGTGTCCACTGTCTCATGCACTGTCCGAGCAGCAGCAGCATCACTCACCAAACCGCTCACAGACACGTCCTTTTTCATCATGGAGCCGAAATCAACCATCAACTTTGGCGCTGGACCCGCAAAACTCCCTCAGTCTGTAAGCGACACCTGTGTTTGATTTATGCACTGAATATTAGCCATCCTTAGCCCATTTGTGCATCACAGAAAAAAAATCAAACCTGTTCTTATTTACCATTCCAGCAGCTACAGGTCTATGGCCGCAGTCGTGAGATATTTTATTGTATTTTTATGTTTAATGTGAAAAAAACATCATAACGCGTTTTGTAATAGAATCAGATTTATTAGACTCAGACAGTAGTTTTGTTGCTTGGGATTCGCATTATTTTGTGCTATATTGGTGATTTTATGGATGCACACCCCGTTATATGTCCCTAGATTGAAAAGTGCATAGAGTGTGACCATGGCACAGCTCCAGATTGTTGAAAATACAATGTTGAGTTGCATCAGCCTCATTCATTCAAGTGGAAATGTGTGCAATTACAGAAGCACCCGCTAGAGGGCGGAAATTACTTTATAGTATTTGCATTATGTAGTTTGTTTGGCCTTGGATCATTTCTCTGTTTCTCAAACTTTGATACTGGTATGATGCTGTTCTTCTCGTGGTTCTCCTGTGTCCTTGTCAGTTTTATACTTAATTTTGTTTAATTACTGCTGGTACCTGAAAACACAAATATAAATTTATAATACATTTACATTTAAAGACATATTTCTTGTAGGTTCTGCTTCAAGCACAAAAGGAGCTTCTCAGCTACAACAGTCTTGGAATTAGTGTTCTGGGTAAGTGATAGGAACATATAAGTTTGTATTTGTTCCCTCATCATTCATGAAGTACTTCTCTTCTACTCATATAGTTACAAAAAAATGACCTACTCACATTACAATATAAGGTTATATAAACAACTTTTCTTCATTGCAGAGATGAGTCATCGATCTTCAGACTTTGGCAAAATCCTGAGTAAAACAGAGAGTCTGATGCGAGAACTGCTGTGAGTTATTATTTGTGCTAAACAAAGAAACATTTTGGATACAGTAGTTTTCTTTTATTTATTCCCTCAATACTCTTTGACTTTGCCTCCACAGAAATATCCCAGACAACTATAAAGTGATGTTTCTGCAGGGGGGCGGCTCGGGTCAGTTCAGCGCCGTGCCTCTTAATCTCATTGGCCTAAAAGAAGACAGATGTGCTGATTACCTCGTGACTGGCACATGGTCGGCTAAAGCTGCGAAAGAAGCGGAGAAGTACGGCAAAGTGAACATTGTCCACCCAAAACTCGACAGCTACACAAGTGAGTGCGCCGTTCTCTGCTCATTAGGCCTCTGTGGGATTTGGGAACCAGTTTGTGGGTTACATAACTTACACAAAGGGATCACCCCCTCGTAAAGACCGGTATTCAGAGCCTTCCACGTGGGCGCCTCAGACTAGCCCTGTCAGAAACTATTCTCTGTAGTGTTGCAGAAGTGGGTCACGGGCTGAAAAAATCTGTTTACTCTTAATTATTTAAATTAGTTAACCTGACACTGCTAATTTAACAACATACTGCATCATCATCAACGTCTAATTATAGTGAGTGAAGAAAATACCAAAGGAATTGCAACATTTGAAAAGTTTCCCACAGTGGCCATAGACCAAATAACGTAATGCCAAGTATAAAAGTGATGATCTGAAACATGTCCACAGAAATCCCAGACCCAAGCAGCTGGACCCTGAACCCCTCTGCGTCCTACGTTTACTACTGCTGCAATGAGACGGTGCACGGAGTGGAGTACAACTTCATCCCAGAGACAAACGGGGTTGTTCTTGTGAGCGACATGTCGTCCAACTTTCTGTCCAGACCAGTGGATGTGTCAAAGGTGCAAAGAAATATCATGTTTGCAAAGGAAAAAGCACGTAAACCCCCAAAACATTGTCAAGATTAGATGGAGCTTTATTATTAAATCAGTGCAAATACTGTACACATGATTGAAAGAAGAATACGAAAAAACTTTGACGAAACGTGACTGTAATCAGTGTAATCGTAGCCTTCCTTCCTGAACAAATACAAAGAGATTAGTTTAAGACATTGGCCTTTTCAAATACATTGCACCACTTTTTTGGTTGTGACTCACTGTCTGTTTGCTTCTGCAGTTTGGCCTGATCTTTGCTGGTGCTCAGAAGAATGTGGGCTGTGCTGGAGTGACGGTGGTGATCGTGAGAGAGGACTTGTTAGGCCATGCCCTAAAAGAGTGTCCGATTGTTCTGGATTATAAGGTTCAGGCAGAAATGAACTCGCTGTACAACACGCCGCCATGTTTCAGGTATCAGAGATCTGCTTCTTGTATAAATATAACAAATAAAGTATAAATTACGGGGGTAAAGGGTGGGCATCTTGGTGAATATAGGTATCAGTAATGTGTTTTGCAATGTATATCGTAATATTTCATAAAACATTAGCTGTGAACTTAACTGTATGTGCGTTTTATGGATAAAAAAATCATATTGATATTGGCAAATGGCACTTATCATCCACAAGAGCGGGACAAAAACATCCACACTGGCCTATTTTATTTGGTATGTCCTAAAAATATATACACTTTCAGTCCCATGACCTTGACTTAACTGTTGTTTCATGAATTATTTTAATATTATTTGAAATATTGAAATCTTAGAGTGTGCCGTGCATTTACATAGAAACTTCTTTTCATTCATCTGCAGCATCTACATCATGTGCCTGGTTCTGGAGTGGATCAAAAACTATGGAGGCAGCGTTGCCATGAAAAACCTGAACCACCAGAAGTCCTCCCTGATCTACGACATAATCAACAATTCAGATGGTTTCTATGTGTAGGTCGACATCATTAAAGATGTCACCAAAAGGGAAGAAACTAAATGGCCTGTGTGTCACCAGGTGCCCCGTGGATCAGCCTTGCAGAAGCAGAATGAATATACCATTTCGCTTGAGGACGGAAGAGGGAGATGAGGCTTTGGAAAAGAAGTTTCTTGATGGAGCAGCAAAACGTGGAATGATCTCACTGAAAGGACACAGGTTGGATATGATTTTCTCTGAATGAAATTGTTTTATTCGATTCAATTTTAATTTGTACTTTGTAAATGTATTAGATATTTTTCTATCCCCTGAGAAACATTGATGTGTCTGAAATCATAAAAATTGTCTAAAAAGTCCTACTTTGATATGTTGGCTGTGTAGTTCATGTCTTCTCTCGTGTTTTGCAGGTCAGTTGGGGGAATTCGTGCGTCCCTGTACAATGCGGTCACTCTGGAGGACACTGAAGCTCTAGCCTCTTACATGAAGGAGTTTCAGAAGGAGCACATGTAAACCCAGATTATGACTGCAAACCAGTGCCATTTCTGACGTAGAACGGACAGAACCCTGCCTTTTTTTCTTCAGTATTAGATCCATGCCGGGTCCATTGAAGCTCCTTCAGTCGACAGTGGACTGCTGTAGGTGATGTCTTAAATAAGTCTGTCAGTATGGAAAAGACAAACTATTAATGTACATATTAAATTCCACATGTGTAATTACATTCCAGTAAACATAAGTTGACTAAATAATTGCATGATGTGAGTTTATTTTACATTTGTGGAACATGCATTTGAAAGCTTCTAAAATCTCTCCATCACAACTCAAGTCCATGGTTCATTTGTCATTTCTAAACGTACCATGGACATATCTGCGATACCAAACAAAGATGACCAAACCAGCCGTGTGCTTCTCCACACTGATGCCACATTATCAGACTGATAATGATTTATGAGATATATAACTGTACATGTAATACCAGCCAACAGCCACTAGGTGGAAATGTAGATCACACTTTGGGATCCTCTGGTGCAGGTCCCTGTAAATGTGTGTGAAGTGTAAATGTGTGTGAAGTGTAAATGTGTGTGAAGTGTAGAGGCAATAATGCTGCCAAATGATACAGTACAGAAAAAAACAAAAAAATATGCTATTAAATGGAAAAATAGTCTTCAGCAGAGGAGGAATATAACAAAGTAAAAGTAGTAAAGTACTGTGCTTAAGTAGATTTTAAAGTGGATATTTTTTACTTTTACTTCACTACATCTGAAAGCAGTATCTGTACTTTCCACTTCTATGTTTGAACAGGACTGAAAAGTGAAAGTATTTTTATTAATGTTAGACCTGCTGAAAAGGCTGAGGGTTTATTTTTAATACACTTGTAGTTTCAAAGAAAACATATACACAAAAAATATTGATTCAATTGTTTCTGTTGAACAAAATTCAGCACAATTTGTCAGAATCATTTAACATTTTTGACAAACAAGATCTATACACAAAAATTCGATTCAATTTGTTTCTGTTGAACAAAATTCAGCACAATTCTGTCAGAATCATTACATTTGAAAATCTCAAAATCTGCCCAAAACACTTTTACGTTTTTACTTTTAGTACATTTTTAAACAGACACTTTTATACTTTTGACTTGATTTTTTTCATGTGGTATTTTTACTTGAGTAGTTTGTTCTGAGTACTTGACCTCTGGTCTTCAGTGAAGCCATAGTAAAGATCATGATGGAGTATCCTGATGCATAATGGTTAAAACCACTGTTTCAATAGTTCAGTGTAATTACTTCCCTTGAAGCTGAGCACATCTGATCATATAGAGTTAGAAAGAAAAGGTCTCAATAAGCAGCTTGTAACACAACTTCATTTTGAAATATAATAAAGGAAAAGCAGGAAGGCCACAAGAAGGTAAGCTGATCCAGAAGTTATTATTTTATACAACATCCCAGGTGGATCTTCCCAAAAAAGTAATTTTGGCTGTTAGCAAATATCAATATGAAGAGTCGGAACAGCAGTGTTGACTGTACATCCCAGGGGCGGGAGCTGTTGGTCTGTGTGCTGAGTCTCCTCTGCCAGAGTCAGATGCTCTGAGCGACATGGAGAGAGAGGACGCACATCTCTTTATATCAGGGATCACTTGGTAAAAGCTGCTGGTTGCACATGGTCAGTTTCAATGGGGAGCCTTGCTGCTTTTATACTCTATCATGTGTATAACCTCCTGACATGGCTCTGCACCAGGCCTTTAGTCCAGTGAAAAGTGAACCTCTCCAGGCACAGGTATTATTGTGAAATCATTCACTTTTGCATGTATTTTCTCTTAAAAAGACAATGTTCACACTGGATACTTGCAGAACAATAAAAAAGAAACACTTTATTTGTGTGAAAATACCTCAACATATTTAGGATATTTAATAGATTAAGTATTTTCACACCATAAATCCAATTCAACACTAATCACAACTGCCACGGCTCTGACAAGTGTGGCTGCCAATCTCATGTGCAAAGGCAAAAGAGGTGTCTTTCCCAAGGACACAATGTCAGCACTGGTGAGCGCTGACCCGTCCACAGTCAGGGTCATTTTGGTTAACCAAACCACTGTCTTCCTGTCACACGTTCTAATTAAGTAAAAACTACACTGAGTCTTCATTCTATTGCAGACCACACTGTGTACAGTCCCCAAAGGCAGAAAGGAAAAAGTGGTATGCACAGATCCGGAGAGGCGAAGGGGATTTCAAATGTGAGAGGGGTTTCAGACAAGATGGGAAGTTGCGTCTGGATTGTGTGGCGAATCCGGGGCTGCCGAGCCCAGTAATGTCGGGGTAATGCCACCAGAAGACGGCAGTAAGACGGCGATAATGAAAAACACCAGGGAAGACAATATCAAATGGCTCCTCTACATCCTGCAGTGGAGATTAAGCGACACAAAAGTCGTGTGGCAGCGGCAGAGGAGGCAGAGGCAGGCTTTAGTGTGCCTGATTGAGTCTCCTGTCAAGAGCTCCATGGTGCAGCAGCAGCCACGCAAAGTCGGTGTGACTGACATCTCTTATACAGGCTATTTCACACATGCACTTTGCATTAACTCAGACTGTTCCTATAGATACAAAATGCTGTCCTCTCAAAAAGGAGGGACTGCTGAAGTTAAGCTCCTCCAGGAACAGCACTAATCTGTTTTCATTTTAAAAGAGCCAATGGATGTAGACTAACATTTAAAAAATCCCCAAATACTAGGCCCTACTTCAATTCCAGTATATCTACTGATGTCTATGGATCAGTAAAGATAAGTACAGGTACAGGGTGTATGTAAAGATGCCCACTGCACAAAGGTCTGAGATTGACCCTGCAAATCAGAGATAAAAAAATAAAAATGGATGACCTCTGGCCTGATAAAATAAGTTTGCTGCATTCAATAATGAGACATATATAATGTAGATAAGTGCTTTAAAGCCTAAATGAAATTCACTGTTGCCTGTTACCAAAGAGACTAGAGGTGTAACTTTAATCTAAAAGGATGAATGTGGAAGCCTTCAGTACATCAAGGACAGAGGCAGTGTATCTTCATCTTCAGTTGAGAACTTTGTGTAACTTAGCAAAGAATCTACTTTGAAGCTCGCCTACCCCGCCCTTTACAAAACCTATTGAAGTAGCCTAGGTTTCTCCTCTTATTCTGTTTTTATGTGCACACTTTCTTTCTCCAGGCCTTATATTCACACCATCTCTCCATGTCCAACACCTTCTTATACCTCTCCCATTCAATAAAAGCCTCCTCTCATCTGTGCCTGTTCTTAGATAGCTGCTGCGTGTGTGTCTCAGTGATAAACCCATTGCTCCATGAGGCTAATCTTGTTAGCACCTAATGCACCGTGTTCTGCTAGCTGCTCTTAATTGCTGTTGTGTTATTAATGAGTGGGGAGCGGGGAAATCACTCTTAATTAGCTTGTCTCGTTCAGCTCGGCGGCAGCAGCCATCTCGAGTGAAGCAGCGCTCAGGCACAAACACGCCGGGGATAATTAAAGCACTTCACATGTCGGAGTATTTATCTAAACCAGAGCGCTACAAGCCGTTCCTGCAATTAGCCTTGTCATTCATTAGCAGCCGAGTGCCATTGATTTAAGTGTTACATTGTCATTTTGCCATTGCTCACTTATTCAATCAGTTTTTCTCTGAGGTGGAGGAACCATTTGACGTGCACCTATAGGCCGATCTGCAGCAATGCATCCAGGGAAGGAGTTAAGACACATCTCAGTGGTTAATCAGCACTAACTAGGTGAAGTTTAGATAGGATCACTCAAATTAATTAGCTGGCAGAGGACTACATATCATCAGTTGTGATATAAAGCTAGTTTCACACTGATTGTAGAACAGTCTTTAATGTCACGACCGCTGTGCCCTGTAGACCTTTTCTGTCTAAGGCGCTGCAGGAAAGGCTCCATCCACAACCACCGGCCTATGGAAACAGAGGAGACAAGTCATTAATAACAGTGTAATTCCAGCAACAATCTTTGGCAGAGTTAACAATGACAAGCTATTCTTTTAACGAGCGACAAGCTGGAGTTTGTACCGACATTATTAGGCAAGTAAAGGGAAGTAAAATAAGGCAAAAAAAGCCCAAAATCCCAACTATTCTTAGCTTTTTTGGTGAG
Source organism: Periophthalmus modestus (assembly GCA_019594935.1). Classification (NCBI taxonomy): domain Eukaryota; kingdom Metazoa; phylum Chordata; class Actinopteri; order Gobiiformes; family Gobiidae; genus Periophthalmus; species Periophthalmus modestus. The sequence goes on along the minus strand of JAIEZT010000012.1, from coordinate 3,194,528 downwards.
GATAGTGCATGTTAAGACACAGAAGAGACATGCACGTAAAAATGTTCTGTATTTTGCATTTTTACTGACCCCTAGTGGCGACAGAAAGCAAGTTTAGACAGATGCTAAACACGTCTTTCACAGAGCTAAAACGATGTTCTCATGTATAAATGTTCTATCGCTGTTTGTCAAGAATCACATTTCATTCATTAGAGGCTATAAAGTCTTGTGCAGTGATATTCACATATGAAACATTTAGTGTGAGTCTAGTATTTGTGCCATGTTCTTGCCTATACACCATCTAATTACTCCCTCTGTTAGAACATTGAAATCTACCACTTCCAGTAGAATATGCTCTCAGGTTTGTGGGGTTATTATAGGTGTTCTGAGTGATTTCCTACTTGTCAAAGCACAGAGTGGATTTGAACTTTGCAGGTTTCATAATGAGATGATCCTTTCACAGCAGGCGGCCTGAAATGAGTTTTGCATGTTGAGTGTGAGCGTGCACCTGCCTTTGTCTCCCTGTAGCCCTGACATGTTCTCTGTGACAGCCCACAGCGCATTAAGGTAAATTTAATTTGCACCTTAGCCTAAGTGTGATAAGGGATGCAGCTCTTGTGGGGCAGGACTAATTGCTGCTGAGGGATCTGTGTGTGCAAGAGAGAGAGGAAAAGAGAGAGAAAGCGCAGAGAGAGGAGAGAGAAAGAGAGAGAGAGGCGCGTTTGCCTGCCTGTCCTGCTGCCAACACAAACACTTTAGTGAATATTAAATGCATGTGTTTATCTGCGTGCACGTCTGCGGCTGTGTGATAACAGAATGTCAGCAAAGACAGTGGAGTTAATGAGGCTTTTTGTCACCAGGAAGGAGATGTGAGTAAGGGGCCCACAGCTCCATAGGCAATCTAATCAGCGCGTTTACACAAATAACATCAACAGCCTTAGCACACCTATTCTGGCTGTGTCCGCTGGTATGGTTCAAAACTGTTGAAAGCTGTCCATTTTATGCAAAGAGGGGTTGTGGTGCGATTCTTGTATCAGTGACAAGACACACACAGGGTCTATGAATCCCTCTACTTCATGCACATTTCCTCCATAACAGGGGACCAGTGTAAGGTTGAGCAATTAACTGAGTTTTAATCACGTTCAGATTCAGTCGTCTCTAATGGTCAGAGATCCGCCTGGGTCTTTTGAGTGGAGAGGGCTACAGACAGGCCTTTGTCAGTAAAACCATGTGGTTTGGGGAAGAGTTCAGATTTTGGAGGCAATTATTAACAGTCTTTCTTAGGTTTAGTAAATTCATATTCAAATTAATGACAAAAATCTAAGGGAACATTTAGATTTTTAAAAATTTCATATTACACAGCCCAAGACCAGTGTATAAATGTGATACGTGTTCTCCATCGACCTGTCCTTGGTCATTTATGAAGCACTTTGACGTCCTTTGAATTAATCTGTTGTTATTAGATATCTGGGAAATAGTAAATGATGATTTATACTAAGCTTTTCTACCTCCATTGGGCACTCAAAGCTCTTTACATGCAGGATTAAGTCACACATTCACACAAGTATTAAAACACCAGTATATACAGTATATATATATATGACACTGGGCGGGGCGATGCGGGTTAGTGTCTTGCTCAAGGACACAGTATCAAACTAACTCCCTGCTGCGCTAAGTGGACTGTTTTAATGACTTTTCTGCTTTTTGCTGCAAACAAAAACCTCTCATTTATTGTCATTTTTGAGCCGTTATCCTCCTTTAAATAATCTGACCATTTCTCAATTACACGACACAAACATTAGTCTGCTGTTTGATCCTTTCCGACAATAACATTTGCCGCTTTTGTTTGTGGCTGCGACAGAAAGTAGTGCCATGGGTAAAAGTTTTATCTCATGTGATGTTCCACGGTGGCGTTCCCTGTGTCTCCGTGCGCACATGTCCTCAGCAGGCAGGCTCATAAATTGGACAGCTAAGCCTTTCATAAAGTTTAATAAAGCGCTGTTTGGTGGCTCAGGGGAGCTGGTATTAGTGACGAGAGCCACTGCTGCCATTCCAGCAAATCACATCATCATAATGAGCCTGTTCTCTGGGAGTCACACACACACATGCATGGACGCACACACGCACACACACACACACACACATTGCACCCCTTTGTTTTCTTTATCTTCCCTTTGACACAATACCATGTCTTCACTCCATCGCATTTTTCCTTGGGGAGTTTTGAGAGGAGGGAGAGGAGGGCAGGCGACTTTGGACAGGGTAGGGTTATTTCTCATTTAATAAAGATCACAGGCGTTGTAAATGCTCCAGCACCATGCCGTGAATGCCAACAACGGGGTGATTGGCAGCTTGACGGCAGCGGCAGCATTTGCATGGCATTTAGCTGGGCGGACGATGGCCACCCCTAACACCAAGGTGGGTAAATAAGATGACTTCTCTGTTCACACATACACACACACACAGGCATTCTCGCAGTGCTCAACAACCCCTAGCCGTCTTTTACTGCCAAACCTGAAGCCACTCATAATTGTGTGGCATTTAGACAGAGAGAAGGGACATGCAGTCGTGTGGGCAAGTGGGCCAGTGAGTGTAGTGCAAGACCCCACATCTTCAGTCAGGGTCATTATTTGTGGATGATTAGGCAAAGTGGCAATGTGCAAATGAGCGCTCTTTGAATGTTACTGTTGTGTATGGTACAAGGCAAAAGGCGAAAAGGATGCTCAGCTAGAGAAGCTATGGGATGTAAATTACCTTCTAAACGCATCACTGACTATAGAAAAATGGTCTGTTAACGCAAATTAAAATAGTATATTTCATTGTTTATTGGATCAGCTGTAAATATGCAGCATTGATGTACAAAACCAAGAAAATTTGAATACATCACTCCTATTCTCAAATCACTGCACTGGCTCCCTGTGATTGAAACAAAATCCTTCTGCTGACCCATAAATGCATCACTTTTCAGGCAACACTGTATCTGCAAGACCTGATCACTTTGCAAACTTCAAACCGCAGCCTCAGATCTTCAGGTGGCTCCTTCAGGTCCCCCCACGAGGCTCCGTACGATGGGGGACCGAGTCTTCTGTTCAGCTGCACCTTGACTCTGGACCTGCCCAGAGCCACACAGAGCCTGGACTTTTTTTTAAAGCTGATCTAAAGACCTTTTTATTTAGAAAAGCTTATTGTTCATGTTTTTAGCTTTTAGAAGTTTAGTGTTGGTTTAAAGTTCTTGTTTTATTGTAGCACTCTGAGATTCTATGGAATGAAGAGTGTATTATAAATAAAATTGGTTATGATTATTATTATTAAGTTAACGGTGCTCTATGTAACTTTTCTGATAGAGGATCCCGCACCTGCTTGTTTTGTTCCCCAGTGCGGCATTAAGCTTATCTATCTTGCATTTATTCATCCACAGGTGTATTTTCACCCAAAAACATTCGTTCTTCTTGTTTGTTTAATCCCTCAGTCTATGGCAAAAGAAAAATTCAGTTCTGTCAATGGGACGAAAGTGACAAAAGCGAAACGTCTTCATGCTAAAACCTTTGTCCAGTTGACAGAGTAGAGTTTTTCTTTTGCCATGGATCATACCTGGACGACTTTTTGGGCCAATACACCTGTGGATGAATAAATGCATGATCGATAAGCTTAATGTTGCACCGATCAGACCTGTAAGTTGGCTTTAAGATGTCAATACTATGGAAAATTCCTGACAAAGCGAGAACATATTCCTGGGAAACCACGAGAAACCCTTAAAATCTTCACGAAAAGGGTTAAAGTCTAGAAACAAAAACAACATCAGCTGGAAGGAAACTGGAAATCGTCACAAGCCAGTTCCAATTTAGTTAAACAGGTTATATTTAATTGCGGTTCTTCCAATTGAAAATCAAATGAGAGACATTTGAGACTAATTACATAGATTCATGTGATGCAAAACATGAGTTGCTTGGTGCTGCTTCCATCAATGTGCCTTCTCATTTTACCATGTGATAAACCGCAACATTTGGAGCAAAGAAATCATAAATCTATTACATGCTTGCTGTTAAAATCACTGTCACAATAGTTTACCCAATTAGTCACCCACTCACCGTTCTGCAAAACAGGCCAGAAATCGGCCGGGAAAGTGAAAGTAAATAGGGTTTTTCGTGGCGTATTGTGTTATTAGGCGCTTGATTCAACATTTATGATCGAATGATACCAGAGTTGTTTAGACAGTTGCTATTGCTGGACAGGACGGGCCACACACAGGCAGCTGGTTGCATAAGTACAAAGCTGGCAGTGCGAGTTACAAAGCCACCTTTATTCACAGATGGAAATATAGAGAACCAATTGAATACTGATTGGATGGAAAACCAACAACTTCCTCTGAAAGTTGTAAAATAGGAAAAAAAGAGCTGAACTTTAGAGTTGGTAGAGCTGAATGGAAAAATATTGTCATTTTTCTTACACATAATTGTGATTACTGGTAGATTTGCAAGTTATGTTGTAAAGAAAATCAAGATTCACCACAAAGAGCAGTTTTAAACTTGGCCAGGAGCAGTAACATTTGAGAAAAGAGTAGAAAAGGAACTGCAAAACTAATTCAATAATCAGACGCTTCAAGATATATTTAGCTGTTTGCAAAGGCTGCAATTATTTTTGTTACATAATACTGTTTGCAATTTGCAATCATTCATATTGTGTTATGTTTGTGATTTAGAATTTTTTTAGCATTTTTTATTCATTGTGGTATCGTAATTGTTATCGAGTATTGAGAGAATTCCCTTAGATCCATTACATTATCAAAATGTATGTATATGCAATATGTCTCTCTGGCCTGGGAACGCCTTGGGGTCCCACTATAGGAGCTGGAGGACGTGTCTGGGGTGTTGGAAGTCTAGAAGTCCCTGTTTAGACTGCTGCCCCCACGACCCAGCCCCGGATAAGAGGAAGACTGGCGCAGTCGTCCTGAAGATGTGAGACAGGCCTCTACTTTGACAATGTTTAAATCCAGGTTCTTTTTAGCTGTGCTGTGACTGAAAGGCTTTTATTCTGCCTCTTCTCTTTTAAAGAACATTTTATCATGATTATTTATGTTTTGATTGGTTTGAATTGTTGTTTTAATGTCCTTCTTATTCTGTAAAGCACTTTGAATTACTTTGTGTACGAATTTTGCTATAATTGCCTCCCTTGCCTTGCCTCTAAAATGCTTTTAGCTACATAATGAATGACTCAAGTTATTTGGTCCACCTCTACTGCTTAGGTAACTTCAAATCTATACTTGTAATTGACTAGAAAATGAATCTCTCTCTCCCTGACAGTATCTCAGGAAAAGTTAAAACATAAATAAAAATAGACAACTTGAACAATTTCTCTACAAACCCTTTTTCTATAGCTTACTTTCATCCAGTCCTTGAAGTCTGACTCAGGTGCACGCTGTGTCTATTCCCAGAGCACATCCCTTATAGGTGTCACAGCTGATATTAACCTCTCCCCGTCATCTTATTTCCTCATATTTTATCCCACCGCAGAATAATCACACGCCCGCATTTACACAGCGTCGCTCAACTTTGATTCACTTGAAATGATTCTGAAATGACATTACCGCTGACAGCCCAGGCAATAACAAAAGTACAAAAACTTCTTTGGAAAACAATAAATCAATAAGCCTTGCCAACATATCCTGTTACATTCCCGACTCCATGACACCTTGAAGCTCATTAAACACAGCCTAACGTCAACTTTCCACGAGCAGAGTACACACAACGCTCGCCTTCTCGCCACCTATCACAATAAGAGCTACTGAGCAACCTTGATATATTGTATATACTAGAAATAAATATGATTGTCCTTTAATCTGATTTTATTATACTGGGGAGTCCCGCCGGCAAATCTACTGAGGTCTGATAGGCGGTAATCTTATTGCAGGGGGCGCGCTGTGTTTCATATCCCCTTCCTGATGGTGTTTTATCATGTCACGGCTATTATTGTTCCTATTTGGTATATGTGTTTCTTCATTGATATGCACTGGTGTATATAACCTAATAATAAATCGAGTTATTGCACATGCAGCGTGGGGTGTGCTTGTCTGTGTTTGCATGGGCCTATGTATGCTTATGCGTTAGTGGAGCACCCTAAGGTCCTTACAGCTTGCTCTTGGGTGCTAATTCCTCCCCATTCAAGGGATTTTCTGTGTTTATAAACCAGGTGTCTATTCTGGCTTAGATCTACTGCAGTTTGAGCATGTTCTGTGACTCGTGGAGGATTTGTCTAATTATATGTACACTAATTGAACAAAGGCTTTGGGCTATTCATGAATTTCAGCCTCTGCAACATTTGGAAGACTTTTTCCCATTCAAAAGATATTATATTTTGCTTTAAATCGTTAACCACTATGGCAACGGTTGTAATTTTCCATCATTCTGAAACTCATGGATAGATGTCATAATATTAAATCATCTTTTTACACAGAAATTAACTTTGATTGTACATTTCCAGATAAAAATGCTTTAAAAATGCTCTTTACCTCAGAGATCTAACAATGTAAAACTACTGGTTGTGTCAAAGGAAGTATGTGTGTTGCTAAAAACTATAAAGTGCTATATTTATCCCATTTATCTCCAACTTTCGGATCAGCTTGTTAAAGAGTTGTTTCCCCAGCTAAACACAGTGTGGACATATATATATTTGTCACTGTGTATTTCATGTTAAATGATTTGATGCAATTTCAAATAAAATCAATGTGTCTGTCTGAAGCATCATCGTATCACTATACTTAAATCCTCCCACTCCATCGTCCTCTGTCCCTCCTCTCTCAGACACATTACACCCCTCTTGAAAAGTGCTGCAGAACTCCAGTCCAGTTTTGAGTTGCATTTGGTCATGTGGACATTGTGCTACTTACTGTTGTCCCAGTGATTGTATGCGATTTGTGTACATGTGTCCCAGGTATTGCCGGGTTGTGCATTTTGTGTGCACTAGTATCTGGCCAGTACAGATCTGGCTGTCCTGCTGAATGGTGGCTGATTGAGACACATGGACTGCCTTTGTGCACTGATCTAGTTGCCATTGATTACCTATCAGGGTTTTTGATTGCATCCTGGAAGTAATTCTTTTAAACAGGCCCTAATGGCCTCCAATCTGGGCTGATGACGACCTCAGAGAGTCCAATCGCAGATCCATTTAGGCCCTTTCAGACCCCTACACGCACACTTGGAGACTGCCGCTCGTCACTCACCGCCCCCCCCCAACCGCCTCCCTCCTTCACGTCTCCACCTCGCATTGTGTCAGATTACTGTGCTCTGGAACTGGGCAAAAAACACAATGACACAAAAAGTCTTCCTCAAAGTACAGGCTGAACAAGCACATAGCTAAATACTCACAAATTGTTGGTATTAAGTCATAGGAGGAAGGACCCACAGTGATGGCAGGGTCAGAATGGGTCAGTTTGTCATTGTCAATAGAATAAATACATATATTGAACCAAATCATTTAGTTCCCCTCAGCTTTCTATTGAACAGTGCCTTTTTTACCTTTGCTTGTAACTATTATTTTTGTACAAACACTAAAGGTATAGTAACAGCAGAAGCAGAGATGGGCAAAACTTGTCGTTTTTTAGGTCCTGGTGTTTCATGGTTTAGTCCTTGTTTTGGTTAGTCACAGTATAGATGTAATGTGTGTGCGGAGCTAATAAGACGTAAAGTTAAGGCTATTGTTTCATGACCATCACATTATCTGAAGTTAAGTGTAAATGCTATATTAAGTTATTCATACAAACTTTAAATGGTTCACTTTTCCCTAATGAAAGCATGATTTTATTTAACTGTGTGTTGAATACTTTGTGTCTTAAGCATTGAGCTAAACTTATTTCTCTGTAAGAATGAGACAAATGCTTATTTTAAGAGGTCTTCACCAGAACCAGTTGCTTTTGTCACCTGTTACTAGCATCTATTTAACAAAAGGTCTTGTAAAACTTGATTTTTAGTGACTGCGAGCATCTGTTGGCGTCGTATTTTACCTTTCTGTGAACAGCTAATGATACATCCATTTATGACCTTATATGGACAGTATGTAAAAGTCCTTATAAAACCTGCCTTCTGTAGATAGTACCTTTCTGGGGCTTTAAATACTGGAAAACTCCCTTGAAACTCTGTAGCTTCATTCATCTGCTTCATGCATAGCTTCTCTTCCAGGTCTGCAATCTCTTCCGTCACATGTACACCTAATAATATAAAAAATAAATAAGAAGATCTAATTATCACCTGAAGTGTGTTACAGCTTCTTTCCATGGAGCTGGCTTTTTGTAAATTAATTAGCAGAAAATGAAAATGTAGTAACAGGTGTCGTTTTATGCAGGCATTTATAGTAAACCATGTATGTACAGACTGAAATGAGTGATGAGTGGAATATTTGTAGTGTGTAAAATGGGTAGCTCTGCAGTTACAAAGGACGCCTGTTCTTTTTGGGATGGGGGTCGTCACTGTGTCAGTCTGTATTATTGGTGAGCACCGGACAGAGGCATGAGAAACAGGAACAGAACAGGGGAGGAGCACTGAAGCAGACAGGAAGAGGGCTAGCCGTCTAATCCTCCAATTTTCGTACATTACAACCCCCTCCACCCTCCTCTCTTTCTCTGTCAATGAAACTAGAGATACACAAGCTTCACACACACTCACTGCACCGTAATGTGACTTTTTCTGGAACCTCACCCACAAAACAACGTCGTCAGAACAGATGCATTGTTGTATGTCACGTACTGTGTTCAAATTTGACACGAAAACACTTTATAATTAGCGGCAGACAGGACGCAGTGGTCTCACTTGACTTTATTACATGAAAGTAATTGGGTGCTTCAATTTTATGAATGCAGCCCTCTTAATTTACCAGGGCTTTGGACTGGGACAGTACAATAGCTGACCTCAATAAAGCAAAAAATGATCAAATAAACTGATATACAAGCAATATCTATCAATATGCATGTATATTTAAACACTAGACCCCTATAAACTTCTACCTATTGGCACAAAGGACGTCATCATATGGAGATTAAGTGTTACACAGAGAAATCATATTAGCAACATGCATGGGAACCAGTAACAGAGCAGGCAGCCTCTTCTATAGGTTTCTACACGTGTGTTTCACTGGTGTCAGCACGCCCATAAATCTCAGCTGTTTGGGAGAGCCGGGCCATGTAAATGCACAGATAAAATGCAGCCGTGCATGTTGTAAAAGCAGCCTCGAGCACAATCAATAACTTCCTGCTGATGAAGAAGAAAACCTGATGACAGAATATTAAATTAAAGAGATTGTTTTACACTGAGAATGTATTAACAGCTCACTTAGCAGAATTACTGAGCAATGATGACAAACAAGGCTTTCTCTGCCAGGCATTGCTGCTTGTTAGCATGAGAATCTGTATCAATAGATTTAGCTGAACACTTACTGTACCTGACCAGATTTGATTAAGGGTGGCAGTGGATTAAATAAAGCTAAAGGCAATAGACCCTACAGCTTTTAGGGGAATTAAAGTCACAAATTCAAACAGCGTCTCCACAGTTCACAGGCAATTTCCTCCTAGGGCTAATCAAAGTCATATGCTACAGCTACAGGCTCTGCCCTTGAAGCTTTGGTCGGTTGTGGGGACGTGACAACATATCATCACTGTTTACAAGCCACATCCAAAGTCTGCATGTAGCATCATACTTAACATGCTCAGTAGGCTGAAATAATATATATGCAATAGAATGACTGGACAAACAGGACAATGGAACGATGCAAAATGTATTTAAATTCATTTGTTTTACTTCTAGGGGTGATTCAGGTGCAGTCTGTCGGATAAAGGTTAGTTAGTTCGTTAGTTATGTAGTTAGCGTTTACAATTATTCACCACCAGTATGTAGGAATTATAGCTAACCACTCTGCCACACCACACACTGATTAATAGAATTTACTTTCCCAAGCACATTGTAAATAAATAACTAAAAAACACGTAAAAGATGAAGGGAAAATGTAAAAAAAAAAAAGCATTACATACCTAAGTCTATTCATGTGTCTCAGAGCAGGGAACAATTAGCACAGTTTCCACAGCAACTACCAATTTAAAACAAAATATTGCATCTTCTGAATGGTGAAAGTCCTCAAAATGTCGCCTATAAACAGGAAGCTGAAACCCAATAAGATTTCATCTATTGTTTCGATTCACTGCCCATTGTGCATATAACCCACACATCCTCAAATTGGCTCAACGTTGCCCTTTCCCTGCCTTTGTGTTCAATTTTTTTGCACTAACAAGCACACTGTATTGTTATGAGCTCCAAAATAAAAGTTTATGCAATATAATTATTCCTCCCTCTTCAGCACAATGTAATGATTTTGATGTCCCCGCCCTCTTGATTGATTTGCATTCCAATCACTTTTTATTGGACGAGGCAGAACCCTGACTGAGTGGGACTAATTTGCCATGCTAATGAGATGGCTCCGACAACACAGCCAGCTGGAGACCAGAGTAAATGATCCTGTCATCAGTCAAGAACACAAACACGGCTAACAGCTAATTAGCTCGCGGCAGTTTGTAGAGGTGACATTCTATCTGATCTCTGCTGTGCGAGAAAAGAAGGAAGAAAGGAGCAAGGGACAATAATGGGCAAGAAAGCAACATTTGGCTTTCCGAAAATGCACACTTGTGGTATGTCTGCACACACACAGACACACACACATCGCCATCAATCCAGCCTTTCTGTTCCCTGTGCACAGCACCATGCAATAAAGATAAGAGTGAATACGTGCCATCTGAGGGGAAAGAATATGCTAAGCAGACAATCAGAGGTGTACCCCCCAGCGCTAAACAGCCAATCACGGCTGTCTCAGTGTGTGCCACCAGCCAGCAGGAGGCAGAATTAGTCCTGGTTAGCGGCCAGAGCCCTGCCGAGTGCTTGATTAGTCTTTTACACTGAAGAGGAGACAGAATGTTAAGTCCATCCGCCCATCCCACTATGGTCTGCCCACCACACACTGAGAAGACTGTACCCAAAAAAGTTAGCTGCTCTATTGTGGACCAGCAACTGGGGCCCTGAATCCCTTTGAAAATATGGCATTAAATTCACTATTACCACAGTTTGAACAGATTTGATTAAACTATTTGTACAAGACAAGTCAGGTGAAAAAAGGTCTGAGAAGCAGCAGTGTATGAGAAGTGTTCAACTCTCCAGCCAGCAACAAACACACAGTCAAACTAGCAGGACGAGGATCATTTGTGTAACAGAATTTTAAATGGGTCGACCAATGGAGCTAATGATGCAGAGAACGCATGTGATGCCATATGCCATATGAAAACACAATCCCCAAACAGACAGCCTCACAGACCGATAGCGAAAACATTGAATCCCTTCTGTGTTGTATAATGGTGAAGCAAATGTTTTTTGAGCTACAGCAGAAACTCGTGTTATATTTAAAAGTCCTTGGACTACAAGTGCACGCTATAGTGAGAAGGTAGAGGGAATTAGTGTCATTTACTTGGCATTATCCTTTTTAGCTCTCTCCAGTCTCCAAACCCAAAGGAATACTTTCTTGTACAGTTTCTGGATGTCACCACTTCACTGATAATTAATTGTTCCTCATAGGTCTGTCTGCCTCTTTTGTACTGTGAGGAATTGTCATTTGGTCGTTACATGCTGTTCTGGTTTTAACAGAGCAAATACTTCATGCTTCTCTCTCATTTGTAATCTAATATAGAAATGGCAGCAATTTGTACTTTCCATTTTTGGGCAGGGGGACTAGATGACTTTGAGCACCAGATGCTGATGCTGTAGCCCTGAAGTCATTATGGTGACAGAGCCCATTCTTAACTGTCTCCCATAATGCCACACACACAAACACACACATGCACAGGTTGAGTTTCTGTGCTTTTTGCAGACATTACATAGACTTTCACTCATTACCTGGAGACTGATCCTTTAACAGATACAGGACATACTCACAACAACTCACCCTTATCTCGTACATAATGTTACGCCATTCAAACCAAACATTTTAATTTTGCATTGTTTCTCCTTAACCCACCGCCCTTTATAGATATATTTTATATTTACAGTATTTCATTTTATTCTTCTTATGCAGGGTGGCCCAAAAGTCGCTGACAGTTGAAAAACATTCATAACTCTCTTGTTTCTACATATTTTTATTTTATTTTTTCAGAGCATTTAGAACGACCCTTCCGACATTAATCTGAGCAAATACAGCACCGAGGAACGAACCCTCATTGTACAGTGGTACTTTGAGTCACATGGGTCAAATTCACAAACCCAGTGGTGTTACCGTCGACATTTTAATAACAGAGATGCCCCAAGAGTAAATGCCATTAAAGGAATAATAAGTGTTTTTCAAAGACAGGGGGCAGTATGTGATCTCCACAGACCTGACTAGTCCCAATTTTTTTCCTGTGGGGCTGTCTTAAAGAAAAGGTGTTTGTGAATAAACCTCAGACAATAAACGACTTAAAACGTAATATCAAGGATCAAATAAGAGCCAAATTAGGTCATTTTACTTCCCCTAGTTTAAGTAGTGATAAGTTCAAATGTAAGTGAACAAGTATGACCATATATACTGCCAAAAATCTCGGAAGATTCAATTTATCTACTGCTAAAATTTGGTGAGTATAATTTAAGAATTATAAAAGCTACTGAAGATTTAAAAGTGTCAGTGACTTTTGGGCCACCCTGTACATACACAAATCTGTATATTTGTGCCTTATTTGCAATTTTTGCTACTTTATTTCGATTACCATTTACGTTTTGCTCTTTGTTGCTGTAAAGTGTGAGCTACTATGTTCAAGTCATTTCACTTGTGCATCAATAAAGTTTGTCTAAGTCTAATCTTAACCAAAGTTACTAATCTTAACCTAAAATCATAATCTTAACCCATTTTAACCCACATCTCAACTTTAAACCATGTCACTGATCTAATATTGAAGGATTTACATCTGTACATACTGTCTTGTGTCTCGTTAAGGGAGGAAAGTCCCCATGAACTGAGCGTACAGGTTTTAGTCCCTGCAATGCGATAGATATGAGCTCACATAAACACACACAAACTGCCTTACGGTGCCTGGCCCAGCGTGAAGTCCGGATTAACCTGCTGCGAGCCGACTCAATCCAGCTGCCTTTGCCGTGTATTGCAGTGTGAGGAGGTTGCTTATCCCTCGACGCCGCTCCCCATTGAAAAAGGCCAGGCCGCTGGGGGATTAATGATGTGTTAAAGGGGAGATCACGGGGGATTGACGCGCCGCTTGCTGTAAGGACAGGAGATTTGAGGGAACACGGGCCAGTGGTTAGTGCTCAGTGGAGGATGATTAGTTAGACATCAAGATGACAGACAGGTGCTATATTGTTATCGCAGACAGGGGAAGGGGAAGAGGGGAATTCTTGTGTTAGATAAACAGTCAATGTGCTTGTCCATCCCGGTTGACCAGTCGGACGAGAGCACAAACAGGCTCTGTCACTGTCACTGGACTGGAGTTTGTGTCAGCAGCGACGGCAGTGAGTGACAAGGTGCGAAAGTCACATAAAATACCAACCGTATATATTTTTACTTCTACTGCAGACAGGTACTCAGTGAAGGCGTTGAAATGATTCGCCCGTGCACTGAAATGTGAGTTTGTTCCTGGGCAGAAGTGCTAACAGCTTTAGCATCAGTCATGTGCAATTTTGTTTTGTAAAATCTCTTTCAACTTTCTTTTAATTAAGGGGTTCAATTACAGATCACCTACCATGTGTTTTTAGAGATAGAGAGATGTTATTGCTTTGTCTGAAATGCTTCACAATACGGCATTAAAGTTATCCCTCTGTACAAACAAGTGACGCCATCAGGCCAAGTTACAGGTCTGATCTATGGAGTGGCAAGCACACATTCACTAAAAATGCTTGTCTTATATGGTATTTTAGGTGATAAATAACTGTAATAGGGGAAAAACATTGCAAATTAGATTAGGTTTAATGACACACTCTGTGAAACATTCCAGGCAAAGTAAAGACGTTACATAAAGCACATTTAAAGAAGACCTTTGTGACATGCTTAGAATATGTTAAAAACAAATAAATCTAAACATATATATTAGTTTCATCGTGATCTATGTTGTATTGCTGTTTTGTATTATTACACAGTAGATCACTATGTGCTCTGAAAATACCATTATACATTTACTACAATGTTTTAGATTTCTTAGACAGAATCTGTATTTTCTGGGGCATTACAGTTACAGCCTTTATTAAGCTGCTTGTTTAACTTGTGCAGCAATGTGTGAGGGTGTTGAAAATAATGGATTTTGTTGTTGCTACAGCGTTACAATCTCATTAAAATCTAAAATGCTCCGGGTGTCTTGTTCAGACTGATGGGGGTTTTCTTGCTGGATCAACCGTGCAGACTGCTTTCAGGGTTTCACTGTTCAGATATGGACCAGCCAAGTCCAAATACTGTGCTACTGTGAATAATGGACTTGAAAAGAAGTGCAGGAGATGTGTAAGATGGAGAGAATATGGCGGAGAGTAGTGTGAAGGACAGACTGAGAATGGCAGAAGAGCGGTGGGCTGAGGTGAGATTAGGAGACATATGTACAGGTGATGGCTGCTCGGGATCAAATGTTAAGGCCAGCTCTGGTCCCTGCCTCCTCCCCTTAATCCCCCTCCCTTGATAAGCCACTCCACTCTTCATACTCACATCCAGCCGGCTACAATCTCCCATCAAAATCTGCTCGGGCGCAATCTCCTGTGCATCAGCTGCCAAATGAAGTTCCTCTCTAGGAAAGAAAAAAAGAACTTGGTTGTTGAATGGTGTGAGGCCTGGCGGGCAGCGAGCATCGGCGGGCGGCCCTTGTGTTGAAGCCAATAATCCGGCGTCGGGCTTCAGGTGCGCACGGGGCCATGATTGACAGCGCTTGATATGAGGCCCTCGCCTCACTTGACATTTGGGTTTCATAAGGTCTGGAACAAAAGGCAGGGGCAAAATAATCAGAGAGGGGCGCAGGCAAATAAATCTGTTTATTCCTCTTCACCTGCCCCCCCTTCGCTGCGCCCCGCTCGCCTACACCACTGCTCAACCCTTGGAGGCGAACGAGGGAGGGCACGATATTACCTTTTCGGAGCCTTAGTGGATTCACGCTCCACGACAGCAGGTCACTTTAGGCCCTGTGCTTACCTGAGATATTAGTTTGTATGTGTGCCTCACAGAAATGTGTATTTGGAAGGCTGGAGCTGTACGTGCAGTTCCTTGTATGTATGGGGTAGAAGCTGGGACAACAGTAAAGAGAGACAGACAAGCAGAGACGTGGAGCCATATAGAGCAGAGATAACCATTTGTGTGTGTGCTGAGGTCTGAAGGAAAATATGAAAGATACATAAAACAAAGACAGAAGCGGCGTCAATGTACAGAACTACAATATAAGGGAAGAAAACAAAGGAACAGAAAATTGAGTCGATCTATAGAGGGTAAAGTAGCACAAGCACATCATTAGTATTATAGGAGCGGTCAGTTAGAGCAGTAGATGACTGAATGTGGTGATTAGGCCAACCAACAGTGTGTTTCATCTGCCCACACTAAACATGGCCACAGTGGTAGATACAGCCTGGCACACTTGCTCCCTTCAACTCCATCAGCGTGAGTCTGCAGGGACATAAAGAGAAAGCTGACTCCTAAACTGTGAGCTTAGTTTAATGACTGCTATCATTAAAATCAACAAAGAATATAACTTATTTAATCTGTGCAAATACAACAAAAATATGGATTGTTCAGGATTCATTTGCTTGGGCTTTAAAACGTAACAAAAATTCATAAGGAAATCAACTTTCTGACATGCTGTTTTGATGCAGAAGTAACTACCAGCCAAAGATAACAGTCTGTGCAAACAAGGAATACAGAGCATATATAAAAAGTTTACTGCACTACATCCACTACCAAGTTGCACTTTGAAAGCCCCTGATAATTGCTTCCTTCCTGCATCCTCATTTTGGTAATTGTCTATCCTACATACCAGGATATGGATACTTCCTGAAGTACTAAAAAGTATTCATTAATAATGTTAATGTGGATGTACTAAGTTATATACACTTAAAGGGGAATCATGGGAATCAGAGTGTAACTTTACCTCGAGACGTTCGGAGAAGTAGATTGTCGATTCAATTGTTATGATGTCTCCTTGAGTAAAACACTTAAAGCCCATTGGCTGCTCTAGTCTGTGTGATGTGGACGGTGAGGACAGGAACAGCATCTGGAGTAAATATCTGCCCAGTCACCACAACTAGTTTGCCACACCTGAAAAAATAAGCAGCCAAATGATTCAAACCTGTCATGTGGTGTAGATGTGATGGACATTTATGAGTCTGACCAATCACACATTTAACCTCTTCAGCCACTAAACACAAGCAATTATGTCATCTCATTTACAGGATACATGCTAACAATGCACAGCTGAATGAGCACATATCTTTGCACTATAAATGTAAATGTTTTCAAAGGTTTCAATTAAAAACGTGTAAAGCCAGTGCACCTGGGAGCTGTGGAGTCTCTGGAAATCTCTATAAAACACGGGAGGCAACAGATATTACATTAATCCTGGTGACATCTTTTAGCAGCAGTCTCCTCTGGACCCCACGTGGGGACAGTGCATAAATTGCGTCCTGGAGTCAGTGATTGGAGCAGAGGAACAGCGCTGGAGCGCACCTTGTCCCGGGCATTGGCTGCCTTTAATGGGCGCTCCTCCTCGACGCCACACTCCATTGGTTTCTGGGGGCATCGTGGGAGCAACCGGGAAGTTGTAGTTCTTTGGAGCAGACGCGAGTCTGCAGCGCTTATTATCCTCTAATATGAATTAAACTACACGTCCCGACGCCACGCCACGCGCGCGTAATCGTCGTGGATGTGTAATTGCGTTCGCTCGACTGGTTGCTTCTAAATTTGGCGTAGCAGGGGCTGGCCGCTCCAGTGTGCGAGGTGCTGCTGCTGCTGCTGGGATGTGTGCAGGAAAATGAGCAGAGTCACCTATGCATAAGGACGGAACTCAGTGGAAAGGATCGTGAACAAGGCTCATGTGACAGGAGACACTCTTTTACATGGCATTTTTTGAAGATTATCGAGGAAAAATGAACTAAGTCGCACTTGTTTGAAAAATGGAGTTTGAGGATGTTTTTCCAGATGGCCACTGACTGACCCTCCGTCTGGGGCTTTTGTTTCCACACACAGGAACTTTGATATTGCTTTTTAATGATTCGAGATCTGAGTAAGATGTACCCCCCTGCGCGGCATCCGGTAAGTGCTCGTGCCTCCCCAGACAGTGCGCACAGAACAGCCGCGCGCATTATCACTTGGAGTCAGTTCTCGTGCCACCGCGCGCTCTCACGGACAAACGCGCCCATTGTCGCTGCTGCAGCTGTGTGTGTGCTGTCTGTGTGAGAGGAATCCAAGGCAAACCCAAAGGCCATCTGAAGCACAGGCGCGTATTGTCACCCTGTGCTCCGTGTGTGCGCGCTCTGCGTAAAAAGGGCCAAAGAAGTGAGCGGCTGTTTCCCTCAGAGTGAAGTCATCTCTGAACCACGCACCTTTTTCTTCCTCTAAAATTGGATCAATACCAGCCTAGGGTCACGTCGGGTCTACAGTTTAGTTGCTCTTATTAGGAATCAAGGTTATTCACTGCTGAGCTACAACCAGGGAATGACCATGAACTTGGGGCAGGTGCATGAGCTTTAAATCAGGAGCTTTAAATCAGGAGCTTTAAATCAGGAGCTCATGTCGTGTAATTGCCTGAATAGTTTTATTTTGTATTCTGTCAGTATCTAATTTGCCAGTTTCCCTCATATAATCATATTAATCCTGCTGTATATGAAGGCTCCAGAGCATGTATTTTCTTATAAATCCTCTAGTCTTACATTTCTCCTCTCTTCTCTCCTGTGGGTTGGGCTCATTGTGGAGGTCCCGCACCAGCCGGGTCAGCCGTTCAAATTCACTGTCACAGAGTCCTGTGACCGCATCAAGGAGGAGTTTCAGTTTCTGCAAGCCCAGTACCACAGGTAAGCACAGCCAGTATCAACAACAGCTCAGCAGTGAAGATGCTCTGTGTACAAAGGCCTCTGCATTCAGATTGTTTGGGGGTGAGCCTCAATGGCAGATGATATTATTATACATCCCGTTTGACCATGACTGGAGATACACAGGACAATGGTGGGCTGGAAATGCCAAAGCTGCCGTTCAAATCCACCTCGTCACCTATGCACAGAGAAAACACTGATTCATATGTCATTATACACCTCATCTTTACATATGATAATACAATATTCTCTTACAGGCTAAATCTCTTTTGTAGTTTATTACAGAATTACAGACAACACAGACATTCATCCTGTGTTGCCAGATTCCTACCAAAACCACTGCACATGAATCATCTTCTGTGACAATAATTTTCTGGGAAATGCGTGACACAGTGACACGAAATCAAAAGGCAAACACAGATGTTTGCCCAGAAATTAAATTTGCATATTGTGAATGAATTCCTTGAGGAAGACTGCGCTTGTTTGAGGTCATCTATCACCAGCGCACTGTCGGCAGGTGAACCCATCAACCTTGGTATTCACGTCTCTCTCCTAGTGCAAGTGCTGTGAAATACTTTTAGCCAACATGATGAAGTGTGAAATACATTGCTCAGGGCAGAACCAAAAACATGATACCAATGCATAATAATGGCCCACCTCTGGCCAACCCATAATTATAGCCCAATGGCCTTGTGAGATGAAGCAGGCTGGTGGTGTTCTCGCCTGTCCCGAGGATGAATGGACTCCATAGGGCAAGTTGATTTACAAGCAAACGTATGGAGGGAATGGGCGTCTTGACAAATGTGTGAAATCTCTTTATCTCAAAACATTATCTGGATAGGAAATAGGTTTATATTTTTTGTGTTCCATATAGAAATGTGTCGTGCAGCTGATGGTCCGCACACAAACTCAGAACATTTTAGATAATAAATTGATTTGAATTTCCAAATATTTACTGTATAGTTTATTTTTGAAAATGAAATCACAACAGCACAATTTATATTTAAAACAGATGAAAATATATGACACATTTGCAGTATTTTATTTCTGCCCAGAATATGTTGTATTACCTAAAAACAACAGTTACAGCTGAGCCTCTAAGTCAGTGGGCTACATTTCTCCACATTGTCAAATATTTGATTGTGGTAAGGTTTTTATTTGTTGAATTTTCGCACCGTGATTTAAAAATAGACCACTCCAGCTTTAATTTTCCGAAATGACTTGCTCTTTTTGTTGTTTTGTTGATTTGTTTGCTTACAAAGGCTTCATCAAACTCATTTTTGTTTCATTCAAATCGCTCCAGAGAGGGATAACATTCTCGTGTGTCCTGACATCACCTGCATCGCCCACCTGGCCATTGTCCTAAGTAGCAGATGCTTAAGCTTTTTTCCTGTAATAAGCAACATTTGAAGCTTAAGTGTAACCACTGTTAAGATGGATCCTCATTATCCTCCTGCTTTTTGCCTATGGTGCAGTTTGTGCATCCTCTTCGCACTGTAAAAAATATATGATGAGGTTTGTGTGGTCACCTATTGATCCATTAATTACTGCTCCGTACCTGCTGAGTAAGTGTCTGCCTCTCAAGGGGAATCTGCTCTAGTTTTTTTGTCTTTGTCTTAGTTGTAAGCAAATTTAGAAATGCAAATGTAAGGAAACAGGATGTTGCTCTGCCTACTTAGTTTTTTGTAGTCTGCTACTGCAAATGGCTTCAGAGATTTAGAGTCATGCCTTTGTGATATGTTGGTGTAATGATTTATAACACATTTTTCAAGGCTGGTGACAATGACTAAAATTTTCTTTTCGCCTCGCAGTCTCAAGCTGGAGTGTGAGAAGCTGGCCAGTGAGAAGACGGAGATGCAAAGACACTATGTCATGGTGAGTCTGCGCTCAGATGTTAAAATTATGCTAAAAAGGAACAAGACAGAATACATTTGCTTGATTTGGCTTTGATCTGTGCCTCCTCAGTACTACGAAATGTCGTACGGGCTCAACATTGAGATGCACAAGCAGGTAAGATGCACTGCCACATGTATCTTCATCAGCTTTTTCCTTACTGATTCTGTAACAACATATTTTTTCTATAAGGAGGTGGAATTAAATTGACTTCTCTAACTTTATTGCCTTTTTTAATATAATTTGTGTGTGTTGTGTCACAGGCTGCAAAAAGTATTTTCAGTTTTGTTGCAAAGTGATTTTCCAGTGAAAGCACATTACTGCATTAGTACCATGTGCTGAAATGAGCAGTAGTGATGGTAATAGTTGTAGCAGAACAATAGTAATAGTCAATTACTTATCAAAACTATCTACCCAGGTATTATTTTTGACTCAATCTAGTATCTGTTGAATTATATGTTAATTTCTATCTTTAATATCCTTATAATGCTATGTTCTGTTGTGTTTTTGCATGTTTTGCTTTATAATATTCCATTTTATATTGCATTTGTGCAGCACTTTGGGCAGCGGTGGTTGTTTTTAAATGTGCTTTGACTTGACTACTATGTTGAAATTATAAAACACACATTTCCACCACTGTCTTCATACCTTTTGCAGTCTTATTTGCACTGATTTAGTCTTTCTGTATTGCAAGACTATTATTGTTTTCCCAGCTCTCATGTTTGTTTCCATTCGATATTCATCATCCATAAACACTTTCAGTTTCAAGGTTGTTTTATTCCAGCTAATCCATCCCACATTTATACTGTATTTCATATCTTGTACCGGGTCCAAAATGGCCACCCTATAAAAGCCAGTGCCATTTGTCATCTCAACTGTTCTAGCTTAGCTGTGGTGTGAAGCTAAGGAGAAATTCATCAGTGTTAGTAAATGAGGAAATGGTGTGAAAAATGAGTGCAGTGAATGAGGATTTCACCTTTACATTACCGCTGCCTCCTTTAAACAGGGCCCGTCATTAGCATAAATGTCTCTGTTAACCACACATCAGCTGCCAGGTTAAATGGGCCAGGGAAACGGTGTGTGCGAGAGCGGTGATAAATGGCCCTCCTTGTCTTTGTTTCTTCTGCATGTGTGTCTTTGGCCTATATATATTCTACGCGTGTTTATTCAGATTGTATGCATAGGCCGTAGCAGACATTTACTCAGAGCTGTTTGCCGGTTGTCAGTGTGTGAAGGTAGCAGCTCCTCGCACTCGCACTAATCACACTTGTCTGGTGAATGTGGGAGTAGGCTATAAACGCACTGTCTAAGTGTTTGTGTTTATGCTGCTGTTGTGGAGATTGTGGTTCCTCTGTCAAGCCTGTGTGGAAGACATTAAGGCGGCCAGTCTGCTTTAGTAACTGTTTACTATTTATGAGCACGAGAGGAAATGCACCAAGGTTTATTTGGCACAACTTTGGTCCTGAGGTGGGAACAGTGGAGCCTGTTTTCATAATTTATCTCATGCATGGCGTTTGTGGGACTTTTGACAGCTGCAGAGATCAATATTTGGTTTTGAATTGTTTATTCTATGGCGCTTGGAAGCCTTAGAAGAACGATTGTCCGCTAACTTTTTTAGGAGACGTCATTGCTTTGTCTACAAGGTTTCACAGTAGTGCTGGATCAAATCTGTGGAGTGGCAAGCTGTAAGAATGCTAGCTTTTCAAGGTATTTTCAAGGACAGTAAGTTGGAAGTAAGTTTAATGCCATAAGGTGGAACAATAAGTCTCAACCAGATGGTGAACCTCCCAGCCAGGAACATAACATAGTGCAGAAACATTTAAGATGATTGTTTCACTAATACAAGCACGTATTATAATGTGTGGGAGGAAAATTGGTAACACAAGACAAATATTGCCATGCCGTCATGATCAAATCCACAATATTGTTGCTTAGAGGCACCATACACTCTTTAAACTGCTAGATTTCAAATTTGGCTTTGGCTTGTCGGTTATAGCCGCACATTTATGGCTGCTCTACAGTCGGGGGCAATTGAGATAAAAGTTTTATATAATCCCGACTTGACACTGTATATATATCAATAATGTAGAGATCAGGACAGTAACAGTATATGGCTATTGCAGAGTGCATGTGGAGACTGAAAGCACGGCAGATAGATCTACTGTGCCATTAGGAGCTGGGGCCTCCACTTCCAGGCGAATTGCTAATATTGCTTGTTTAGCATTTTCTGGGGGTAATAGGCCCATTGATTTCTGGCTCGGCTCTCTGTTTTATTTACACAGAAGGGCCCGGGTGCCTGGGGAGTGAAATGTAGCGCTCGTTAAAGAGAAATTGACTCGTCGACAGAGCAGGGGTGGGAGGAGAGAGGAGGCGAATGAGGGAGGAGGAGGGCAGAGGAGCGAGTTGCTGGAGGACAGATAATCAATTGCAAATTAGCGGGACGATGGGAGGAATAAGGCAAAGCGGGGATAGGGAGAGCGCGCAGCTGAAAGTGCTGAAAAAAGGAAGCAATAAGACAATGTGATACTGAAGAGTGGCAGTGGTTTCAATCAGGTCTGACAGCTCATTTTACTGCAGCAGACATGGGGCTGTTTGGCTGATTTGGCAGATTTGGTCCCACTATAATATATACAGTATAATCTATGGCCATATTTCTTGTCTAATAATGTGAACTACATGTTTTGTGGGAATTCATGCATTGATTTTGCCAAAAAGGTTAACACTGATCCCCAAAATGCGCTAAAGCTTGTGTTCATAATTTATTTCATGCCTGCCATTTGATGTTTGACAATTGCAAAGATCAATATTTGGTTTTGAATTGTTTATTCTATGGCACTTGGAAGATTTACTACTATTATTATTAGTATTAGTGTCCACTATTACCTGGTCAGCTACCTTAAAGTCTCAGGTGACGCCCCTAAACCGAGTGCTGGGTCAAATCCACATGCATTTTCTGTCACCAATAAAAGAAGCTGCAGTTAACAAAACCAGCTTGTTTTATTAAGATTAGTTCAATGTTTAACGCACCGACTGCCTCTTCTGCTGTATCTACTTCTGTCGTGATAAATACTATATCGTCTTATCGTTCAGTACATGACAGATGGGACGATAATGTTTCGGGGACTTTTTCTTTGTATTAGTAGTAGAAATTTTGGTTATTTTTCTGTTCTATGATGAGATTTAAGCTGTAGAAAGTTGAATTATGAACTTTTATGCCTCATTACAGACACAAACTAACTACTAAGTGTTGCATCCAGCTGTTTATTCAGCTCATATTTTTAACAGTACATTGAGAATACTTTTTTGGGGTATTTCTGCTTTATGTTTTGGTTTCAATATTATCATTTATCATCTGTATTTACTTGAGTAATATATTCAGAATGCTGTAATCGTATTAAAGCTCTCACTGTGTTGTCATGAAACTAGAATGTCATTTTCAAACTAAGTATTATAATAGTAGTTTCTTTATGATTACATTCTGATAAACAATAAGGCCCTTAAAAAACTGGGAAAAGCCCAATTCTGTCCTGTTTATGGGATTTTTAAAGTTCTCCAGTTTGGTAGTATTCCTGAGTATCAAGATTTGTGTCTTAGTATTTTTGACAACCCTTAAACATAATTAAAATAAAGTAACTAAAACGTCGCTGGCAGCTGATTATTTATGTATATATTGCTTTACAGTTAGGTTTACTGTTTGTTTGTGTGTGTGTGTCTTTCTTATACTCCACCTTTTGTCTCTTAAACCAGCTCGGTCTGGGTGAACGTGGATGTGCGTCTCACACTCCCAGTCTAACCTCAGGTCTCAGGGGAGGGCAGCCTGTGTGCGCTGGGGTCCATTAGATGTATTAGCTGCTGGTGAAAAGTGGTGCTGCTGATGTGGTGCTTACAAAGCTCTGTGGGGGAGATGGACATTTGATCTTGTATCTGACCCAATCTGACTCCAGGGCCACAGTCTCACCTCACTTTAATGTGCGTGTACGTGTGTGTGTGTGTGTGTGTGTGTGTTTGTTGGGATGCGGGGGTAAAGGGTGGGGTCTGTTCTTTCTCCCCGGGGCAACCTCTGATGGTAACCGCTTGGTACTTTAATGTTTCTGAACTTCTCAACATTATAATCAGTGTCTGACTGAAGAGCCTAAAGCCTAAAGTGAGGGTATAAGTACTCCTCTGACTGGTCTGTACTTCAAAGTATTGAATGTACAAAGTAGTACTAACGCCGCGACCCCTGCAACTTCAAACACTGCCAAAAATACTCTTAAAACTAAGCTATCCATGTTTTTTTACTCTAGTATCTATCTTATTTCACATCACAAAAACATCCCGAAGCGACACGTGTACCTGGCAGAAGATGTCCATTATAGTAACGTCAAACTTTAATCATTAACATTTGAAACACTTCTAAATGGGCCGTAATACATTGTGACAACTAAGATTTGAAGTGATCTGATCCCTGTGATGATGCTGTTTTTGTGACATTATGTAATGAGTTTCAGAGGTCTGTGTAAACCCTCAGTCGTCCAGGTCTGATCCATAGCAAATGACAAAGTTTAAATCTGTCAACTGGACAAATCGTTGTAGGAGTGAAGACGTTTTGCTGCTCATCCAAACCGGCGAAACGTCTTCACTCCTACAACGATTTGTCCAGTTGACAGATTTAAACTTCGTCTTTTGCTAATGATTCAGAGCTTCAGTTTGATGCAGCTTTATGTACAAACACTCAGCCTATATCAGGTGAGTGACAGGTGGATTTAACCAATCACAGTGACGTGTGATCTCCCAGGAGAAGCAGACAGATTGTACTTAGTGTATAAAGCTGAACTGCGATCAAATTGAAGTCTTGGCTCTAAAAAACGTCAAATTGATATGATTTTTTTGGTGTATCGCCCACCCATTTTCTCCATATTGTCCGTGACTTAGATCTTTGGTCAAAGTTGAGTTCAGACTGCTCTCGTGTCTTGGAGGTTACCTGGTATTTTGTGACCACACGGCGCTCACACCAAACCATCAAAACTCAACTATCGACTCACCAGCTTTTTCCTAACCTTGGAGTTTACTGGTGTGTCCCATTCCTATTATTTATCCACTGACAGGACGATGATATGTCTGGGTTAAAGACAGGGCTGGCTCACCAAAGAAACAAATCCCAGTTGCTCGCGGTTTGTACATAACCCAGGGCAATTTGACAGGACACAGAGAGGAGACTTTTCCTCTGGTCTTTGGTGTGAACAGACAGGTTGGTCAAACACACACAAAACACAGAGGCCAGTGTCAAAAGTTACCTGAAACTGTCAGTGCTACCTCAAGGAATGGAGTCTGGTTTACCAAAGCCTTTTTCTTTCAGCGTTGTATGTACTTTGTGATGACATTCTTTTTCACATTATTAAGTTTGAGAGTTGGTTTGATTTCAGATCATTGTATACTGTACCGTGCAATTCAGAAACAAAAAAAAGTTCAGGTTGACCAACATCTCAGGCTGTGACTCTAGATTTTTTAGTGTATTTCTTGCATAGTGACCTTTTATAAGATGTTTCGTAGCCCTTTTAGGTTAATTGCATTCATTCCAGCACAATTAAATCTAATGTTTGTATGTTCATAGTATCAGATTGTGGTGTTCCCCCCAATCAGAGCAATTTCTTGTGTTGTTTGTGCGTGTTGTGGATTGGAGCTGCACTGCTAGCACTCCCTTTGGGCCAGTGGATCAGGAAATGTGGTGTTAAACCCCACCTGAAGGCAGCAGAGACAGGCCCGTATAATCTTTAAAGGCAGCCCAGGGGTGGTGGAGACATCAGATGAATACAGAGCAGGCTACCCAGATGTGTGTGTATGCGTGTAGTTCGTGTGTTTGGCCTCCGGGGGCGTCTGTTAGCCCTGATATCGAGGGGAAGATCAGCCCTCACAAGGTTACATGAAACACCTCACCACTGGGACCTGCTGCCAGTTCATTTGCTACGAATGAAATGCTTTGACTTCATGGTACAAGCCGCTTCTTGAAGATTTTATTTAAAACTCAAATGACTTTCTTGTGTTTTTATTGATTGATTGAAACATTTTTGGATGTCCTATAAACTACCACAGAGTAGGACCATAGAAACAACTTCCAAATTTATAATGAAGTCAAGAATTCAGCCAGTCTGTGTAGATTAATGGACAATGCATTACCGCAAACTTGAAATGCATTATTATCACATTAGCATAAACCAGATTGAGAAGTCTGTGCTTTGAGCTTTTACATTTTTATTGAATTGTTCTGAAAGAGGTTTATTATCCGAGAATGTAGTGGCGAATAACGTCTCAAAAACCATTATATCTTATCGTGCTTTCTCTTTTTAATTGATTTATAATTAGCAGAAATAATCTCCTCTTCTCACTGAATTATATCCTCATGGTGTTAATATCAGCAATGGAAGCTAGATGCTCATAATTTCCTGCATATTTTTTATGTAACTTATATGGAGAAAACTATCTGTTTATTGACTGATCACAATCCTAGTTACCATGATATCCTGTTATATTTGACTTTGTTTTATTAAAACAAACATGGACAGGTTGTACAAATGGCACATTTGTTGATTTATGTCTCTTGATTGCAGTGTGAGGACACATATGTATGCATGTATCAACAGAATGGATCCTAATGTAAAGACTAAAGCTCATATCTACAAGCACACACAGCTAAAGTACTGTAAATAGGTGTGTTGGTACTAATTGCACTTTCTCTCCTCTCTCTCTCTTACAGGCGGAGATCGTCAAACGTCTGAATGCAATCTGCGCCCAAGTCATCCCCTTCCTCTCTCAGGAGGTAAGCCCCCCATGGCTGTCAGTGTTGGTTAAATGCAGGTGGGAGGAGAGGGAGGACACGTACTGTAGAAAGAGCAGAAGAAGAAGTGTGCTGCGGATTGTGCGCCCAAAAGCCTCACGCAGACATACACATCCCCAGAGATTATCCTGAGCTAATCCTCTCTGCGCGGGATAGCCAGATATGCAGTAAACTTATTAAATGTCTCCCACTAACATATGCACAGGCTGGCAGCGCGCGTGTGAGGAGGAGCTTTGAGTTTGTTTAGCACCACTGTTTGTCCACCTGCACAGGCATATTGTGCTAAGGCGCTGCAATATGTTGTGGTACAGTGGAAGGTGTGAGGCGCGTTTGATTTTTACACTTTGTTTATTGCAGACGGCAGAGCTGTGTGTTTGGGCCTGATAAATGGGTTCTCTGGAGGAGTGGAGCGTGTTTGTGTGAGGGGTCGGAACAGCAGGGAAAAGTGTGTGTGGGACTCCAAAGCTCTCCTCCAGATTAGCCATGGATTAGGAGGGTTTAGGGTGGATTAGGAATAATGGCATTAGACTGTAGTGCTGCTACACAGGCCCCGGGCCCGCAGAGAGGGAGGCAGCCTCTCACCAAGCAGCTTTCCCTGCATTGTTTTGATGCCTCAGACGCTGCAAGTCAATATAAGGCAGAACGCAGTTGTATTATTAAGCACCAAATTGAGTGTATGTGCGAATACGTGAGAGTGTGTTTATTTTTAGACCATTGTATGCAGATTAGACATGGTGGTTAGTTTGGGTAGAGCTCTTAACTGTCAGTGAGGAGGTTGTGGGTTGGATTCTCCATTTATTATTACGCTGTGCATTGACATTGAGATCCATCCACTATAGTGTATCATATTATTGTACAGTTATTCGATATTACCCACCTGTATGATAAATAATGTGTATATATATGTTGATTAATAAAGTTTTTGACATGAAATTAGTAGACTTACAAAATGTATTGGGTAGAACATTTGGGACCTTGCACTAATGGGACACTGTGTGAAAGTTTAGTGTATAGGAAGA
Source organism: Periophthalmus modestus (assembly GCA_019594935.1). NCBI lineage: Eukaryota > Metazoa > Chordata > Actinopteri > Gobiiformes > Gobiidae > Periophthalmus > Periophthalmus modestus. The sequence goes on along the minus strand of JAIEZT010000012.1, from coordinate 3,166,776 downwards.
GTAAATTCTCCTTATGAGGCGTTTGCTAATATGAGTTTTTAGGTTGGTGTGGTTTTCCTCTGTACCAGGCGTGTCTCTGAACCTGGTGGTCCGGTTCATTTCCACACCTGATAAGCTCTTTCATCTTGGGCCCACTTTGATGTGTGCTGCAGGTGAATCTTCTGCCTTCTGTGTACCCTCTGGATGACTTTGCCCTGTAACCGCCTGTCCCCGCGTATATTCATTTCTTTGTACTGGTGGGAAACAGTCCAGTGGTATTTTGGAGGAAGAGAATCTCTAAGGAAGAAGACACAAAGCAATAACAAGGGCTGGAGTTTACTGTTGCATAGCCTTTTAGATCTCTCAAATTGGATTTTGAAATGGCCAATCAGGATGTCATTTTTTACATGCAGGTGCATAGAATGAGAACACCGAAATATAATTATGTAAAAAAATACACAAAAATGCATACTCACTTTATGTAAACATATCCGAGGACTGTGGATATCCAATTTTGGTTGTGATTGTTTCCATTAGTGATTATTTATTCTTCATCTTCAGTACATAAGTTTTGAATAATCATTTGATTTCATTATAACCCTGATTCTTTTCTGTTTTAATTCAGCTTTTTTCCCTCAAATTAGCTGCTCTAATGTGTTACGATCTGGATCTACAACAACAAATTCATGTGGGAAAAGAACTGCTCGTGACCAATTACTGAGCACCAGTTAATAGTTTATATAAAGTCTTGTTAAAGCTTAGATTAATGTATTTTTATATTCTCTAGAACATTTGAACTGTGCCACATATAAAATCTATCCCTCCTTTTACTCACTGCATTTCTTTTAATAGCTTCATTGAATTATGTGTAATATAATTATTTTCTGCATTCCTTTCTGTTACTGTGCTGCGGCTAATGTTATCAGTGCTACGTGTGGCTGCTTTTACAAGACAAAGTGTGTGTAGAGGGAAAGGTCAGTGGTGAGTACATTGAGCGCGAGGGCATTTGTGTAAATGGTAAAGAGACAGAGATGACTCAGAGGTGTCTCCGGTGCCTTTTAAATCACACTTGCTCAGACTCAGGTGCACGGCTGTTTAAACTGGGGAGAAAAAAAGATTGCCCACTCATTTACTCATGATTTCTCAGCCCTTAAAATCAAGCTTTGAGAATAGTAGGTTGGGCTACGTTTGTGTGAATTTGCTGAGGGTTATTGTTTTTTAATTTTTAAGATTGTAATGTACGATTTCATGATTGTACTTAACACGATTATTACATATAACGGCATTGACTAATATTTTATATAAGCACGCCATCCCTTCATTATGATCTGTCTGTCTGCTGTCTCATATGACCTCGTCTTATGACCCCCTGGAGACGATGAGAATCATTTGCAAATTAAAATAGTAATTTGAAGTCTAATAGGATTGTTTTATCTTATATAACAAACTACTATAGTATCAATGAGCATATGGGATGATATGTTTGTGGTTTCGTTCATTATCGACCCAGTTTTCTGTCAGCACATTTGCAGAGATGTCCTTTTTTTTTCTGTAGTAGTTGAAAAGTATGTGCAGCTACAGGGCGATCCATTTATTGTTGTCTTTGTGTCCCCCAAAGCTTGAAATACCCTTTTTCAAATCATTTTTCATATTTGTCCTCTGGTTGGCAAAAAGCAGAAGTTATCTAAAAGTACTGAGAAGTGAAGGAGTGCTCCTACACCCATTAACTCAAAATACATTAAAATGCACAGCTTGTGATTCACAGGTGTGCAGGACTTTTTTGATCGTGTTTGAAGGCGTTTTCCGTCTTTACGCCCTGTGGTCCTGCGGAGGAGGTGTGATGATGTTCCTGTAGTGTCCATGAGGTCAGGGGCATCTCGAGCCTCTCCCAAACCTCACACACATACGCACGCTCGGTAGCAAGGACTAATATGTGCGTGTGTGTCTGTTTGTGTGTCTGTGTGTGTTTCAGCATCAGCAGCAGGTGGTGCAGGCGGTGGAGAGAGCCAAGCAGGTCACCATGGCTGAACTCAACGCCATCATCGGAGTGGGTGGACTGCACACACACACACACACGCACACGCACACACACACACACACACGCAAAACAGAATCAAGACTCACGAGGACAAAATAACATGCAAAAAGTATTTATTAGCTGAATTAAATACATATAAAATACTATCTTTCATCTTTATGTCATTTATGTCATGTGTAATACATTTATTACAACATACTTAATGGTGTTTCTTATGGGAAAGTGTAAACCACATATAAAAAAGGGAACCAGGACACGTTTTTTTTCAAATGTTCTATTCATGCAAACGTATTTACTTTAAGAAGAATAGCAGAACAGTTTGCTTAAGACCACAAAATCAAAATCTGCGCTATATTTGTCTAAAAAAATGATTAATAATGTGTCTTTTAATAATGACATTGTGCTAATTATACCAATATTTAATCCCAAATGCCACAGTATCTCTACATTCACTATAGAGACGTGTAGAAAACTGTACACAGCCAGATCTTGGTCTATTCTCACCCTGCTTCACCACATTAAACTATCTCCTTAATGATGCGCTTGTGTGTTCTAGCAGCAGCAGCTCCAGGCACAGCACCTCTCCCATGGTCATGCCATCCCCGTCCCCCTGACGCCCCACCCGGCCGGGCTGCAGCCCCCTTTACCCCCCGGGGCCAGCGCTGCCAGCCTGCTCGCCCTGTCCTCCGCCCTCAGCCACCAGCTGCCACTCAAAGACGAGAGGAAGCACCACGACAACAGCTCTGAGCACCAGAGAGGTACAGTCACCCAGAATTATGATACGATGCAGCGACGGCTACTGAGGAAACATTCATCTTGCTAAAATTACAGATGCACCAATCCATCCATACAGATACAGATACAGATACAGATACAGATACAGATATATATATACTCTGACTTTAAGTATCTGCAGAAAGGCTACCTGATATCAGCTGATACCAGTGCAGAGGCTGAAAACACCATTTATATTCTTAAAACACAAAGAACATACAACAAAAGAGATCCAAATGTGTTAGGATATTGTCCTAATCGATATCCTGTAAGTGACGTAATACTGAGCTGCTTATTAATGATCAGAGAGTCAAATATAAACCTATTTTTAAATGAAATAACTCAAACATTTCCCTCTGACACATGAATTGTACTGGTGTTTTTTGCTCTCTTGTTCTGCCCATACTGCACATTTTGTATTTCTATATCAGAGTCTATTTTAATTGCCTTATTTTAATGCATGCCCTTATTTTTACTTTCTTATTTATTACTCTTTTGTTAATGTTACACCAAAACGCTGAAGCAAGTTCTTAGTTTGTGTTAGTCTTGCACAGACAATGGCAAAAAAAAAAAAAAAAAATCTGATTCTGATCTGATTCTAATTAAAAACAGAAAAGTGTTTGAAGTAAAAGAAGGAGAAAGGAGTTGTAAAATGGTTGTTAGCAAGTTCAAAAGCGATATATTATTTGCCATCTTACAAATTTACACTTAGTAAATATAACAGGGGTCACACATTTTATAGTCCTTAGTTTATCCATAGTTAAAGCAAATGATGTATTTATACACTTCACTCTTTTTTATGGGTTCTCTGTTCAAAATACAACACAAAAACAAAAGAGATAAGTCTGTAAGTTTATATAAAACACTTTAAAACAGGTGCAGGAGTATTATTAAATTGCAATTGTGGCAGGAGAGTATCCAATTTTGCGTCTATAGTGACAACAGAGGAACAAACACTCGAAAGCCCATAGTACTCGAATGACCCAAAGTACAGGATTATTACACCGTGTACTGACAGGTGTCTAATTGTTGCCGCTCTGAATGAACAGTCTTCAAAGCAATTAACAGCTGATTTGTCATTATGCCGTTTTAATTGGCCTAATAGGGAGTGAGACAAGAGCTCCACATTGCCTCTTTTCTCTGGTAAACACGGACTGATCTTACTACGGCTGACTTTGAGCTGGTGTGTTTAATTAGCTTGTGGAGGTGTGTGTGTGCAGCAGAAACGCACTCTGCTCTTAATTACTGCGTGGAACTGCGGCTGGGACTTTTTTATACAGTGCACCAGAGCAGTTAACCCTGCCCTTTAGCAACAGAAAAGCGAGCTATTGATAATTCACATAAAACATACACAAGACCCATTAAGAGTGCAATCAATAACAATGAGATTTGCTCCCTCAGCTGACTTCCTTCCTGGGCTAAAAGTGGATTAGTTTGGGGTTATTTTTATATTTCCCAGCCTTCTCTATTTACAGTTTTCCTAGATTTTTCCTTTTATTGGCGGAGAAATAAAGGTAGCGTTTCACCTTGAATTAATAATGCTTTACTTTAAATGCCTAACAATTGTGTTGCTTTGTTTTTACAGATCGAGATTCTGTGAAGGTATGTCACTTTAAAAGATCTTTATGCCTCCAAAGAAAACACATTTTATATTGATTTACACTGATTTCTGTCTGTCGCCATCTTTCAGTGTTATTATCTGTAAACTAATGAGACAAGATCAGGGAAATGTATCTTTATTATTCATTATTGTGCTGAAATAATTTAGTTTTAAGACATTTCTAGCTTCCTAACTAACTGCACCTGTCAGGGTTTGAAAGTAACTCAAGGAACAGTCTTTGTTTTAAGGAAGTTTTATTTATTTATTAAAAACTCTGGCCATTTTTGTCAGTCATGGTACAAAGTGTAGAAGATAATTGTAAAAGTCAGTAATATATAATAGTCCTATGTCAATTTAGATTATGTTCTTAACACTGTATACCCTTAAGCAGCATATTGCAGTCATTTCCATTTACGAGTTTGCCTTTGATATGATGTATGTGAATGAAGACAAAGGGCTGATACAAAAAGCTTTGATAAGCAGAATAAACTGTGCATCTATGGCAGGCAGCAGAGAGTGGAGTCAGGCGCTGCTCTACATCCCCTGCTTGTAGTAATTAGTCCCTTAAGCACAGCCTTTCTCCCAAGGCAAACATTTGGTTTGTTGAATACTCAATGAGGAGATTAGCATTTCTTTACTCCAGCAGCCTCAGCTCTGTGACACTCTGGCATCCGTTTAGCGGCTGGTGTTTTCTCTGCTGTTTCAGAGTCTGGGAGACAAGAGAGTGTTTAATATGTAATCTGCCGCCTCGTGCCTCGTGCGTATATATATGCTTGTGACGCGGTGATTAGCAGTTTGTGAGAGGTCAGAATGCAGAGGTTAAGATGGGGATGGATGATGAATGGTGTTCATTAGCACACATGCTGATGCCTGCCTGCGCACACACATTCAGAGCTGCTCTTTGACACAGCGGCCAACAGTCACTTCATGAAACCAATAAGCCCCTCGTCAGTGGTCCACAGTTGCCCTGGCAACAGTCCACTGGGTACAAGTGTGTGTGAATAGCATGAACATCTGTGCCTAATGTCCTTGGTGTTAGCACCTTGTGAGGGCTGAAGGTGTGGCGGTGTGGGACAGAGATGTGTGTCGGCTTCTTGTTGTCATGTTCAAGGTCTGCTGGAGAAATCAGTGCATCTGTTACAGTCATCATATCACTGCCGTTTATATCAAACCCAGGTTCACACCATGTCAAGACAATCTGCTGACATTTTCCAGAAAGGACTTTTTTTGGTTATTAGATAATGTTCTTATGAACCACCACTAAAAGCAGAAAATGTGAACAGGATGCTTTTGATGGTTTAGACAAAGATAGAGAGGCTTAACAAGCACAGTGTACCAGGAAACTAAGTAATGCACCAGAAAATATGTTTTTCATTGAAGAACTTGACATTCAAGAACATTCATCTTGAAGCTTCATTATCTAAAACAGGAACAGAAATATGTTCTTTGTTGTGCAAATGAAGATACTAAATGTCTCTATTTTTTATTAGTAATATAAAAGGAAGGAGAAAGAAAACATTTAAAGACATGTACTACATTCACATGACACATGAGGCGGCGGTGCTAGTCCTCATTGTGTTATGTATAATGTGGTTGTGTCATCTCGGGGTAGATTTGCAAAAAAGGACAGAGATATCATTATTAGAACTTGTGAAATCAATTGAAATTAGAAGCAAATATAATTATATGTGGTAAATGAATAGTTTTATCCAGATGTGTTTAGTCATGCTCTCAATGCGCCCAGAGCCAACAGAGCCTCCGTTTGTCTCTGCAGCCAAATTAATTTGCCTTGATGTTTTTGAGAAAGCTAATTTTCAGGCTAATTAATCTAATCAGTGTGGGAAGAGGAGGAGACAAGGTGAGGCTGTGACCTGCTCTGTCTCGCTCACTCACTGTTTGTCCTGGCGCTACACTAAACGCAAACAGATACTAGTGACCTGTGCTGCAGACACATACACATGCACTGACTCCTCCCTCATACAATCTGTGTCATCAACACTTGCAGCACGCCAAAGGGCAGCCGAAAGGTTACAGGCGTGAGTTAGTAGAAAGGTCGACTTAAAGGTCCTGCTTTATTTTTCTTCTGTGAGCTGAGGAAGACAGGGACGCACTGCTCAGGAGGGACAGGCAGAGAGAGACGTGTTCTGATGACCTTATTTTGAAGATTAATCCCTCACTAATGGTATTTAAAAGAGGACATGTTTGATTACTGACTTCCTTTAGTGTGCTAATCTCCACTGCCCTCAAAGTAATTGTCATCAGACAAAGTCATGATGGTATAATTAACTGTAATGAATACAGCACTGGCGTTGCCTGGTTGAAAGTGAAATGATTTAATAGTCTTTTAATTGGCAAGTTTAAATGAGATAATCTTACTTCTTGAATAGTGAATCCATTGTGAGCTGTGACAATGGAGCTATTGAATTTGCTGTAAAAGATATTTTATTTTTTTAGAGCTCTTCTGTGTCACCATCAGCCAGTTTTCGGACTGGAGAGAAGCACCGGAGTTCTGCTGACTACAGCTCAGACTCCAAAAAACAAAAGACAGAAGACAAGGAGTCCACACGATATGTAAGTGTAGCACTACGGCTGGAGCTGTGATTTACTCAAATGTACATGTAGAGTTTCTTTGCATTGTGATGTATTAAAGAGTGTGTTTCGTGCTCTCAGGAAAGTGATGGAGAGAAAAGCGATGAAAACCTTGTCGTAGATGTCTCGAATGAGGTAAACAGTTTTTCATAGTTCTGTTAATACTTTCAGTGAGTTCCTTTACTGAAAGTAATAACTTTATCTGCATTTGTCCTACAGGAACCAGGCTCTCCAAGAGGAAGTCCGGCCCACTCTCCTCGGGAAAATGGGATTGACAAGAGCCGTCTTTTGAAAAAGGATGCCCCTCTCAGTCCTTCCTCTATTGCTTCGTCGAGCAGCACACCTTCATCCAAATCCAAAGAAATCACTTTGGTGAGCCCACGTGTTGTGGTCTACACTTTTTACATTAATCATTGTACTTATGATGTTTTGTTTTGTAGAATGAAAAGTCCACAACACCAGTGTCTAAGTCTAGTAGTCCAGTATCTCGCACAGACGCCCCAACCCCGAGCAGCACTTCCACTCCCGGTCTGAGAACAGCAGCTGGCAAACCTACAGGCATAGAAACTCTCGGTGCTTATCCTTTTAATTGTTTATTCTTCAATCTAAAGACTAAATACCAAAACTAAGCCTTTGATTCTCTTCACTGTGTAGCCCCTGGCCTGCGGACCCCCCTGGCAGTGCCCTGCTCTTACCCTGGCCCATTCGGGATGGTTCCTCACCCGGGCATGAACGGAGAGCTGAGTGGAGCTGGAGCAGCTTACCCCGGCCTGCACAACATCTCTCCTCAGATGAGTGCGGTGGCGGCTGCAGCTGTGGCTGCCTATGGACGCACTCAAGTGGTATGGAAACACCCATGTATTTATTATGTACTATGCTAAATAATTACACTGATTACAACAAAGGCCAGTAATCAGTGAAAACACATCAACCTGACACATTTCTCAATTCCAGTCCATTTAAATTTATATGCATCAAATACAATAGAGCCACTGGAGGACTTAGAATACAAAAGGTATAAGTGATGTTTTATTTCTTGGCTCTCAGCCCTACCACACAATTTTGTCCCCCCCAAAAAAGTATTTCTTCTGGATTTGTGTTTTAACCACACAATATTTATGCAGTCATCTTGTCCAGAGCTGAAAACACTCTTTCATGTATGTTATGTCAGTTCACAAGACTCATACTGATCATTTCAACCCTCAGTTTGAATAACTTAAGGAGATGGATGAGCTGCATCTTGGTTTTGAAGGTAGCAGCTACTGTTTAAGTCTAATTTAAATGGTATATGGTCACATTTATATAGAACTTTTCTACACTGGGGGCGAGGGCAGTTAAGTGTCTTGCCCAAGGACAGCATTCATCTGTGGAAGCTGGAATCACAGTGCGACCGGTGGGTCAGTGGATCTGATTATACTAGTGATGTTTATGGGATTTGAACTGCCAGCCTTTGAATCAGAGGGTGAACCTTCTACCAACTGAGCCACTACCGCCCCAAACTACTTCTGTCCTCAGTGCACAAGAAGATGGCAACAGTGGTGTTCTACTTTTACTAATGATTAAATTCAGAAGACTTTTTGTACCTAACTGACACAGATGCCATGCACAGCTGTTGTTTACGGAAAAAACAAAAAAAACTAACAATATTTCTCCTTATGTTTTATTAATTACTTACACGCCTACATGATTAAGTATGTGTGTGTGTCAAAAACATCACAAATACAATATGTTCTCATGCTTCAAATGTTTTTGCTGCAGGTGGGATTCGACCCTCATCATCACATACGAGTTCCTGGCCTTCCTCCAAACCTGTCAGGGATCCCTGGAGGAAAACCGTAAGTGTGTTCAAATAGCACGATTACTGTACAGTTAAAATGTACATCAAAAAATGGCTTTAATATCTACATGCATGTGTTGTTTAGAGCCTACTCCTTCCACGTGAGCGCCGATGGACAGATGCAGCCTGTTCCTTTCCCTCCGGACGCTCTGATTGGTCCTGGAATCCCGCGTCATGCTCGACAGATAAATACCCTCAGCCACGGAGAGGTGGTGTGTGCTGTCACCATCAGTAACCCCACCCGTCATGTCTACACTGGGGGGAAGGGCTGCGTCAAGGTGTGGGACATCAGTCATCCAGGAAACAAAACCCCAGTGTCTCAACTCGACTGCCTTGTAAGTACACACCAGTATAACGCGAGGTGCATTTGGAAGCATTTAGAGGAAAACACTTGATGCACAAATGCCATTTCACTGAGTTTTATCATCAAAATGACAATGTGTAAAGCAAATAACCTCTCAGTCTATGCAGCGTGCAGAAGTCTTTTTATGCCGGCAATAATTAGAATAATACAGCTCATATATCTATTGCTAAAATGCTTGTTACACAAACCTCTTTCTTAAGTTAATGCCAAATGCTCCTCCTGCTCAGCTTCATTTGTTTGAATTTAAAGGTTTTTTTATTGTGACAAAATATCATGATGTTGTTGTTTTTTTTTACTACAGCAATACCAGTATTTTTTGTTTGGGTATGTGAGTGAGTTGTGTGTTGTAACAGAACAGGGATAACTACATCCGCTCCTGTCGCCTCCTCCCTGATGGACGGACTCTGATTGTGGGGGGCGAGGCCAGTACTTTGTCCATCTGGGATCTGGCTGCTCCCACTCCGCGCATCAAGGCAGAGCTGACCTCGTCTGCACCTGCCTGCTACGCTCTGGCCATCAGCCCAGACTCCAAGGTCTGTTTCTCCTGCTGCTCCGACGGGAACATCGCAGTGTGGGATCTGCACAACCAGACACTGGTCAGGTATGAAGCATCAGGTCACAGTATGGCCCCTTCTGCCAATTATGAGTTGGATTTGCTCCACTGAACAAAGTTACAACTCTCCATTAAATGTTTTACTCAAATGAACTCACAAATGATTGAGGATATAGTTGCTTATGTCTATAGTAAAGTTATAAGCAGCTCAGAAACTTTTGTTCACTTGTATTTGTATCAATTTAAAGCTCAAATTATTCTTTGAGACAATTAGGTCACAAAGACAACCATCACTTTATTAGTCTCATACATTTGTACTTAACTACAGAACAGAATCTCAGCTCTATTAACATTGTTATATGACTTTTAAATCTCTTTCTGTCTCTTTACATGAATCACCTGTTTTTGTACAGGCAGTTTCAAGGTCACACTGACGGGGCCAGTTGTATAGACATCTCTAATGATGGCACTAAGCTGTGGACCGGCGGTCTGGACAACACTGTACGCTCCTGGGACCTGAGAGAAGGTCGACAACTTCAGCAGCACGACTTCACCTCACAGGTGAATACAACAAATACAAGCTCGACTCCTCGTGTACGCTTTTGTCTTACAGAGCATCCTGCTCTAGTTTAAGATAGTTAAATATCAGATTTACTCCCTCTTTATGGCAGTTACATTTACAAGTCTGCTCTCACAAATGTTCCCTTTGCGACATTTGTGATGGAAAGTAAAATGGCCCAGATTGGGGTAAATGGTGCATTGCGAGACCAGTCACACACTTTTGTGATTACACACGCCTGGGCTGTGATTTATTGCAGTCATTCAGTGGCTCAGCTCACAGCGTTTAGCTGACAATAAAGGCCGAGCTGAACACTGGCTTTCCAGCTTCAACTCACATACCATAATAATAGTGAATTTTGATTTTTTTTTCTCGATAAGGAGAAGAGCAGCAATAATAGACTATTATAGCAATTTTCCTGAAAAGCCCATTTCGTAAGCTCAATGTGCACAGGAGGAGGCCAGTGTGTACTGTATTTAAGAAAGCTTACAGTGCCAAGGTCTCTGAGAACAGCTCATCAAATGTAATATCAGCTATTTACCACGGCTCTACATTCTGTTGTATAACATCTTACTAAATGTCTGTTTTTTTAAGTAACTGTTCCTATGTTTTATAGTAGGTAAATACAGGTAAATTCGATGCTCACGTTTCGCATTAGATGGATAGAGTTCGATATTTGTCAGTAATAATTGGAGTGAGTTTGGGTTACATGAAGTAAATATTTTGGACTTACTGTAATGTTTCCCTTTTGTGTTGCAGATCTTTTCTCTGGGCTACTGTCCGACTGGAGAGTGGCTGGCTGTGGGAATGGAGAACAGTAACGTGGAGGTTTTACATGTGACCAAACCCGACAAGTACCAGCTCCACCTGCACGAGAGCTGCGTGCTGTCTCTGCGATTCGCTCACTGCGGTAAGAACAGAGAGATGTAGGTTTTTTTTTTTTTTTACTGCTTTTAGATATTTTATTGCAGCTGAGGATCTTTGAAGTTTAATACTGATTCTGATACTATTATATCCTTGGTGGTATGACCTCTACCTACTACTGCTACTACTAATACTTTAATTTGTGCCATTCAACACCAATTAAATCTCATTTATTTCTCCAAAGTGTAACCTCTGCTCCAAACTATATGCTTTTACTGACAGAGGAATGGCTCTAGACCTCTTAAAAAGCCTATGCATAGCCTGACAACTGAAATAATTAGATCTAAATTCTATTAAAATTAAATGATTTGCCCAACTTTAATTATCAGTAAGTTTTGTTTTATAAAAGAGTGTTAATCTCCTGGGTACCTAAGTATTTATTTAGTTAGTATTGATCATTTCACCTTTTAAAATGAAGATATTATTGTAGTATTGTAGTAATGTAGTGATTATGACCTTTTTATCTCCTTCAGGAAAATGGTTCGTGAGCACCGGAAAGGACAATCTTCTCAACGCCTGGAGAACACCTTATGGGGCCAGCATTTTTCAGGTAAAACTTGTTGAAGAAACACAGGTTTGTATAAATATATTGCCGTCTAAAAGCATTTACAAGGGCTTCAGCTTCTTGATATACTGTATGCGACATTTTGAGGACTTTGTACCTTTCAAAGGACATATACTATTTAGTTTTAATTTGTTAATCGCTACGGCAACGGCCCTGCTTCTTCATCATTCTGAAACCCATAGACCGGCTTTCATTTTACTGCTAGAATGTGCACAAATGTCATTGTCCATTAAGAGAAATAAGTCAGGTAGTACAACAGGCATTCAGTAACAGCAAACAGTCTTGAAAAATAGATTAACACAAAATACAATTACAGAATCTCTATGAAACAACAAAAGAGTAAACACAAAAGGAGTGTACCACGTCATTTAACTCAATAGCTGACGTACAAATAGCTGACAGACATAATGGATTCAGTGATTGGTTGTGGGGTTTTTTTTGTCTTTTTAACCAAGGACAAATAAAAACAAAACATAACTAAAAACCCGCTCTCCGTCTTTGTTATTACATATGAAATAAGCAGAAAATCGATTAACAGAAAGAAGCAAGTCATTACAAACAGGTCTAGTACTCGCACATCCATCTGAGACTAATAGCCTTTGCTCCTCATGTGGGTTTTGTGCGAGCGAAGAGTGCTCCAGTCATTGTTAACCACCTTTTATTCTCATTGCAGTCAAAGGAGTCTTCATCAGTGCTGAGCTGCGACATCTCCATAGACGATAAGTACATTGTGACAGGATCCGGAGATAAGAAAGCCACTGTCTACGAGGTCATTTATTAGGAGCCAATGTATGACGTGTCCTCTGCCCCCTGTACAGTTTACAATGTGCTTCAGTGGACGTGAATGCACTGGAACAAAGTGGACCTTCACATGTAAACTCCTGTTGTATGATGGACTGAAACCGGAAAGCAGATCTAAGCACAGACTTCTTTTCCATTCTTTACTTTGAGTGTTTGTAATGATGACTGAATGTTCAAATGCACTGAGAAGAGGATACTTATCTCATAGCACTACCCAGTATTTCTTCAGTTTTATTCTAAGGCAAAGCTACATTTTGTACAATGTTTAATAAGTTGTGCTTTATTTTTTAAGTGTGTCACATTGCCTTTGTATGTTGTACCTCACACCAAGATTGTCTTATCTGTTTACACTTAAGGTTTTTGATTATTCGTTTGATTGCTTCTTGAGCAGGTCTGGTTAATATTACAAAATGACAGCTACATATTAGATCGACTGCCTCTCTATCGTAACACGCACTTGTTCTTACTGCAGTAGCTTAGGTTTTTACCAAGAAGCAGTTTTCACACCAAGTACCGCCTGAGGAAATATTTAGGCTCGCAAGTACCACCAAATCTATAACAGGACCATTCTACTAAGTCCGTCCTAAAATAGAGTTACTGTATTTTTGGACAATAAGTCACTCTGGAGTATAAGTCGCACCAGCCAAAAAATGCATAATGATGAAGAAAAAAACATATATAAGTCGCATTTTTTGAGGAAACTTATTTCACAAAATCCGAGACCAAGAACAGACATTTTATCTTTAAAGGCAAATTATAATAAGAATAAAATGTCGAAGAACAGGCTGAATATCAGTACATCACGCTAACGTAACACATTTATATTTATTCAGCTGAAGCTCAGACAGAACTGACACGTGTCTGGTTTGTTAATGTCAAATATTAACAGTTAATCACAAACTAAAGCAGAAAAAACAAGCAACAAGTTTACTCCGGATCTCAGTCCAAATCGCTAAATCCACTGAATTCTTCATCGTCGGTGTCGCTTCTGAACAACTCCACCAACTCCAGGGAAAGATGAAAATTATATATCTTAATAATTTCACATATTAGTCAGCATCTGAGTATAAGTCACACCCACGGACAAACTATGAAAAAAGTGCGACTTATAGTCCAGAAAATGCGGTACACAATTTCTCTAAGAGTTCTACACAATGACAAAAATGTGGATTAAAGTGGATTAAAGAGCTGCAGTGGAACGTGCACCATCTAGAGGAAATCTTGTACCATCTAAAGAAGCTCATGTTCCATGTTTTGAGAAACACTGCCTTAAAACCCATTGATGAAGCGACCTTTTATTCAGGCCTTGGACCAAGAGGAACACACGAGTGAACGGTGGACCCAGTATTATTTTAAAAAGCTTGAATTATCAAATATAAGGTATAAAATGGACTCTGGACTTCAAAAAACTCAAATTACCAACCAGCTAAGTTTGTTTATTTCAAAATATTCAGTAGAAACGTACAAAATAGAAGAAAGAACATTCCAAGTATTGCTATATTTTAACAATGCAAAGCCTGAACTTAAAGCAAATTATTATAACTTTACTTTGCACTTACACTTGTCAATTAATTTGTGTTTTTTTTGTTTTATTTGTGTCTTTGACCTGCTTGTCTGTGTCTGTTTTTGTATTTATTGTAGAGATTTTTTAACTCTTCTGTTGACATGTACAAACTGAACCTGGACTACCTTCTGAACGATGACTACTGATTGATTCAACATTGCTCTGCCCACAGTTTTTATTGTCGATGCTTTCTCTACACAGCTGTCAGACTGGCTTTGAGAGGTCAACCATTCCTCCCTTTGTGAAATTTCTGTTGAAAAGACAAAAAGTGGACTCTCGGATTTCCTGGTGTTGTACAAGTAACACAGTGCCTTTTATTCTGCGCGCTTCTGCCTCCATTTTAGCCACACAAACAGGAAATGCGATGGACTTTGTTGTCGAAATGGTTTTACAATTACCGTTTTCAGTGTACATTTTGAAACTTCGGGAGTGGATTCATTGAATAGCCCCATTATGAGCAGATGAACATAAAACAGTGTCACATTTTCTGGTCCGGTTTGTAACTATCTCTGTGGTCCACTTTGATGTTAGCAGGACCAAAGCGCTCTTTGTTTTGCTGTGTTCTACACTTGCACGTTAATCCTCATGGCTACAGTTCTGCTGTAAGATGCATGGCACTGGTAAAACTGTATTTTCTTTACTGTGCTATTTTTACATTAAAAACTACCATCTAGAGCTGCACAATAATTGACAACACTTTTTAATTTGCAATAGCTCTGTTGAATTCTCACTCCACTGCAGGAAATTAATTGGCATAATGTGTTAATTTAATAAAGACAGTTTAAAATATTATTTATAGGCTTCAACACTATTGCAAAATGTCTAGTTTTGCACCACACTACGATGGCATTTAAGGTTTTTTTATTCTGTCTCAGTGTTGCTGAATAACTCACCCTCGCTGGATGGATTCAGCATGTTCTGGTGATCTAATGTCTCTACTGAATTCATGTGAGTGTGAATATTTGCCCGGCCGTCAGTGGCTGTGCTGTTGCTATTAAACAATGAGATATTGTGTTTCCATTATATAACAAAAACATACATTTTCAATATATTGTGCAGTCCTACATCATTATCATCCATTGGAAAGGACACTTCTATTTGACACAGATCTAGAAGTGTGTATTTGAGTTGCTTTGCTATCATTTATAATTGGCTCCCGTCAGCTTTATTGCGTTTTCATTTAAAAGCAGTCGTTGACTCCGCTGCCATTGATGCTGTGCAGTCTGCTTGTACATGATCAACTCACCCTGACACCACCTTTTGTATGTAATAGATTCTCTGCAACCTTCAGCCATAGTAATATGAAGTACACGATGGTATTAATGTTAAGAGTCTCTCAATCAGATAGTTGACAAGAGCAGATATACATGATGTGAATAACATTACCTTACCTGGCTCATAAGGTGTAACAAACATGTGATATTTGGAGCTTAAAGTCAAAGACACTTCCTGTTGCTATAGTTGAGCTTCAATACAAATGCCTCTGCTACCTTTTCTAGTCTGTGGTGATTTTATTAAATGATCATGCAAAAGATTTGGGCTGAGACTCATTCATTGCCTGGACAAAAGTGGTTTGGAGTAAATATTTATGTGCATGAATGTACACTGCATCACACGACACAACAATCTGAGTAATATTTAAACACTATATAATGTCTACTATGGTTCTTACTGCTATTTTAACATTGGATTATGACTGAAAACGGAAAATAACGATCCAGGGATGCTAGTTAACTTGTCACTCGCAGAATTGTGAATGCATTGTGCAGTTTTAATATTTTATTTAAACCATTATGGTCATTTCTGTAGCAATTTCATTCAAATTATGACACCAACTTTGTAACTAATCTCATAATCTCACCGTAGATCAGGGGTGTCCAAACTTTTTTCACTGAGGGCTGCATACTGAAACATATTTGAAGAGACACTGTACCTTTAATACGACTTGGAAGATTATTTTTAGGTCTGTGTCACAATGCAATGTGATGTTTTTCAGGTTATAGAGGTAGAATCTCTTAAATTTGTTGTAAAAAATACTTCCTGATCAATTGGGCCAGTTTAGGAGGAGGCATGAGGGCCAACAAAAACTGGTCTGAGGGCCGCATTTGGCCCCTGGGCCGTAGTTTGGGCAGTCCTGCCGTAGATTAATGCACTTGTCAAAGCAAATCTCAATGCACAGGAGAAAGTGTGCGAGAAAAAGTTTATTTACAAAGGATAATACATAAAACAACAGTAAAAATATAAAAAAATGCGATTAGTTGTAAAAAATAAATGCTAAAAGACACATTTCCACAGTGCTGGTGAGTAGTAATGTGTGGTACTTCAGTTCAACTTATTGTGCTGTATCCAGGACTGCACTGGACTGGTGAAGATGAGGAGATCCAAGTGAGAGTTGTGGAGGAGTCTAGTGAATGATAGTGCACATAGACACTGGGGAGAGGAGGTGATGCAAAGAGGGACCCTACTTCAACATTTTATATGAAGTGCACTTAGCTCTTGCAAATTACCCACTTTTCAGCTCGACGTGGTTTAAACAAACAGACCACACAATAGCAGTGAGGTGTGTGTGGCTCGGTGCATTGCTTTAATGAGAATAATGTTGGCAGTTTGTTTGTCCTTGGCCACCGCTGCCACATGAAATTTTAATGGGAGGACCTGTGTGGCTGTGTCAGTGACCCGGGAGCTGGCTGACGCTGTATCTGTGAAGAGCCACTTTGTAGAGCCATTACCACTCTGTGCCAACACAAGAGCACTTTGGAGACTGTTCTGAAATTATTCTAAAAAGATTTTTTTTACATAGTTTAGGCAGGTTAACATTCAGAAAACATAGATCAAAAATATGAACTCGTCTTTTTCTTTAAATATTTTTCCAGCGTGGAGAGAATATACATTTTGCTGTATTAACATGCAAATTAAGCTTTTCTTTATAATGTCACTGAAGCAAAAGTTTCTCTTCTCACTGCAGGATAAACTAAACAACTAACTTCTTAAAATGGCTCAAACTTAGGCTTCAAGAAAGATTTGAAGTTTCTATTTCTTTTTCTGCTTTTTAAACTGAGAAAGTGTCAGTCAAATGAGTTTATAAAGCAGGAAACTTCTATCTCTTTAGGAAATCCCTTGTTTCTTAAAGTTTGGCAACTGCAAATAGCGGCAGTGCTGCTTGTCCAAAATACAGAAGCGATAATAATAAATTGAAGCACTGAGTTTCCTGAAGCAGAACCAGTAGAATTAGCTCAGCTTAGACTCAAGTTTAAACTATAGATGTTACTGCACTAAACTAACACCACACAATGCAAAACATGCATGTCTGAGTCTCACTGCTTTGGCATCTGTTTCCTTTGTGACATTTTTTATGCAGAACTTCAAATCATATGGGGCAGTGGGGGAGCAGGCTTTATGGTAGCTCCAGCACTTTCAGTACTAAAGTTCAAACAGACTTAAATGATAGACCATTCTTTTG
This sequence comes from Periophthalmus modestus, assembly GCA_019594935.1. Taxonomy (NCBI): domain Eukaryota; kingdom Metazoa; phylum Chordata; class Actinopteri; order Gobiiformes; family Gobiidae; genus Periophthalmus; species Periophthalmus modestus. The sequence continues at coordinate 3,149,169 of JAIEZT010000012.1, read as the reverse complement.
ATGGGAAACATGGAAACAGAGAAGAGCATGGCTGCAACAGTATATACTGCTGTGCATGTAAAGAAAGGCAGAAGCTTTGATGAAAACTGCTCAGAGCGTCACAATCTCTCACTTATATAAGGCTGCGATGTTAGGCTCTCTTTTTTATTATTTTAAGCTGTGTTTATAGTTTATTAGTGACACAATTAAAGGTGCAGCATGTTTTTTTTTGTCCAACACCAGCTTGTCTCCATACAGATGTTATTGCCTGGTTTTACATTGGTTATACATTATTATTTCGCCTCACGCATGCACGATCTGACATGTTAACATGGCCTGGATGGCAAAACCACCTTGAATTCATGGGGATAGATAAGTTTAATGCCATAGTGTGGGACATTCTCGACATACAGTAGCATTAAACACTGGAGAATGGCAGAATGGCAGACACTCCACTGGAAAAGTTGCATATTTCCTTTAATAATTTCGACTTACTGCCTTATTTCTTATGTTATTTGATTTAAGAGTCAGTAAATAAACACAGCGAGATTAAATGAAATGCTGAAAGCTGCGAGAATCGTGGATATGAAAAGACCATGAAATCCTGTCATGTAACCTGCATAACAACAAACAATGGCCCCGGGGCTGTACATTGGACATATTTGATCTTTCACGTTTTCTGCAGCCCAGTTCTTTTAACCGACCTGTTGCTAAGATCAAACCTCATGAACCATTATCAGAGCGATGATAGTGTGAAGGCAATATTTCTTTTTGAATCAGAGGATCAAAACAAGGGGACTGCTGCAGCTTATATTGTTATTATTGTGAAGGATTGTGAAGGCAGCCGATATGATTGTACAATAGGCTATATGAGTCCTCTCGTCTCATAATTTCTATTGTACTTGACCTCACACGACGCGCCCTCGTTCATTTTGCTTATCACATCTGCCTCTGTGATATCCATCTCCTCCCATTTTTCACCTTGCCACTCTCATCATATCCGTGCAAGAGATTGGGAGATTGGGCGAGGGCGCATAGGGAGGCGGCGTGTCCGTCATTTTATCTGCCGGAGTAAATTTGGCACTGATCCTACAACGAGATGAAAGATTTGTAAGGATTTTTTATACAGTCTGAAGGGATTCAAAAGCAACATTTTTTTTCTCCCCAACATCTGATGCCTCTGCTGCTGACAGTCTGGCGGCGAGTTACAGGTCGACCATGATGTTTAATTCATGTTTGTCTTAACAAGGCGGTGCAGTTAGTGGGCGGGACGGGGGCGCACTCGCAAAAGCTTTGATATGCTACATTCAAGGCTGTGTCACACATTAATGACTTCTTTGAGCCTGGAAACGAGAATCATTATCTCCATCCAAAAAAGAGGAGGATGAGAGATTTTTTTCCTCCTTTTTTTTTTTAGCACAGCTGGCGTGAAAACATTTAGATGCACTGGTTTGTGTGTGAGCAGTTTGTGGCATTTTTAAAGAAGGCGATTTTCAATGTTTGGAGCCATAAATGAACTGACAAAACTTGAAAGTGAAAGTATTTTGTTTTGAGGAACAGAACTGAAGTGATAAAGGACAGGATACAGTATGTGGAGTTCATAAGATTTCTGGTGGAGGTCCTTCACCTGCTCGTTTCCATGGAGATGTTGTTGCGTTAACTTGAAATGTTCCACAGATCTATCTTGCGTTTATTCTGTTATGGGTGTTTTAATTGCCTTGAAAAACATAAAAAAGTTACTTAATCTGCTTGTCTCTGTGGAGGAAGAAGTTTAACCCTGGAGAACTTGGCCGCAGTTAATTGCTGCTGTCCCAAAATGAACAAAACAAACAAAAAAAAAGAGTCACATTTCAATTCAAAAAATTCAAAAAGCCCAGAGTGCCACTTCTGGCCTCTGCATAGAGACACCTAGTGGATGAATATTGAACTATTTTTTTTTTTTTTTTTTTTTTTCTTTTGTAATCTCTTTAGTAATAGCTTGCAGAATGTCTAGAAGTATGTTTTATCTTTTTTTTGGATAAATTAGTGAGCCCAATGGGACAAATTTGGCCCTGATCCTAAATTAGGGAATAAAGGGTTAAAATTGAAAAAGTGGAGTGATCTTATAGCAGTAATTTAATGCAATGTTCATAATTTTCCAAAGAAGAAAAGGGTTCTTGGCTTCTCCAGGGTTAAAACCACACTGTGGTAAAGCATTGTATCCATGGAGACAAGCAGGTGGAGGACTTTTGCACCAGAAAAGTTGCTCAGTGTACCTTTAAATAGCTTATACATTAATACAACCACCTTAACAGATACGCTGCCTGACATTACTACTATTGCTGTTGCTACTATCACTACGAAAGAGGGCCAGACGCAGCACATTTATAGTTTTGATGCCACGTTGAAGGACTGTTCTAACAAACTAGAGGAGGCACTGAATTTTGATCTAGCTCTGAATTACCATCATTTGGCCAAGTACTGTGACAATGTTATACAGGCCTGTACTACTTTAGGCATAAACAAGAGCACTGAGCCAAAGATATATAAATAAATGCATTAAGGACAGAAATAAAAAAAATCAACAATAGACTCTCCATTCTGCAGCCTCACCTGGTCCATTTTTTATTTAATTCATTTCTTTTTTTTTTCCTCTCCACTAAGAGGCTTTTCATGCCTCTACATTTATTCTCTCTCTTCACAGCAGCCGCAGTGAGAAGGTCAGGGGCCACGCTAAAGTAGAGAGAGCGCTATGAGTGAGAGGGGGCAGGTTCAGCGCAGAGTGGAGGATTGTATATTTCCTAAGAAAACAGGAGCAGTCATTTGAGTGGGGGGTCACGGCTGCCTCTGTGTATGCTGATAGAATCGGTGGGAGTGTTGGAGGAGAAAAGGCCTCTTACAACTAAATGAACTAAAAGCTCTTGGTTTGAATGCTCTTCAGGTTGGACTCTGCCCAATGCACCTGGAATAAAGCGTGCAGGTCAGAAGGTGTGGATTTTTAAAGCTTTTAGGCTAACTCTTTAAAACAGATCCACATACTCTTCAAAAGCGTTTATCAACAATTTTGGCTTTATTATATGATAAAGTGGAAGACAGATATAGCTGCCAAAGGTGCTACACAAGTATCAAGAAAATACATATTCTGTGCAGCCTATTATAGTCACAGGCAATGAAACCTGACATTGTTTAACTACAGTCTGTGTCTATACCCCTCATTAATATCATCATTTATTGCCACACAAGGTCAAGAGTCAGTGCTCTTAATGAGAGGGTGGTGTCAGGGCCATTTTAGTACCTCAGGAGTCTGTGTGACACTCTGTGTTGAAGTAAATAAGTCTATTTGGTAAATCAGATCAAGCCTAAATATAAGGTGACCTCTGACTGAGGGAAGCTGTGAGTTTATGCTATTGGTTAGTGTCAGTTTAATCCACTAGATGGCAGTGTAGAGCTTCAACCATATTCAAAATGGGCCCTTTAAAAAAACAAAAAAAAAACACGTAGGCTGCATTTTTTACTTTACATTTGGGCTACATTTTTACTTTTACTTCAGTTCTTACAATGACACTGTTGGTGGAACCTTCGAAGCTAAATTTTGAGCTAGAACTCTGAATTATCATGAATCACTGGCATGTAAATATGTTTATAATATGATAAAGACACACAACAGCAAGTTTAAAATGGAACACAAATAACATGTGGGTCTAGAAGGCTGAAGTTGCACATTTGTCTTGTTAGACACGTGGTAAAGGGTGATGTTTGTGTCCAGTGTGAGGTTCATGATTTCTGTAATGCACTCAAATGACCGGCAGGTGGAGCTGTGGTACAGCGCGTCCTGTTTGACTTTAACAATAATCGAGCTCTGCGAGAAGGACTTTATATATAAGACAAAAACCTCTGAGATTCATATTTAATGAAAGCACCGGGCTCGTACTGCGTCCAGCTTTACCCAGGATCTTTACACTGAAGTCCAGACGTCCAAAAGCTTTGTTTTAAATGTGTTGTCAATGCTAGTTTAGCCTGTAAGCTAGCCGCTCGCGCTCACAGACACATCTCCGTTAAAATGTTGGTCCGCGCGCTCAGGCCGTGGGTCAGACCGGGACTGCTCCGCTGCAGGACACTGTCTGTGACTCTGTCTGTGTGTCCTGTCTCTCCTGTGTCTCCTGTGTCTCCTGTCCGGCCTTACCACGCAGATCAAGTGGCTCGACTGGGATCACAGCCTGATAAACAGTCTTCTGACTATCAGGTAGGTTAGCTAAAGGCTAAGAGCAGCTACAACCTCTGCACAGCTTTGAGTATGTCCACAGCTTAGAGTATGCCCACAGCATGATGTCCACAGCTCTGAGGATGTCCACAGCCCTGAGGATGTCCACAGCTCTGAGGATGTCCACAGCCCTGAGGATGTCCACAGCCCAGAAGATGTCCACAGCTCTGAGGATGTCCACAGCTCTGAGGATGTCCACAGCCCAGAGGATGTCCACAGCATGATGTCCACAGCTCTGAGGATGTCCACAGCTCTGAGGATGTCCACAGCCCAGAGGATGTCCACAGTTCTGAGGATGTCCACAGCCCTGAGGATGTCCACAGCATGATGTCCACAGCCCAGAGGATGTCCACAGCTCTGAGGATGTCCACAGCCCAGAGGATGTCCACAGCCCAGAGGGTGTCCACAGCCCAGAGGATGTCCACAGCCCAGAGGATGTCCACAGCCCAGAGGATGTCCACAGCCCAGAGGATGTCCACAGCTCTGAACATGTCCACAGCTCTGAACATGTCCACAGCTCTGAACATGTCCACAGCCCAGAGGATGTCCACAGCATGATGTCCACAGCTCTGAGGATGTCCACAGCTCTGAGGATGTCCACAGCTCTGAACATGTCCACAGCTCTGAACATGTCCACAGCTCTGAACATGTCCACAGCCCTGAACATGTCCACAGCCCTGAACATGTCCACAGCCCTGAACATGTCCACAGCCCTGAACATGTCCACAGCCCTGAACATGTCCACAGCCCTGAGGATGTCCACAGCTCTGAGGATGTCCACAGCATCTGCATCATTACTGCATTATTTATGTAACATCTGCACTAGAGCTGATGTTACAATACACATTTAGTTTTAACCTAATGTCCTTTTGTGTGAAGCTCCATCCAAATATACCTGAATTGTAATGTCCATGTAAACATGGATTAGTGTTTATGCTGTTTTGTATGAGTCATGATGTTTATACTGTTTTGTATGAGTCATGAATCTGTCATACTGTGAATGCTGATGATGTTTGTTTGCCTGGACTGTGTCATACTCTGCATTTATCTTTTATTCCACAGGAAAACTATCAACGCATGAAAGTTCTTGTTGATGAATTAAAAACACGGACAGAGAAGATCAAACTGGGTATATACAATGTGCCAAATAATCTTTCAACATAAACGTGTTTACTGAACACAGTGAATCAAAGATACACAAAAATAAGTTATTTTTATGTATCTATGCAACTTTTCCATTTAGGTGGTGGTGAAAAGGCTAGAAAACTTCACACATCGAGAGGGAAGCTCTTGCCCAGAGAGCGCATAGACCGACTGCTAGACCCAGGGTACTGTATTATATATTATACTGTATATGATTTTACATCTAACACTCTCAGTTTACAATAATGTACTTTACGTTTGTCTCTTTTCACAGGAGTCCTTTCCTAGAGTTCTCTCAGTTTGCTGCATATGAGCTCTACGGGAAGGAAGAGGTGCCTGCTGGTGGCATCATCACTGGCATTGGTCGAGTTTCAGGGTAAGTTCAAACAGCAGCTTGCCATTAATTAATTCTAAAATACATTTTAAACATTACCAGTCATATTTTCCATTTCTCCCATAGAGTGGAGTGTGTCATTGTTGCAAATGATGCTACTGTCAAAGGGGGCACATATTATCCAGTCACAGTGAAGAAACACCTTCGTGCCCAAGAAATAGCTCAACAGAATCACTTGCCCTGCATTTATCTGGGTGAGTAAATATCCTAGACATAGCTTGAACTTTAGATTATATCAGTGTTAATAATAATAAAACCATATTTCACTTTTCTTCTCTAGTCGACTCTGGTGGCGCCAATCTGCCCAGACAGGCTGATGTCTTCCCAGATAGAGATCACTTTGGCCGCATCTTTTTTAACCAGGCAAATCTGTCGTCGCAAGGGATAGCACAGGTACATATAGTCAAAAATGATGTGTCCATTTTATCGAAGTGAAGACATCTCACGATTTCATTTCGTGCGGTAGATTGCGGTCGTCATGGGGTCCTGTACTGCTGGAGGAGCCTACGTACCAGCCATGGCAGATGAAAGTGTCATTGTAAGGAAGCAAGGAACTATTTTTCTCGGAGGACCACCTTTGGTATGTTATAATTATAATCAATAGATTTGTAACCTTTTTGTTTTTTACTTTAATTCAGTATTGACTCATTAATTTTAGGTAAAAGCTGCAACTGGGGAAGAAGTATCTGCTGAGGATCTTGGAGGTGCTGATCTACACTGCAAGTAAGACAGTATAACTAATCAATAAGGCAAAATAGCTTATAAGTTGTTTTAGTATATTGTTCATCTTACAAAACTCTTGCAATTTTTTATAGAAAATCTGGTGTAACGGACCACTACGCTTTAGATGACAACCACGCACTCCATTTAGCAAGAAAAGCAGTTCGAAGTCTCAACTACAGGAAGAATGTGGATGTATGCTCATATTTTTTACTGTTTCTGTGTTAGCCTCCAGTGAAAATGATTGACGTGTTTATTTTAGGTCACCACAGAACCAACTGAGGCGCCTCTGTTCCCTGCAGATGAGCTCTATGGCATTGTGGGAGATAACCTAAAACGCAACTTCGATGTCAGAGAGGTATGAAGATTGTCTTTGCTGCCACTTTTATTAGTGTCAAAGTGTCTATACATATTTTAGACTTCAGTAAAGAAAGGGTTAATACATCTTTGAGCCACATATCTGTCAAACTTCTGTACGGCGGTTAGATATAGCGCCCCCGGATCAAGAAGGAATTTCCCTAATGAAGAGAAAGACTAAAAGAAGTGTCACTTTATTCATAAAATCTGCATTCTTTTCATCGCAGGTCATTGCCAGAGTAGTGGATGGCAGCAAATTTGATGAGTTCAAGGCTTTCTACGGAGATACACTAGTTACAGGTAAAACGATAAACAAACAAAAGCTGAAAATATGAATACAATAATGAAATGACTTGTATTATCTGCCCAAAAAGGCTTTGCGAGAGTTTTTGGCTACCCTGTCGGCATCATTGGCAACAATGGAGTCTTGTTTTCAGAATCTGCCAAAAAGGTAAGTTTTACTGCATTGACTGGCTCCGTGCACAGTTTTTATTAAAATCAGAAAACATAAAATAAGCAACTCGTTAAAACTCAGATTAATTAAATTGCACATTACCCAGTTTTTTATATGTAGAATACTTCAGTTTGTGGTTTAGTTTTATTATGTCTCAAAGTTAGCATTAGCGTTACCCTTGACAAACATCCCTCTTTGTAAATACAGAAGAGTCCTCTGGTGAGTCCTCTGTGAAATGTTTTCAGTGACATCCACCTGCAGCTCCCTGTCCACTTCCTTGGCTTTAAATATTTATACATTTTACCGTGAATTGGCAACAGCCTCAGAGAGATAAAACTGGAGAGGAAGTAGTGACGCTAACAGCATTCACTGAGCATACATGATTGAATTTGATGCTGTTTCACAATTTGTATGTACAGGATGTATACATTCTGTTTGTGCTATAACCAGAATCCTAAAAAGACACAAAATTCATTTATAAACCAACTGATGATTGGCTGAACTGAATGTAACACTGCCACCAACACGAGAATCTATTTGTCATTACAGACTTGTACACCTGCAAACTGGTTCAATTAGATTACAAGCCTGCCTGAATATATTTTTTACTTTCATTTTTCTCTGGGCCCTCAATTTGATGGTTTGAGCAGTGATTATCTCGTCAGCAGCATCACTGTTGTTGTGTAGGGCACTGTGTTCACATGGACACCGCCATGCTCTGAAAGCTAATCCACAAAAATCAATACAGCACACGCAATTTATGACACCATTTCATCGCGTGCTGGAGTTTTTATTCTGCTAAACTGTTGAAAGCTTTCCCGAGTGTCTATGTTGTAGGCTGAGATTTGATCTTTTCTCTCTAAATGACATAGTCTTATTGTACGTGACCCTTGTCTTTATCATGTCTCGCTCCAGTTTGAGGAAACAATCAAATATAACAGATTTGTGTCTTCGTAGGGAACACATTTCATTGAGCTGTGCTGTCAGCGAAACATTCCTTTAATTTTTCTCCAAAACATCACAGGTTAGTGATCATGAGTATATTTTATTTGGCAGCCTTTATAACAACTACACTATTTTTAGCCTTAATAAAGTGTGAAAAAAGACAGATACTTTAGATTCAGGCTTAACGCTAACTCCTAACCCTACTCCCTTAATTAAATAATCATGCTTTAAGGCTAATTAAGGTGTAGTTAGTATAAAGTGTTACTATATGTTCTAATAAATAAAAAACATACTTTAAAACTTCCACTTCTTAGGCTTCATGGTTGGCAGAGAGTACGAAGCAGGCGGTATTGCCAAGGACGGAGCCAAAATGGTGACTGCAGTCGCCTGTGCCAATGTGCCTAAGATCACTGTCATTATTGGAGGTTCTTACGGTGCTGGAAACTACGGCATGTGTGGTAGAGCTTACAGGTAACACTTATTTTTGCTGTATAATTATGTAACGCATTAGATTCTTGAGTTTATTTCGGTTTTGCTTTTTCCAGCCCCCGTTTTCTGTACATGTGGCCCAACTCTCGTATTTCAGTGATGGGTGGGGAGCAGGCTGCCACTGTGCTGGCTACTATCACCAAGGATCAGAGGGCACGCGAGGGAAAGGAGGTGATCATTCATATTAATTACCACAGCTAAAATTAGTCAGAGGAATCGCTGCCAAAAGCATAAACATTATGAACCACACTTGTCCTCGTCAAATGGTTTTAACTCGATTATAGAATAAAATCAAGTGGGTGTAATTGGACTGCTTCAGAAAAGCTGTTATGGGTTTATTGAGAATGCATTAGCGGCTTTATTAGATGGGGCATTAGACATTGGTAGCATTTAATTCACTTCAATCAAGGACTTACTGATATCGACGTCAGTCAGAATGCGCAGATATGATCGATATTAATTGTCAATATAACATAATACTTGTTTTATCTAATTGTTCTTCTGTCTTTATCATCAGTTCACAGCAGAAATGGAAGCTGCCATGAAGGAACCAATCGTGCGTCGGTTTGAGGAAGAGGGCAGCCCATATTATTCCAGCGCTAGGTGAGGCTGTTTTTAATTGTGTTGAATAATGTTAGTAGTGCATAGGGGGTGAAAATTACTTCCATGGCTGAGGAGATTAGAAAAATATAATCAGACTCTGTGATTGCAAATTGTGATTTATGTTTTATAATAAAATTCAGAGCAGAGTGAGAACAATTTGAGCACATTCCAGTCTTAACGTTTCAGATAGAACGAAAATGACAACTGCTAAACAGAAAAAATGTATACAAGAACATGTCTAAACAACAGCATTAGCAGGTTTAAAGAAAATAATGAGATATCTTGGTTTTCATGAGGTTTAAGTACATTTTTTTTGGCAAATTTTCATTGAAACGCTAATTACTTCTTTCCTCAAATTTGATCAAAACCTGTTTTAATACTTTTATTTGTGATTATCGCTTTAATAGTCTGAAAGAAAGCCAACATACTGCTTCTGTATCTAAGACTTAAAGCTGAGCGTAGGCTTTGGCTGTGACCTTGAGAGCAGAGCAGAGAAGAGGAAACAGACAGTGCTTGATTAAGACGTGAGGGCATTAAAACAGGAAGATGAGTGTCACAGCATCTTGATTAAAGTCTCCCATTATAGAGCAGTGCTAACGTGCTACAGGAAGCCTCGCATGAATCAGGCATAATGTGCATCTAATAATGTGATGGCTTTTTTGCAGGCTGTGGGATGATGGAATTATCGATCCGGCTGATACACGGCTGGTCCTCGGGCTTAGTCTCAGTGCTGCGCTCAATGCACCAACCAAAAAGACACATTTTGGAGTTTTTAGGATGTAACTAGACTTATTTACAATTTGGACTTTACCTATTATCATGTACTTTTAGCACAAACTTGAAATGATAAGAAAGAATAATATAAATCCAGATTTGTTTGCGGTCTGAGTGATATTTCTGCGCTTGTGCCTTACTGGTTTCTCTTCTACTGTAAATTTTCTGTATAGTGTTTCGAGTCATATTTTTGGGAAGTAGTGGTGGAAAATAAAAACGACTGCTGTCACAATTCCTGTTATCTATTGTTGCTTTTTTAAGAAACATTTGTCACTATTAAGGCATGATTCTTGTTCCTAGGGGGCGCCATTAAGCCATCTTAGATCTCAACGACAAGCAAAATCAGGCAGGTAACAAGAATTGAAGGCAGTCTGCTGTATTATATTTGAGATCAATTACATTTTCCAGTCAGTTATGAAATGAGCTCCGTGTCTAGTCCTACAGATAGTCATTTAGCATCGCGGATTCTTTAACAAATATGTTCCACAATTGTGAGTACAAAGAAGTCCATTATGAAAGCCTAAGCATTTTTTCGCACGCACTGTATGTGTGAAAAACAAGACAGGATTTTTGCTTTTTTCAGTGCCTTTGTCAGAGCAGAAATAATACTGGCCATGATATAGCCTATGAGGGTTTATGCCACCCACACACATCCTCCTCAAACTCTATTCCAAATTCTGATATGTAGTTATTGGAATAGTTTGCCCTTTAAAAGTCCTGGGGTGTTAATGTGAAGTTACTTGTTTACTTGGGTTTACTCCGTGCTACTAATGACCCCTGTTTCTTAATGAAGCTTAATGTTTCATGGGAGGAAAGTAATGATAAGAAAATGGTCATACAAGACTAAAATCTGTAACATGTGAACATACAATAGTGTTATAAACTCTCATTACCGTTTACCCAGTTTAATGTCGTCACAGAGGGACATTAAGGAGATCTGGTTTTAAAGGACTATAAATGTTAGTTGTATTGATTAGAAAATTCTGTCCAGTGGCAAACCTGTTAAATATAAGCATTAAGGAGCATTTGTATTCTGTAAAGCCCAGTGTCAGTGTAAAGAATATTGACCCATTTAAGTCTCAGACACATCTTTTAACATCTTTAAACATTACAAGAGAGCATTAAATCATATCTACATGCACGTTACTCACCATCAGTACAGCTCGGATGGCTAAAAAGGTTGAGTTTAGTTGGCTGGACAAAGTATTTTGGCGAGAATACAGTTGCTTTGGACCCTGCCTGTATGACGGACAAAGATAATACATTTGGGAGTTTGACAGATGCTATCGAAGTTGCTATGAACATCATTAATGCAGTAGAATTTAGTACAAAATGATGTTAAAATCTAACACTATTCTACCATTGGTTTTCTTTCTCCACTCCATGCATTTCCCCCACACAAAAGTATTGTCGTATACAGCAGGTCTTATCTCAGTACAAAGACACTTCTCTCCCGTGGATGCCTGTTTTTGTCAATACTAATGAAAGACAATGCAAAGTGCTTGTTAAAGATCTTCTTAACATATCCAATGAAATCAATGGCTGCCACTTGGTAATAAACAAAGACTATTCACAATGGCTGACTGTGGAATCAAAAGATGTGTGGAGAGCCATATATATAAGAAGCAACTAGCCACCGATCAAAAAATGTCTTCTTGTTCTTTTAAGTTCAGCGCTAACACTTGAGTTTAATGGCTCATTAAGTCATAAATTAGAGCTGCTGTGATTTAGGAGCTCATTCTCTGCTTGATGAATTAGCTTGGACAGATATGAGTCATGCTCTAGTCCCCCACAACCTAAAATAATCCTCTCAAAGACTTCGGCCTTGTGTCTGCAGTGCCTGGTGCTAACCCGATCATTACAAAACTACCATGAGTCATTGAGTGAATCTTCACATTTATTTTAAATACTGATGCTACTGTCCTTCACAGACATTAGTGAGTAAGAAATTGGGTTTTATTTGAACTGCGGTCATTATTATTACAAATTGTGGTGGGATACAGAGTAATACAGAATAACTGTAGATTTTGAATTGTTCTTTGGGTGTATAAACACACAAACAATAATAAACTTGTGTTTTCTTCATCTTGTATTATAATTTACTCCAGAACACTCCAGTATAGAGTCCCATGCAGTCAGTGAACTGGCTACACATAACACATTTACATATTTGTTCTTATATTAGAGTCCACACTGGTCCTGTCAGTGTGACATTAGTGGAGCTGTTCAAATAATGAGCCACACGTGACTTGGTTCATTATTTAAATGGACTCAATTGATTTCTTGTGATTGGTCTGCAGGTCAAATACACTGCATTGCAGACTTTGCTGCAACACACATTAAATGTATTTAATCCAAGGGGAGATGCTGGTGGAACAGCCCGGGCCAGATGCTCCTGGTCCCGGTCTGGGGGAGCAGCCCCGGGGGGCAGAGTGTGTGCGCTGTGTGCGCTGTGTGCGCCGTGTGCGCTGTGGAGACCCGCACGCCGGAGCGACGAGCTGCTGCTGCAATCTACGTGCGCACTGCGGCCAGACTGACAGCGCCTCGTGTCCAATGAGCTGCTCCGACATATTGAGGCTGTCAAATCAAAGCCAACGAGGAGGACGTCGTCTTCATTACGTCATGGACAAACAGCTGGTCGTTGGCAAAAGAGCTGAAGAAATGTAGAGCAGCAGAGCGTCTGAGAACCGCAGCCGGGCTGTCGCCCCTCGCACACACGGCGCTCGGAAAGATGTGGCAGCTGGCGCGCTCGGCCCGGGGATGTATCCGCGCTCGGCTGCTGGTGCTGGGGTGCGCCTGTCTCTGTGCGCTCGGAGGTGAGTCCTCTGCGCTCTGGTCCGCTCGGTGCGCGCGGCTTCACGGAGCTGTTCCTTTGTCGTGGTGCTGAAATCCAGCAGTAACAACAACAAGCGTCGCGTCCCGCTTCATCCTCCACTCACACCGACATAAAGCTCAGTGTGACAGCGGAGGACACGCGGACAACTCGAACTAATCCCGGGCTGACAGTCTGTGGTCTGGAGATGACTGATGTGATGTTAGCAGCGGACACTGGACACTCCGGGCTCTTTAGGCGCTCTGTCGTTGTCAGCTGTGGCTTAAGATCAGATAAGAAGTTTTGGGGAGTTTGGAGGAATTGGTACAACCCATTGTTTAACTAATAATCTGTTTTAACGTAAAACTAAAGCTGTTCTTTTGACACCATGTCTACAGTGTTTCCATGCACTGAGCTGTGTGACAGAAGCATAAGAGGAACATAAAGCTCTGTGCTGCTTTATGGGATGTATCCAGCTCATGTCTGAGGCGTGTGAGGAGATGTGGTCATTTTAACTTACTTGTTGCTGTTGACGTGGCTTTTGGGAAGCATTGTGTCACTGGGCAGCTCAGTTTACTCTTGAACAGCATCATCTGAGTTTGGTTAGATCAGTGTTTATGATTTATGTTATTGCTTTGTAGACTTGGATGAATGGAGCAAGTCCTTTGTTTTGGGTGTGAACAAAAGACAATAGATCGACAGTACTTTATTGAAGCGTAATAACAACTTGTGCCCTCTCAACTATCTTTCACTTTTAAGTATACTGTTATTAGAGTAAGAGAAATCCCAGTAGTGCGTTAACTGCCCAGTGTCTACAGTAATGATCATTTTGTGGCTGCTGTTAAACCGTGGGAGGATGTTGCAGTTCCTGTCTGACTTGTTGCTGTTTATTTGTCTATGGGGAAATACTTAATGTGAGCTGTGATTTTTACATAAGCAAGTGGAATAAAACGTATAGCAAGATGGCTTCGATATAGAAGGGAAAATAATAACTACAGACCCTGGCATGTACTTGCAAATGTGTCATTATTTTGTGATATCCAGTTCCCTACTTGAAACACTGGACTATTTTCACAGCCCACATCACTTACACGCGCTTCTCAAAATATTAGGTTTAAGCAGCATCTTCAAAGCACTCTGAGTAAATCTATAGCACAGATGACAAAAAGTGGGATTACGTCTATATTAAGCCTGTAACTGAATAAAACAGTGGTTGGGGAGGTGCTCATTGAAGAGATTAGCGCATTCCCAAACATGCTGCAGAGGAAGCCTTTGTGCTCCGAACGTGATGTCTGTATTAGCTTGCTGTCAGGGTTACACAGTTGGATATGTCACGTTTTTGGTTATTATTATTGTTATTATGGTAATGTGTGGAAATGCAGTTACCTGGAGACAGTTGTCACCAGTACATGTGGATATAGTGAGGTTAATTACCCATGTGGCTCTCGTTAAAGTGCTTTCAGTGAGGAGAGCTTTCAAATGCCTTTTTTTTTTAAAATTCACTGGTGTATATGCAATGTCCTTGTGAGCTTAGGTTACTAATCATTTCTTATTTGACACTCACAAAAGGGAAATCATGTAATTAAGGGGTGATTTTTCTCGAGGTTGTAGGTTCACAGCCATTGCTAGTTCCTCTAGATTTTTCTGAGTACCTTAAAAATATTCTATATTTATTAGTTTCTTTATATCTTTGTTTGGTTCGTGTAGAGTTGTAGCAGATAAATGTGAATCTTCACGTCTAATGTTTTGTCAGGCTTCATGTTGGTTTTGTGCCAGTCCCATGCACAGATAAAGGGAGTGGTTGGCTGAAAGAACATCCAGTTGTTAAACCAATGCCAAAGCAAAATCCAAATCATTTCACGCTAGGAGGTTGGTCAAAACCAAAACGAGACATATCAAAAAGTGCGTGTCCAATTACCAGCTCTTTATGACTCAATCTCTGGCTTAAGAAAGACCAAAAATAGACCAAACCCAAACACGGTGAGGCACATATGAACAAAATGAGCATTAAAAACTCACACACTTACATTTTAAAGACTTAAACAGCTGCAGACAAGCACGAACAAAAAGTATCCTATTGTTGAGTCACCAGTTTCGCCTTCAAATTAACCCTCTCTGACATCTTCTCACACACAGCATTGTTCTGCATTCTCTCCTTTTCTCTTTGCATTATCTCCAATCTGAGGCCCACTGTAGACGTAACAAACAGCATTTGTCACAAAAACATTCCAACAAGGCTACTGTAGTAATAAGAAATGGGAGACACGCAGCACAGATTTTGGGTGGAAACCAACATGACTCTAATTAAATCATTGAGGAAATACAGTCTAATTGAGATCACTGAAAAACTGAAGGATTGAGGTCAGCATGGGTAATAATTACAAGCTCCTCATAATTAGCCTTCAGATCATGGCGTAATATTCAGAGGTTGTATCATTGTTTAACTTGTTAATAACATAAAGCATGGTGCTAATTTTATATGAAGGCAAGGCAGTTTTATTTGTATATGTGCTTTACAGAATATGAAAGACATAAAAATCACAACACAAACCAATCAAAGCATAAATAATCATAAAATTAACATTAAAAGAGAAGAGCGTAAATAAAAAAAAAAAAATTAGTCATATGCACAGCTAAACAGAACCGTTTGGAGCCTGGATAAAACAAAACAGTCAAAAAAAAAACACCAAGATTTACAAAAAACTACTAATGCATGAAAGGCAGTGTAGTGAACGTGAGCCCACCACCTTCAGTGAGCATTTGTGACATGTGCTTTGCATGTATAGGCAAACGTGTAATAAAAAGCGTCTTGCGGAGCGAGTTCATATATCTTCGAGTGCAATAGACGTCCTTGACCAGAGAGAAATAGGCCCTGTGAGCTTTGTCTGGGATTAGACTTCAGCTGTTGACACCCAGATAGCTTCATCTGTCTGCGTTTGCGCCTCCTTACTGTGCCTTTTAGTATTCCACTCTGCTCCTATAGGTGCTAGGCCTGGCGATATAGTGCCGGAGACATACATTAGAACTGGGAGCCCATTGGAAAAGCCTATCTTTACTCATGCCTCTGCGCTTGGATCATCGTCAAGGCAATGGACGAGCGTGCAGGCACAAATCACAGCATTAGTACAGTGGGCTCACTTACTGTCTCGCTATTAACTCGAGGCAAATTGGTGTCATGCTGTTTTAGAGGCGCTCTCTTTTCATTGCACACTCTGGTAATATGGCTCTTTTTGTACACATTACAGGTGGGCAGTCTGCGAGAATTATTCTGAAGAGACTGTAACTAAGATGTGCTGGTTTTCTGGGCAGAGAGAAGGGGGAAGATTAGTCGTGGTTAGGATCTCATGCAACAAGATTTTGCCAATTGTCCGTCTGGAGAATGATCTTGTGATATTTTGTTGCTTTTAATTTGCCACCAATTTGCAACCAATACAGGTTAGGTTACATTAGACAGCTCAAGAGTGAAATAACTATGATGATGATTTGCCAAGGAAGCTATGGTTTAATTACTTGAATGTATAAAAAAAGCACAACAAAGAGAAATAGATATCAGCCAAATGTATGTAATTATGCTTATCTTAGTTTTTTATTTAATAAGACAGGGATAGTGTACAATGTAAATTAACATTAACAGGAGAGATGCATGATACCAGGTTGTTTCATGAGTGCTAATTTCCACCTGTAGTCCCTGTCTAATCTCATCTTGTCTTGTTTCCGTGGACCCAATATCGTGTCTTGTATCATCTCATGGGGGTTACATCTCATCCCACCCCTATTAGCAGTAGTAGCAGCAGCATGTCATATTCATTGATTTTTAGTAAAATTATAAACTGTGCCACAGCAGTGATGTTTGCATAATTTAGTATATTCCATATATAATCTCATGCACATTTCTTTGATCATTGCTGCCACTTTCCTCCCCAGTGCGCCCTTGGTGTGTGTGCTGTTATTTACCTGTAAAAATGTTAAACAAAACATCAGCTCAAAGCTGTCAGTGCCTGCTCTTTACACAGACTGTAGACACCTTCTTCAGTGACACCTGACTGCTCCATCACCCACACCGCTGCAGCCATGTCTCACTGTTTAACTGTCTTATCTGAGATGTGCCATAGTAATTACGGGGCTCACTTGGTTCCTCTCAGATGGGCCCACCCAAGGGGCGGGCTGCTGCCTGATGGCTCACGTAGGTAATACATGTAGGTAATATGGCAGATTACACCTGTCACTTGTCCTGTGCTTTTATATGCAGCACCTTCAGTGGATGTAATCCCAGGATTTGACATTATGCAGGACGAGAGTGAGTGTGCATACAGACACCCCTCTCGGCTGCTTATAAAAGTGTTTAAGTGTCTGATCACATATTGAGATGATCTAGCCTTGTCCAGGCTGTTTGCCAGGTTCAAGGAGAATCTCGTCATTACACTGAAGATGAGGTAGTGATCCTTTTGTAGACAGTGTGGCCTTACGGTATTAATCTTAATTTTCTTTTTAATCTGGCTTCTGAGCTGTGCCGTATACTTTTCCTCAACCCCCTCTGTTTTCTCCTCCCTCAGACTGCCTCTTTGTCACTGAGTACTTCACACGAACGCCTCGCAAGCTCAATGCTTTCAACTCCTTCGCCAGTGTGGAATTGTTCCACTTCAATGTGCCTGATGACACCATGATGGCCGTTTGGAACCTCATCACCTTCAAGGAGCAAGGGGGCACTTTCGGAGACAACTGCCCGAACCGCAACGTGACTGTGTAAGACCAGGCTACTGCACAAGAAAATGTAGTGCATGAAATGGATCGTGGGTTGAGTTGTTTTCTCTTTGACTGAATAGGAATCTGCGGTTCTCTTCCTGTCTTCCTGTGCGGTATAAAAATAGGCGGTACCTCACAGTTTTATATAAGCTAGGTGACAGAGCCTAATTAAGCACTATATGCGATTCTTCTGCAGAAGTATTAGCTATATTCTGCATTAATCAGGCCTATTTTTATCTGACAGCCATATAGTGCGTCATAAGGAGAGGTGACTTATACTAGTTTGTTTGACATGAGCGTGGTTAGGATGACAGATTTGAATTTCTCTCTTCTTAAAGGTCCACTGTGTACGTTTTCTGGTGTAGGGTCTGATGCAATGAAGAATGATGGTATCCTTCTGCATGAAATGTTCCATAATACAGCATATATGCCATACTGGGGAACATTTCTCCATTAAACCTCAAGCAGACAGTGGCCCCTCTAACTGAAGAGCTACATCGTGCACATTTAAAGGGAAGAGCCTAATATGTATTATGTTTTGTGATTGGCAGGTACTTCCGGTCTGGGGCTCCACCTGTAATAAACCCCCTGTACACCAGATTCCCTCGGGACACGGTGGTCCCAGGATCTTTTGCGGTGACACTGACCTGGACACTTCCAAACCGGACGACTGGAGCGTTTAATGTCACCAGCCCTCTCCCCGGAGACTGGTTCCTGGCGGCGCATCTGCCCAAAGATGAAGGCAAGATCTCAGTCAAGGTAAGCCAGCTCTGAGATGGTAAATACTGCACAGATACAAGTAGGCCGTGCGATGCTGACAAAAATGACACTTGATATTCTAATGTGCATTTCTCATATAAAACAAATGTAATCTCAGTTTTCAATCCTTCATCCAAATAATCCAAATCATTGTTTGCGCATTTATTTTTATATATTCTGGATTCTGGAATAAATGTAATTTTTACAGTTGAAGCAGCAGAAATGGGTTTCCTCCGCAGGGCGGCTGGGCGCTCTCTTAGAGATAGGGTGAGGAGCTCGGTCACATGAGGGGAGCTCGGAGTAGAGGCACTGCTCCTCCACGAGAGGAGCAGCTGAGGTGGCTTGAGCATCTGCTCAGGATGCCTCCTGGACGCCTTCCTGGGGAGGTGTTCTGGGCGTGTCCCACCGGGAGGAGACCCTGGGGAAGACCCAGGACACGCTGAAGGGACTGTATGTCTCTCTGGGCTGGCCTGGGAACGCCTTGGGGTCCCACTGGAGGAGCTGGAGGACGTGTCTGGGGTGAGGGAGGTCTGGGAGTCCCTGCTTAGACTGATGCACCTGCGACCCGGCCTTGGATAAACGGAAGAAGATGAATGGATGGAGAATCTTTTTGTGGACATTGATTATTTTTAAGTGGAGCGTCAGGCCTATTTTTTTGCTCAGTCACCAGGAACTAAAGGACCAGAGCTGAACACTACACCAACTTTTGTTATTGCTCAGTAGTTTTGTGACTGATCACAGTTTGAACATGGCTCATAGCACTTTTCATTATAGCTGGGTAATTGCATTAACACTATTGTAAATACAATTGCTTATCAAGCTGTGAAATGACTATTAATGTGCTCTGCAATTATTTCATAATCAAGCCACAAGCTGCTGAGCTTACATTTTGCAGATTTGTGGTTATAAGAATCAAGAGTCTAGAAGTAATGTTTAGGGGGAATACTTCACGTTTATGGATGTACATATGTACCTTTATAATCAACAAACAGTTTGTTCATATGTTCATAGTTTAAGAATTATTCAGTGACTAATTAAGGGGTTAGGGTTTGCAGTTGGGGTATTAATTATGTTGTTACTAAGCCTGAATCATTCTTAATAAAGTATTTGTTTATTATGAAGTCGTTCTTCACACGTTAATTGGATTAATTTATTTTAAAGTGTTACCAATTAGTTTTATCTGATCCAATCACAATGACAACATGATTACTAAAATCACAAAAAGTGCCTTTGACGTGCAGAACTTACTTGAGGAAAGCAATATCCCTTTTTTAAAATGCACAGTTTATTTTTTTATGTAGGAGGTAAATTATGGGTTTACAGGGCTTTTATTTTATTTTCTAGTCAATAGTCACTGGGGAATATTGCTAGTGATGACATCCTCTATTATTGCGCTGGCTCGGCAGAGAAAGCAAAATGCATAGACAGGCTTTTAATATTTTTATACAAATGTCAGGGCTGTAAATCTGAAATCTGAATTACTGTTGTACTGCTTTTCAATCAGTGAAGTGCTAACAAGTGTTATGTAATTTCACCTTGATGAAATCTACATCTAGCGTTCTCCCTTCACGGTTACTTAGCTCTCGCTTACAACACAAGAATGTAAAAAAGCTATATACGCGTTGACTGTGTAATGTGTTACTGAGCTCAGAGCAGCAGAACAGTGGCACGACGTTTTTGGTTCTATTACTCTCTATTTGACCACCTAAACTCCTGCTGATTCCCTTTCAGGCAATTTATTTACCACCGGTACAGCATTTGCTTTGTGGATTTTTTTACCGGCTGGCAAAAGTGCACCTGCAACAAACAATCAAAAATATCATCAAAAGTTGCCATCCGTGCAGCGTGTCCAGAAAAATTGGTTTTCTTTCGAGCGCCATGAGAATAGGAAGAACCGCGGTGAATGTGACCAGCTTCTGTTGAATGGTGAAGAATAACACACCTATTGTAAATTGTGCTTAGAAAGGCAGTCTCATAGCAGTCACAATGAGACGTGTCCTCTGAAAGCAAAGAACGCAGAACAGAGATTACACACCACATTGGTAATAATAACACTATAGACAGGGATCGAAGGCTTTAGCAAAGAAAATATGCTTGGTGTTTTTCTCATTGTCAATGGAAAAAGATATTTTTCTCATTTCAGTCGATGGACTCCTTTCCACAACACATTTTGAAGATGGAGAGGTTGAGGAGGCTTTTACTTTTTAGTGCTGCATCTAAGAGTTTGGCTTCTAGCAGAGACAGACAGATTAAATTGGTGTTTTTTTTAAGCTTCACATTAAGTACAACCTTTTATTTTTTATTATATTTTAGTTAGGACTAAACCAGCTCTTACAATGAATTAATGGACTAATTAAGTTCTAAAGAAAGATTAACCCTAAGTAGACCTACATGTGGATACAGTTCACTCTAAACTAAAACTAGAACTACAGAGCAGAGCTGGATCTAACCTTCAGGGAGTCCAAAGCAAAATCTGGCTTGGGGGGCCTCCAACTTCAGGCTAAACTATTGATTATTCACATTCCACAGCATGATGCACAGCTCAGCATCTGCACTAAATGTATCTGTAATACCCACATCACCCCAACAGTGAAGCACAGAGGCATTTATAGAAGCTGAGGACGACAACAGCAGCAACAAATAAACTAGAGTAGAATTCTGATTATCAGTGAGTGGGCAGAAGATTTTGAATATTTTAGGCCTTTTTTGCTGTTTTCTTGTGCATTTTACTTTATTACATTTGGGTAAAGCGTGATTACATTTATAGAGTCTTTATTATAAATGATGAGGCAGTGGCACACCAGGCCTCTATGATGGTCTACAAATGAATACTTCAACATAACACTTTGATTTACTCATTATAAATATTCTAGGCTCACCATCTCTTTATCATAATGCGATTAGGACTTCTGCACTGCCACTTTCACTTTGCTTTCACATGGTCGCATTGTTTATGTTCAATAAATGCAGGAAACTTCAAATAAATGCCTGCATAATTAGCGGGGGATTAAAGATATGCACGTAAATGTACAAATAAATTAGCGCAACTCATTAATTATTCACGATTTGCTCATTTGTGGCTCGTTTAAGGGTCATTCACTCGTCCAGTAAAGGCCAAAGAAGCTTCTCTCATTATCGACAGTAACCCGCTGCCGCCTGAAGTTGCTAAATTCATGGCATGTGGCAAAGTCAAGAGACACACGTGTATCCATCTTACATCATACTGTTTTCATGCCTTCGCTGTGTTTATGAGCGAGGGAGGAGGGAGGAGGGGTCGAGGCCTGGCATGAACCAATCAGAAAGTGATATTTTAGCAGAGGAGCAAACCAGGGCCCCGTTTTGTCATAACTATCCTGCTTGTAGACAGGCAGATAATAATGATAAAACTATTGGGACTCGGGGGTCCTTCACAGCTGCGGGGCGGGCTAGGAACATCCAGCTTTACTACAGAGTATCCTGAGCCCACAAGAAGCAGCCAGTGGTTCATCTACCACAGTTTAAGAAACACTGATTAGTCCTTTATTAAAAAATATGGCTCGTTACTGTAGCTATTAACAAGTTTAAACAATATATGAAATCTAAATATTGCCGATAGCAGGATGCAGACACACATGAATACACTTTAGAGACAAAGTAGCAGTAGTAGCCTTGGTTAAAAGTGTCAGACAATCAAACAAGAAAAGGACAAATCATTCTTCCAGATTGAATACAGCATAAATATCAATACATCTGAATGTTCTTCTCTTTCCTCTGCTTTGCCTGTCAGAACTGCCAGGATGTGTGGGTTTATGTCTTCATTCAAAGTACTGGCCCATCTTTTATCAGCCTTTAATCTTCACCTTATTTAACTGCACATTCAAAATGCATGCTCTGCTGTGACATTTGTGAGTGAGAGGATTTACATGATGAAACAGGGAACTGGAAAACCAAAGGTAAACTGTAGTTCACATTGTCAGATTGCAGAGCTGTTACTGCGTGTTGCGTTAGATAATTCCGGTATCTCCTTCAGACTGAAAACTTCACCAGCACCTCTGAGTTTTTGTCTCTCTAAAAGTGAATATTCTCTGCGGGTCGGTCTGAGTGAAGGAGCTAACAGAATCCAATTAGTCAAGGTTTCAACCGGGACGTCGTCTGTTCTATGGCCTAAATGCACTTTCGCTGGCTTTAAAAAGAAAAGGGCAAGAATTCGAATAGACAAAGCAAATTAAACACTTATTCTAGCAAAAAGTGGAAGCCTAAAAACTGCTGTTGTGCTATTTTTGGACCTGCTCGTCTTCATGGTTATTACTTTACCCAAAATATTCCACAGTAACAGGTCCACCTTAAAAAACATGCTTTTTTCTGTGCGCCTGCTCACCTCTCCACAAACCTGACTGTAACTTGACCTGGTGGCATCACCTACTTGCAGAAGACCCTCCTCCAAAAATGTTGCATAGTACAGATTTAACAATTACAGTTTATTTTTACTATTCAGTGAACACTAATAACAATTACGCAACATTCTTTATTATGAATTCAATGAAATATCATGACATTTTCCATATTTCTTGCTGTAAAACTGCACTGTATCTCTGAAACCTATAGCAACACAAGCTCTTTGTTCTGTGCTGCGCCTTATTTAAAACACAGCTCCACACATGCTGCTCGCTCTGACAGGCTGCAATAAATCAAAGGGTCACCCAGCAGCACCTCTCCAACTAATCACATGTCAGGGTAATTGTGGCTGGAGCAAGAGGGGTTAGCCATCAGATGACAGGATAAATGACCTTATTGCGCATTCACACCTGTCCTTTTTCAACGAGATGGAGAAGCCACTGTTCCCCTAAAATGCTTTTTAACACCGGCTCACACATGGCCCACTGTATGTACGCCAGCCTGCCTCAGTTTATCAGCCAAGCACATAAATGTTATTGTGAAGGGGAATAGTGTGGCAGAGCATAGGACAGAGCTATTATTAGAAAGATAACAGTTTCCCGTGCAGGATTCAGAGGCGTTCTCCTTTTTCTAACTCTGACGCATCACTGGAGACTTGTAAAGAATACTTGAAGTGCCCAAGACTACACATTTCACACAGATACATAATTTTACAGCTTTTACCGGCAATTTCACACGTTTTCCCCAAGTTTAGCCATTTTTGTGGTTATAATTTTATCTCCCTGGTTGGAAATGATGACATCTCACTATGTAATTCCAGCTGTTATGCTCTAAACAGTATGCCAAGCTTGTCTTATTTTTGCAATAGTAAGATAATAGTTGTTAGTCATATAAAACATTAAGTTATTTATCAATGTTTAATGGGTCAAATGCATTTTCCCTACCTTTAAGATAGTATTGAGTCTCTCTCTAGTGTTATTTTTATCAATATGTTAAAAACTCAGTGATACTTCCTGTAATTTCTAACTTTTCTTCATAAACTGCCACTTGACTGGGGTAAAAAGCCACATTACACATGTTAAGGTTGTATTTTGTGTTTGTAGGGCCTGTCTGAAGAGTGCCAATACCTGTTCCAGCCTCAGCTCATTGTCCAAAGGCTCATCGGGATCTCAGTGCTATACCCCGGATACTTCATAGACCAGATGATTCCCGCCCACAACAGATCTGCGCTTTACAAGTACGCTTTAGTGCAGAGTTTTTCAGCCAGATTCCACTGCACACCACCTACTGAAATACTACCAAATTACACCATTTGGAGAAAAATGCAAATATTACTTTCCTCATCCCTGTGTCTGGTGATGATTGCTTTGCTTTCTCATTTGCTTCAGAAGTTGCTCAGGACACTCCAAAATAGTAAATTGTTCAATTATGTGTGTTGACTATACAGAAATTGGATTTCTTTTTCCCAAAGCACACCTGACTATACTTCAAAGCCACTAGTGTTATCCGGCACACTGGCTGATTTATTAAACTAATGAGGGATTACACCGAAGAGTGACACGGACCATATTAGCCAGTAATTATGTGTTTTTAATGAAAAGAAAGAATGATTTTTGAATGTGGCAAAAGATGAATGGGTGGATGAATAAATGTATTAACAGAAAAAAATCTAAAAACATAAAAATAACCATTAAAAATACATCTTTGTGGTGATTTACATTTATACAAAGAGTAAATGCCCAGATATAGGCCTATCTTATGTGCTTTGTAACAGCACCGCTCTCCCCCAGGAGCACATTTGTATTCTGACCACCTCTTTGTATGTGTCTGGGCTTTTGCAGAGTGTTCATCCCCAATTATGTATCAAAGGTCAAAGTTCAGCTGGTAAACTGCAGCACGAAGAACAAGAGCAGCGACAGTTGTCCCGTGGTACTGAAGATAAGAGCCCGGGCGCCTCCAGTGCATAACTCAAGTGCCCTGGACTGTCGGGAGTGGAATCCGTGTGAACTGGCCTCTGCTGCTCCTGCCTGGGAGCAGTGGTACTACATCCTGGTGGAGCGCTACCTCAGTAACGCCGATGTCTACTTCCGCATTGGGGTCCAGATCACAGGTGAGCGCTTGGTTTGACAGCATGATTCAGTTGAATGAAAGGTATGGCTGACTTTAACCAAAGGGAGTCATTAAAGATACTATTTTTTCTCTTAAAATTTGCTATAGTATAAGGTTTTGAGTTAAATTAAATAACATCAAGTTCAAGTCCAGGTTTGTGCACCGTTTCTACTCTGTGTCATTGAGAGATAGGTTTAATCTGTTGGTGGAGGTCACTATTGCAAGTGACTGTGACTAGATTTATAATTATTTGAGCATCCATCATGTGAGCCACATTCAATTTATGAAAGATATTTTTTTTTACTTGTGGTTGTGGCCGGTCTCCCTGGATTAGAGGATAAAAGTGATTTGAAGCGATCTGAAGTGTGAATGAGCTCAATTTCTCCTTTCGCTTCTTGTATTAATTCGAAAATGAGTTGCAGAGTCGGAGGAGCTGCTTCCTTTGAGATTTTCAAACTGTGAGCGCCTTGCTGTTGTATAAATAAGAGTGTTTTACCAAATTTTCCAATTAGCCTAATTTACTGAATAACATCTTGGAGGTACTGTTGATTTCCATCTTCTTGTCATTGTTTTCAAATAAATTGTGATCCATTCCCTGTGACTGTGGGCTGCTGGCTTCCTGTTGGTTCATTATTTTTCACCCTGCTGCTTCTGGAGTGGTGCTATTGTGTGAGTCATAAATTAGGCCAAACAAATCCCTCTAGTAGAGCTGTTATATAGCATAATCTAATACAAATGATCGCTGCAGAATATGTTGACCTACCAAATCATAATTATTATATAAAAAAAAAACCTCTACAATATTCATTCCAACAAAAAACATAGGATTTTTAATTGATTTTTGAGGTTCTTTCTTCAGTAAGTCACAGTTCAAATGCATTTCAGTCCCTTTTGAAAGCTCCTGTTCTTTTCAGTGGCACATATTGAGTCTTGGACATGTGTTTTGATTGAAAACCCCAGACTGTCTCTATGGGACCATTAGGAGTCTTGTTGGAGGAAGACTGAAGCCCAAATAGCTCAAATTCTTGTGGGATTGCTCAGAGGCAAGTGATCGCATGGCTAAGTGCTGCATGCTGTTTTTTTGGATATGGACAGCTCCTGTATTCTTTAGACTTGCTCCACAGGGATGGCCCTGATATCTGTAGGAAGTCCTCTCTCCCATGCAGCGCTGCCCTCCCCATGCTCTGCTCTGCACTTTGTCGCCATGGCAACACCCACACTAATTATTCACACTCTGTCTTTTTTCCCCGTGGCTGGCAGGCGGATCTTGGCGTGACCTTTTGTGGATTTAAATTGAGAAAGGGCTCAGGTTGGAGTCAGCACCTCCTGAGATGTTGTGGGCTCTCGTTGTTAGGAGCTGTCTCACAAGTGTGGCCCTCTCGCGTCACTCTGCACCAATTTACACGTATCAGAGTCATGGCCGCCAACTGTCAACCCGGGATCCACTGACACTTACAGATTTTTCTCTTGTTAAAATACTAGCTTTGCTGCTTGTGTTTGGATTTCCTTTTAAAGCATTACACGACCTCAAGTGTAAATACCAGCACTATATCGGCATATTGTTCTTTTTTTTACTAATATGGTAACTTTTTTACTTTATATGCAAGCAAACGTCCAACCAGTGACCCTGTCAGATCCTTAAAACTACAGATACCAGGAGAAAATTACTGATTAAATCTTATTATTTAGACAACAGAAAATAAAAACAGTGAGCTAACTGCATATTTATCAAGCTTCATAGGCAGTGTTTTCTAACCTGACACTGACTTTAATTGCTGTGTGTTTGGTAATATCTTGATAATAAATTGAATTAGAAAGTGTGAGGAAAAATGTCCTTTGAAGGCATAATCTGCCATTAAACTTTGTAACAACCACACCGTAATTATCTTTAATAAAACATGAAGAAAGAGTTAATCAATAATGAACTGATTGTTTTTTATTGTTTATTAAGACGATTCAGGTTTAGTAACGGCTTAATTAAGAGATTAGGGTCATGGTTAGGTCATGGTTATTTCTGAAGTTGTTATCTTTTGCCCTTTTACTTATGTAGTAAAATTGAGTACTTCTTTCAACCCTGATATTTAATAATGCAGTTAGCTATTACCAATCTACAGAACTACATGGACATCAAAACTGCTTTAATGGTCAGCACATAAAACAGCAGAGCCTGCAGAGCTATAACGCAGCCTTTGAATACCGGTCCGTGCTGGTTCGCCATGTTGTTGTTCTATGGTTTGTTTTTGATGCCACTTTTCCCATGACCGTTTCTTCTGCGAGCTGTTTATGCCGAATGAGGGCTTATACTGTTCGCAATTACTGTGCATCTTTGTCTCATTAAAACGCCGTATACAGCAGCTCTGAACCTCGCTGTTTACATTGTGGCAGCCAGCCGACGGGGATCATTTCAAACATTTGCAAAAGCCCTTGGTTGCTCAGTGTGCTTAACGATGGCAGTGAAAGAAGTGACTCGTTGCAGCCTGTCTGTTTGAGAGTTCCCTGTGAGCGGTTGTTTGATTTTATGATGGTGATTATTATATTACACAGCTGTCAGAATGTGAAGGGCAAAAAGCTTCTGTGTCAAAGATGTGAGGATGTACAACGGTTCACAAACTTTCATTTCAAGAACAAAAAATACCCATAAGGGTTTTGTAATACCATCGGTGATCATTCAAAACCTATTCAAACCTAAACTGTGACTCAATCTAAATGTCAGCCTTTAACATGGATAACAAAGCCTAGCGTACTAATTATAGTCAAAAGCAGCTTAAAAGAAAAGTCATATGCAAAATTGATAGAATACATTTATTTATTTATTTTTCAAATGAATGCGTTTCTCCCTGTAGTACGATGTGCATCCATTCTATCTGTTGTACTGCTCCACTGCTATCAAATAATTCATAACATGTGTACCATCTGGCCATTTATAATTAACCAGAAAATACATTATATGGACACGCAAAAAGGGTCTTTTTAATTATGAATGGTTATATCAGCAGTGTTAATATACACCTTGGGAACTGACTTGAAATCTAGCGGGCCATAATACATCCAAACAATGACTGAAATCCTTAATCTGAATTGTAGATCAATCTGGAATTAAATCAGGACCAGTGCAGAGAGAAATGTTGGAAATAGAAATGAGTGTAAACTAACTAGGACTGTACCAGGATTAAACCAAGAATAAAACAGTCTTGTGTGTGTGCCTGTCTACTGTCTACAATCTAATATCTTTTGTGTTTGTCTCCTCCACAGATTGCTCTAAGCCGAACTTGTCAAAGGAGCAAGCCCAGCCCAGCTCCTCCATGAACATGCCCCAGTCTTTTGGGACCCCCATGGGCTTCTCCCTGTCTGAAACTATGTCTCTGGCCACTGTCCCAAATCTGTCTCAAAACGCCAGCCTCCACCCCCCCTCGGAGAACAATGTGGTTTACCTCGCCCCCACCTCGGACCCTAACAAGTGCTGGCCCATCCGTCCCACTCTGAGGAACGAGCTGGACACCTTCTCAGTGCATTTCTATGTGTTCTTTGGACCAAATATCTCCGTTCCGCCTGACAGAGCTGCAGTGTTCGCCATCAACCTCATGCCAGTTTTGGACAGTGGAGGAGTCCTCAACATGGAGCTCAAACTTAACATGGTGAGTGCCCTTAATTATATAAATATGGGTTTAAAGATACAGGTATATATAGTTCAGAGTATGGTATACTGTGGAACTTTCTTTGCAAAGTAATAACATCTCCATGGTGACAAGCTAGTGGCAGACCATCCATAAGAAAAGTAGCATAGTGCACCTTAAATTTTATGTCCATGTTTTATGTTTTTGTTTCATTGCCAAGACTCATACCCTTGCACACAATACACAAAATTATAGTTTAGTTTAGGTTTGATATAGGACCAAAAAGCAGCACAAAGGAGCGAAATTATTTATTTACAGTAAATAAAGTAGTTGAGCTGGCACGGCAGACAGGGGAGCAGACAGGTGAGCAAACAAGTGAGCAGACACATGAACAGGCAGGCAGGTGAGCAGGCACATGAACAGTCAGGTGAGCAGGCACATGAACAGGCAGGCAGGTGAGCAGGAAGGCAGATGAGCAGGCACATGAACAGACGGGCAGGTGAGCAGGCAGGCAGGTGAGCAGGCACATGAACGGTCAGGCAGGTGAGCAGGCACATGAACAGGCAGGCACATGAACAGGCGGGCAGGCGAACAGGCACATGAACAGATGGGCAGGCGAACAGGCACATGAACAGGCAGGCAGGTGAACAGCTGGTGAGCAGGCAGGCAGCATCTGATCGCAAAAAAAACAACACTTTCAGCAAAAAATCCAAAACATCAAAAAAACGCTAGGTGAAGAACTTCAAACAAACAACTACAAACAAACTGGTGAGGAGTGGCTGTGGGGCTGCTCTTCTTACACTGAGGTGGAGTGTAGATGGAAGCCAGATGTGCAGTAGCCACACCTGGACAGAGGAGACACAGAGGATGAGGGGGAGACAAGTGGAAAAACAGGACTGGACCAGAGCAGACTGTCACACCACTGCAATAATACTGCTAGTAATTTTGAAATGCATTGGATACATAGCATTGGCACAGTGGCAGAGTAGTTAATCTAACAAACAGGCTTGTAAACGTGATAGGTGGCCCCAAATGTGAGTGTGACTTGTTGCTTTTAAGTATATGCCACTGTTTCAGCCTTGCGACAAACTGGGCGCTGTCCATGGTGCTAGTCCATCTTAGCTGTTTGCTTTTTACTTTAGCCATCAGCAGCCCTATAGAAAGACATGTTTGGTATTTGTTTTGTGTTAAATATTTGGCTCCTACAAAATTGTTTGCCTCCACAATCAATTATCTGGACCCAAATTGTATTACAGTTCTACCAGTGTCATACAATGCAATATTTCAGCCAGACAAAGTGGCTTGTAGTTTGGAAATAAATATTCAACATTTGCTGTAGGGAAAGAACTGAAAGTGAAGTGGGCTGCTAAATATGGATGCTCAGATGGGCAGAGTGAGGAGTTCACAGAGAGACAGAAGCCAGTGTTTGGGCTGGTGACATATGGCTCTAATTGAAAACGAATGAAACGCCCAAATTCAGCGAGCTTCTGAAATGTTTTGTTAAGCTGCCCCTTGAACACAGTCTCATTAAAAATTCACCATCAGTGTCTCTAGGGATGAACCGCAAACTGCCGTCAAGTGGTGTGCAGCTTTGTAAGAGTAAAGGCATGAGAAAATAGCACTGAGAATAACATGAACACATTTAATAACAAAATTAAATGGAATTGTTAAGATTATTTATCTGAGTTGCATTTTATTTAGTGGTAAATTCTACATTTTACGATGTTTTGTGCATTGAGCCTGTTTACCTACACTGATTTGATTTTTGTATAGTTTCAATTTCTCTTAAAATTAGGCAAAATCGCAAATTATAGTATATATTTTTTCTTTATAAAGTAAATACTACTTCATTTGTCCAACTAATTTCACTACTTTTGCACAATTCTTTCCAACAACATTATTTATTGTGACCTGGCAAGAGTTTACCAATACATAAAAGATAAAAACCTTCCAAAATGCATCTTAGGCTACACTTTTTAATATATGCAGCCTTAACCCTTGTGAAATTAAAGTGGCGTTCGATCTTCCCGGCTCTAATGAAAGATAACAGTCACACACAATGGAAGCTATATTGTTAATGTTGTGGGAAATGAGAATAATTGGCCTGATAAATAACTGTGAGGTTTATTGACTGATTCCTGGTGCAATTACGTCTCCGCTGCAGCCACAGCCCTCTAAGGACCCGGCAACAGGAAGCTATGTGATATGACCATAATGCCACACTTCAATAGGTCATTCCATACAACATCCATCATCATCATTATATAGGTCACCTCGTGTTCCCATGGCCATCAATTCAAAGTAAAGACCATTTCAGTCTTCATATAATGTATATCTGCATAGGGCATTCACGACATTACTGGATCGTAAGGAATACATGATGTACGACATAGAGGGACTGATACCAATAAGCTCATACATTCATCCATAGTGTCATCTTTATGGTAGATGTAAATGACCTGTTGTTGCAGATTTATGGACAGTTTAAAATGGCAAAACATTGGGTCTCTTTCATTAACGTTTTCTTTAAAACTGTTTGTAACTTCCACTTGAAGAAGATGCTGAGAGAACTCTGCACCAGATTCACAACAAGCTCTTGAGCAGATTTTTTCTCAAATGAGATCTGTGCCTAATTCAGCAACATCCAGATACGAACACAAGACTCATTTACATTTCATTTAGATAAAAAATAATATGTATTTACTAAAAAAACTCCCTTTAAACTTACATATGTGGCCAATACAGGCTTGGCATTATGAAGTCAGGTGGAGCGCGTCTACCATAAGGACAGTGAGGGAATATTTAAGTCGATAAATAGTGAAGAAGGAAGGTAGGGGTGCTTAAGAGTGCGCTCTGGTCCGGGGGGGTCATGGGGGTGTTGAATCCACTGTGGTGACCAGGCGCAGGGCTGTAACAGTGGCCCATATGAGGAGCACTGAGGCTGGGAGTCACTGCAGCCTGTAAAGTCTGTTAGAGCAAATAAACCACATGCTCTATAAAACTCCTCATAAACGTTACTGCATCACATAGTCATATTTTTATAGGAAATTATTTAAGAAAATCTATCATGGAGGAATTAGACTTTTGTGTTATATTATCAAAGTCATAATAGTCTAAAACAGCTGAATTTTTGTTCTCATGAGTGCTCCCGACTGTTCATAGGATTTGTTCTTCCAAAAGAACATTTTCAGTTAAGAACACATTTTGTGATTGCCAAAAATGTTCATATGAAGGTCTTAAGTACAAATTTGTTCATAAGAGCGCTTCATGAATGAGGCTCGTTGTTATAACTTACACATCATCGCACTTTTAACAGAATGACATTACATGAAATATTGTCACTTGAACAACGTGTTTGGTGATTGAAATGTTAATATGACAAAAACTCAAAAACACAGGAGAGGACATGAAAAAAACCCAAATAATATCTATTACTGATATGGTAATTCTCTGCACTTGTGATGTTCTTCCTCATGTCGGATTTTGTTTAATTGCAAAATGAGAAGGTTCAGATTAAACGACAAACACTGAGCCACTCCCTGCTCCCAATAAAACCATAAATAAATCACATAAGTACACTTTAGTCAGCACTATTCATAAAGTATTCATAAACAAACAGCGTTAGATAGATACATGATAGATACATAGATACATATTAATCCCGCGGGACATTGCAGGTGCTGTATCTTTATTTGCTCTCACAATAGTTGCCTCTTTTTGAAGCTATTTTTGTGTGTTCTTAATTTTATCCCCATATAAGTTGTTAATGTTATTTTTCACTACCATTCACTTCACGGAGGGTTGTCTGGGGAGTCGCTGTACCATAGTCTTTGTTGAGTTATGACCTGTTATGACCTCCCCCATTAAAACGCCTGTGGTCAATATATGTCTGGCAACCAAAGCACAAATCACACTTTCCAGAGCATTCCTCCCAAACACATCGTGCATCTCCTCTTTACTCTCGACACTGTTGGTATTTTCAGTGTTTGTTTAGTTTTTGTTAATTGGAGTCAGCAGTGGTTTTCGTGTTTGTCCACTAATCAAATGGTTGGCAGTTTGGTTCAATCCTCATTTAAATGTAATTCTTCTCTGCACAAACTGCTGCCTATCCTTGGTTTCAGATTCCTGTTAATAGGCTCCACTTTTTTGTACTTTTCACCATTTAAAAGATAAAATATTTTGTTGTCACAGTATAATTGCTATGGCATATCACTATTTTCATTGTTAGATCTAAGTTTTAGGTCTGTGGGTGATACAAATCTAGCAGTGTTGCCATAGAAACTAACAATTCAAGTGCTCAAAATATCAAAAAGTTCTAAAAAAAAAAATGTTGAAACCCGTGAAACCTCCACAGTGCCTTCTGCCAGAGTCTCTATCTTCATACAGTCTCCTCCTTTTACTTAAACTCCTGATTTGACCCTGGGCAGGAGCGTGTGTTTTTTACATTTTCTGCACATCCTGTCACGCCGCTCCACTGACGCGTCTCTCCCTTTTGGCGATGTCACTTGGTTGCGCTGTGTCTGTCTCCTTCTCTGCTCTAAAAGAATCTACAGCGTCTTTATATGCTCCAAAACCACACAGTGTCATTTCACCACCAAGTTTTTAGTTGATAGGACCCACCTAAAAGTCAATGTGTTGGCTGTTGCCTAGCAGCGACAGAGCGGTTCACACATGAAATCCATTTAAAGCTTCCTATTTGTTCAGGCTACTTGTTCTATGACGTTTTTCCACATCAGAGAGCGTAGCTGCACAATCGAAATCAAACCAAAATCGCAATTTGAATGGCCGCAATTAGCAAATCGTAAAGGCTCCAATTTTTTGAAGGACTTTAATTGCTTCACACATAACAAAATATCTCGTTAATGTCTTATTCTGTACAAAAGCGGCTAACCCTGTAGTTTAGAAATGTACAAACATCCTTGGAAATTTAATTATTTTGTCAATTCTTCTGGATATGTTTAAAATATCATTAATAAAATATAAATCACAAAGCTAATCACCATTGCAATCTTGTCAGAATATACCAGAGAGTGATATTTGATTTAAAAACTGTACTTTTTATTAATTAGCTCTACTGTTTTGGTGTTTTTTTAAATCCTGTGCAGATGACGACGCTTGTAAGTTCAGCGAGTCAACAAATGTTTTCTAATATATTCTTAAGTGTTGATCTAAAGGCTTGGCGTCTCTGTGTGCATTATAAATAGCTGTGCAAAATAGGATCAGTGCTTGGGTGGAGCGCTGGGCTTTCAAATTGCTATCAGCCTCGATATCCATTAGCTTCTGAATGATGAAACATTTGCACTGTTGCCATAGCAATTAACAATTAAGAACAAGACATTCTAATCTATATATCATTGGTAAAATATACTCAAAGTGGTGCATATAAATAGTAAAGTGAAACGTATGAATAGGGCTGTGAGCCAAAGGGAAAATATATTTGACGGGATACTTGTTAATTTAATACTAAGACTGATGCTTTGGTTTGTCCTGCCACTCACACGAAACACAAAACACCGACAGATGCGATGACGACAACACCTCGGTCAACATCTGGAAAATGGAACAGGTTTTAAATGGCAAAATTAGCAGTGATTAATGCAACAATGTGTTTTGAACAATGCAACACAAGGGACAGCTGTAACACAAACCCAAACAAGTCATTAACACAAATATATCCATTACAATTCATTAAAAGGGCTTTGAACAGTTCATCCACTCATTAAAGGCTGTGCTTTTATAATTAGGACAATCTTGTTTTCAAAATTAAAATACAAATCTGAAATAGAAAATAAATAATCCTTACAGCTGCACAGTTTTGGAAAAAAGTATTGTGATTGATAACGAAAGACGAATATGTCAACTGGACAAATCGCTGTTGTAGGAATGAAGATGTTTCGCTGCTCAGCCAAGCCTCTTATTGTGAGTAGCTAAACTGTGAGAAACTAAACAGCCACTCCATAAGAGAATGTACCAACACTGTCGAGAGAGCAGCTCAGGACCCCAGTCTGCTGTTCATCTACATCTCAGAGACATTAACCACTCCTCTGAAGAGAGTGAGGTGCAGATCTGAGTCAGAGAAAAGAAATGTTTGAGAAGGGAGTTAAAGAAGCTATTTTTGTTAGGAAAGACAATCCTTTCTTAACCTCCTAAGACCTTGCATGGCTTTATTAATTTCTCTTTGTTATTTGGGCTGATTGGGACCAGATGAGTGTAGAAACAAAAAAATGATCTTTTTACATTATGTAGTTTCTGAGAAAAGTGATGTAAAACGAAATGAATGTCCTCATATGTGGATATTTTAATCATTTTGATAAAACATTTGAATAATGATTTGCAAAAACTATTTATTACAGCCGTGAGCACAGCAACATTTGTCCTGAATGTAAAAACAAAATGAGACACAACAATTGTGCCTCTTGGATGTTGTCTCTTGTGAAGTGCTGCTGACAGGTGCAGGAAGACATGTGCCTTCACAAAGAAAAAAAAACATATTCTAAACATTCAAACTCTTAAACATTTTCTAAATTGAATATATTTGCATTGTTGCTGTTCTTCTTCTCTAAAAATTTGCATTGTGGCCTAGACAACCCAAAATGCCAGGTCCTGGGAGGCTGTACAGAAATGGAGCCTGAGAAATAACCTCTCACCGATCTATAACTCTATATCCTCAGACCCAAAACAAACAGGAACAAAGAGAACAATAGGCGGCCATTACAGTTTGAATAGGGTCGTTAAGGCTGAAACTGGAGACAAAAGCTCTATACAGTTTCAGTGTCCAGCAGAATCTGACCAGAACTGAAGAAGCGACTTGGACGAGCAGCCAAACATCTTCACTCCTGCAACGATTTGTCCGGTTTGACAGATTTAAATTTCATCTTTTGCTTTGGATCAGACCTGGACGACTGATCACACAGACAGTATTGTGATTGTGATTTGTGATATATGAATTCTGTTCTGTTCAGAGTGGATATTGTGAACAACGCCAGGAGCAGTAACGTTTGAGAGAAGAAATCTGAACTGATTAAGTGTTTGTGGAGGTCTAAACTACAGGTATAAGATGTATACTGTAAAAAAAATATATATAAAAAGATTGTTATTGCCACAGATAAACTTACATTTTGGCAGTAGGTGAATAATCGTTTCAATTATAACACAAAATTTGCTTGTTATTATGCACAATCTGTTTATTCCACACATAAAGTAGACAACATTTATTTTTCAAAAGTATAATGGTATCGCACTAGAAAAAGTTTGACACTGCTCCATCTCCCTGTGAATGAATCCACGTCCCTCAGTGAAAATATAGCTTGTTATTATAAGGTTGTTTAGCAAAGCCAGCGTTCAGTGTCAGCGCTGTGCAGAGTTCTTTATAGAGCTGAGCAGAGCCGCAGTCTGATCTAGTCTCACTTCCCACGCACTCCGCGGTCCAGATGGTGAGTTTGGGGAGCCTGGAATCTCATATCTGCACCTGGCAACGCATTTGTAGTGTCATTACATTAATCAACAACTTTGCCAACTCCCAGCATATACATAGTACTATTTAGAGTATAAGGGCAAGTTAAGTTATAGCACAAGTGTGTAACAGTGGAGGAGGGTAATGCTTTGGCTCGTTTAAAGGCCAGTGGAAAAAAGTGACTTCAATATGTTTTCTCTTCTCTTGTTTTCTCTTTCAGTGAAAACATTTGGTCTAATTCTAAGTGGGATGTGACTTGTTCCAGGGGCAGTTTTGTTACACTTAATTTAAGCCATTTTAAGTCATTTCAGATGGTCCTTTTGAATGAAAGAACTGAGCACTTTTGGCTTTAGTGTCGCCTCAGCATCGTTTACTGGATATAAGAGCCAAGGCCTATCCGTGATAACAGCCACCTTAACAACAGTGTAGTAGTGAATTCTGTAGTGGCTTAAACCAAATAGCTTTGTACCATCAGATGTTTTATAGGCTGTAGCTCGTATCCCTCCTTTTTTCTCTTATTACTTACCCGACCTTTTTCCATCTACTCTAAAAAATCCAATTAGAAAAACGAATACCAACTTCTTTTAGTCCCTCTGACTGGCATGACGACAACAATTTGGAAAATACTTCTCATAACTAACTAAGAATATATAAAAAGATTAATATGTATGAGTTTCCTTGCATTCCTTCCTTTTAGACCATTTCTTTAGTTATAATTTGTTATGAGGCAACTATTTTCCAAATTATTCTCAATATAGGAAATATTTGCTGTGCTTACTCGTGTGCAGTACTGCTACTAATACATTCTCTTACTAAAGCTGTAAACTCTTCTCTGCTCCGTCTGGTAAGAGCAGAATAAATGAAGCCATTTAGAAACAGATAGTGCCACACATTTGTTTCTTTAGCCTCGTTCTAATAAACAAACCCACATTTCTCTCAGCTCATTATACTAATGCTGTTGTCCTGCTGTTAAAAAATTAGACGTGTTTTCTTCTACCCCTGCACACAACAAGCAAATGTGAATATGTTAATGCAATTCCCAATGGATTGAAATGTCCTCTCTGAAAATATTTTAAGAGCCTGCATATTGAATCCCTAACAAGTCTTTAAGGTGATAGAGTGTCGGCATCTTCATTGCGGTGCCTGGGGCGGACAGAGGGAGAGCACTTTTGGCTTGATTTGTTCCCTTTAAAGTGGAGCAGTGGCACAGCTGAGGGCAAATGAGGCCTAAGGTAATCATGAGCGGTGTTAGCATAGCGCCGTGGCACTGGCAGATGGCTGAAAGTCTGCACCCGCTCTGACATTTGTGTGTGATTTCGCCTGTGTCTTCTCCTCCTCCCAGTCAACGCTGAAGGGTGCCAATGTCACGGTGTTCGGCTGTCTCAACCACGGCATGCCTCTGTTCCTGAGAGAGAACGGGACACTCAAATGTGAATCAGGTACAGTGTGTTTCATATGTTGACAAAATCAAAAATCCTGATTATGTAGTGTTTTTAAAGTGGCATCTTAGGCACTTCTTAACCAAAATTGTCACCTCTCATCGCACCTGTGTGTCTTGTTCTATTGCAGAGTCGGTCGCAGGATTTTTTCTGTCTGTCAATGCATCCTCCAATATAACCAAACTGAGGATCCCCTACCCCCAGACAGGCACCTGGTACCTCAGCCTGCGCTCGCTCTGCGCCACTGAACACGGGTAAGTACCTCATAACGCCTGTTTAGCCTGTACACACCAGATAATAAGCATAACGATAAACACAAGGCACATTCACATGATCAGGCACATTGTATAATCAGAAAACCAAGTATTATCTGTTGGTGTGTGTTTATGCGCACATGAAAAATCTGATAATAAAAACGCCTGGTGATGTGTCAGTTAATAAATGGATTTTTAAAGTCCAGCTGCATGTGAACACACCCACTTGGCCTGCTGCTGTCAAATCTTTTACTCTTTTCTCCTGTTATGTCCTTTTGAGTGACAACTTGTTGGATCACAGTCCCTAAAATCTATCATCAATCATCATGAGAAGCAGGCACACATGTAGTCCTTTTCGTTTGTCGTGAAAAAGACGTGAATTCAGATTATTTGTCCTTCTTTGATTAGTTCTCAGTTTATTTGGTCTAGATTAAGATATTTGTTTTAGGATGTAGATCTTTTATAAGACAAAAGATCGAAGGTGAAAGACAATACAACTCAAACTGTCTTGCTCTGCTGGCTGATATTTGCTTTTGTGTGCATTGAGAGAGGGATCACGAGGAAGTTTTAGTCGCTTTAAACTTTGTCAACATGTATGACTTAAGAAACAGTCGTGCCAACCATGTGTCAGCAAAACCTATCTCTATCTCATTATTTCTTAATGACAAGCGCAGATAACGTGCAGGGAGCACTGGTGACTGCTCTCATCGTGAACCAACATAATAGCGCGCTAATGTGCTTGTTTGAATAGAGCCCAAATGAGCCTTCTCCTGGCTCATTAACATGTAATAATAGCTGTGATAGAAAGCGGCAGAGTGTGGTATAGTGACACAATAATAGGCCATCATTTTACAGATGCAGCCTCCGAAATCACCGACTGGAGCTTTGTGAGGGGGCAGCGGTGCACAGGCAATGGTGTTGTGTGAATCATTAGAATTATTTCAGAACAAAAACATGTCACTGTGGCTTTTGTCTTTGCCCACGAGTTTCACAGTCACACAGCCCCGAAGAGCTGAGATAAAGTTGTGCTGTCCATAGGAATACTTATGTTTATGACGGACCGACAGAAAAGACAAATATGTTCATGTTCTGTTGTTTTAAGTTCACTGGTAAGAAGTGTGCAAACAGAATGTGTTACTCACCAACTCGTGTCTTCATATTCTCATTTCTGACTTTTTTATAGCATCATAGTGGCAAAGCAAGTTTATGTACAGCACAATTCGTACACAACGTAATTCAAAGTGCTTTACAGAATAAGAAAGACATTAAAATCACACAAAACATAAATTATCACAAATAATCATCATAAAATTAAAACAGAAGAGAGTGACAATATTTCAGTTACATTGCTCTTCCATTTAAGTTACATTACTCTTTCATTTTTTTCCAAATCCATCCATAAAATGTAGTAGTTTGTTTACAAAAATGTACAATGAATGTGAGTTTTGGAAACAGAGCTAAGTGTTGATTGAAAGAGAGCGGGCTGTCTCAGTGAGCCACATCCTGGCCCATCTGTTGCCTCCATCCCACTGTGCTCACCTGAACAGTTCATTTACTGTCAGCATGCTGCAGGTTGGATCTCGTCAGTGTAACATGGCACAACGAATGCACTTTCTGCTCATGCCTACACTGTATTTTATAGAAATGTAGGCCCATTTACTTATAAATATAACATCATGAATATAACTTCCCCTGATTTAAACTCATTTGTTTGCATGACTCATCGACTTGTTTGTATTTTTAAGATTACACTTAATATTGTGCAGCACTTTGGGCAGCAGTGGTTGGTTTTAAATGCGCTTTATAAATAAATTTGACTTGACTTGACTTAACTTTTAACCAGTCTATTCCAATAAGTTTCTCTTTTGTTTATATATTTCTATCTATTACCTCATCTTGCAACAGAATACTTTAGATACTCTTGAATTTAAATCATGATACACACAGAAACGTCTATCTTGACCGTTTCCTGGCAGATGTTTACAACTTAATACTAGGAGAATACACAACTACTGCAAAAACGTGTTAAAAGCAAACATTAATTTGTCAAAATGTAACTTCATGAAGCATAACATTTTTGCAGACACACGTAAATTTCTCCAAACAATTAAAAAGTTGTTCCTCCTCTTCCACTTTCCCCACACTTTTTGACACCCCTGTATTACCTATTCATTGAGCCGTTAAGACAAATATTAATGGCACCAAAATGTGAACAGA
This sequence comes from Periophthalmus modestus, assembly GCA_019594935.1. Classification (NCBI taxonomy): domain Eukaryota; kingdom Metazoa; phylum Chordata; class Actinopteri; order Gobiiformes; family Gobiidae; genus Periophthalmus; species Periophthalmus modestus. The sequence goes on along the minus strand of JAIEZT010000012.1, from coordinate 3,109,297 downwards.
CTGAAATGAGGCAGATTTTTCTCACACTTGGGACTTCCAATTGAATGCGAGTAACAGATATTAACAGATGGTGTGGGACACGAGCTCGTTCTCACATGAGTGCAGTGCTGAGGTCTAGGCATCCTCAGTAATATCTGTTAAAGCTCCACAGCCACTTAGTGTTTGTGGGAAGTTTGGACGAGAGTGGCATAAATGACACTCATCTTTAAGGCGACAATTAAGTTGATGGATGTGACTTCACAATATAGAAGTGAGCAGATGTGTCAATTAAAACGTGTTCTGGTTCAAGCGAGCGGACGTGTTTATCGCCCCCCGCAGTTTCATCCTCTGTGACTGATTGTAAAACCTGGCAATTAGAGAAGGTACAAGCACCTACATACATGTTCTATGTATAATATTCCGCTGGTGTGTACTCTTGTGTACTCGTGGTTCTCAACAGTTAACAAGCGAGCTAATCTGAGACGCAGATCATGTTAGATTTAGATCGCAGTGTTATGCATTTCAGGATTGGAATATGAAGATTATTTGGTTAGTTGATCATGTGATTATTCAGGTCAGATTATTGTAGGGAGTATACGGTCTATTTATGTATTAGACTCATGGGAACAGAAGAAAATTAAGGAATTCCCTGCTGTTTTCATGCTGTCAGTGATTGTGAATCGTAATGTTTCATCGCAACACAAAACATTTATATTCTAACATATTTTGGATAAGTTGATTTTCCTTGCCTGCTTCCGTGTTTAACTCAATATAAAATAGTTTTGAAATTTCCCTTTCGTTCCCTTATAGTTGCGTGAGAAATGGATTGTATGATATTCAGTAAAAAATGTATAAAAGTGCAGAATATATCCATCTAGAAAACACTCTTCATGTGTTAAATATTCATGCTGTCACCTGGCTGTGGACCCTTACCAGTAATGCATCACTTGTGTAGTCTCCACTCTCACCTCCATCTAACTCTATTTTATCTTCTATTTCCAGGTTTGAGCCTTGTACCAATGTCACGGCCGAGGTGTACATGCGATCCTACCTGACTCCCTGCATCAACGACTGCGGCACCTACGGCCAGTGCAAGCTCCTACGCACCAACAACTACCTGTATGCAGCCTGTGAATGCAAAGCAGGTGACACACTTCAAAATACACAGCTTTTTATCGAACTTTAAACAGTGGAGGTTTGTTTTTGCCTTGAAGAAGCTGATGTGTGACTAGTGGCTCTTCATCAGTGACAATGGGAAATGTCATGGCAACTCTTTTCAGCAAATTATTTCTGCCTGATTTTAAGGAGTTTACAAGGACCCCATTCAACGATTTGTAAAACTTCATTTGCTATGGCAACGCAGGACTGTTGTCGTAGCTTAAAACCCATTGAGAAGAATATTTATATACATTTACAGTATGTAGAGCTTCTTTAAACAATGAAGAACAGCATCGACATCTAAGGTTTTAGAGTAATGGAAAATTTGGACCGTTGCCATAGCTAATAATAACTCAAAACAAAATGTTCTGTCTTTGGAATAATGAAAAGTCCTCAAAATGGAGTGTCCATAACAATTAACATTTACGCAACTGAAACCCATGAATAAGCAGTATAAAATGCAGGTTGCAGTGGAGACTCGTGTACCAAACTTGGCGGTCAGTGGGCGAATGGCTCTCCATGCTGAGATACTGGAGTTGCTTCACTGACTATATTTGGTATTAGCTGGCTTTGCACATTTTTCTATCTGTTAGCAATAATTTGAGTTCGTTATGCATGACTAAATTTTAAATAGCCTGTAAACTTGTGATCTATTCCTCACACCATCTACGCTTGGCTTCTCCTTAAAAGCGCTTCCCAAATAATAATTAGACAAATCAATAATTGAATTTGCAAAAATTACGGACAGAAAGCGCTTTAGATTCAAAACCCGTCTTCAGATTCTAGATTAGATTAAACTTCGTAAGGAAAATGGGATCATTAGTTTTCCAAAGCTATTCTAATTTGTGCAAAAATATATCAAGCGTATGAGCGTGAGGCGGTGAACTGACAATACAGCGATTAAAGTGCATGGAGTTCAATGAGTCAGTGAGTGGCCTGCATTAATCTCCCCGTCTAAGCCGTTTGGAAAAGACAATAAAACCAACCCTTAATTAAGATCATCTATTCAATAAAACATAAGCTTGTGAATTCAAACAAAGCGTGTCCTTGGAGGCGTTTTCTGAATCCCCCCTTTGATCTGCCTTTTATCAGAGCCCCTCCGTTGGGTTCATTGTCAGCCTTCATATGTGTGAGTGCTTCCTGGCAGGCACTTCGCATTCTGCACTCGCCCATGTCCTGTCTCACTCCGCAAAGCCTGTGTTTGCAAACCCTGGGCGTGCTAATATTTCATTCACACTGTCTTATCCAGTCCACTGCTCCGGCGCTATCTAACTCCTCTGAAGTGAGAGGGAGTGGAGCGCAGAGGGAGTTCACACCAAGAGCTGCTATTGTGGACTGCAAACTTTTTTTTATTATTTTTATTTTGGAGGAGCGTTAGTTTTTTGCGGGAAGAAGACCCAAATCTTATTCCACATTCAGACACAGCTAAAAGAAGTACTTACTGTTAGTACAATGAGTTGAAATCACTTTATTTATACATGTGCATTATTTACATTGTTTTAGGTTAAAGTTTCACCACTGGAACTTCTATGGCTGCTTTTTCCACAGTATAGCATTAAACGTGTCTATCTTAAATGTATTCAATGTAAAAGGGGGTTGTATTGCTAAAATACCTTAAAAAACATGCATACTTATTGTGACATACTGTGGTATATTCCAGGCAAAGTAGTAACACCTTTGAAGACGATAATTTTTAGTGTGTTTTTTACAAGTAAAGATGTTCAAATGTTCTTCTTTTAAAGTCCAATTTGTGCAGTTCATCAGCAAAAGTTGATTAGCTGTGTGAAAGTGCACTGTTCTTATTCCACTTAACAGATAATTTTCTAAACTTGTTAAAAAATCAGAATTGTGAATTTTGGAGTCTCGTTAAGTTCATTTTTGTCGTCTAAAGTGTCGTGTTGTTTGTGTTGTCAGGCTGGGATGGCTGGGGCTGCACTGACAACACTGAGGCCTACTCCTATAGTTTCCAGCTCCTGTCCACTCTGCTGCTGTGTCTTTCTAACCTGATGTTTGTGCCGCCCGTGGCCATCGCCATCCGCAGCCACTACCTCCTGGAGGCTTCCGTCTACATCTTCACCATGTTCTTCTCCACCGTGAGTCAGAGCGCTTTAATACAAGTAAACAAAATGTTCCCGAGGTGTCAAAGCAGCATGCAACATAGTGGACTCTCAACTTGTGACTACAGGGGCTGGAACAAGCACATAGTGAATAAACTACCCCTCAAGACAGTCTCGTACTAGTAACAATGTGAATACAAGAGGGAAGAAGATAAAAAAGAGATCTGATAAGTAAACCAAATTATTAGGTGTTCAGTTTTGATTTCACTGGAACAACTATAACACATTTGCTTGGAAAAATGTAATGTTTCTCATCTGAAAAGAAAGAGCAGATTTTAGAAAGAACTCTGATACATTTTTAACTTTTAATTATTAACAGTCTTCTTATTCCTGCTCTGCTCTGCATTGGTCACCTTAAATCTATTCAATTATAAAGTAACCCTATGTCTAACCGAGAGGGCACAGTCTCAAATCTATTATTCCCCCAAACCAGACAGGCCTATATTTTATTCATAAAACAGCATGTCTACCGTGCCAGTATAATAGATAGGATAGGTTCAGCCGCTGTTGTGCCCAGTAGCAACTTGGGCATTCTTGTATATTACTAAAAAATGAAAAGTAGCAGTGAGAAATGGTTTGAATTTTACTCAGACATATTTCTTTTTAAGTAAGAAAATACATAAGCACTAAGCTCTCATTCTTTTTCCATGTTGGCAGTTCTACCACGCGTGCGACCAGCCGGGGATCGTGGTCTTCTGTATAATGGAGTATGATGTGCTGCAGTTCTGTGACTTCCTGGGCTCCCTCATGTCAGTGTGGGTCACTGTCATCGCCATGGCAAGACTCAAGTCCATCATCAAACAGGTGCGGCTCGAGCCACACCCCACAGAGACGCAGCGGTACTTCACAAAGCACATGCTAGCTCAGACTTATTTAAATTTCTAGATATATTTGGAACCTACCATCTGTTTTTTTTAACAGTTTTTACCTCACCTGGCCTTTGTTCAAGCTCCGCTGTGCTCACCTGTGCTCTGTGGTCTTCTTCTGTCACACTAAAGTTGCCACACTGTCAGACAGTAACGTAGACAGCATCTAGTGGTGATATGTGAAAATACGACAGGGCCAGGTCGGCTAATCTAATTACAAATGATAGCTTTAAGGCAGGGCAAGGTGAATTTATTTGTATTGCACAATGTGTAAGTAATTCAAAGACCTTAAAATCACAATAAAACAAATCAAAATATTAATAAACATCATGCAATTAACATAAAACATTAAAATGAAAAAAATAAATTACTGGATTATTGAAAAAATAAATTACTTGAAAGATAAACCAATTGAAATGAATAACTGAGAGAAAAATAAGTAAAAAAGTAAAACATTTGAATAATTATAGACTTTTTCTAATCTTTATTGAGGAATAAAAGAGTTAATAGATGTGTAAGTATATGGTTCTAACAAATATTCTATAAAAAAACAAAGAAACGTGTTACTGCAAATCACTTTTTCTGCAGGTTAGATTAGTGCAAATGATTCAAACAAAACCATAATTCACATTACATTTACGGTAATTTTGTTCACCTATACAAGGCAGGTTAAGGGTACAATATTTTATTTAGCACATGTATACTGTATGTGTGGTTCAATTATCTCTTTGTTATAATAATAATACACTTCTGCCCCTTGTTCCTCACCACAAATGTTACTTTCCCCTCCTACGAAAACCCTTAAAATCTTTACATTTAACATCATGTAAGGATGATGTTAAATGTAAAGATTTAACATCATCGGCCACATTTTTAGCGCTGCCTTTCCGAGATCAACAAACAAAAACACCACTGGCAAAAACATAACCTCCGTGACCGAGGTGAGAAAGTTTTTGTGTGGATTTTTTTTTTTATTTTGGGCGCAGCACCGTAAGCAAGTTCACGTTAGATGGGTGACAAGTCGAGATAAGCCCTGAAGCGAAGAGCTATTTGTGCCTTCATGCCAAGGAGGGGGAACATCCATAGGTGACTGCTGCCTATGTGTCAGTTTTTAACTCTCTCTTTAGGTTTGCTTTTATTTGGGCCAAGGCAGTGCCGCAGTTTATTCAAGTTGAAATATTGTTGCTGTTGCTCTAATATATAACAGCATAAACAGGTGCATGTTCTCAGTGGGTCACTATAGCTGCACAGACACGTTGGACACTATTCTGCAAAAAGTCACTAGTTTAAATGTCTGAAATTCAACATATTGTAGCGTTCTGGCGTAAGGAAACATGCTAGCTTTCTTCTGATGGTTTATTTTCTGAACACAAGGGCTAATGTAGGCTGTAAACCACGCCAAAACAAGAGCAAAACAACAGCAGTCTCAACTCACTAGAGCCAGTCTCCAAAAACAGACCAGTAACGGATGAATAGAGCCTTCGCATCAACTTATCGGCAAAGCAAGTGTCACATAGAAAAGCAGTTACATTAAGAACAGATGATACAACCCTGAACTAAAAGCAGAATATCAGATCATTACAATATTTCTGGATTGGAGAAGTTTTGACATATTTATCTATAGTTACTTAGAGCTCAAAGTCAGAATTGCTCATTATTTGCAAAGTCTGCTATGGGAAAACATCCATAGAGTTAGATTAGACCAATAAAAAGTCGACAAAAGAGCCATAGAACAACCTCTTCAGCTGGTTTATTTATCACTTTACTGTCATAATACTGACTTTGCACTTTGAAGGACTTTGTGTACAAATTATGCTATACAAATACTTTAGTCTTGGATGAACGCTACGTCAAGTGTTACATCTATCTTTATAAGTTTAACATAGGCTATTTCAGACTTCTATGACGTTTGACCGCACCATCATGAACTTTTTAGAAACATGTCAGCGGAATAATATAATCATCTCTGTACTAAATATTCTGAAGCTCTTGTCCAACCGAAAACCCATATTAATATTCAGAATGTCACTTTAGCCTTGCATTTTGAGTTTCTTTAGCGTACAGTCCGTGTGTGTGTATAAATTTGACAAAGGGGAAAGGAGGAGGGGAGAGGGGAAGGAGGCTACGAACATCTGCTGTCCTCCAGAGACTTCGCAGTTGCTTAGGCCAGCACTTCGCAGTCACTAATCAAATCGCACATGTCAGGACTGGCAAGTGGGGACAATGTGTGTGTGTGTTGGCTGTTTACATGTTTGTTTGTGTGTCTGTGACCGCAACAGCAAACCACAGCCACCACCTCCAGTCTGCAGGGTGCGTTTAACCCCTTGACCTTCTACGTGCTAATATTTCAGCGTGATGTGATTTTGTAACCAAGGGCAACAACGACGAGCGAAGAGAACTAAGCAGCGAGAGCCTATAATAACCTATGTTTTATTTTCTTGATTTGAAAAGATATATTTTAATGTATTCTTGGTTATGTGCTGTCAGGGTCAAAAGACGCTTTGATTTCTGCTCTGTGGGCGGTGATTGTCAGGTTTGATTGGCGGCTAACTCAGCACTGCCAGATCCACTGTATAAAAAGATATATTCTTCCTGACAGACAGCTATATATATATATATATATATATATACACCCAACATGTCAGTGTTTCATTTCAATCCAGTATATTGAAGTATTGGAAGCTATAGCTATTGTGTCATTATATTTTATATTCTGTGGAAAGCCCAAATGCCAAAAGTGCTTTGTCTGCTTGCCTCTCAGTAATATATTTGGGTAAAAACTATAAAGTGAAGTTGATTCCAGGTATTTGCATAGGATGTTTTGTTGTTGCAGCCTATCCAATTTATTTTTGTGGCCATTCAAAATGTGCTTTTGATTTGATTACAGCACTTGCCCAAATTGGATCCCATCTCAGAGCTATGTTATAAGGACTGACTGTAATATCTCGTCACTAAAAAACACAAATGCTAGACGGACAATTGCATGGATTTACATTGTGCTCAATAAATACGATATTTTGATTGTCAATGTACTGCGTGAGTACTACACTGGAAATAATATCATGGCTGCTTCTTCAATTTTCACTCCAGACTCTTTCACAAAACTTGAGAACATGTTGAATTGTAAATAGCTGATTTTTCACAGTCAGAGCGTCTGGGCAAATGGTTGTTTTGTTGTATTGCGCTGTACACCACCAGTACGCAATATTACTGTAGGTAAAAATAGACGGCAGCAGCAAGTTTATTGCCCCTTCCGTCTCGGTGACACCTAATGATTCATTACAGAGGAAACCATGGCGGGCGGGCGTACAGTATGCAGCGCATGTTAGTTTGTCTGTGTTCTGTGGATGGGTATGACTGATGACTGCTGTTGCTCTGCGTCCTCCGGCTGCTCCTCGCTGCCCCTCTCTGCTCTGCTCTTTGCCAATTAGCCATCCTTTCCTCCAGGCAGGTCATCCCTCCTCTGCTCCATCGGATCCATTCCTCTTGTGTTTTTATACCAGACACAAGAACGCACACCTCAGGCTTTTTGGAGAGACTAGCCCTCCCAAATAACCCGAACCCCCATACTATGCACTTTGGCCCTGTGCCAGAGCCAGACGTAGAGCTTCTGCAAGTTTCATCTGGTACATATATGGATTTTATATCTATTGTTATGATACTGTTGTTTTTTCATGTTTGGATCACAACTGTCTGAACTAAAACACATGTTAATTGAATGCAGTGATAATATTAAGATCCAGGAGTCATAATTTGAAACACTAATGGAGATGTTTAATTTAATTTTACCTGAACATAATATAAAACCACTTTAAGCACACACCGGTAAATGGAGAGGTAAGGAAGGTCACCGGATGCATAAATAAATATATCACATTAAGGAGGTATTTGTGGCTGCCTTGGAGGTAATAATAGACTAGCTTTGCCCTGCCCTCTCAATCTTATATTTATTTTGCCATATATAACCTTAGCTATATTCCTCGTTGTAAAACTATCCTGTCAGCGTGAGTTATTAACCCCACACATCTCTGGTTTACTGTTGCTGAGGGCTTGTATTGATCTGTGGTGCTTGTGTCCAGGTGCTGTATCTGCTGGGGGCCATGTCTCTGTCCATGGCACTGCAGTTGGACCGACACGGGCTCTGGAACCTGCTGGGACCCAGTCTGTTTGCTCTGGGCATCATGGCTGTAGCTTGGGTAAGGACTAACTAAGTGCACAATACAATACAGTCTACTGCTACATGGTGAAATTTTACACCGTTTATTTATTATCAGCACAATATCATGTCTTGCTAATTATCAAGATAATTAGTTACAAGGACCAGGAGAGTTGGGCACGCCGAGGGATCTGAACTGATAAGGACTCGGTCAGTCATAGCAACAAATCTGCAGCTCTTAAGGTTTTCCTGGTTTGTAGTAGTTATATCTAAGGTTGGATTAACTGTATGAACGACTAAAAGTTGTAGTAGTAGTCATGTATGTAAAGGGATTTGTCCATTTTTTGATTGAACATGATCTTTTCCTGAGCGTTATTATTATGAGCTAAACACCTGAGATAATGATCAAATATTCATTTTACTGATGACTTTTATATCTTGATATGTTCACAAATATAACTAAACATGATATAAAAGTTCTTCATGTTTTCAAGACAATTTTCTAATCAGAAAGTAGTAAATTCCTTGCTTTGGACTGTCAGATTCTACAGTCAAACCAACTTGTGTTAGTGTTCTCAATATATCGTAGCTAATGGCATCCCAGCTTGTGATTGGAATAAAAAGTAATAAACAAATCAACTGGAGCATATGCCACATACAGCTTATAACGAATTGGGATAGATTGGATATGCCAGGGTGCCATGTAGTGTGGCTCTGCTCTGTACTTCAAACTAGTGCATCAGAATACTTGATAGTTGAATTTTCCCCCACTTTACATCGCAAGCGCTTAACATTCATGGACAAGCTCCTCGAACATACTTACGCAAACTGAACCACAAGAAAAGCCTAATCCTTCATCCAAGGTTTGAACATGCAAATGGCCAAAACACATTTTATAACAATGAAGCTTGAGCCTGCTCTGTAAGTTTTTTGCAGCCTTTGGGTATTAGTCATGGGCGTGTAGTTCCATTATAAGTCGCCTTGTACTTTCTCTCACTCTGCTTCAAGTCATAATGTGTTCCCTCAACTGCGAGTGAGATAAAAAAATAACAATCTTTTATGCGGCGTTTGAGAAAAGGTGGGGAAAAGTCTTAAATGGCACGCCTATTACATGAGTTTAGCTGCTTCACTGGAATGCTGGGTGTGGGAGTAATCTTACCAAAACATGACGCACTCGTAATTCCTACATAAAGCTCCCGCAGCTTTAGAGGAAGCCCGTATATTTCACCATATTGTGCCTCAGAGATTAACAACTAGCTTTTCCAATTTATGCACAATATCCCTCTAGCATTTCAGTCTTTTTAGAGATTTACATAAAAAACACCAGCTTCTGCGTTCATCTGTTTGCTTGGTTTCAGTCTATTTGTAATTCAATTATGTGTGCTACGTTGATAAATATATGTAGCATGAAAATATCCCAGTCACGTATACGCAGGCGTTATGTACAGCAGTGCGAATGTGTCATGTCTGGCCCTTTATAGCAGCAGCAGTATCCCAGCAACTTCTCTATAAAAAGTCCTTTAGTTCTGATGGGGCATTTTTCAAAGCTGAGCCGCTATTGCTTCCTGACACTCAATAATGTATTTGTTGTTCAGTGGTGTGCGTTTTTTTCTCAGTGCGGTTACACCTCTAAATTTCAGTGTCACCGTTTTCTCCGGGAGACCTTTCATTTGAGCTTGTCATGTTGCTGTGATGTCTGCCATAGCCAATGTTCCCAGACCAACTGAATTAGATCACTCAAACGGAGGACACACGGCTCTTATATCCGGAGGACTGAAGAAGAAAAGAGAGGACTGAAAACCTGTCACTGATAAATATGTCTCCAGTTAAAACTCGCAACATGACACCCAAAGTAGTCATTTATTTTAGGAAGAATTTAAAACTTTATATCCAGTAGGAACAAGGTGGATGTCTGGTCATATCTAGTCCAATTCCATGAACAAAACAACAGATAAAAATAGCTTTGGTTACTTTTGATGGAAGTTTATCGATACTTTGAGTCATGAATTACTGTGTGTTAAGAAAAGCAGTGAGAACATTTGGCATGAAAAGGGATTGTCTCTCTCATTCTCGCTGAATCCCTGTCACTTCTCAACTAGGTCACCCAGAGAAACAAGGAAAGTGAAAAATAACTGTAGGCCTATTATTATTTATTTCTTGTTCCGAGTTATACAATGTGTCTGTATTATTTCTTTTGATCTTTCTCTTTCAGACTGTGCGCACCATCCGGAGGCGCCGCTGCTACCCGCCCACCTGGAAGCGCTGGGTCTTCTTCCTGTTCCCCGGCACCATGATCGCCACCTCTGCAGTGGCTCTGTACGCCTTTGTGGAGACAGAGGAGAACTACTTCTACATCCACAGTATCTGGCATATGCTGATCGCAGGCAGTGTGGGCTTTCTACTGCCGCCTCGTGCCAAACCAGACGCCAAGGTGACGCCCCTAAAGCGGCGGCGTGGCTGCGGGTACCAGCTGTGTGTGAACGAGCACGAAGAGCTGGGCCTGGTGGACCCCAGCCTCATCTCCATCAACAGCATCTGCACCAGCTGATAGACCCGGCTGCTAACACTGACTCTCCATTGCCTTTTACTGGGAACTCCACTCTACTGGGAAATAAGCCACAGAACTCCTACAGCAATGTAAATATTTCAATGCCAATACAACAACACACTGGATTTGTTTTACTGTACTTATTGTTTTGATAATGACTAAACCCAGTGGTACTTTACAAAACAAGGTCCAAAATAAAGCTATCAACAGTTTTTTATTGAAACTAAGATGAAAAATTACATAACATATCTACAGGCATCTATATAAAATGTATTTTCGGTGTTGTTTTAAGGAGGTCTGATGACACAACCAACTCACCTGTTCTCCTCCGAACACTGTTTGACTGAGCGGGTTTTTAAATGTGACCGTACCACCTTAAGAAAGCGCCGTCTCATCTGATTTCAGAAGCTAAGCCGGGTTGGACCTGGTTAGTACTTGGATGGGAGACTCCAGGGAATATGTGCCACAGTGGGACAGCAGTGGCTCTTCTGTAAACGGTCATTGTGTCCTCTGGCGAGACACTTCACCCACTTTGCCTAGTATGAATGTGGTGTGTGAGTGATCCGCGGTGGTCGGAGGGACACAAATTGGCTGCCTTGCTTTGGTCAGTTTATCCCAGGGCAGCTGTGGCTACAGAACTAGCCTCCACTGAGTACAAAATGAATGAATAATGCAACGAAATGTGCTTTGAAAGGCTCTATATAAAACAATTACCGTATAATTTAATATTTGACAACGACAACTAATGTAAATAATATTGAATTTTTAGGCGTATTTCATTTATAACAAAGAAAAGGTCTTAAAAATGTTATGTAATTTTTCATACAACAAAATTCTGAATACAGTGTTTGATTCCTTGGTTTACTGGACTCGCAGCATCCCATTTTTTCCAGAGGTTGGCTTGTATCTTCGGTAGTAAAAGTTGAATTGTGGGTGTACAGTGACACACTGTTCTTTGTGAATATGTATTTAAAGTCCGAGCTGAACCACTGCTGCTATCTGACGGTGACTGTAAACTGCTTGTGTGGGTTATTTATTAGTGGTCTTGTAAACGGACTACTTCAGATCACTACTATTTGGGGATGAGGGGTACACACAGGGGTGGTCATTAGTGAGGGCACATCTTTTCTGAACATTTCGAAAGGTTATCTTTTGCACTGAGACACACAATGTAATTCTGTACATTTTTATATTTACTAGAATTGTCACCAATGTAATCGTCATGTGGAATGTTATATCGACCGTTACTTTTTTGCAAATGCATTGTACTGCTTTTACACGAATGTTGCCCAAAGCCTGGCTGCCTGCGGAAAGCAAAGGGGAGACCTCAAATCAAGACCTCAGCTCCCCGTCGCGCTCTGACAGGCCACACCAACACTCATAAACAATAAATGTTTTTCTTCTTTTCTGGCCTGGTTTCGACTCGTGCTTTTGTAGCTGCAAAGTAGCTGTACTAAGCCCCCCCAGAAAGACATCACAGCGCAATTCCCGCCTAATGGAAGCCAGGACTAGTCAGACAGTGAGATGAGAAGCTGTCAGTGTCTTTCTCCAGGGAATAGAGTAGAAATAAATAATTCCCCCGTCCTCCATATTGGGGTTATACAGGCGGCAGCTTGAGCTCACTGTCAATACACTGGGTCTTTATGGAGGAAAAGCCCAGGTTTAGGATTCACTGCTCCGCTTCTTATTAGGTGTAATCCATCACTATCTGCTGCTCTGAATTTATCATCCCACACAAAGGAAGTCGGCTTCATCTAATTATTGAAGAAGAGATGAAAAAGTGGATTTCTCGTGGAAGGTGTTCATATCAAATCACACACAAAACAGAAGGCGCTCACGTTTAGACCATTTGAAAAACAACGATTATGGGATTATGTATGGTCCCAAGATTCCCAACGCAGTTTTTAGAGACCACTAATATATCGTCTACTACGGTGCATACATGACTTGGAAATAAAACGCTTTCTATCTTCTCTTCTTCATTTGCAGCCACTATTATTCACTATTAATGCTGTCTGGGAGTGTACATTATTAATACATTTATAATATGTGCAAGAGTCTGTCTAAAAAAGTGGAAAAATGTTTCCCAAAGTTGAGCCTAAGCACCTGGTGGTTAATGCAGGTACTAAGGAAGGAAGGAAGGAAGGAAGGGAGGAAGGGAGGGAGGAAGGGAGTATGAAAGGAAGGAAGGGAGGAAGTGAGTAAGTAAGTATGAAAGGAAGGAATAAAGGAAGGAAGGGAGGAAGTGAGTAAGTAAGTATAAAAGGAAGGAATAAAGGAAGAAAGTGAGTAAGTGAGTATGAAAGGAAGTAATGAAGGAAGGAAGGAAAAAGGGATCAAGGCAAGGAGGAAATAAAGGAATTAAGGGAGGAAGGAAGGAAGGAATTAAGTAAGCAAGGAAGGAAGGAAGTATGTAAGTAAGGATGGAAAGAAGGGAGGAAGGAAGGGAGTAAGTAAGGAGGGAAGGAAAGAAGTAAATAAGGAAGGAATTAAGTAAGGAAGGAAATGAGGGGAAAATAAGGAAGGAAGGGGGGAATAAGGAAGGAAAGAATAAAGTAAGTAAAGAAAGAAGGAAAGGGGAAGGAAGGAAGGAAGGAAACAAGGAAGGAAGAAAGGAAGGGAGGAAATAAGGAAGGAAGGAATTAAGGAAGGAAGGAAGGAAGGGAGGAAGGGAGGAAATAAGGAAGGAAAGAATTAAGCAAGTGAGGAAAGAAGGAAGGAAGGAAACAAGGGATGAAGGAAGGGAGGAAATAAGGAAGGAATTAAGTAAGGAAGGAAAGAAGGAAGGGAGGAAATAAGGAAGGAAGGAAGGAATTAAGTATGTAAGGAAAAGGAAGGAAGGAAAGAAAGAAGGAAGGAAGGAATTAAGTAAGTAAGGAAAGAGGGAAGGAATTAAGTAAGTGTGGAAGTCCAGCTTCATCTAATTATTGAAGAAGAGATGAAAAAGTGGATTTCTCGTGGAAGGTTCACATCAAATCACATTTCAGACACTATTATTCACTATTAACACTGGGAGTGTCACATAAAGGCTCCACACTTCCAGCAGAAAGTTAGCACAAAGATCAGTCATTTTCAAAGTCTTTTTGGTCACAAGGAATTTTGATTTTTTCCCTTGAATCGGATGATTTTTATATGGGTTTGAATGACGTTTTAGTTTTTTATGCTGGGATTGTGTTTTGTATTAAAATCTGTGAACAAATCCAATGTTAAACTCCTCTCAGAATGAAATTGGAGAACAAAAAACTGCACTATATGTCCACCTATTCACCCAGCTTTATCAATCATGTAAGACACACTTCTGCCCGGCTCGCTCCATAAATAGCAGCAGCCTGTATCCAAACAAACGCAGATAAAATGTTTTTATACCGTTCTCCACACCAGCATTTTACTCAGACCTTGTGTGCCAAACAGCTATTTTTATTCCAATTAGGGCGAAGCTGAAATACACTGAAATATCTGTGCAGAATTGCCAGTGCAGCAGCTAATTAGAGGACATTATGGGAAAAAGAGGTCAGCAGAGGCCAACGATGGAAAACAAATACAACTGATCTGAAAATTTATCGTGAATGACGGTTAGTGGTGCTGGCCTTGTCTTGCAATAAGGCCATATTCAGGGCTAAGTGTCCCATTCATGTATCCAGACCTTCAGAGCGTCTCACAAGATGATTTTAATGGCTTCCACTCTATTCCCCATTAGATTTGATACATCCATGGACAACAGGAGTGGGTGTAATGTTGCAGTCACCTTTGTTACCGGCACAGACTGTTTAAAGACTAAGTGAGTGTGGCGTCACCAGGAGGATTTATTCCAGTGAAATGAAGCTCATCGAGGCTCGGAGTTACCTGGAGTTGCATATTTGGGGAGTATCAAAGCAACCGAAGAGCCAATCCGGAGCGAAGCTGTTGAAGGTAACGCCCCTTCCTGGCCACACTGCTATTATTAATGTTCATATCTTAATTTACAGACAAAATTGTTAAAAAAAAATCATGTAAAGTGAACATTTTAAGATGAAAATGACGAGTCTGACAGCAGCAGTTACAAAGAGAAGTGCGATAGTTTTTCAATAGAAAGTGAACTGGAGCCAGAGTTGATGGAGCTGGATGTGCGCCCATGATCACTTGCTATTTGGGACGCAGCAGCTAGCGTGTTAGCTATGTCCATTTATATCTCCAGACTATGGCTGCATGCAAATAATGTGTTTTAAGTAATATGTAATATGTACATTTCTGGTTTATGTCATGGCAGCCTGTTTGTTGCAGTGTCACCAAAACATGTTATAGGAGTCATGTTAAAGTTGCAGAGGCTACTGTAAAAGCACCGTTATGAACTGAAGAAATCACCAGATAAATGATTATTGAAAAAAAACCCAAAAACCTCTATATATATTTATTTTTTTAGAGCATTTAGAACGACTCTTCCGACATTAATCTGAGCAAATCCAGCACCAAGGAACGAACCCTCATTGTACAGTGGTACTTTGAGTCACATGGGTCAAATTCACAAACCCAGCAGTGTTACCGTCGACATTTTAATACCAGAGATGCCCCAAGAGTAAATGCCATTAAAGGAATAATAAGTGTTTTTCACAGACAGGGGGCAGTATGTGATCTCCACAGACCTGACTAGTCCTGATTTCTTCCTGTGGGGCTATCTTAAAGAAAAGGTGTTTGTGAATAAACCTCAGACAATAAATGACTTTAAACGTAACATCGAGGATCAAATAAGAGCCATAAGCCCAGAATTGGCTTAAATGTCATGAAAGTGTGTTAGATCAGGCTGTTCAGGGCCAAACCCAAAATGTGGACACTTAAACAACATTTTTTTTTTTTTAAATGTAGGTCCTTTTTACTTCCCCTAGTTTAAGTAGTGATAAGTTCAAGTGTAAGTGAACAATCATAACTGTATATATTGCCTAAAATCTCAGACGTTTCAGTTTATCTACCTCTTAAATTGACCATTTACTGTTGTGCACAGAACCAGTTGTTTTTAAAAACTGTTTTGGGGGATGATTTTTTTGTTTTCACAGCCTCACTGTCTTGTGTATCACAAAAGTTGTGGTTTATGGGGAGAAAAAAATCAAAAGATGACTGAAAATCATCATTTGAATAAACTTTTGACAATTAATAAGATGTTCTACAACAACCATGAGTTTAATTATTATTATTTTTAAATTATTTCTAAAATGTATTTTTACATTTAGATTGTGTTTTTATATAATTCTTGCATTCCACTGGTGATGTCGTCGTCTCCGTGGTGATGAGTGACATCACATAGCTATGACATCACATGGCTATGACATCACTCCTCAAAAAGTAAGGTTACTGATACCTGTCCAGTCTCAGCTCACAACTCACCTGAACGACTGACGAGAGGACGTGTTTAGCAAAGCTCCAAATATGAAATTTTTCAAGAGAAATCCAGCACCACAGGACTCCCTGGTCCAGCAGTTAATGGAACAGCTGAGACTTTCAGAGGAGAAGAACAGGAGTCTGCAGGAGGAGGTGCAGAAGGAGAGTGAGCACAGAGCCGATCTCCAGACCGCTCTCCAGGAGGTGCTAGACGCCTCCAGAGCCATCCACAAAGAGATGGACGTCAAAACGCACGACTCCAAACTTCTCACTGAAGCTTTGAGGGAGAAACTGGAGACGACAAAACTCCAGAACCAGAGTCTAGAGCAGGAGAGGACTCAGATGAACGCCCTCATCACTCTCCAAGACACAAAGATCCACAGTCTCCAGGATCAGATGGAGAGAGAGAGGGAGCAGTTCACAATGGTGAAGGACGCTCTGAAGATCAGCTACGGACAGCTCAAAGTGACCACTGCCCGTCTAGAACACAAAGTAGCCTCTGGTAAGAAAAGCCTAGAGGAGCAGAAGCAAGTCATGACAAAGGCTTTGGTCGAGAAAGGAGCAGACGATTTCAGCTCTGAAAACTGAGCTGAAAGACGAGAGGGAGAGAAGCCAGAGTCTGCAAGACGATGTAGACAAGCTTCAAGAGGGGATGGACCTTCTGAGGAGGTCTGCAGAGGAGGAGAAGGTTCACTTTGAAATGAACATGGAGGAAATGAGAAAGCAGATCTCAGCTCTTCAAAATCAAACCAGAGAAGAGCAAGAGAGAAACCAGGCCCTGCAACAAGAAGTGAGGCTTCATGATGAAAACACCCAAATCATCATTAAGGAGTTTAAGCAAACTTTAGTGACTTTGGAGGCCAAAATCAAAACTCTGGAGCAGGAAAAACAAGCTCTGAATGTGAAGTCAGAGGAGGCGAGGGTCACAGCTCAGAAGAACATGAAGGAGCTTAAGAAAGACATTTACGCTCTTCAAAATGACCTCAAAGAGGAGAAACAGAGGAGCAAAGACCTGGAGTATGGTTTCTTGAAAGTTCAGGAGGAGAAGCACGCTCTGATGCACAAGCATAAGAGATTGTCAGAGCAAGAGAGTCGTAAAGTTGAGAAGGACATGGCGGAGCTGAGAACAAAGATCCGAGTTCTTCAAAATGCCCAACAAAAAGAGCAAGCCAGGACCCGAAAACTGGAATATGATCTCTCCAAGGCTAAAGGAGGAAATTGTTGAGTCTGAAACGGACATGGAGGAGATGAGAGAGGAGATTTCTGCTCTTCAAAAAACAAATGAGAGAGGAGCAGAGAGGAGAACCAGGTCCTGCAAGAAGAACTGAGCTTCAAGATGAAAACACCCAAATCATCACTAAGGAGTTTAATGAAACTTTAGCAACACTGGAGACAAAAATCAAAACTCTGGAGCAGGAAAAACAAGCTCTGAAGGTCCAGTGTGAGACGTCCGCAGAGGAGGCTAAAGTTCTGGAGAAAAACATGTCCAATGTTCAGACTGAGAGCCGAAAGATCCACACCAGGCGCACCAAGATCATCCTCAATAATAAACCCGACACTCCCAACACCAGCCTCCCAAACACACTTTAACTGCATTGAAAAAATAAAAAAAATAATAAAAAATGTTATTATGTTTTATGTGGTGCTTTATACTTCATAATGTTGGTGTTATTGTTAAAGGAAATGTATTGGTTTGGTTACATTTATTTCAAACATCACGGCAATTAAAAAAAAAAAAAAAATCATATACTGGTTCATTAAGTATCTTCAGAACAATGACTTGAAAAGGAGGAAACCTTATGTGGACCCACCTCCTTTTCTCTACAAACCCAAAATGGTGGACACATTATTTTTAAACATTAGGTCCTTTTTACTTCCCCTAGTTTAAGTCGTGATAAGTTTCAAGTGTAAGTGAACAATCATAACTGTATATATTGCCTAAAATCTCAGAAGTTTCAGTTTATCTACTGCTAAAATTGACCATTTACTGTTGTGCACAGAGACAGTTGTTTTTAAAACCTGATTTGGGGGATTATTTTTTTGTTTTCACAGCCTCACTGTCCTGTGTATCACAAAAGTTGTGGTTTATGGGGGGGGAAAAAAAGAAAGATGACTGAAAATCATCATTTAAATAAACTTTTTTACAATTAATAAGATGTTCTACAACAACCATGAGTTTTATTATTATTATTTTTAAAATATTTCTAAAATGTATTTTGATTACATTTAAATAGTGTTTTTATATAATTCGTGAATTCCACTGGTGATGTCGTCGTCTCCATGGTGATGAGTGACATCACATAGCTATGACATCACTCCTCAAAAAGTAAGGTTACTGATACCTGTCCAGTCTCAGCTCACAACTCACCTGAACGACTGACGAGAGGACGTGTTTAGCAAAGCTCCAAATATGAAATTTTTCAAGAGAAATCCAGCACCACAGGACTCCCTGGTCCAGCAGTTAATGGAACAGCTGAGACTTTCAGAGGAGAAGAACAGGAGTCTGCAGGAGGAGGTGCAGAAGGAGAGTGAGCACAGAGCCGATCTCCAGACCGCTCTCCAGGAGGTGCTAGACGCCTCCAGAGCCATCCACAAAGAGATGGACGTCAAAACGCACGACTCCAAACTTCTCACTGAAGCTTTGAGGGAGAAACTGGAGACAACAAAACTCCAGAACCAGAGTCTAGAGCAGGAGAGGACTCAGATGAACGCCCTCATCACTCTCCAAGACACAAAGATCCACAACCTCCAGGATCAGATGGAGAGAGAGAGGGAGCAGTTCACAATGGTGAAGGACGCTCTGAAGATCAGCTATGGACAGCTCAAAGTGACCACTGCCCGTCTAGAACACAAAGTAGCCTCTGGTAAGAAAAGCCTAGAGGAGCAGAAGCAAGTCATGACAAAGGCTTTGGTCGAGAAGGAGCAGACGATTTCAGCTCTAAAAACTGAGCTGAAAGACGAGAGGGAGAGAAGCCAGAGTCTGCAAGACGAGGTGGACAAGCTTCAAGAGGGGATGGACCTTCTGAGGACGTCTGCAGAGGAGGAGAAGGTTCACTTTGAAATGAACATGGAGGAAATGAGAAAGCAGATCTCCGCTCTTCAAAATCAAAACCAGAGAAGAGCAAGAGAGAAACCAGGCCCTGCAACAAGAAGTGAGGCTTCATGATGAAACACCCAAATCATCATTAAGGAGTTTAAGGAAACATTAGTGACTGTGGAGGCGAAAATCAAAACTCTCAAGCAGGAAAAACATGCTCTGAATGTGAGGTCAGAGGAGGCGAGAGTCACAGCTCAGAAGAACATGAAGGAGCTTAGGAAAGACATTTACGCTCTTCAAAATGAACTCAAAGAGGAGAAACAGAGGAGCAAAGGCCTGGAGTATGGTTTCTTGAAAGTTCAGGAGGAGAAGCAAGCTCTGATGCACAAGCATAAGAGATTGTCAGAGCAAGAGAGTCGTAAAGTTGAGAAGGACATGGCGGAGCTGAGAACAAAGATCCGAGTTTCTCAAAATGCCCAACAAAAAGAGCAAGCCAGGACCCGCAAACTGGAATATGATCTCTCCAAGGCTAAGGAGGAGATTGTTGAGTCTGAAACAGACATGGAGGAGATGAGAGAGGAGATTTCTGCTCTTCAAAATCAAATGAGAGAGGAGCAAGAGAAGAACCAGGCCCTGCAAGACAAAGTGAGGCTTCATGATGAAAACACCCAAATCATCACTAAAGAGTTTAAGGAAACTTTAGTGACTGTGGAGGCCAAAATCAAAACTCTGGAGCAGGAAAAACAAGCTCTGAATGTGAAGTCAGAGGAGGCGAGGGTCACAGCTCAGAAGAACATGAAGGAGCTTAAGAAAGACATTTACGCTCTTCAAAATGAACTCAAAGAGGAGAAACAGAGAGGAGCAAAGACCTGGAGTATGGTTTCTTGAAAGTTCAGGAGGAGGAGAAGCACGCTCTGATGCACAAGCATAAGAGATTGTCAGAGCAAGAGAGTCGTAAAGTTGAGAAGGACATGGCGGAGCTGAGAACAAAGATCCGAGTTCTTCAAAATGCCCAACAAAAAGAGCAAGCCAGGACCCGCAAACTGGAATATGATCTCTCCAAGGCTAAGGAGGAGATTGTTGAGTCTGAAACGGACATGGAGGAGATGAGAGAGGAGATTTCTGCTCTTCAAAAAACAAATGAGAGAGGAGCAAGAGGAGAACAGGTCCTGCAAGAAGAACTGAGGCTTCAAGATGAAAACACCCAAATCATCACTAAGGAGTTTAAATGAAACTTTAGCAACACTGGAGACAAAAATCAAAACTCTGGAGCAGGAAAAACAAGCTCTGAAGGTCCAGTGTGAGACGTCCGCAGAGGAGGCTAAAGTTCTGGAGAAAAACATGTCCAATGTTCAGACTGAGAGCCGAAAGATCCACACCAGGCGCACCAAGATCGTCCTCAACAATTAAACCCGACACTCCCAACAC
This sequence comes from Periophthalmus modestus, assembly GCA_019594935.1. Taxonomy (NCBI): domain Eukaryota; kingdom Metazoa; phylum Chordata; class Actinopteri; order Gobiiformes; family Gobiidae; genus Periophthalmus; species Periophthalmus modestus. Next base: position 3,088,659 of record JAIEZT010000012.1, on the reverse strand, counting down.
CAGCCTCCAAACACACTTTAACTGCATTGAAAAAATAAAAAAATAATAAAAAATGTTATTATGTTTTATGTGGTGCTTTATACTTCATAATGTTGGTGTTATTGTTAAAGGAAATGTATTGGTTTGGTTACATTTATTTCAAACATCACGGCAATTTAAAAAAAAAAAAAATCATATACTGGTTCATTAAGTATCTTCAGAACAATGACTTGAAAAGGAGGAAACCTTATGTGGACCCACCTCCTTTTCTCTACAAACCCAAAATGGTGGACACATTATTTTTAAACATTAGGTCCTTTTTACTTCCCCTAGTTTAAGTCGTGATAAGTTCAAGTGTAAGTGAACAATCATAACTGTTTATATTGCCTAAAATCTCAGAAGTTTCAGTTTATCTACTGCTAAAATTGACCATTTACTGTTGTGCACAGAGACAGTTGTTTTTAAAAACTGATTTGGGGGATTATTTTTTTGTTTTCACAGCCTCACTGTCCTGTGTATCACAAAAGTTGTGTGTTTATGGGGGGGGAAAAAAAAGAAAGATGACTGAAAATCATCATTTAAATAAACTTTTTTACAATTAATAAGATGTTCTACAACAACCATGAGTTTTATTATTATTATTTTTAAAATATTTCTAAAATGTATTTTGATTACATTTAAATAGTGTTTTTATATAATTCTTGAATTCCACTGGTGATGTCGTCGTCTCCATGGTGATGAGTGACATCACATAGCTATGACATCACATGGCTATGACATCACTCCTCAAAAAGTAAGGTTACTGATACCTGTCCAGTCTCAGCTCACAACTCACCTGAACGACTGACGAGAGGACATGTTTAGCAAAGCTCCAAATATGAAATTTTTCAAGAGAAATCCAGCACCACAGGACTCCCTGGTCCAGCAGTTAATGGAACAGCTGAGACTTCCAGAGGAGAAGAACAGGAGTCTGCAGGAGGAGGTGCAGAAGGAGAGTGAGCACAGAGCAGATCTCCAGATCGCTCTCCAGGAGGTGCTAGACGCATCCAGAGCCATCCACAAAGAGATGGACGTCAAAACGCACGACTCCAAACTTCTCACTGAAGCTTTGAGGGAGAAACTGGAGACAACAAAACTCCAGAACCAGAGTCTAGAGCAGGAGAGGACTCAGATGAACGCCCTCATCACTCTCCAAGACACAAAGATCCACAACCTCCAGGATCAGATGGAGAGAGAGAGGGAGCAGTTCACAATGGTGAAGGACGCTCTGAAGATCAGCTATGGACAGCTCAAAGTGACCACTGCCCGTCTAGAACACAAAGTAGCCTCTGGTAAGAAAAGCCTAGAGGAGCAGAAGCAAGTCATGACAAAGGCTTTGGTCGAGAAGGAGCAGACGATTTCAGCTCTAAAAACTGAGCTGAAAGACGAGAGGGAGAGAAGCCAGAGTCTGCAAGACGAGGTGGACAAGCTTCAAGAGGGGATGGACCTTCTGAGGAGGTCTGCAGAGAAGGAGAAGGTTCACTTTGAAACGAACATGGAGGAAATGAGAAAGCAGATCTCCGCTCTTCAAAATCAAACCAGAGAAGAGCAAGAGAGAAACCAGGCCCTGCAACAAGAAGTGAGGCTTCATGATGAAAACACCCAAATCATCATTAAGGAGTTTAAGCAAACTTTAGTGACTGTGGAGGTGAAAATCGAAACTCTCAAGCAGGAAAAACATGCTCTGAATGTGAGGTCAGAGGAGGCGAGAGTCACAGCTCAGAAGAACATGAAGGAGCTTAGGAAAGACATTTACGCTCTTCAAAATGAACTCAAAGAGGAGAGACAGAGGAGCAAAGGCCTGGAGTATGGTTTCTTGAAAGTTCAGGAGGAGAAGCAAGCTCTGATGCACAAACATAAGAGATTGTCAGAGCAAGAGAGTCGTAAAGTTGAGAAGGACATGGCGGAGCTGAGAACAAAGATCCGAGTTCTTCAAAATGCCCAACAAAAAGAGCAAGCCAGGACCCGCAAACTGGAATATGATCTCTCCAAGGCTAAGGAGGAGATTGTTGAGTCTGAAACAGACATGGAGGAGATGAGAGAGGAGATTTCTGCTCTTCAAAATCAAATGAGAGAGGAGCAAGAGAAGAACCAGGCCCTGCAAGACAAAGTGAGGCTTCATGATGAAAACACCCAAATCATCACTAAAGAGTTTAAGGAAACTTTAGTGACTTTGGAGGCCAAAATCAAAACTCTGGAGCAGGAAAAACAAGCTCTGAATGTGAAGTCAGAGGAGGCGAGGGTCACAGCTCAGAAGAACATGAAGGAGCTTAAGAAAGACATTTACGCTCTTCAAAATGAACTCAAAGAGGAGAAACAGAGGAGCAAAGACCTGGAGTATGGTTTCTTGAAAGTTCAGGAGGAGAAGCACGCTCTGATGCACAAGCATAAGAGATTGTCAGAGCAAGAGAGTCGTAAAGTTGAGAAGGACATGGCGGAGCTGAGAACAAAGATCCGAGTTCTTCAAAATGCCCAACAAAAAGAGCAAGCCAGGACCCGCAAACTGGAATATGATCTCTCCAAGGCTAAGGAGGAAATTGTTGAGTCTGAAACGGACATGGAGGAGATGAGAGAGGAGATTTCTGCTCTTCAAAAACAAATGAGAGAGGAGCAAGAGGAGAACCAGGTCCTGCAAGAAGAACTGAGGCTTCAAGATGAAAACACCCCAAATCATCACTAAGGAGTTTAATGAAACTTTAGCAACACTGGAGACAAAAAAAATCAAAACTCTGGAGCAGGAAAAACAAGCTCTGAAGGTCCAGTGTGAGACGTCCGCAGAGGAGGCTAAAGTTCTGGAGAAAAACATGTCCCAATGTTCAGACTGAGAGCCGAAAGATCCACACCACCAGGCGCACCAAGATCGTCCTCAACAATTAAACCCGACACTCCCAACACCAGCCTCCAAACACACTTTAACTGCATTGAAAAAATAAAAAAATAATAAAAAATGTTATTATGTTTTATGTGGTGCTTTATACTTCATAATGTTGGTGTTATTGTTAAAGGAAATGTATTGGTTTGGTTACATTTATTTCAAACATCACGGCAATTTAAAAAAAAAAAAAAATCATATACTGGTTCATTAAGTATCTTCAGAACAATGACTTGAAAAGGAGGAAACCTTATGTGGACCCACCTCCTTTTCTCTACAAACCCAAAATGGTGGACACATTATATTTTTAAACATTAGGTCCTTTTTACTTCCCCTAGTTTAAGTCGTGATAAGTTCAAGTGTAAGTGAACAATCATAACTGTTTATATTGCCTAAAAATCTCAGAAGTTTCAGTTTATCTACTGCTAAAATTGACCATTTACTGTTGTGCACAGAGACAGTTGTTTTTAAAAACTGATTTGGGGGATTATTTTTTTTGTTTTCACAGCCTCACTGTCCTGTGTATCACAAAAGTTGTGGTTTATGGGGGGGAAAAAAAGAAAGATGACTGAAAATCATCATTTAAATAAACTTTTTTACAATTAATAAGATGTTCTACAACAACCATGAGTTTTATTATTATTATATTTTAAAATATTTCTAAAATGTATTTTGATTACATTAAATAGTGTGTTTTTATATAATTCTTGAATTCCACTGGTGATGTCGTCGTCTCCATGGTGATGAGTGACATCACATAGCTATGACATCACATGGCTATGACATCACTCCTCAAAAAGTAAGGTTACTGATACCTGTCCAGTCTCAGCTCACAACTCTGCACCTGAACGACTGACGAGAGGACGTGTTTAGCAAAGCTCCAAATATGAAATTTTTCAAGAGAAATCCAGCACCACAGGACTCCCTGGTCCAGCAGTTAATGGAACAGCTGAGACTTTCAGAGGAGAAGAACAGGAGTCTGCAGGAGGAGGTGCAGAAGGAGAGTGAGCACAGAGCAGATCTCCAGATCGCTCTCCAGGAGGTGCTAGACGCATCCAGAGCCATCCACAAAGAGATGGACGTCAAAACGCACGACTCCAAACTTCTCACTGAAGCTTTGAGGGAGAAGAAACTGGAGACGACAAAACTCCAGAACCAGAGTCTAGAGCAGGAGAGGACTCAGATGAACGCCCTCATCACTCTCCCAAGACACAAAGATCCACAACCTCCAGGATCAGATGGAGAGAGAGAGAGGGAGCAGTTCACAATGGTGAAGGACGCTCTGAAGATCAGCTATGGACAGCTCAAAGTGACCACTGCCCGTCTAGAACACAAAGTAGCCTCTGGTAAGAAAAGCCTAGAGGAGCAGAAGCAAGTCATGACAAAGGCTTTGGTCGAGAAGGAGCAGACGATTTCAGCTCTAAAAACTGAGCTGAAAGACGAGAGGGAGAGAAGCCAGAGTCTGCAAGACGAGGTGGACAAGCTTCAAGAGGGGATGGACCTTCTGAGGAGGTCTGCAGAGAAGGAGAAGGTTCACTTTGAAACGAACATGGAGGAAATGAGAGAAAGCAGATCTCCGCTCTTCAAAATCAAACCAGAGAAGAGCAAGAGAGAAACCAGGCCCTGCAACAAGAAGTGAGGCTTCATGATGAAAACACCCAAATCATCATTAAGGAGTTTAAGCAAACTTTAGTGACTGTGGAGGTGAAAATTGAAACTCTCAAGCAGGAAAAACATGCTCTGAATGTGAGGTCAGAGGAGGCGAGAGTCACAGCTCAGAAGAACATGAAGGAGCTTAGGAAAGACATTTACGCTCTTCAAAATGAACTCAAAGAGGAGAGACAGAGGAGCAAAGGCCTGGAGTATGGTTTCTTGAAAGTTCAGGAGGAGAAGCAAGCTCTGATGCACAAGCATAAGAGATTGTCAGAGCAAGAGAGTCGTAAAGTTGAGAAGGACATGGCGGAGCTGAGAACAAAGATCCGAGTTCTCCAAAATGCCCAACAAAAAGAGCAAGCCAGGACCCGCAAACTGGAATATGATCTCTCCAAGGCTAAGGAGGAGATTGTTGAGTCTGAAACAGACATGGAGGAGATGAGAGAGGAGATTTCTGCTCTTCAAAAACAAATGAGAGAGGAGCAAGAGGAGAACCAGGTCCTGCAAGAAGAACTGAGGCTTCAAGATGAAAACACCCAAATCATCACTAAGGAGTTTAATGAAACTTTAGCAACACTGGAGACAAAAATCAAAACTCTGGAGCAGGAAAAACAAGCTCTGAAGGTCCAGTGTGAGACGTCCGCAGAGGAGGCTAAAGTTCTGGAGAAAAACATGTCCAATGTTCAGACTGAGAGCCGAAAGATCCACACCAGGCGCACCAAGATCATCCTCAACAATTAAACCCGACACTCCCAACACCAGCCTCCAAACACACTTTAACTGCATTGAAAAAATAAATAAAAAATAAAAAATGTTATTATGTTTCATGTGGTGTTTTTTATACTTCATAATGTTTGTGTTATTGTTAAAGGAAATGTATTGGTTTGGTTACATTTATTTCAAACATCACGACAATGATTAAAAAAATAAATCACATATTGGTTCATTAAGTATCTTCAGAACAATGGCTTGAAAAGGAGGAAACCTTATGTTGACTCACCTGCTTTTCTGTACAAACCCAAAATGGTGGACACATTATTTTTAAACATTAGGTCATTTTTACTTCCCCTAGTTTAAGTAGAGATAAGTTCAAGTGTAAGTGAACAATTATAACCGTATATATTGCCAAAAATCTGTGTAGGTTCAGTTTACTGCTAAAATTTTGTGAGTGTAACTTAAGAATTATAGGAGCTACTGAAGATTTAAAAGTGTACAAAAGCATTCTTATTCCCTTTAGAAACAGTAGGTCCTGTAACATATACTCAAGTCCTTGAAAACCCGAACAAGAGTAGATTTGAGGTCCGGCCCGTCGCGTCAGTAAAGGGAGCACTAATGGAAGTGTGTGTAATGGCAGCGTCTATATCTCAAGTGTGGAGCTCGGCCCTCGTGTGAATAAAACGGCTGGTGACTGAACTTAATGATACCAATTAGGTTGAAATGACAGGGTCTCAGATATTGGAATTTCAAACACTGAATCTCCTTGTACTCGCGCTGCACACATGAAATCAAAGCAAGTACCTTCTTTGTATTCATGGTTCGGGTCTAACATGTCTAACAGGATTATTAGTGTGACACGCCGTAAGCCCTGGGCTCTCCAGCTCCTGCCTCCTGCCTCCTTTTCACGCCTTTTTCTAAACATCATGGTCCCCAAACACACACAGAACGCCACTTCTGTTCATCTTCCACTCGGCAACGAAAATATGAACGCATTAAATAGAAGCTGTCGCCGAGCAAAGGCCAAACTCCTCCACAAAGGCACTGACCATATCTTGCAATGTGACAGATCAGGGGAATCTTACTATGGCAGTATTTCTTTTCCTGTACTAAAAAAATCCCACGCAGACGTCTTTTCTGCTGGCAAAGGTGGTGTTTAATCATGCATTCTTCTAAAGGTTTATCAATTCTGCTTTTAAAATGGTTAAAAGACACAAGAGCAATAAAAGAACATGCAGGAAAACCTCGTATCTGACCACTGCATGAGACACAACCACAGCCTGGACTGGAACAACGCCAGGGTCATGTGCACCGAAAGAAACGACACCACCGCCTGATGTCTCCACCCGAGAGAGGTACATAAACACGTGATCTGCCACTGAGAAGGTTGGCGGTGCAATTCCAGCCCTCACGAGTATAGATACCTCATCACACACCCCAGCGGGCGTCAGACTGCCCGGCGTGTTTACGGGGGAGCATGTTTCTGTTCCAAATAAAATAAAAAAAAAATAAAAAAATAAAAAAAAAAACCAACACCACCACCTGATCTCCACCCGAGAGAGGTCACCGTGATCTGCAAGGGAGGTGCACCGAGTATAGATACCTCATCACACACCAGCGGGCGTCAGGAGTCAGCTTCAAAAAATGTTCAGCTGCAAATACTGGCAACAAATACTGAGTGTCTATAAACTTTAGAGCATAAATCCACAGAAAAACAGACTAAATATGAAACAAATATAACATAAATTGTGTTTTCACCTATCCCCGCCCACTGCTCTGTATTGATTTCAGATTTTGTGTCATACATTTTGGGATCTAAAATGTCTTGTAGCCATTTTTCAACAATAAAAACAAGAAAATAAAACTGAAGAGGCAGTTTTAACACAAAGTCAATGGACCTGTTTCTATTAGTAAGCCGTTTCAGAATGAGAATCTGAAAAAAAAGTCATGTAAACACCTTAAAAAAGCATCTAAATGTGTGATGGAGCGTAGTTTTCACACACATCCATTCCCATTTATGCGTGGTGAAGTGTGTGGTTAACCTGGCACATCTGCTGACCGGCGGTAACATGATGGCCGATCAGTGATGCTCCGAGCCTCCATCTGGACCGAGCACATGCAGCAGGTGGGAGGTGGAAGATTATACGGCAACAGAAAAATGAGCCAATGGGGAGCCATGGTACGATCGTAATTGAATCAGATCCATCTCAGACAGTTTGATTAGTGCGAGAAGAGCACCACGGTCATTTGTAACGAGGGACTGGCTCTTTCTGCTCGGGCGAGTGGGACAGTATTACTGCTACAGACTTAATTATCAATGATTTAAATAATAACTTTACAGAAAACGTTGAAAAATATTAGCAGGTTAAGGTCAGTGGTGGAAAGTGACAAAGTATAAGGCGTAAAGTGCTGTACTACAATTCAGTTCATCTTTATTTCCTTTTTTTTGAAACAGACAAAGACAGTGACAATACAAACTGTAACATTTACGCTTTAAAAAAAACTGCATCTGGGACTGAAGTAGACTGCACTGAATCTTATGTTTGTGAGAGACATTATTATTTCATTTTCAAGTGTTCTCTCGAGCAGTGACAAACATCTCGGTGGCACTAGTCCATCCTCCTCAAGAGCACCCACAAAGAGCACTCATAAAGGATCATTATAATCCACCTGCAGTTTTTGGAGACGGGCTTTTTTGTAATGAATCCAAAGGTGGGCAGTGTATAGCGGTGCACGATATGATTTAAACATCGACTTTACATCATCTCAAGAGTATCAGCTTGAGTTTACAACATCTGCCATGTCCACAGTGATGCCCGAGATATTTAACTTTAGTTGTAACAATCTACACAACATTACACGGGCAAAAACTAGAATATCTCATGAGCTCGTCCTCTTTGGTCCTACAGATCATGATCATACTCTTAGTTGTGTTATACTTTATATCAAATAAAATTCTGAGTATCTATACTTGCCTATATACCTTAAATGCACATTAAAATGGAGACTTTTTACTTTTACTTCACTACATTTTTCAACAGGACTGAAAAGTTTAGTCATTGTTTGAGATCTGCTAAAAAGACGAAGGGGTTTATTTTTAGCATGAAATCTGAGCGAAATACTTTGACTTTTTACTCTTTAAGTACATTTTCAAACAGGTACTTTAATACTTTTACTCAAGTAGTTTTTTTCATGTGATACTTTTACTTTTACTTGAGGATGTTGTTGCGCCAATGTCTGTACTTTTACTCAAGTAACAAAATCAGGTACTTCTTCCACCTTTGGTTAATACTCAGAAGTATACTTAAAGGTGCACAGTGTAACTTTTCTGATGGAAGCTTTGCCGCCTGCTTGTTTCCATGGAGATGTGATTGTTTTAATTGGTGTATTGCATTTTACTGATCTCTCTATGGGGAAAAGACAGTGACAATGCCCCCAACCCAGGTCAGATCCGTGGAGGAGCAATCCCCTCACACTTTGACCAAACGTAAATGAATAAATGCAACATGGAGGGAGCATCTCGAAGGCAGCAGATCGCAAACAGGAAAGTTACACAGTGCACCTTTAGAGTTTTCACTGAATAAATAGTAAATGTAGCCTACGAGCAGTTCACTTTATTTCTAGGTCACTCTCCAATCCCCAAAGTTTGCCTTAAAGAGGCTTATTTTGCTGCTGAAATACACTCAAACTTGTGCAGACATAAACGAGAGATTAGTGGATGTCCATGAGGGAGATTAGACCGGAAACCGTGTGGTGAGAGAGCCTCTTTATCAGCTGAGAGACAGGAACGAGAGAGTGTAGTCACAGGTTAAACACTGGAAAACAAGCCCCAACAGCCAACAGCGAGTCTGGAGAATCCCGGAAACCAAAAACAATGGCGTTCGTTGGGGTAATCTACACCCCGAGAGCTTGTCGTATTGATTTTTGATTGGGACTTGCTTGACATCAATAGTAGATCCAGCTCAGCAGAACATTGTTTCGACAAAACCACGATGGGGTAACCTTAACTGGCCCCCTCCGCCAATTCCTCCACCATCCCACCCTGCGCAGGCAATCAATTTCACATATAGACATCCAAGGACCAAATCATATTCTCTGGATTTTCAACCAAGCTGCAGTATTCATCTTTGTTTATTTGCCACAACGTCATATTTGCGTGCTGGATTTGATTTATTTATCGTGCCTTTAGACAGATTAAAGAGAATAAATATTGTGTTGAAACTGTAGATCACCGTCCGGGGGGGATATAGCGGGTGGTTTTGTGAGCGCGGCTGAAATTGAAGTGTAAATTTGGCCCGAGATGACAAACAGAGGAGTTCTGCTGTCTTTCTTTCCTCGAGAATACGCTCCCTAAATTACATCTTTTGTGTAAACATTAATAATTCAGATGGACTGTAGATCGTGTTTATTAGAGCCACAACGCTCCGCACGCTCGCTGCAAATATCATTATGCTATTATTATGCAGAAATCTGACACAACGGAACGTAAATTCATTTCGAGAAGCAAACTGTTTGTTTTTGTCACTTAGTTGTAAAGGCTTAATTAGGTTTGTATAGGTGATTTTGTGATCTGTCAGAGCACTGAGATACTAAAGGGAAATGAGATAAATTGGACATTCTTCGAAGTTGCAGCACTCATCCATTTCTGCGTCCACACGAGGAAGCTGCGCACTAATGATGTACTTGTAGAAATGTGCATTGTCCCAGTATAATGTCAAATAAGAGCTGTCTGCAGTTTGCCACATTCTCAAGAAATATGGGATTTTGTTTTCTAAACCATAACACAACATAATAATGGGCCCAGCGACAGTATTTTCTCCACATTTGTGAAGTGATTTCACAGAAAAGTCACATGGTAAAATAACTTCTGGTGTAATATATAACATAATATAATATAATATAATACAATACCATACCATACAATATAATATAATATAATATAATATAATGTAATATAATGAGAAGCAATGTGCAAGTGCTGTTCAGTTAATACATTTATAATATGTGCAAGAGTCCGTCTAAAAATGTGCAAAATGTTTCCTAAAGTTGGGCCTAGGCACCTAGTGGTCAGTGATAGCACTGAGGAAGGAAGGAAGGAAGGAATGAAGTAAGGCAGGAAGGAAGGAAGTAAAGAAGGACAGAAGGAAGGGACTAAGGAAGTAAGTAAGTAAGGAGGGAAGGAAGAAAAAGTAAGTAGGAAGGAAGTTAGGAAGGAAGGAAATAAGTAAGTAAGGAAGTTAGGAAGGAAGGAAGGAAGGAAGGAAGGGAGGAAGGGAGGAAGGAAGGGAGCAAGGAGGACGTAAGGAAGGGAGGGAAGAAGGAAGGACAGAAGGAAGGAAGGAAGGAAGGAAGGAAGGAAGAAATGAAGGAATTAAGTAAGGAGGGAAGGAAGGAGGGAAGAAAGGAAGGGAGCAAGGAAGGGACTAAGGAAGTAAGTAAGTAAGGAAGGAAGGAAGGAAATAAGTAAGGAAGGAAGGAAGGAAGGAAGGAAGGAAGGAAGGAAGGAAGTAAAGAAGGAAGGAAGGAAGGAAGGAAGGGAGCGAGGACGTAAGGAAGGGAGGGAAGAAGGAAGGAAGGAAGGAAGGAAGAAATGAAGGAATTAAGTAAGGAGGGAAGGAAGGAGGGAAGAAAGGAAGGGACTAAGTAAGGAGGGAAGGAAGAAAGGAAGGAAATAAGTAAGTAATGAAGGGAGGGAGGACGTAAGATAAGATAAGATAAGATCTGCCTTTATTAGTCCCACAGTGGGGAAATTCCAGTATTGCACCGTACAGTTAGAGAACAGAAGGAAAATGGTTCATGCAATAAAAGAAGATAATAAATAGCTTAACATAATTTAAAAAATAAACTAAACTAAAGATAGACTCTAACACACATATATACATATTAATATACATCTCCGTAAAGTGACCTGAGTATTGCTCATGGGTTTGGTTAAATATGGTTGAATGACACATGTTCAGAGTTAACAGTGTCATTATACAGTCTGACAGCAGCAGGAAGGAAAGAAGGAAGGAAGGAAGCTTTATTTATATAGCGCTTTTCACAGATAAAAATGACAAAGTACTTTACAGAGAGCAGGTTCACCAAATAAACAACAATAAGTCAAACAGGGTCACAGGTCATAGAGTCGACCGAAATCTTTTATAAACAAGTGTCTGCAGCTGCTGTTTGAAATAATCTAATGCAAAAAGAAGAGAAATGGGCAGAGCAAACCATATATATTGCAGATGCTGTTTATTCTGTTTGTCTGGGCCTTGAATTTGGGTCAGGAACAATTAGAATTACAATTTTTCATTCCAATCATAGAAAACACATAATCAGCAGACTTATTCTTTCTAAATGTCAAATAAACTCACTCTCTCATGTCTTTCCTGGTCTTATTTGTCCGTGTTCCTCTTGGTGATTCCTGTCAGCTCCTGGACGCCTCACACACAGCCGCCCAACGCCGTCGCAAAGGTCAGTCTACAATTCTGTCTTCATGGCGATCCTATCATTTTTTTGGGAAATGTGAGGTTTAATAATAAAGTTTGTTGTGGTGGTGGGTATATAAAGCTCCACACAGGCGTCTGTCACTGAGGAATAAATTACAAGTGGCTTCTGCGAGAGAATCTGTGGGTGTGAAGAGCGCTAATGATTTCAGAGACTTGTCCTTGTGGTTTAAACTCAAAATTTGGCTGCTGGTCAGAAGACTTCAGATATTCTTACGCGTCAATCTTGTTTAGTGTCAAGTGAGGCAATCGCTCGCTGCTCACCGGAGCTAATAAAACAGCAATAAAACAAATGTGAACATGGAACAATGAGAGTCGCTGGTGCTTTTCAGACGCTACAGTGTGATGTCATACTCTCAGATCAGGTGCAAGAGCCAGTTTTCCCATTGATAACACAGCATTCTTATAAAAAAAAATATGTAAAAGTTAAATTCACAAATGTTTAATCCATGTTCTGTGTAAAGAAGTGGACTGAGGGAGTGTGACGTCACCCACAGCGTTCGGTTTTAGTCAAACAAAGCTCATCCAGGCTAGAATTTGGAGTCGAGTATCATAGCAACCAAACAGCCAATCAGAAGCGAGGCTGTTGAAGGACACGCCCCTTTTCCCCCTTGCGCGAGCGCTTAGCAACACTGTAATCAAACCTGTTGCTAACGCTAGAGGGAGCAGCCTTGGGGGAAAAAAGGCAGCAAGTTTATTTGTACAGCACAATTCATACACAAAGTGATTCAATTCAAAGAGCTTCACAGAATAAGAAAGACATTAAAATCACAATACAACAAATCAAAACTAACTAAATTAACATTAAAACAGAAAAGTGCAGAATAAAAGCCTTTCAGTCATATGCACAAATAAACAGAAACATTTAAACCTGGATTTAAACATTGTCAAAGTCGAGGCCTGTCTCACATCTTCAGGAAGAATGTTCCAGGTTTTAACTGAACAAAACTAAAACTAAACATGAATTCAACATGTTTAGTCCTGGTTTGGTCCTGGTTTAGTCCTGATTTAGTCCCTGGTTCATTCCTGGTTCATTCCTGGTTCATTCCTGGTTTTCCTGGTTCATTCCTGGTTTAGTCCTGGTTTAGTCCTGGTTTAGTCCCGGTTTAGTCCCGGTTTAGTCCCGGTTTAGTCCTCAGAGTGTGAGATGTTCTCGTGGCTCTCACATGTGGGAGATGTTCTTTGGTTCGTGGAGAGACTTGTTCACACTGAGCTGCTTTAATGTCTCTGAGCCACAGGAGCCAGAGACACAGTACACATGTGTGAAGTACTTCCTGGTTCTAGACCTGAGCACAGGACACATGTGTGAAGTACTTCCTGGTTCTAGACCTGAGCACAGGACACATGTGTGAAGTACTTCCTGGTTCTAGACCTGAGCACAGGACACATGTGTGAAGTACTTCCTGGTTCTAGTCAGACCCGAGCAGCAGTGTTCTGGATGTACTGTGAGCAGGACGTTACAGTCGTCTCACCTACTGGAGACAAATACATGGGTAAGTCTCTCTAAGTCTGGTTTTGACAGTAAAACTTTATTTTTTGTAATGTTTTTAGATGATAAAAAGCTGCAGATGTTATTGATTTGATGTGGCTGTTACAGTTCAAGTCTGAGTCCATTATTACCCACAGATTTCCAGCCTGATTTGAAGGTTTTAGAGAGAGAGAGACTGGAGGTGTTATTAATGTTCTTGATTTACAGCCAAAACAGCAAAACCCCCCCCAAAAAAAACACCAGGATAGAGTGGCTTAATGTGGACGTTTTAAGACCAAAATGACGAGTCTGACAGCAGCGGTTATGGACAGTTTTTCAATAGAAAGTGAATTGGAGCCAGAGTCGATGGAGCTGGAAGCGCGCCCATGATCATTTCCTGCTCAGAACTCAGTGGCTAGCGGGTTAGCTATGTCTATTTATATAAACAGGCTATGGTTAGACCTGATCTTTTCGATTAATTACCCAAGAAATTGCAATATTACAACGAAATAATGCATTTAACAGTCTCCATCTTTATTGTTGCCCTATAGAATATTGTGGTGCCATCCAAATCCCTGCCATATCTGCTCTGTTACTATCTGCAGTCATGGTTTTAATCATCGGAAACATCTGGTCACTTGTGTTGTTGTGCTCTACGATGCAAAACAGTGAAACAGTAAAACAGAAATCCAATTCACTGGCGCCAGGTGCTTTGAAATTATACATTGCGATAGATATTTGAAAAACAACTTTTAACTGCTTTTAACTCCTGAAAACAGATGGGATTTTGTTACAGAAAAACACGACAAAGCTCTGGCTCGCAGTTGCTTTTGTGATCCTGCAGCAGCGGTCCTGAAGATGCTTATGACTGTGTTGTTGTTCATCTTTCCCTGGTTTCGTCTGGACACTTTTGGTCTGCTGTGACCCGAGCGCTCCGATGCTCTCTGGGCGGGTGTCACTCGTATCTAAAGTTCAGCTTGTCGCCCTGCGCTCACATCTCCCTCTTATCTGAGGTGTTTTTAGTTTATTTTTACTGGATCTGTTTGTATGACTTTTGAATGTTATTCTGAAGCCTAGAAGAATCAGTTTGGGGACGTGCTGGATTGTGATAGTGATACTGAGACACGCTTTAGTCCCGCTGTGCTATTGTGCTTGTAAAATAATGACACCCTGTAAGAAAGAATGCAAAGAAAAATCAAAAAAATCAGTTTGTGCATTTCTACTGGAAACCTTTGCGACAAAACCCCAGGATTCATAGATTTAAGAAGCGCTATTGTGCTTGTGTCGGCTTTATAGTTTGATCTATTCCTCCTCTGGATCTTTATGTTAGAATTTGCACATTTTAAATTGTAATATTTGTTGCAGAGGCCAAATGACCCTGTGCCTCAGAGCCACTAGGTTGCAAATGTTTTTTGGTTTTTCAGACGCGTTTCCTAAATATGAGCCCAACTCAAAATGAACTTAACTCAAAATGATGCACTTCAAATGCCCTTTATTTTCATGCATTCTCATAACACTGTCAAAAGACTGTTCCTCCTCACATATAACACCTGCTGCACTAACCACCTCCCCTTGAACAGGCCCAGGTGAGGCCCAGGTGAGTCAGAACATGCTAAACAGTGACACCTAGAGGCTGGAGGTACATTTTGGCTGCTACATTCGTCTAAAATTTCTTGTAAAGTAGTCGTTTAATTGTAGCAAAATGACTACGCAACGCTCCTGAATCCTACACATCGATTAAGAAAATAAAACTGCAGAACAAAGTAGAGAGCAGTGGGTGCATGACGGTGGGGGTGAAAACAGAGATTGATCGTCAGTATGGCTTCGATTAAAGACATGCACGGATCATTCCAGACAAAACTTCGACAGGATAAATGAGAAAGAGAAAGAGACAACTGCAACGTGGTTAAAAACTCTGAAAGGTCGATTTTGCTAAATAGGTCTAGCGTCGGGTGCTAGACTCGCGGTTGTGGACTTTCCCTCACCGTAACTCCTCAACCACTTGTGCTTCATGTAAATGCAAACAGCGTCTCATGTGATTGTGATTAATGTGATTAATGTGCTTACGGCGTCCCTCGAAGACGACCAATCAGAGCACAGGAGCCGCTGGGATTCTCGCAGTCAGTTATTTAATGCAATGAAGGAAAAATAAGGATGGATAGAGGTGCAAAATAGAGGTAGTTGTGTGAAAAAGGGCAAAAGTACATGCTGATACTTCCTTTAACATGATTTTTATGGCTGATAGAAAAAAAGTCGAGCTATAATGATCTACAATGTGCTCAGTCACAAGGGTTTTAAGGAACTTGACACGCCACAGTCAAGGTGCTCGGAGTAGAGCCACTGTTCCTCCATAACTGAGAAGAGCAAACTGAAACGGCTTGTGCATCTGTACAGAATTAATAAAAGTCTGCCTGATATTTCAAGATTCAAGATTCAAGATTCAAAGCTTTATTGTCATATGAACAGTAAAGAAACACATTTCCCTGAACAATGAAATTCTTACTTTGCTGCCCACACTGATGAGTGGGCAGAGTATATAAGACATTTGGTATAAAATAGATAAATAACAAGACAATATAATCAAATAGAAACATAATCTTTACAAAATAGAGACTATGAAGAATATATCTGCTATGGACATATAACAAAGTAAATAATGTGGAAATGCAGCTGGGATGAGACTTTCTGCAACAACAAACCAACCAGCAAACACAAACATAAAACAAACAATACTGAAAATAATCTGCAGATCAAATCCAAAACAAGACTGTAAGTGCATCGATTAACATTGTGTTTGGGGCTTTGTTTATTGAGCCAAAACAGAGCCTTATTTGTTGTTTGAATATCGCTGACATCTCCGTGACAGCCCACTTCAATTACTGTGTCAGACCAAATCCAAACCTGTTATTACCACCACTCTCATGTTTTTGCTGTCCCTGTGTGCTTCAAAAAACCCAAAAACATGGCATTTTTAATTGACAGCACAATTAGACACAGCCAATGCATCTACCATCAGACTTTTTATGTTTCATGTAGGTTTGTTTGTGTGGCTCCCAAGATGCATTGCTGGGCCCTAACAAGCATTGACAGCCAGTGTGCAGTTACAGTCCTGTGGAGAGGAAGACTTTCTGATTGGTCTGTAGCTTTCGGTGGTCCAATTAGAGGCTCCAAATCTCACTTTGGGGAGGCGAGGGACTGTAGTCTTGGGATCTCAGGTCAACCGCTGGGTCTGGTCTCGTCTGCGGTGAACAGTTTGTACCTCCCGCAGTGACGAGGGAGGAGACGTTTCAAATGTATAGAGTTTAAGGCAGGACGGTTTTGTAGAGCGAAGAGAAAAACTGTTTTGCACAAGTGAAAATGTGTCATCGCAGAGTGGGGGAAACTTGTTAAGGCAGCAGAGTTATTTTGGGAATAAAAAGCACTTATAAAAAAATAAATAAATACAAAATCTCGGCTTGTTCCACATTATAAGTCTGTATGCGTCGCGCTCTGCTTGTTCACCTGGAACTGACAGACAGGAACACAGAATTTGGGAGGCAGAGGCAACACGAGATGAAAATGATACAAAAATGTGTTGCACCTTATCAGATGTGTGGACTTCATGACTTCATCCACAGGTGACAGACGGGGTCTATCTGGACAGGCTCGACCTCGCTGCTTTTCAATCTTGTTTAGTGCAGGGGTAACGTTAAATCTGCAATCTTAAATTTGTCGGACTTGGGTTGTGGTGATGAGTTTTCGAAGGAACTGGAAGGAAAATAAAGGAGCTTGATCTTGAATATTATTCCTTGTAGTCTCAGTTTTACCTTCTGTACTCACATTTATTATGAAAGTAGGCCCGCTTTGTAAGTATTTTCTGGAGTATAAGTCGAATAATAAAGAAAAAAACATATTTCACATATAAATCGCATCTGAGAATTAGTCAAAACCCTGGACAAACTATGAAAAAACTGCGATTTAAACTCTTTTTATACTCTTTTTTTTGGATTGTTCCACAGATCGTATAGCATTAAACTTATCTATCTGCATGAAGACAAGTATGTAACCCCACCATGCCAAATTACAGGTCAGATCTGTGGAGAAGCAAGCCCGCTCACAGTATTAAAGCATGTGTTTCAAGGTATTTTTCAGCAATGCAAACATCTATTACAGAATAAATATAAAAAGGCTTCAACTAAACACTAAACAGAACTATCCTGGGTTTGTTTTGTTCAGTCTTTTAGTCTATCTCCGAGGTGCCCAAACTTTTTTTTATCGAGGCCACATCTCAAAACGTATTTGAAGTGTGAGGCCACAGACCGGTGATCAGGGCAGAGTGGCGCTTTATACACAGCTTTGACAGAGCCGCTGTGTGTTTATAAGGCTTGAAACACATTCATTTTAGGTCTGTATCTCAATGCAATGTGAGGTCTGAGGTTATAGTGGTAGAAATAGTTTAATATGCTGTTAAAAGTTCTGCTTATGATCAATCGGGTCGGATCAGCAGGAGGCATGAGGGCCGATAAAAACTGGTCTGAGGGCTGCGTTAAAGTTTGGACACCCCTGATCTACATTTTAAGTTAAACACCACACACACACCTGCTACTTTAAAGATATTTTATGTGGTTAAATGTATTCAGTTCAGTTATATTCAGTTACAACAGATATGCCGCTACTCTTACCTGAATCTCCACATGGTCGGCCATGTGTCGGCCATTTTTATCTTTACAAATGGCCCAAAATCGGCCATCGGAGTGTATCAGGTAGCTGGGTACACTGGGTTTTCCTTATTTTCTTAATTCTGGCTTTTGCTTTAGTTGAGCACTGTTAATTTTTGTAAATATGTATTATTTTTCCATGATGAGCTGCAATAAATGTCATTAATTGGATTTTTTCTACCGCACAAGGCTTCATACTGTACTGTGAAGAATTCTTTATCATATCAAATCTCACAGAACAATGAAGACGCGACAAGAATCTAAAGATAAACTGTCAGAGCGAGACTGTTACGAAAAGGTGTAAGCAGAAAAACGCAGTGTGAATGTGTTAAAGGCAGGTGAGGAACGAGGTGTGAGCGAAGGAAGTTAACAAAAGTAACAATGTTCCTGTTATAAAACCAGCTATAGCCTTTGATTAAAAATGTTCACATCAAAAGCAGAGCCCAAGAGGTGGGAGTTGTTTTGAGTGCAGATAATTTCCCTCCTCACACAGTGGTAATGAACACAGGTGCACCCTAGAGGAGCGTCCTCACCTCACTCCCATTCACATTTCACCCATGACTGCGTGGCAAAATATGATCGAGACCGCATCATTAAATTTGCCAGCACCCAACAAGGAATTTGGAATAATGATGAGTCCTTTCACAGCGAGGCATTTGTCATTTACAGCGAACTGAAAGGAGAAATAAAAGAGATTTAAAATGGCACCAAGATGAAACAAATCAATCAGTGAGAGAAGGCCGTCACTGCGTTCAATACGGTATGTCTTAATGGTAAAGTCGATGGGCAATAGTCTAGCATGACCAAGGGAATTTCAGTCTCATATTTGTGTAGTTAAGAGTTTAAGGAGCAAACTTCTGCATATTCTGGGGTCGTCTGAGTGAAACAATAGCAGAGGTATGAGGACACATCCAGCGCCACATAAGAGCTATTCACACTCCGGCCCTAAGCACTTTATTCAAATGAGCTTTTCTCTGCAGCTTCTGGTGGACGTGTAGCACCACTTTAGTGACGCTGACCTTTGCAGAGATCTGTGTTTTTGTTTTCTGGTTTATCAAGAGCAACTTCCAGTATGTTGAATATGAATTAATGTTAGTGACTGCCCACTACAAAAGCAATTTCCAAAAGGTCGGCACAGATCCGAGTGATATTTAAATACTTGTTTTATTTGTTATGCTTCAAATTGACAGCATCGACAAATGTATAAAACATTGTAGGGCGCAGATGGGACAGTAAAGGTTATGAAAGGTTATGGTACATGCAGCGTATTAGGGGATTAGAGCGTCCTCGGGATATGTTTTCTTTAAAGGAGCACATTAAAAGCAGCTAGTTCTGAAAATCACTGCATCAACATAATGGAAAAACTCACAACATTAATGCAGCATGAGCCCAGAATATATCTGGACTGAGGTGGACAAAAAAGCACATGGTATTCACAAAATCTATTGACAGCAGAGAGTAAACAGCAGAGGCCGTCCCACATTATACCGTTACTCTGTTTAAATGTCGATTTATCCGACTACTTTTCCCTTTTAAATGGGCTGAGGAGATGTGTTTTATGATGTGCTGCTGTCTTTATATTAAACACTGGAGTTCTGGTAAATGCAAAGGTAGAATGTGTGACATTTACAAAATGTCATGTATTAATAACCCATCTTTATTTCACGAGGATAAAACTGAAGTGTGAAAAAAGCTTAAATCATCACGGTGGTCACCAGGGATCACTTTTGCTGAGTGAAGAGATCTGGACAATGCTGCTGGAGCACATTTTTAATGTGTTTCTAGCCTCGAGTGCCAGACTGGTTATAAAAGCAGAGCTGTGGTCAGTCTGGTCCAGTCCCTTATTAGTCGTGTTACTCCTACCTGTCTGCCTCCTCCCTCCAGCCACAGACAGGCAGTAAAACCAGATCTGAGCCTGGGGTCATCTACAAGTCACATCTGAGTAAAGCTGTTTATAGTTTCAGTGCCGTTAGCTCCTCCTTCAGACAGATATAAGGCCATGTCCAGCAGTAATCACCAGAACTGAAGAAGAGGCTTAGACGAGCAGAGGAACGTCTTCACTCCTGCAACGATTTGTCCAGTGACAGATTTAAATTTGGTCTTTTGCTTTATAAGTCACATCATTTACAAAGGTGGAAGATTACGCTGCAATGTTTATCTGCAAAGACAAAAATGAGTGAGTAAGAAACAAGGACAAAGGGCAGCAGACAGCAGGAATGTGTCATAATGTCATCTCTTTATCCTTGATTTTCATACTGTTTTATGCTGGAAAACTTGAGCACTCACCAAATACCAAATAAATTATGATTGCACATAGTATGAAATGATGTGTTTGGGATTGTTTCCACATTTATCCAAAGTTTGCAATGGTAATACTGCTCCAGATCTACACAAAACTTGTTGACAAAACCTTCCTGTTGGCTGCTACGAGCAATTATTCTGCTCCAGTGCAAACTTAAAGCGCCTATTAGCACATGTTAAATCCATGCAACATTTTAAAAGATAGTCCGAGTGTCCTTGAAATGTATAGGATTATATGTATAAAGTTTAAATTCAGTCTTCAGTGACGATGGGAAAGTAGAAGACGATATTTCAAAGCCACTTAGCATGCTCTGACTTTTGGACATTATAGGACCTGCTGCCTCAAAGCTCCAAAACACACTTCTAAACAGTCTCTGGGGAATCCGTGTGTGGGAGTTGGGCAGACTGAACTTTTTTTAGGTCAAGGAAAGTGAATTCTAAGAAAGCTTTTACTTAGAGCAACATGCATTTGCTTATCTGTAGTCGCCAAAGCCATAATCACATTGTCACTTTCCAAGGGTGCACTATTTAGGGACTTAACTTATAAACTGAAAATTACCACGAAAAGTCATCATCCCCCAATGTCATAAACCCAGCCAAGCCATTACCCTTGCTGCCATCCTCCTTCACACAGAGTTACCTGCTTTTGATAGCAGAATGTGGCTGGAATAATCACAGCCACTTTTGGAACATTTAAATTGCCCCATGTGGAATCTGTGGTTTGAGTATTTGCATATTTTAACTAGATGTGCATGGCCTTCGAATGTTTATCTGCGCTCCAAAAGTAGGCATGTCATTTGGACTAAAAGCATAATGTTGTCCCAATTGAAAGAGGAGAGGGAGGGCTCTTGTCTCCTCACACAAAGACTGAATATATTGGGTCCATGCGGCACAGCTGGAGCTCCGAGCCCCGCCTGAGCTATACCAGTCTCACCTGTCATGTTAATTTGTGCTGAAATGCCAAATGTCTTCTTTGTTCACAGATTTTCTTTGTCTTTATAAAAGCAGAAACACCTCTCAGAAACGCCCAGACACATTTCTCTACAGCTCATTCACCAGTTTTAACATGGCAGTTGCATCATTACAGTGTGCCTCGCTGTCAAGAAGAATACATCTCAATAGAATGTGGAATATACAATCTGTCCCAAACGCTGTTATGAGCGAGCGCGTGTGAAGCTCACCGGGTTTATTTTTAGGCTAAGTCTGTGTGGAGTTTGACGTTCATTTATTTGCATATGTTTAGCATAAACTGGTGATATTAACATTTCACAGTGTAGTTCATGTTTTGTATAATACTTTGTTTGTCTTAATAACCAAATTGCTTTTCTTTTGAAGATTCAATAAAAAATTCTCAAAAAGTATTACTATTCATCAGCATAAAAATGTGCAAAAGCCTCATAGTTGCTGGGCAACATCCCTGAGACTCGATTAGAAACAGTTTGATAAAGAAACACACAAAACTTGAGTCGTGGGGTTAACAAAGCAAAGTGAGTTATTACTTTTGGCAGACTTTTATAATACTTCTTTGAGTGTGCACTATTTGATTTGCATAATTTAATTGAAAACATTTATTTCACGACAGCTGATTAATGAGGTCTAATAATAATTTTACATAGTTTCAGTTTGTCTTTATGGGCCAAACGGGACAGATCACTGTGGCTTCTGGAGTTACTCATACTTCTGTTCTATTTGGAAAAGAATCTGCACTAAATAACAACAAAGCGGAGCCTGCTCAACGTGAAAGGACTGTAACCTTCTCCTATATTGGATTTTGTGAGTGCCGCTGTCAGGCATTAGCTTAAATGACTTCTATTTCCCCCAAAACCCTGTAAGAGTGTTTAAGAGCTTCTGCCCGCTAAAGGTCAGTGTCTGTCAAAGCCACTTCTAGTTAAATTAGAATCCCGCCATTCTTCCTCTCGCATGGCTGCGCGTGCGGGGCTCCCATCAGGTAGATTAGCCGAGTGCAGGGACAGAGCGGTCCTCAGGAGAACCGCACTTTCTAATAGCATTTTCTCCTCATTCACCAGGGGCCCAATTCTCAGACAAAGATTCTGACCTTGTCCCAAGCCACAGGAAAGTTGACTGTTAGAGGGAATTTATGTCAAAAAGTTTCACCTCCTTCAGGAGAACGCTGTGGTGGTTTAATGTTCTTTATGTCAATGACCTTTGAGGGCTCGAGATATTCAACATGAGGAGTTTTATAAAAGCACAGAGGTTCAAGATGCTTAATTGGAGGCAGGTAGAATGAAACATCCAGATCCAAAAGCTCAAATTCGACAAACAGCGTCTCCCACATGGAGTCACGGTGTAATCGCACACGCCTGATGTGAAAACAGTGACTCTAAGTGCACAGCTTGAACATCAACACTGTGCTGCGTTACATAAAGGTGTTCTTTGATCTGAGGTGTCTGTCTCTCTTCTTATCACAGAAGAGCGTGACAAGAGAGGAAAGCTCCGAGGTAATCTCATTCTGTTATTCTGCTAGAAGTAGTGTTGCCCACAGGGAAAGGATTCCCAGACTGTTTAATCAGCCATATTAATCATACATTATTTATTACAATTACAAGAGCTTCTCAATGTGCAGCAGGAGCCTAAACCCTGGAAGGCACTGGCATGAAAAAGCCACAGTGAATAAATCAAACTACTTTTGGCAAATCTCAAGGAACAAAATGTGTAGTTTGGACGCTGGTGAGAAAAGTGCTTTAAACTGACATGATGTTTGTCCTCGGGCACAAACCTCGTCACTTACTGAACACGTTTCACACCAGAAGTGAATTATGTCTGATACAACAAAGAGAGAAAATGAAATGATTGATAATATTGTTAAAGATTTTACAGGTGAAGTCTCTCGATATCAGTTATGTGCATCTGAATTTCTCCAGTAAATGTAAAGAAGATTCATTCTACACTTTACACCAGTTTTGTAAATGCTCAAACTCACAGATACGTCACTTCTGTCCTGGCTCGTTCTGATCCTGAGGTGACGTCGCAGGTGTGTCTCTGGTTTCTCTTTGCCTCGGTGCTAATACGTCTCTTTAACGAGTCAGACCAGGCTAATATGTCACACAGCGCCTCTCTTCAGCCATTTTCTAGATATAAAGTCAAATAGTCTGTTGCTTTTGGTTCAAATTTAACTCCTTTATTGATTTATATTGGTCTTATCTCGTTATCCAGGTTTGTTTGACAGTGAATTAAGTAGGGAGCTGACAAAAAACATAAAAAAGTGAATAGAAGGCTGGATAAGTGGGGAAGTAATGACATGAACAGGCTGAGAATGAGAAATACTTATGTTGCAATGACTTGATTTGTGCCAATATGTGCGTTACTAAGTCAAAAATGAACAGGACAGAGCCTAAAATGCAACCTTGAGGAACACCCTGCTCTGAACAAGCACATTTTGCTCAATATTCATGGTTGAATTACAGATATATGCTTTTTAGTTTTGTTTATTGAGATGCAGATGTGAGTCTTACCCAGTTTTGTTGTAATTAGTGTCTCATAATAAGGGGTTGTGTTGCTGCGCTGATGAAGTAGGTAACTGATTACTCGAGTCTGCTCAGCGACAGCCTCTTAAAATGGAGTGCTCTTATTGTTAGCATGCTAATTTAATGCGAATATACTAGATTCTTCGGCGAGCGCATGCAACTAACCCATTTTGAAAAGTATAACCAGCATATACTGCAGCGTAGAGCGTAACTTCAGCTCACAGTTACGTCTTTAAATCTTAACTCAGCCTGTGCCCCTGTCCCGTTGAGGAAAAGCAATTAAAAACAACCTTAATAAAAGGTCCCAGCCTCCAAATAAAATCAGCAAACGCAGGGAGAAACGAAAGTCTTTTCAATAATAGTTGTGTCTTGAAAGTCGTCTTACTTATATTTAATGTGTTTCTCCTACCACAGTTGTTACATTAAGAATAAAGGGATTGCGCTGCCGGTAGCAGAGGTCATAAAGTGTAATCCTCTAATGACAGCGGGGCCCGGATAAGCTCACATTTTACTTTGAAGAGGCGGTGGCTACGGCCGATCCTGTTAGCTTCAATTTGCTTACTGCTGCTGAGGCGGCAGACTGAACTGAATGATAAGGACCAGGATGAGGCCTAATCTGTCTATTTCCTTCCTTCTTTGCATCTGTATCTCAGACTAACCACCACCGTTGATCCGCTATCGCCCCGAGCTCTACAAAGAAGCCAATAATGTGCTTATGGGTAAATCAGTGTACATTTTACGCCAACAGTCACGATTTCTCCCAGACTCTCTACAGTGTGCAACCCCGATTTTCACTTATTTTATCATTTTTGCCATTTCCAAAACACAGTCCCGCTCTGGTCTGGTTGACATTATGTGGTAAAGCGGAGATGGCAATCGAGCGACACAATCTCTGCCTCCCACAAACTGCCTGAGATTGGAGTCGTACTGATGTTTCTGCTCACACAATCTGACTGTAGTAACTCGTACAGCAGCAGCTATTTAGGAAACTACCAGAACAGGCATTAACGGGACAAGGCTTTTACATCTGAACAGAGCTAATGTTAAAGAGCCTCATGGTCTCGTCACTTCACCGTCACCTTGAGTTAAACTTGTTCTGAGCTTTTGAAAAAACTTTCCCGTGTTTGTTGTTCTTCGTTTGAACGCTGCAAGTTTCATGAGCATCAGCAGCATCTGAGACGACTCAAAGCAGAACCTCTGTCTGAACCGAGAAGAGTGCAGGAGCGAGAGGAAGACGACCCAGATACTCAGATACTCACCTACGAGTGTGTGTGTGTGTGTGTGTGTGTGTGTGTGTGTGTGCGTGTGTGGGTATGTGTGTGTGTGTGTGTGTGTGCGTGTATATGTGTGTATATGTGTGTATCAGGGGAGAATACTGTTTATATGATGCATTTCAAAACAAAACAGAGACTTTTCGTGTGGGATTATTGGGGCAGAATTTGACCCAAATCTGTCTTTTCTGACAAACAACATTTTACATGTAATAAACAAGAAAGATTTTAAGATGCATCAACACATTTGTCTGAGTTGTATTAAAACTATTCTGGTGTCAGACTTTTAACCTGGACATTCAAATGTTCGTTTAACATTTGAAAATAGAAAGAGTCTTTAGCAGAGCCGAGGCGTCTGAGACAGAGACAGAGACAGAGACAGAGGACACCAGAGCAGCACCGTCTGCTGCCCTCGTCTTTAACCCATTGTCCCCCTCTCTGAGGACAGTGTCCCTCTCTCTCTTCTGGGCTGAGGCTGAGGACAGTGTCCCCCCTCTCTGAGGGACAGTGTCCCCCCTCTCTCTCTGTGCAGAGGACAGTGTCCCTCTCTCTCTGGGAGGACAGTGTGTCCCCCTCTCTCTCTGGGCTGAGGACAGTGTCCCTCTCTCTGAGGACAGTGTCCCCCTCTCTCTCTGGCTGAGGACAGTGTCCCTCTCTCTGAGGACAGTGTCCCTCTCTCTGAGGACAGTGTCCCTCTCTCTCTCTGGGCTGAGGACAGTGTCCCCCTCTCTGAGGACAGTGTCCCCCTCTCTCTCTTGGCTGACGACAGTGTCCCTCTCTCTGAGGACAGTGTCCCCCTCTCTGAGGACAGTGTCCCTCTCTCTGGGCTGAGGACAGTGTCCCCCTCTCTCTCTGTGCTGAGGACAGTGTCCCTCTCTCTCTGTGCTGAGGACAGTGTCTCTCTCTGGTCTGAGGACAGTGTCCCTCTCTCTGTGCTGAGGACAGTGTCCCTCTCTTTGAGGACAGTGTCCCTCTCTCTGTGCTGAGGACAGTGTCCCTCTCTTTGAGGACAGTGTCCCTCTCTCTCTCTGTGCTGAGGACAGTGTCCCTCTCTCTGAGGACAGTGTCCCTCTCTCTCTCTGGGCTGAGGAGCGGCTCAAGGCTGAGGAGGTTTTCATTATGAGGCGAGTCCTTGGGCCGTGTCCCGGTGAATCAGACGAGCTGGACTCTGTTGGACGACAGATTTTACTTTTATCACTGAATGGACTGAAAATATATTTTAATACAAACAGTATTTGAGTAACACACATCAGCACAAAACAACTAAAATCAAATAGTTTCCATCATTACGATTCTTATGGTCAGGATCCCTGTTTTTGTGTAAATAAAACTCAGTTTAGACACGACTTCCTTTAGATTCCAGTGAAATGAAGCAGAAATGATCAAAGTCCAACCCTCAGAATAAGTGTCTTTCTGAAGTGGAGTGTGGTTCAGTGATCTCATACAGTCTCCTGAGGAAAAGAAGGTTTTAACACAAATATTCAAGTATTTATGATCCACTTGGTGCATGTGCCATTGAGCAGAGCACTTTTGTTTGGCACGAGCCGTAGATCTGTGGAGAGGATCAACTGCTTTAAAAAAACACACAGGCTCTAATCTGTTTGTGTTGAGCCTGGAGTTTTCTCACGTCCTAAACCAATGACAGTTCACATAAAACATAACATGTGTATTTATTTTCTATTGTAATATTATTGTCTCTTGTAGAATTATGTTCATTGTATTCCACTTTTTTACTATATTTGGTCTGTACATATGACTTCAAATTTGCTGGGAAAAGACAAACAGCGGAATAATGGATTTTTGATTATTATTAAGTTCAAAGTGACCTTCATTTAAAACAAAATACGTAGATTTAATATGTAGAGTAAATTCTGACACATCATAATCACATTTAAATATCACAGTGACTTGAGTCAGTGTTAAAGAAAAAACTGTCTGATTTTTTCGGTGTTTGAAGGTTAATTATTCAAGCTTCTTCACACAACAAGCGGAGAACAGCGGGGATCATGGGGCACTGCAGCTGCTCTTTATTCCCTCGGAGAGTGCGGCTGGAAGTTTAAAAACACTGTTGGATATATTTGAAATGCATATGTTCAAGCCGAGACTCTGCCTTTAAGCTGCAGCAGTAGAACACGAACAGGCAATGCAAACAGTGGTGAAGTTAATAAAAAGACTCATCTGTAGAGATTATATCCTGGTCTTTAATCATTTTTATAATTATTAGGCTGTGGCTTATGTTTGCAAAAGGCTATATCCTCATAACCACCCCCACATGGAAGAAGTCTACAGTGCAGCTCATAAAAAGTGAAAGACTATAAAACTGTTATATATCTGCTGACAGAAAATATTATTTATTGTCATTGTGGATGGATAGTTTCATCCATAAACCAGGTCAAAACATGAACTGAATTATCCATCAGGTGGAACAGCTGAAAGGTCTCTCCAGGTGTGTTCTTTTGGTTCTTGCAGGTTCTGTGCAGAGTGAATAGCTGTAAGGTCCCTCCACAGACCTAACATAAGGTCTGTCTCCTGTTTATGTTTTCTTATATTATTTGTTAGAAGTTATGTTTATATGTTATGTTGTGTTTATATGTTATGTTGTGTTTGTGTAGTATGTTTACATGTTATTTCTTATGTGCAGCTGAATAGTGTTTCACCTTTTTACCTCACCCTGGATCAACTAGTCCTTACAGCTGTTCATCTCTCTGTCCTCTCTTTCCATATTATAGGCTTCCCAGTTTGTGAGGACACTTCTCACATACAAACATCACACACAAGCACAGATGTGTCACTTTTCTTCCTTTTTTTCTCCTCATAATCTCGTGATATTGAGAATTGGGTGCGGGTTTACTCCACCCATTACGGTAGTGTTGCATCAGGCCCATTACTTCCGCGTACGTCATCACTGGGAGTCACCGGCACTTTGACAGTCCTCGTTACACTTGGGTCCAATTTTGTCAAAGTTTTCTGTACATCTCAGGCTTATTGGACAATATTATGGCCGAAGAGGCAGTCGCTGACAAAATGAGTGAATTGCAAGTTAAGGAAGGCAAAAAGGTGATCGTGTTTTTCTCTTTTTAAACTCATGTCGGGTGTTAGCTAGCGGCTAACTATAGCTCAACTTCCATTCATGTCACCAGTCAGCAGCATGCTTTAGAGAGCTGTGAGCATGCTTTAGAGAGCTGTGAGCATACTTTAGAGAGCTGTGAGCATGCTTTAGAGAGCTGTGAGCATGTTTTAGAGAGCTGTGAGCATCTGTGTCCTGCTTTAGAGAGCTATGAGCATGCTTTAGAGAGCTGTGAGCATACTTTAGAGAGCTGTGAGCATACTTTAGAGAGCTGTGAGCATACTTTAGAGAGCTGTGAGCATGTTTTAGAGAGCTGTGAATATGCTTTAGAGAGCTGTGAGCATGTTATAGAGAGCTGTGAGCATGTTAAAGAGAGCTGTGAGCATGTTATAGAGAGCTGTGCCCTGCTTTAGAGAGCTGTGAGTATGTTTTAGAGAGCTGTGAGTATGTTTTAGAGAGCTGTTAGCATGCTTTAGAGAGCTATGTCCTGCTTTAGAGAGCTGTGACCATGCATTAGAGAGCTGTGACCATGCATTAGAGAGCTGTTAGCATGCTTTAGAGAGCTGTGAGCATGTTTTAGAGAGCTGTGAGCATGTTATAGAGCTGTGAGCATGTTTTAGAGAGCTGTGTCCCGCTTTAGAGAGCTGTGAGCATGTTTTAGAGAGCTGTGAGCATGCTTTAGAGAGCTGTGAGCATGTTTTAGAGAGCTGTGAGCATGTTTTAGAGAGCTGTGAGCATGTTTTAGAGAACTGTGAATATGCATTAGAGAGCTGTTAGCATGCTTTAGAGAGCTGGTAGCATGCTTTAGAGAGCTGTGAGCATGTTTTAGAGAACTGTGAATATGCATTAGAGAGCTGTGAGCATGTTTTAGAGAGCTGTTCCCTGCTTTAGAGAGCTGTTCCCTGCTTTAGAGAGCTGTTCTCTGCTTTACAGCTGTGAGCATGCTTTAGAGAGCTGTGAGCATGCTTTTGAGAGCTGTGAGCATGTTTTAGAGAGCTGTGAGCATCTGTGTCCTGCTTTTGAGAGCTGTGAGCATGCTTTAGAGAGCTGTGAGCATCTCTATAATGAATTAATGAATTAATACACACATTTGATTTCTATACACAACGCTTTTCTAACATTTGAAGCTTTGGCGTTTACTGTTCAGCCTCATTTGTATCTAACATCTGTTTAATTTGTTGTCCTGATAAATAATGAATTGTTTGAACAGGGGGGAGCTGAAGGCAAAAAGAAGACCAAAGGAGCAGCAGGAGAAACTGCAGGAAGAGCTGAGGTGTGTGAAGATATTTTAGGCAACTAGAAAGCATCCAGTTTTACCAGTACATGTTGACATATTACTAAACCACACCCACACATCCTTAAAATCCATATCAAATTGTTTGGATTATAGTGTTATAAATCAGAATTCACAGTGTTTTACTTTTCCAGCTCTCACCACCTCCCGAATACATCGAAGAGCGCCTTTCGTTATATGCCAAGTTAAAAGCTGAGCATGATGCCCTGATCGCACAGCGGGCTTCAAACGAGAGCAAGCCCATAAAGGTGACCCTGCCTGATGGAAAGGTTGTTGATGCTGAATCCTGGAAAACTACTCCTTACCAGATCGCTTGTGGCATCAGGTATTCTTACCATTAAAGAGTCATATTATAAGTTTGACTGCACTGTTTATGTTAGAGTAATCTATTGTAATTTGACGTTCTATTTTTGTTTGTTCAGTCAAGGTCTCGCTGACAACACAGTGATTGCCAAAGTAAACAACGCTGTGTGGGACCTGGATAGACCTTTAGAAGAAGATTGTAGCCTACAGTTGCTCAAGTTTGATGATGAAGAGGCTCAAGCTGTAAGTTTCATTATTAAACCTTTTGAATCGACCAAAATCTCCATTATAAACACACAGAGATCGTATTAAATCAGTTAGGAGTTTAAATTATACAGAATCTGAATGTGTTTTTGAAAGGACACCAAATCTAACATCACAACCGTCGGATTTAATCTTACTTTCACAGTATTGATGCAGGATTTTCTGTGGCTGCAAGGTCACAGTGACAAATCTGAGCCACGTAATCGATATAAAGCTCAGAGCTGTGTTTGAAAATGTAGCATCATGAGAAGAGCAAGGAATACAACAAAAGGATTTCTTTTAACTAGCAATAGACACCTTTCTTACAGCTGTTTGCTTATTGTTTTAGGTTTACTGGCATTCGAGCGCTCACATTTTGGGAGAAGCTATGGAGAGAGTGTATGGCGGGTGTCTCTGCTACGGGCCTCCCATTGAGAACGGCTTCTACTATGACATGTTCCTGGAAAACGAGTAAGTACTGAACACATGTATTCTTCCTTTAATGTGCCTTCCAGAGCTGCTAAAGTAATTATATTGTGTATTTAAGATCCAGTAACAGTAATGCGGTTAGAATTTGCTCTTGAATCCTGGTCTAGAGATTGTGCAGTCTGTCCTTGAACTGACCGACGCAGTTTGTTGAAAAAAAGAAATTGGGGAAAAACAAAACACATTAGACTAGTGAAAAATTTGAATAGAACAAACTGACACAAATTCTGATCAAATAATGACATAAAATCAGTGGAGTTTGAATTAAAAAACCTTTACAACTTTTACAATAAGAAGTTTTTCCCCTGACCTTTTGCTGGAATGGCTGCACTTCTCCAGATTTCACGGCGCAGGAAAGCTCACACCGTGCGGTCTAATTAATTCTATAACCTCCATAATGAAGCCTTTTTATGCAAATCACGATTGTGGAGAATGCGTTGCAAGGATATTTCGACATTGCAGTTGTAGCTCTAAAGCCAAGGACTTTGTGCCCATAAAACAAAATGCAGTGGTTGTGCTCACAGCGATTTCACAGCTCTTTAAACTTTGTGATTCGTCGTTAGAATTACAATAAAAATGTGCTTTTTATAAGATATTTCAAATATTGTGTGTCTGTTCTGTGCAGAGGGGTATCAAGCAACGACTTCCCTGGTTTGGAAAACTTGTGCAAGAAAATCATTAAAGAGAAGCAACCGTTTGAGCGACTGGAGATTAAGAAAGAGACATTACTGGAAATGTTTAAGGTATTTCAGAATCACAAAATCATAATACCCTGTAAACTGTTTGGTACTAACTACAACCATGTTTTTTGACAGTACAACAAGTTCAAGTGTCGCATCCTTAATGAGAAGGTCACCACACCTACTACCACAGTGTACAGGTGGATATGGGTTCTGACGGGACATTTTACATCATTTATTTATTAGAAAGTTACTAAACTGGCTTGAAATGACCTTTTATTTTAGGTGTGGCCCTTTGATTGACTTGTGCCGAGGACCTCATGTTAGACACACTGGGAAAATTAAGGCTCTCAAGATCCACAAGGTAAGCATAGTTTTTTTTATCTGATAGTTGTTCAAGTCAGTTTATAGTCTGTGCCCTGGATGTGTAAAAAGCTTGTTCCCATTTCTAGATCTTTTACCTTACACTACAATCCCAGGGGAGTGGAAAAAAAGTGATGAAAAAGCAAATGTTTTTTTTTCTCTCTGCTCTGCTAGAATTCATCTACATACTGGGAAGGAAAGGCGGACATGGAAACTCTCCAGAGGATCTATGGCATCTCGTTCCCTGACCCCAAAATGCTCAAAGAGTGGGAGAAGTTCCAGGAGGAAGCCAAGAACAGAGACCACCGCAAACTGGGCCGGGTGAGGACTCCTGTGCGGAATGAAGGGAGGAGGAGGGGGTTTAATAATGAGGAAAGGTCATTCAGCATTAAGTAAAACATAAAAAAGATGCTGTTGTGTCCCCAAAGTAGGATAAAACAAAGTGCATGTCCTTAGTGAACAGTCTATTGTTCTAGGACAAATTGTCTTGGATATTTTTGTTCACTATGTTCTGGTTTTATGTGGTCCTTGGGGAAATGTTTTTCTGCGTTTCAAAAATGCACTTTTCTGGTCAAAACCTACTGCCAGACTTCAACTCTTCACCTGCAGTTTACAGACTGAAGTGAAAATAACTTTTGATATTTTTCTAAAACAAACTTCCATCTTTTGAGAAGGCCACAACTACAAATCCTAATGAGTTCGTCCATAAAATCTACAACTACGGGTGGAAATTAGTATCTTAACTATAACCTGGCACCATACATCTTTCCTGTTCTTTAAGATCAATGTAATGTTGTGCACTGTCCCTGTCCAAATAAAAGAATACCAGACCATAATTATAGACCTCAATAAAATCAATAGATGTTTTGCCTGATTGGTTATAAATGCACATTGGTTCACACTGGACACACAGTGGTTAAAGCGACCACGTTTTTCCTCTAAATGCAGTTTATTTCTTTACTATTGTCAGTAATTTAAACTAATCTTGCTTTATGAAGGAGTTTAAGATGAGGGTGTGTGCACCTTCTCCACTGACACAAATAAAGGTGTGGAGACTGGTGCCTGTCTGTATCCTGGTTATGATATAGTATTAAGTAATATTGCATTTTAAACTCGTCTGGGCGGTTTGCACCACACTAAATGACCCGTGTGTTGTTCTGTAGGAGCAGGACCTGTTCTTCTTCCACGACCTGAGCCCTGGCAGCTGCTTTTTCCTGCCTAAAGGCGCCTACCTCTACAACACCCTGGTTGAGTTCATCCGAGTGAGTGCACACTTCCACTGACCTGAACACAAAATGATTCTTGTTGACTACACTACATACTTTTTGTTAATAATTGATACATATTAATGCAAGAGATTTGGACCTTGCCAAAGTTTTAAAATAATCTTGATTTTAAAGATGGATTTGGAAGATTTGCACTTTAATTTGTATTTTTTCATAAGTGCTTGAAGGAGTTCATTGTGGTATTGAAATCAGCATCAAGCTTTTACCTTTTACTCTTATGACAGCACTACTGAAGAGTGACTCCTTAATTTCTTCCATTAAAAGTGAGAATTACAATATTTACAAAAGATGATGCAACTGTGTTTGGCTAGAACACATCCAAACTGAAAAAGCAGTTTTTCTTTTGCAAACACAAAAACTTCTTTCAGCCTTTTATTCCTTGAGTAAGAATCAAAACCCTGGGAAATTATTGGACTAATGTGTTAAAATTGGTTTGTAGAAAAGTGCAGTGTAGTCGTTTAATCAAATATCTTGTCACAATCACGATTACCTGTGTAGTAAAATCAAAAATAATAATTATAATCATTTTGGTACTAACAGAATCTGGTTTTCTTTTTGTGCCTTTAGAGTGAATACAGAAAAAGAGGGTTCCAGGAGGTGGTGACCCCAAATATCTACAACAGTAAACTGTGGCAGACGTCTGGGCACTGGCAGCACTACAGCGAGAACATGTTCTCCTTCGAGGTGGAAAAGGAGACGTTTGCTCTAAAACCCATGAACTGTCCTGGACACTGGTGAGTTATATCATATTTACTGTAGTTTTTCCCTTTGGATTATGGTGGCACAGCAATCTTTTTTTGAATAATCTTTGGGGTAAATGTCACTTATTGGCCCTGATTTTAATAAACTGAAGTGTCTCTGTGTAGACTCTGCACACCTGACGGGGCGACAGGTGCGTAGGAGGAGAAGCACTCGGTCTGAAAAGTCTCACTCTTGTTTCAGTTTTATTCTTACAGTGTTTCAGTCTCTGATCCTGAGAATACCCGAGGAAAGTGTAAGAATGAACCGAAATGTTGTAAGAATAAAATTGAATCAAGAGTGAGTTAGTTTGCGAGAGTTTTCTTAACCTTTCAGACCTAATTATAATTAAAAAAAACACTGATTAAAGATTCAATAAAGTTAAAGTCTATATATTTATGATAATACAACAAGCAAAAAGTAGCAATACTGGTGTCAATTTATTCTTCGGCTTGTTCTCAACCGTGAAAGATGAAAATTTGACTATGAGGACCACTGTAGTCTCTTTAATTGGAAACGCTGCTGTTCATGTTACTGGTTTGAAGATAATAGCACAAAACGTCAGACTAGACGAGAGACAGATGTGCAGTGATGAGGTTTTCTGTGAGAATAGATAGGATTATGAATTAAAACAACTGTACGTGGTTATTTTGGTAGTAAGTGTGCATAGTAAGGGGGACAAAAAGCTGGTGCTGTAGCTGTGTTTTTTCAGGATATTTCTGAGGAATAAAAACATCTGTGCTGGTATTTTAGACAGATTAGTTCAATGTTTTACTGCAAAACATTCTAGGCAAAGCAGTATCGCCTCCACAGATCCAAGCAGGTGGCGTACTCTCCTCTAAAAGTCATACTGTGCTTTAACCTCTTGAACATTTAGTCCATAAAGCCAGCACAGGGCAGGCTAATATCTGCCTCTTGTCACATATTGATATTCAAAGTTATTCCAACCCTCCGGCCTGAAGTTGACAGTTTTTCATTTCCTCTGCGTGCCTCAGCCTGATGTTTGACCACCGGCCGCGCTCCTGGAGAGAGCTGCCTCTGCGCATGGCTGACTTCGGCGTGCTGCACAGAAACGAGCTGTCGGGGGCGCTGACGGGTCTCACCAGAGTGCGCCGATTCCAACAGGACGACGCACACATCTTCTGCTCCATGGACCAGGTTAAAGAGCAGGCTTATGTGCTGACTTTACTCGCCCTCACAGCTAGTCCCCATCGTGAAAATAAAAGTGTCAGACAAGTGAATTCATCCCAAAGCTTAAATTTTGTTTCTGCAAATTAAGAGATGTATTTTTAGGGCTGCGAGATCCATCATAATCGAATCAAACTTGAATAGACGCAATTAGCAAACCTCAAACCGCCCTGCTGTTACGTTAAATAACATAATTTCCTCTGAAAAGTCCAGTCATCTAAAGAAAAAAGCCAACCCTGCAGTTCAGACTTATACAAAATGTTCTGCGAATGCTCGTGAGGAAAACTGCAAGTCAATATTTTTTCAGAATCGCGCAGCCCTCGTCGTGAACCCGAGATTTATGACTCAACAATAATAGCCAAACAGTTTATTTGAAGGATCAACCCACTAAGCACTCACGCCCACTTGTCTGCAGTGAAATAACAGGTTGATATAATCTCGTGGTTGTTATACGGTTTACTGTGCACCAGACCCACTACAGCAAACCCACTGATGCTCCAGATGTGTCCTGTTCAAGGTCACGGTCGTCGGCTGGTTTTAACCCCTGCACACATTGGAATAGTGCGTTTTAGAGGATGATTTTACTTGCTAAACTCTATTACACAGTGAAAGTCTGTCATTATTGGCTGCAGATTCTGCCAACAGGAAGCACTGCTCTAATGGCTCTACATTTGGATGATATTTTCTAATTAATTTGTTGCAAAGCAGCATCTCGCAGTGTCCAAGTAATTTTAGCACTTCTCTTGTCGTTAACAGCAGTACACTACATTTTCAAATATCTTTGGGCTTTTGAACAGTTTCCCCCTTTGAGACCGCTTTTCTACTTAGGATATTTTGTGCAAAGTGCAGCTAATGAAAGAAACAAGTCATGTCTTCATTTTTATAATTATGTTTTATTCATTGTCAGGGAGAAAAAGTCGTTCTTCAGTGAACAGCAGCAGCAGCAACAGGCATTTCTTTAACATTTGGTTTCCTCTGCAGATTGAAGATGAGATCAAAGGCTGTCTGGACTTCCTGAGGACTGTGTATGACGTGTTTGGCTTCACTTTCAAACTCAATCTTTCTACGCGGCCAGAGAAGTTCCTGGGAGAGCCACAAATCTGGGACCAAGCAGAAAAGGTAATGATGGATGAGAATGCTCCGTGGTGAGCTGATCAGATTGGAAATGCAGGAGGGAGTCTGCTGACACGGACAGGCGGCAAATGGGGAGCATGTGATTTGAAGACACAAAGGGCGTTTAGATTGTAATGAACAAGTCTCATTCGGCTCTTTTTCTGAGGCTGAAATTGGTCCCCTGTCCTCCGAGAGTCTGCATCAGTGTTATTTGTGTCTGCTTTGGCTGTCAAATAGGAGTTCTCCGAGCACCAGCTTCTCATTTATTATTATACTGTTACATCGTGAGCACGATTAGAGCGGCTTTAAAATGGCAGGTAATATTTAGAATGAATTCAAACAAAGTAATGATGCGGGTAACAAAATTATACAGAACAATAAGCAGCCTTTATTGCTTTTGCCCCCAGCTTTAAATAAAACAGTAGTCTCATGAGTAAAAGTAATGAACAGAAGGATGGAACAGTAATGGATGAAATGGAAGTTAAATAAAGCTTTACATTTCTATTGTGTCTCAAAGTGCTACAGCGGAGTCAATATTTGTGGTGGAGTTGTGTCAGTCTCCTGAGGTAGACTGACAGAAGCAAGGTGCCAATCTGTGCCATCTGCCCCTTTTATACGTCACTCACACGACGTTTGTACTTAGGAAGGTGGGAAATGTGTTGAAAATGGATGAATCACGCAGTTACAACCTCAGTGCAGCGTCTGGCCTTAACTAATACGCCACTGCCACAACAAATTACCCTCTGTTTGGACAAATCTCAAATCTAAACTTGTAATATTCACTGATCTCGATCCCCTCGGCGGTGGCTCAGGTGGTAGAGCTGTCATCTTTTAACCACATCTATTTTTCTCGGGCCAGACCTGAAATAACATTTGTGCCTGTAAGATTTCAGCTGCGGTGGTGACGAATCCGTGATGAATGTTTGCTTCCACAAAAGTGCCAATTTAGACTCACAAAAATAAACTGTAAATTCCAAACACTTGGCAGATTGGGACGTGCTGCTTATCACCTGATTAACTCTGAAAAATCCAGAAAGTATTATCGAAATTCACACTTGACTGTTTGCCGACTCGGTGAAGGTGGTAATTATTTGTGAAGGTCTAATAATTAATGATATTACATACTTTTTTTTTTTTTTTTTTTTTGTAAAATAAACAAAAATAGATAAATGAATAAATAAATGAATTAAAAATAAATAAATGAATTTATTAATAAATGAATAAATAAATAAATAAATAGATAAATACATGCATAAATACATAAATAATTAATAAATATATTTCCATCTTTTTAGTAGCTTTCTATTGGTCACCATCTGCCCTGTCTCCACTGTAGTGTCACTAAAAATATTTGATGATAGGCCACGCTCCAGATCAG
Source organism: Periophthalmus modestus (assembly GCA_019594935.1). Classification (NCBI taxonomy): domain Eukaryota; kingdom Metazoa; phylum Chordata; class Actinopteri; order Gobiiformes; family Gobiidae; genus Periophthalmus; species Periophthalmus modestus. The sequence goes on along the minus strand of JAIEZT010000012.1, from coordinate 3,051,553 downwards.
ACATTATTTATGCTCTCGACTTTCAATATAAACTTCTGTTATAGTAGTTTTCATTGCAATAAGTTATTAATAAATCTCTAGTTTATATAATATTATATCTCTGTTATAACCTTTATGATCTTTGCAATTTTTAAATATTATTATTATTATTATTATTAGTGTGATTTCTTGTCTGGAGTTTGACTTACTTCCCTGTTTGAAATGTCACCAGTCATTATAAGACACCCCCATAAATCATTACATAAGTCCGTCCTATGTTTTAAAGCGTAAGTTTGATACTCCAAATGAGAAATATCTCGTAGCAGCTGCTTAAACATGCCAAATGTTGGAGGATTACAAACATTTTACACTACGGTTCTGTATTACACAAAATGTATTCATGTGAGCTTTGCTGTTGCCTCCTCAATCCCACAGCTCCTTTTGCTTTTCTGTTCAGTAGATATTGGCAGTTCTATCATCCAAATGAGTCTAGTGAAGGTGTATAGAGTTTAAAATCACAGTTTAGCTAATTCCTGTATTACCTAATGACGTCACAAGGTCTAAGTCTGCAGGGTTTGTGCATTTAAACATGTGGGAATGAAACAAAACCACAAAACACAACTCCAGGTCTGTTTTGATGAGGAAAAAACATTATAATAGATCAGACAATGGTGTAAAATGGGCCCTTTAATATTTACCAATGTATATTCTGATTTTTAGCAACTTGAAAACAGCCTGAACGAGTTTGGGGAAAAATGGGTGCTGAACCCCGGTGACGGAGCGTTCTATGGACCAAAGGTAAACCATAAACACACTCTGCACACTGAATTTATTTAAACAGCAGGGATTTGGCTCAAAAACGCTGCCCTTTCTTTGTAGATTGACATTCAGATCAAGGACGCTATTGGCCGATATCATCAGTGCGCTACTATTCAGCTCGATTTCCAACTACCGATCCGCTTCAATCTCACCTTCGTCAGGTTTGTCTGCAAAAAATGTTGAGTGCTCAGACAAATTGAGATGCCAGGCCTAAATTTGTGTGTTTGTGTTGTAGTCATGATGGAGATGACAAGAAGAGGCCCGTGATTATCCACAGAGCTATCCTGGGGTCAGTGGAGAGGATGATTGCCATTCTGACTGAAAACTACGGCGGCAAATGGTGTGTGGCTCTGCAGCGGTTCAGCCCTGATAATAGTTTCCAGATCAGACCCAGAGCGCTGCAGTTCTGGGATGGGGGAGTAAATATTAGCACAGGTCACATGCTCTAAATACAGCCCTGCTCTGTTTCAGGCCTCTGTGGCTGTCTCCTCGCCAAGTGATGCTGGTGCCAGTGGGACCGACCTGCGAAGAGTACGCCCAGAAGGTACGCACCCCAACTGCTGTTTATTTTCTGCTCTTTATCACTGCTCCTCGCTGCCACAGACTGGTCTATATTACTCACTACATGGAGCAGATACCTCTTCATTAAACTAGGGAAGAAGCAGCATATTCTTAGCGTCGTCTCCAGTATGACCATGAAAATAAATGCCTTAACTGTGCCCTGCTCTGTAATGGATGGAATTTAATAAGTTAAGTGGCAAGTGAACCTATCCTCAGGCAAGCATGAGAAATTTAGCAAGTTTGACAATCACTAAATTAGCTTAAAAAAAACTGGATCTGAGCACTGGCTCTTATGCATATGTAGAATGAATGCTGGCTTTGCTTGTGTCTTTGGATTAATCAAATCAGCAACCGTAGCCCAAATCTGCTGAGAAAGTGTTCTAGTTCTTACAGATGGACCCTGGCTCACGTAATGAAAAAGTTTGACTATAAAGTTGTGTAGTAGGGAGTTGGTGAAACAAATGATTGTCCTCAAACTGTGGTGCATGGTGTTGTTTAGCTGTTTTATACCTTTTTTTTTATTTAAATCTGGTTAATGCCTCGAATAACCTGGTTTTAGCCCAAGTTTAAAATGTATAATGTGTCATATTCAGGTTTTCATGTTTAGTTTTGATACCAGATCTGCTCTGAACAGACAAACTCATCTGATCTAAGCTGTTCTGTAATAAATGTAAAAAATTTTGCCTGTTACATAAGGCTGGGTATCATTAAGATTTTGCCAATACTACAACTTTTTTGATTTGATACAATACAATACAATATATTTCAAATTGATTCGATGCGACTCAGTGAAAAATAAAGGCTTTCCCTTAATGATCAGCCCCATTTTCACAAAAAATAAACATTAATAGTGCATTTACTGAAGATGAATGAACATAAAGTGCATTTTGTTTAGTGAAAAACACATCAGACTGTTGCATTGTCCAGTGTTATTCATCCACAGCTTCTACGAGCGCCACAATTACACAGAGACGTGCAGTTTAATGGCTCTGAAGGATCATCTGTGCAAAGCTAATGAGAAATACAACTATTTTAATCATCAAAAGAGTGAATCTACAGCGTGGCCCAAAAGTCGCTGACACTTTTAAATCGTTAGTAGCTCCTATAATTCTTAAGTTAGACTCACCAAATTTTAGCAGTAAATAAACTGAACCTTCCCAGATTTTTGGCAATATATACGGTTATAACTGTTCACTTACACTTGAACTTATCACTACTTAAACTAGGGGAAGTAAAAATGACCTAATTTGGCTCTTATTTGATCCTGGATATTATGTTTTAAGTCGTTTATTGTCTGAGGTTTATTCACAAACACCTTTATTCTTTAAGAAAAGCCCCACAGGAAGAAATCAGGATGAGTCAGGTCTGTGGAGATCACATACTGCCCCCTGTCTTTGAAAAAGACTTATTATTCCTTTAATGGCATTTACGCTTGGGGCATCTCTGGTATTAAAATGTCGACAGTAACACCGCTGGGTTTGTGAATTTGACCCATGTGACTCAAAGTACCACTGTACAATGAGGGTTCGTTCCTCGCTGCTGTATTTGCTCAGATTAATGTGGGAAGGGTCATTCTAAATGCTCTGAAAAAATGTAGAAACAAAAGAGTTATGGATTTTTTTCAACTGTCAGTAACTTTTGGGCCACCCTGTATGTATTGCAAGTTTCTTTCCTCTAAACAAGCCACACAATTGTAGCCACACAATACGATATATTAATATTTCAGTATTTTTGCACCAGGTCCGACAGCAGTTCCATGACGCAGGCTTCATGAGTGACGTCGACCTGGACCCCGGCTGCACTCTCAACAAGAAAATCAGGAACGCTCAGCTGGCCCAGTACAACTTCATCCTGGGTCAGTACTATCACGCCTGTATCTGACCCTTTACTCCCTGTATCGCCTGTCGTCTGTGTACTTATCGATTTGTCCTCCTCCTCAGTGGTGGGAGAGAAGGAGAAGACCAGTAACACGGTGAACGTCCGCACCCGGGACAACAAAGTGCACGGCGAGCGCAGCGTGGAGGAGTGCGTGGAGCGACTGAAGCAGCTCAAATCCTCCAGAAGTCGGAACGCTGAAGAAGAGTTTTGAATAGGCTGAATTTGTCAACGATTATACAGTAGTAGGTCGAGTAACTATTTGTCAGAAGTCAAAATGGAGTCTGGATGTGGAGGAAAGCTCGATTTTGTTTTTTATGTTCTGATATTTCTGTTGTTTTTACTCTTATAAATACAGTGCTGTCATATGCATTGTACATAATCATGCAACGCTTAAAGGTGCACTGTGTAACCCCTTGTCTCCATGGAGATGTTATTGCTTTGCCTGTAATGTACCATAATGCAGAATGTAACCTTTCATTCATTTATAGACCTTGAGAAAACATCATTCTTCTCCACAGATGTGACCTTTATTTGAAGGCGTAACCTGCTTGTCTGCATGGAAATAGATGTTTAATACTGTACACTGTGGAACATTACAGGCAAAGCAATAGTATCTCCATGGAGACAAGCAGGTGGCAGACCGTCCACCGGAAAATGACACAGTGCACCTTTCAGAATAAGCAGATTCTCTTACGATAACTGTATCTTTTCAAATGTCAAAAGCTCAGCGCAGCAAAGGGAATGGTTGTAGAAGCGTCTTAACGATTTTCTAATTTGAAGCATCAGGGAATTGTACGTGATTTATAATGATTGAAAACTAAAATGTTTTTCAAGTGTCTTTTCAGATTCTGATTCGTGTGGTTTTGTGGTTTATCAGTTTAAATCTTCAGTCATTAAAATGCTTTCCAGTCGTGTTGAATTGAGCTTCAAATTTGAAGAGAAAGATGGAAAAATGAAAGACTTGCTGGGATTATTATTGTGTAATGTTCATTTTGGGCTGCTGAGAGGACACCTGATCACCAGCTCCTCATCACAGGACTAATGAACAAACACTGTGCACTGCTCCAGTCCAAACCTGATGCACCAAAGAGGCCCACACTAAGTTATAATCCTGCTTGAATCTACTTTTTACACTGATATTTTCCATAATTAGAGGTAGACAGCCTGTAAATCAGCTGTAAATCCCCTGTACGCCACTAGTGGGTGCTGTTTCTTTGCGCAAAACAAAAAGGTTCTAGAGAGGACTTCAGTTTTTACAAGTTTCTCAGCTCAGTTACAGCAGCTTAAACAACTTCTGCATCAATTTTAGGAAGGAACATGTTACAAAACTTCAATACAGTAGAAAACCATGAGAGAAAAGCTGTACAAGACCATACTGGGTTTAGATTTCATGATGGTTATATCCCTACATCACAGGAATACAAACACATTATTAAATGAAAATGAATATCAGCCAATTCAGAGTTTATTTTTTGATTGTTTTATTATTAATTATTTTTAACTGTCTTTTTTTGTAACTTCTTGCTCAGTAATATGCCTTATGAGCTTATGCATCAGCCCTTTACATTCAAAATATTAAGCCTAGAGACAAGACAATGGCATTTTAAATATTATAGAGTATTAAAGTTGCACTATGCCACCTGCTTGCCTCTATAATGTTCCACAATATGACATTAAACTTCACCATCTTACATTTATTGCTCAGAATCCCTTAATAAAGGCACATTCTTACTGTTCCACCAGAAAGGTGACTCTACAGAACCTTGAAGCTGTGTTATGACTGATCGTAACTTTTGGTCAGTGGTTTATAGGTTAAATAAGAGAATTGGCGGTGCGTAAAAAGGGCTCATTTTATCCATTATGACCAGTAGGTGGAACAGCTGCCCAGGGATTCTTGAGTTAAGCAGAGGCAGGGGAAAAGGAGGGCTGACGCTGTTAAAGTGTGGGAGAGAAAAACATTTTGATAAGGGGTTAATGAAAGAGTCAATGGAGTGAGAGAGCTGCAACAGGCGGAAACAGGCTCGTGGGACCTGCGCGTCTCCACTCTGCAGCACGCCTGAGTGCATCCTTCTGTGTGCGCTCCAGAACCTGCAGAAGAGAGGTCACCACACTCCACAGCAAACCTGCAGCTCCAGAGAAAACCTGCAGAAGAGAGGTCACCACGCTCCAGAGTAAACCTGCAGCTCTAGAGCAAATCTGCAGACGAGAGGTCACCACACTCCAGAGCAAACCTACAGCTCCAGAGTAAACCTACAGCTCCAGAGCAAACCTCCAGAGCAAACCTGCAGGTCAGAGTAAACCTGCAGAGAGAAGTCCCACACTCCAGAGCAAACCTGCAGAAGAGAGGTCACCACACTCCAGAGCAAACCTGCAGCTCCAGAGCAAACCTGCAGCTCCAGAGTAAACCTGCAGAAGAGAGGTCACCACACTCCAGAGCAAACCTGCAGCTCCAGAGTAAACCTGCAGAAGAGGTCACCACGCTCCAGAGCAAACCTGCAGCTCCAGAGCAAACCTGCAGCTCCAGAGCAAACCTGCAGACGAGAGGTCACCACGCTCCAGTGCACTCCACAAAACCCTCTTCAACAGGCCAAGAGTCCAGCCTTTTAAGTAAACTGTGCTGGAATAACTATTGGGGTTATTAAAGTCACTGTCAATAGTCTAATTTGATTTTCTTCCGTTACAAATTTGATTTCCATATTCGCACATAGGATAATTATTAACATTTTGGTTAAAAACACAGCTGGGTGGATGCAGGCAGTGCTGGTCCAGAGCTTTGTGTTTTCTTCTATTCTGGTCCCATGTGTCTTGTTCTGATGACAGTTATTGAGCCGTTCACTAAAGCCCACTGGGGTCAAATTTGCTGGAGTGGACCCAGTTTTATAAAATAGAGTAACTTTGTGTCTTTTTCATGATTAAACCTGTTGAGCAGCTGTATTTAAAGGAGCATTTTTCTGTTGGTCACTCTGCCCCTTGTCCACATATGTGTGTGGCTTTTAACCTTGAGCAGGGTCACCTCTCCACAAAGCTTTCTGGTGGTGTCACCTGCTTGTTTCCATCCATCCATGTTCTTCCTCTTATTCGGGGCTGGGTCGCGGGGGCAGCAGTCTAAGCAGAGGCTCCCAGACTTCCCTCACCCCAGACACGTCCTCCAGCTCCTTCGGTGGGACCCCAAGGCGTTCCCAGGCCATCTGACAGACATAGTCCCTCCAGCGTGTCCTGGGTCTTTTCTCCTCCTGGTGGGACATGCCCAGAACACCTCCCCGGGCATGTCTGCTTGTTTCCAAACAGATAAATAACTTAAATTGTTTGCTTTTACATTTTTTGACTGCACATAAGCTACTTTTTCCTTCTTTATGGCATCTTTGTCTACTACTGAGATAGAAAAAGCTGGTACTGTCCAGCAAACAGACAGCTTTAAGTTACTTTCTTAGAGTCCGGGTTGAAGTCGTGCTGGGAACAGTTGTGGTAAAACTAGAATATGTTTTGAGACACATTAGTTTGCCAGTTCCTGTGCATCTTTGTCTCGATTAGTTGTTCATTGCTGTGTGATATGTGTCTTCTTTCTGCGGTTTGACAACACATTCCCGAGCTCTATTGTTTGTACTGTTCCTTTTATTCCCTTTTTATTTTCCTAATGTCTTTGGCATACAATAACACATCCATCTTCCAAATATCTCGAACACATAATAAAATCCAAAGCAGTTAAGTCAATAAAAGAATATATAATTGGCTTTTCCCCACAAGGGTTTGATCACACGTCGTACAGTAAAAGTTGTTTTTGTCATCGTGTGTTTATTTTCCCTCGCCATGACGACCTGCAGTAGCCACCGTCGTTGTTCATATGAAGCGTTTTTCCCTGACAGTTCCAGCCAAACGCCCCGCTCCTCCCTTTGCCTTCTCATCCCAGACTCACGCTGTTTCTGAACCAAAGAAATGCATAATATTTGAAAGTGCACCCACCACGCTCCCCTCTGTTCTTTCAGCTACAACCACCAGCACGCCAACAGGACTGCAGCCCCTCCTGGCCCATTACCCCGCACATAACTGCTACCGAACCCCAAATTATGGTGAGCCGCGTGCAAAGTTAGTTTTGCTTGGGAAAACCGAGCTGCCATCTTTAATATCATAATGTTACCAAATTATATGCTTCTAATTGGGAACTGTTTGATCACACGTCTCCGGCATCTGGAAAGCTAGCGTGTGACCTTAGCATGCTTTTTTCTCATCTCCTAAAGTATGACCTTTCTTCTGACCCGGCATAAATTAAGGAAACCACTTTGCTCTGAGGGGAGGGCCTCGCCACCAGTCACACCCTGCATGTAGCCAACAGTAACATTTGGATACGTTTCACGGCACACGGCGATGGTGTAGGTCTGTAGGACGGGCAAATACAAGACAGCTGCATGTCAAAAGAGCAACACTTTTCAGGATTCGAGTATGAATCATCGAAAGAAGTTTATCCATTTGGTACGATAGCGACAAATGGATAAAAGCATCAGTAAAATGTGTTTTCATAGTCAGATCAACTACTTATGTACACATCTTTAACGAGTAAAACTAATATTTACCGGTAGTTTCTTTCATTTTTGATTATTTAAAAAAAAAAAAATCAAGAGTTCAGTCAATATTCTGAGTCGTGAAAGAATTGACTGCAACTTTAAAAGAGGTATTTTCAGTTAATTTAGTATAGCGTATTTACGAAGCCGCGCAGATGACGGAAAGGAGAATAATGATATTTACAAAATAAAAAGTAAAATATATATTATCTTGAGAGAACGAGATATTATCTGGAGGTAACAAGAAATTAACTGGAGGGAACAAGATATTTTTTGAGGGAAGATATTGTCTAAATACATATATATCTCGTTCCCTCATGATAATTAAGTAATTTCCTCGTGATAACATCATGTGGGGATGTGATATTATCTCGTGGCCATGCATTGATATTATATTTTGCAAATGTCCTGTGCTGGGCTCCGTACATATTTAAATGCAGCATTTATGTTTTTTTTTTTTTATAGATCGCTTAGTTTAGCATATTTACAGAGCCCTGCAGATGACGGAAAGGAGAGCAATAATATTTACAGAATAAAAAATTAAATATATTATCCTGAGGGAATGAGATAATAACTTGAGAGAATGACATAATTATCTTGAGGGAACATAATAATTTCTATACATATATTTTCACGAGCGCACAAGATTTAACTTAAAAAAAATACATATATATCTCGTTCCCTCGTGATAAGATCATGTGGGGACGTGATATTATCTCGTGGCAATGCATTAATATTATATTTTGCAAATGTCCTGTGTCGGGCTCCGTACATATTTAAAAGCAGCATTTATGTTTTTTTTATAGATCGCTAACCCGGAGGAGTCGTAAGTGTTGCTAACACTGCCTGCGCTTTGGCGGTCCGCCCGTTTCACTTTGCCGTGTGAAAAAAGCTGTTCTGAAGCCGCACATGCACCTGAGAAATACTGAGCGTGATACTAAATGTGCCAAAGAGTTTGCGATAGCTGGGGACCATTCAAATAGATTTAAAACCTGCTTATTCCACAGATGGAAAATCAGGTACGCCAGCTTTAAATAACACAGGGAATACACATGGTTCTACACAAAATATACTCCTTTGCTCTTTATCTAAATTGCGTTACTTTTTTAAGCACAAACGCAGTTATGAAAGTGCATAAAGCTTTTACATTTTAGTTGGGACCAGCCTTAAAAACAATATGCAGATTGCAGTAACAGTCCTGCCAACAAATGTGTGTTTATTTCCAAGTGTGTGGGAGATCCAAGCCCTGCCCTGATAAAACACTTTTCCTCCTAAATTCAGTCCGTTAGCACACCCTAACTCTGACAGTATTATTTAACAGGTGTAGAAAGTTCAACAGTGTCGGATTACAGCGGCAGTAAAAGCAAAATGGACTTTAATTAGCTCCTGACATCTTAAAACCAGTGGTGTTTGCCCTTTGCTTTTGCCCATCACGAGCTGGAGTTTGTTGCTAATTCTCTTGTCGTTGATGTAAGTGTAAAACATCTTTAAGCCGGTGGAGTTCATGCCAGTGTTTGTTGGGTTTGGCTCTGCTCTGGCGAGACTCGCAGCTTCATTACAACATCACTAAAGCCTCTGTTCTGCCCAACAGCAATAACACCTTTTTCTGCATTAATGGTGAATGAAGGGAGTTAACCGCACTTTCCATCCAAAGAAACAAATGCAAACAACTGTGCACAGGTACGTACACTCTCTGCACACACATACACACACTCTACACACTCTACACACACATACACTCTCTACACACATATACACACACTCTACACACACATACACTCTCTACACACACTCTACACACACATACACTCTCTACACACATATACACACACTACACACACTTTACACACACATACACTCTCTACACACATATACACGCACTCTACACACACATACACTGTCTGCACACATATACACACACTCCACACACACACACATATATACTACACACACTCTACACACACATACACTCTCTGCACACATATACACACACTCCACACACTCTACACACACATACACTCTCTGCACACATATACACACACTCCACACACTCTACACACACATACACTCTCTGCACACATATACACACACTCCACACACACATACACTTTCTGCACACACACTCCACACACACATACACTCTCTCTACACACACTCTACACACATATACACACACTCCACACACTCTACACACACATACACTCTCTACACACACTCGCACACACATATACACACAATCTCTACACACACATATACACACACTCTACACACACACATACACTCTCTACACACATATACATAAATGTATACACTCGCTACACACATATACACACATGTATACGCTCTCTACACACACTCCACACACTCTACACACACATACACTGTCTGCACACATATACACACACTCCACACACTCTACACACACTCTACACACACATACACTCTCTACACACACTCGCACACACATATACACATGTATACATTCTCTGCACACATATACACACACTCTACACACTCTACACACACATACACTCTCTGCACACACATACACTCTCTGCACACATATACACACACTCTACACACACATACACTCTCTGCACACATATACACACACTCTACACACACATACACTCTCTGCACACATATACACACACTCCACACACTCTACACACACTACACACTACACTTCTCCCCATGAAACCTTTAGTTAAATCAGACCTATTATGTCAAATCGACTATTTGGAGCTTTTCACGATGTTGTAGTTGTTTCCTCTTTTCTTTTTCCCTTTTCAAAGTCGTATTTCACATGATTCATGTTTGAGGAATCTTTATTCTCCTAAATTCAAGGCGTCCTCCGCTTACACCACCTTTAGCACAAACCTCCTCCTCTGTCCTTACACCGTTCTCCTGTTTTATATGTGTAGTTAAAACTCTGGTATTCGACAGAGTGAAGTGCAGCTCTTCACAGGACGACGGCTTTGTGGAGGCAACTTAAAATGTCCAAATTATAACCTAATGATCCACGTGTGTCAAACATTATAACTACAGCAACACACAAGCACCATGTGTGTTCTGTAAAGAATTCAGAAAGTTTGAACTAGTAGAGCAGCCAAAAACTGTACTCAACTGGACCTTTATGGCAAAAATGAGACTTATAAGTGTTCACAAGTACTTCATACATGTTCAGAGTACTGTATTTGATTCTGAATAGTTACTTTTACATTGAATATGTTCTGCAGAGGCCTACAACCACACAAAAAAGTAACTGTAACTTGCAGAGTTACTCAAAAAACATTTATTTTTGGCACATTACTTCTTTCTCGTCAACGCTGTTACTCAAACTGTGCACAAAAAACTTAAAATCATGTTCTGCTTTGGCCAAAAATACCTGTAAATCATTTTAATGTGTCAAAAGTGCTGTGTGCTCAACATTTTTCTGCAGAGTAATACTGAAACTTCCATGTACATCTTAACAAATCATTGTTACTGAACTGCAAGCTAAAGTGACTTCTCTCTAATCTTTATTCAACCGCTATAACCTCTTCTTAGGCTATTTTCTGACACATGATATATTTTATAATCTGTTCGGCTCAGGCTAATTCCAGTGCATGTGTAGTTCTGTGAATTCCTGCTCTCTCCAGGCTTTAGTCTCTTCCGTATAAGCAGCGACCAGATGTTTAGGCTGGAAGTTGTTCACAGGCAAGTCTCTTTTGCATGTACGTTTTCTATTGATCTAACTTTTTCTCTTATATAGTAGGAGCAATTTCACGTCTTTATTCTTCCCTGTGGTAGTTTACTCAGCGGTATGGGCTTCTGTTACCCACAATGCACTTCTGTCTGATGGACCGACCTGACGGGGCTGAGTAAATCACTGGCCTGTGGTGCTAATAGGTAGCGGTACAAAATCAGAAGTGGGACCACCCAGGAGCAGGAGCATCAAGTCAGATGTAGCGTGCAGCACTGTAGAAGCGTCCTGGGACATTAGAGTCTTGCACCCCCACCCCCTCACGAGCACACACACACACACACACGCACACACACACACACACACACACACACCATCTCCATCTCGCTCTCTAAGCAACCCAGGAAAGGCCTGTCTGGCATTCACTGCTCACTGATTCATATTTGGCACTTCCATAAAGGTTCCGAGCTCTTGCAGTTGTTTTGGGCGTTTTGTCGGCCGTTTTCGCTCCCCAATGGCCCTTTTGGAAAAACCTATAAACATTTCAGGCCAACAGGAGCATGTGCCTCTCTCCCACATAAGGATCTTTGGATGTCCTTGGAAGAAGTGAGTGAGAGAATTTGTTCCATGTACAAATAGGGAACATTGGAGCGTACTGAGCGGCGCTGTGAGGAGAGGTGTGAAGGTGGCAGCATGTGGGGCCTCTTTCTTTGTATAAAGGCAGATGAAACACAAGCAGAGCTGGACGGGTGGGGGGGCGGACTCTCCAACACACAATACACAGCATATTGCTCAATAACAAGGTCCGAGTCCCTGTTGTAGCGTAACAACAGTGTACCTCAGGAGGAGGCCCCTGAGATGTGCACACGCGGAAACCCAACACACCCCCACTGCCGCTGCGTTTCCTGTTGGGAATATGAAGCATGAAACAGGAGCTGCGTGTTTTGGCCTTGCTCAGATATATACGACATTCAGCTTAAGTTCAGAGGGGGTATTATGCAAAGTACAGTTTTTGAGCTTGTTACCAAAGTTGCTCCTGCATCCAAAACATGCCTGAGGAGGTTTTAGATAGATTTCAGTAATTTAGCGATCTCTCCCAGGCCCTATTCGACCGTCCTTCGCTGTTCGGTTCGCTGTAAGATTCTGTACGAGGCTCCGCCCACAAGCCTAGGTCATCCACTCTCCATAAATATACAAAAACATGATACAAAACTGTACACGACAACCTCACAAACCTGATGAGATGCAGTAGTTTCATTACAGCTGATCGTTTTGTGACAGCGCTCTGAAGGGGGAGTGACTTAGCACGGGGTACAAAGGAAAGGAAGGACTTAGAGCGTCAAAAACGAAAGCGAAACTTGTTAAAAACATGTTAATATGTTGTTTTTGGCGACTGTGGGATTTTGATAGTGATCTAAATAAGTCATACATTTGCAGTTGATACCCCATAGAAGTAAAATACTCCTTCTTCAAGTATTTCATTTGCATTTTTTGCCGGTTTTAGACTTGTGTAGGCTCCATGAAAGACACAGGAAAATGCTGCAAAGGAAGTAACTTTACACATTTCTTACATTTTTATTATTTTGCCATTAATCTTGTCACCTTTGCACCAGCTGTAGATTCACTCTTCATTACAGCAGCTGCGTGTGTTTTGTACTAGATTGCCAAGATAAGGAAGTACTTGTGTCTAATTCTACTTTTTATTTGCACAGTGCCATCTTAAAGTCTCTCGTCTTATGTTTTCTTTCAGTTTACAGGTTAAAGTTCACATTTTGGCCTTTCTTTCCGACAGTTTTGCGTCTTGCTGCTGCCTGATTGTCTCCTTGGACGTGTCATTGTCCCGCAGTAAGTTTGTGTGTTGCCATATACTTTTTGGCTGCGTCTGTCGTCCAGCGCCCATAACATTTCTCATTTTCTACCTGCTTGACACTGCGCATTAGTGTGAGCGTGAAGCCCTCCCGGTGCCCTCCTCACACGGATCCCACACAATGGCAGATCTATGCAGACGGATGAATCACGGCGTTTGTGTCCGAGCGCAGACGGCCGTTTGTGGTGCTTGTGGTGCCTGATGTGTTAGCAGAGAAAACAGCTCTGAAGCCAGGCCTGAGCACTGGGCTGACCACTGACCGCTGCTGCAGGAGAGATGGAGAGAGGGAGAGGGGGAGAGAGAGGAGGGAGAGAAGAGAGAGAGGAGGGAGAGAGAGAGAGAGAGAGAGAGAGAGGAGAGAGAGGGAGAAGGAGAGAGGGAGAAAGAGAGAGAGAGGCCAGGCCTGAGCACTGGGGCTGACCACTGACCGCTGCTGCAGGAGAGAGAGAGAGGGAGGGAGAGGAGGGAGAGGGGGGAGAGAGGAGAGAGAGAGGGAGAGAGAGAGGGGGAGAGAGAGAGAGAGGAGGGAGGAGAGAGGGAGAGGAGGAGGAGAGACGGAGAGGAGGGAGAGAGAGGAGGGAGAGAGAGAGGGAGAGGGGGGGGGAGAGAGAGAGAGAGAGAGGGAAAGAGAGAGGCCAGGCCTGAGCACTGGGCTGACCACTGACCGCTGCTGCAGGAGAGAGAGAGGGAGAGGGGGAGAGAGAGGAGGGAGAGAGAGGGAGAGGAGAGAGAGAGAGAGAGAGAGAGAGAGAGAGAGGAGGGAGAAGGAGAGAGGGAGAAAGAGAGAGGCCAGGCCTGAGCACTGGGCTGACCACTGACCACTGCTGCAGGAGAGACGGAGAGAGGGAGAGGAGGGAGAGGAGGGAGAGGAGGGAGAGGAGGGAGAGAGAGAGAGAGAGGAGGAGAGAGAGAGAGAGAGAGAGAGAGGAGAGAGAGAGAGAGAGGAGGGAGAGGAGAGGGAAAGAGAGAGGCCTGAGCACTGGGCTGAGCACTGGGCTGACCACTGACCGCTGCTGCAGGAGAGAGGGAGAGGAGGGAGAGGAGGGAGAGGAGGGGAGAGGGAGAGAGAGAGAGAGAGAGAGGGGGGAGAGAGAGAGAGAAGGAGAGAGAGAGAGAGAGGAGAGAGGAGAGAGGAGAGAGAGAGAGAGAGAGGGCAGGCCTGAGCACTGGGCTGACCACTGACCGCTGCTGCAGGGAGAGGAGGGAGAGGGGGAGAGAGGAGAGAGGGGGAGAGGAGAGAGGGAGAGGGAGAGGGAGAGGGGAGAGAGAGAGGGAGGGAGAGGGGAGAGAGAGAGAGGGGGGGGGACAGAGAGAGAGAGGGAGAAAGAGAGCGGCCAGGCCTGAGCACTGGGCTGACCACTGACCGCTGCTGCAGGAGAGACGGGAGAGAGGAGGAGGAGGGAGAGAGAGGGAGAGAAGGGGAGGAGGAGAGAGGGAGAGAGGGGGGGGGGGGGGGGGGAGAGAGAGGGAGAAGGGAGAAAGGAAGGAGAGGAAAGAGGGGTAAAGACATGGAGAGAGAGAGAGGGAGAGAGGGGGCAGGGAGAAAGAGAAGGAGAAAAGTGAGGCAGGGGAAAGGGAAAGTGATGGAAAGGGAGAGGAGAGAGATGGAGAGAGTGAAGGAAAGCAGAAGAGAGTGGTGGAGAGAGAGAGAGAGAGAGAGAGAGGGAAGAGGGGAAAGATGGAGAGAGGGAGGAGGGAGGAGAGAGAGACCAGTATATCATTGAGGCAGAGTTATGGAGTGTAAAGACCAAATGTTGTTTTGTGTGAGTTACGCCTGATTTAATTCACACACATTAAAAGTGATTTATGGATCATTTAGTGAAATCACTTGGAAATACACATAAAATACTAGTGCAAATTTGTTTAAATACTTTGAGACAGGATCTTTAATGTGGCATAGAAAATAAGTACATGAGTGTATTTTTGGCCGACTTTTGTGTGAAACGCCTAAGTTTAAATGTGCCATATAAAGAAAATTGAATTGAAAACAGTATAAAAGTATAAAAGCAAAAAAATAAAACGATATAGCAATATGTTGACTTTGATCTGCTTTTATTTCACACAATTTCTGCACAGTGTAGATGTTTTTTTTATATATATATTTCAATACTAAGAAAAAGGCTTGATACTTGATATAGATTCTGAGACCCTAAATAAAAGTTTAAATAATCCATTTTTGAACATTTTTGAACATAAAACATAGTATTTTCTTTGATATTACTAAATGGTCTTAAACTACTTTTATAAAATCACAACCATTCTCAAAACATTTCGTATAAATCTTATGCATTTTTCAGTATTGATACCATAAATAAGATAGATACGATAGATAAAGGAGTATCTAGTCTTGAATATGGATCGTGGATGTGGATATTGATTTTTACGTCGCTGGTTTTTCATTAATTTAAAGATAAATTTAAGTTTTGTTGGTGAATACAGTGATTTTCCATGGCCGCACTGCCGTTTTGTTAAGGTGCAGTGAACGTTTCCATTTCATTTCGATTCTGTTTGGCCTATTAGCTTTAAATTAGCTTTAAATGAGACTAACACAACGGCGCCCTGTTCTGTCCTCACTGCATTATGCGACTGGTGACAGACTTGCACCTGTGACTCTGAAACCGCACCACACACCTGCTGGTATTTGTCTGCAGCCAAAACTCACAGTACATTTTATATGCATCAGTTCAGTCTGGACAGTCCTCATCGGAGTCTGAGTAATGAAATGCTGTTAATAACCCAGCAGTTAGCGACGTCTATACAGTTAATTCAACATGACACGACGTTACGCCCAGAGATGACATCATGCTTTTAAAGGTATGACTTCATCCGCTCGGGCTGTGTTGGGCTGTGTTGAGCTGTGTTGAGCTGCCAGTGGCTCCGGTCTGGTTCAGAATGTTGTCATGGGAGAGGTGACTGCATTCAAACAAGCTTCAACAAAAGGAGCTCTTGTCCCCCGTGTCCACATCTGCCCAGGACCACCCCACTAATTACCAGGGTTAGACTGCGATTGACAGCATGAATATGAAAGTGTCAGTCTGTCAGAGCGAAAGACGCTTTGTGTGAGTCACTGTAGAGGTGAAACGGCACAGTGTTTCTCTGGAGGGGGCAGGGCCGGGGCTTTTAGTTTTGAGCACACGTGTAAACTTTGACCGCACTGACAGAAAAGTGATATGTGATTATTCGGATGAGAAGTTGTTTATGAGGTTTGACAAACAAAAGCTGAAACATATGGCACAGAAGTTCAGGAATTACCGTGTTTTCTGAACTATAAGTTGCACTTGTTTTCAGTTTGGCTGAGGGTGCGACTTATACTCAGATGCAACTTATACTCTGGAAAATATGGCACTAATGCACTTGTCAAGAACAAGCGTACAGAGGGAGTTAGTTTTAGCGTTACAAAAAAGTGCATGATTTACTTTGTTTAGGAATGAGCCGTGTGCGCAGCATTAAAACAGAGGAGATAACCTGCACACTTGTGTTTGCTGCGCAGTCATTTAGGGTGAAACTGAGCCTTAATCATTTTCCAGACAAGGCCTTGGATTGCGGCTGTGGAAATGTTCTGCTGCAAATCTATCAGCAATGATCTTTTCAGATGGAGGCCGTCCTCTGGGTCCAGACTACAGCTGTATTGTCAGACATAAAACCTAAACAAACCGCTCTGACAAGATGGAGAGCTGTGCAAACAGCAGATTAGAGGGAGATGAAAGAAAGAGGAAGCACTCAGGCACAAGCTGCCAGCACTGTGTGGCTTCTGTATCCACGACATGTGCATGTACGGGAAGGACGTGAACATGTTTAATGTGCTTATCTTTCATAAACTTATTCATGAATCCAGCACAGATCTGATCTGCAGCCGCTTGGAGATGCTCTCCCACTAACCCAAAAGTCTCCAGTTTGAATCCTGCCTCTAGCCTGTGTTTAGTACTTAGACATGTGTCACTCACCCCTGTGTAACTTTGACTTGGTGGTGCATTGAAGCAGCTGAGTCTCTCCAAGATTGAGGAGTGAATGTACAATTCAAGTGAGATTATGAAATGTAATATATATTAGCAGTAGATGTGTTTTTGATGCTGCTGTGTTTCTTCGTTTAAGAATGATCTCTGCAGTAGTTGATACACTGATGGCGTAGATCTCTTGTCTGCTTCACAATGGCTCTTGAGGTGAATGTGAGCAGATAGGCCTATGCTACATTGTTGAGTTGTTGTGAGGCTGTCTGCTCTTCCCAGGGCTGTGACCAATGAAAGGATGCACAGTAGTTTGTGTGATAACTCCTCCTCTTTGGTGAGGCCACAAAAGCCTATCGTGTTGTTTGGTTAGTTTGTGTGTCGCCCCCACGGGCTGGGCTCCATCCTCTCTCCGCTCTCACACTGGCCGTTGCTACACGACGGCGGCTGGCATCCTGGAGATGAGCTGCTGCTCTGGAAGTGGAGGACCCCTGCCTGTGCCTGTGGACCACTGTGACACAGAAACCTGACAGCTCGGCTGCCTTGCCCAAGGACACGCTGTCACGGAGGTATAATAACAGCCAGTGATTGGCCCGCAGCCCACCACAATACTAGCCCCCTGCACTGTTAGAAAGGGCTCCACCACAAAGAGGCAGCCAACAAAAGAGCCATGTTAAATTAGGCATTTAATTCAACACTCGGTCACAGGGGCAAAGTGATCAGGGCGAAAGTGTAAAACATATTAAAAGAACAAGTGCATAGCATCAGATAAGGCCATAGAACGGCTCTGAGACGAGGAGAGGAAACTTATTATAGACGATAATGAACCGACACATAATAGTGACAGTATCTCCCATCTGAGCTGCAGGTCGTCAGCTAACTCATCTTTTCTGTGCTTCACAGACTTTACAATTTGTGCTTTTGACAACATTTTTGCATTCTATATGTTCTGTTTATTTTTATATCTTCTGTTTTATATTTCTACCCAAGCCTTTGAAGAGGATTGCATAATGTGAACGTGCTTGTACTGGTTAGAATTTAAAAAAGACATTTATGGAGTCGTCCGCAGGCAGCCGTTTCCTCACATCAGCCTCGTGTAGCGGCACAGTGCTAATTTTGAGTGCAGTGTTGTTTTATGATTTCATTACAAGCACAAGTCTGGAGGTGGTATCACTGGGGGTTAAGGCACGGCTCTCTCCTGGAGGGTAATTACAGGGGGGCGAAGCTCGTCAGAGTCACTGGAATTCACTGGGATTTCTTCGGCAGTGAAAGGATTCCTTGTAAGCCTTAAATAAATTTTAATTGCAGTAAGCTGTCGAACACAAGAGACCCCCTTGGATTGTCTGAACCCCGGAGAGCTGGGAACTTTGATTAGATTACACAATAAGACTCGAGAGGTATTAAGCAACCAATGGGGTCCCTATACGGCGTTCTATTGGAGAACTACAGCTTAAGGGCAAATACTACACACTTGAACAACAATGTGCCGTTTAGCATTAAAGCGACAGCAAAGCACTGTAGTTTGGGAGTTTTTTTTATACTTTACAAACATGGCTGTCCTTACAACTCCCTAGAATAATTGAAGCTGACCGTGAATAGTAAATTGATGGGGTGAAGTGGAATTGGGAGACAGTGGAATGTATGTTTCCAATATCCTGTGGCAGAACCGCCTCCTGCCCTCATGGCGCGCTTGTCAAGTCATGTCGAGGTATTTATAGGTTTGATTTTGCATCTTTCTTCCTCTATTTTATCACCAAGCCTAATGTGTGTGTGTGACTCAAGGAGGATGTTAGAGCTTTGCGGTGTTTATTACTACTTGTCAGTCTTTCCATTCATTCATGGATTTTCAAAAACGCACAAAAAACAATGTGAATTAATGTCCGAAATACAACAAAATAATATGATGGTCACATTTTATATAGCGCTCACCCATTCACACACACACTCATACACCAGTGTGCGCAGACACGAGCAGCGAGGAGGGTTAAGTGTCTTGCCCAAGGACACAACAACAGCATTCATGATACTTTATAACTACAGGGACAATGCCAGCGGTGCTCAATGCAATGTCATTTGTTATTCTCTGTGGAAATGGATAAGTTAATTGCCATATTGTGAACTTCTAGGCAAAGAAATAAGATTTTTTATATAATTTCTCATGATAGGCACGTTGTTCGTCATTATGTTGTGATGGATGGGACAGAACGTGTTTAAAAGAGTCATGGTCAGGTGTCTGCAGAAGCACAAATCTGTCCTTGGCACTTTCTCTGGAGTTCAGGAGCAAACGTTTGGGGCGGACAGCCAAAGAGAGATGGATACGTCCAAAGAGTGAGAAGGGAGGAACCTGAAGGCAAATGAATACCTGCATGTTCACTTTCACCATCTGAGCTTGTTCAAAGTCACCTCTTACTCAAAAACATGCTATGCTTTGTTCAAGTATTTAGTGTAGGTTGATTTTGGCTCCGTAAAAGACACTGGTCCATCGAGTTTCCATCAAAAATTGCAGAACATAGATGTAACACGCAATAGATTTTCAAACCCACCTTTGAAGCAGTGCATAAAAACTAAGAACCATGTATTGTGCAGCTATTACCAGCTACAAAACCGGCTTTTATGCATTTGAATTCCAAACCACAGACTGTATAAAGAAGTGAACTGCATGAGTGTGACGTCAAATGAAGCTCACTGAGGGTAGCGCAGTTATAGTGGCGAATTTGGAGCATCATAGCAACGAAAAAGCCAATCTGGAGCGAAGCTGTAGAAGTAAACGCCAAATTCCCGCCCACACCGCTGGTTTAGCAAGGGGGGAGCGCTTAGCAACGCTGTCAATCAAACCTGTTGCTAACGCAAAGCTCGAGTGACCTCAGGGAAAGAAGTCGCCTGATTTGTCTGTTATTATTGTTCATATCTTGAGTTACAGACACAATAGTGAAAAAAACCACACCAGGATCATGTAGAACGGGTTAACGGGAACATTTTAAGATGAAAATGATGAACCTGACAGCAGTTACAGAGAGAGGGGACACAGTTTTCTAATGTAAACTGGATTATAGCGGAGCCAGAAGCGCTCCTGTGATCACTTTCTATTTGGAACGCAGCGGCTAGTAGGTTAGCTATGTCCATTTATACTCAGTCTATGACAGACAAGTGTTGCACAGTGCAGCTTTAAGCATTCAGCAAAATATCTCAGCATTGGGAAGTGAATGATTTGTCTGTTTGTCCGATAGAAACTCCACATCCAAAAGTGACCCTTTGCTCCTTTGTCATTTCCTTTGTTCCCCTTTTCCCCAGTATGATACGACGTCTTCTTCTGTTACGTAGTAGTTTAAAGCATTTTTCATGAAAGGTGGGACAGGGTGAGGGTAAAAAGGGTAAGTGAATAACATACTAACAGCCAGGCTAATTGTGGACACATGCTATTATTATTCTCACACATAACTTATACCTAACAAGACGATAAAGTTTATGTTGGGAAAAAAAGATCAGTGTAAAAGAGTTTTGTTGTGGTTGGCCTCGAGTTTCAGGACCCTGCACAAGTCCCAGCCTGCCACTGCCGGGGCCCCGAGGAGGGACGGGGGCCGTAATAAGCTGTGAGGAATGGAATAAGAGTCAAGTTCCCCCAAAAGTGTCCAAAACAGAACTATACTGTACTCACGCTCCTCCCATTTCAACCGGCCAGCGTTGCCAAAATCTAAGAAATGGAATAACGTCTGTGTGCCCAAAAAAGTTTGACTTCAGGGCTTTCTACCATTAAAATTTATGAATATGGCACTGGACCAAAACCAAACCACAATATTATTCTAAGCGTAACCAATGCTCATTTTATTCTCCAGGGGCCGGATGTGAACTGCAGTTACAAAGAACAAAGAAGTACTCTGAAGTACTTTGGTAGATGAGGATCGGACTTGATTTAAAAGGTGACAAATTGGAAGTTTTTACATTTTTGAAGAAAAAAAAACATTTAAAGTATTCAGTAAAGTACGAATGGGCATTTAAATCACCAGTTGCAGGTCTTAATCTCCTTCTTGAGTTTGGAGGCCAGAGTTAAAGTCTTACAGAAGAAGAGATTTGATATTTCTTTACTTTACCACTACTACTTTACTTTGACTTTTTGCTACGCTTTTTCCCGCTGTATATAAATTTTAATCGCCTATATTTCTGTAGTATTTTCTGGTTTTAGTTCATAGAAGTTAGCCCTATTTTTCCTCATATTTGTCTTATTTCTAGAATTTTTTGCCTATTTTTTCTATATATTTAGTAAAGTTTTTGGGATTTTTTTTTGTAGTTTTAATCCTGGTTCTTTTTGTTTGGACGCTTAGGAAATTAACAGCATTGATCCCTCTAATTTTCTGTGTTCTTACTATGTTTTAATCTACTTTTGGGTCATACCAGCTACTTTAATTATTTAGAATGAACATTTATTTTGCCGTTTGTTCTTATATTTGAATTTGTGAGCTGTAGTCGTAGTTGTAGGTCCGCAGACTCTTCCTCATAGAACAGCAGAGATTATAGGATTGTCGACATGTGAGATAAAAGCCGGGATGTGCTCGTCGGCCTTTGCGCTGGCCTGAGTGGACGGGGCCTGAGGCGGCTGCTGATCTGAGTCTGTCAGAGCTCTTGACATTCTGCTGAGGCTTTGATGACGCCGCACTTTGTTCACTCAGATCCTCGTGGTCCAAACGTCCTGCTTTGAACTCAAACGCTGCCATATCTTCTGGATCTGTCTTTGTGTGTGTGGCTGTCGCATCAAGGACAAATGAACTCTTATTTACATTTTTATTTGAAACTTTCATAGCGGCCACATTTTTGTCTTGGCCGTGTTTGACTCAGGAACGAGCAAAATGTTCCAGTAAATAACTTGTTGAGGTTTAAATATCAATAAAATGTGAATGGGCCATAAAATATCTATCTATATCTTTTATAGAAGATTACACAAGACGTTTCTCTTTCATTTTACAGTTCCTTTGCTGTTTTTAATCATTTGAATACTATATACTCAATATTTTAATGCTACATATCTCCAGAACAGGTATACAGGTCCATAAAGTCTTATTACAAAGGCAATTAATAAGATATTTTAATCAGACTAGTTCTATTGTACTTAGTGTTTTTTTTTTTGCCTCTATATGGGCTCTGTTACTCGCACAAACCACATCAAGACGAGACTGGAGACTTTTTTGCCATGTTTCGCTGGTTCAATCACATCTGTATCTTTTGCTTTAGTTCAGTAATGTCCCGCGTCTTTGTTCGATACACGACAGATTTAACACAGCCTCATAGACACAAATCCAGAGGCGTGAGATCTGCTGGCTGTGGTGTTTCAGTCTGGAAATGTTTGATTGAGGAACTCAGAACACGCAGAACCCAATGTGATTAAACACTTTTACAACCACTACGAGCACAACAGAACAAATCTAATTAGTTTGTCTTATCATCTGCCTTTGTAATTACATTTTTAAATTGTAAAGAGACTTCATGGACTCCCTGAATATTTCCCTACACTGTTATAAGTCACGGTAACACATTTTGAAGTGCGATGATACTGAAAGTAATTTATGCCACTGACATAATTATCCTAAAGTAGAATTATCCACAAAAAACTTTTCTAAATGTGTTTTTAACCATATTAAACTAACAATAAACAGCAGAATGTGACTCTTTAGTCGTATTATTCGACCCTCTTCAGCTCGACACGGAACAGGAAGAGGAAGAATTACAAAAAGTTCCTGATTTAACTCCTCAAACCCTCAAAATAATTGTCCCATCAAACATATATTGTATTTATCATGACAGACCTTTGCATTATCAGGTCAAAAACGCTCAACCAAGTTTAATATTTAGTTACAAAACTCATACCCACAAGTTTTTCACGATTTTAAACTATTTTTTGTTTAGTTCTACAAAAATATAAGATGTCATGGGACTTGTGTGTGTTACAAAACAGAAAAATCATCTAACGTCTTCATGATAACTTCAAGGACCAATGAAAATACTTAAATACTTAAACACTTAAAGCTCATATTACTCCACCTGTTTATCTCTGATCTGAGTTTGGACTGATGTTTGTGTCTGAGTCCCTGTGTTGAGGCAGTTCAAAAGCGCAGCAGCCCAAACCGCAGACGTGTGGAGTGTGTAGTGTGTGTGTAGTGTTTGTGTAGTGTGTGTGTGTAGTGTGTGTAGTGTGTGTGGAGTGTGTGTAGTGTGTGTCCCCAGCCCCAGTGCCCTGATCCCACCTGCACAACACACACCTCTGATGGGCTGATGCAGAATCTTGTAATGAATATCATCTTTATCTTCACACCTCCTCCAATCCAACTCTCCGCTGAAATCACACAATCTCCACAGGTGACTGCCGCTGGGAACAATGGAACGGAAACTTTATGTAACAATAGTTCGTAGTAATAGCTCTGTGTAACTTTTCGGTGTACATCAAATGCTTGTATCTCCATTCAGATGTGATTCTTTTGCCTTGAATGTTCCGCAGTATGGCATTAAACTGTGATATTAAACGAAAGCAGGTGTCGCCCCGAAGCCAAGTCACACATGTGATCTGAGGCCGGCTCATAATAACAAAGCATGTTGCTATAAATAAAACTAGTGCTGAAGTACAGGGTGGCCCAAAAGTCACTGACACTTTTAAATCTTCTGTAGCTCCTTTAATTCTTAAGTTAGACTCACCAAATTTTAGCAGTAGATAAACTGAACCTTCCCAGATTTTTGGCAGTATATACGGTTATATTTGTTCACTTACACTTGAACTTATCACTACTTAAACTGGGGGAGGTAAAAATGACCAAATTTGGCTCGTATTTCATCCTTGATATACGTTTTAAGTCGTTTATTGTCTGGGGTTTATTCACAAACACCTTTTCTTTAAGAAGAAATCAGGACTGGTCAGGTCTGTGGAGATCACATACTGCCCCCTGCCTTCTAAATGCTCTGAAAAAATATTTAGAAACAAAAGAGTTATGACTTTTGGGCCGCCCTGTATTTCATCTTCTTACACTGTGGACCGCCAATCAGTTAAGTTGTGGTCAAAATGTTTCCATGAAATCCACAGATGAAATCAAATTCTCGTGTGTTTATTTACAAACTACAGTGATTCTCCTCCATTTACAAATATCTGATGAGAAAGCTGTAGTACCCTCAGGGAGCCACCGGGGGGCCGCAACCCACAGTTTGAGAATCACCACATGAAACTTTTACTTTTCAGGGTTTTTTTTTTTTTAAAAATATTTTTACTACATTGACTAAAGAAGATCTAGACCATCTTTTCAGTTTTCATAGAATTAAAATGCCGACATATCTCTGACATATATGTACACATGACACTGTAATAATATCTGAGACAAATAACACATGTCTTATATCAAATACAAGCACTAATCACGTACATTTGTGTTCACTCCAGAGCTTAGAATAGCATATCCTATTTCTCCAGAGCTCATCCTAATTGCAGTGTTATTTTAGTCCCCTTACCCTCCAGAGGTCGTGACCCCGGGCAGGTGCACTCACGGGTCTGACCTCTGCATTCAACTGTCACGAAAGAGGCCGCTCCACATGAAGACTTCATTCTCTCCGCACTCGCTGTCCGGGGTCAGCTTTAAACTGGTTTGAACCAGGTCCTGTCTGGAGCCGATTAATCTTAAAAATGTACAAACGTTTTTTCATGACTTCAAGAGGAAAGTGGTGAAAGTGGTTTCTTCACCGCAAAATAATATTAATAAAATGAAAGATGAACTAAAAATTGTTGAATGTACTAAAGAAATACAGGGTGGCCCAAAAGTCACTGACAGTTGAAAAAAACTCATAACTTTTTTGTTTCTAAATATTTTTATTTTATTTTTTCAGAGCATTTAGAACGACTCTTCTGACATTAATCTGAGCAAATACAGCTCAGAGGAACGAACCCTCATTGTACAGTGGTAATTTGAGTCACATGGGTCAAATTCACAAACCCAGCGGTGTTACTGTCGACATTTTTTATACCAGAGATGCCCCAAGAGTAAACGCCATTAAAGGATAA
Source organism: Periophthalmus modestus (assembly GCA_019594935.1). Taxonomy (NCBI): domain Eukaryota; kingdom Metazoa; phylum Chordata; class Actinopteri; order Gobiiformes; family Gobiidae; genus Periophthalmus; species Periophthalmus modestus. Next base: position 3,026,238 of record JAIEZT010000012.1, on the reverse strand, counting down.
TAATAAGTGTTTTTCAAAGACAGGGGCAGTATGTATCTCCACAGACCTGACTCGTCCTGATTTCTTCTGTGGGTCTTTCTTAAAGAAAAGGTGTTTGTGAATAAACCTAACAATAAATGACTTAAAATGTAACATCGAGGATCAAATAAGAGCCATAAGTGCTTTAAATGTTCTGTAAAGTGTGTTGGATCAGGCTGTTCAGAGCCAAACCCAAAATGGTGGACACTTTAAAACATTATTTTTTAAAAATTAGGTAATTTTTACTTCCCCTAGTTTAAGTAGTGATAAGTTCAAGTGTAAGTGAACAATTATAACCGTATATACTGACAAAAATCTCAGAAGGTTCAGTTTATCTACTGCTAAAATTTGGTGAGTAAAACTTAAGAATTATAGGAGTGACTGAAGATTTAAAAGTGTCAGTGACTTTTGGGCCACGCTGTATAATGTAATGATCTTATATTTTGTGTTTGCCTCAGAGTTGACACTTTTGTTTTTGTTAATGTTTTGTTAAAGTCACTAATCGACATAAATTAATGCCATTATCCCTTTCTGTCCTGTCTAAGCATTTTCCCATGTTTAGGAGCATTATTAAGTTGCATTATTATTCTCACTACTTAATCTCATTCTGTCATTTACTTTCTCAAATAAATCTGCTGTTGAATCAAAACCCAGCAGCATAAACTCATACACGGTCCGTCTATGAGTTTGCACTTGTTCTTTACGACCGGTAGCAGTTCAAACTGTTTGCGGCCTTGAGAAAGTTGATAGGGGTTACATTCTGGGGTCAGCGTTTGTAAGTCATTGTTTTGGCTTTAATATGCACTGGTACCTTGTTAACCATAGCCTCAACATGTGCACATCTGCTGGAATAATGACTCAAGATTTCTATGGCGGCTAATGGCACACGTGTAGGATTTATGGGATAAAAGTCACCCCGTGGTGTTCAGACAAGACTTTAAAATAACAGCTTTAAAATGCGATGAATGCTAATTTGATCATTTCTTTTGTGACTGGACCGGATGATTCGTGTCTCGAGGCTGTTGCCCTTTGAACAAGACGCAATTAAAAGGTATGGAGATGACAAACACTTTATAAGAACCTCCAAAATGACTACGTTTATCCTCCAGCAGCTGGTAATATTATTCAGCATTGTCACGAAATATTTGGAGCCAGTGTTTCACCTCCGCAGGGGTCACGCAGAGTGGAATGAGAGTGAAAATAGTTGTGACGTTCGGGGTTTCGTGGAAAAAAAAAAAAGCGTTCAGTCTGGCTGCTGTCAAAATAGATAAAGCCACAACGGTCTTGAGAAGTCCGAAACATGGAGCTCAGTAGATTAGTGCTAAGGTATTGGGTAATAACTTTAACACATGACATCTTACCACTTTCCATCACATATGCAACTTCAAAGGGCCGAAAATATGGTATTTATTGATGGGTCCATAATTCAACTCTCGTCTAAAGCAGGTCGGATTTCATTGGACAGGGCGGAGAGAATAGGAAACAGATGACAGACCCCCTCCCCACCCCCTTCCCCTTCCCACCACACCCCCCTCCCGCAGGTTGCCGGGTCGAATCCTGAAAGAGCACAGCCCCGGGCCTGCTGTGACTGTGCGCTGCAGAAAAAACAAGCCCGAGCTAGCAACATTATTGGAAACAGTGGGCGTATATACAGAAATATGACCGGAGATTGCCATTTTTTATTTGTTTATGAAGATATGTAGTATAATATAGTCTCCCTGTGTATTTGCATGCAGATTGCACAATTGTGAGATAGGGATACAGTATTCCTGCAGTTTTAATGATTCCAACTCCAGCCACAAGGGGTCAGCCAAGAACACATGCTAGAAATTTCAAACTCTAAAACCTTAAACGGTAAATTGGTAAATTGTTGCTTGATTGTTCGCTCTGGAGGGACAATCTGCTTCTGCTTTGGTCAATCGAAGCCATAAAGTTTTGGAGCAGGCGTATGGTTAAGGTTTAGGAGAAATTAGTTAAGTTTACGATCAAGTTTGAGTCATCACTTCAGTCCCTCCCGAGCCAAATACCCAGCACTAATAATTCTTAAGTTTTAAATACTGCGTAAAAACAAATGCTTAATATTTAATCATCTTGTAAAACAACTTGAAGTATGTATTAACTGTCCCAAAACGTCAGGCTGAATCAACCGTGCAAATGTATGACATTGAGAACAGATGCCAAATTGAAAAATCATCTGTGGCTCCGTTCCCTGGGTTACAACATGTGTTAGAGTAAAAATACCCCGGCCCGAGCAGACGAGATGAAACACATGAGGAGCGCGCCTTCGTTCCCTCTCACTTCGCTAACGCCAACGGGATTTCCACAAAGCAAACACTGGTTAGCCTCGCTATTTAGTGTGGAGAGCCGCTGCAGCCAACAAGTCCACTCGCAGAAAATAAGTCGGTCTGCCCCTGATACATGTGCTCGAGTTCGTGTGTTTGTGTGAGACAGAGCGAGTGGGAGAGAAAGTGTAATCCATATGATTCTGTTGTGCATGGCCCCGATAACTGCAGCGATGAATAATTCCTTGGCAGAGGTCCAGCCTGGATGTGGTGAGATGGTGGTGTGTAGATTTTCTCTCCAAAGAGGGGGATGGTGCTTTGACTATCAATTACAGTGGCTTCAGCGCTGCAACCTGAGCCGTGTGATTCACCAGCTCTGAGGCTGCAGGCTGCACTTACGCCGTGTTCTCACAGCAAACACGGGGACGGCTCGGGCTCATCGTGACGTTGCTTCATGGGGAAAAAAAAAAATCCTATGGTGAACAAACTTACATGGTGGTGAAATCGGTTTTGCCGGACCATTTGAGCTGAACTTTACAGTGCATGCTTTTTTTTTTTTTGTCTCTAGAATTAAAGATGTACTCAAAACTCCAAACTGTTGAACACATTTACTCCAACAACCTGTAGCTTATTACTGTTGAGAAAAGAACAGGAGTTAAATTACTGGGTTGACGTCACAACACTCAATAATATAATAAATCCTGATAATTTGGCCCTGACCTTCACTCCTACAACGATTTGTCCAGTTGACAGATTTAAACTTCGTCTTTTCCTATAGTGTTCAGTGAACTTATAGCAATAATTTAATGCAATCTTCATAATTTTCCAAAGAAGAAAAGGGATCTTGGGTTCTCCAGGGTTAGTACAGATTGAGCCAGCTAAAATTAATCTCGTTAAAATGCAGATTTTAGTTGTTATACGGCGGGTTTTTGGATCTAGTCTCTAACAGAAATGATCATTTTCAACATTTATGGCTTTACTTTTTGGATATTTCATGCTAAGTCACACTAAAGAACAGGATTTGGGTTTCAGATGATGTCACAGCACTCAACAATAATAATATTTAATACAGATGGGGGCAAATGTTGATTTTTGTGAGTTTTTGGATCTAGTCAGTAACAGAAATGATCATTTTCAACATTTGTGAATTTACCTTCTGGATATTTCATGGTAAGTCACACTAAAGAAGTTGGGTTTAAAACGACGTCACAACACTATAGAAGCTGTAATATTTAATGCAAATGAGGAGCAAATGCAGATTTTTGTTGTAATACAGTGAGTTTTTGGATCTAGTCACTGATATACATTTTATCTTTGTGAATTTACTTTTTTTTTTTTGGATATTTCATGGCAAAATATTATGTGTAAGTTTGGAAATCTGCCCCTCGCTCCATCTGTAATTGTGACATTTTACAGTTTGAAAACCACCTGTACGTGTTTGTTTAGCTGCAGTTGTGGTGATGAAAAGTGTATTAATGCAGCCTATAGCCGGGGTGAAAAGTAAAGTATTTAAGTAGATTTTGTAAGTATCTGTGCTTTACTTTTTATTTTTACTTCACTACATTCGAAAGCAGTATCTGTATTTTCTACTCTACTATGTTTTTGAACAGGACTCAAAAGTAAAAAGTACTTTTCATACGATTTGAGGGGTTATTTTGACCATGTTTGTACTAAAATCCTGACTAAAGTTTTCGAGTTGAAGCTTTTAGCAAAAATAAATGCACAAAATTCACAAGAAAAATAACAAAATTGTTTTGTATTGTTACATTTGACCAAAATATTTACCACTTTTCAGTCAACAACACTACTTTTTACTGTTAAAGTACATTTTTAAACATGTACTTTAATACTTTTTCTTAGATTTGTTCATGTGATACTTGCACTTTTACTTGAGTAACTCTGTATCTTCACTAAAATTGAGTATTTCTTCCACCTCTGGCCTGTAGTGAGACGCACAAATTAAAATATACATCATGAATTATTAAAAACTAAAAACACCAAAAGCGTTTTTAAAATAACTGTCGGACTACATCTTAAAATATCAAAGTAATAAGTGATTTCGTTCATCGTCTGCAGCGCACATAAGTGTCCTGACGTAGTTTCCAGAGCAGGGAGTGAGTTTAGTCGCTGTGTAATTGTATACAATCTGCAGCTACAGCAATCAGAACAAGCTCGTCCAAACGGAAGACAAAGAAAATACATACTCATCAAAGTAGTGTTGCCATAATAGAGCTCCCTGCCACATGAGACGTGCTGTGTGTAATTAGTGGTGTACAAAATACTGCCTTCCTCATCTAAGCGCGGGGCTCAAACGGCGTGTTGCTAAATGTAACACGAGTCGCCAAACTATAATAATAATGCATATACTGACTGCTTATGATGGAACAAACAAACAAACAAAACCGGCTCTGATAATCCAGAAAAAAAGAGACATTTTGCATTTTTTAAAACACGTTATAAAGGTTCACCCTCGTCGTTAGCTTCCTGCAGTGACTGGTGCATGTTTGACGAGTCCTGTTTCTGTCCAATTCCAGCTCTCACAGATGAAGACTGTTGTTGCGTTCTTGGGCAAGACACTTAACAGACCCCCACCTCGCCCCCAGCGTCGGCGTACTCAGGTGTGTGAATGTGTAATTTAGCTCGTCCTTTACCTGGGCCTAACCTTGACGCTAACACAGAGCTCAAAGACGTGTCAAATTTTTTACTGATTGAATTGTTTGGCATTTCTACTCACCTTACCCATGCTGTCGGCCATCTTGGGTGTTACGGCCAAATGAATCCCCAGGGAGCCGGAGCGTCTTAAGAAGGTTCCGGGGCAGACCACTGTGTGCTGAGGAGGAGGGGGGTCCAAATACTTCAGCTTGTTGTAATGGTTTTTGATCAGTTAAAACAGATAAATTAAGGTAGAGCTCTATTTTTAACAACCAATTTGATTGAATAAAGTTTGACACTGTTTTGTTAGCGATAACTTTAACTTTTAAGATCATGGGATGTGCTGAAACTTACCTGTGCTGCAAAGTGGGAGTGGCCAATTAAGGAGGTGCTCTATAAAAGGAGCAAACCTCAGTCTGCTCAAAGTTTTCCTGTTTTGTAAAGATTTTTGCACTTGGATCTGCGCTGGACCAAGTGTCTCAGTTCCCCGTCAAACCGCTGAGGTTGATTTCTGGGCGATCACAGAATGGGTGAGTGGTTCCTTGTTGTAAAGCGCTTTGAGAGACTTTAAGGTGGAGACGTGCTATATAAAAATTAACCCATTTACCATTTGCACCTTGCTCCTGTCTCCTGCCTGCGTTATGTCTTTTTTTGCAAGTTTTATCACCTGTATTCTGCATCACCTGCCTACAGCACATGAAAATTGGCATCTTTGCTCTAATATTTGCATTTTAATTACAGATATTCATTCATATGCACCGTCCCTATCAGGAAGACAACTGACCTGTTTGTTTTATTAAGTCTTTTTAGATCAATATTGCAGTTTACAGTGAACAAACTGTAAAATCCTGACCTACATATGTACTAGATTGCATACCAAAGAAAATGTTTACTTTACTAGAGACCTTGGAGTGAGTAACCTCCAAATAAACTCGAGTATTCCTTAAGACTCACTGGGCAAATTGATATGCATTGAATACAAGCGCTGTGCCCCTCTCCAGTGCTCACACAGTGTCATTGTGCGCCGCTGCCATCTGTCTCTCAGCAGTGGGTCCTTGTTACCTGTTGTAGTCTTTCAGAGCCTGTTCATTCACCAGGCCAACCTCAGTGCCAGCCGGCCTCTCCACAATGCTCTTCTGTACAGGCTCTTCAATAAACACTGTGAGAGGATGCCAGGATTTATCAGATGTCCTCACGGCAGGTTCAGGCCTTGTGGTTCGTTTAAACGCTTCAGATTTGTGTCAAGAAGATTTGTGTGGAAGTATGAAGCAGAGATAAGGACGTTTCACTGAAGGACAGTGATGAACCTGGCCCATATATTACACATATCACACATGAAGTTTATTAACTGTGGTGGGACGTAACCAAGTTTATGCCAGTTTACGCCAGTTTTACAGTAGATACTTTATACTTTTACATCGCTACATCTGAGAGCAGTATCTGTACTTTCTACTCCACTACATCTTTGAACAGGACTGAAAAGTGAAAGTATTTTTATTATCGAGACCTACCGAAAAGGCTGAGGGTTTATTTTTATCAACTTAATAGTTTTAGCAAACAAAAATATACAAATATAAACAGCTAGGGGGAAAAATGGTTGGAATTTTGCAGAAATTTTGCAAAAATTCTACACAAATCTTTATCAAAATCACAGTTGAAGGCTTTTAAAGACCTCAAAATCTGTGTCAAATACATTTACTTTTTACTCTTTAAGTCAAATTTTAAATGGTGCTTTAATACTTTGTGTTTAGTAGATTATTTTTTAGCTGTGATACTTTTATTTGAGCACATTTTTGCCCTTATATCTGCACTTTTACTTGCAAAACTGAGTACTTCTTTCACCACAGTTTATTAATAACTCAATGAGCATTTTCCCCTGAACTGAGGCCAAGCAGTACCTAACACTTCTCTTGTACTTTACTCTTACTTCAATTGAATACTGTACCGTCTGCAACTTAATATCTGGCTGCCCTTAAATCTATTTATAACGATTTTTCATCAGGCATAAACCCGACAAAGTCAAAAACTGTTTATGAGCCTAAAATACACCATCAAAACAGTTTGTGTGTCATGAACGAGTTTAGACACCACTACCTCGAATAAAGCAACTTAAAACTGACCGTTTAGTCTTGTATGATTTTTACGCAGAGTCTGACTAAGTTGGTTCTCACTTTGGGGAACATGTTTTGTTTTTTCAGCCTAAGAGCACAGGGTCCAGATGGTTCCCCTTGGAGCCTTGGAGGGGGCTTACCAGCGACTCTGCTCAGATGAGATGCTAATTTTACATAGCACAACGAAGCAGCGGCCTCAGTCAGTTGGATGTCCAGATGGAGCTAGTTAAGAGCAAAGCAACAAGCCCTGGGCCCTTCTCGTTCTCCACATGCGACGTGCTAACAGTGAGCGCTCACCTCAGGCTTCAAAGATTACACTTACACTATGTTTTTGGACGGGGGAACAGAGAGGCGGCGTCTAATAACGATAAAAGAACATGCCAGACTAGTGAGTGCATTAAAAGTCAAGTATTAATGCACATGTGGAGTTCATTAGATTAATCCTAATGGAACATATGTGTATTTTTAAACAAACCCTCGAGTGAAAGACGCAAAAACATGAGCACTGCACCGATATAATGATACTTAAAGTGTTTGTTTTACATGAGGAGCGTAGTTGTAGTAGCAGCAGACGTTGTGCTGTGCCAAAATCAGATTACAAAATGATGTTTTACTCGTACTTTAGAATGAGATTCAGTTTGGTGCTTGGCATGATAAAAGTATGTAGTAACACCTCATAATCAGATACTTTTTGGGCTTATATCTGACTCATATTTATGTTTACTGTATTTATTTTAAGAAGCAAGTTAGATTTCCATGCCATTATTCAAAAACGAATCACTGCGTCTGAGTGCGTTGACTCGAGTCCTGTTTTTCGAGCAGCTGTTTGTGTGTGACATTCTTTCCGACGACCCTTCGTTAACTTTGCACCTCGTGTGGCCATTATCATCGAATAACAGGAAGTTAATTTTCCTGTTCTTAAACTTCCCAACTTTTTTTGACCAATGACCTTTCAGGAATAAGGGGTCAGGGCCAATTATAAGCGAGCTGCTAATGGAGCTTTAGTGAGTCCAGATGTTGTTGGTCTCCATTAGCTGAAGTCCGCGCACGCAGCGACTGACCACAACAAGCTGCAGCGCTCGGCCCAGACTCGAGGCACAAAGCGAACATTGTACGGCAGGAAACGCAAAACTTCTGTTTCCGTAATTAACGTGTAGCAAGAGGGGAACATCAGCATTATGAATTTAAGAGGCTCTATGTACAAATCAGATCAACGCCATAAAGTTTTACACCATTGCCAATATTTCTAGTTTACAACCCACTCTCCACAAATACTTTAAGTGATGTCGCTTGATTACTTTCAGTTTTGCTGCTGAATTGGAAACATGTCGACGTTTCCTCATGGATACTCTCTGGAAACCTGTCTCCCAAAGGGCTGCACAGTTTCGCCTGATCCATCGAAGCTCTTGGGAAAAGTAATAAAGTCCACAATAAACACGACTACCAGAGTTTGTGAGGAGGAGCCGCCTGCGTCTCACTTTGTCTAAACACTCGTCGCAGAGGCAGATAAAGCATGACGTTTGACTTTGTTCTGTCCAAACAAACATCACTGTGTGTATTTAAAGAATAAATAGGCCACAGAGCAGCAGACGCATTCAGCGCGAGGACGAGCTGTGTGACGCACGACGGCTCCTCTACACAGCGTCGCCTGGAACTCTTTTGGACTGTTCTGGAAACTTTTTTATGCTGTGAAGTATTTATCCTGCAGAACTTCCATGCATACAGTCGATTATTGGTCCTGATTAATATCTATGAGCTGTAAATCCTGGCATTTTCACACAACAGAACCAAGAGCGACGTCCCTTAAATCCTCCAGTCCATATTTAGTCAGAGAAACCACCCGCCCCACGACTGTTTTTTAACGTCCTCACAATGGCTTTAATACAATTAGCCTCTGTGCAGGAACAAAAAACCTCAAACAGAGCAATTAAACTCCACATTTAATTACTGCTTACTAATTAAGAATTGTATTTTTTGAGCTATGGCGTCCAAGTCATTTCTCTTTTGGATCAATAAAGTTTGTCCAATCCTAAGCAAAGAGAACAGAACAGAAAAATGAACAAAAAACTGATGTGAAAACCCTTTTTTAGTGATACAAATCCCTCTGACAGAATCATAGCATGCTTTGAGTGTCCATAGTCTAACTTCTCTTTATAACTCAATAGGGCAGCACTAATTTCCCTAAAACAGTGATACATTTGGTGGCGTTCACATTTACTCACATGCACCATATGGAAATTGGGACTAAACCCGGAACTAAACCTAGACTAGACCATGACTAAATCAGGGAGATTATAACGAGTCCAAACCAAGTCTCCATCAGGACCAAACCAGGATGAAAACTGAGTAAAATGTGGATGCAAACTTAAGAAAAAACAAAAACCTGGGAAAGATTTCACACAGGACCCGACCAGGACCCGACCAGGACCCGACCAGAACAAGTGATGTACCAGACCAAGACGGGTCCAGAACAAGTGAAGTACTAGACAAGGACCAGGACCCGACCAGGACAAGAGATGTACTAGACCAGGACCCGACCAAGACGGTCCAGAACAAGAAGTACTAGAACAGGACCAGACCAGGACCCGACCAGATGAGACCAGAACCAGTGATGTACCAGACCAGACCAGACCAGACGAAAGTAACAGACCAGGACTAGACAAGACCAGGACCAGACCAGGACCCAACCAGGACCTGACCAGACCAAGACGAGTCCAGAACAAGTAAAGTAAGTACTAGACAGGATCCAACCCAGGACCCACCAGGAGGACCGACCAGACGAGAGACCAGAACAAGTGAAGTACTAGACAAGGACCAGGCCAGGATTAGACCAAGACCAGACCAAGACCAGCACCCAAGACCAGACCAAGACCAAACCAAGACTAGCACTAGGACTATACCAGGACCGGACCCAGGACCCGGACAAATGAAGATCTAGACCAGGACTAGACCAGGACTAAACCAGGACCTTGAAAAAGCCGCCTGTGTGACTCCTCCTGCTCGTCGCTTTAACACAGTTTGACATTTCTCAAGCAGTGACAATCACTGTTTCCACTCTGGCTTTTCAAGAGCCGTCCAGCAAACATTTATGTGCTTTTGTGTTTGTTTACTGCGGTTTGCAGGTCATAAAAATAAAGTCAGCTGTACTCGCGCTCCTCTCCCTCTCTTCTCTCTCTCGCTGCTGTTTTTCTCTCTCTCCACACATCTCACTTGGCTGCCTGTCAAAGCTTGCGATTCCCGGGATCGTCACACCCTCTCCACGCTCAGAGCTGGAATTAATTGCAGGCTAAAAAAGCACCTAGCAACTCCCCTGGCTGCGCTGCGAAAACACATCAACAGGTTGTCACTTGTGATATCCTCGTCCAAACGGCTCCTATAAGCTGACACAAGAAAGTGATACAGGCCGGGAGGAATGTGCGTGACATCAGGGGCGGCCGTGCGAGCCAGCGCAGTGTGCACGGCTGTAGCTCACACCGAAAAGTGTTAGCCAAACTGGGGTGCAGAGTTGCAGACGATCAATCCTTGTGCTATTTATTAAATGACAGGAGGTTCAAGTCTCCAGAGCGGAGTTTGATCACACATTCACCTTGTATTCATTTGTTTTATAACTTCCTGTGCTCCATTGTGATTCCTTTGTTCAGTTTGATTAAAGACACTCTCCAAAACTGCAAAAAGGTCCCAGGTTTGAGGACAGAGCAAAGTGGAGATTGTAAGTTCTTTCTGTGTCTCGTTGGGTTTGTAGCTCTCCAGTTTCTCCAGTTCAACTTAAAAAGCATGCACAGTGGGCTAATCCGTGAGCTAGCTACCCCTGACTTAACCTCGTTCAGGATTTTTGAGCAGGATCCCGCAGGCGCTACATTGGTCACCCATTTTACCAAAGCGGCGTTGAAAAATGTGTCAAATTTCAATACATATGTGCAGTTCTGCTATGATTTTAAACAGCCTATATTACGCAAAACTGACTCTTGTGAACCTTAAGTCATGTTAGAATCTTGTTACCTCCTAAAACAGTAGAGCACTTCCTGTATTACCACATGATGACATCACAAGGTGGAACAGAGTGTTATCTGTTGCACAAAATTACTTGTTTGAGCTTTAAATCATGTTATAATGTCGTTATTGAGTTAAAACTAGACCTGGAGTTGTGTTTTGTTTCATCACACATGTTTGAGTAACACTTTATTATTAGTCTGTCTTCATCTCCAAAGCTCAAAATGCTCTGTTCCACCTTGTGATGTCATGAAGTGGTACTTTTCAAATCAATAACTACCTTTAGTTCAATAGAGATGGGAAATTATAGGCCTGAAATGATCCAAATGACTCTAGTGAAGGTGTGTGGAGCACTTCCTGTATTACCACATGATGACATCACAAGGTGGAACAGAGTGTTTTTAGTTTGAGGGAAGAGCTCTAAAGTCTAAATATGCAGGATTTGTGTGTTTAAACATGTGTGAATGAAGCAAAACACAACTCCAGGTCTGTTTGTGATGAGGAAATGACATTATAAACGTCAGACAATAATGTAATATGGGCCCTTTAAAGGTGCTTTTTGGGGACCACTACATTGGCTGGAATGTTCCTCAGTGTGGCATTAACATATCCATCTTGCTTTTATTACAATGCTAAAAAATACCTTGAGAAACATATGTTCTTATTGCGAGCAGGGAGGCTTCTACATACAGATCTGTCCTGAGACTTGGCCTGATGGTGTCACCTGTGTGTCTCTGTACTGCGGAACATTTCAGACAATGACGACTCCATGGAGACGAGCTTCAGACCCTCCACCAAAAAGTTACAGAGCAGCGTTAAAGTGTCGATATTACTCTATTTTCTGTTGTTTCCTCATCACAAACACCTGGAAGTTGGGTTTTTTTGTTTCATTCACACATGTTTAACACGCAAACCCTGTAAATTTACTGAGTTCTTCTTTCAAACAGGAAACACTCTGTTCCACCTTGTGATGTCATCATGTGGTAATACAGGAAGTGCTCCAGTGTGTTTTTAAACTCCATACACCTTCACTAGATTAATTTGGATCATTTCAGCCCGGGAATCTCTACTGAACTAAAGTTAAACGCAGCTATTAATTTGAAGACTACCACTTCATGACATCACAAGGTGGAACAGAGCATCTTTGAAGATATAGACAGACTAATAAACATGAGTGAAAGAAGCAAAACACAACTCCAGGTATTTTTTTGAGGAGGTAACAACATTATAACACGGCTAAAATCTTAAACAAGTCCATTTTGTGTAATAAATGAGCTTAAAATAAAGAAAAATTATATATTTTGTCTCAGTTCTATCAATGACAATGTCTGAAGCAGAAAAAAGTGAGCACCAGAGAAGTATTTTTCTGTAAATTGTCCTTTTTGGGACCGAGTGCAGAGACTGTATACAGGAAATTGAACACAGCTTTATAACTTGACGTTCTCCAGGACGTTGAAACGCTGAACTCTGACATTTCTCAGGTCACATTCATATTCTGAAGGAGCTTAGTTTTTTTTACCTGTGACTGTGATGAAGGCAGCGCTTATGAAACACAGATGGAAAAAACTCCCAGAGGCTGAATGCGTTTGAAAGCGGCCGCGGCATCCAAGCTCTGAAGTGAAAGTTTTGTTTTTGAAGCCGCATTTTGTTTTTCCTCTTCATCGTGATACGGCACATGTGGGTCACAGCAGACGACGCCGTGGCATCTTGGGCCGCTGGTACGTTCCATATACTCATAGTTACTGCAGTAAATCGCACAAATGTTCCTGATTTTGTGTAAATACGATCTAAAATACAACCTAGGCCACAGCAGTCAGATGTTATCTCTGCGTCTGTTCTGTTTGTGGTGAAGAATGTCGGCTGTGTCAGGATGTGTTTATGACTTAAAGACAGTCTGGAACTACGGGAAAAAATCATGCTGTTTTTCTTCACATGTATCTGAGTAATGAAAGAAGAATCTGCTGAATCAAATTAGCAGCATTTGGAAAAAGCAGATACAGCTCCTCCCCAGTTTAACTACAGTGGACCCTGGTTTATCGTTCTAAAAATAACCCACAATAGGCGAAATCTGCGAAGTAAGTAAAGTCAGCTTTATTTTTACAATTATTCTCTATATGTTTCTTGTCTGTAAAACCCCTCACCACACACTTTATACACTTTTCTCACACAGGCATTAACATTTTCTCACATTTCTCTCTCGTTTAAACTCTCTCAAAGTTCAAACCTTCCTTTGTCGGTGCAGAACGTTTCATTGACATTGTGGGTTTTGTCGGGGAGAAAACTTGCAAAAATACAGCACTTCAGAGTCACACTGTGATCCAACATTTATGTAAATTTGTCTGACACATTCTGTACTGTACAGGAGACACGGAGGAGACTGATGTCTACAATCCCTCAGCCAATCAGGACGCAGAACACAATGGTCTACCCTCAGCCAATCAGGACGCAGAACACAATGGTCTACAGTCCCTCAGCCAATCAGGACACAGAACACAATGGTCTACAGTCCCTCAGCCAATCAGGACGCAGAACACAATGGTCTACAGTCCCTCAGCCAATCAGGACGCAGAACACAATGGTCTACAGTCCCTCAGCCAATCAGGACGCAGAACACAATGGTCTACAGTCCCTCAGCCAATCAGGATGCAGAACACAATGGTCTACAGTCCCTCAGCCAATCAGGATGCAGAACACAATGGCAGAACATCAGGACGCAGAACACATTCACGTTCATACGCTGTAAAAAACATACAAAACGGCACTGAAAAAATCCGTGAAACAGCGAGACCATGAAAGGTGAACCGCAATGTAGTGATTACTTTATCTTGCCTTAATTTCTCCTGGCTTTTGGTGATTTTTGATTTATTTACTGATTCAATAAAGCAATTCTTTTAAAGTGATTATATGGTCTGCCTTTATAATGGGCACAAATGAGCAAAAAAATAGGTCATTTCCAGTCTTTATAATAATATAATAAGTCTTTATAATAAGGGTTTGGGATTAATTATGATCAGTGAGTTATTAAAATATAAATAGTGAAGACTTTCAGCTCATATCATGTGTCTTCTGTGCTGTAAAGTAAGAAATTTGCTATATTCTGTCAGTCTTGCCTCCAAAATGTCATTCTGTAATAGATCCTGAGACATACATTACAAATCACTTGCGGATTACTAACCGTATCAAACATTTATGACTCTAAATGTCTGCACGTCTTCCAGGAAGCCCTCCACCGCCTGCGGCCACAGTCGACCCCTCGCTGTTGTAATTGTGTATTCATTAAAGTAAGTGAGGCTCTGAAGTCGGACTGATAGCTCAGAGAGTATCAGGCAGTGGGCAGATTCCGCTCCAGGCCATCCTGAAGAAGATCGCATCTATAGCTCCATTCATGGAAGTATTTTTGTGCGTTTGGGAAAAGGCTGATCGGGAGGGGAGCGGGCCGGAGATAAGAGAGAGGACTAAGGGAAGGAGACAAGCTAATGGGAGTGACATTTCCCATGGCAGAACAAAGCAGCTGCGCATCTGCAAAAAACACAGTATGCAACCAAACACGGGCGATCCATCATCAGGAGTGTGTTAGCAACTACTTGAACATGCTCAGAATCAGAGAGCTGAACAAATGATGGGTTAAAACTGACCTCCACCAAGGCACTGCTTTAAACTGACACTGCTGACGAGTGTGAAAGGGACATTTTATGATTTTTTTGTGAATTGTAATGACCTCATCTTGACTGGCTCGTGATTAAACTAAAACAACACCTTACAATACAACTAACTTTAAAGATTTATGACACAATCTGTCAAAAACCTGCTTTGTCCGGACTAAAGGAACCTCTTGGAAGTCGGAGAAAAGTGTTTTTAAGTGCCTTTTTTAAGTTTGTCTTTCTGAAACAAACCCTAAGTAGGTTTGAAGCCGCGGTCAGTCTGTGGTGGATCGTTTATGAGACCAGTGTTCATTTTGTGGATATATCTGACCACTGTGAGGTCTGCTTCAATACAAATATTAAGATGGGCACGTCTCTGGAGCCCTTACTCCAACTGGGGGAAAAGCTACACCTCAGTCTAACGTTTATTTAATCTCTCATAGTATAAACGCTCTTTTAGGCAGATAAGATTTGTGGAAGTCTGGAACACGCTTTAAAAAGTAGCTCTAAAAATGCCCATATTAGAGCAATTAACAAGATAGTTGTAATCTGAAATAATACATCTGGCTTTTGTATTTGAGTAATTGAAGAAGTCTGTTCTCCTTCCAGCTGTGAGGCTTATTTTAAGGTTTAGATGTGATGTCCAATTCTGCTGTTGGATTCTGGTGTAATCATAATAACTACTACTACTTCAAAACTCTCATAGAAACGAGACCAGAAGAAGAGATTTCTGCTGCTTTCCAAAACCTTTTGAGCAACATGGAGCAAATCCTTTAGCATCATTCTAATCCAGCGGTGGATAATTGCGTCCCCTTTAGTTTGGTAGATTACAGTGTTTCACAAACACACAGCGCTACAGCTTCTGTTACTCTGCCATGTTCCACTTCTCAAGGAGGTTTATTTTGGCTGCCGTTATACCTCAATCAGAAGGATTTAAATGATCACAACATGGGTAACTGAGCCAAGTGACAAAGTGAAAAAGCTGCTTATTGCATCATAATGTCGGCTAAGTAAAGGCATTCAAGTCAGATTGTGTACACTAAATACTAAAGCTACCGCACTATTATGAGCTACTCCTAAACCACAGTCAAACCACTTAAAGGAGAAGACATCTGACTGGCTCACGTTATGCAAACGGAGGGTTATGAAGTGCACTTTTGCTCCTCAGCTGGGGCTCGGTTTGTTTAAGAGCATTCGATCCTCAAAGATGAAACGATACAACAGCCCATGTGACCAGCGCTCTCTCAAAACCCAGAACAGCGCTTCTTCTCACTCAGTCACACGAGTTACTCCAGTGTCAAGGCAAAACAGCAGCAGAAATTAAAATGATATTGTGATTTAAAGTGCAATGAGGCGAATAATGTAATCACAACACCAGCACGAGCCCGGCTCACGATGCTCTGTCACACACGGCTGTTTGATGGCAACATAATGAACCCAAGAATAAGCAAGATTATTGAAGTATGTGAAGTAAAAAAAAAAAAAGGTAGAAGTAGTCTGAAAAACGATCATATATTTCAGAGGGTCTGGAAGCCATGAGGGAACGCTGCTCTTCTGCCAAATGGTGGCTGCACAGTTCATCTCTCAGCAAACGCAGCATGTCTCACTTACACAAACCAACAGAGACCAGTGTGAAACAGCTGAAGGCAAGTCTCCTACAGCTGTAAAGACTGTACAACATATACAAACAACTCAATTCTATTTAAAAACATAACAAATGAGAGAAAAGTGTTATTGCGAGTAGCTTACTGAGCCTGATTTACAACGCTCCATCCCCTGACCCTAGATTTAACTTTAACAGCAGATTTTTGTCATTAAAGAGGGGACATTTTTAGCTTTTTACCATGTTATAACATTCCCCCACCATAAAACAAAGCTGAAATGGTTTTATATGTCATTAAACATGTGAATATGCTATTTTCAGCAAATATATAGCATATATTTGTTGGGAATAGCATGTCCCACCAGGAGGAAGCCCCGAGGAAGACTGAGGACACGCTGGAGGGACTATGTCTCTGGACTGGCCTGGGAACGCCTTGGGGTCCCACTGGAGGAGCTGGAGGACGTGTCTGGGGTGAGGGAAGTCTGGGAGTCCCTGCTTAGACTGCTGCCCCCGCGACCCGGCCCATGATAAGAGGAAGAACATGGAGGGATGGATAGAAAACAATAAAAGGTGACTTGCCTGTGTAATGTGTTAACAATTAATACTCCATAGAAGTGTAATCCCCCCGCTCTAAAAAGAAAAAAATCTGAATAAAAGAGGCTGCAAAAACAGCTAAGACTGGAAAGTTACTTTACAAAGGTTTTATGAGGCACAAAATGAAGTCTGTTCAACTTGAAAATCACTTAAGGAAAGAAAATACATATGGCTTCAATGATCACGGCAATACTTTTGGAAAATTATAGATTATAATGTGGAATTTTCTTCTAATATTATCTAACACAAGCTAAAGGCGTATTTTACAGTGTTGTTAAACTGCGTCGGTTCCTCGGCTGAACAAACGTTTGGACCGTTCCCAGCCCGCGACTGCTCACAGGTATCTCATTAGGATCTTTTCTTTGGCTGGTTAACCACCACCAAACATAGACGGCTTGGCTTTGCGCCTGCTAAAGAAGTGGTAATGTCAAGATTAAACATTGTGGTTCCCAGCCAAAATGAGGCCAAAGCACGTTCAGCAGCGCACACACTGAACACACATACACTGTACCACACTGAACACACACACTGAACACACACACATCAAACAGCGGCTGCTCAACCTGCGCTGTAATACTCTGCAATTAGCCCTGTTTGTTTGATGACGATCTCTGTGCCCCCGAGCTCACGACATCATGTATTTTCCTACGCCAACCCCAGCAGCCCTCCTCCTCTGACACCACCCCCCCGAGAGCCACAGGAGGCGCTGGAGTAACCTTTATTTCCACTGTTCAGTATTCAATGTTTCGCTTACATGCGCAGAAAGCAAACTGCAGTCATCGGATCAATCATAACCCAATTCCAGGAAAACAATCGGTCTTTTTAGACGTTGGCAGTGACTCAGTGCTGACTGTCTGGTTTTTTTTTTTATTATTTCATATGAATTTACAGTAAAATTAGGCAAGAATGGCAGAGATAGGAGTACAAATGTGACTCAGACAACTCATTTAGAACACTTGACCACGTGCTCTTACTCTTTCACATTTTGTATTGCAATAGTGAAATTTCCCTATTGTAAATGTCGAATTCTTCCCTCGTCTTATCTTATCTTCTGTTTTTCGCCAGATTTTGAATTCATACAAGAAAAGGACAGACACCGGCCTCTCTGTGGATACGGGAGCGCTCCACCTGTGCCGTGTGGGGCCCGGCGGGAGGCTGTGGGGGCCAGATCTCCTTCTCCACGTCAGATAGTTTGATTAACATTCCTGGTTTGTGCTCGTTTAGACCCTCTGTCGACAGGTGGGCTCAGGGCAGACAGAATAATTGGAGGGAATTCTGACTGTGTCCTTCATCACCGCCAGTAATGAGACAGGTGAAGGAGCGACCTGGTGCGGCATGGGAACTTGCCTCTGTAAATTCTTGCCTCCCAAACAAAAGAGAAGGACAGGCTTTTGTCTCAAACGCATAATGATCAAAAGTAGACGTCGCCAAGAGACTGGTGCTGTAGTTCTTTTCAAATTCAGCTCGGAAGAAGGACTTTTTGTTCTACTTTTTCCGAGACCTTGGGTTCAAAAATCGTGTGAAAGGAACAGCTGTTGTTTCCCTTTCTACAAATAAAGGCCACGGACCCATGCAAGATGATACACCATTGAGGGCGGTTGTAAAACGAAGCAGCCACGCAGGACTCAAGCACTTCTAGCTCAAGGTAACTGTGCCAGAACAGGAAAGAGGATATCTAACGCCCCCAGTTTAGTACCCAACTCCAGAAGTGTGTTTAATCAGACATGGTGGTGATTAATTTATTCACCAGCGCTGCCAGGGGGGAGGTGCCCAACAAATGAGTGAAGAAAAGCAGTGAGAGGGAGACGCACAAACAACAAGGCACTCTGCTCTGTTTTGCTTGCACTCTGCTGCATGAGGGAGTGGGGTCATCCATCTCCTCACTGACACTCACACTTTAAATGTGTGTGCAAGTCTGGAAATGATCGGCTGCTTCGTAAATGTCACCTGTTTTCGCCGAGTTTGCATCATAACGCTGTCCAAAGGTTTGTTAGAACTTTCAGTTTTAGCAGTGTATGTTTTTGTCACTATATGCATGAACGAGGGCAATACAAATGTAGTTTATCAGTGAAATATAGTCCAAATACAGTTTGACAGCGAAATACAGTCCAAATACAGTCCAAAGTACAGTCCAAATACAGTTTAAAGTACAGTACAGTTTGACAGGGAAATACAGTCCAAATACAGTTTAAAGTACAGTCTAAATCCAGTCCAAAGTACAGTCCAAATACAGTTTACCAGCTAAGTACAGTCCAAGTACAGTCCAAGTACAGTCCAAGTACAGTCCAAGTACACATTCAAATTCAGTCCAAATACAGTCCAAATACAGTTTAAAGTGCAGATACAGTCCAAAGTACAGTCCAAATACAGTTACCAGCTAAAAGTGCAGTCCATACAGTCCAAAGTACAGTCCAGTCCAAAGTACAGTCCCAATACAGTCCAAAGTACAGTCCAAGTACAGTTTAAAGTGCAAATACAGTCCAAATACAGTTTACCAGCTAATCAAAAGTACACTGAAGGGAGGTACTTCATGGCCTTATGACAATGGGATACAGTTTTGCCGTTATAGTAATAACTGACTGTAAAAAGTTTGTTTAAAAAGATAAAGTACAGTGGTAGACACATAATAATAGTAACATAAGCAGAAGTTGTAGTAGTTATAATCTATACTGCTCATTTTCACCTGAACACACACATTTTAAAGGTGCACTTGTATTTATCGTTTTATCGTATTTAATCTTATTTATTTTGTGTTTTTATAACTCAAAAATGTCTTGATAAACATTTTTTTCTAACAGATCTGACTTTAACTTGGTCTTGTGGGGTTTCCATGGGGCGACAGTAGCTCAGTTACTAGAGTTTGTTTGTAGACTCCACCAGAAAGATAAAATGTACAGCCCTGGTTGTGGTGATTATCAGTTTGAAAAGCAGGGAAACCCACTTGGCTGAAGCGTGCTGCCCAGCCTGCTGCAAGTCACCCATATCTAAATATTTACGCTCCTCAGATCCAGTGTTTGAGCTCTCGTGTTTGTCTCGCATCATAAATAATCCCAGGAGTTCATAACTTTCTACTGTGTTGCCATCTCGGACCACGCTGGCATTTCTGGAGCGGACCACAAACCAGGCAGTGGTATTGCAACACGCTGTTTGTCAGAAAGACAAACAGCGAGACCGAGAAAGACTGAAGACACAAACACTTTTTTTAAACCAGAAAATAAAAAGGAAAGGCACAGATGTTTATGTTTTGGAGGGAAGATGTCTTATCGTTCTATCAGGAAAAACACGGCCACAAACATCCAAGTTATGCCCCTATACAGCAGCAGACTTTACATCGACTTCAGTCACAGTTTGCAGGAAAATCTTTCAAACTTTGTATAGTTGGTTGTTGTATAATAACCAAGAATGGCATGAATTCTTGGTGAATGAATCATCAGGGATAATTTTACTCTCTGCAGCTCATGGTACACTTCAGGATTAGTGAAACCTACTGAAATATCTAAATTGTATCATGGTCAAATCCCCGTAACATGGCGAGGTGTTAATGTTTGATGTAAATGCTGCTTTCTTTGTGTTCACATATTTCCACTGCAGGTTTGAGTAAAGGCCATATTCTTGGAGAGTCTTTATTTCTCTCACTCTCATATTGGCTGACAGTCCTCCCATTTCCCTGCCAGAATCTGGTCCTGTTCACTTTCATTCCTGCTCCTCCCCCAAAACCCACTGAGCTGTATGTCTCTGCTCCAGACATGACGAAGTCCTGCTGCCCGCTCTGCCCGCTCGCTCCCTGCACTGTCTCTACAGAAACACTCTTTTTCTTGTTTAAATGCAGTAATGGAGCTCTGCAATAATCCAGATGTAGACTGGCATTCGTAAAAAGGGTGACAGAGGCTGAAGGAGTCGTCAGTGTCTGGAAGAAGAGGCGTTTGACCCGAGTTTCAGTCTGTGTGCCGTGTTACGTCCTCAGACCTCTAATGGAAAGGCTTAGTGTGTAGTGGGAGTGAATTTGTAGGCTGACTGTGGCATTTTGAGAAGTGTTAAGCTTCTATTGCAAAAATTCAAGCTTCATCACTGTCTTTACCTTATTTTGTTTCTCCAAATTCACTTCAAACCCCCATCAACCCAAAACTCAAGCTCAACAGATAAAATCCACCAGCCCTAGGCCTTAAGTTATTTTTGCTGTTTCGTGTGTGCGTCCCTGAATCTTCTATTTTCCCCGTAATCATGGCTGTTGGAGCCCTTAGACGGTTTTCCAGCCTGGCCAATCCTGGAGCCCACCTTCAGCCGCTTCCCACCAATTTAAGAAGATTTGGGACACCTGTTCGGAGCTGTTAGCCTGTGTGTGGCTAATTCATGTGTCTTTCTTTGGTCAGGGGTAGTGACTCTATTGTGAGACACTTTCTCGTTAGTACTGACTCTGTTTGTTTTAGTTAACCTTACCTTTTT
This sequence comes from Periophthalmus modestus, assembly GCA_019594935.1. Classification (NCBI taxonomy): domain Eukaryota; kingdom Metazoa; phylum Chordata; class Actinopteri; order Gobiiformes; family Gobiidae; genus Periophthalmus; species Periophthalmus modestus. Next base: position 3,004,904 of record JAIEZT010000012.1, on the reverse strand, counting down.
GTTCTGGTTTAAACCTTTGTGAGGTACCATCTGTTTCAATATTTTTCATCCGCCTTTGTTCAGTTTACCCTTAACATCTCTGTTAATTAAACTACTTCTTACTTTACCATTTTCCATCTTGGTTTCTTTTGTTACTTCCCTGTCCTCACACGAGTTGGGTCGTAACAGTCCTGATTTAGCCGAGCTCAAGATCTGTAGATGTTTCCCGTGGAGCTGCGCAGTGCCCCCACAGCGTCAGGGAAGAATGGGTCAAATGCACAGGACGAATTTACCTATGGGGATGATAAAGTAGCTTATTACCTTAACAAATCTTTTAAATATTCCTTGATCTCTGTCCCATCAAGAAACACACGAGGATGAGCATCTGTTCACACGTCTCCAGTCAATTGTCATGATGTCGACTAAATTTTAATGTCGATTTGATGAAACTTTCTTGAGCTGTGAGTCCGTATCTGTTTCCTCTTCCTGTAGGATACATGTCGTCTGTTCTCCGCAGGCTTCAGAGATGATCTATCACACTGGGACAATGCACGGACATCTGAAAGTGCTGCAGCTCCTGATGAACTCCACACAAAGGGCTCTTTATCAGTGCTCCTGAATCCCCTGCTTTGCTCTGCTTTGGTAAACTGCACCATTGTGTGTCCTTCTTCTGCCCAAGTGGGATTATTCATGATGTGTTTGCCTCATGTCACTGCACTTTATTACACATTCATCCTGGTTTGGGCTTTGGCTGTGAAACTCTCAGCGGACTTTGAAAATGAGAGCGAGTAAATACATCCATTGATAAAGCAGGATGTTTAAAAATAGAGATGCAAATGTGGGAGTATATAATAATGCACACTACATACTCTCTAACTTCTAACCTCTTAATTAACTATTTACCAAGTTTAAATTGTTCAGTTTTATTGTTTTTTCATGCATTCATAGTAAAACACCCACTTTTGGCCCCGACTTTCAGGGTTTAGCCAATCTTAAATATGAAAAAAGGCAGATTTATTCTTTCATATTTAAAAATACTTACAAAGCAACTCATTTGGATCTGTTCTTTTTACATTTATTTACACGACAGAAGCCACAATCGCTCAGTTTAATGAAAAAACCTTCTCCTTACTCTCTCGACAATAAACATGACACGTATTTAAACATATTTTAGTCTGTATTCTCCTGAGGAAACATGAAGACTGCACTGGACCAACTGTGTCAAGTATTCCCTTTGACAAATCATTTTAAAAGACATCAATTTGACATTTTGGCTTAAGTAAATAAGCTCATTTTGTTTACCTTGGTAGTTACTTCAAACTGAGTAATGACTTCCCGTCGTCAGCAGAGAAACACTTCCTGTATTGCCACTTGTTGCAGTTCAAACAGAGACTGAAGCCGAGCAGCACAGAGCCGCTCCGCTCTGTGTTTGCTCTGGGGATTTCACTTAAACATGTTTACAAATGCCCCGGCAGGGAGCACAATGAGCAGAAGGAGGATGAAAGAAGCATTTTGTAACACACACAGGGCCACGGAGGATTATTCACTGATCTGTTTGAATAAGAAAGTTTCAACAAAATGAGAGATAAAACAATTCAAATGTTTGTGTTTCTAAAAATGAAAGATTCACGTCCTTTGCCACTTTGTCCTGTCAAGTTTGCACGTTTGAATTCCTGGATCTCATACAGGGCTTCAAGGTTCAGTCTGATGTGACTTTACTATCCCGTCAGAAAAGGATCATTTCAATGAAAATCATTGTTGTTTCACTACATACTATCCATTTGATAAAGCAGGATGTTTAAAAATAGAGATGCAAATGTGGTAGTATCATCATAATGCACATTTTGAAGATCAGAAACATGTCTCTCAGCACCTTTCAGAAATTAACTTTACCAGTTTTAATTGTTCAGTTTAACAAATGGAGGGCCGTGTTCTTTCATATTGTAAAACACCCACTTTTGGGCCCAGACGCAGTAGTAAATATGACGCAATTAATTACCTGAAGTCATGCATGTTTTCAACAAAATACAATCAGCTCATTTGGATCTGTTCTTTGTTACTGTGCATTTACACGACAGAAGCCCAATCGCTCAGTTTTGAAAACAAAACCTTCTCCTTACTCAATGGAGTGACAATGGAACATTTGAAACGTGACTCCTTAAACTCCTGTTTTGTCTTGCATTCCCTGAGGAGGGACTGAAATCAGCTCTGTTGCAAATCAGGGATTGAAATGTTTTTGTAATTCCCAGTGAAGTATGAGGTGTAAGACAGCAAACTTGCCGTGTGGGCACTGTCAACATAACAATGACATCCCTTTGCGCCTGTGGTTTTTTTGTTAAAACAGCTTAACATCAGTAAATAACTCATTTTGTTTACTTGTGAAATTTTGTTTAAACTTCAAACTGAGTAATGACTTTTCCGTCGTCAGCATGTGCAAACACTTACAGTCCATTGCCACTTGTTGCAGTTCAAACAGAGACTGAAGCCGAGCAGCACAGAGCCGCTCCGCTCTGTGTTTGCTCTGGGGATTTCACTTAAAACATGTTTACAAATGCCCCGGCAGGGAGCACAATGAGCAGAAGGAGGATGAAAGAAGCATTTTGTAACACACACAGGGCCACGGAGGATTATTCACTGATCTGTTTGAATAAGAAAAGTTCTCAACAAAATGAGACTCAGGATAAACCAAATGATATATGAAAATCACGTGTGTTCTTTGTTCAAAATGGAGCGAAGAACATTCATGATCTCATCCAGTCCACGTGTCCTCACTGTCAAGTTTCATCTTCTCTAATCAGGATTTAAACACGTCAGATATTTCATCATTTCAAACTTTTATATTGTTGTTTTCCAAGCAATAATTTACTATCCAGTTATAAAAGGACACTGTGGTGTAAGTGTCTTACTTAATGACACAACATGCTCTGGGATGAAGTGAATGAATCAAACTGACAAACACATTTTGAAGTTGTCAGAAACATGTCAAGAACCAGCATGTGTCAGAAATAGTGCCCCACCTTTTCCAGTTTTGTTACGTAAGGCCTTTGGGACAGCACTAAATGGAGGGCCGTGTTCTTTGGACACGACTGTAAATGAACTCGAGACGCCCTGGGCCACAGCTGCCTCCTCATTAATTACCTGAAGGGCCCAGTTTGTGTGTGTTTAACAAAGCCACATCAGCTCCATATTTATGACCTACAGTGTGTACTGTGCATGGGCCGCTGCTGCGCCCCCTCCGCTCTCAAAGACGAGAGGCAGAAAGGACCAAATGAATACGTGGCCCTGGGGGTCAGCTTAATGGAGTGAGACCCTGGCCCCTATTGACTTCCACAGCCCAACTATTAACTCCCCACAACTCCTGCTCTGAGCTCATTATTCATGCAGCCAGAGCTGTTTCTGTTTGTATGTTTTAGAGGAGGGTTGACTCTCAGGTCACCACCAGAATCAGGGATTGAAATTCTTTCACATAATCTGAGTGTGAACTGTATACAATACATGCACCGAGGTGTAAGTAAACAGCCGTCAGCTGAGCCTGTGTTAAACTTTACAGCCTTTTATGTCATTAGCACTTAGGCTGATGTTAACAGCAGTGTGGTAACAGAGGTTTCACAGCAGCGCCTGTTTGTTTCTTACAAAACAGTCAAAGTAAAACATCATGTATGTATCTAAACATGTCTCTGATTCTCAGCTCTCAGGTCACAACAAAACACCAGAGGATATGTAAATCACACACACAGTGATCTTTTATAACATAATAAAGATTTCTGTTGTGCCAAGTCTCACATGAATCCTTCATGACAAAAACCATGTGCATAACAAAGCTTTTACTGCTGAAACTTTTCTCTCAGCACCATTTGATATTCATGTTCTGACACAGGAGAAAGGTTACTACTTCCTCGCCTACAGCCAGTGTGCGTAAGTGAGGTGTAATCAATAACCAAAGGGCTATGTTTCTTTAAGACAAGCCCATAAATGGTGGCTCTTTAGGGCAGTGGAGTTTTCCTTGGTGGGTCAGGAGTGCCATTGAAGTGTGAATGGGCTGCTATGGCAGATTACACTGCACAGCTGTCCCCCGACCGTGGAAATTAAGTTATGCCCCGTGTCAGCAAGTTTTGTGTTTTCTTCTCTGTCTCTTTCTGTGTCTCTGTCCCGCCCCTCCCCCTCTCCTCAGCCCCCCTCTCTCTGATTCAGTCCATTGTGGAGGCCTCTCAGAAGTGCACAGCCAGAGCCTTGGGAGCTAGGGGTGGCTTATGGGTAATCATGCTAAAAATATTTCCAAAAACTTAAAATGCTGTAAAGCTCTTCCCAAATGTGCAGTGGTTGTGGAGAGCTGAGACCCAGGTGTCCCGCTCGGGCCTTGAATGAGGATCTTGGCCTGCGTCCGGCTGCACTTGTGGCCCCTGCCTCGTGTTTTGTTTATTTGTGGCTCGAGTTGTTTGTGTTGAAGTGGAAGTGAAAGCCAAACACTGGAGCTGGTGCAGGGATGTGTGAACACGCTGTGAATGGTCCCCACTGCCATCACACAGATCAGATACAAGCTTCATGGCTATTACTGTCTAGATAGTAACGTTTATTTATATGTACTTCCTGTCGTGTTATCTTTAGTTGTTTTGTCTACCAGACCGTCATTGTTCTGAGCTGTTTGTCATTTGTCTTGGGACAATAAAAATCAGCCTTTATGGTCTGATTTGGCATCTGGTCCAGACTTTTACAGATGATTAACAGTAAGTCCATATCAACCAATGAAACACATCCTGTTCCCAGCTGTTCACCAGTGTCAGTCGGATCATCTTTCTCTCTTCCACCTTAACACTTTCCCATTATGTGCATCGCAGCAGCAGAAGTGTCAGCCACCTCAGCCTCCAGATACACTCTTCTTCATCACCACCAGTGTTACTAAATTAATCTGAATGACTGAATGATTTTGCACGAGCTTTTTAAAAGGGATTTTGCTGAACGACACATAGAAACTACAACCACTAACACTGTTTTTTGTCCAATCAGGTGCGACGTAGCATGAGAACTATTTAGAAACAACTCTGGAATCATTTGAGGCGTTTTTTTTCTCTGTAATGGCTCAACAGAACTAACAGTAGAGCAGCTGGTAAAGTGTTTGTTCACTGATCCGAAGGTTAGAGGTTCAAATCCCAAATCCCACTCTCGACTAAAAAAAAAAAAAATCATTGGTCAAGCGGTTAGATCCACTGACCCACAGGCTGGTGGTGTAATTCCAGCTCCCACAGAGATGAATGCTGTGGTTGTGTCCCTGGGCAAGACACTTAACCCATGTGGCCCCAAGTGTCTGCAAACACTGTGTATAAACGTGTAAATGGCTCCTTGAAGGTTGAGAAGCGTTTTATAAAAATGTGACTATAATCGGATAGGGAAAAAAAAAAGAGACTGAATGATTTTTGACTGAAGTATTTTGAAAGGGAATTTGTTTTTGGACGAGTACCACATAGAAAATGATGAGAACTATGTGGAAACAACTCTGGAATTACTTGAGACAGTTGCTTCTCTGTCACGGTTAAGGGATCGACAGGAATAAATCCATCCATCCATTATCTTCTTCTTATCCGGGGCAGGGTCGCGGGGGAAGGAGTCTAAGCAGGGACTCCCAGACTTCCCTCACCCCAGACACGTCCTCCAGCTCCTCCGGTGGGACCCCAAGGCGTTCCCAGGCCAGACGAGAGACATAGCCCCTCCAGCGTCTCCTGGGTCTTCCCCGGAGCCTCCTCCCTGGTGGGACATGCCCGAAACATCTCCCTAAGGGGGCGTCCAGGAGGCGTCCTGAGCAGATGCCCGAGCCTCCTCAGCTGCTTCTCTCGACGTGTAGGAGCAGCGGCTCTACTCTGAGCTCCTCCCGTGACAGTAGGACAGGAATAAATGCGCAGGGCTAATAGTTCAAACATGTTTTAAAGACACAGGGACTTTAATAATTAATAATGATGTGGTTAGTCATAACTCGTCCAACAGTTATTATAAAATGTCTTGTTTTCTCTTGGAGAGTGGAATCATTTTTGGATTGTGAGTGATTTTCCCAACAGGATGCTCCCCTCTTCTTCACAGCGCACATCCTGAGCCCGTCCATGTCCTTGGAAAAGCAGAGATCATTGATTCTGCATCTTTCTCATTAAGAGCCCTGGCTGGTGCTGCCACTAGACTTTAGAGAAAGCCCTGTTGTTTTGCTCCTTTCTATTTCAGCTGCCACTTTGATTTCATCATGCAAGACCTCTGCTGAGTTCACCGCCCTTTGAAATGAGAAAAAGGCTCTGTAATCCAGTTACTCGAGCTGCGGGTCTGGCTCCTCGGGTCCTGAGAGAAAACCTGGTTCCTAATCCCACTGTCACTGGCCCTGCCGCTGTTCGTTTACCTGAGTGTTTGTGGCAGCCATTTGATACACGCTCTGTTCCAAATGTGTCTGCTCTGCGTCGGACAAGGAGGGTCACAGAGTATGGCACCGCTCCGTGGTTAGTCGTGACTGACTGTGTAGTTTGCAAACAGGAGACAAAGAAAGAACAGATGATACGAGCAAGGGTAAATCATATATATTGTTGTTATTCACCTCATTCTGCCCCGCCCACTTTTACTTTTGACTGACTCCTGCACTGTTTCTGTTCATGTTGGCATTTTCTGCTCAAGTTTTCCATTCATTTTAAATCTTGCCTCTAACATAAATTTTAAAAAATGCACCCTTTATCTGGATGGCATGAAAACAGGTTGAAATGCATGAAAAAATGACACAACCAGAAAAAATGAAGGTGAGTAGTCTGCTCCAGTATATTCTGCCATACAAGAGGAAATCATGAAACCAGAATTTGAATTACGACAAGTTCACGCAGCACCAGACATGGAAAAAAACAATACAGGAACATACTGAGATGACCCAGGACCACAGAGGGGCAGTGGTAGTTCAGCTGGTCGAGTGTTTGTCCACTAATCCAAAGGTTTGCAGTTCGAAACCCACTCATAAAAACCCACTGACCCACAGGTTGGCACTGTTGCTGTGTTGTGGGTGCGTGGTTCCTTGAGTGGTGAAGCAGTTGGAAAAGCGCTGTGTAACATGTGACGTATAGCACTTGTCAATCTCTATGAGGCAGAAAACTGTTTTACATCAACAACTTTACACACAAGGCTCTGTGGGCGAAGTGCGCATGACGGGAACAAGGATTTAGCCGTCCAAGTGTAATATTTCAGGGTAAACGCTTTGTCAATCCAAAACTCAAGCCCTATATCGAAGAAAATCATCAAGAAGACAAGTGGCACCCATCCCACCGTTGGCGAACCTGCTTCATGCGATGGCAGGAGCTCAGAGGGGAGTCAGAGGTGGAGCCCCTTCCAACCCAATACCCTGTGGTAACTTTAAGGGATTATTTCCAAATCCTTTTAAATGAACTTTCCATGTGAGTGAGTCTTTCCCCTTCTCACCATTCCAACTGTCCGAGTGTTTCTGCGTCACTTTCTGCACGACCCTGTGTGGAGCTGAGGCCCAAACAAACGCCACGGAGAAATACAACACACATTCGAGGGGTTTAAGGAGATCAGCTAATAGACAAGGGGGCGTACTACATACAGGGCGATGCATGAGACTCCATCAGTGCCATTCTGGGGAAGTAAAAACATCTCATCTGCCAGAAAGGTTACATGGTTTGGCACTGGCGCTGACATGGGACGGACTGAAGTATTCGCTTATGCCTCATTATGATCGATATTCATGTTTTAAGGATGAAATGAATCGAGACAATAAACCAGAATAGGTCTAGTTAAAGGTGCAGTATGTAACTCATCTGCTTGATTCAATGGAAATGACGATAGATGTCACAGTTTTATGTCATACAGTGGAATATTATAGCCAAAGGAACAACATTTCCATGGAAACAAGCAAAAGGTCGTCCTTCAGGTCCGATACGAGTCAGGTTTGTGGAGATGTAGGCCTGCTCCCATGTTTTTTGTATGTTTTTCCATGCAATAAATACAAATTTAAAGAAAACATGTCTATTTTAGAGCTAAAAAGTTACATTGTGTGGGTTTAAGATACACTCAAAAAGGCAAAACTTGATTATATGTGCCTGGGTGATGACAATCGGCGACATGTGCAGTTTTGTTTTGTTCCTGCGCCAAAGGATCCCAGAGCTGAGTGTAGCACAGTCGATGGAGGAGATACCTTACACACACTCAAAGAGCTGGAACACAAACACGCAGTTTGTAAATTAAACCCAGAAGCACCCCTCCCCCGTCAGCGAGAGGCGTTTCACTACAACACCACTGTACTTTATGTTCCTCAATACATACTTTCTTAGTACACAATACATGCTTTCTTGTACACAATACTGCGTCTGCGTTCAGCATTCAAAGCTATTATGATGACACTGGCTTCAAAGCTCAAGTTTCTTCTTTTCCCTTAGTTAAAAGCTTCTCAAACTAATTCTGTGACCTAATAATGAGCGTATTTTGTCCATGTGTCCAAAATGAACTCAACATTAGATTATATTTGAATTACGCTGTACTATCTAACCAAAAGAACGTATAAATCGCTTTTCCCAAATGTTTGTGCATGGTTTACCCGTGTTATGTTTCGACACAGATCGGTCCCGTGAGATGATTTGTTATGCACCTCATTCATCCTTTCATATAGCACTCATATAATAGGCTAATCAATGCATGCTGGGCTTTTCCTAAGTGCTCAAAAGTGCCTGAACAAATGCAAGAGGCGAGAAAAGAAAACCGTCATGGAGGAGGAGGAGGGAGAGGAAGAGGAGGAGGGCATGCAGGCTTACACCGGGCCTTTCTCAGCTGCACACCGCATACCGACAAGCTAAACACAGACTCAGACCAGGATACAGCTTTCATGGTGGAATTATAAAGATTTGCACACATATTCTTGGCTAAAAAAAAACAAATCCACCATATTTTGTGATGAAGCAAACTGACATAATGTAAATCATTCCATATTTTGAATTATCATCGTTTACAACTCTTTGAAATAGCAAAATTTGTCTATTTCTGTCCTTAAATGCTCAATAAAAAGCAGCTTCTATGTGTGATTGCCGCTCGAATGTGTTATGTTTTGGTGCCAGTGGTCAGAAAATGTTTCCTTTACACTTTAAAAATCTATATGTACAGTGTAAATTTTTTGTAATTAGTAGTTAATAGCAGTAATTTACTCACAGAAAATGGAAGAAGTTGAAACTTTTTTCCAAATAAAAATACAGCTGCATGAACAAAAACTCTACAAACACACTCAGTTTTATTCAGTTTTAGTTTTTTTTCTAAGTGTTCTACCATTTGTAACCTTGAATTGCCCAGTCAAACCGTCTCTAGTGATGCGTTCTGGGGGCCGCCCTGAATAGGTGGGACAGGCAGTGGATATCATTGCTTTAGCGTGCTTGTCATGTGTTTTTCTCCTGTTCTTTCTTGCTCCTGCAGCAGACCGTTCCCACATGCTCTCCTGCCGCTCGGCCCTCCAGAGGTGTCAACCAGCCTGAAAGAATGAAGTGCCTCCCCATTGTGCGACCCAACTATTATGTGCTTAACATTACCATGACAAAGACGCCACTCGACTTCTCCTCCATCCATTTACCACCGAGAGCCCTTGTCCCTCTTCTAATAAAACATTTTGCATCGAATCATTGATTTAAAGCCCCTCCAGAAGACATGCAGAATAATAATATGTTAAGGATATAGTACAAGTGTGTGCTGGCTCCTGCTGAATTTGTCTAATCTGAACTAGCGCTTGCAGAGCCGGTGGTTGTAAAATCCTGGTTCCTGAGTGCTCTGAGCGCTGGTGGATAGGGTAAGAGGGTGCTGTGTTGATTTATGGTGACAGTGGCCTCTGACAACAGCAGGCTAAATCAAGATATAGGGGTCATTAGGCTATCAGTCAAAAGAGCATTGTAAATGAGACCATTAAAAGTGCAAAGAAGAGGGCACAGAGGGAGCAATGTGTGGAAATCAACAAGTAAACATCCAGCTGTTTGGGCAGATGCAAAAGTATACTTCACAGAGGAGTAAAGACAATGCTCCCTGTAAATACAATGTCACTGTGATGCCCTCTGCAAAAAAATCTGAAAGAGAAATAATTAAATAACTAAAACTGCCTCAAACCGTGAGCGTCGTAAATACTTTGAGCTGCACAAACTGGTGTCATAGAACTACTTTTCATAACTTACACAAAACATTGTCATTTTTGTGCAATTTTAAACAACAAATTTCAAAGTATTTTAAACATATTTTATTGCTTGATGGCAAAATGTGTTTGTTACATTTGTAACTAGAAATCCACATTACAAAAAGCATACAATGCTTTTCTGTCCAAATATCATCCACACTTTGTCATTAAAATAATCTGATATAAAACATAGCTTTGTTTTCTGAGCATAACGAGCGTAACCGTGGTGACACTCACCATAAGTTATGTGACTTTTAGTTGGGGTCAAGGCGTCTGTCACTGAGTACAGACCCGACAGAACTCACAGTCCCAATATATCTTCAAGTTTTCATTCTGCCTTCTATAAAAGTGTATCATTAAGGCGCGTGTACAGTGGATTTAGACATTTCTTTCACTAGGCTATACTTAATAAATCATCTCATAGCCTAAACATAGATTCTCTGGACAAATCTATACCCTCTATACACATATATACAATGTACAGAATCCTTGAAGAGAATATACAAAATAAGTTCCCTTTAAAGCTGGAATTCTCTGTTCTATTTACATGCTGCACATTTGGATCTTACGGTAATAAATTACTGTTTCTCCTTAAACTCTACTGTATTTACAAGTTCATCTGTTCCAGCATTAAATACTTTTAGATCAGGTAGACTTCAGTCCATCGTATAAATGTTTTTAGAGGCAGTGCTCAGCGAGGACACGTCCACTGTCTCTGTGTGGACACTCTGCTCAGCGTGGACACATGGACATGTCCACTGTCTCTGTGTGGACACTCTGCTCAGCGTGGACACATGGACATGTCCACTGTCTCTGTGTGGACACTCTGCTCAGGGTGGACACATGGACACGTCCACTGTCTCTGTGTGGACACTCTGCTCAGCGTGGACACATGGACACGTCCACTGTCCCTGTGACACAGACAGCTGTGTGGACATCTCAGTCCCACTGTGAGAGACAATAAAAGCTTATTACATAAGCAAAGTGAAGCAGTGAAGTGGCTGATAGAGCACAGCCCTGTGTCATTTGCATAGAACATCTCCTGATGTGGATCCTTCACTGTCCAGAGGCGCGTCCTTCTGTCCAGAGGCGCGTCCTTCTGTCCAGGGCCTTTAACTCCACAGGTCACGGAGCGGCCCGGGTGGAGATGGCCCTTTATCCGGACAAAAGCGGGGGCACGTCCTGACCCCAGGGATTAGACGAGGGCCAACACAACTAAAATGGATGCCAGCAGAGTGAGGGCGCAGCGCTGAGCCGCGGGAGACGCTTCGCTCTCCGGCTCCGGGTCATAGTCCCCAGGCTCGTCTTCGTCGTCCTCAGAGTCTGGATCCATCCCACGGCGCCACCCGCTGCTCTCCTCGCGCTCAGGCGGAGAGTCAAAGCACAGAGTTTTCATACTGGCTTTGACAAACTCGCAGATGGCGCGCTCCGTGCCGTCGCACAGACATGTGTCCAGCTGCTGGCCTTTGGGGATTTTGCGCATGTTTGCGATCACATTGCGGCAGGCGTTGGTGCACACTGCGCCGCTGAACAGCTTACTACAGTGTCTTAGGTAGTCCTCCATGGTGGAGCTGCACTGCTGGTCCCTCTGGCACTGGCGCCGCGCCTCCGTGCAGCCCGTGCTCGTGGTTTTGGGCAGACACGGCTCGATCGCCTGTTTCGTCTTTAAACACGCAGCGTCCCGTGCGCAGCTGCAGTCCTCCAGCGCGGGGCCGTTCTTCGTCAGGTTGAGTTGTACCAAAGACGAGATGCAGTGACTGGGACACTTCCTCCTCTCCCCGAGCAGCACCGGGCCGCACGCGCGCGTGTAGTGCTCGTAGGCGTAGTTACACTCGGGCTCAGCCTGGCAGTTCATCATGGCCTGCCAGCAGATGAGTCTGCGGCCACAGCACGGCGACAACACAAACAAACAGCAAAATAAGAAGAGCAGAGAGCCGAGAGGCCAAAAGGAGCCGTGCGCCCGCAGGAAACACTCTGCCATTACGCACTCACAGCAGAGGGACGCGCGGCTGGATCCTGAGAGCGGCTCGCTCCGGGGCCCGCTGGAGCTGGGAATGGGACACCCAAGTCAAACCTTCTCCATTCGACCCAAAAAGCACCGCGAGCCTCCCGTTATCCATACATGACCGAGAGAAGAGGCGCAGAGTAAAGTCCCAACAACTTCGTCAGAGTTTTCGCTCAGCTCATTCCACCGCAGCGCTCAGAGCTCCACCAAAACAGAGTTCACTCCACATCTCCCCTTCCTCTGTGTGAAAAACCAGACCTCCGCAGCTCCTTTGGCCGTGCGCGAGTTTAACGCGTGGATCCAAGTGGGACGAGCGCAAACAGCGCAAACAAACAGCGCAAACAAACAGTGCAAAGAGGAAAAACAAGGGGCTGCGGGTCGCAGAGTGGTCTTCACTCAGTCCCCCGTTTTTCATTTGTGTGAGTGCTGCTCAGCCCCCTCTCCACACTCCTCACACTCGCGCTCATTGGCTGGACACTTGTTGTGGGTTTCCACGTCGTGAGGGGCGGGAGCTGAGGGGCCAAACTCACAAACTCCCAGAGCCTCTGTGCTTCCAGGAAACATTTATTTTAATTTTATGCAAATAAACTCCCACTAAATCCACACTCAGAGGACAAGGAATCATCTCAGTGAAGTCTTACACTGAGTTTGATGTAACATGTGACTGGGATGATGTACATAACAGTTTAAGTCAAACAGATTCATTTCAGTCCCAAACAGCCCGTGTCCAGGTCCATATGTCCTCATTCATTTGTTTAAGTTTTCTTACTGCATTAAGAGCTGGTTAATTACTGTCCATGTGTCCACCAGGTGCTCTAAATAGATTATAGTTTAGTTGTCGCTTTGACTTTCTGAAAAGTGTATTTTATCACCGGCTCAACAAACTCCACTTTACGTTTCTTTCATTCCCTGGATTTTAATAGTAGTTTGTACGAGCCAGTATTCTTGTACTTGTTGAAATCCGGCTCATGAGGCGGTGGTTTTTGAGGGAGTCTTTCTGCAGATTCACTGGCTCTGACAGAGCTGACCTCAACCACATTTCCCACCAGCAAAATGAGGATTTTCATTTTGACAGGTCATAAAAAGGTCACGCTGTGGTTGTTCTAAAATCATTATATCATCCACACATTTGATTATACTTTTATATTTATGCTGTTGGAAACATTGTGCGTTTAAGTTCTGTGTGGTCACTGTGTCCTGGGCTGTTAAACACACTTTTTAAACATCCTTTTGCTCTTCAAAAATCTCCCCGTGTTCCTGCTGTTTGTGGAGATGCGTGTGCTCGTCCGTGTGTGTAATAGTCCGCATGTTGACACTTGAGCAGGAGGAGCGCTTCTGCAGGCTGGAGGTGGATGAGGGAGTCAGAGGAGGAGAGCGGTGTTTGTGTTTCTCATCTCAGGAATGTACCTTTAGGCCTGAGACGTGAGCTTCCCACTGAAAACAATGCTCTGGATGTCAGTTAGGGCTGGATAACGCAGACACCACTGGCTCTGCTCCAGCGTCACAGCTCGTCCAACATGATGGATACAGGGAACCCAATCCCTCCAGCTCCTCTGCCTCTGACATCTGCCTGCAGCAACCTGAAAATAGTGACTAAATACTCAAACCGTGTGTACACAGCAAGGAAGATATGAGTTTCTTGTTTAGAATATCTTTCAAGTGCAGCTACTGGAAACAGCCTTTGTTTTCAGAAAAGCAAAGTTCTTGGCTGTGCTCTGCCATGATGGAAGACACAAAGTCCAATCGGGCACAGTTGATAGTTTTGTGGTGGATGTTTATGCAGAAAAGATGCACAGTGTGTCTTGTCCAAGGGCACAACAACAGTGTGCATTTACTCCATAAACTTCACTCTGTATTTAATGATTAATAAAGCGAGTTGTCTGTTTTTCTGACCCAAGTTTTGGCTTTTATCGTGTTAAAACATTGTATTTAATGAAGCTACAGTTTGGCCTTTTGAATGATTTGCATTTAGAAAAAATAATCTGGCATAAAAAGGCTTTTGAAAACACTGGCAGAAGTTGAAAGTGTAAACCAGATGTGCAGCAGAGCGCCGGGCTGCGCTATTAAGGCGCAAATAAAACTTTATGCCACAACAGTCTCATTAAGGGACAGACATAATGATATCAAACCCACCCCCCGCCGCTTTTCAAAACACACAAACGCCACGTTTTCTATCAACAAAGCAGTAAACAACTGTTTATTGAAAATGGCCTGATTTCAAAAGGAAAACTCTGGAAGAAATAAAAGACAAACTCATCCCAAAGCAAATGCATCGACTAAAGTTACACAAAATCACTGAAAACTAAACATTTTGCAACTTGTCCCAAACATCTCAGAGAAAGTGCTCACTCTTAACCCCTCTATTAATAATTTTTCCAAAACCTCATTGTATCACTTCAGAAACAAAGATCAGACCCACCCTGTCCCGCTCAGACTGAGAAAAACTGCTCCAATCATTCATTTTCAGTTGGATGGATTACTGCATGGATTATGGATGGACTATTCACTCAAAAAAAACTCCAACTTATTCAAAATTCTGCAGCCAGAGTCCTCACAACAAGCAGATCATTCAGAAATATCACCCCCATTCTCTCACTGCTCCCCTGGCTTCCTATTAAACAAAGAATAGATTTACAAAGTCTCCTTCCTGTTTTCAAATCTCTTACCTACATCTCTGACATGTTCACAGAAAACAGCCAAACTCAGACTGCCGTACCACAAATCCACTCTTAAAACTTCCCTTGCACAAGCATTTTGTTAAATTTTGTGGCATCACGGCATAAGACACTATCCACAAGTTAAAAATCTAAACTAACTGGACCCCAAATGGTTTGGTTAAAACCTGTGCACAAGCATTTTGTTAAGATTTTGTGGCATCACGGCATAAGACACTATTCACAAGTTAAAAATCTAAACTAACTGGACCCAAAATGGTTATGAGATATTGTTAAAACCCTGTACATCTGAGTCTGAATCTGTCAGTCATGCAAGTGCTGTGGGTGGGGATAGGGGGTAAGTGCAAACAGAACATTTCTGAGACAATGGAGGATTACTCAAGCATTCACAAGTCAATCATAATACAACTTTGAGTAAGCTAATGATGAGGGAGCGCCTTGTAACACAACGTAACATGGGTAAAAGCTCAAAAAGATGACCTTCCCTTTAAGATGAATGCTTATGAGAATGTTCTTAAGAGGCTTCACATGTGAACACGAGACGTCGATGCTGTGTGCACATGTGCGGCTCTGGCTTAGTGTGAATGGACCGAATCCCAGAAGAGCAGAGCAGGTCAGTTTGAGCGGAGGAAATATCAGAATACAGGAAATGAGTTGGCAGGAACTATCAATTCAAATGACTTCCTCTTCAGGATTTCAGAAAAGCGATAATAACCCGTGATAAGTTTTTTGGAGCAGATCCAAATGTGATTAAGGAATCATTTCCGAAATCATGTCGCGGACTAGTTTCGTCCGTCCACTTCCGGGGATTAGTGTTAAGTTTTCAGCATCATAAAAAAGTCATTACAAGTCAGAAAATCTAGTCTAAGCCACGAATACAGCTGCAAGTTTTACATCTCTGGGGTTTGCCTGCCAAAAGATTGTATAAGGAACTAAAAATAACCTCTTATGTGCTAGTTTACTTCAATATGTAAGGATTAAGTAAGGAAGTGGATTGTTTTGTGACTGAATTTTCAAAAGGACAAGTCGTTACTGCCTTTAAAGGTGGATTTTCTGGTGGAGAATAGATGATTTCAGACCCTCTAAGACTTTAACAGTGTGTGCCCCTTTAAATTTACTATTACAGTTGCATTTGTGCTGCGATTTTGCTCTAGAATTTACTCGTCTTCAAGGTAATTTCTGCAAAACAGAGCCGGAGAGTTGTCAACTTTCTAAAAATAACAGGATCTATGGGCGGACCCTTATATGGCCTGTGCATTTCCCCCAAACACATAAATGGTGGAGATGTGAAATCAAGTGTTGTGTGGGCGGGGCTTGTTAATCAGTAAGATTAAAGTCATCCATCACGTCAGAGCCCAGTGACCCCCGTGACCCTTTAGCCACAGTCCACTGCATCACAACTCCTCCACTTTGAACTTTACCCCGTCAGCTCAGAGCCGCATCACAACACAGGAAACGCACGGCAAAAACAAGTCAGCTCTTTCCAGACCTGCTGTTAGGACATGTCGGGATCGTTGCAGCTTCGCCTTTTAGCCGAGTCAGTTCAAGATTTTACAAGAAAATTACACAACTGTCCCAGCCGTGGTCATGTCACGGCTGTGTGCTGTAAACGAGACTGTAGCGGAGAGTTTAATCCAGTTATTAAAAACGCTGCACCACATTTTTACTGTCTTAAATGTGAAAAACAGAACTAGTTGGTCCAAAGTTATTCCTCACTTATCTTATGCATTCTGAACAACCTAATTATTCACCGCAATGAGTTTATAAGAGCTTTTAACAAACAGAGTTTTACAGACACGGTACAGCTAACAACAACTACCAAACTAACGAGCACTTCCTGATTATCAATAGCTGCTTGTGCCGGGTTTACATTACGTGCAGGTCACATTTTGATCATATACATGGGAAAAATCAGGTACAGAGCCTTTTAAGTCCAGTGATCGTAACTCCTCTAGAAACAAATAGACACAAGGCTTAATCTACTGTCTTGAAAAGTGGTAGTTCTATCCCTGCGACCATCAATGCTGCCGCTGTGTTCTTTAGCAAGACACTTATGACCGGGTTTGTCTTTAGTGTTTTAGTGTTTCCTTGATGTTCAGTGTTTTTAATGCCCAATAAAAGTAGAAAAGTGTATAAATGTTACTGTTATTTAGTATTTATTTCTAACAAAGATGGGGTTTCACACACACAGTCTGTTCAGCTCTTGAGAAGGGGAATACAGATGATCTACTGCAGAGAGTAAATGAGACGAGCAGTACGTGAGGAGCAGGAGAGGACGACCTGAGCTGACTCCAGGTGAGTGAGTGTCTGCAGCAGGAGCAGCAGCTGTCCCGGGACAGGCCTCTGAGTGCCTGTTGTTTCAGATCACAGTAACACCAGCACACATGGAGCGGCCAATAAAGAGCTAACCCCTGACACAAACATATGACCTTAATCCCTAACATGAGAGCACCAAGAAACTATTCGACTATATAAAACACTACAAAGACTGTAGGCACAATCAGTGTGAGCCGCACATGTGCGCCACATTCCTCCGTGCTCTTCATAAAAGACTGGGCTTATTAAAGAGAGCACTGATGTAGGCTCGAACAGCAGGGTTTGTTTGTGCAGACGAGACACGTGTCAGTGAGTCTGTCCGGCTAACAGCCACAAACACCTGTACCACGTCCAATAAAGCCAGAGTGTAGCTCAGCTGGTAGAGCACGCAGCGGATATGCAACATGGAGACGCACGCTGCCTGTGATTTGACTTTGTGACCAAATTTTTTTTTTCTTTTCTTTCTAACGGCAAAACCCTGTCACTTCTCCATTGTACTAATGTCCAATAGAAAAAATAGAAAACCTACAAATCTGATGTGGGAAACTACTCAATTACATTATTTTTTTAGTTTAGAGTAGTTTTCAGGTACTACACATGTGAAAGTGAAACGTTTTGGTTACTCTTCCCACTGTGATTAAGTCTAATAGAGACATAGGCTTTATGTTTATAATATTAAATGAACATTTGTGTGTCATGCGCCGCTCCTTCAGAAGTGATTTTCTATTTTTATGCATTCATTAATGTTGTGCAAATAATAAATCTGATGTTCAGTCACTCACTGCTCTACATACCTCTGCTAAAACTCCTCCTGAAGTTTTTATTACTATAGCTGTTACCGTCTCACTGCTCCACTGATAGACCTCACTTAGGAGATTTGACCCTGAAACAACCCAGACCAAGACGAAAGGCCCCTCATGTGTCTCTTTCTCCGCTGTCATGGCCGCCTCCTATAGAGACGTCAGCCCGAACAGAGCAGAAGGGAATGTGTAACTCTAGCATGCTCCTCCATTTGGCACGATCCCCAGTTCCCGGCTGGCGCAGTTATGAGCCCACTTCGCACCAGAGTAAACTGTGTATTTAAAAAGCCGTCATTGCGGGACTAACACTGGCCCTGCTGTAGGTTGTTAGAATAACCCAATGACACAATGGTTTCTTTTCTAAATAAACACATGTGGGTAGGCAGTAAGAGCGAACTTTTTTTCCACTACTTCTTCTTCCACCCCTCCTCCACTGTCCCATCTGTAAGCGCTCTCTTCTCCCCTGTGCACATGTCTAAGAAAGGCAACAGGCGTCCCGGCTGCAGCTGTTACAGAGGAGTGATGGTGCTGCTCTGCTCAGCCCGATGAATCCTGTGTGTAAGTTTTCTAGACCCCCTAGTCCCGCACTCTCCTCCCACGCTGCTCATGGAGGACGTCAACTCTACACTACTGACACTAGGCTATAACATCTATTTCATACTTCATGCTTTGCTGCAAAAGAACTTCTTTTGTGTCTTAAAAAACGTGGAAAACAGAACTGATTCCTCACCATTCTGAGCAATTTTTTGACTCTCTCTAGTCGTGCTAACAGCAACTAGCATGCAAATCCTGATTATTGGAGAGTAAAACGCGTTATAATAAAAGCAGGAAAAACATATTTTGACCCCAAGAGCTGCTTATACAATCTGTCTGTAGTAGTTCTATACATATTTGTGCTAGAAACAGACACGTTTTGCTGAAATACAAGGTAAAAGTACATGTTATGCAGGTAAGAGGTATTTACTGTAGTGTTCTGGTGTAAGGAGTTTATTTTCTGAACATAAGAGCTACTGTAGACCAAAACAGAGCCAAACAACAGCCGTCGCAACTCACCAGTCTCCAAAAACAGACCAGGAACTGAGGAATAGAACCTTCACATCAACATGTCGGCGTAGCAAACAAAAGCAGATACAACTACACATAAGTCGTGTCCCAATTCAACAGCGGTGCACTTCGAAGGGCCCGGCCGACGAAGGGTGCTCCTCTGTGGACCGCAAAGGCCGAGCTGAAACGGGACAGGCCTACACCACGGAGCGAAAGTCGACTGCTGTCTGTCAGTCGCTTATGTTACATCGTCTAGCATCTGTGACGGCTGCTGACTCCATTTTCTCTCGTAGAAGAAGTGACGAGATATGGATATAGATGGGCGCCAAGTCTGCTCAGATGTGCCTTTAATTCATGGGTAATCTCCATGGAAACGAGGCGTGTGAAATGGGACGGGAAGTGACGTAACTCGTTCAAACGCAGCCGACGAAGAGTGAAACCAGTGAACACGGCTATAAGCAGATACAAGAACGAGAACAGGTGTCCACTCTGAACTAAACACAAAATATCACATCATCACAATACAATGTTCATACAATTAGTGTTGATATAGTACAGGGATACTCGGGTTATAATCGTCAAACATTTATAACCCTCTTTTATTTAACTTTTCTGGGGAAAAATGCAGTTTTGAAATGGAAAGTCAACTCCCCAAACCAAACTCAGCCCATTTATCTACATTTCTTCTCATGATATTACACAATAAAACATATAATGACGTAACTATCCTCCATGTTATCTCCAGCGCAGCAGCAGAACCATCAGTCACCTCAGCCTCTCCGTCTCGCTCAAGCTAAAACAAATCGTTAAAACACATGAATACTATTTGACATACTGGCTTAGTTAAGAATAAATGTGTTTTTTGACCTAATTTCTCATCATATATCGGTCACATAGACGGTTGGCAGTATTTAAAATAGTTCTGTGATATGAAAGCGTGCTCAAAACGACCTGCTTCCAGCGTCGCCTGCAGAGTGAGGAGTGCATTCCCAGCTGCTTGTGCTGAGCTGATAAGGCAAACTCGGTGTGTCCAAATCAAAAGCACATGTCTGACACTAGAGAGACACATCTATCCTGTGCACTCCTCACTCCACAGGCTTCACCCAGATATTTACGATTCACCCACATACTCCGAGTCCGTGTCGCTTTGGGAATGCCAACTTTAGCAGACTTAAAGCTGTTTTCAAGATGTGACAGCGGTGAGTCTGTTAACATATGTGGCATGCGGTTCGATTGATGTAAAACGTCACTGTGATCATGACGGGATCTGGGGTGTCGTTAGCTCCATCGAGGAGACAAACGTGGTGTTAGCTGCACAATCTGGCAACCAAAACCGAGGAGCAAATGCAGCTTTCTGGTTGGATTGAGAACTAAAATGAAAAATGCAAACAAGAATAACTATATAGGGGCGACAGTAGCGCAGTTGGTAGAGCGTTTCTCCACTTATCTGGAGGTTTGTTGTTCGAATCCCGATGTGTGTGAAAATGTGAGTGATTCTTTGACATAAAGTGACTTTGAGTGAAAAAGCGCTGTATAAAATGTGACTATTTACTATTACCCCGTATTTTCCGGACTATAAGTCGCACTTTTATTTCTTTTCACAGTTTGTCTGGGTCTGCGACTTATACTCAGACTTATATGTGGAATATAAGTCACATCTGAGTGTATAATTTCACATCTTTGTTACAGAATCTTTCAGACTTTTATTGCCATTGTCAGTGAACACAGCTCACAAATTAAGAACTTTCTTCAGTGATAAAGTGCAACATAAAACACTGGATAATAATAATAATTTTAAAAGTAGAAATATAACTATTATAAGTACAAATAAGGGAATACATAATGTTAAAAAAGATATGCTTAAAATACAGTCACGCTGACAACCTGGCAACCGTGTTCTTTATTATTCATTTTTTTGACTTTTTATGACTCTGGAGCGACTTATAGTCCTAAAATCTGATGAGGAATACTCTTGTAATGGAGGATAGATCAACATTACACTGTTTTTTACGGTTTATTATTATTAAATGTAATGTTTAAGAAAGGTGTTACACAATTCCACCACTGTGAAGGTTTAAATGTTGGAGAGGAGCGCTCACACAGAACCAACATGTCGCCACAAGACCAAAAAAACAGGATAGTTTGTTTATATGTGGTGCTGAGCTTCCTGGTTTTTATGGAAGACATCTCCGCCTCGGGGTGAGTTTGAAGGCAGACGCAGCGACAATTTGACTGACAGCTCTGATAGTGAGGTGTAAGGTTATCTGCAGACTGTGAAGCACAACTCATGAGTTATACTTTTAAATCAATCACCAATTTATACTAATTTTATACCAGATGCCGTCCCATTATTCAAGCCTTTCTAGTTTTTCTGATATGGCTCAAACATAAATGTGTGCACAGCTGTAGTTCACATCTTTTCCACTAAACCACTCACAGCATTTAAAAAAGTAGTCCTGACCAATCCAGATGTAAGTGTATATGTCCCAGCGACACTGAAGAAGTATTCGACGAGTTTCGATGACAGAGTGTGAAACTTTAGTCTACGTTTAAAAAGTACAAATATGTAGTGTATGAAGTACACCAGTTATTGAAGTACCAGTTATATGATATTGATTAAAAATTATCAATTTTGGTCAATTTCTTAATTTTTCTCATGATTTTTTTGTGTTTATTTTTGTTTACCTCAAACCGAAGCTTGAACTCAAAAACTTTCGCCAGGATGTTGCAACAAACATGGTAAAAATAACCCCTCAAATCAGATGAAAATTACATTTTACTTCAAAATGTAGTGGAGTAGAAAGTACAGACACCTGCTGTTGAATGTAGTGAAGTAAAAGTAAAAGTATCCACTGTAAAATGTACTTAAGTAAAGCACAGATACCTAAAAATTCAGTTTAAGTACAGGACTTTGTTACTTCTCCATCCCATATATAATCTTTGTGGCCATTTAACCAGGCTTGGGACTAGTACACTTCATAAATAAAACTAAATAAAATAGTTCTGCTCACTGAATCTCCTCAGCTCGCTCAGTACTTCCATAAGTCCTGAACCTGAAGGTAAAAGTCTGAAGTGGCTGTTTTGCCCCAGCACTGAGTGTGTGTGTGTGTGTGTGTGTGTGTGTGTGTGTGTGTGTGTGTGTGTGTGTGTGTGTGTGTGTGTGTGTGTGTGTGTGTGCGTGCGTGTGTGTGTGTGTGTGTGTGTGCTGTCGTATAAAACACCAGAGGGGCCCCAGACTCTGAGACAGACTCATCACAACATGGGCCCAGGTCAGAGCCCGGTGATCCATCAGAGAGACACAGGGAGACAGTAACAGACACACAGATCTACACCCGAACACGCACAAAACTACACCCGAACACACATAATACTACACCTGAACACACACAAAATCTACACCTGAACACGCACAAAACTACACCCGAACACACACAAAACTACACCCGAACACGCACAAAACTACACTCGAACACGCACAAAACTACACCTGAACACGCACAAAACTACACTCGAGCACACACAAAACTACACCCGAACACGCACAAAACTACACCCGAACACGCACAAAACTACACCCGAACACGCACAAAAAACACACCATAAAACACGCACAAAACTACAAAACTACACCTGAAACACACACAAAACTACACTCAAACATGCACATGCACAAAACTACACCTGAACACACACAAAACTACACTCGAACACGCATAATACTACACCTGAACATGCACAAAACTACACTCGAACACGCATAATACTACACCTGAACACGCACAAAACTACACCCTAACACACACAAAACTACACTCAAACATGCACAAAACTACACCTGAACACACACAAAACTACACTCGAACACGCATAATACTACACCTGAACACACACAAAACTACACCCGAACACACACAAAACTACACTCGAACACACACTTAACTACACGGTTAGCGCTCAAGTCACACAATTTATGGCCTTTTCAGTTACACTTTATAAAATTGAGCAACAATTAGACTTAAAAAGCACAAATAAAGACTTAAATCAATAATGAACAGTTTCTTTAACCTTACTCAGTCATTTAAAGAAGCAGTCGGGGTTTAGTCCACAAAGCTGAAATCATTCTTAATAATCTTTTTTTCTTTATGAATTAAGCCTCAGTTCAAGCATCGTTTTAATTGATTATTATTGGGACAGGAACCAGCGTTATAAAATGTGCTGCTCTTGGATTTATTGAGGACTCAGTTGCCACGTTTCAAAGAGCTGTTCAGAAAACTGGCTCTTTTACTGTTTATTCACATGACAGAAGCCAAAGTGAGACCTCATTTTATCTACAAACTCATCACAGAGAGACACCGAGGCTCAGATGTGTTTAAAATGATTCAAGCTGAGCGTGGGAGGGAGTTTATCCTTTGGCATTATGGAAATCTAAATAAAACATTGCATTATGATATTAATAATTTAAAAACAAACTGTTATTATGATGCCAAATCTGTTTTTTCTGCTCAAAGCTCTCACTCGTGTCGTGTTGGTTCAGTATAACAATGTGTAGAAATGATACATGTTTGTGTAATCCCTCAGTCGTCCAGGTTTGATCCAGAGTAAAAGAAAAATTCAAATCTGTAGCTTCACAAAAGGTGAATGTCGTAAGGGAAAAGCTGTTTGTCTGATTTGTTGACAAAC
Organism: Periophthalmus modestus; assembly: GCA_019594935.1. NCBI lineage: Eukaryota > Metazoa > Chordata > Actinopteri > Gobiiformes > Gobiidae > Periophthalmus > Periophthalmus modestus. The sequence continues at coordinate 2,981,237 of JAIEZT010000012.1, read as the reverse complement.
CTGGAAGAGCGTTTGACTCTGTGATATTTGGATAATAGTTTCTCTGAGTTATGTTTTTGTTTGTGTGAGAGTTGTTCTATTGTATATTAGTAAAACACATGTATATTTATTGTCCTGTGTAAGTTCAAGTGAATCAAACACACGGGACACATGGAAACGTTAAATACACAGACTCAGTTTATTCTGCACCAGCAGCGGCTCTGACAGTGACTTTAATAATAATAATAATGCCCTTCACTTGTAATGCTCTTTACTTGTCAAAGCCTCTCAAAGCGCTACACTATCGTCATTATTCATTCACTCCACACTTGGTGATGGTAAGCTATTGTAGCCATAGCTGCCCTGGGGCAGACTGGCAGAAGCGAGGCTGCCAATCTGCACCATCGGCCCCTCCGACCACCACCGATCATTCACACTCACACACCACTTTCATGCAGGATTCAATCCTCTGATCTTCGGGTTGGGGGGCCAACGCTCAAACCACTGAGCCACTGTCGCCCCTTTAGTCAAGTGACGTTTGGGAAAGAGTCGAGTCTTTTGAACGAATCCTCAGCGTGAACCGGATCTCAGTTTTCTTCTTCTTCTTCTACAAAATCATCTTCTTCAAAATCTTCTTCTTCTTCTTCAAAATTTTCTTCAAAATCTTCTTTTTCTTATTCTTCTTCAAAATCTTTTTTAATGTCATTTCTATAGAAAAAGAAACACTCAAATCTGTCACTGGACAAATCGTTGTAGGACTTGTTCAAAAGACTCGACTCTTTCCCAAACGTCACATGACTAAAAGTCACTGTCAGAGCCGCTGCTGGTGCAGAATAAACCGAGGAACAAGTCTGAGGACCATTTAACGTTTCCATGTGTCCCGTGTGTTTGATTCACTTGAACTTATTTCAAAGTCACAGGACAATAAATATACATGTGTTTTACTAATATATAATAGAACAACTCTCACACAAACAGAAACATAACTCAGAGAAACTATTATCCAAATATCACAGAGTCAAACGCTCTTCCAAGTTTGTCAACAAAGTCGGACAAACAGCTTTTCTCTTGCGACATTCTCTGCAATAAAAAGCTGGAAAGTATTGAGCAGGAAGAACACAATTTTTCAGAGATCTTTGAATACAATGAGTTATTAAATGTGGCTCAACTCGCGTTTCAGATATCTGCAAGTTATTAAACTGTGTGAGTTTATTTGTGCAGACGTATCGACGGATATATTTGGAGAAAACCTCAGGAAATAAGTGTTTTGGACCATGAAACTCAAAGCACACTTGATGTCTGCATTATTAACGCAGTCGTGTGAATCATTTGCTGTCTCCTGGCTCATTTTTCTGCTTGGGTAAGTCGATTATTTTGCGTATGTTGTGCAGGTGTATCGCTAAATTCTGGGTCCTGGTGCAGATCATTGCATTGTGTTGTATAATGAAAAAAGCACATTACAGACTTTGTGAGGGGCCCCTCCCTGCCCTGGGCCCCGGTACTGGGTACACTTTACCCCCCCTCAGCCCGAGGCCCCTGCTGCTGCAGTTTGTATCTGCCAAATACCTCCGGCAACATTCTTTATCAGTTTGGGACAGGCACAAACATCGAACACAATTATTTTTTGAAACTCAGTAGTGTCAGCTGTCATTATAATTCCATTCCACAGCTCTGTCTTTTGGCTTTTGCTTTGCACGTCTGACAAAACCGGCAATTCGTTCGCTAAACTCACGCACATCTTTACTCCTTTTACTGCTTAAGTTTGAGCACCTTTCTTCAGGCTGGTATGAGAAGTATTTGAATTTAAGCTGAATCCTTGGCGCGCTCCCGTCCAGTCCAGGTGTGTCCAGCTGACGTGTCCAAAAAGGGGTTACGGCCGACAGCTCTGGTTTACTCTCATCCCGGGACGTCCTGTCATGGGAATGTGTGAGAGTAGATGTGCAGTGGCTTGTTCACTCACCTTATGACCCCAAACATGCCTGTGAATACTTCAGGAGACAACTACATTTTCTTAACACTACCCAGGAAGAAGTTTTACTCTGCCAACTACAGTATTTAAGAGTAAAATTATACCTCAGCGACAACTTTACAAACAAAAATATAGTTTATTAGGTATAATATGCATTTAGAACACTAAAGACAACACTGTGACTTTCAGAAAATGGCATATATATATGTATGGCTGAATATATATGGCCAAGTATCCATTTTCCACTAAATTAGACATCATTGCTCGCTTTTGTTCTGGTTAAAATGAAAGCAAATAAAGTGCATTCTTCCAGCGGATGAGATATGAGTGGGTTTGGGGCCCTATATCCCGCCTATTACATACCAAATCCATCATCTGAGGACACGGAGCAGCGGACACTGGCAATAATAGCCGTCATTTCCTGGACCAAGCTGCACACTCCGCTGTCTGTCTCTATGGAGTCTGCTAGTCTGGGCCCATATACACAAGGCTAGTTCACATCTATCCCAAATACTACGATCCATATGGGACAACAGCACAACAATCTGCTCCTTCTTTGCCCAAACCAGACGGACTTCAGTTTCAAATAAAGATAAAGAACCAAAGCGAGTTAAGGGAGTTATCAGTCAGCAGGAAAGATATCTGAAAGTCCCCGACACACATAGCTGGATAATGTCAACCTCCAACCCCCCTTTTATCTACCTCCTTCAAAGAAAATACTGACAATATGCAGCTACTCGTGGACAAACTATTGCATCCAAGTGCTTTAATATACAGTACATCTCTTTATGTGGAAGCGAACAGAAATTCACTTAAGCTATGAATGAATAAATGTGTGTGGCACTCCTCTAACCCCAGGTGTCAAGTATTAGATACGGATAAAAATACAAGCGCAGCACCTTTAGTTAATGAAGTTAACCACAGGCCCGACAAGCAGCAACTTGAGGAGTGAGAAAATATTGATTTAGGACACAAATAGATGCCAATCTGAAACTGCGCATGAATTACACCTGTTTTAAAGGAGCAGAATGGAACTTTTCTAGTGCAGGGTTTGTCGCTTGGTTGTCTACATATTGCTTTACCTGGAATGTTCCGCAGTGTCATTAAACTTATCTTTATGGAAGCAGCCAGGACGATTTACAGGTCACATTTGTGGAGAGGCACCTTGCTCAGTTTAAGATGTTTTAATGTGTTTAATGTGTGTATCATTACCCTTAGAGACAGGGTGAGGAGACCAGTCGCACGGGAGGAGCTCGGAGTAGAGCCGCTGCTCCTCCACGTCGAGAGTCCCACCTGGAGGAGGCCCCGGGGGAGACCCAGGACAGGCTGGGGGGGCGATGTCTCTCTGGCCTGGGAACACCTTGGGGTCCCACTGGAGGAGCTGGAGGACGTGTCTGGGGTGAAAATGGATGTATCAATTAACACATTAATGCAGGATAAATTGATAGTTTAATTTTGATGTGAGACATGACAAATATCACCATGGAGACAGTCAGTTAAAGGTCTCCTCAGGAAAGTTGCGTACCTCAGATGCACCTCAGAGTAAAGTTTAATGTCACAGAAACAAATCATCTTGGGATACGGCGCCACTTGAAGTTGCAGAACGCAGACACTCAACCTTAAACATTCATTAAAACATAATTATTTCTTTTGTTTTACACTTTCAATGCCTGTGTCACTCACGTTTACATTACACATGCACAGATACAGACAGAGTATGTAGATGCATGTGTCTGCTCCTGCGCTGTAGTGTCAGCTCGACTGCACCACTGATCACTCTGAGCTTAACTGCTTTTCTCGTCTGTCAGCGTGGCTCATTCAACAAACACGATAAAAACCTCCTCTGATCTGTATCTGCACACGTCTTTGGTGCAAGTGTTGTAATGAAGACACCTAAATCCCTTAAATAAATACATTGAAACAGCTCCAGTGTGTGTTTTAAAATGAAAAAAGTCACCAGTTGTTAATAGATTATTACTCAACAAAGTAAATTATCCTTAGTTATTCTTTTTAGTAACGGTGGGAAGTAGCATTGTGCCGTCAAATGGACTTGAGTGAAAGTGTTGACGTTAGCAATAATACAGCTTTTCAAACTCAAGCTAGAGGGTGTGTGAGGTTTTTAGCACAGTTCACCTTTTGTGGTCTCGCTGTTTCGCTGTTTTTTGTGCAATTTTGCATGTTTTTTTGGTTTTTTTACAGTGTATGAGCGTGCATTGTGTTCTGCGTCCTGATTGGCTGAGGGACTGTAGACCATTGTGTTCTTCGTCCTGATTGGCTAAGGGACTGTAGACCATTGTGTTCTGCGTTCTGATTGGCTAAGACACTGTAGACCATTGTGTTCTGCGTCCTGATTGGCTAAGGGACTGTAGACCATTGTGTTCTGCGTCCTGATTGGCTGAGGGACTGTAGACCATTGTGTTCTGTGTCCTGATTGGCTGAGGGACTGTAGACCATTGTGTTCTGCGTCCTGATTGGCTGAGGGACTGTAGACCATTGTCCATCAGTCTCCTCCGTGTCTCGAGAAATGTTAATGCCTGTGTGAGAAAAGTGTATAAAGTGTGTGGTGAGGGTTTTACAGCCAAGAAACATATAGAATAATTAAAATAAAGCTGATTACTTCATGGTTTTCGCCTATCGTGGGTTATTTTTAGAACATAACCCCTGCAATAAACAAGGGACAACTGTACACATGAACTGTAAGATGTTTAGAAGTGAAATAAATCTGAATTTGTGTACTTTTCTGCTGTGATACTGCAGGATATCACTGGGTTTCACAATAAGACACATTAAGACTCTCAGCAAAGCAATTAACCACATAAAACACAATATTTTTCTGAATTTCTGAAAAGTTCAAGCTCCAAACGTTGCCTCTAAAGATGAAGCTGAAGCCCGTGCTCAGACTGTGATTGAAGTCAGGTCCATTTGAAGGTTGGCTCTTGGTCATATCAGATTGTGTGGATGGATTAGAGCGTGGAAGATGTTTAAATCTTCCACACTCTAATCATGAAAGTGATTTGGGATTGAGCAGGTCTTTGAGCAGGAACACAGATGTCCACGGCGCTTTGAACTTTCAGATAATCTTCAGACGACGTGTGCTGGCCACATTTACATAAACTGTCAGAGGAGAGATAGACACACTTCACATCTGGGACCCTTGTGCACACTTTATGTAAAAATCTATTATGAATTTTGAGAAATGTGAGCTGGTTTTCAAATAGCCAGTGTTTTGACCCCATGAATGCTTCTGTGATATAAATGTTTCGCTGAGATTAGCTGCAAATGATTTTCTGCAAGACTTTGAGCCACAAAAATACTCTCTATCTTCCCAAAAATAACACTACTCACACATTTGCTGAACAATTTTGAAGGCAAGACAATTTTTGTAGCATTAAAATAGGAAACATTCTCCAAAAACAAGCTTTGTCTCATTTTGCTTCTGTAGTTTTAATTCAAAGTCGATGGGGTTAAATGGGTAATTTATAACTGGAAGCAAACTACTTTCACTTTCCTCTGCAGCTGAGATAAAGTCTATGGTCATGTCAATATTCAATAAAGAGAAAATAAATAAATAAAACAACTGGAATGACTGTGAATCTGTGACTTTCAGCATCAAGGAACAGCTCACTCCACCACGTCTGACTTTTTCTCTCTTTAATCACTATCATTTTGACTTTTATCTTCATATCTCCCTTCTTCATATCTCCCTTTCTCTCTTCCTTTCCACTTAAACAGGCTTTAGCCACACACACAAATAAAGACAAACACATGCATATGCCCACAACTGCACACAAACTCGTTACACATAAATACTCTCTCATGGTGTATTGTATTGTATTGTATTGTATTTAATTGTGTTTTATTTTATTTGTTTGTATTTTATTTTATTTATTTATTTATTTTGTCTTATCTACAAACTGTCCCATTACTTCTTGTTATTTGAATCACTATGTCTTGTTATTAATATGTCTTGGACCAAACAATCTTTTTTTGTATTTAAAAATGCTTAACTTATGTCTGACTTTAAATAAAAAAATAATAAAATAAAATAAATAATAAAATAAATAAATAAATACACAAATTATAATAATAATAATAATAATAATAATAATAATAATCATAATAGATGAAAAAAAAACATCCAATTTAATCATAAGAACTTTAAAAAAAACTTAATTTAATTGAATCTGTACTCTCAAAAATAATGCAAAGTGCTTTAAATCTGTCCTAACTTTAACTTTACTTTATGATTCTGATTTCATAAAAACTGGTCACATTCTTCAGTTCATCTATGAAACAACGATCCCAAAAGTGAGTTGAGGATTTCACAGTTTGATCGTTGAAGGGGCAAGAATCATAAAACTACACAAGAATCGTCCCAGAAGAACTGATTCTGTAACATCTCTTAGGAAAAGTATTTTGTTTTTTTTGATTCTAACCCTCAGATTTTTTGGCCTCGTGGCGCCTCCTCTCCACGTGTACCTGACAGGAGCAGCTGCATCACATGACAGATCTTCCATGTCGTCTCTCCGAGTCCCTCCGAGCCGCCCTGCACTCAGCATTCTGTCAGCACTCAATATGACGGGCTAATTTTACCGAGGCCGCTCACACACCCGCCCATGTTTAGAGCAAAATGTGTGAGACTAATGCAAACATGCCAGACTCGTAACTGTTCATAACTCTGGACATGACTCTTGTGATCGACTCTCAGTCAGACACACACAAAAGTGATAGAGTTTTGTATTTATGCATTTCAGCTTCCTGGTATCTGCACCTTTTTTTTTTTATCGTGAAATAGAAAAAAATCAGTGTTCAGCAGCCTGAGAGTTGTAAAGGAAGATAAACGACTTTGGACAGAACCCTCAACACACTGTGGTTGTATTGTCCATTCAAACCTACCCACGCTTCCATCGTAGGGAGTATTATAATCTCTGATCAGGTCAAATATTAGATAAGCAAAAAGGTCTGGAGGTTTAATCACTGTATCTGGAGTTTCTTAACCCTCTGCTTCAGTTTATCCCATGGACTGTCAGTATAAATGGATGTAGCTAACCTGTTAGCCGCTAGGAAGTGAGCATAATCGCTCTTCCGGCTCCATCGGCTCTGACTCCAATTAATTTCTATTGATTTCTCTCCATAATTGCTACTGTCAGACTCGTCATTTTGGTGTTAAATGTTTCTATTAACCCGCTCTTCATGATCCTACGGTTTTTATTTTGCTATTTATTTCCATGAATCAAAATCCGAACATTAATACCAGACAAATCGGGCGCCTTCTTTGCCCGATGTCTCTCCTGTTAGCGTTAGCAACTGGTTGGATTGACAGTACTGCTAACGCCTCATGCCAAACCAGCGGTGCTTCAACATCCTCGCTCCCGATTGGCTCTTTGGTTGCTATGATACTCGCGGTCGGACTTCCTAATATGAAACTCGGCCTCAAATTAGCCGCTATAACTGCTAGCCTCGACGAGCTTTGTCTGACTGGAGCTGAACACTGGGTGACGTCACACTCCCTCAGTCCATTTCTTCATACAGTCGCTAGTATCGACCTGTAGCATGTATGTTAAGGCTAATATTGTCCAGTGAAGTATTTCTGACCAAGATCCTGGCTCAAGAACAAAAAAAAGGACGCCACAAGGCCAAATTACAGGTCAGATCTAATTTAAAAACTGATTTAAAAAGTCACTGAATAATTACAAAATAGGCTGGTTTCATTCCCATCCACAGAAATTGCATAGTGCATCTTTAATCTTTAAGTACCTCAGCACAGTTAAATATTACTTCCTGTCATCTTTGTATTTACGGTGTTCCGGTGTGTTACTTCTACGCCCAGGTCCTGCTCATAACTTACTCTCCTTCTCTGGCCTAGAGACTGCAGCCTTCACTACCCCACAGTCTAAAAGGCCTTGTGGACCCTCCAAGGTCTTGTTACGACCCTGGAATGAGCTGCTCGGCCCTCTGGGTAATGGAGTCGGGATGTGCAGGAGGAAACTCTAGCGGCGTGGACATTCCAGGCAGAGCACAACAGGCCGTGCGCAGTATCAATGACAAAAGCAGACAGGCAGCAGAGAGCTGATGCATAAAACATGAGGTGGACAAAGACAGCACAAGATCCACTTTAACCACCTTCAGCACGGGATTATTAGTGACCTCAAAGCAAGAATTATCTTTATCACGCTACTGTGCGACATGTATGACAAACATTTCAAAGAACGCTGAAGATTGACTAAAAAAATCCAGGTTTGACCATCAACTTCTCTCATTTTAAGGTGTATTATGTCACTTATCTCCATGAAAATGTCATTGCTCCAGGAAAGTTCCATATGGCATTAAACATATATATGGAGACAAGCACATGCCTCTAAATTTACAGGTCAGATCTGTGGAGAGGTGACCCAATTAACAGTTTATTACCAAACATTCCAGGCAAAGTAAACATCTTCATGGACACAAGCAGCGGAGGAATGTAACGAAGTAAAACTCATAAAGTACTGTACTTAAGTGTAAAGATGAGGTATCTTAAGTACATTTTAAAGCTGATACTTAATACTGATACTTACTTAATACCTGGTAAAATGGCTGAAGGTTTATTTTTAAACCGAGCCAGCAAAAAGATTAATTCTGAACAAATTTCTGCATAAATCTTGATCAAAATCACAATATTTGAGGCTTTATTAGAGCTCAAAATACTTTACTTTTTACTCTTTAAGTACAATTTTAAACAGATACTTGAATACTTTTACTTAAGTCTATTTTTTCATGTGATACTTTTATGTTTTTGCTCCAATATCTGCATTTTATTTAAGTAACAACATCGAGAACTTCCTCCCCTGGACAGAAGTTACACATTTAAAACGCCTGTCGTTAAAGTCGGCTACACTGCGTTGTATTATATAACTAAGTACATATTAATCGCTAGGTATTTGAGCAGCAATTCTGACATAATTTACCCGTAAACTCACAGACGGCTCCACTGCAACACCGAGTTCGTACTGACACATCTTTGGTCCAGTGTCTTCTTGAAAACGAATGGCCTCTTTTCCCTTCGTACTGAATGAAGGACAAAATCTCAAATTAGTTAAAATAATGTCAGATGAAATATGACTTGGTTAAAGAGTGTTAAGTGCTAAGCAAACACATTTAAACAAACACACAGTCAAAGTACTATGCAATCCACAAGATACTGACTGAGACCGAGCCAAGCAGTTGTTATGGCGAGGAGCATATGGGATTCATTTGTGAGGAACCTCTGGCTTCAATTCCAACTCGGAGTTTGATGTTCAGATAGGCACAAGAACACACTTTGGTCAACCTGAAACTGGTCCAAGATAAATGTCGCTGTCACCATAAGAGAAAAAAGGAAAGTTGGTTCAAAACTGAGAGCCATAGACATGTTTAAGTCATATAAACCATTTCTTCCCAAGGACTTTGTGGTGAGATATGCCAGGATATAGATTCCAGTTTGAAAAGCGCAATAACATTTGTGTCTATAAAGCTACACTGGTCTATTCAGTCCAACTTTTACAGACATATTTCGTGACTGTTTTTCTCTGCAGCTTGGATCGTTTTCAGAGAGGGGCCATTTTAGGGGATCCGAAAAGTATAATGCCTGGAGCTGGTTACGGTTTTGAGCGGGTCTCATATCCAGAGCTCATTTTGTTGCATATTATACCGTTTAATATTAGCAGTCTTTGGAAATGGAAAAGCTTATGCACCTTCTGTGTGTGTTAGTCTCTTGAACTGAATGGACACAATGGTAGAATTCTTTGTTTTTTTCCACATTTGCTTTGCTTGACCCCATTTCGTGGACTTTAAAATCAGTAAATGGTCACGTTTTTATACAGCGGTTTTCCATTTTCAAGGCACTTAAAGCGTTTTACATCAAGGAACCAGTCACACATTCACACACACATCCATACATCAGTGTACACCGACACTGGGTTGCTCAAGGTCTTGCTCAAGGACACTCCAACAGCATTCATCTATCGCACCACCACCAATGACAATGAGGAATTTATGTTGAGAGCAGGAACCTTCAGATCAGTCATCCCAAGTACTTTCACTCCAGCTCTACTTTGAAAACCAAACACACATGGCTGGAATCGCACCGCCAGCCAATGACGTTTATGTTGAGAGCAGAAACCTTCAGATCAGTCGACAGCTCCTGTTGCACCCACTTCCAAACATGTTTTATTAAGAATATACATGACAAAATAAATCAATACATTTGTCTTTCACTCCCAATTTATTCCCAAACCTACTTTTCCATCTGTATCTCTGTAAGACAGCTTGATAAATTTGAAACAACGAAATATACAAATGAAAAGGTACAATTCTCATGATTTTGCAATACAGTTGGCTAAGGGACTGTAGACCATTGTGTTCTGCGTCCTGATTGGCTGAGGGACTGTAGACCATTGTGTTCTGTGTCCTGATTGGCTAAGGGACTGTAGACCATTGTGTTCTGCGTCCTGATTGGCTGAGGGACTGTAGACCATTGTGTTCTGTGTCCTGATTGGCTAAGGGACTGTAGACCATTGTGTTCTGTGTCCTGATTGGCTGAGGGACTGTAGACCATTGTCCATCAGTCTCCTCCGTGTCTCCTGTACAGTACAGAATGTGTCAGACAAATTTACATAAATGTTGGATCAGTGTGACTCTGAAGTGCTGTATGTTTGCAAGTTTTCCCCCCGACAAAACCCACAATGTCGATGAAACGTTCTGCACCGACAAAGGAAGGTTTGAACTTTGAGAGAGTTTAAACGAGAGAGAAATGTGAGAAAATGTTAATGCCTGTGTGAGAAAAGTGTATAAAGTGTGTGGTGAGGGGTTTTACAGACAAGAAACATATAGAATAATCCAAAAAATAATGCTACTTCGTGGATTTCACCTATTTTTACAAAGTAACCCCCAAGATAAACGAGAGACCACTGTATTATATGAGCAAAAAATAAAATAAAGATACATAAACTTATCCATTTTACTGTGTCACGTCACCTCGTCTTTAAACTATAAGGGTAGCAGCTGCAGACCCGCATGGCTCTTCCTCCATGACAGGCCCAGGACCAGAACAGGTAAGGTTTCACCGCTCTCTCACATCCATCACCAAGAAAGAAAAAAAGAGAAAGAGGGAAAGAGGCAGAGAGAGAGAAGAGGGCAGACACCAATCCCCACAGAGTTCTCCTAAAGGGCATCCATGTACTTTAGTGTCATCAGTGTCTTCTGCCCCAGGAAATACTTATTAACTTTAATAATATAACTAACGAAAATATTGGCCTTTCCTTTTTTTTCTTTTTTTATGAGCTTCTTCTTCATCTGTTTGGGTTTTATGGTTTTACTGTGAACATGTCTTGATGCTTGTATCCCCCAGAATATCCCTTCATTAACATCCATCTTTTTATTATTAGCCAATACAGGAATCTATCGTTAAGTTAAGTTTTTTGAAGAATCGTTGCAGCAAACCATTATCCACCTCATTTCTGTAAGGTTCGATTTCAAGACTTATTTGTAACGCTTTATTATGTAAAATGGCAAAGTTAAATGTCTTACAGGTTCTGTGAGTAGCATGTCGGAGCAGAAAGGGGATACGCCGACTTGTGGCGCTGACAGCTGGTCCGATGGGAGGTGCAGAGGCCGGGCTGCAGGAGGATGCAGCTGCAGTCGCCTCTATGCTGGTACAGACCTTCAGATCATGGGGGCTGCAGAGTGCGTGAGGAAACCTGATTCTGAAATGCCCACATATGTCACTGAAAAGATCTGAAAAATAAATGAGTAAAAGCGCTTTCAAAACCCACTGTTCTAACTAAAGTGTGATCAGGGATGTAGATAAGGATGCAGAGGGTTATTGAAGGGCCATTAACGATCTGAGAACCAGTTCAGCTTTATACAATAACACAACTATTTGTTAACTTTGATTATATTTGATTATATTTGATTTGATTGGATTATATTTGACTTGATTGAATTGAATTGAATTGAATTGAATTTAATTTAATTTAATTTAATTTAATTTAATTTAATTTAATTTAATTTTATCTAATTGAATTGAATTGAATTTTATTTTATTTTATTAAATTTAATTAAATTTGATTTTATTCATTATTTATTTATTTATTTATTTTATTTTATTATTTATTTTTATTTTATTTATTTATTTATTTTTATTTTAGTATTTTTTTTTTTTTTTTTTTTTTACCAATTAAAGACAAGCAAGTGGTTGAAACATGCCAAGTTACAGTTCAGATTTGTGGAGAGGCGAGCCAGAAAGCTGTATTTTGAGCAAAACACTGATAATGGAAGATGGATAAAGACCCACAACACAAAAGTTACATAGTGCAGCCATGAGTATAAGACTGAGAAACAGATTAAAAACTGTGGTACAGCAAGAATTGGAAGATTTTTTTGGTGATTTTATGGTCAGTCTCATAAGAAATTCAAAAATGCAACTCAAATCTGTCATCAGTGGTGGAACACAATGAAGTAAAAGTAGAAAAGTACTGTACATAAGTGCGAAATGTAGGTATCTGTAATTTACTTTAATACATTTATAGTAGATACGTTTTACTTTTACTTCAGTACATCTGAGAGCAGTATCTATCTTTTACGTAAAAGTTTTTTTTATTATTGTTTGAAACCTGCTGAAAAGGCTAATTTGAGCAAATCGAAATATACAAACAGCTAAAAAAAAAAAAAAAAAATCCATACATTTGAAGCCTTGGTCTTGTGATGTACTTTTTACTTTTTCTTGAGATTTTTTTGTTTTTTTGATCCAGTACATGTACTTTTACAAAACTGATCTTGCTCTAACATGATGTAACTAATCTAAAAACAAAGTATGGAAGCCCTGGGAAGACAATAATCTGGCTCAAATATCTTTAGATCTCCGGGGCCATATCAGCGACTATAATGAGAGAAAATGGAGATGTGTGTTTAATGGGACATAATAACTCTGTTTAAGACCAATGATTATCATGAAACATTACACTTCACATGTCTCCAGGTTGTTCACAAATGTAAGGTATCCATCTGCGGAGGTTTCGAGCTCCAGTGCCTCCAGCTGACTGCGGCTCTCCCAGACCACGACGGGAATCCAGCCTTTGTCTAAAGATCACAGATGACTGAAGCACTTAGGCATCTGAACCGGAGGAAACCTAATATTAGGAATGCCCCCCGTAAAGACCCACCCCCTCACTGACTCAGAGCACACAGCCGGCAGCTTCACACGGCCGCGGAACAACACTAATTTAACTTTGAATCCAAATTTAAAGACTTTATTACAGGATATGTCTTCTGTAGTTTCAATATTTGTTGCATTTCTCTCAGTACAGAATAAAAACAGAATAAAATAGTGGGTTATAACATTTAAAACAAACATTTAAGCCACATGTGACCAGACAAGTACAAACAAAACACTCAACTTTTCTGGTAGAGGGCTCTTTCCTTCCGCATTTTTTAAATAATCCAGTTGCATATCACCAGGTTTGCAGGTTTGCACAGATAAAGCTCAGATATATCCTGTCCTCCTTTAAGAATTATATTATACTTCATAAATAAACCCAAACGCAGCCCGAGTGTGAGCGTCTGGGCTGTTCAGTGTGGACATCTCTTGGAAAATGTTTGCATGAAAAGTCTCATCATTGTCAGACTTTCTGAAACTTTTGCTCAAATCGCTCGTTTCTCTCTGCCATTAGAAGAGAATTAGCTGCAGCAGTGGTTCCCTGTCACACAGCAGGAATATTTTATACAAGAGTTTTTGATCTAGATGCAGATTAGTCATTGCGTCGTCACATCTCATGGTATTTTCAGTGATTTTAAGAAGCCAACAACTAATGAACCGATAAGTGACTCAGCAAAGGTTGTCACTGCCTCTTTTATTTATTGTTTAATAGTAATTTAGCTAATGCATCTGTAAGGACGTACTGATATCAACCATGGCTTTGAAAGACGAAGTAAGAAACTCTTTTCTTTGTCATGGTTTTGTCCAAGTCCAGACGAAAGCAGAAGATGTCTCAACGTGTGTTAGCTTGTGCAGGTGGCCACGTTTAAGATCATCAGGGAGCTGGACTACGAGAGCTGCAACATGGTGAAGTTCAGAGAGCGTTTTGACCACTCGGGCTTCCCTCGGGCAGACGTGGAGTTATTTTGCATTATTAAATATCACAGAACAGTAAACAGTTGGTCAGCCTGTGTAATTTGTTAATAACGTAACACAGTTCAAACTAAAGCTCATTTGACTGGCACATAAAATAAACATCTTCATGATCTGCTTTGTCTCTGCAGCTCCTGGTGACCTTTGACAGCCTGAAGGGTCTTGGTGTGATCCACTCAGACCTTCAGCCCCACAACATCATGCTGGACAACGCAAATCTACAGCCTTATGAAGCCAAACTCATTGACTTTGTTTTGGCCATTCTCACCTAAAAAAAGCAGGTAAGGTGGTTCCAATATTCAGTCATTTTCATTTGCACTCATGACTCCAGTACTCTCATGTGTTCTTACGTCTGCTGCTTTCTCTGGACTCTGGAGGTGTATGTGGGTAACATGATTGATATGTGGGGCCTGGGCCTCTATCCTGGACAAAACTTCTTCCCTCGCTCCAATTATCAATCGGTAAGACACTTCCCTCTCACTTGTACTGTAACCTCTGTTTGGATGATCCACTAATGTTGTGTCACTTCACAGATGAAGATAATGGTGAACCTGCTGGGAAAGCCTCCTGACCTCCTTTACTCCAAAGTGATACGATGATGAGGAGCCAACATGGAGACTCCTGATGCCCAAGAAATACACATAGGTCACCCAACGAGGCCTTGGACTCTACACTCCAGAGTCAGCTGCAGACCATGGATCCATTTGGTTGACCTGAGTGCTTCAAAAGTTTTACAAACCGACACAGAAAATCAAAAATGTTCACAAGTTGTATGAACATCAGCATTAGTAACACGGTAAGACTAAAGAGCTCTCCTGAACCAGCAGAGACATGTGTCCCTCTGGAAACAGATTGTTTTTTAGAAGAGTTAATTGTGTCCAGTTCCTTCCAATAAAGTAGAAACAGATCAGTGAAATCTGGACATGCTCTGGATCATTAGGCAGAGACTCTGGTTTTCATGATGAGCCCCAGGAACGAGCTGAGCACCACAAGAACATGAGCGTGGACAGTGTGAACATAGACAACCATGTTTCTTCTTACACTGCCGTCTCAGATCCATTTGAGCGCTGCCACCTAAAGGGCAGAAGATCACAGGTGTCTCATCATAACTCCTCGTCCTAGCCTTTCAGTTTTGGGTGATTGGAACGGCCTACGTTGTTGAAGTCTTCTGAGATCCAGGATAAAAACCCTTTTGAAACACTAAGAAAAAGTCCCACCTGGTCTTCTTTCAGATGTTGCATTGAGACTTGTACATTCACTGTTGGTGTGAAAAGCAGTTTTGTCTTCCTCTGCCTCACAGTAAAGTCACGTCTATAAAATGTGTCAAGCATCTGGTTTAGGTCAGACGTTTTGTCTTAAATGTGCTCTTCTCCTGGAGTTGACCTGAACAGTGGTAGTTGCAGCTTTTGTGCCAAATGTTGCTTAAAAAGTGACTGGATCTGAATCACATGTCAGTGTAGGGTGTGCGTGGGGCTGAGGAGGGTTGATAAAGTTTTTTTATTTGGCCTGGAATTGTTCCCTGGATGTTTTTTATCCTGCATTCTTCTCTTTTAATGATAATTCTATAATGATGTGTATGTTTCGATGTGTTGTATTGTATTGTTCTTTCTTAGTTTGTGAAGCACTTTGAATGACTTTGTGTACGAATAGTGTTATACAAATAAACTTGACTCGTCTTGGGGTGAGGGAAGTCTGGGAGTTTCTAAGCCTCTGCAACTTGGACTTGAATAAAGCAGAATATTGATCCAACTTTGTGGTAAAGCCTTTTTGACTTCATCAATCATCTGGCTGTATTGCAGTTTAGCACAGGGACGCCCAAACCACATTTTATATCAGACTTCTGCATAAGAAACACATTTCTCACTGTTCCTTTTTTGTGGGCTCCTATTTTGTCTTCTCCTCCTGCGTCTGGAGCACGGTGGGGAATCGTCAATGTCCTGCCTCCAGTCCCACTTCTGCCTCCAGCTCATCTCCCACAACTTTCCAAATTAAGTTATTTTTTTCAATACTCCTATATTTAAACTTTTGTTCACTGCATTTTTTGTCATTACAAGCAGCTCATCAGCGATCCATGTGACCCAGAGGCACGAGAAAAACAAAACTCACGCAGCACATGTTTTGTCTTCCTTAAAAGCTGGGACTTATGGCCAAAAAATTAATCATATTTTTTCCCCTCATATTGACGTGTCTACTTTATTTTTTAGTTTTAATTCAATTTTACATTCTCTTTTCATAAACAAATTAAAATGACAGTAAACAAGACTGAACTCAGCTCCAAACCACATGCTTTTAGAGACTGAGGACTGGCTACAGACTTATTCATTAAAATCATCCAAGCACGATTCACGATTATCTCCATTTCAATAAAAAAATCCATTGATTGTCCATCTCTGCCTTCCTTATAATAAAATATTTCCAATCCGTCATGGAAATTTGCTACAGAGGTCACTTTTGCATAACATTTGAGCGTGAATCCAGTCTGGACATGAGTTACAACCATCATAATGCGCTGGCTGTTTCACTTTTATCACTCCAATTACAGTTTAAAACATGACGCCTGGCTAAGTGGCTGTGGGGTTTGGGACTGGTCAGAGGGGCCCGCTTGGTCCCGAGTCCCTGTTTAAGCCGAGCCTGTGCCCCCAGCAGGAGTAGTTTTATTAGGCCCGTTTAAATGAGGGCCTTGTTAAACATCAAGCGGCAGGCAGTCGTCGTGGCGGCTCTGGCCTCGGGAGCTGCCCTACTGCTACATGGCTGGCTATTTTCACCCTCTTCAGAGCTTTATTTGACTTGCTAGTGTGTGGACAGGCCCGTTGGAAGCACAATAATCACTTGGAGCTTAAGCTGAAACCTTAGATTCCCACCTGCGAGTGGGACTAAGGACAGGAGTGCATTGGAGTTCATCACTATCACTTTACACTGAGTCATGGGGAGACAGACATTTACCTGAGCATTGTAAATTATCCAATTGTCCTGCTTTTATAAGTGATCATGTAGCATTCTGTAAGAGTAAGCCTCAAAATAACATGAAATATATTAGATTTGTATAAAAATCTGATAAAATTATTGCTCAAGATGAAGATTTGGGTCAGAAAGTGTTATTAAAAAGCTGGAGATCTCATTTAATTTAGTTAAATCAATTAATTTCCCCACTTTAGATGTAACTCCTCGCTATTAAAAGCATATTCCAGCTTCCCAAAGAAACTGTGAAACTGGAAAACCCTTTAAAAACACAAGTTTAAACATGAAATACTTCCATATCTAGTGCAGCAGATTTCAGTAAACTGTTTATAGACCCTCACCAGCCGGTTATCTGTGGTTTATAATGCATAAAATATCTTTCGCTTTTTAAAAATGTTATCACAAACGCACCTGCAGCTGTCTACATACTCTGTCTAAATACTCTGATACATTTGTCCAAGTGTTCTGCCAATTCTGACTCACTCCAAATATTATCAAAACCTGGATATTAATTAATTATTGATGGATTTTGGCACCACTGTCCTGCCAATGGATGTTACAAAGGTGGATCTTGGTACTTTCAGCTGAATCTTTAATGATTACGTCAAACAAAAAGTTCTAAACACATGAGTTTTCGATGGATGTACTTAACTGCTGCCTGTCGCCATGATTATGGTAAATATTTCACAGTGTTTAAGACATAATACATTTAAAACTTTGGTTTCCCATGAGCATAAAGCACAAGGAACTACAGGACAGGTCTACACACAGTGACGCAATTCCCTTTCCCTTAAAACAAAAGCAAATGCATTGAAACATTTGTATAAAAAGTCACTGAAAATGTACACGATGATGCAACAGTAAGTGGAACAAGCTGAACAAACTGTGATGATATTGTATTAACCCCAGACGAGTTTGTGTGTGAAGACGAGGACTCGGAGCAGATCTGTATGAATGAGGCTCTGGGGAGAGGTTCACTGAAGGACATATTTCATGAGGCAGAAGAACGAGGCCTGAGGTTTCTGGTTTAGGGTCATCTCCAGAGTCATGACCAAACATCCCTCTCGGCGTCCCCACAGGAAGTCATCTCCAGAATCACAGACAGGATCATCATTTCAGTATCTTACCACAGGAGTATGATGAGCAATAATAACTCCATCCACAGCGTGTTTATGGCTTTCAGCTTCCCAGTACACTCAACTTTTTCCCATTTAAAAGACGTATTATTTTGATTTAAGTTGTTAATTGCCATGGTCCTCATTTGTTATCATTCTTAAAACTGTGACACACCTGGGTTGGGATGGTTAGTATAAATAAAATTATAATATTGTCCGGTCTCTGCTCACTAGTGCGTCAGTATTATCTAAGGTTGCATTTTTTGCCTTCATTTTCAAGAACATTTTTCTGTATTTTAGCTAAACAAATGACAATATATTCCTCTCCTTACCATTGGTGGGGATCAAACTGGTCAAAAAATTTGGAAATCTGGGAGGTTTCTTGACTAAAACTGGGACATATAAAAAAAAAAAGCACTAAAAAAATCTGCGAAACAGCGAGACCACGAAAGGTGAACCACTCTAAATTGAGGGACAACTGTAAATGGACATAGCTAACCTGCTAGCCACCATGTTACAAACAGGAAGTGAGCATTGGCACGCTTCCGGCTCCAGTTCACTTTACATTGGAAAACTGTCACCCCTCTCTTTGTAACTACTGCAACAATGACCCTCAAGGGGCATTTACTCAACACCCTCGCTCTGGATTGGCTCTTTGGTTGCTATGATACTCGTGGTCGGAACTCCTAATATGGAACTTGGCTCCATCTTCACCCCATAACTGCTCTACTCTCGATGAGCTTCATTTGACTGGAGCTGAACGCTGTGGGTGACGTCACACTCACTTAGTCTAGTCTCTGCACAGTCTATAAACACAGAGATAGATACGACAATATGGTTGAATTTGCAATGGCGTATTTGCTGTATAATTCATCAGTGCTGTATGTTGGAGTATATTACATAACTTGTAATAATCTGTTGACCTGACCTACTATTTTGTTTATAATTTGGGTGTTTGACAGAAAGCTCCAGCTCCTGTCCTTGTTTATGTTCCGTGTGGACATCCAGCCCCCTGCACTCATATCCATTCAGCCAGACAGACACTGCCACCAAGAGCGAATCCTCTCTATTCTAAATATTTCTTTAGCTGTGCATTTGAGGCCCCCCAGCACAGGAGATGGACAGTAAATGAGATTAACCACCTCGGTCCTTGTTATATCCGGTATTTCCTCACTAGTTATGATTCCTGTTCTTTATGTTGGGTTATAAAAGTGTTTGGATCTGACTGATTTGAATACCTCATGTACAAATAACAAGCTAAAGTTAAATATCTGATCCTTTTTTTTTTTTTTTTTATTGTCTCTGTGCACAACAACGCCCAGCTCAGTGTCACTACTTCCTGTCCAGTTGAGGTTTTTGCAGAGTCACGCTAAAATGTACAAATATTTATACTAAGACTTAGACTAGACTAAGTGAGTGTGACGTCACCCACAGCGTTCGGCTCCAGTCAAATGAAGCTCGTCGAGGCTAGAGCAGTTATAGCGGCTAATTTGGAGCCGAGTTTTATATTTGGAATTTTGACCACGAGTATCATAGCGAACCGAGAGCCAATCCAGAGTGAGGATGTTGATGGTTACGCCCCTTCCCGCCTGCACCGCTGGTTTCATGTCAATCAAACCTGTTGCTAACGGCAGCGGGAGTGACCTCGTCTGTTCGTCTGGTATTAATGTTCATATCTTGATTTACAGACAGAATAGCAAAATAAATGTAGAGCGGGTTAATATAAACATTTAAGACCAAAATGACGAGTCTGACAGCAGCGGTTACAGAGAGAGAGGCGACAATGTTTCAATGTAAAGTGAATTGGAGCCAGAGTCGATGGAGCTGGAAGTGTGCACAGGTTAGCTATGTCCAATTATATGTCACAATCTATGGTAGGGGTCGGCAAACTATGGCCCGGGAGCCACACACGGCACGTTGGGCTTATTAATCCGGCCGAACGTGACTGAAATTATATTAAAATAGGTAAGGCTAAACTTTGTTCAATTTACATTTCCCAAAAGATGGCGCACTTCAGCTACAACTTTGTTCACGTGTATTACTCTCTTATTCTCTTATCAGCCCTTCTGCAAAAAATTTGTTTATCAAGGAAAAGAAAAGTGGATAGTCAGCCCTGAGTTGTTCAATACGGAGTGGACAACCAAAGATTTTTTCACCAAAAGTCCGATCAAACTACCAAGTGAAGAGTTTTTTTAAAGAATGAATTTGGAAAACAATTTGTACAATGAGACTTTCATATTCAAGCTATATGTTACAGACCAAATCTCTAATGTAATATAAACATATGTATATCCCGGCCCCACCCCTCTGTCACATTTTAGATCCACCATGGCCCGTGTGTCGAAAAGTTTGCCCACCCCTGGACTATGGTCTCACTGATAACGTTAATAAATAAATATTAAAAGCTACTGTGCACAGAGCCTGATACTAAAAGCTATTATTTACATATTTAGGTACATACTTTTCATAGCGTGTTTGTTTAAAAGTTTGAAGACATGCTGTGCACTACTGTAACTCTCCCAAACTTTAATGCAGGCTGAGTCATTTTCACAAAGAGCAAACTATTACTAAGATGAGGGCGGCTGTTCACTGTTCCCACACATTCAAAGACCCTGCCCTATTTTTCTTCCCAAACTGTTTTTGTGCACAAAAGACATCTATTCCAATCCAGAAAAGTGACCATAACACATTAGCCAGTCTTTAGAAATAGAGTTTTTTCCAGTGATAAATAATTAGTTGCTATGGCTATGCTGAAGGGAAAATATGATGTTGCTCCAAAGGAATGTCTCCTATGTGTCCTGCCAAAATCAGAGCTGGAAAGAGTTAGTAGAGAACCTGTGTGCGCAGGGAACCACTAATAATTTGCTTAAGGGAACCACATCTGGTCCGATGGCTGAGGCCCGGGTCAAAAGTGTCCATCCAAACCGGGCTTAATGCTAAACAAAAATCTTAACTACAGGAAATAGGCCCGTTATCATGGCGCAACTAGCCACAATTTGCCTTGGCTGAACACCAGGCCTGAGATTTCGTGCTTGTTGACTGTTTGTGAGCGAGTGGATAAAACGATGTGGAAAACGAGTCCTGAAAATGTGTGCTTCAGGGTCCAAATGTTGTAATCCTAAAGCTAGATTTGGGCTTTGCTTATTTTGCACATCCGTCCTCAAAACCCTCGCTATAAACCTGCACGTGTTCATTCATAAAGCTCCTCTGTGTTTTTAAAGTTTGCACACATCTTCACCATGTTGACACTTCTTCCGCTTTGACACAAACAGCGTCCTTCTTCAAACCTGCTGCGAGTTTGCTATGACCCAGTGTAACGCTATTTGGACCAGAATAAACTGTCACACTCATCCACGCAATAAGTTTAGTCAGAAAACGATCTCACAAGTATTTTTTCACTTGCCATTACCCCAACAAACGCACTCAATTACTATAACACAAGTATTTATAATTGATTACTTCCACTTGTGTTCATGGCTAATGCGCTGTTGGGCTGGTTGCAATGACCGAGATGTTTATTTGAAGGATCACGGCCAAAGGAGCAGAGCAAATAGACAGAACAAGTGTGAAAGCGCTCTGGTTTGTTTACACAGTGTGCAGCTTTGTTTGAGGGCTTACATGATAATCCCAAGAGTTCCACCTTCAGAGCTACTGAACACTGCGGAGCTCAAACGCCACGCTGCCTTTCAAAACAGCTGAAGACTGTTTAAACATGGCGACCTTGGAAGGAAGCTAATATGTTTAATGTATGTCCATGGGGATAGGAGCTTAGAAGGCAATTCTATTCTTTAACGCAATAACTGCTCGACGGGCGACGGGTGAACGAGGATGATTCATTTCACAGGGGGCAGAGAATGATGAAAAGTGAAAAGTTGGGCCTTGCCATAGAGATTAACAATGTAAAACGAAATACAGTGCTCCCTGGTTAATCGAGGGGATCACGTTCTAAAAATAACCAACAATAGGCGAAATCTGCGAGGTAGTCAGCTATTTTTTACAATTATTATTTATGTTTTAAGACTGTAAAACCCCTCACCACACACTTTATACACTTTTCTCACACAGACATTAACATTTTCTCACATTTCTCTCTCGTTTAAACTCTCTCAAAGTTCAAATCTTCTTTTGTCGGTGCAGAACGTTTCATCGACATTGTGGGTTTTGTCGGGGAGAAAACTCGCAAACATACAGCACTTCAGAGTCACACTGCACTTCAGAGTCACACTGCGATCCAACATTTATGTAAATTTGTCTGACACATTCTGTACTGTACAGGAGACACGGATGGTCTACAGTCCGTCAGACTGATGAACACAATGGTCTACAGTCCCTCAGCCAATCAGGACGCAGAACACAATGGTCTACAGCTCCTTAGACCAATCAGGACGTCTACACAGCAGAACACAATGCACGTTCATGCAATGTTAAAAGAAAAAAGCATGTAAAACTACACTAGAAAAATCTGCAAAACAGCGAGGAACAGAGAACAGAGGGATGACTGTATTATATCTTTTTAATGTGGAAAAAGTCCCCAAAATGTTGCATAACAGGACGATGAAACCCATGAATAGAACAGAAAATAGTTGCAAGGCTGGAAACACAACTCAAACTGCAGACGACCTCAAAATATGAACAGTAACCATAACCTCCAAGTACTCCTAGGACCCAGGAACTGTACTGCGGTTACCTACTCCCCCCGCGGCATTTAAACTCCATCAATCCCTTAATTATTCAAATTTGGTCTTACAGTAATCTCGCAAAGTAATAATGAAATAATCTGTTTTCATGTGTGGGCGTGAGAGAGGTTTTGTCCTTCATGGCATGTCATACTTTTTGCCTGGAGGGCCTCACCTGCGCTGTGTGAAGTGTGCTGACAAAGCATTCCTCTCCCTGTACATCATAAACTAAGTGTGAGAGGCAGCCCGCCGCAGTTGTAGTGAATGTGAACACGTCTGTCTGTCGCTGGTGTGAAAGGGCCTTTGAGTGGACAGCGGTGTGGAGCAGGACCAGACCGTGGGGCTGGCACACCGCCCCGAGACCCGGGCTTCGGTTCCTGCAGCAGGGCGCACTTTTCCAGCAGAGAACCACATCCACATGAGAGGTGCATTATTATTACAGCAGCGGTTTAGTGACAAGTTGATCAGTATGGGCCAAGACAAAAACAAGAACGATTTTTAGTGTAATTTTGGGTGATATTTGTGGAAAAGTAATCACTGAAGTCATTGCATTTTCACACACAGCTGGAAGACGTTTTAGGTTCTTATTCATTACAGTAGGAACACCCCAGCTCCTCTGTGCCAAACTACAAGGCGACGCTGCAAGAAAACGACGCCAGAGGAAGGCGATAAAGCCCTCAGTGCTCATTTTGGCTATCAAAAAGAACACAAAGCTCAGAATGTAATTGATTTACTCTCTGATACTTTCAAATTAAGGGTGGAATGGTTCAAAAATAGCGCATCTTTGCACATTCAGGTTGAGATTATGGATGGTTGAGCTGAAATAAAATGTGTCCGTGCCCCTCTTGGCAAAGTAAAGTAAGCTGAAACACTTAAAATAACATGTACTGTTTGTGCATTGCTTAAGGACACAGACTGCAATTAAAACGCCCCCTGTGCAATATCCGGCTGCATCTCCAACCTCATTTCCTTCTCTGTGACGACAAAACTGCAGTACAACAAACTAACACGAGTCTTTCCACAAAACCTAGAATCAGGTGAAGCGCAAACATAACCTAAAAGAAATGATACTGTGTTATACTATTAATTACACAACTCCAGAGGGCTGTAATTAATGCCCCAGACCGACAAAAAACAGATGTAATGTTGTTCGTAAAGAGGCCACCGTGCAGCCTGTACCCTTGTATTACACTGCAGCAATTCGCTTCAGGCTCTGCTCGCTTCTTTTAACGAGGGTTTGTGAGCTGCTCCTCTGTACGAGAAAGAACAAAGTGCAGAGGGAACATGCGAGATGAAGACATGTCATTTTGTCAGTTACATCGACTTGTTCTTGGGAAAATTATAAAACGCATTAAACAATCTGATTTCACAGAGTTTTTTTTTAAATTATGTGTAGAACTTTACCTTCCACTGCAGGATTTTGTAGAAAAAGTGAGGGGAAAAAACTAAAAATACACTTGAATGTCCCCACCTGCTTGTGTCAGCGGACATGTTGTTTCCTGGAATGTTCCACACTATGGCATTAAACAGATATCGCTATGGAGACAAGCTGATGATGCCACTAAGCCAAGTAATTGTGAAAAAAGACCTTGCGCACAGTAAAAATGCATGTTTTTCAGTATGTCCGTCACCTGCTTGTCTCAAAGTAGATGTTGTTTAGCTTGGAATGTTCCACAGTAAGGCATTAAACATATATCTCTATGGAGACAAGATGCTACTAAGCCAATTATTGTGAAAAAAGACCTCGCGCACAGTAAAAATGCACTTTTTTCAGTACGTCCGTCATCTGCTTGTGTCAGTGGAGATGTTGTTTTGCCTGAAATGTTCCACAGTAAGGCATTAAACATATATCTCTATGGAGACAAGAAGCCACAAAGGCAATTGTTGTGTAGAAATAAACCTCATTCACGGTAAAAATGCATGTTTTTCAGTATGTCCGTCATCTGCTAGTGTTAGTGGAGATGTTGTTTTGCCCCTGAATGTTCCACACTATGGCATTAAACATATATCTCTATGGAAACAAGATGCTACTGAGCTAATCATTGTGAAAAGACCTTGCGCGCAGTAAAAACGCACTTTTTTCAGTACGTCCGTCATCTGCTTGTCTTAAAGGAGATGTTGTTTTGCCTGGAATGTTCCACAGTAAGGCATTAAACATATATCTCTATGGAAACCAGCACATGATGCAGCTACGTTAATGCGGAAATAGACTTTGCTCATGGTAAGAATGCATGATTTTCACTTTTTTTTTACTTCAGCCATCAGTGATAATAATTTAATTGAATAAACACAAGTTAGAGCAGTTTAACAGTTTAATGCCACACTGCGTAACATTTAAGACAAAGCAGCAACATCTCAATTGTGACAGGTGGCAGAAAGGTTACGCAGAGCAGCTTTAATGGACACATATTGACGAGCAGAGAAGGAATAATATAATAAACAGCAGAGTGATTGTAATGAGCTCATAATAAATACACATACTTTATATTCATGCTCTTGGTACTGCAGAGTTTACAGGGAACAATGATTTCTTCTGGGCTGTTGTGGTTTTATGAGTTACTGTAAGCCGCTCTCATGTGCCAGTGAGCTCATGGTTTGATTCTACACAGACCAGGCTTTGGGCTTTGAGCTGGTTCCTGCAGCCTAATTATGGGCCAACCATTGTGTACACATCAACAATAAGTTTCTTTTGGAAGCTGCAAAGTAGTTACCGTCAGCCGAAAATACACCAAGGCTTTCTCCTCGTGGCTTTGTGAGGGTAAATGAGGTCATGGAATTAAAATACTCATAACAATGCCATGCTCACAGGTAGGTAGAGATTGAAAAGTGGGAAAACAACCGATTAAAGTATATTTTTATAGGATACGGAGGCTGAGGGAGGTTGTTCTGCTGCTGGTTGAAAAGATGAATAATTTATGAATGAAAAAACAGTGAATACAGCCTCTAATGGCAGTAATGAAGTACATGTAGTAAAGTGCTGTACTTAAGTAGAATTTTTAGGTATCTGTGCTTTACTTAAGTACATTTTACAGTAGATACTTTACTTTTACTTCACTACATTCGAGATCTGTACTTTCTACTCCAACACATTTTTGAACTGAAAAGTAAAAAGTACTTTTCATATGATTTGAGGCGTTATTTTTACCATGTTTGGGGTAAAATCCTGACTAAAGTTTTCGAGTTCAAGCTTCGGTTTTGAGTAAACAAAAATAAGAAATTGTTTCGTATTGTTACTGCTGAGCAAAATATGCATCAGTCACTAGATTTACACTTTAACGCTGACTTAGTTTTTACTCTTAAAGTACATTTTTGACCGGGTACTTTAATACTTTTACTTAACTAGATTGTTTCAGGTGATACTTTTATCTTTCCTTAAGCAACAAAACTGAGTATTTTCCAGAGTATGAGTCACGCTTTTTTCATAGTTTGTCCGGGGGGCGACTTATATGTGAATTTATAAGTTTTTTTCTTGATTATTATGCAGTTTTTGGCTGGTGTGACTTATACTCCGGAAAATACGGTACTTCATCCACCTCTGGCTGTAGCGCATTATGATGTAACATAAAGTACATAGAATTTATGTTTCTTAGTACTATTTTTTACTTTATTTTTTACATCTGACTAGCAAGACATCCCCTTACATCAAACATTCAATAAAACAAATTTTCCATCATCATAACACGAGATTTACAATTTTATCATTATTGTATTATAGAAATAATGGTATTAAAAATAAACAAAAGGAGAAGCAAAGCAAAGATTAAATGTACAGTACTGAAAATAAATGCATAAATAAATTAAATAAACAATAATAATATCAATGATAGTAGCATTAATAATAAATAAATAAAAATAAATAAATAAATAAATAAATAAATAAATAAATAATAAATAAATAAATAAATAAATAATAAATAAATAAATAAATAAATAAATAAAATAAATAAATAAATAAATAAATAAATAAATAAATAAATAAATAAATAAATAATACAAATGAATAAATGTACAGGCAAAATCAGCAGTCGCTTCACTGGGAGGTGCTTTTAGTCCCTCAAAATAATTCAAAAATTGAGTCCAGGTCTCTGAAAATGCTGTATGGTTCTTTTTAAAGTGTATCCAATTTTTTTTTCTAAAAAAAAAAAAAAAAAATACATAACGTCTCTTATCCATCTAACGAAAAGTAGGTAGGGCTTGTTGTTTCCAGTTAAGCAGAACGACTCTTCTTGCAATGAATGAAGTAAAAGACATAACACCTCGTGCGTTGCTTGATACAGAGAAATGCATGGAGTAATATTATTTAAAGTAACCATGCGCTGGCAAACACAAGCAGAACATTGTGTTTCCATTCCACATCAGAAGAGCTTATGTTTGGGCCCTTATCATAGCAGGGCACTATTTAGCTTGGAGGGCGGGACAGGTAGAGGTCTATGCGAGACAGACTAGCCCTCTCTGTCTGCGCAGCTATCTCAATCATCTGAGGCAACCTATAACGCACAAGGCTGGCCCCAAGCCACAGTCTCTTGTCAGAGTTCATTTCCCCCAGCCCCTTCCTCGCAATGACTTCCAGATGTAGCGCAGACGAAAAGTGAATTTCTTAAGAGGTGGGGGCCAAAGGGGGAACAGCGAGCATTTGGTGGGGAATGTTGTTTTTTCTTCTCAGGACTGTATGTGTAATATTGTAAACAGTCATGCTCAAAATATCTATAAAAGCCCCTTAAAGACGAGCTTAAACTGTGACGCTATCATCTATATAATTAAGATTTACAGTAAGAGTACTTCCAGGGTTGAAATCTGAACTTGAATCATTGCATAATTAGATTTTAACATTGAGCCAGTGTCATTCGTGCTCCAAGTTTCTATTGAGTTGGGACTTGTACATTTTTGGCATGGAAAACACTGTATATGCGATTTTGTGAAAGCTCAAATTTGAAATAGTGGGTCAGGCGTTCGCGCTGAGGAGGTGCTCCAAAGCCAGAGACTGTGTGTGGTCTGTACTGCAATAACCCACAGCTATGAAGTCACGACGAGGAGGAGAAATACGCCGCTCTTGTTTTAATAAATATCAAATCCTGCTCGCTGGAGGGATAGATGAAAAAAGGCTTTAGCGCAGTCTTCCTCTTCGATTGTAATAAAGTAGAAGACCCCATGGAAGATTCTCAGAGGAGGCCATTGAGCAAGCAACATGCATCACAGCTTACGATTACAACCCTAACTGTATTATGTGTTTTGGTAATACAGTAATGCTGAGGTACTTGAACTTTTAACACAAAAAGTACAGTGTTAAAGTACTGGGATTTCCAAAGACGGCTTTAATGAAGATATCTAGAAGTACACTGATGTAGAAGTACAGAGTAGAAAGTGCATTAGCAACCAGAAATAAGTAAGATTAAATAAAACCTCAAATAGAACTAACTCTTTAACCCTGGAGAAAACAAGAACCTTTTTCTTCTTTGGAAAATGATGAGCAGTGCATTAAATTACTGCTGTACTACTTTTCTATACACTTTTTCAATTTGTACCTAAATTGTATTCCCTAATTTAGGATTAGGGCCAAATTTAAGCCATTGGGCTTGCTAATTTATCCAAAAAAAATATAAAACGTACTTCTAGACATTCTGTAAGCTGTTAGTAAAAATATTAACCCAAAAAAAACAACACAATTTTACCCACCGCTGGTTTACTGAGAAGACGATTTTGTTTGAGTAGTTTTCCAGCTCAACAAAACAGCATGTGGTCAGCCATCTTGTCACTACCGCTCTGACTCATTTTAGCTCAATATTCATCCATTGGTGTCTCAATGCAGGGGCCAGAAGTGGCACTCTGGGCTTTTGAAGTTAAATTTGACATTTTTTTGTTCATTTTGGGTAGCAGCAATTAACTGCGGCCAAATTTCACCCCGCGGGTTCTCCAGCGTTAAACCTGTCCACTTAAAGCTACACTTGAAACTTTTCTATCTCCATGAAGAAACCATGAAATGACGCAAAGTTACAGGCCAGATCTGTGGACTGTGCTCCCTCGCTCATAGGAAGAACACATGTTTTTCAAGGTATTTTTCAGCAACAGAGCAGTTATAATAAGATATGAAAGTTTAATTCTATCTGTGGAGCATTCCCGGTACAACAAGAGCATATTCATAGAACAAAGAGGTAGCTGAACTCCCCCCACCAGAAAAGTTACAGAGTGCAGCTTTAAAGCGCCCATATTATGCAATTTTCTAATCTGTTATAGTGTTGTTTTCTCATCACAAACAGACCTGGAGTTGTGTTTTGTTTCAATCTCATGTTTTCTCACGCTGTTTCGCAGATTTTTTTTGTCCAATTTTGCATGCTTTTTTACATTGTGTTCTGCGTCCTGATTGGCTGAGGGACTGTAGACCATTATGTTCTGCTTCCTGATTGGCTGAGGGACTGTAGACCATTGTGTTCTGCGTCCTGATTGGCTGAGGGACTGTAGACCATTGTCCATCAGTCTCCTCCGTGTCTCCTGTACAGTACAGAATGTGTCAGACAAATTTACATAAATGTTGGATCAGTGTGACTCTGAAGTGCTGTATGTTTGCAAGTTTTCTCCCCGACAAAACCCACAATGTCGATGAAACGTTCTGCACCGACAAAGGAAGGTTTGAACTTTGAGAGAGTTTAAACGAGAGAGAAATGTGAGAAAGATTACTCAAACATATGTGAATGGAACAAAACACAACTCCAGGTCTGTTTTTGAGGAAGTAACAACATTCTAACATGGATTTAAAGCTCACGAGAGTCAATTTTGCGTAATATCGGACATTTAATCCTTACTTGAGCAGCAGGAGAAATGTTTGGTAGTCACTGATAATGGTCGGCCTCTCCATATATTGTTTAGGAACCATACTTCTGTCACATACGTAGTGTTCTCTGCCCAAATTGCTCTACCTCCTGTCTTTCACTACAAATCATGTTTTTCCCACACTTGTCCCTCACTCATTAGACCGTGGATTCGCTAACTCACTGTTTGCTTTCCTTTAGTAGCGGCACACGTCGAGGGCTATACCGCGCATGACATTGGCAGCAGATGTTGAATGGGCCTAGAAAAAATAAACTAGCTGATGACGCTGAAGTCCGCAGAAGCTAAATATTGACTTAGCGACCTGTAATCAGATTCACACACATGACAGAATGGAAATAAACAGCACAACATTTGCCCACGCTCCGCTTCTTGCCCCGACCATCGCGACCACAACACAGGAAGCCAGCGCAGGGAGTGGGAGAGAAGCCCAGACGCCCAAGGGTTCCCAAAGGCACCCATAGGAGCTGCCAGATCTGGTAATGAGACCACGCCACTGTGCCGACGAGTGGGAAGCACAAACGGGAGCCATGTTATGATGGATAATTACTGATGTGACAGTGGACGGCCTCGCTGGAGCTCGGGTTTGAAAGTGACGACACCCAGCGCATTCCTCACTAAGTACAAGTTTACTGCACAAGCCAAGGCTCCCAAACAGATATTAAATACAGATCAAGTCAAGTAAACATCTGACTATTGAAGGAGGTTGTTTATTGCCATAATTTGGTTGTTTGATTGAGTTTTTCAGTGAGTCCCCCTTTAAGTTAAGCACCACGCGCACCTGTTTCTTTAAAATATTTGGCTGTATTTAGTCAGTTCAGTTTAACACATCCATCTGATCTTACCTGAGTCTCCACATGGTCCAAACACAGAGGGGGCGTGTCCTGTGTCGGCCATTTTGAAAGCTTTGGGTGTGGTCGTGGGCCGGACCATGTGGAGCAGAGAACTAGGTTAAGTGATTTTCTTTTTTGTTTCAGTGGCTTAAGTGTTTATAGTTTTATTATAAAAAAAATGTAGTTAAAGGGATTTCGGTCCTCATAAATCCGCAGTGTCAAGTCAGTCTTTTGCGGGTTTTTTCCTTAGTTTCTTCATTTCTGCTGCTTTTGCTGTAGTTGAGCACCGTTAACATGCATTATTTTTCCATGGTGAGCTGTAATTGTATTAATTGGGATTTTTTCTGAGTCTGTCTCCTCCTTCAACCGCATCGAGCCTCCTTCCCCATATAATATACTAACAGAACTGTCCTAAAGGGGGCGCTGTGTAAGTTTTTAGGTTAAGGTTTTAAAACTTGGCGATGCTGCTTGATGGTGTAAAACTTTGCAATGTCCATGGAGACAATCGGGGGCCTTCACCAACCAAGTTACCAAGTTAACACCTTGGGGTCCCACCGGAGGAGCTGGAGGATGTGTCTGGGGTGAGGGAAGTCTGGGAGTCCCTGCTTAGACTCCTGCCCCAGCGACCCGGCCCTGGATAAGTGGAAGAAAATTGATGGATGGATGGATGGATGTTCTCAATAAAAACAAATGCAATTGAATAAATGAATGAGAGATACATTTATACCATATTGTGGAAACATAATGGCGCTTTAACCTTAACTAGAGAAGCAGTTATTTAAAAAGGAACATATTGGTGGATGCGTTGCCATGTTGGAATACAAAATAAGCTTTAAAGCAGTGACTCAGACTGTGGGTTTGGGCTTAAATGTTTTTTTGTTTTCTTTACCCTCACACTAATCGAGAGCACTGAACAGATAACCTTGTAGCATCTGTTTGTTCCATCATCGTTATCCATTTATCTGATCCACGGGCTCCTCACGAGAGGCCGCCGCGCTGCTGCCGCCGCTCGTCGTGGACACAGAGAGAAAACATCACGCCTGCATTCTCGCTCCTCCATAAATTAAGAGCCCAAATACAAGGCCTTCATGTGGCTGGAATCTGGAGATTAAACAATGCTCGTAAATCAGAGGCGCTGGGGGACTGTAAATCTGTCGTGATATCGCAGGCTCGTCCTGTTCTGGGTGCCATATACGAGGATCTGAGCCGCCCCCTGTGCAGATAGAGGGATCACTTTCACTGTTCGTACATGGAAATCGCTTTGTGCTTTTGTCTTACTCAGCGTGCATGAAAAAAATGTAGTTTAACTGTTAATAAATGTGAGAAAATGGAACAGACCTGATGTTATACCTGTCCTTTCTTTCCTCACCTGTCTTCTCTGGTCTTCATCTGTCAGACAGCAGTAACACAGGCAGCATCTAGTGGTGATATGCGAGAATGCAGCTAATTACAGATGTAGATGTAGCTTTGACTTTTTACACAGAAAAAGGTGCCAAATTAGGCGTGTTTACTAGCAAATCAGAGCGTGGAAAAAGCATTGATCCGCCTTGTTTCTGTTTTGCAGTAAGTCTCACACCTTCGGTAACTATTCCCCTCGTGTTTTGTTTAGACAGATTGTGAATCGCACACATGTTCTTCATGGACTGATATTGTTTTGCTCTATGGGAAACTAAATGTTGTCTTTCATCAGCTGCCAGTGGAGCAGAGGAGGAATCTGAAAGCTCTGTGCAGCAGTTTACGTTTTGGACCATTGAAGCCTATAACATGTTTTATAGTTTATATACAGTACATGATCATATGTTTCTCCAGAGTATTTCCTCATCTGAATCGTCCTCGCCTGCCAGTCCCATCTGTCCTCTGTACAGACTTGAATATCTCTTCTTTTGGTCAAGAAATACTCTTCGAAGGTGGGTAGTACTTCTTAAATTCTGCAGTTAAACCGGAACTTTGTAACTTCATCTCTTGGCGTTTTCCTCGTGCATTCCCGACTCTTTTGTTGATTTAGTCCACGAGTTTTGCTCAGCTGGCGACTGGATACCTGGACGGGAAATGAGATAAACATCTTTGTGCAGAAAAGAGAAATAAAATATGATTGCACGTCATTAGTTTTGTCATATAGCTGGAGCTGGTGCCGTTAGAGAAATCTGCCCATTACATTTAGTCTTACCTTGAACAGAAGAGGAAAAGATTGTCTTTCCTGTTATAAATGCAGCTCTTAGGGGCAAAATTACACTGCTGTGTGTTGTCTGCATTAATTATAAAGCATTTTTATCATCCGTGAACCAGGAAGTAACACTGGTGAGTTGTTGGTGTGTTGGTTGTTGCGTTACTGTGACAAAAAAACTCTCATCTTGTCTCTGCAGGTTTTAAAAGCTCTTATAAACTCATTGTGGAAAGTGAGAAATATGTTTGGACTGTTGTAAAATACTTAAAATTAATTTGTCTTTGTTGTTTGTTAGTTTTTTTATTTTTATTTTTTTACATTTTTAAGACAGTAAAAATCTGGCACAGTGCCTCTAAGTCAAAGGTGGGCAAACTTTTTGACACATCTGGGTGGGTCTAAAATGTGACAGAGGGGCGGGGCAGGATATAGTGTGTATATATATATATATATATATATGTATATATATATATATATATATATATATATATATATATATATATATATATATATATATATATATATATATATGTTTATATTACATTAGAGATTTGGCCTGTAACATGTAGCGGAGCATTAATATACAAGGCCCGGGCCGTAGTTTGCCCAAGTCTGATCTAAGTGATAAAGTTTGTGATTTAATTAGAGCAAGACCACTTTAAAGGTCCTATATTAAACTAAATGAATTATCGTGAGCTTTAGGCCGTTATAATGTTTCCTTCTAAAAAACAGGCCTGGAGTCGTGTTTTGCTTCATTCACACATTTGAGTTACACTTTATTATTAGTCTGTTTATATCTTCAAAGCTCCAAATGCTCTGCTCTAACTTGTGATGTCATGAAGTGGTAGAGATTGGCAATTCCTGAGCTTAAATGATCCAGATGATTCTAGTGAAGGTGTGTGGAGTTTAAAAACACAGTTGGAGCACTTCCTGTATCACCACATGATGACATCACAAGATGAAACACAGTGTTTTCTGCTTGACAGAAGAGCTCAGCCTAAATATGCAGCGTTTGTGTGTTAAACATGTGTGAATGAAACAAAACACATCAACTCCAGGTCTGTTTGTGATGAGGAAACAGCGTTATGGCACAGATGAGAAAATAGTGTAATATGAGCCCTTTAAACTCATTACAGAATTCCCATCTCCAGTGCAAGATCCTGAAATGTATCCAGATAAAACTCTTCCCATATGTTTCCAGTGGTGTGGGAATGTGTTTTGAGCCCTCTATTGTTAAGATCTAAATGAACTCCCCAAATGTCCCTGCCTGTTATTCCAGTAGGCCTGTGTAATGGTAGGATGCCTGGATAAACTGTCAGCTTCCACAGCCATCTGGCCGTCTTCGCGCTTCGCTCCATTAGTCCCCCGGCGGCGCGCTCTGGCTCCACTTCACACGGGAGGAGATAGCGGCTCAGATGACGACCAAAGTAATCGCAGGAACTTCAATGGCATGAAGATACGACAACTACGTTAGATACGACCGCGGAGATGGTGGGAAAACAAAGAAACAGGTCACATGTATGAAAGAGATACTTGAATATTCAAAATGGCCGCTGATGATTTTGCGGGAAATAAGGCTAGAAACAAACTGATCTCCGGCCTCAGTTATTAAACATATTCAGCGACTGTGGCAAAGAGACACTAGACACATTATGGCTCTGAGGACCAAAGGGGGGTTAAGTGTCTTGCTCAAGGACACAACAACAGCATTAATCTGTAAAAGCTGGATTTGAACCACTTATCTTCGGATCAGTGGACAAACGCTCAACCAAATGAGGCACTGTCAGTTTAAAATGCAGGTAATGACGCTATGTAGGTGTCAAGCAGGGCCGGTTCAGTCTATAAGCAGACTGAGGCCGGCAGGGGGCCCCCAAGAGCTCATAAATTTATATTGAAAAAAACTATCTACTGCTGCTACATTTGTTTTTGAGTCGGGCAGAGGTGAGGGCAGCTATGTGTTTAGGACCCTTTATAATGTAAATGTAAGCCCACTGTCGCCAACCAACAGCTGAGTCAGGAGATATCCACTGTCGGGGCCCCCAGAGACAAATTCAGCTTAGGGAAACCCTGAAAGCTAGAGCCGCCCCTGGTTTCAAGTGACGTAAAAGTATGTTGCCA
Source organism: Periophthalmus modestus (assembly GCA_019594935.1). Classification (NCBI taxonomy): domain Eukaryota; kingdom Metazoa; phylum Chordata; class Actinopteri; order Gobiiformes; family Gobiidae; genus Periophthalmus; species Periophthalmus modestus. The sequence continues at coordinate 2,946,461 of JAIEZT010000012.1, read as the reverse complement.
TATAATAATATAACAAAAAATTATTAAATGTTTTACAGACCCTATTTTACACTTTTGACCAGACGTGCCAAACTCAAATTCACCGAGGGCCAAAATTAAAAACTGTGACTAAGTCGTGGGCCAAACTAAATATTTATTGAAAAATTGAAAAATTTTGCATGTTTTTCAGAAGGGGTGGATTAAATTTAGCAGATGTGAATAAGTATCAACAGAAGTGGTGGCAGCACATTTGCAAAGCATTCTGGGATTCGTAGTATTAGAGGTGTATGTGCTATACTGGCATGACGGCCGGCGGGACAGCTCTAATACCTATTTGATATGATCTCACGGGCCAAATATATTTATATCGAGAGCCAAATTTTGCCCGCGGGCCTGAGTTTGACATGTATACAGTTTCAAAACCCATGGATATAAGTTGAGTGCAGAAACTCCATAAAAGCGCCCAGGAAGATAATGGTGCAACACGGATATGTGATGTCATTTAATCACTGTCTTTAATAGTGATAATAATAATCATCTCTTTCCCCTCACAGCTTCTTGTTTTTTCAGCCACCCAAAGTTTAGAGCTGCAGTTCCTTCCTCTCTGTGGGTTGTTTACGTGACACTTCGTCAAAGATGCAAGACGCTGCTGTGGTTTGAAAACAAAGGACAAATGGGGAGGTGCAGCTCTGTGCTCCGGAGTCAGGGCATCGTGGAGACTGTCGCTCACATCCAAATGAAGCTTGTACTACACTTCTCTCTTCTGCGTCTCAAGATTTCATTTCCGGAGCTATAATGGAATGACTGTACTTGCCTCTGGCGCAAAGGCAAAAAGACGCCCAGCCCAATGTTTCCCTCAAACAGCAAGTAGCAACAGAAGAGCGTTGTGGGTGATTTTGACATGTTTCTGTACAAGTTTTGCCTTATCGTGCAGACCGGACGCTATGAAGTGTAACTCTACATATAAAATTGTAAAAATATAAACATATCTATTAACTTTTTGTGGCTTCAGTGCTCTGTAATGAACTCCTTTGGGTATTTGCATTACTCTTTTTGTTTATATTACACTCTATTTGTGGAGAATGTTCACAGAAAACCAGAGGAAGTTTTCGTAGTTCATTTAAAATAAAGCGTCTGTGATGGATTTGAAGGTTCCGTGTAGACAGGCCAAAGAGGACTACAAGCTGTTGTTGTTTATTCTTTAGTTTTCCTAAGTAGAGGATTCCCCACAAGGTTTCCATTGTGCAAGAACAGGCCTCCTTTGTGTGGCTGTTTCCATAGCCTTCTGCTCTCCACCCTCTAAATCATAGAATATTCCTGAATCCCAATGACATGCACCGGATAGAGTTTCCTCTCTCAGACTTTTCTGTCAGAGCGTCTTAAAAGTTTTGTCTTGGTGAGGAAACCTGAGCCAGTCCCGATGCAACTTAACCCAAGGGCCCGAGACAATAGGGAACAGTCGTTTAGAGAGCGGACACTGCTTGGGAGGAAACTGTAAAAAGAAATTATGAAGGACTCATTTTTAGGTTTACAATAAAACTTTTTCCGGTGAGGGGTCCAACTTCCTGTTCGACCCCGTGGAGATGTTACAGCTTTGTTTGCAATGTTCCACAATATCATTAAACTTGCACCTTTTGCAGTTTAACATGCATTTTCTCTATGAGTGGGCTTGGCCTCTCCACAGATCTGACCTGTAACTTGGCCTATATGTCTCTATGGAGATAGGCCACATCAGCAAAATGGCCGACATCAAGGGCCAGATGTGACTGTGCAGCAGAGTAAATGTCACCAAATGTCATGTAAAATAAATGTAACTACTTTTTAACTTATTAAATAACTCTTTCTGTATTTATTACTTATTCAAGTTGCAGATATTACATCTCGGTATTGTGTCCCCTGATAAACTCACATTTTAGTGTGTATCTGCTCACAGACCTTCAGTTCTGCTTCAAAAACAACCTTTTACAGTTTTTTAATTATTAGACAATTAGTAGTTTTTTTCCTGAAGACTAACTTTTGCATATTTAGCTTTGTGTTTGGTGTCAAAATACTGACGTAGATTGTGCTTTTTCACAACCAACCTGCCTCATAACACAAAAAACACACAGGTTTTTCTCCTTGAAGCACAAACTTGTTTTCACCTTCACCTTTCTTGAAACTTGCTGACAATTTCCCTCTTCCTGAACATTTTGGGATCATTATTTGCAAATATTTGTCAGTTCCACTTGTTTGGAAAATCTCATGAGTTTATGGTCAAACATTAAAGCAGCATAGACTTATTTAAAATGACAGTTGTGCCTTTTAATTTATCTTCTCACGGGCCACATAAAATGATGTGGCGGGCCACATTTGGCCCCTGGGCCTTGAGTTTGATACAGGTGGTTTAATGCCACACTGTAGAATCTTCCAGACAAATCTCTTAACATACATTCAGTCTTAACTTCTCCTTTTAGGGAGATATTTAAGTCAATCCTTTTACTAGACCCGTGTCAGAACTGAAGCAGCTTTTGGATGAGTTCACGAAACATAAAATTCACTTTAAAGTCCAGATAACAGTGTTCAGCCATGTGCGATAGACCCTATACCTGGACAACTGAGGGACTCCACAAACATCCATCCTTACACCAGTCGGGTTTTTATGCTAAATAGATTTTTTTGAGGTTTCTACGATGTCATAACAATCCAAAACATGCCTGAATATGTTTTAGGTGTCAATCTATGCATGTTTGGCCCTGGCCTTATTCGAACCCTCCTTACGCTTAACTGTACGATTCTGTGCAAGGCTCCGCCCACAAGCTGATGTCATTCATTCTCCTACATGACAGTTCTCCATAAATATACAAAAACATGATAGAACACTTGACAAACCTGATGTGATGTGCAATAGTTTCATTAGCGAGATGCATATTGATTGTGTTCTGATAGTGCTCTGAAGGGGGAGTGACTTAGCCCAGGGAGAAAAGGGAGGATGGGGGGGATTAGAGCGTCAAAAACGAAAGTAAAACTTAATAAAAAATATGCAACTATAGGATTCTCAAAACATTAAAAGGAAACCTGGTGATCTAAATATGCTGTATGTTAGCAGTTACTACCCTATAGAAGTAAAATACCTCCTCTTTAATACCCCATAGAAGTAAAATACCCTCTTTAATACCCCATAGAAGTAAAATACCCTCTTTAATACCCCATAGAAGTAAAATACCCTCTTTAATCCTCCATAGAAGTAAAATACCTCCTCTTTAATACCCCACAGAAGTAAAATACCTCCTCTTTAATACCCCATAGAAGTAAAATACCCTCTTTAATACCCCATAGAAGTAAAATATCCTCTTTAATACTCCATAGAAGTAAAATACCTCCTCTTTAATACCCCATAGAAGTAAAATACTCTCTTTAATACCCCCATAGAAGTAAAATACTCTCTTTAATACCCCCATAGAAGTAAAATACTCTCTTTAATACCCCATAGAAGTAAAATACCCTCTTTAATACCCCATAGAAGTAAAATACTCTCTTTAATACCCCATAGAAGTAAAATACCTTCTTTAATACCCCATAGAAGTAAAATACCCTCTTTAATACCCCATAGAAGTAAAATACCTTCTCTTTAATACCCCATAGAAGTAAAATACCCTCTTCTTTGGGCGCGATGGGGGTGCTACGTTCCTTAAAGGGGGCGCTCACTTAACATTAGAGTCTTATACATAATTATTTGTGGTTATTGTCTCATTTTAAACACTGATTGCCATTTAAACAGTTTTAGTTGAGAGTAGATCTGCTATGAAAGTGGGGAAAATATCTTTAGAGGAGCTGTGGGGGAGCACGGGTCATTCTAGGGAAGGCTGGGGCCCCCTGAAGCCCCCTCACTGGCACCGCCCCTGGTTGTTACAGTAAACCCTTTATAAGCCGCACTCAACAGAAAATAATGATGACCAATGTCTGTTGGTTTATAATAAAACCGTCTGATTTGATTTTCTTCTTCTTTCCACCTTGTTCAGCACAGATTTCCATTTCCTCTGCCAGTCTGCTCCCATTGGCTGAGGAGATGTCTGTGGTTGTGCGGGATCCTCCCATGTAAACAGTTATGTTTTACCACCAGCTCTCTGCCAAAACCCCTCAATTTGTCACTTCCCTGAGTCAGTTAGTGTTTTGTGGCTTCTAAGGTACAGGAAAGGTGCTTGAAGTGCAAACCTCAGGCGAGCGAGGCGGAGATAGAGCAGATGTGGTTGGTGGTTGGCTCTGTTTTGTAGGTAAGCTGCAAATATACAGTTATATATTGGCTTAAACAGAAACTATCTATCATGCTTTTATTTGCATTTCGGGTTCAGTTTGACAGATGTTGATGATAGTGACAACCTGAACAAACCTCCAGCTTGTCAAATTACTCCAAATATGTAAAGTGTGTAAGCAGTGGCCACAGGCAGCAGTGCACCTCCACAGCCTGGCATCTGCTCAGGCCGAACCACAAACCCACCATTCATCAGAGCAATGCGAGTACGAGAGAAGACCTAAAACCATGGAAACCAGAAGAGAGCCAGCTATGTTATAAGTCATTTCCCTCGTGGATCCATAAAGTCTGTCCAAGTTAATCTAAGGAAAATGATTATGCTCCTGCAAAGTTCTCTGTGTATCAAGACAACACATGAAGTTCTGACATCATGAAGTGTGGGCCTCAGAATGTGAAGAGGCAGTGACTGAAGCGGAACATGGACATGGACACGAGAGGTGCCTACTCTGTGGAGTCAGACATGACACAGAGAAAAGGTTCAAGGAGCTGAAGCAACAGGCCAAGGACAGAAGGGAGTAAAACCATGTGGCCATGAGAAAACGCTCTCTCTGTCTCTCTCTCTCGCTCTGTCTCTTTGTCTCTCTGTTTCTCTGTCTCTTTGTCTGTCTCTCTGTCTCTCTCGCTCGCTCTGTATCTTTGACTGTCTCTCTGTGTCTCTCTGTATGTCTCTGTCGCTCTGTATCTCTCACTCTGTCTCTGTTTGTTTGTCTTTCTATCTGTCTCTCTCCATCTCTCTGTCTCTCTCTGTGTTTCTCTCTGTCTCTCTCCCTCTCGCTCTGTCTCTCTGTCATTCTCTGTTTCTCTCCATCTCTCTGTCTCTCTTTATTTCTCTTCGTCTCTCAGTCTGTCTGTCTCTGTGTCTCTCTGTTTCTGTCTGTCTCTCTCTCTCTATTTCTCTTCTCTTTCTCTCTCTCTCTTCTGTCTCTCTGCCTCTATCTCTCTGTCTCTCTGTGTTGTTTCTATCTCTCTCTGTCTTTGTCTCTCTCCCAGTCTCTGTCTGTCTCTCTCTTTCTTTCTCTCTGTCTCACTCTCTCTCTCTCTGTCTCTGTCTGTCTCTGTTTCTCTTCGTCTCTCTGTCTGTCTCTGTCTCTTCTTTGCATGCATCTGCAGGGGTCATGACTCCTGGCTCGAGGTTATGTGTCTCTCTGTCTCCCTGTCTCTCTCTCTGTCTGTTTCTGTTTCTCTCTGTCTCTCTGTCCGTTTCTGTTCATCTCTCTGTCTGTCTCTCTCCCTCCATCTCTCTGTCTGACTCTGTCTATCTCTGTCTCTTCTCTGCATGCATCTGCAGGGGTCATGACTCCTGACTCGAGGTTATGTTTCTCTCTGTCTCTCTCTCTCTCTCTGTCTGTCTCTCTCCATCTCTCTGTCTGTCTCTCCCTGTCTCTCTCTCTTTGTCTCTTCTCTGTCTGTCTCTGTGTCTTCTCTGCATGCATCTGCAAGGGTCATGACTCCTGGCTCGAGGTTATGTTTCTCTCTGTCTCCCTCTCTCTGTCTGTCTCTCCCTGTCTGTCTCTCTCCCTGTCTCTCTCTCTGTCTTTCCCTGTCTCTATCTCTCTCCGTCTCTCTGTCTCTTCTCTGCATGCATCTGCAGGGGTCACGACTCCTGGCTTGAGGTTATGACAGGCAGAAAAAGCCCAAGAATTCCTAATATGGCGGATACAAATGAAGACACAGCTGTGAGAGAGCTCCCAGTCTCCAAGGAAGTTATGAGGCTGCTTCACACACGACTCTGTTTGCTTAGTCTCTGACACGGAAAGACAACCAATCTGAGAGCAGCCTTGTAGAAAGAGAGCAGAGGGGCGCTCGGAGAGGCTAGCTGAAAGATGCACGCTGAAAGAGGGGCACGAGAGACCGGAGTCCAAGAAGAAACGGAAAAAAGAGACACGAGGCTATAGAAAAATGAGCTCGATCGTGTGTCCCATTTATCTGTATCTGGACAGCCTATGGAAAAGGCTACCATCTGCTCAGGTTTAATACGATTGGTCACTTTGTCATCTTTTTTCAGAGTTTTCCTTAAATATTTCACCTTTTTTTTGGCTTTTAGACTATACCCTGCAACCTTGGGCCTCTAGAACTTGGCCCTTGTCTTAGTTTTTAGCTCTTTACTCACATTTCTGACCTTATATTGTGAAAAAGCTTAATCCTCCACAGCTTTTTCTGGATAGACTTTTACAAATGGATAACTTTTTTTGTAGTTTTGAATCCAATTGCCAACTGGACTTGAGAAAAGAATGTTGGCAGAGACTTTAACACACAGAGGTCATTTTTAAAACAGCTGGGTTTATTATAAAGTCTTATATAGTGTGTAGGACTATAACGACCAACCAAAAGGTGGCAAAAGTTAGTTGTGTGTTGGTGGCCCGCTCCTGTCTCCTCACATCGGGGTGACAGCTGCCCGAGCTCCACCTGCAGCAGTGAAAGGAAACAAGTTCATCTGGAGACAGGGGTTTTCTCTGAAGAGCTGTCAGAGCGAGGAGAAAGACGAGATTTACAGCTCTCACCTCTAACACACAGCTGCTCTGCACACAGCCCCGTACACACAGACCCAAACACACAGACCCCACACACACAGTCCCTAAAAGTGCATTAGGCCCATAGACTGTATCTGTACAGTCTGTGATTAGGCCTACACATTATATTAAACTTACACATTATATTAAACTTACACATCATGGCACTGTTCATTTCACTAAAACATTTCTTTGCCTCTGATTCGTTTGGAAAATGATTGAACAATGATCAGCTTGTGCTTTTTTCATTATTTTCAATATTATATTTTTTAAATTCCCATCTAAATCAAACTTTAACTCATTTGTCAGCTCTTAGGGAAACTATAAACATGATAAAGAAAAGATTTAGTGATCCAAAAACATGGATCTGGCTCCCTCTGGTGGTTAAAGGGCTACAATGACAGCTCCACAAACAGGCCTGTTATTTTAAAATATTTTTTTTTTAAAAAAGGAAACAAAGGGAAGTTTTATGTGGACCAGCATCATGTCTCATATCCTTTTTTTTTTTTTTTTTAATTAATTTTTTTTGTTGTACATTTTAAACAACCCCTCCCACCATCCCCCCCGTCTCATATCCTTCAGTTTGACAAGGAACAGCACAAACAAGGCATAAATAACTAATCACTAGTGTTTTATTGGATCTGTACATTTCTGCTGATTATGTGAAGTTAATTAAAGCTGTCACCAAGTGCAGACTCACCTTCAAAACACCACATCCAGTAAAAAAAAAGGTTAAATAATCAAACAGACCCAGGGCAAAGCTGTGGCCTCCAGAGCTGTGAGGAAACCATCAAATTACAAGGTTAGAATGAAGTTTATAAAGATTTAAATTATTATGCACCAGGACATTATGGATACTGTGGTTTGCAAAACTGGGCGTTTAGAAAAGTGAAATGTTTTTGTGTTAATCACTTTCTTTGATTTGATCCGATAAATGTTTAAAAATCCCAGGGTGAAACAAAAAAAGAAAGACTGGATTTAGTTTTTTAGTGTTTTTCAGCTGAAACAGTGCAGCCAATCACACAAAAAGAGTCAAACTTATGATGGATTTCACAGGATAAAAGTTATGTTTGGCATTTTTGTATTATCATTATTATTATTAGTAGTAGTAGTAGTAGTAGTAGTAGTAGTAGTACTAGTAGTCGCAGTCATAGTCGTAGTAGTCGTAGGCAAGGCAAGTTTATTTATCCCAAAATTCGAACACAAATTAATTTTTAGTACTTTAATAGAGAATAAAAAAGAATTTAAAAAGAATAAAAAATACATTAAAATCACAATAAAACAAATTAAAACATAAATAATCACAAATAATAATCATAAAATTAAAATTAAAAGAGAATAAAAACCTTTCAGTCATTTGTGGTAGCAGTATTGTCATTATTATTATTTTTTTTTTTTTTTTCAAATAAAATAAAAAGTAAGAAACACATTTGTGCATTTGTCTTTACGTTGTCATAGAAACACACATTCGACGCAAATTTTGTCAATTTTAGTTTTAACGTCTAGTAATGTCTTCTTCCCTTTTTAGATCTTAATCCCAAATACCGTAATTTCCGGACCATAAGCCGCTACTTTTTTCTACACTTTAGAAACTGCGTCTTATGGTGCAGTTTGACTTATTCATTTTTTTTTTTTTTTTCGTAAGATATACAGAGGTCCCTCATTTATTACGTTCAAAAAATAACCCGTGATAAATGAAAAAGTAGAAAGCCTTATTATTTTTTTTTTTTTTTTTATTTCACTTCATTTTGTCTCATTAAAAACAAATAAAATGCATTTTGATATAAATGTCTGGACAACAAGCATGATTAATAATCTGTATTCTAACACATAAAAATAGTCTGATTCTTTCAGTCTGATTCTTGTTTTCACTGAACCTTTAAAAACCCAAACTGATCACTGACAAACGACTGAATCTGAATCTCCCACAGTTTTGGGTTAATTTCACAGCCCTGGTCATGAGTGATACATTTAAAGAGTAAATCATAGATAATTTTGACAATATCTGTAAAAGCAATATATATAATAAAAACATAAAAATGCACAATCTACAGCGTGGCCCAAAAGTCACTGACAGTTGAAAAAAACTCATAACTCTTTTGTTTCTAAATATTTTCCTTTTATTTTTTTCAGAGCATTTAGAACGACCCTTCTGACATTAATCTGAGCAAATCCAGCACTGAGGAACAAACCCTCATTGTACAGTGGTACTTTGAGTCACATGGGTCAAATTCACAAACCCAGCGGTGTTACCGTCACATTTTAATACCAGAGATGCCCCAAGAGTAAATGCCATTAAAGGAATAATAAGTGTTTTTCACAGACAGGGGGCAGTATGTGATCTCCACAGACCTGACTAGTCCAGATTTCTTCTTAAAGAAAAGGTGTTTGTGAATAAACCTCAGACAACAAACGACTTAAAACGTAATATCGAGGATCAAATAAGAGCCAAATTAGGTCATTTTTACTTCCCCTAGTTTAAGCTGTGTTAAATTCAAGTGTAAGTGAACAATTATAACCGTGTATATTGCCAAAAATCTGGGAAGGTTCAGTTTATCTACTGCTAAAATTTGGTGAGTATAATTTAAGAATTATAGGAGATACTGAAGATTTAAAAGTGTCAGTGACTTTTGGGCCACCCTGTATTAAAAAATAATACATACAATACAATCTATGACCTTTGCTTCAATAAATACGAGATACAACAGAAAATACTGCAAAAGTATCAACACTGAAAATAACTTTGACATTCTGTATCATTGAGGTTAATATCGAAATCACCTTTGAAATCTTAGGATCATGAGAAACTTCTATTCTTAGATTGTCTGTGTAATCCTTCAGTCATCTCTTACATTTAACTGGACACAAGTTTTGAATTAAATACGTTTCACTTCGTCTAAGATGCCTCTTCAGTTTTGACAGAATGTGTCACTGCGTATCTGTCTGAAATGAACTAACACGACTGAAACTTACCGACTGTTTCCAAAAAGAAGTATCATTAAATAAAACCACTGAACTACTCTGGGTGTGAACTGTCACCTGAGTGATATTTTACCTGGTTGTTCAAGTCCCTAATGGGAGAAAACCTGAGATTAAAATAAGAATCGCCTCAGTGTCATTGTACTTGAGGCTCAGCAGACTTGTGCGTGCGCATGTGCCTCTTAGAGCTCGTCCAGGAGGAGAAGTCCTGCCCACAGTGCTCACATTTATAGGCCCGTTTGCCGGAGTGGACCCTGAAGTGCACTTTCATATCAGTGTTGGTGGCGAAGCTTTTGTGGCAAACGCTGCATTCATGAGGCCTCACTCCAGCGTGTTTTCTACTGTGATGCTTCAGAGAAATCCTGGTAACAAACTTTTTATTACACCAGTGACATTTAAAAGGCCGCTCAGGAGCAGTATTATTACTTATCGTCTGCTCTGTGCTCGCAAGTAATGTTCTTGTACCATCATTTTCCCGAACTCTAGAAAATGTCAGGTCATTGCTTTTACTGGGATTGTTGGGATTCTCTTTTTCTGACTGATCATCTTTACAGTTTTCATCACCTGTAAAGTCTTCACACATAAGTTCCTCTTTTTGGTTTGTATCATGTGGTAAAGTTATGTTTTCCTCATCATCTACTGGCTTTGAACATTCAGTAGAAACATCCAAACTTAGAGAAGGTACATCAGTTATTATTGGTTCATTTTCCATGTTGTCTGTGTTGGTTTCAGTCTTCACATCGTTATCACGTGTGGGGGTCTGAGGCTGAGGAGGGGAACTCTTTTTACCAGAGTTTGACTTGATCTTTTTGCTTTCTTCTGATGTTTCTCTCACATTCTGGCTCGTCGTTGGCTCTTGGTCATCTTGCATTATTTCTACATCACTGGAGACTGGTGAATTGTCCTCTATTTCAATTATTTCCACTGGTGCAGATGCGTTACCATGATCTATCTTAGTATTATTTTGTCTTTGCACATACCTTTTTGGGATCCTGTATCCATGACTGCATTTGGTTTGTTTAGCTGGGGTCCTTTGGGTGGCACTGGGAGTGTGACTTGGGACTTGAGCTTCTTGTTGTGAAGTGCTGGCTCTTTCTGGTTGCATTCTCTCTGCCTTCTGAACTTCCTTTGAGTGTGAACGTTGCGGCTCACTGTGAACCCCTTGCACACTGGTTGAAGCAGTAGGTTGCTGACTCTCAGTGATCCTGATGTTCTGCTGTTCCTCTTTGATGCTGGGTCCTGTGGTTTAAACAGAACAAAATACACAGTAAACATAATGACAGTTCTGAACATCTGACATGATAAATATGAGGAATGAATCCGAGGTGTAAATGCTAGTGTTGAATAACTAACACAATAAGGACTTACAACTACCAATGATTATGAAAACTTTAGAAACATTCCAATAAATGTGTGACTGTTTATTCTTGTGTGCAGGCTGACTACAACCAGGAAGTACTTCACACATGTGTCCTGTGTCTCTGGCTCCTGTGTCTCTGGCTCAGAGACTTTAAAGCAGCTCAGTGTGAACAAGTCTCTCCATCAACCAAAGAACATCTCCCACATGTGAGAGCCACAGAACATCTCACACTCTGACTCTGAGGACTAAACCAGGACTAAACAGGACTAAACCAGGACTAAACCAGGACTAAACCAGGAACCAGGACTAAACCAGGACTAAACAAGGACTAAACCAGGACTAAACAAGGACTAAAGAAGGACTAAACCAGGGCTAAAGAAGGACTAAAGTAGGACTAAACCGGGACTAAAGAAGGACTAAAGAAGGACTAAACCAGGACTAACCCAGGGCTAAACCAGGACTAAACCAGGACTAAACCAGGACTAAAGAAGGACTAAACAAGGACTAAACCAGGACTAAACCAGGACTAAAGACCAGGACTAAGAGAAGGACTAAACCAGGACTAAACCAGGACTAAAGAAGGACTAAACCAGGACTAAACCAGGACTAAACCAGGACTAAAGAAGGACTAAACCAGGGCTAATAAACCAGGACTAATAAACCAGGACTAAACATGGAGAATCAGCTTTTCAGTTTTGTGCAGTTTAAACCTGGAACATTCTTCCTGAAGATGTGAGAAAATAACTTATAATTTCCGTGTAACTAAGATTAAGAGTATGTTAAGAGTATGAGTGCGCAGCTGTACCAGAGTTGGCCTGTGCGTAGAGAGTCTCCAGCAGTTTGCGCTGACGCTCCAGTTCCAGCTCGTATTCTTGGGCTCTCTTTTCAAAAGCTCCCAGTATTTCTTGAGCTACTTCAGTCAGTCGGTCACATACAAATTTTCTCATGCCCTGCACCGTAAACATTGTTGAAATCTGTTGGTTTTGCGACATCTTCGTTATGATGTTTTGACTTCCTTCCGCGTAGGAACCAAACTTCCCCCGGAACTAATGTGCGTTCGTTTTATTTCCGGGGGGACTGTTGTTTATGGTGCGTCTTCCTGTAACAATGCAACTTCCGGTGTTATTTTTGTTCGCGTGTGATCTGTTTTGCTAAATTTGAGCTATTAAACTATCTTAATCTATTTCTACACCAAGGTATTTTTTTCTTTTCATTTATGGGGATTTGTGGAGATACATCCGATGGGGGCATTTTATTGCTCAGTTTGTAAGCAGACTACTTTCTCTGGAAAATCTCACATTTTTGGAAAAAGCCACCAAAGCAGATTAAGAGTTGTTCTTCTCAAGTTTCTAGAAAAGGTACGAGACTGAGATTTCTGCAGAATGTTTTAGCAAATGTGTGTAAATTACCCTTTAGCTACATTCACAAATTCCCAATGTTGTAGCTGTCTCTGTGTTAAAGGTTCTTATGTATTTTCACCCATATTTTCCCCTTTTTGTATCATTTTGGGACATGTTCACCTTTATAGTTTACATTTTACAAACTTAACTGGGTGCATATTTGTGGGAAATCAAGTTATGGTGATTTTTGAGCAATTCCAACTTGTTAACAGCAGAGGGCATCAGTAGGTCATGCTCTTGTAGTAAAAAACTATGTAAATCTGAATAAAAAATAGTAGCTGTTTGCCTGAAAGTGTATTAGTCCTGGCAACATAAGCAATGGAATAATCAGAAAGCATCCATTACACTTAAAAAACACAGAGGAGCTGTCCGTAAAAAATACATAAGATAGTAGTACCATTGCATACCAAACTGTATTTGCCATCTCTTTATTTGTGTCATGTTTTTCTCAGGTTAAAGAGGCACGTCGGATGATTAAAAAGCCCCAGGTGGAGACGTTTGACTTCATTCAGCACAATCAAAAGTTCTGGTGTTATTGCTGCGAAATTGAGGTTGACAGAAACATTACAGATGGAAACATGGCCGTGCTTAATGCTGGACTAATTGAACACATGGCGACGTAAGTTATGTGTGTGATTGTGTGTTCAAGAAATATTAAATTATTAAATGTATTTGGGTTTGACAAATGATTATCTCTGTGATTGTAGGCAAGAGCACAGAAAGAGCACCCATAAATTCTGGTGGGAAAACAAAGCAGATCAAAAGCTCAAAGACAAGTTTTTTTTCTCAAAAGAGGAAATCGACAGGTACAGGCTGTTTAAACTCACAACTATACTGCAATAAACGTTGTGTATGTTTACTCTAATGTTGTAATGCTTTTTAACAGATTCAAGGCTGAAGTGGAGAAAGCGCTTGGGACTTTTGTGGAGAAGGAAGATGATTTCATTAAACAGGTATTTTTTTGTCTTTTTCACTGCTTGTCGATGACTCTATGACTGTAATGAATGTCTAAATTGAATGTCTTTATGACGACAGGAAGCTGAATTTATCCGAAATCAAGAAAAGCATCGCCAGGAATTCCTTAAGTCTCTAACAGAGGTTTGTTTACCACGGATGCAGTGGCAGTATCCAAGTATCAAGTTTACAGTTTTATTGTTTTGCATTTTTATATTTGACACAAGATTTAAAGTTATATTATACTGCTAATCACTAGTGCTATGGCTAAAAAATACAAATAGAGCAGAATCATGACAAATTATATATTTATTTATATTTATATTAGTGTTATATCATATTATATTTCATCATGTCACAAATTAGTTGTCACTGTGAATAAATTTCCCTCTATGAAATACTGTTGGCTATTCCTGAATCAACGATAGCACAATTCAGATCTGGAGACGTCCAATGAACAACACAATGGAAACTCTTCTACAGTAGATGTGGCCGGGTAATACATATTTATTAAATGTTTTCACTTAACATGTGTAAAATGAGTAATGTTATTTTATTTTGGAAGTGGCAGTGTGTCTGCGGGAACCACACAACGGGCGGGAAGCAATATTGTTGATGAAATGACAGAAGTACCTTACTCTGCAGCAGGATTGACTTTCATTGGATATCAGGTAACCAAAGTGATCAGAACATGGCACACAGACGACAAACACTTGGTTTAGGACCAATGATGTAAGCCAGATGTTAACGTTGATCTTTCATGTTTCAAGGACTCGTCAAGCAGTGGAAATGTTCATACAGGTAAACCACACTGTCAGTTCTCTATTGATTGCGTACATTACATATATATTCAGGTGTTCAAAATGATTCACTATGGACATTTTATGGTACGTCATCTATTACAGTATTTATTGTAATTGTAAAGGTTTTCACACATCTGCGTTAGCCGCTGATCTTGCCTACTTGATACAGTCATTTGCTTTGCTCTGTTTTCTCAGGTGCCCTGCCTCCCTGGTTACAAGATGATGATGATGATCCTTTGGAAGGGAGTTCAGGGTCATCCACACAGCCGGAGATGGGACCGTCACTCCAAGGGTTTCTGAAACACAGTATGAATCAGTATTTTTATTTTATGTTCTAACATGAACACAATACTTTGATCATATTGGGGCAAGCACTTGCAAATTAGTAATTACAAATGTTTAACTTAAATTGTTATATTCTTGTTACAGAGGAACAGGAGAAACTGAAGAAGCTTCCGCCAAACAGAGTAGGAGCTAACTTTGACCACAGCTCTCGCACAGATGCAAACTGGCTTCCTTCTTTTGGTCGGGTGTGGAACAGTGGCCGGCGCTGGCAGTCGAGGTGGGTAAAATATAGCACTTCTTTACTATAGACTAAGCTGATTGTAAATCCTTTATAAATAATCAAATTACCTTTTTAACAGACACCAATTCCGACATGAAGAGGGACAAAAGAAGAGGCTGAAGAGGAAGCGGGACCAGAGCACAGATTAAATGAATAAAATGAGCACAAATCAACTGGACTCACATTCCTAAAAAATACCTACTGCTTCAGGACTAATCATGATGTCCACTGTTTAATGCACTACTCTAAAGTACATTTTATTGATCGGTTTTGCTGAAATATTTGCACCATCTGAAAATATATAGTTTCAACAGCAGGGGGCGCTACACACAAAGGAAATAAGGAGCATTGAGATTGATTAGGTCACTCGTGTTTATAAATAGTAAGAGAAAATACTTTGAATGTCTGCCCAGTATTATAAGTATACTTAGTTTTAAACATGAAACAAGCTATTAACTTAATTTTCAAGTTTAATAACTGAAAGTCTAGCTGCAGCTGTGGTGGATTTCCCTTTAGAGTAGTTGTTCCTTTGGGTCGTTTCCTTGTATTTGAGAAAACCCCAAAGACAGAATGATAGAGGGATAAACATAATGGGTAGTTAGGATACAGGAGTAGCACAGTTGGACCACTATCCAAGGATAATTGAGTGACTCATTAGTGTAAAGGGTTGAGTTAAGCCCTTCCTTCACGTGCGGGGGTTTCTATTATTAGATAACACGGCTCGGTCTGATTCAGGGCAAATTTGAGTGAGATCAGGTTTCACATAGTTTATTAAATCCTTGTCATTCGCCCGTCTCGCTGCTGAAGTGCTCTGTGTTTGTTTGTACTTGTATTTTACTAAACCATTGTTCTAAAACTGCATTTGTAGCGTCCATGGGTCTCTGGAGTGGACCATCCCTCTGCTCTTAAGAATGGGAGGAGTGGAAAAAGCACGTGGACTGGGCGTGGCTAGAGTTAATCCAATGTCCAATCAGAGACGAGTATTTATAAATAAATTTACATAATTTAGAATGGGCGTCAGAGCTGGATGCTGATTGGCTGCACGGAAAGAAAGCGACCAATCAGTTAAATGACAGCGCCTCAGCTGGCAGTGAAGCCCCGCCCACTATGTATACGTCACCAACCCCGGAAACGACGGGATTTAAAGAGACAGGAGGAATTTAAAGCAAAGGTTGAAACAAGGAAAACAGCTGCGAGTTCAAGAATATACGATCCCAGCACACGGAAGAAGAGACGTGGACACATCACAGCCACAGACAAGCTTCATCCAGCTGCTAACGCCTTTTAGCATCGAAGTGTCCGTCCTGAAAGAGACAAGACGACAGAGACAAGACGAGAGAGACAGAGACGACAGAGACAAGACGACAGAGACAAGACGAAGGCCAAACTCCTGAAGCACACAGAGGGACAGACACAGAGGGACAGACTTCTCATCCCTCCATCCATCTCTTCATCAGGTGAGATTCAGCTGATTTTCTCTGCACAGTTTTCTTTATTGTTTTGTATAAAAATGCACAGATATGATCCTGCCACAGAAGCTCCTGTCAAAGCAGGTGATTTTCAGGCTCATATTTGTTTATAGTTAAATGCCCAGTGCCTGTTTATTCTTGATTTACATTTGAATGTGAAGAGAAGCTTGGAAACCAGTATGATCCAGTTGATGACCTGACAGGAGCTTGCAGGAGCTTGCAGGAGCAGGGGGCGTTCCCTGCTTTGTCTGCCTGCCACACTCTGTGTCTTTCTTGTGCAGTTATGTGTGTATGCAGTCTGCTGTGATAAGGGACATGTTTAGTGATGTATTAATCACCATAGTGGGCGTGTGTGTGCCTTTTGCTTTGGACATATTTGAAGTACACAGCCCTGGCCTCCTGGGACTGTGCATATGCGCTGTGCAGGAAAGAGGGATCAAGCAGCAGTGGCACATATATGAGATTATGGCTGTAGTTCAGCGGGTGGAGAGATGATCATCATGTAGGGCTTACAGCACAGAGGATAGACGTGGACAGTGGACTGTGGTGGGTGTATTGTTCCCTCACATAACTCATGGGAATTACATTGCATCATTCAGAAAACAGAGCCAAGACCAAGCCTGTCTCTAAACTATGCCTATATTTAGATAAAGTCCATACATTGAATTGTGAGAGCAGCCCAACCTCCCATCCCATTGTCCTGACAAGTGGGGCATGATGGTAGTGACCTGTACATTAAGCACGTGCAGTAGCTTCCCTCACTCTGCGTCACATGTGCATTAGAAATCCACCAGCTGTGTCAGACGTGTGCACTGCACCTCTGCACACACACACTCTGCACACACACACATACACTCTACACACACATACTCACACACACACACTGCTGCAGCAGATCCATATGCACCTTTCCCCATTCCTCTTTCGTCCTTGTGATGCTGTGGCGCCCCTCCTTCCCTCTCTGTCTGGGAGAAGGCAGTGGGCTTTGTCCTCAGCTGAGTGTGATGTCACATCTCTGCTCTAATGGCCCTGTAGGCGAGGGGCATGTGAGCCTGCTCTCGGTCCGGGGCATGCATGCTCTCATGTGCAAAAGGGTCAGCTTAAGAATTCTTGTGAATGAGAACAAGCCTTGAATGTTACTGCTATTACTGCTAATACCAACACAAAACCTATTGCTTCATTTTACTTAAAGATGCACTGTGTAAGTTTTGTAGTGGAGGGTTTGTCTGGACTGCAGCCTGGTGCTCGCCTAGAGCCTTCCTTTATTCAGTTACAGTTTTTATTGTCAGAAAATGCTTGGGTTTGGTGGAGTCACCTTCTTGTTTTATACCATTTTATGGAATATTCTAGGCAACATCTCCATGGAGAAAAGAAGGTTTCAGACCTTCCCTTAAAAAACATATATATATATATATATATACATCGTCTTAAAAAGTTATTGTGGGTTACTTGTAGCGTACTTGTAAATGTGGGTGAATTTGTAGAAAAAAAAAATTGTACCTGGAGCCTCAGGTGTCTCATTTATCTTGTATAATGGTAAGAGTATAGTATATGGTTGGTTTATTTTCTGTGTTTGTGGTAGTAGCTGTTGTGGGTTTGTCGTTGGTTTTATGGATGTGAGATTATGATTATACCTGTTAAATCTGGTGCTCTACATTCTACTAAATGCACCTTTATTGATCTCCATTGCATACATTTAAGTGTAATAATTAATGTATGCCTTGGTCTTAAACATAATTTAAAGCATGTCTGATTAATAATTAATAATTAAAGCTTATATGACTTGCATATTTGGTGTAAACCTTATCTTAACCCTGACGAGCCTCAGCGCCGGGAGAGTGCAGGGCGGTTTGCACAGATAAAATGAACAAGAGCACAGATCACAGGGCAAGTTCCTCTAGTTGTGGTAAGTTTTCATTGTATCTTTAATTTCTGCCACAACGTTATGCTAATATACTATTTTGTGCAAGAAAAGACCTGTTTTGTCACTGATAAAGAGCTACACTTACAGTTAACAACATAGGGGTGAGGTGTCAGCTAGTCCAATTATGAGGGACTAGTTAGTTATAAACCCTTTAACTATAAGAACCCCGTCTGTTCTGTGTCTTGAGTGAAAAAAGTGAACGTTACAAGAACCATATATTTAATAACAGCCTCCAGCCTGACATCCATCTTTGTTTGGAAGGTTAGAAGACTCCTCTGCAGCAGATTCACTTTGAACTCGACTGACTGCAGAAACAGAGGGGGATAACTAGGTGACAGCGCCTCCTGCAGAATTAATGAACAGGGTTTGACGTTACACAAGAAATTATATCACACACGGCAAGAGTTTTTTCAGTGCAAAAATAAGAAATGCTTTATTGTCGTATCATAAATTAACTGGTGCAAGCAACAACAGTAAGAGGCTGTCATTTATTTTGTGAGGTTAACAACACAACTTGATTCCCTCCTCAAACAACCAAATATGTCGTTTTCTTATGTATAAACCTGCTTACGCTGTAGTTCAGATCTATATAAACATGTTTTGGGATTCATAATTCAATGCCGAAAATGTTCTATCTACTCCAAGTCGCAAAAACAATCCCAATATTTGTCAGAAAAAAGTCCAAATTTGTTCATCTCTTTGTGTATCATGTTGAATAAAGCTTGCATACAAAGTTTATTTCCATATGGAGCTATAGACTTGGTTCTATTTCCTGTTTTAGTGACACAAACGACTGAATATGCATGAAAATCCAATGAACATGTGATCCATTTATTCTCTGAGCATTATAAAGCCACTCAGTTTATTTAACCCAGGCTTTTATCAAAGATACACCCAGAGAATGCTTTTTTTGTAGCAGTTGTCTCATTAGGTCCCTGCATATGCCTGTGTGTTTGGGTTGTACCATAGAAGGACTCGGGCCTCATGTCTTTTGTTTGGATTTGCCGTGTGTCATAGTATAAATGTTTGCTCATGTAGCTGTGAAGGGGAGCAGCTGATCCAGAGCAGCTTTGCCCTGTAATGCTTTTTTTTATGATTTTCATTTTATTAATCTTTATTTATACAGTGAGAGCACCAGACTTGCTTTTTGCTCTTATATCCCGTTCAGAACTTCTTCATAGTGGCATTTCAACTTGACATTTATAGCTTCTGTTATTGAAAAGTGAAATTATGAGCCCTATTTTTCATAGAAGAGGTGTGGGCGGGGTTAGGTGGTAGGTGAAAAGGGAATATTTCTAAGCTTTGGCATCTGATGTGTGCAGGATTACTTATGAATGAATCAAAATACTGGAAAAAATGAATATAACATGGTTTTAATCTCATTGTTTTTTACATAAGTCTTGCTTTTCAGTGGTTTGAGGCAGCCTGACAAAGATGTGGCTGCCATTGTGTGCCAACGGCCTAACAATGCAAAGCAGAAGTTGTGTGCGTGTGATTTCGTTGTGGTTTGTATTGCAGGACAGAACACAAAGCGTAAAAACAGGACAGTATAAATAACTAATGTTTAGTTTTCCAGTGCATGTGATCTGTAGACTGATCTGTAGCTGTGCAGGAGCAGACCTAGCGCTTAGAAGCTTGACATTAAAGCTAGCTTAACTGGTGCGTTTGTGTGTTTGTGGACTCATCTCGGGATTAACCCTGGCCAGACCCCTCTGGACCTTCAACCCCGAGCGACCCACGAGCCAAAGTGGATGACTTGCTTTGTACTTCTCAATATACTGCATGAATCCAGTTCTGTTACTCATTAATGTGCAGCTACCTAAGCACCTAAGCGTCAGGCGGGGTTGCAAAAAGGGTTTTGTGTTTTAGGATGTGCAAAATGAGTATGTCGCTGGTTAGAAAACTGTCAAAGAGCTTAAAAAATAACTTAGAAATGAGCCAAACATAAGGTATAAATGCATTTACAGTCCATTATGCAAATTTATCACTGTAGAAATCAAATCTGATCATTTGTAATGGAATATTTCAAAGGAATTGTCAACACGTAAACCAGAACGCTAAGCTATCTGGATGACTGTGGTAACATACCCCTAGTTGGATATTATCAGACACAAAGCGCTATTTATTGCATTGGCTCCAGATGGCAGAGTCGTCTATTCAGCTGCTACCAGTCTGAGCGGTGCCACACAAGCCTGCTGCGCGAGGTCCCCCAAAAGACTGGAAAAAGGAATTGATTTTAGCACAAGAGAAGCTCCCAAAATGCCCTCAAAGACCACTCCAAAGGGACGGGGAGGAGCGAGGGAGCAGGGGGAGTGCATGGACTGGATTTAAAACAGGCCAAAAGCAGAAATAAAGGATGGTTTTGGGGGGTGAAGGAATCAGAGGGAGAGAGGTGAGCTGGAAGAGGGCTTTATTTCCTGTGTCCTCCGTGAATAGGCCGCAGCACATTTGTGGGGAACATTCCATCCTTTGCGCCGGCCTGGACTGTCACCAAGACTCTCACCCCCCTCCATACTTCACATGTCCACTCACATACAAATCTGCCTCCCTGGCCATGCCTTTAACTCTTTAAATAGGAGAAGCACAACACAACCAGACAATGTAATACCTGGGGTTGGTTTTATAGGTCACGCATTACGCAAAAGTGACTCTTGTGAGCTGTAAGTTATATTATAATGTTGTTTCGTCATCAAAAACACACATTTCACACATCTCCGAAGCTTAAAATGCTCGGTTCCACCCTGTGATGTCACGAAGAGGTAGTTTTAGGTAGTTTTTATGGAGTTTTAAAACATTGCGGAGCACTTCCTGTATTACCACATGACATCACAAGGTGGAACGGAGTGTTTTCTGCTTGAGAGAAGAACTAAATCTGCAGGGTTTGTGTGTTGCGCTTGTGGGAATGAAACAAAACACAACTGCGGGTGTGTTTGTGATGACGTAACAACTTTATAACCAGAAAATGGTGTAATATTGCTGTTTTAATGTAATTTATGGCTCGTTTGTTTTAACTTTGTCTGGGAGCGTCCTGTATCCTAAATACCATAAGTGTAGTGCGTCATTTGAAAATCCGTAGCACTTATGGAACGACGTCACACATCGGGGAGGGACAGTTGTCGAAACACTGCCATTACTCACTGTTATAACCTCTTAGATATTTGCTGGAGCCTTCAAAATACATCCCCAAATCAAAGCTGAAAGGGAAAAGCTTTCCTTAAACGGAGGATTAACTTAAGCCCTGCATGATCTGTGAAAATATGATGTTCCTGTTTTCAATAAACCGTGTCGCATTTATCCCCATCGCGAACACTAAAAATACATAATAGCTTTTTGTTTACGGCTCGTTTTTTCAATCGTTAAACTGCCTTTAAAACAAATGTGAGTATAAATAGTCGGTGTAAATGCATCACTGCTGTATTGAAGTTTAAACAGACGGTTTTGGGGGAACTAAAATAAACACTGACCACAATGTTTATTTAAATTTCTTGCAGAATCATCTCTCGATTTTTACGGCAGCTTATTTAGTTTATCAGTTAAATGTGCTTAATTAGCATGAACAGGCCTGAGCTCAGTGCAGACTGTTGAAGGTGAAATTGGGGGGTCTGTTTTAGGCACGTGGGGCTGTTTGTCGACCCACAGCTGGTCAAACGTCTCCAGGCCGAGAACCGTCATTTAAAGAGGACGTATTATGCTATTTCCTCGTCACAAACAGACCTGGAGTTGTGTTTTTTTGCTTCATTCGCACATGTTTTACACGCAAACCTGCAGATTTGCGCCGAGTTCTTCTCTCAAACTGAAAACACTGTTCCACCTTGTGATGCAGTGTTTTAAAACTTCCTTCACATTCACTAGAATCATTTGGATGATTTCAGTCTAGGAATTGCCAATCTTTGCTGAGCTAAAGGTAAAAACAGATATTAACTTGAAAACTACCCCGTTCATGACATCATAAAGTGGAACAGAGCGTTTTGAGCTTTGCAGATGTAGACAGACTAATAATAAAACACAACTCCAGTAGGTTTTTGAGGAGGTAACAGCTCATAAGAGTCAGTGTTGTGTAAAATAGGACCTGTAAATATGTTGTTTTAGTGCAGGCCTGTCCAAACTACGGCCCAGGGGCCAAACACGGCACTCAGACCAATTTTTTTGGCCCTCATGCCTCCTCCTAAAGTGGCCCAATTGATCAGGAAGTATGTTTTTACCACAAACTGAAGAGATTCTACCTCTATAACCTGAATAACTCCACTTTTCATTGTGACACAGACCTAAAAATAATCTTCCAAGTTGTATTAAAGGTACAATGTCTCTGTCGGCGTTAAATGCACCATTTGACTGTGGCCCTTCGCTTTAAATATGTTTCCAAGTGTGGCCCTCAGTGAAAAAAGTTTGGACACCCCTGTTTTTGTGCTTTGAAGAAAAAAAGTCTATTTATAATGGATGAGACAGTGCTAGTTAAAGTGGCTAAACCGGGTCCACACGTCTTATTGGAGAAACAGCTTTTAAATGGACTGAATTTGCATGTAAAGCTCTGTAAAGTCCTGCATGCCGTAGTTTAAAGAGGAGACGTTACACTTCTCTGTGGTATTTACTGTTAACACATAACATTTAAATCACCATGTTACCTTTTAACCTCACTTCAGACGTGTTTTAACATGACAGATTTTGCACAATACCCCTTCTTTAATGCCCTGCACGTCAAATCACACAAAACACAAACTCTGCAGTGCTGTTTTCCACAATATGACGTGTTTCATTTACAATATTCAGAGGATTTCTATGGATCTCCTGCTGTTGTGTGTATTTTAGAAAGATCAGAAAAATGGTTGCTCTCAGAAGTAATCTAAAATGAATGCAACTACTTTTTTCACTTCTTCATAAACTTTCTGTATTTATTACTTATTCAATTTACAAATATTATTCATGTATTATTTGTTTTTATCATTATTATTTCCATAGATGTAAAAAAAAAAAAATGGCTGTATAACTTGCTATCTCCTGATAAACTGACAACAATTGACCTTGTTGTGGGCCACATAAAATGACATGGCGGGCCACATTTCGCCCGTGGGCCTTGAGTTTGCATCGTGTGGTAAATGGTCACATTTTTATGCAGCGCTTTTGTGATTTTTAGTTGAAAAATACAACTAAAAACTGTCTAACCAGCATTTTCTTAATATTATTTTATCTACTACTTGCAGATTTTAGTTGAAAATGTGTTATAATGGTAATTCGGGGCCACATCAGGAAAATTGTCGCTCTCAAATGGCCAGATGAAATGTTATTACTTATTCAGTTTACAAATATTGCATATGTATTTCTGTAGATGTAAAAAATATGGCTGTATAACTTGCCATCTCCTGATAAGACATTTTAAGACAGTCAGACCTTTAAATTGACCTTGTTGTGGGCCACATAAAATGACATGGCAGGCCACATTTCGCCCGTGGGCCTTGAGTTTGACATATGTGCCTTAAGTGATTCCCCATTATATTCACTTTTCATATAGTAATATCTGTGTGTTTTCGAGGATTTCATGACATCCCAACATGTAAAAGTTTATTCAGGCCCGTGTCACACTGTCTCTTGTCTCTTTCCAGTCATTCCCCTCTCTCTTTCTGTTTTTAATGTGAAATAAAACCGTAGAATTCGTCATAAATCAGGATACGTCTTTGCAGTGTGATACCTGACCACTGGAAGTAACTAATTAAGTGTCACATGGACCCCCACAGCACATCAGGGCTTTTGTGTCAGAGGAATGTGGAGTGTTTTCAGCAGAAGAGGAGGAGGGTCCTTAAGTCCAGGACGCCCCTTTTGTCCAAATATGGAGCCTTATTAAAGGGACAGTGCTGGATGAAGTACTTAGAGGTACAGAGAGTTATTCAAGTAAAAGTATCGCATGAAAAAAATCAGCTTAAGTAAAAGTATTTAAGTACCTGTTCCAAAATGTACATTAAGAGTAAAACGTAAATGTATTTCACACATATTTTAACTAAAGTGTTGCTGATTTGTGTGTTAAATGTAGTGATATTGATGGAAAATTATGTATATTTTGGTCAAAAGTTGCAATATAAATACACAGAATTCATAAGAAAATTAAAAAAGCCAAAACTTGAACTCGAAAAACTTATTGTGAAGTAAAAGTTAAAAGGAGCCACTGTAAAATTGTACTGAAGTAGAATTTTTAGGTGTCTGAGTGATGATAAAACTATAGTCAACCAAAAGTAGTGATTAGTAAAAGTGTCACATCAAAAAATCAGCAGCTTGTACCTGTTTAAAAATGTACTTTAAGAGTAAAACGTAAATGTATTTCATACATAAATTGTTGTTAATGTGTGTGATGTTGATGCACAATGATGCATATTTTGGTCAAAAGTTGCAATACAAATACATTTTTTTGGGTTTTTTTGTATGAAAACTCAAACTCCTTAAAAAAAAACATGTCAGGATGATACTACAAATGTAAAAATAGCCCCTCAAATCATATTTAAAGTACTTTTTACTTTATACTCATCTACATTTTTGAACAGCGTTGAAAAGTAAAGGTACTGCTCTCAAATGTAGTGAAGTAAAAGTTAAAAGTATCTACTGTAAAACGTACTTAAGTAGAATGTTTAGGTGTCTGAGTGATGATAAAACTATAGTCAACCAAAAGTAGTGATTAGTAAAAGTGTCACATCAAAAAAATCAGCTTGAGTAAAAGTATTTAAGTACCTACACATATTTTAATAAAGTGTTTAAAGTACTTTTTACTTTCTACTCCTCTACATTTTTAAACAGGGCTGAAAAGTAAAGATACTGCTCTAATGTAGTGAAGTAAAAGTTAAAAGTATCCACTGTAAAATGTACTTTAAAACTATAGTCAGACACCTGAAAATAGTTTTATCATTACTCAGATACAATATGACAAAGTATTGATCAGTTCTTGACAGTATGGATGATTCCTTCTGCTCATTTTGCCTTGAGCCTCAGGTCTGTGAGAACTGCTCTGCTCCACTGTCCCGGCCAAGTCCACATGCTGTACCTTATTAGATCACAGATGGTAAAGTGCACACAGACACAGCTGTGTGCTGCTGCTCCTCTGATAAACTTTTTCTCTTGCAATTCTTTCACTATCTGCCCCAGCCACAGATAACACGTGCTCGAGTGTACGCCGTGAGCACAGGAACACTCAATACTCTTGTGTGTTACAGGAGGATACGAGTTACAGCGAAGAAAACTTCATCCATTAGCCTAATTTTTTGGCCAAATGTTTGTGGCTTGCCCTGTCTAATCACATTTGACGTCCTCCACAAGATTACATTAAGGTCTGAGCGTTGCGTAACATCATTTTTAGTGTTTTTCGGGTTTGATCGCCAAGACAAAAGTGAAGTTTCTTGTTTGTTTATATAGTAAAAGTAGCACAATACTTTAACATTTCAAGACACTGGTTTTGGTCGTAATAAAGTGTTTTGACCTCACATGTTGGTTTGATTTAAATTGTGAAGAATGCTCAGTAAATGACTTGAAATGCATGTGTTTTGCTGTGTGTGTAGTGATGATCGTACTCCTGATTGCACATTTTAGTAGCATCAGGTTTATTTGAATGACTTTAGACGCTGATTGTGTTTTAAGCTGAAAGTATCCCCCTGCCTTTGTCTCATCAGTCTTACATCATACTTACCATTGTGAGGTGTGAAAGTGGTGGCTTTTAGTGCATCTAGCTTTTATATAGATGATTCTTTTGTGTAGTGGTGCACAAAGACGTATTCAGATTGAGCTCAAATGGATTATATAAATCCAGGTCTAAAAGAAAACTGGCCTGGAGCTGTCAAAGCCACACGTTTAACTCCGACTCAAGAGTATTTTGGAAAAGTGCTCTTTACATGTTTTCTTCTGTAGAACAGGATAAGCAGGTGGGCGGGGCTCATGGATCCACTCTCCGCCCCCAGCCCAATCATCATCACAGTCTTTGCGGCTGGCCCCTCTTCTGGCTGGCCAATCAGATGCCAGCGTTCCACCTCCCCTGCTTCTCTCACTTTGCCTTGTATGCCTTCACTGCTGAGTGAGCAAAGCACGCCTGGCTCTATCAGCTGAGAGGAAACCAACAGAAAGAAAATATACACAGGCCAGCGAGCAGCGAGGCTCAGAGAGGAGGGGCTTGTCCATAGGATAGAGCGAAATGGGAGGAGAGGAAAGAGGGGAATGCTAGCACATGAAGTGGCTTTTGTATCCAAGATATTTTGGAGGGGCGCGAATGAGAGAAAGGAAGAAAACAGGGAGTGAAAAGGAGGGGGGTGGCTCCAGCCCAGAGAAAAGGAGAAGAGGGGGGAGTCCTGATGGGTCTTCTGATTTGTGAATGTGTGTGAGACGAAGGGAGGAGAGGTAGCAGCACGAAAACAACACTTAGAAAAGAGGAGGTGTAGCTACCAGGCCTGACCAAACCAGCTGCAGAGAGAGGGAATAACTTTGGCAAGAGCTTCGTGCTTACAGAGTGTCATTCTCAACGCTGTTTGTGCAGGAGGAAGGAAGAGGGAGGTTACAGCGACCTGAGCACAACCTGATCCACCAGAGACACCAGGTCACCAGAGAAACAAACCACCAACTCAGCGAGGAACATCCACTTCGCTCTAAAAAGGTCAGTGTCAACAAGTTGCGTTTGGTTCTGTCACGTCAGGCATGTCAAACGTCACTGTCTTCTCTTCTCTTCTGTCATATTTGTCAGCTGAGCACGGGTGACTCAACTTCTCCTAAAATGGCCACATGAAAGCAGGCAGACAGATACAGATGGACAGATAGAGAGACAGGCAGAAAGACAGACAGGGACCCCGTGTTAAACAGCTCTCTCAGCAACTCTACCACCGGCCAGATTACACGACTAACCCCAGCTTCAGTGTACACAGGGTTTATCAGTTTCAGTCAACACAACCTCACTTCTTTTATTACATCCTGTCTTTCTGTGGCACTTCAACGCTGCCCTCCCTCTCTCTGTTCCTCTGTTTCTCTGTTTCTCTCTCTCACATACAGCTGTCATTCCATCCCCCTCTGATATTAGATTCCTTCACTGATGGCGGCGTGTAATCTAATCAACAGGTGATTGTTTAGCTGAACTTTTAGCGTTTGGGAAAGCCAGTGTTGTGTGATGTAACAGGGGAGTCGTGCGGGTGTGGTTTGTTCAAGAGAAAAGAAAAAAAAAGTTGACAGTCAGGGAGTTTAAACCGAGAGGGCTGCTGAATCTGTCACACCTCTGCTAAATTGTGGCGTGGAAAGGGGTTGTCTGAGGACACGCCGCGGCTGAGCACGTCGAGATAAAATTGGCTTGGTGCACGATGGCGATAGACAGTAAAATGGGAGAGATGTTAATATCTGATTACAATTTGAGTGTATCTAGATTAGAACGTGTGCACGACTGTGGGATCTCTATATAGAAGTCAATTGGTAGGTTGAGGTTGTATATTTAGGATGCATGATAAAATGTTTGCAACTCTATCTCCTGAGGGTTTCTCTGCTTCTTCTTTTCTTTGATCATCCCCGTTACAGCTGGAGCTCTTAATACCATACCCTACTTTTAACTTTGCAAGCAGAAAAAACACATAAATGAAGCCAACTCTGCACTGATGAAGTTTGTACTCTAAAAATATAAATATACAAACAGTTTTATTCGAAAATGTATTAAAGATGAGAAGCTTGTCACTGGCTTCTCTCTTATAATCTTTAACACGACTGTAAAAATACCTTTCATAGTAACGACAGCAGCATTATTAAATCAAAATGACATAAAAAAAAGAGTGAACCATTTCAGATTTTCATTATCTAGAAGTATTCAGTGTTTTTCTATTCTCAAATGATCGTTTTAACTAAAAAAACACACTAGTTGCAGGCGTCATTATCAGCACCTGTTGTTTTTTAGATCCAGAATAGACACTTTTTTAATATTTTATAAAGATGTGAGGCTGGTCACAGGTGAATCTGTCTCTTTTTCGATGGCTGTGATTGACCAGTGGTTTAGCCAATCAGGGACATGCGTGGTCCATCCATATCGGGGAAAATAAAGGAAAGAAATATCACAATGAGCTTCTTTGTTTCACGTGTGTCACTGGTCAAAAAAACCTGAAAGTCTGATTGGATGATCACGTTTGGTCAGGTTTTGAGAAGCAACAGGGGACGTAGAAACCAGACTGATATTAAAACGCAGAGAGATGTCATTCGAGATGTGTTTACCCGTTTATTTTCCCGATTTTAAACCTCTAAAACAGACGCATACATGTGTAGTTTGTAACGTGATATCAGATTGTTCTCGCTCCCCTGCTCCACATCCTCAGTTCAGTTCAGAGGGCAGGTATGTTCTGCACCCAGCTGTGAACGCACACCTCTTTTTTTGTTGTTCTTGTTGCATTTCCATCATCCTGCCACCCAACGACGACTCGGTGTAGTGTTTTTAAATCGTGGTTGTTGTGCGTCTAACTCCACACATGTTAAGAGTTTACAGGGAAAGTGTGCAGATGTTTTCGTTTAGCACGCTGCCGCCGCAAAAGCTCCTAAACCCATATTTGTCTCAGTCAGTTCTTAATGAGATGTTAAGTGTTCAGTCTCGCATCACGTTTTAGTCTTAACTTTCTAAATAATATCACCCCCGGGACGGTCAGTCACGTGACCCTCGGAGCTGTGGCCGTTGACCTCCTGACCTGAGCTGTCCGAGTCGTGGGGCGGATACTTTGAAACAGAGGTCCAGACTTGTGCAAGGGCTTGACCACATCATACTAAAGCCTTATTTAGTCACATTTTTCCAGCGTTACAGTCACTACAGCAGAGATGTCATCGACTCTTCAGCTTGTTTTCACTTAAACTTATCTTTACATAAACACATCTTTCATTTGTTCACTTACGAGTGTTCTAACTGGTTAAATACTCGGTTTGGCTTTGAGATTGTGGAAAAAACGACTAAACTATTTGTGATTTTCATGATCTACAAGCTGAGTTTTCAGTGTTTTGTCACTTTACCATAGAAATGATTGTTTGATTTGGCCTGTGTGCTTGTTTTGGTTTTGAGATTGCCACATTCGATGCCCTTTTGTCGAATATTCCAGGAAAAACAAAGAAAGTTTTGGACCGTCCACCCAAAAAGATCCACCCAAATTATCGTGCGCAGGTTTAGGTGAAGATTGAAAGAAGCAAATGGGATGGATCACTAAATAGTACGAAATTGGGGCGTTTACTTTGGCAGAAATCTGTTCTCCAAATACCTCTAGATGAACTAGTTGTCCTTGTGTTTCAGACTGTAATTTCACTGGTTTGGGCAGGTTTTTCCATGTAACATTTCTCAGCACGCCCTTTGTTTTATCACAGGAAGTAGTCAGCGTTGTTATTTGTTCTTATGATGCTCGCAGCTGGCTCAAGATTCAGGCAAACATGGAAACAAGTGTTTTTGCCGTTTGAGAGTCTGTGAGCATCTAAACTTGTATCTTTAATAAGGAATGTTACAATTTAAAGGTTTCGTTTTTTAATTTTTGTGACGGAAAATGACAGTGAGCAGTGAAATCCTTTTATTCACATTGTTTAATAGATCAGTATTCCACAAACATGTGCCCAGCTTTATCACAATGTGCAAATAAAACACTTTACATTTGTCCAGGTTTTTATAATGATACAAAAAAGAGTATATCGTATATAAGAAATAGCGTGTTCTTTGAGTTTCGTATTTAAAAGCTACTTTTTTGACCAGACACATTAATTAATAATCAATACACTGCAAGACAACTTACCTACAACTTACTTTTTGCTTTGAAATTTCTCACAAATATGTTTTTAATTCCTCTAACTGTATTTCGCTGTTTTTACCTGACTCTGACACTGTAACGATGATCAATTCCTGTCTGTCACTGTATCGTTTTTGTGCGTTTTTAAGTTGCGTTTTACACGTGTGACTTCCTTCTTTTTGTATGTAAATGAAATCAGTGGAGTATAGTGTGTGCTGCAGAGAACACAGAACTTTAATCAAACTAAATGACTCCTCTGTGAGCTTCACATGTCGGCTCATGAACACACTCCCGTCTCTCCCCTCTGGCTGTAGGTGTTTTGTTTAGCTCCGCCCCTCCCGAGCTCCCAGTTTCATTATATCAAACTTATCTCATTTATTCACCTGTCATCTGCTCGTCTCTCCGTGTCTGAAATTGCTTTTCTTTCTCTTGGATGCACAGCTGAGAGATTGCAGTAAATGAGCGGTAATAATCCTTCAAATCTAGTGATGTATTTTGGTCCATTTCTAGGAGGGAAAAAATACAAAACGTGACACTGCAATCATTTAAATCACATTAGCTCTGAATGATTTTAGCGCTTTTAAATTGGTGTTTCACATGAGGCATTAGGAAAGAATGCGTTTATGCCGTTTTGCTGTCGCTTACATGACTCAAATGTTGTTATGGTGATACCTAGAAAGACTGGACGGCTAATGTTTTACAGGTTCAAAATAAAGTCTGTGCAGACTGGAGAGTTTCTGGTGGTGCTCACTTGGCGTCGACACCAGCGGCCCTATAAATACTCATCACCATACACTTTTACCCCACCCCCACCCTCCATATCTGCCACTCTGCACAGTCAGGGAAAGAGACAACGCTTTTCAGGGGTTCCAGGTCATGGTACAACTGTCTACTATAAAAGCACAGTATTATCAGCCTCCCATGTCCCGTCCCGTGACCACATATGAGCTATATTCACTTTTACAACCCTCATTATACCGTAGGGAAGAGCTCAATCCAAAAATCCTTCTATTGCAGATGTTTGATTTGTTTGTACAGGGATCATAACGTCATGTGACCTTATTACGCTGACTAAACCTCATCACTATCTGTGGTATGAGCCTGACTGTCCACACTGACATATATCTGTATTTGACTCATAATCCACACGGTCCTGCCCTTTTTTATAGAGAAATTAAAAGTTGTCTTCTACATTTTTAGTACAGCGTAAACGTTCTTCATTCATAATGTCTCTATCACACATGATCAAGTCTAAGAAGTATGTCAAATTCGTAATAAATGGCACATTTCTAAACTAAATCTGGGCTATTCGTGGATTTGGCCGTGACTAAAAAGCACCGTTGCCGTAGCAATTAACAATTCAAAACAAACATTATGCTCTCGAGTGCTGCAAAAAAACAAACAGGAAGCTGAAACCCATAAATTGTTTCAGTAATGACTGCGTTACACGGCGTTCAAACGTGAATTTTATTAGTGATTAGTGTAAACAAGAACTTTATTTGTAGCACTTTCCCACAAAACATCTCTGCCCCCCTCCCCCAGAGACCCTTGCCCCTCCACTCCTCCACTCCTCCACTCCTCCACTCCTCCTCGCCGCGCTCTCTCCCGCCACGATTCCCTTTCTTCCTCATTGTGGCTAACGCACAAATGGGCTGTTATCCTTGGGGTCCTGGTTGCCACGGAAACTCTTCACTGTGGACCCCCCCCTTTCCCCTCGACGCTCTAAATTCCCAAGTTCTTGTCCAAGTGGGTCGGGAAACAGGCGGCTTCTCCCAGGCTAACCCCTGTGTGGTGCCACAATCGAAATCTTAACTTTCCACAAGTAGATCTCAGGATTTGATACTCGATCCGTCTGTAAAATCTGTCAAATCTGTCAAATCTGCAGATGGAAAGACGTCACGCAGACCAGGACAGTACCTAAATGATACGCTATGGGTGTTTTGGGTTTGAAGTATCGTGAGAACTTAATATCACAGTCGATTTTTAGCTACCTATCCCTCAAGAAACATAATTACTTCAAAATATGGCTCAAGTAGAAGGTAGTGGTCTAAAAAGTAAATTTAAAAGTCGGTATTTGGGGCAACTACAACTCAAGTTACTGTGCATTTCTTTCATTTTCAATTCAAGGTTATTTGTACAGCACATTTAGAACAACTTCAGCTTTATATAAAAGTCAAAAAGTAAAAAAAAAAATGCGGAAAACACATTGCAATTTCAAAAATAATATACATACATGTATATAAATGCAAAAAAAATCTGGTGTTTTCAAAGGTTAGACCAGGCAAAATCATATCAAATCAAGTATTTTGAGAAGTATAATGAGTAAATGTACTTGAGTGAGTGTATCTGAACTCTATTCACCTCTAGTAGTAATGTGCTTGGGTGTTTTGACCTAGTATCACGGTGTGTAATCGTGTTTTGTTGTTGTTTTCAGGTGTTTCTGGGTGTAATGCCCCTGTCATGATGTGGCAGTCATGTGGAAGCTCAGCTCCAGGTGAAGAGGAAGGGCGAGCCTGGTTGTCAGCCATTAAAATAGGAATTCCCTTCAGACTTTCCTCCAACAATAGCTCCGAGACAGATCCTCTCAGGGGCCGTCACTGACACACTGCCTCATTGGTGAGTCACTAACCTCTTATATGATCAGATTACTGCAGTCCTTGTACCGTGTATGAAGAGTCGCTAAAACTGTATTTTGAAGGAACCACAAATGTTTTTTTTCTTTCTTGGTTATAGTTCCTGTGTTCATTTCTTCCACTCCGGCTTCCTCTGAGCTGACTGGTTTCCCTGTCGCCTCTCTTGGGATGTTGGTGTTGTTCCTTGGCTGTTGCCGTGGAGATCAATGGACTCTTTTAATAGACCATTTCAGAAACAATCTCCAGATGTTGTGTGAAGTTAGGCCAGGACAGGCGCTGAGGTGAGACACCCATCATGCTCATGTTTGAGTTCCCACAGCTCTGAGCTCTGGATGAAATATTTTTGTCTTGTGACAGTTGTTAAACAGTCTCTTGGATTGACAGTGAAAAGGATATTTTAATATTTGATCTGTGCTGAAAATCATAGTCATAAATGTTTCTATAAGTGATTTAATGTGGCATATTTCTGTTTTAGGTGTGGTGTTGTTCAACTTCCTTCACATCAGATGACTACATCACCACAGAAACGGTAGATCTCCAACTTCCTGTGGCTCAGTGCTCTGAGTGTTTTGGCTTTTTGCACAAAACCTAGTTTCCTGCGGAATAACCATGAGGCACATCCATGTGGAGTTGGCCCACAAAAAGCCCCCATTAGAGCTTCCAGCCCATGAGGGGGACTTGCCCCCTCCCACAGCCCCCACTCAGGGCATAGACCCTGGGCTCAGACCTGGGGCTCCCAGGCACTATGGTCAGGAAGAGCTTCGTCTCCAAAAGGTTTACCAGCTCTCCATTTTCTCCCAACTGGGAGGATTTTCTACCTCCACAGAAGCCCACAGCGATCCACAACCGAGGCCTGTCCGAATGGGTGTCAAGAGGGGCCTGGAAGACCCCCATGTGACTCACAAGCGCCCCCACCTGGCTGACTGCACTGACGCAGAGGGGCCTGAAGATGCCCCTCTCTGTGGCCCTGCCCCGGGCTGGGGCTCTGTCTATCCTTGCACTCAAATGGAGCACAGAGACTCTGAAGGGGGGCGATCTCCCAGGTCTCCCCCAATGTCACCCAGCCATAACCCCTCTCGCCGGGTCACGCAGCACCATGACAGAGCTGATACATTCACTCCTCTCTCCCCCAAACCTCCCCCCATGTGTGACCAAGGCCTTTCATTTGGGAACTCCAGAACTGAGACCACGAACGGGGCTCGCACCCCGTCAGTGTCGCTCGGCAGCCCCGGGCACGAGAGCAGCAGTAATGGTGGTGCTCAGCCTAGTCCATATCCATATGATATGTCCACATATGAAAGTCCCAGCCCAGCCAGTCCCACCAGCCCCCCAGGCCCCTTCTCCCCCCCTCACCACACAGAGCTGCAGGAGCCAGGCGAAGCCACCGAGTGGGACGTGGGACTGGAGTCGTCTCCACCCGAGCGCAGTGCCACACAGACCGCCTCCTACTCCAACGGCCTTCCCTCCTCGGAGAAGACCCCCAGCAATAGTCACCGCTGGTCCAACGGAGGACATCATCACCCTGTTAAAAAGAGGCTGCTGTCGCCGGGTGACACTGCTGAGTCCTGCTCAGAAGATGAGGGACCCTCCACCTCCAAGAGGAGCAGGCTGTCTCTGCTCACTCAAGGCTTAGGCCTGGACTCCTGTCGTAGCACTGACTCTAAAGCTGCCCCCTACTGGAACCACCTGCTGCCGTCAGCGCGGGACCGGCCCAAGGTGAGCCTGAACACAACTTGTATGTGAAGTTAGTAAGTTATGAAACCTCCTAAATCTCATACACTGTATGTTAACATTGTGTATTTGCTCCAGTTATTGCAGAAAGGGAAATTAAAGTTTTGGCAGGGAGGTAATGCAGAGCGTGAACAGCGTCAGCAGTTAGAGAAGCTAAGAGAACAGTGACGTCACCACACTGGAACAGGCAGAGTCACTCCAGAATAAAGCCCATTGAGGCACATGTATTGTTCCCTGGTTACAGTGGGCTGATCTCTAACGC
This sequence comes from Periophthalmus modestus, assembly GCA_019594935.1. NCBI lineage: Eukaryota > Metazoa > Chordata > Actinopteri > Gobiiformes > Gobiidae > Periophthalmus > Periophthalmus modestus. Next base: position 2,911,872 of record JAIEZT010000012.1, on the reverse strand, counting down.
CTGCACACAAACGCCACACACACCAGCGTCCATGCTGCTTGAAACGCCTCTGGAGTGAAACTATCCGAGCTCCCGTAGAGCAGAGAGATCTGTGGAAGCTTCACTGGATTTATTTATTCAGGGACCTATCAGTTGAGTTTTTTTGCTTTAAGGATATACAGAAGAAGCAGATAAATGTTTGTTCATGCACTGATTAAGAATAATGGACATTTTTACCAAAACAAAAAAGAAAGAAGCAGTCTTCATATGAATGTTTTTTGACAAAGAGTTTGTCGTGGGGGTTAGTTTGTGAGATGATTAGCTGACGAAGAGCCTGATGTAGAACACCTGTGAGGTAGCGATGGGTGAGCCACTGGCCGTGAGTGTTCAGTTCGTACGCAGCACTGGACTGGCTAAATATGCTGCTGCTGTGTGTGTGTTTTTCACGACACATGACAGTCCAGAGACGGGGAATATCCATGCAGACAATTTAAAAGAAGGTAGTTTAAGTCCAGTAAGTAGGAAAGGGACCAGTGTAAAACATACTCTATTCTTTTACTGCTATAGACTTTGGTTAATCCTGTTGTTTTTTATTTATGTTCAGGCAGCTACAGACTGCACACGGCACGGAAGAAGGATAAAGAATGGAATTAGACTGAAAAGGTGAGTTTTAATGCAACACTAATACAGGTTAAACGCTAAGGGCTTGTGCAAAATGCTAATTGTTTAAAATAAGATCTCCTAAACTACAGAGTCTGTGTTTGTTAAGCTGTAATAAGTGTAATTTAACCAGTAACCACGGCTCTGTTGTGGTGATAAACAGCCGCCAGCTCCGCAGTGGCAGACATGCAGACTTTGGACGCTCCACCCGCTGCAGTGGACTCAGTGCCTCCATCAGCAGATCACTACTGGGCAACTTTGAGGTACGACCAAAAACACACAAACATGTTTAGTTTGTTTAAAGGGTCATATTATGTAAACCTACAATGCTTTTAAGACCAATGCTTTTTCCGTAGTCGGAGTAATTGAATCATGCAGGTTTGAGTAATCCTGTCACCTACCCCCTATGCCCACCCACTTCTTAAAACATGTGATTTAGCGTTCAGGCTCCTGGTCAGACATGGAGCATTTTTCAGAAGTAAAAACGTGTCACTGAAGGTCCACGGCTTCTTAAGAGATAAATGCCACGGTGAAGAGTTGTGCTCTCTCAGTTCTGCACTTTTGAACAGGAAGTGCATGTGTTTTAAGTCATTTTGGACCAATATTGCAATTCACAATGAACAAAATGTAACGTAATGATCTATGCATATTATAGTTTCATCCTAAATATAAAAAGCATAATATTTCCTCTTTAAAACTCCAATGCCAAACACTTTTATTGCCCAGTGAATGTGTGACTCACTGTATTCGTGTCTGTCGTGTCCCAGGAGTCCATGTTAAAGGGGCGCTTCTCCCCGTCGGGCTGCATCGAAGGCTTCACAGCGGAGATCGGTGCCAGCGGCTCCTACTGTCCACAGCATGTCACTCTGCCTGTCCAGGTCACTTACTACGACATCTCTGAGCACAGCGCGCCCTCACCCTTTCTGGTCAGTTTACATTTGGGTTAAGGCTCGATTTTTGGTGTCACTGAATGTAGAAAAATACTTATAAAGATACATATAAACCTCTTGATCTGAAATTTACTTTGAAAAATATATCAGTTTATGATTATGTCCTATTCTTCATGTTAAACTGTCAAATCCTCCTTTCACTTTTATCCACACAGTCCAGAATGGATAAAACGTCATGTTAATATGGCATTAACAGTCCAATAATAATGGTCAATAATTAGTTTTTATTATTTTGTGTTTTTATTTAATCAGTTCATTTGTTCATTTTGAATAATCAGCACTTTTTCTTGTCCAGGGGGTAGTATCCCTGGAGCCTCTGGGAAAGAAAGGATACAGCATACCCAAAGCAGGGACCATTCAAGTGGTGAGTAAAGTGCAAACTCTGACTCACTCCATGAAGCACCGTTGATGTACATTATGATCTTAAGTATTTTCCCCTTGCGTTCCCTGCTTGCAGACCTTATTTAATCCAAACAAAACTGTGGTGAAGATGTTCTTGGTGACCTATAACTTCAGTGACATGCCGATCAATCACATGACCTTCCTGCGGCACCGGATCTTCCTGATGCCTGTGGAGGAGGGGGCTGAGGGCAAAGGAGAGACATCACCTGCAGTGGGAGCCACTGGGAGGAAAATCCTCTGCTACCTAATACATCTTAGGTAATACAGAGTCACCATTGTTCAATAAGTTCATGCAATCTGACTGTGAACAGGTGACACAAATATACATATCTTTATTATATTTAGACATATAAGAAAAAAACACAAAAAATCAACAGTACAGTATATCATTTTCTGTGCTGCTGATTGAAATTTGAAGGGGAAACTGTTCACAAATCATTTCCCAGTTGACTACGCTAAAGATGGATTCAGAAAAATTCAGTTTTGTCTGATCAAAAGTTTTTAAGAATGAAGATGTTTCGCTGCTCATCCAAGACGCTTCTTCAGTTCTAGTTCTACTTTTATTAAATTACACTAAGGGCGAACTGTGCCCATATTTTGTGTAATTGTTCCGGCCCTTAATGTTTGTTCTCAGACCTTTTAACAGACTGGCTACTACAGTTGTTTTCCTTGCTTTGATTTGGGGCTGATTCTATTAACTTTTATGCCGCTGACATTTTTCTGTGGATCATACTTGGACAACTGTGGAATTGCAAACAGATCTTGGATTAACTGCACAACTCCATCTCTTTTCTACTCGTCAGTGATATAATTGGGTGTTTTTATCGAGAGGTCTATATATCCTCTGTCAGTAAAAGCCTGAACTCTGCTTCAAACCACGGGCTATTTTATGTATTAATCGGTGCTGATTAAAAGTCTTCATCATTTATCTTCAGGAAATTAATTCTGAAACGAACTTGATGAACTGATTTATCACTCAACCCTCAGTTTAATAACTTTTTTTTGTTCCAGATTCCAGAGCTCCAAATCTGGGAAGATCTACTTGCACAATGATATCCGGCTGCTATTCTCCCGAAAATCCATCGAGGTGGACACAGGGATTCCTTATGAGCTGAAATCTTTCACCGAGGTGCCAAAAAACCCCAAATACTCTCCCCGTGTTTGACCTCAGCTTGACCTTTGAACTCCCAGCATCAGCCACAAGAGGAACGAATGGACCGGACAGAAGGACTCGATCGGTTTGAAAAAGACGCTATAAGATGCACACAGCAAGACACAAGAGCACATAGAAAGTTTACCATTGTGAAAGTCCCCTTGTATTGCTTTTGCTCAAGACCATCAAAAGAATCTTCCATTAAAAGAGTCCAAAAGGGGACCTCACGAAAAAGTTCACCTGTAAAGAAAAGAAAAAAAGAATGCAGAGAAGAGACTTGTGAAGCCTCTTGCACAGCACATACGAAACACAAAAGATGGGACTGGTGACCCTTCCATTCAGTGTTAACATGCATGCCTTGTGACTTTAAACACCTGGATTTCCTCTAGTGCCGTACCACACTGTCCTTCAGTCTGCCTGCTCGTACAAACGCACACAAACACACACAAACACACACAAACACACACAAACACACACACACACACACAAACACAAAGATACACAGAGGAATTAGAGCTGCACAGTAAAGTTGCAAAAGCTGTCTTATAATGTTTCTTGTATCCGTGAGATTAGTGACAATTATAATACATTTATTTATAATGGTTCCGGGACTAAGTTGTGTAGTCGATGCTAAAACGTCTTTTTAAACATGTTTTATTTATTATTTTAGCTGTGGCACATTTTAATTTAGGGCCTGATACGTCTGAATGTGTCATATTGAGGACCATGGCACTGCTAGTTTCTTCAGTAATGATCAGTTTGCATCATATTGTGCAGCTCTAAGATCAGTATTTAGCAGGTAGGAGTCTTCTAAAAGAGGAAAAACTGCAGATATCACGAGCAAAACGTCAAATATGTCGACATAACTGCACCAATGTAATTGGACCAATTGGCTGACCACTGTGAACCTTCACAAAGCCATGAAACATGAAGCCAGACTGAGGGACAGTGTGCTTGTTTTACTTTTACGTTTTTAGCCTCTGATCATAATAGCAGTATGATGTTGGAGCAGAAAACAAAAAACGAAATGTAGTATTTTTAATTTATGTTTTTTCGCAAATGTCTTAATAATAAGCAATATGCTGCACAAACTAGAGTGTGTTCTTCAGCAGACGAGCTTCTCTCTGGAGGGCCGCAGGCCGAGGAAGCGAAGACTTAGAGTGAAGAGTTATGACGGGACGAGAGGGAGGGGGGGTATTTAAAATGGGATATGTATATTTAAAAGAATAAACTCTGCGACTGGCGGGTACAACCGGTTTGTTGTTGTCATTTACTCATTAAATCGAGTGGTCACTTTTGGCACATAAGTTCTAAGTGTCATGAATGATTTCCTCTCTTCTCACACAGGGGACGTCCCATCGCTTCCTGAGTAAAACTGCAGCCAGGTAGAAACAGAGGAACTTTTCGTTAGTGTTTGCTTAGGCGCCCAAAGCCAACAGAGTGTGTGAATGCCAAGTGCTGGAAGAAGAAGAAGCTGTGCTCTGTGAATGTATAGGCCCAAAAGCAGTGTATGTGCTGTATCCAGATTTTTATCCAGGAGCCAGAAGGTCTAAAAGAAATAATGAAATGATATTGACCCGTTAAGCTGCCGTGTAATTGTGTTTTTTTTTCATTCCCAACCTTTTTGTGAGCCGTGTCCTTAAGCTGCTTTACGGGAGACAAGGGTGTGACTAACTTAGTGAACTTCAGTCAGAACAAATGGAGGTGATAAGGCAGCGGCTTTTCAATAATCTACCGTTCAGGAATAACCACAGTAGAGTTATTTACAACAGTCTACAGGCCAGTATTGGAAACATTTTAGTGTCATTTGCTGCTCTGGATTTGCAGTTTGATGTATTTTGGGACCCCTGGTGTCTGACATTGACATTGCAGCTTTAAATCTGAGCCTGCAGTGCTTCAGGTTTAGGTTGTGCCTCAGTGAATGAGTAAGGATAGTGACATGCATGGTATTCAAACATACTATTACCAATACTAACCTGGGGCACAAAGAAAACCCAAGAATTGGTAAGTAAAGACACAATAAAGGGCAACAACTGCATTAAAATGACTGTTTATTATGTATTAGATCGACATAACCTGATATATAAGTGTTCCTTGTTAGACTGAGGAGTATCTGATGGCAAATTAATTACAAAAAACCTAAAACATGTTATAAAATCAGCCTCTAGTCTTACACATCATTACACTCATGCACAGTATGATTATAACTTCATAATTTTTAACCTGAAATGTCCCATCCAACGAGACATTTGTCAATATTTGTACATACAAGAACATGTTCGATGGGACTCAATGGCTTCTCATGTTTTTTAGACTTTACATGGACTTTGCTCTGCGTTTGTTACATGTGTGGGATCATGACGCGTTCGAGGATTTATTTTGTTACTATAGGGAGAATATCACATCACGTAAAGTCCTGGAGTGCCTCTGGGTTCTCCTCCCTCTCTGGACTAAGCGGTGTGAGTCAGCGTGTGTGCAGCGCCCTCTATCGCCTGGGTCAGGACGGACAGGTGGTAGTGCACTTTGTCCCAGTCGCTCTGCTGTCCTGAGTTTGCAGCTTTAGCAAAGGCATCAGCCAAACCGGGGAAGGTAGGTTTCCCAGCGCTGCTCGAGGTCCAGATCACATGCCTGGAAAAGAAATGAAAGGACCTCAGTTTAATGTAGAGACGGTACAGGCTTGAAGCAGGAATTTATCGTATTCTGAGTTGCTTTTCTCAGTGTTTCAAGCTCGTTTCTGCACTGAAACTGCACTGATAAATGAAGGATTACACCATCTCATGACCTCAGTGCAGTACAGAGTTACATCATTATAAATATAGCAAAGATTTCTGGTAAAAAGCAAAGATTTAAAGAACGAGAATGACTAAAACTTGAACTTTATGCATATTCTTGAGTAATAGTGCTTATGGTTTTGTCATGACCATCACTCTCTGTCTGTGTTTAAGCAGAGGAAGTGAAGTACTGTACTAAACTGACATTTTTAGGTTTAGATTTTAAAGTAGAGGCTTTTACTTTTACTTCACTACATTTAAGAGACAGTATCTGTGCTACATTAAACAGGGCTGAAGAGTAAACCTATTTTTATTACTGCGTGAGACCTGCTCAAAGCTTTCATAATCTGAGCAAACAAAAAAACACAAATAAAATCTATTCAGTTGTTTCTGTTGAACAAAATTCAGCACAAATCTGTAGCAAAATCACCACATTTGCATCATTATAACACCTCAATCTGTGTGAAATACTTTTACTTTTTATTTTAAGTACATTTTTAAAACGGCACTTTAATCATTTATTTTTTCATGTGATACTTTTTCTTTTTTGTATTTTTTTGCTCCAGTATCTGTACTTTTACCTAACAAAACTGAGTACTTTTTCCACCACTGTAAGTTTATTCATACAATTGTGCAACTACACGACTATTTTATGAAAATTTCAAGTAGCAGATAAAAAAACAGCCATTTCCCCAAATAAAAAACCTTAAAGTGTTCTGTTCCAGTGTCTGACAGTAGGGGGCGTGTCGCGTGTCTCACCTGAATGCATATTTATCTGGAAAAGCCAGTGGGTCCAGAAACGCTCGGTCCAGGAGCATGAGCTGGTCGTTTATCATCCTCACCTTCAGGGGTCTGACAGAAAACAGTCACTTATCCACACAAACTGTAATTATGTCTGAGTTTTTACATGTGCAGACTTACGACTCGTGTTTCAGATCGGAGTTTTTTATGACTTCCTCCAGATGAGAAGCTGCACTGCGAAAACTGGCCACTGCGTGTTTTATCGGCTCTGGAAAAAAAAAAAAATAATCTTGATCTACTGTAAAAGAGGCTTTAAAGGGACATTATTACACAGTTTTCTGATTATAATGTTGTTTTCTCGTCACAAACAGACCTGGAGCTGTGTTTTGTTTCATTCATACATGTTTAACACACAAACCCTGCAAATTTAGGCTGCGTTCTTCACTCTGTTCCACCTTGTGATGTCATACAGTGATACAGGAAGTGCTCCACTGTCTTTTTAAAGAAGAGAAGAAGAGTTAAAGAAGCTATTTTTGTTAGGAAAGGCAATCCTTCCTTAAACAGGAATAGAGGCCTGAGACATAATGACTCACCGATCTAAAATCTCTATCCTCAGACCCAAAGCAAACAAGAACAAAGAGAACAATAGACAGCCATTAAGGGTTGAATAGTGTTAAGGTTAAGCATTTACAGTTTACAGACTTCTTCAGACAGATATAAGACAGTGTCCAGCAGGAATCTGACCAGAACTGAAGAAGTGGCTTGGACGAGCAGCCAAACGTCTTCACTCCTACAACGATTTGTCCAGTTGACAGATTTAAATTTCATCTTTTGTGATGGATCAAACCTGGACGACTGAGGGATTACACAGACTAATAATAAAGTGTTACTCAAACATTTGTGAATGAAACAAAACACAACTCCAGGTCTGTTTTTGAGGAGGGAACAACATTATAACAGTCAATTTTGTGCAATATAGAACCTTTAAAGAGTTATTCCAAGATGTATTTAATGTACCCATCGATATATCTTTGGCTTTCAGTTGTTCCTCATATTGCGTCACAGCCTCCTTCAGATAATCCTCCAGTGTTTCAGCGTAGTCTCCACAGCTAAAAGGCAGCAGCAGACTGTCAGCCAGTCGGAGCAGGACATTCCCCGCCGTCCTGCCAACAGCCTGGTGACTCGTGAAACCTCAAAGCAGAACAACAACAGAATTCAGTGATCGTTTTGACTTTAACTTTAATTTTCGCTAACTTTGAGATTGAGATTGTGATTTTAGTCATGGCAGAAGTTCCCCAGAAGTACTAAATAAGCAACAGATATTAAAATACAGCTTAAACGACCAAAAATATGCAACAATACGAACCGGGATCAATGTATTTTGAGGCATAGTCAAATGTGTCATAAGCCGTGTGGTACGCTGGGTAAATCCTCGCTCTCGTTTTAGTCTGTCCAGAATAAAAACATGAACAAAACTGAGTCACACCTTGGATATTTCCCAAATTCAAACTGGTTAAAGTGTCAAATTACCCGATCGTACGTGTATGACATGTCCAGAGAAGTGATTCCCAGGTAATGGACAAAAGGAGCGTAGTCACTTCCAGCTCCTGTCAGGTATCCAAGTCTGACACAAAGGAAACGCAACACATTTAGGTTGAACAGCAGAAAGTAGAAGAAGATCTTGAACAAACCAGAAAATAAAAGCAGGAGATGAGAGAAGGACAAACCTGGGGATGACGCCGTGAGTTGGACTGGTTTTGTTTGTATATTTGATCCAGTTGTCATACACTGATGTAGAGTCTAATCCGGGTGCACTGACCTGGAAACGAGAGTTAATTATATAAAACAAGTTACAGATAAATCAATTTAGTGTTTTTTTTTTGTATGTTTACCTGTTTAGCAGCAGTGAAGACCACATTCTGGATAGACGGCATTCCAGACGCTCTTAAAGTGGCATTAGCTAAAAGATTCAAGTGAAAATTTAGTGTAAAATAATTTAAAATGTCACTATTAGCACTGAAACTCTTACCAAATACAGCTATATCCACATTGATGTAGGCGACAGTGCGCTCACTCAGCTTGGCGAAGTATTGCTAACATAAACGGAAACATTGTCAGACATAAATGTAAAATTAAAAGGATTTGTGTGTGTTAGAGTGCACAGTGTAATGTTACCTCAGCGTATTCTGCAGAGCCAATAAGGCCAAACTCCTCTGCTCCCCAGCTCCCAAATATAATGGACCTGCGGGGCCTCCACTTTCCTGCACGAACACAGCCCCGTGCACACGAGTTTACACATGTGTCTGTGTTAGTAGTAATAATAATGCTAATAATAATAATAACACTAAAAATAATAATGCTAATGCTAATAATAATAATAATAATAATAATAAAATTATAATAATGCTAATAATAATTATAATAACAATAATAATAATAATGCTAAAAATAATAATGTTAATAATGGTAATAATAATAATAATGATAAAATAATGCTAAAAAAAAAAAAATAATAATAATAACAAATTGTACTTATAATACACTCTTCATTAAACAAAATCCCAGAGTGCTACAGTAAAAAGACCATTAAAATACTAATTGTTAAAAGCTAAAAAATATCAGCAGTAGGCAATTTCTAAATAAAAAGGTCTTTAAATTTGCTTCCAGGCTCTGTGTGGGGAGGGAGGCAGGTCCACAGTCACGGTGCAGCTGAGGAGAAGCTCGGTCCCCCACTGTACGGAGCCTGGTGGGGGGGACCTGGAGGAGCTGCCTGTAGATCTGAGGGTTTGAGGATTGTACCGTGACCAAGTCTTGCAAATATAGTGGTGCCTGTCCAGTGATGCATTTATGGGTCATCAGTAGAAGTTTGTACTCGATCCAGGATGTTGCAGGGAGTGTAGTGATTTAAGAATGAGAGTAATATGTTCAAACTTCCTGACCTTCCAGTGGGTGTTTGAGTCAGCGCTCACCCTGTTTGACCATCCTGCCCAGCACTCGACTGATCTCCAGCATCACTGACGTCCCGCTGCTGGGGTCTATGGCACCGTGGACCCAACTGTCCCTGTGGTTCCCGTAGATGACATACCGGTCTGTGAATATAATGTGCTTATGTGAGACAAATGTAATATCTCTGTACAAACATTCTGCTGTTTTTGGTCTCACCAGGCTCTACACTGCCCCTGATTATTCCCATCACATTTGAGGAGTTCTTCACCACGTCGTAGTTCCCAATGTCCAGTTTCACTTCGCTAAAAAAAAATAAAAATGTGTGCCATTATAGAACCTCGTCTCACACATAAAATGCAAACTACAGAATAGTTTTAAATGATTTTATGGTGAGATTTATCTGTAGTTTTATGTAAATGTTTAACTGTGTTTTCCTCAGACGGTTCTTCTCTCAGGCGTCACTTCTTTACGAGCCGGGTCCATAAAACAAGTGAATTGTTGACACACAGCAGCATGGTAGTCGCGTGACTTATCAGTTCAGATTTCTACCTGTCTTTAAACATGGACGTTGGTTTTAAACCCAGGACCGCCGTAGTTGTACGGGCAATTAAACGATCCTTGCCAGTCAGTCAGAGCCAGCGTCCCATCGAGAGCACTGCAGAGAGAGAAAACATTTAATGAAGCCACAGCTCATTTTGCACAGCTTTCAGGACAAATCAAACACAGCTCAAACCAGATCAGTGTGGACGCATCCTCAAATCCGATTGGTTGGATTGGAATAGGGGGAAGACCTGGGATGTCCTCCACAGGAATTCTGTAGGTGTGATCTTTGAAGAAAAACTCACATGTTCTAATATTATCGGCATTATTTCAGATCGACTGTACCATTTTGGACAATACCTTTGGCAGCCAGGTATGGAGTGAGCAGATCTCCATACAGAGTGTTGAATGAGCCCCTCTCCACGCCACTAGGGGGCAGGTACCACGAGTGAGGGTATGTCTCATTCTGGTCAGACATGAGGCCGTCGTTGATGTCATAAGGGTCAGTGTAAACCAGTACACCCACCACACCGTAGGGCGCTGCGTTAATGGCCTGCACAAACACACTGGATAAGTATTTCCACACACTGTATTTGAGTTGTGCACTGTACCTTCGCAGCTCTCCCTGCTCCTCCATATCTAGTGATGGCAATCGTCCCTCTCAGGTCCACAGTCCCGTTCAGGTGCTCGTAATCACTTGGCCTTCCGTAGTTGGCGTACACCAGTTTTCCCTGAGAGTGAACACAATGTCTGTTTGTTCAAGCAGATTATATGATGGATATAATCATTATCTAATCAAACAATGTGGGATGGATACAGCAAAGATGCAACTAAACACGACAGGGCAGATCTTTATCAGGCCTGTTAATGTTTGCCTGGTGCATTTAATCAAAGGCAGCATCAAAAAAATACTAAAATAGCAGGATTTTATATCTACAGTACTTGTATTTACCTTGACGTGTCCTGGAGGGGAGTATGCAGCGTAAGGTGGTACTACATTTGGGTCGTTTTGGTCTGAAGTGTAATTTATTTCCTTTTCTCTGACGGTGTGCAGCACTGCATTTGAGGCGTTCACTTGAAAACGAGAAATCAAATCAGGACAAAATCAGAGCTGGATGCTTTTACGCCTCAAACACGTCTCGTATCAGCGAGTTTACCAAAGACCCCTCTGTGTCCCACTGACCTACAGTGACTTTGTTTGGATTCTTGGGGTCGGGGAAGGACAGGTACACACTGTACTCCTCTCTCCAGGCTTCATCCAGGCCTGACTCTGGGTCCTGCCATCGCTTCAGCATGAACTGCACAGTCTGCTCATCTCCCTCTGTCGTGGCCATGTGAGGCACTTTGGTCAGCTCCCTGAAGGACAAAGGGGGAAATTATAACGAGTGGTTCAAAGACGAGATGCACGCTTCTAGAAACTGTAGTAGCAGCACTAAAAAGTAAAATCGTCAGCCCAAAATGTCACTTTATGTACGCTAAAAATAACAGGGAACTAATACAGGTGTGCAGATGTTTTTCCTGTAACATGCAGCACTTTCATAAGACTATAATCGAGAAAAAAAAAAAAACTCAACAAAAAAGGGCTGTGCTTTTAATCACATTTTAACAGAAGTTTAGTCATTTCTCGTCTTTTTAAAGCAGAGGTCTACAGTCAGTCTTCTGTCAGTAAAAACATGTGGTTTAGAGCAGAGTTCAGAGAAGCAAATCTGACTATTTCTTTGTGTGAAATGCTAAAGATTTCACGCCTGTTTTGTGTATGTTCAGGATTGTAATACTGATACACATTTGATCAGGCTGAATAAAATGCAATCAAATATTATCAACAATCAATGAGGAAAAAAAGAAGATAGTTTTACTCATATTTCCCATCCCTTTAACAAACAAAAAGCAGCAAAATAAACATGTTCATCAGGTTTTGTGTGTTCTTGGTTTACCGTAAATTCTGCTCAATCTCCTTATTGTCCACCTCAGACAAGAAGGTGGTGATAAAGTTCTCATCCACATCTTTGACCACATCATTGGCCCAGGACGGTGTAGGACTCTCAGGTTTTGAGATCCCAAAGTGTCCGATGACGATGCCTAGGGCCAGAACACAAGCAGAGCATCCAAACCCGATTAACAGAGTTTTGAGCATTTTCAGAGTCAAACGCTGCCGCAAACTTATTGTTGGACAGAATCGTTGATGCACTGACTCTTGTGAGGTACCATTGTAAAGTTTACTCATTAATGTTTGCTGTGGAAATGGACTTTTACCTTAGAGGATCCATGAGGGAGGTGCAATTATATATCCATGCGAGTTTACTCAAATTTATACATTTAAAGATGCACTACATAACTTTTCTGGAGGGTCCGATGCCACCTGCTTGTCTCCATGAAGATGTTTTTGCTTTGTCTGAAATGCTCCACAGTTTGACAGTGGGTGTATCCATCCTGCCTGTTGCTAAATTAAAAAAAACAAACAACAAAAAACATGCATTCTTACTGTGAGTGAGGTCGGCGCTCCACAGATCTGACCTGTAACTGCTGAGGCCACCTGCTCGAAAATAGAAACATCTACTGCCATACTGTGGAAGCTTTTTGGCATTAACATCTCAGTGGAGTGCACCAGGTGGCAGATCCTCCATCAGAAAAGTCACATGCAGCATCTTCAGTTTATTTTGTGATGACATATAAAATGTTATATCACTGAACATAGAACAGTTAAAAATAAAAATACATACATCTTTCAAGCAGCAAAACCAAGAAAATATCATCTGAAAGTAAACCATGATGCATTTTCTTTCACCAAGAAATAAGTTTAGGAGATTCTCACTTCATCAGAAACACTCCTTGACGTTGAGGATGGTTCATTTTAGCCTTTAGGTCCATGTCTCGGGGTAATTTGGTCTCATTTGGCATCTGAGGGCAACAAACGGACAAAGGATGTTGTATAACTCTTGACAGGAATATTTTATAGCCAAGTAACTCACATAAAACAACCATTATAGTGCATGATCTATTATAAAAGACTAAAACAAGTCTATAAAAGTCTATTAAAAGTACTGTTATAGGGCACCATAGATCTAAGAAGAAAACAATAGCTCCATCTTGCGGTCATAATTTGAATCGCTTCACTTCCTGATACCAACACTGTATTTTTCTCTCTTTGTGCAGGTCGTTTTTGCACTGTTTACTGCACAATTTAAGTGTTAAGCTTTTGTTTCTCACGTTGTTATCTATTTTAACGAACACAGCTGTGCGTAATTGGATCATGCCGTTTGGCACAAGTCCGTAATAGCTGTTTGCCTTTACGCACACTCTTTACCTGGGTTGTGTGTCCTTCTGGGTTGTGAGCTCTGTGTTTTTACGCACACTCTTTACCTGGGTTGTGTGCTCTTTGTCTTTACGCACACTCTTTACCTGGGTTGTGTGCTCTTTGTCTTTACGCACACTCTTTACCTGGGTTGTGTGCTCTTTGTCTTTACGCACACTCTTTACCTGGGTTGTGTGTCCTTTTTTCTTTACGCACACTCTTTACCTGGGTTGTGTGTCCTTTTTTCTTTACGCACACTCTTTACCTGGGTTGTGTGTCCTTTGGTTTTACGCACACTCTTTACCTGGGTTGTGTGCTCTTTGTCTTTACGCACACTCTTTACCTGGGCTGTTTTCTCTTTATTTTGTGCAGCACACATGGAAGCATAAGCGCGGATGTCTTTGGCTCTGGTTATATGACAGTTGGCTCTCCCTCCCACAATGCAACTCGTCCAGTTTGTTTCACTTTCAGTATTGCTTTTCAGTCCGTATCTCTGAACCTGCTGGAACAGGGTAAGTCCATTTCAAACAGAAGCTAATAACTTATTTTCTGATCATAATACTTCACTTGGTTCAGTCATATTGCTAAATGAATTTGAATGAGAATGTTTGTGGTTTGTCTACTTCCTCATGGCAACTTCAGATGAAATCGAAAGTATCTTATTGAGGAATCGCGTTAAATGTTGTAATAATGAGCCAAACCTGCATCTAAGGCTGGCTCAGGTTGGTCTAAATGGCTAAATCCGGGAACAAAGTTAATCTGTTTGTGTTACAAGTATGTTTCTTGTTCTTTTAGCAGGTGGGGGTGTTACCTGTTGACACCATGCTGGCTTCTACTGTCCTGTTGCTTGTATCTCTTTCTCTTTCATTTGGAGCACAACTTCCAAACCAAGCAGCTTCTAAGGATGCCCCTATTGCAACCAATGGCCAGCCGTTTCCTTGGACCACCATGAGACTTCCCAAATCCATCTTACCTATCCATTATGATCTGAGCATCCACCCCAACTTGACCACTTTAGACTTCACCGGGGTGGTCCGGATCGAGCTGGATGTGCTTGAAGACACAAATATGATAGTGTTACATTCCAAGCAGATGCAAGTGTCAAATGTGTTCCTATTTGGCCCCGAAGGTGTGAAGTCCCTGGAGGTTTTGGAGTATCCTCGCTTCCACCAGCTTGCCCTCATTTCAGACTCAGTTTTGACCAAAGGTAGAAAGTATGAAGTTCATCTCCAGTTTGCTGCTAATCTGTCCGACAGCTTTCACGGGTTCTACAAGGGCAGCTATCAGACGAGCGGCGGGGAGGTCAGGTAAGAAATGAACACCAATTAGACCAATTAGTGCGAAAATGTTCTGTAGGAATTGAATGTGTGATGTTTTGTGTAAGAATATAGCTTGCAATAATAATTTATAGACACATTAATGAAAAAAAAGCAATATTATAATTTAAAAACATGTCCCAAAGCCTATACATCAAGATTTTTGTCTACCTCTCACCCCTATTATCAGTGTAATTCCTTGTTTTTCAGTACGTCTTATATTTCTTTGATATTTCCAGAGTCATGGCATCGACGCAGTTTGAGGCCACCTTTGCCAGAGGAGCATTTCCATGTTTTGACGAACCTGCCTTCAAAGCCAATTTCACTCTTCAGATTGTCCGTGAGCCACGCCACATCGCGATATCCAACATGCCCAAGGTTAATAAGCGCATATATAAATACATTAGAACTTTATAAAGGTGTATCCAGCAGTAATTCATTCTCTTTTTCTGTTCTATGCAGATAAAAACAGTGGAGTTACCTGGAGGTTTGCTCGAGGATCACTTCGACACCACAGTGAAAATGAGCACTTACCTCGTGGCTTATATCGTCTGTGACTTCCTGTCTGTGAGCGGGACCACTCAGCATGGAGTCGAGGTCATTCACACGCTCCAGTCTTACAGTTTTATGAAGAATATTATGAGTTTTCTTTATTTGTATTTGTTAATATGAATGTATTTTAGATTTCGATCTACGCTGTACCGGAGAAGATTAACCAGACGGCTTTTGCACTGAGCGCCGCGATCAAACTTCTGGACTTTTATGATGATTATTTTGACATTCCTTACCCGCTCCCAAAACAGGGTCAGTACTCTACTATTTTATTACAGTATTAAACCGTGTTTTTAACCCTGGAGAACCCACAAGTCACATTTGGCTGCAGTTAATTGCTGCTACCCAAAATGAACAAACAAAAAAAAAATGTCAAATTTCAATTCAAAAAATTCAAAAAGCCCAGAGTGCCACTTCTGGCCCCTGCATAGAGACACCTAGTGGATGGATATTGAACTAAAATGAGTCATAGTGATAGTGAAAAGATGGAAAACTACCCAAACAAAATTGTCTTCTCAGCAAACCAGCGGTGGGTAAAATTGTGTTTTTTTTTTATTAATCTTTTTAGTAATAGCTTGCAGAATGTTTAGAAATATGTTTTATATTCTTTTTGGAAAAATTAGTGAGCCCAATGGGTCAAATTTGGCCTTGATCCTAAATTATGGAATAAAGGTTAAAATTTAAACGGTGGATATTTCAGTGTTCAGTGACTTATAGCAGTAATTTAATGCACTGTTCATAATTTTCCAAAGAAGAAAAAGGTTCTTGGGTTCTCCAGGGCTAAATCCATCTCCAAGTTGTCTGCGTAACTTCTCTGGTGGAGGGTGTGCCGCCTGCTTTTGTCATGGACGTGTTAGCACTTTGACTGGAACGTTTCAATGCTAGATATGTTTAATACCATACTGCGGAACATTCAAACCAAACACTTTCCTGAAAATCCTTATACTAGACTCTCTGTCCTGTGTTATTACCACAACTATTACTTCTGACTTAAAGTAATCATGATTTCACCTATGAACCAAACATTTATTAATCTGTAATGTTATTTTATTTACAGACCTGGCTGCTATCCCTGATTTCCAGTCTGGTGCGATGGAGAACTGGGGCCTGACCACGTACAGAGAGACCGCCCTGCTGTTTGACCCAGAGAAGTCCTCAGCCTCAGACAAACTGGGCATTACTAAAGTGATCGCCCATGAACTGGCCCACCAGGTACTGAGATCATGTTAATACGTGTCTGTTTTTGGTGATTCTGATGTTGTTTTGCTTCTCTTTGACCAGTGGTTTGGGAACTTGGTGACTATGGACTGGTGGAATGACTTGTGGCTTAACGAGGGCTTTGCTAAATTCATGGAGTACGTCTCAGTGGGCATCACCTACCCAGAGCTGCAAGTGGTAAGTGCAAACCTTCAATAAATATGTTGTCTTGTATTTAATTTCTGATATTTCCGTGTCGTAGGATGACTTCTTCTTGGGAAAGTGTTTCGAGGCGATGGAGGTGGACTCTCTGAGCTCGTCCCACCCGGTGTCGACGCCGGTGGAGAACCCCACACAGATCCAGGAGATGTTTGATGATGTTTCATATGACAAGGTAAACTGTGGTGGTTGAAGCTGGTCAGGAGAGAAGTATCTATAACTGGATTACTGTGTGTGGCTGAACTGAATCGTCTGGTTGTGGTTTAGGGGGCGTGCATTCTCAATATGCTGCAAGACTTCCTTTCTCCTGAAGCCTTTGAGATCGGGATCATTAGATACTTAAAGAAATACAGCTATCAAAACACCGTCAACAGCCATTTGTGGGAGAGTCTCAGTGATGTAAGTATGTGCCTACATCACCCACAGAATGTAAATGATTTTATTTGCATGGTTTTATTTTGTGTTTCCTACAAGATCTGCAACTCAGGTGTTCTCGATCTGAAACAAACTAGACACAAAGAGTTCTGTTCAAAGAGCAACCGTCAGTCTGGAGCCTCGGTAAGTTCACAAAGCCACTGTATTTAAAGGGTTTACAGTTGTCCCTCAGTGTATCGTGGTTCAGCTTTTGCCGTTTTGCTGTTTCGTGGATTTTTTTCTCCAGTAAATGAGCGTGCATTGTGTTCTGCATCCTGATTGGCTAAGGGACTGTAGACCATTGTGTTCTGCGTCCTGATTGGCTAAAGGACTGTAGACCACTGTCCATCAGTCTCCCCGTGCCGTGTCTCCTGTTCAGACAAATTTATATAAATGTTGGATCGCAGTGTGACTCTGAAGTGCTGTATGTTTGCAAGTTTTCTCCCCGACAAAACCCACAATGTCGATGAAACATTGCGACTGTTTAAACGAGAGAGAAATGTGAGAAAATGTTAATGCCTGTGTGAGAAAAGTGTATAAAGTGTGTGGTGAGGGGTTTTACAGCCGCAAAACATAGAATAACTGTAAAAAATAAAGATGACCACTATTGCGAATAAACGAGGGACCACTGTGACTTACAAATGGTATATTCATGTTTTTTCTAATACTATATCCCTGTGTTCACATGCAGAAATGGTACTCCGGTGATGAGCTGGATGTCCGGGCCATCATGGACACGTGGACCCTGCAGGAGGGCTTTCCTCTGGTCACTGTGGAGGTCAAAGGTCGGGAGGTCAGACTCAGTCAGGAGCGTTATCTGAAAACCAGTGACCCCTCGCTCACTGAAGGGTAAGCAGTTACTTTGTAGAGCCTTGGATCGCTGACGTGGTTCAGACCTAGAAATAACCTGCCTGTTGTTATTCGTTAGATGTACTTTTATTGACTTTTTTACAGATTTCTATGGCAAATCCCCCTGACTTACAAAACCAGTGCATCAAACACCGTCCATCGCTTCCTGTTAAAGACTAAAACTGGCAAGTCTTTCAGTTTAAACAGTTATTAGATGTTTGCCTTGTGTATTCTCTCGCTCTGTGTTCTTCATACTTCACCTTACACACTGCAGATGTTCTGTACCTGCCAGAGGAAGTCAGCTGGGTCAAGTTCAATGTGGACATGAGTGGATATTATATGGTGCACTACGCAGGCGAGGGCTGGGACTCCATTATTAAACTGCTCCGGCACAACCACACAGCCCTGAGCAGCAACGACCGCGCCAGCCTCATCCAGAACATCTTCCAGCTTGTCAGGTCCATATATAATCCTCCACATGCTTTTATATATAGTGATAGTAGCACATCTCATTACTCTCCTGTGCACTCTGTTTGAACCTCACAGTATTGGGAAGGTGAGACTGGACCAGGCTCTGGACTTGTCCCTTTATCTGTCCAAAGAGACAGAGATCATGGCCGTGACGCAGGGATTTGGAGAACTTGTGCCTCTCTACAAACTGATGGAGAAACGGGACATGCCTATTCTTGAAAACCAGATGAAGGTGCGCAAAAGTGCTGTAGCTTCAGGAGAAAAATGCATTTGTAAAGGAAAGTTAAATTTACTGGAGGAAAGTGCATAAATTGTACTCTCCCTCTCTATGAAAGACGCAAGTTGAATCTACTGTATTTGTGCAATCATCAGTCAAGTGACCAGAGCATTTTCTGAACGTGGGCCACATTATATTATTCATTTTCATATTCAGTGTAGTACAGTGATCTCTCCTGTATCGTGGGGTTATGTTCTAAAAATAACCCTGAATAGACGACATCTGCGAAGTAGTCAGTCATTATTCTCTGTTTCTTGTCTGTAAAACCCCTGACCACACACTTTATACACTTTTCTCACACAGGCATTAACATTTTCTCACATTTCTCTCTCGTTTAAACTCTCTCAAAGTTCAAACCTTCCTTTGTCAGTGCAGAACGTTTCATCGACATTGTGGGTTTTGTCGGGGAGAAAAGTTGCAAACATACAGCACTTCAGAGTCACACTGCAAAGAGATAGATATGAGGCAGTGTCCAGCAGTAATCTGACCAGAACTGAAGCGACTTGGATGAGCAGCATGTTGAAATATTGCAGCAGTATCATTATTGCAATATTAAACATACTTAAGTTATTTAATCATCAGCTCATATCACACTGTGGAGCCTCAACACCAATTATGATGACCCAGTCTGATAACTTAAATGTGTTACGTCTGAATTATATTACCCTTGTCTGTTATCTTAAGATTAGATGAACCAGAGTATGTTTTCCACTCTTGTTTTGACTCCTCCTCAGGACTACATCGTGGAGCTGTTCCGGGGGCTGATCGACCGTCAGGACTGGGCCGACTCGGGGTCCGTGTCTCAGCGGATGCTCCGGAGTTATCTGCTGCTGTTCGCCTGTGTCAGGAACTACCCTCCGTGTGTGAAGAAGGCCACGCAGCTTTTCAACGAATGGAAGGAGTCAAACGGAACAATGAGGTTTTAATTAGTGAAATGCAACTGAAGAGTTCATTTGTGAAAACAGATACATTAGAATATTTGGGAAGTAGCTGTGTGTGACTTTTTGTTGCACTTGAACATTGAACATTTTACACAACTGAACCAGCTTTATATCATATTTTAGCGTTAAAACTTTTCCAAAATGCTATAGAAATGAATGGGAATCCCACTTATAAGGAAGTGCCACCCGAAGAGAGCGCAGTTTAGTTACATTTACGGCAAAAATTTGCTCAAGAAGGAAAAGTATTATTATTATTATTTCCATTGCACTCAAATAGATCTGTCTTTTAAAAACGCTGTTAGACGGATGATGAGATTTGTAAGCCTTCAAATATCTGTTATTTTAAATGAACTCCTCAGTTATTTCCAAAGTAATGACTGTGTGGCACTGTGAGAACTAACTAGACGAGTTTTTCAGTCTCCCCGTTGACGTCACGATGGCTGTTTTTGTGGTCGGGGCCCGAACACCAGAAGGATGGGATTTTCTGTTTGATAAATATCGTCAATCGATGCAAATGTCCGTGAAGAGCCGAATGAAATCCGCCATGTCCATTACCCCTCTGCAGGACAAGATGACCTGGTGCGTGTCATAAATCTGCAGTTTGTTTGTATAAAAGTGTAAAAAAAAAATCACTTTTGTCGATGTGTTTCAGGATGCTGGAGCAGAGCCTTAATGGGAAGGTGATGAAGACTCAGGACCTTCCAGACGTTTTGGTGTCTATCAGCAGAAATCCTCGTGGTTACAAACTTGCCTGGGACTTTCTCCGGGCCAACTGGCACACGCTTATTCATAAGTTAGTTTAAAAATGTTTATCACTGCGATTACACTTATGAAACGAGCAGAGACTTGTGGAGTGTGTTGTATTTTGTAGAAGCCTAAAGCGTTTGTCCTTTTTTGTAGATTTGACCTTGGCTCTAACACTGTTTCCTTCATGGTGAATGGTGTGACCAACCAGTACTCCACCCGAGAGAAGCTGGACGAGGTGAGTCACAGCCTTATAGTTAATGCTAAAACCTGCCTGATTTTCAAACCGTGAAAGGAGGAAGTTGGTATTTAAATTTGTCTTTCAGGTTTCTATCTCTCACAAACCCTTTGGCACATCACAATATTCACACACACGATCTGTTTGGCCAAATGTGCAGCTTTAAAACACCTTATTCAGGCTAAAAAGTGCAGCAGGGTTGACCAACCCACAGCTGATCAGGTCTCATCCCAAAGACACATAGAAATACACATGGTTCTTTCATTCAAGTAACATAATGAGATGTAGATGGTGTGTTTTTTACCACAAAGAACTTGTTTTACAGAGCACTTTATGAGGGAAAACACAATAAACGAATTTACAAGGGAAAATACCTGTAATGCAGCTTTATCTTAAGGTTATAGGTGACATTTTGAGGACTTTTCACTGTATGTACATATCAGTGACATGAGGTGAGGTTCATGGTAGTGTAGTGTCTGTGTAATTCCTCAGATCCAAAGCAAAAGACGATATTTTTTGAGATCTGAACTGAAAAAGCAGCTTGGACGAGCAGCGAAATCAGTTAGACAAATTAAATTTCGCCTTTTGCTCATTATATTTTGGGTTAAACCGTCAATTTCTATGACAACAGTCTTTATTTTTCATTATTTGCAAACCCGTGGATGGTTAATCTCCTGCTTTTGCCTCTTTTTGTCCAGGTGCGCAGCTTCTTCGGCTCTCTGACCGAGGAGACGGGATCAGAGATGAGGTGCATCCAGCAGACTTACGAAACCATCGAAGATAACATTCGCTGGATGGACACGCACCTGTCTTTGCTACAGAACTGGCTCGATAAGCACTCGAAAAATGCAAAACCGATACATGACGACTTGTAACAGAAGAAGGGGACGCTTGCAATTGAAACATTTGTGCTTTTTGTGTGTTATTTTGTGGTGCGCTGTACATATTCACAGGAAATGCATAGTGTAAAACTGAAAACAAAGTGGTTAATATTTTTTAAAACCCAAAAACATGAGATTTCAGACAAAAAACAGGCAGAATTAAAGATGTTTATTTCATTACGGGTGTTTTTTTTGCACTTGCATCCTTACTGTGAGCTGGCTTGTTTTAGGTAAAAAGAAGTTTGGGTTGATTTTCTTCTTTGCACAGAGAGATGGTTCTATTTAAATGTATTTTTGGAGTAAATAAAGTAAGTCAGTGATTTTATATTGTGTAAAAGTGTGTCATTTTTCACATTAATACCGCATTATTGTAGTGTTTGCTCATTCTAATCCACTTTGAACCATGGACAAATACCGAATACCACACAGATCAATGCAGCACTCACAGTTTCAGTGTTTTGAACGCGTTTGTGGTTAACCTATGTTAAACTCTCACTGACCTGCTGTTGTTTAAGTGAACTTATCTCCTGATGAAGACCTGAAGGAGGGACCTGACACTTTACAACACACTCATGGCCATAAATTCTTCCTCTGAACCTTGAGCACAAACTAATAAAACTCCGTCACATACATCATCTTATGAACTCTTCTTGTCCATATATATCTATTTTCCTTTATATTTTAGTGACTTTTCAATGAGTAACACCTCTTAGATATTAAATACAGTTGTGAGTATGGGTATAACTGTGGTGTTGTAGCTTTCTTGGTTTTTATTGCTGTATATAGCCTGTCCCGTAAGCAGCACGCCCACTGTGGACCTGCCCTCTGCTCTATTGACTTCACACTGGTCCAACTCACACACACGAGGCCTACAGGAGCTAAGCCCTCATTTGTCTGCTCTATTGACTTCACACTGGTCCAACTCACACACACGAGGCCTACAGGAGCAAGGTAAGCCTGCCTCATTTGTCATTTTTATCATTATTTAAAGCAGTTTAACTTTTTATTAAGCTTCCATCTGCCTGAATGTTTGATGTTAAGTGTCACAGGCTCTTTTATATTTGTTCAGAGTCTATTTACTGACTGCTGTTCAGACAGAACTCATTGGTACAAAGGTGATTTTTGACCTGTCATGCCATTTTACGTGGAAAGATTAAACTAAATCAACTAACTGTTTCTTTTTTTCCATAAATTTTGTGAAATATAGTTTTAATCTACAGGTTATGTTGTACAAGGTGATAGTCCTGCTCATTGCTTTTAAGAAAACAGCAACTATTACAACTACAAATGTTACTTAAGTCATTTTGTTTTGTAATTTACATTTGTCTAATACAATATACTGTCACTTATATTTGAAACACTGTGAAATGTGAGTCTACTAAGTAACTAATTGACCTAGTTAAAGCAGCGTTCACCGTAATCACAGTTGTAACTTTAAAAAAAAAAAGGGAAAAAAACAAGACATTATTACTTATACTGCACATTTCACTCGCATTTGCCTTACAAATAGGATTAAATTCATGAAGCTACAGATAAAAAGTCATATTTTTGAGCCAATTATCTGAAGTTAGTTTTATTTTGTGACTTTATTGGTGTTTTTTGGAGCTAAAGCTCAGTTCACACCAGGGGCGATAGCAGGTCCACAGTTTGCTTGTTTAAGTTGTGTTGGGACAATTTTTCTAACATTGATTTTCTCTAGTTCAGCTTTGGCCTCAGTCAGTACATTCCAAGAGTTACTTTCTAAAACTCCAAGGCTGTTGATGGCTCTGACGTACCTCCCTGTGCTTGAGTGAGGTTATATTGTAATATTACTTTTTATATGTGTCATAATTTCCTTGAGTAACTGTGTGTGTGATGCAGGATCTTCATGGCCGTGCTGGGTTTCGGCCTGACCATCATGTTCTGCACCACGTTCTGTCGAGCCTGCAGTCGTCTGAGGCAGGAGCAGGTCGAGAGGGAGGCCTGGAGACGCGCCGAGCATGACGGGAGACCACCCCCCATCTTTGTCATCCCCTTCCCCAGAAGTCTATCCCAGGACAGTGAGGAAATGGTCCAACGTCACAGCCAGGACGTCCCCCCACAGTACACCAACGGAGCCTTCTGTGAGCCCCCTCCGGCGTACAACGAGGTGAGAGCCCCTCGGCCCCTCAGCCCCTCAGCACAGGTGTGGCTGGTTATAATATGAAGAATAGGTCAGTAATAACATTGGACTAACCTTATGTTTTATATCACAATAATGTTTTCTGCTTTGAGTAAACACCTTCTCATCACTCACTCATCACTTTCTCATGTAACACAGAATAAAGACGGTGATATTATGCTGCCCAAACACTGGTATAACTTGGCCTTTTCTGTGTTTGTTGCAGTTGGATTTTAAGCCGGATGACCTCCCGCCTGCGTACACAGAGTACAGTGTCCCAGTGTATCCTCTGCACCCCGCCCCAGCAGCAGTGGGACAAACACACGGCCCGTCCCAGCCCTGAGAGCCCTGTCTGCCACAGGCCAGTCCCATTATTGCACTGCACACGGTTTCTGCTTTTTATTGTTGTGTTTTTATGACGAGGGATCTGTGTATTCTGTGGTTCAAACACATGATCACAGCACGATCACAGAGTCAGAGTCAGAGAAAGCACCAAACACCCACAAAAAGAGCCGATTCCTCCTGTAATGTGACGGGTGCACTCATCTTAAATGTCATTAAAGTGTGCTCATCAACACATTTTTAAAACATCACTGAAATTATCTCTGTTGTGTTTACAAACACAATGGCGCCACCATGTGGACACTTTTGCAGCACCTTATCCTTTGTCCCTGACATTAATGATCCTGTGAAGCTCTTTTTAAATGCAGTATGTGATAATTTATTTATTGATGATTCTTTACTGATTATGTTCTGTATATTTCAATTTGAGCAGTTTAGTAAGTAACGTTTAACTAACTTTTTATATTTTTGCTGTCTGATTTTGATTTTAGAATACAATGTGCATTTATGTGAATGTTTTAGTAATAAAGTAAAATTGTAATAAACCCTGATTACTTCTGCACTGATGTCTCTGAAAGCAAAATGCAACAGGTTAAGACACATTTCTTCAGCTCCTCTTCCTCTAGCTCTTCTCTTAAACCTGTTCACTGAGCTGAGGGCCGCAGTGCGAGGCTCCGCCCACAGCTCCGGGGTCTGTATCAGGCCCATATCTGTGGACAGGAGATAATGGTGTAGTTTGGTCAGTACAGAGTCACTCTGGGCCTAATCACTAAAGGAAGCAGAATCTCATGTCCTCTGTGCGACCACATCACAGACAAAAAGCAGAATATAATCTGTTCAGAGTGTGCTCCGGGTTTGAGCCCAGAGGTTTATGGTGTAAACTTGATTTGGTTGTGATCTAGTTCAGGTTTAGTCCCAGTTTAGTGAAAGTTGATATAGTGAATACTCCCATAATGGAAGCGAGTATATCTGTATGTGCCAAAAAATGAGTCTCTGAACAAACAAACACAGAATCTGACAGAGTGACAGTGACGGCAGTGAAACCTTGGACCCTGATACTATACTATGTACTATACTACTATGCATCGTGAGTCTTCACTGTGTTACTGTGCAGTGGCCAGAAGGTCAGAGGATCGATTCCCACTTAGACCAAGTTCTGTCGTTGTGTCCTTAGGCAAGATGCAATGCCCAGTGTGAATGTGGCGTGTGCATGAATGACTGCTGGTGGTCAGAGAGGCCCAAGGTGCAGATTAGCAGCCTCACTTCCATCAGCCTACCTCAGGGCAGCTGTGGCTACAATAGTAACTTACCACCTGAATGTGGAGTGAATGAATCATGACGACAGTGTAGCGCTTTGAGAGTCAGGCATTATTTAATTTAATTTAATTTTGTTTTGTTTTATTTTAATCTTTTCTTTTCTATTTTATTTTATTTAAATTTTATTCTATTTGTATTTATTTAATTTAATTTTATTTATTTTTATTGTATTTTATTTATTTATTTAATTTTATTTTATTTTACTTTATTTTATTTTATTTTATTTTTATTTTATTTTTTATTTTTTTCTCGAGCCTAGTTTAGGTCTGATGTAGACTGGACTAGAGCTGCTTTAGTCCTGGTCTAGAACAGGTTTAGCTCCAGGTTTAGCCCCAAATTGATTTTATTTTTGTGTGACCAACTTTAAAATGTGCTGGCTCCTAATAATTCAGTTAATAACACCAGTTTAAAGAACAGTTTTGCACGTCTATAATGCTCAGATGTTGTATTCTTGTGCTAATGTTATAAATCCTGTTGAAACATGTCCTTAAACTGTAGGTGAGGGTCATCTCGGGGTCAGTCTATTATGTCCTACAGACAAGTATGTGGCGGCTGATGACGAGCTGCATTCCAGCGGTGTGTGGACACAGGTAAACATGCTCTGACCAGACGACCAAACGACTCTCCAGACGGACACAGCGCTGGATTTAAACACGTTAAACTCAATCAGATGTTGACTATGTGCAGTATGAGATTATTTCACTAAAGCAGCTCCTACAAGTCGAAGCTCAAGTGCAACTGCAGCCAAAATTAACACACTATAACCTTTTAAACTGTATTTTTGGCTGTAATCACACTATATTTGCAGTAAGAAACTTCATTCTTCCTCCTCTCTTACATTTAAAGTTGTTTTAAGCTCCACTATTTGCCACATCTTTCAATTTTCTGCACATTTACTGACCACTACCAGCACCACTGCTCATATAAATGTCACAGATGAGCACATTTTACAGAAGTTGCGTTTTCCTTAAGCTCGATCCTAAGCATGTTGTCCCACTGCGGCTTGGCCTGTCTTTCGACATGTTTCTGCATGGAACGATCGTTTTTCTGAGTGTATTTTACCAGCACCACTTGCTCTGTTTTATGAAATGTCACAGATGAGTTCCTTACAGGACTCATTTTACAGAACAACATGTGTTTTATTGTGTGGGAACCTTCAGTTTTTTATCATTTTTGATCCATTCAAGCTCAAAACACCTGCGGCTTGGCCTGTCACAATAACGACTGTATCGACTTAGTGTTTGATATGTCACATGGAACGATCGTTTATGAAGGTAAATATTTATCGACACAGTATTTTTTTTGTCCACACAGAGGACTTTGGTGTCTTACACAGAGGAGCTTCTTGTTATTTTTCTGTTTTATGATCAGATTTGAGACGTACAGAGTTGAATGAATAACTTACAGGACTCATTATACAGAGGACGTGTGTGGTGTCCACACAGAGGAACAACTGTGTGTTTTATTCACAGAGGTTGTGTTTATTGTAGTTTGAGTTTATTTAACCACACAGAGGAATATTTGTGGTGTCCACACAGAGGACATGTGTTTAATTTTATGTGTGGTGTCCACGCAGAGGACGTGTATGTTAACATGTGTGGTGTCCACACAGATTTATGTGTGTTATTGTGTCCACACAGAGGACATGTGTGGTTGTCCACACAGGACATGTGGTGTCCACACAGTTTCAATATGTGTCCCACACAGAGGACATGTATGGTGTCCACACAGAGGACGTGTGTCACACTTCAGAAATGTGTATCATGACATTAGTGTCGTTACTCGTCCACACAGAGGACATGTGTGGTTGTCCACACAGAGGACATGTGTGGTTGTCCACACAGAGGACATGTGTGGTGTCCACGCAGAGGACGTGTGTGGTGTCCACACAGAGGACATGTGTCCACACAGAGGACATGTGTGGTGTCCACACAGAGGACGTGTGTCCACACAGAGGACATGTGTGGTTGTCCACACAGAGGACGTGTGGTGTCCACACAGAGGACGTGTGTCCACACAGAGGACATGTGTGTGGTGTCCACACAGACGACGTGTGTGGTGTCCACACAGAGGACGTGTGTGGTGTCCACACAGAGGACATGTGTGGTGTCCACACAGAGGACGTGTGTGGTGTCCACACAGAGGACGTGTGTGGTGTCCACACAGAGGACGTGTGTGGTGTCCACACAGAGGACATGTGTGGTGTCCACACAGAGGACATGTGTCCACACAGAGGACATGTGTGGTGTCCACACAGAGGACATGTGTCCACACAGAGGACGTGTGTGGTGTCCACACAGAGGACATGTGTGGTTGTCCACACAGAGGACATGTGTGGTTGTCCACACAGAGGACATGTGTGGTGTCCACACAGAGGACGTGTGTGGTGTCCACACAGAGGACATGCCTGTTGCGTGTAATCCATCTGAAGACACACATGTCCTGGACTAAATCAAGTGCAGCCAAGAATATCATGAGTCAAGTGTTTTTATAAAGAGCAAACGTCCAGGAGCAGATCGTCCTCGAGTCCAGTGTGTCTGATGTAAAAGAGTAAAGTTTGATTAGTGTTTTGGGACAGTATAGCTGTGAGGGGACAAAAGCGTCTCAGAGCGGTGCTGCTGCGTGGGGGCTGTGAGGATTACATATGTGTCTCTGTCTCTGGGTTCTCTCATGTGGACGAACAATAAATAAACTATTGTGTCCCAGTGAATATAAAGCAGAGCTGATACAGGCTGCCACTGTCTTTTGTTTGTTATGTTTCAATGAGAAGCTTTTAAGACTTTCTTTGGTGGAGTGGAGTGCTTACATAATCGTGCACATCCCACCATACCCCGTATTCCCTGTGTGTGTGTGTGTGTGTGTGTGTGTGTGTGTGTGTGCACATCCCACCATACCCTCTTTCCCATACTCCTCTGTGTGTGTGCTCTGTGTGTGTGTGTGTGTGTGTGTGTGTATGTATGTGTGTCTGTGTGTGTGTGTGTGTGTGTATGTGTGCTCTGTGTGCACGTGCAGAGTGTGTCTGCAGGGGGCGTGGTGGCGCACGCCTCTCCATGTGACTCTGGAGCTGCCATAGGTTCGACGCAAAGGTACCGCGCGTACGTCGCTTTATAAAGAGCCACGCTGCGCTCACGCTCCTCGCTCCTCGTTCTTGTTTTCAGCTTCACTTTGTGCATCAGCCTCAGAGCAACATGCCCAGCAAGAGAAAGAAGAACAAGCGCCGCATGCGCAGGGTGGTAAGTGACTCTCAGCATCTTCAGGATAAATGCATCTGGCTTCTGTTTCAATCTGGAGACTAGATTTTTTAAACTGTTTTTGCTATAAAGAATCTATAAAAGAGCAGAATTTAATCCTAAACCTTTCAGTCAGTCCAGTCAGTGTAGGCTCCTCACCTCTAAAGAGTGAACGGAGTCCTGAATGAAGAGGAAAAAAGAGGAAAAACTCGTTTATAAAGAAAAAAAAAAAAACTAAACAAAGAAATGCTTTGGCTAAAATTTTTTTTACCAGTTTCTTTCTTATCTGTTCTTTCTTCTCTGTGCATCCTGTAAAAGAAAATGCATAAATGCCTGTCTTCATGTTTGTGTTTATGTTTGTGTTTATGAGAGGCTTTGTGGGAAAGTGCGCGCTCCACGTGCGTCACTGTGACACTAATGTGCTAAATGCCTAAAACGAGCCATAAATGAACAATGATGTGCAAATTGACACGTGGTTAATCCTGAGCAGCTCATAGACACTTGAAAAAACCTGACTTCTGAACATTGAGTGCCAGAGTGAGGTGGGTGTGGCCAAACAGAGGCTGGGTTGGTATAATGGAAGTACAAGACTGAGTCTCCATTTTCACCAACTTACATCATCATCAAGCACTTTCCCTGCAATCAATAGGCTGCATCTAATATGTGGATGCACTTTAATAATTCATGGTGCTGGTTGAGAAGTTCACAGAGTTTGAGATCCTCCCTCTGTAGCAGCAGCTCTGCCTCTCATCAGCAGACAGCTGTATATGGCAGTGAGAGCTCTGTGAGGAATGCTCTGCAGAATGCCAGTTAAAAATGGCTCCTGTCCACTTCACTTACACTTGTTATCATCACGCTGTCAACGCAAGAAACACAAACTGTTTTAATGCACACACTTAAAATCAGGACTCAGCTTTCAGTGTCGTGGATAAAGGCTCCTGACAAGATGAAAATACAGTAATTATAATGTGGTAATAATGCTTTTAGGCCCGTGTGTGACCCTCAGCATCTCCCATGGGTGCTGCTGACTACTACAATTCTGTTCCCGCTTGGCCAGACCTGTCAGGATAGCTCTGATCCAAATAATTAGAATCCTTTATCTAAACTAGCTTTTGGCTGGGCTTTTGGTCTGGTCCCAGTGCTGAAGCCCCTCTGCACCGAGCTGCCGCGTTCCTAAAAGCTCATGTAAGCTCTCCGGGGTTTTGTCCCCAGTTGAAAAACATGTTGAACCTGACTGGGCTGGCATCCACGGTATTTCTACGCAAATCTACAAATAACATTACCATTCTTTTTGCTGTTTGTTTTGAACTATTCTTAATTTATGAGCTACTTTGTGAGGAAATTTCAGTTGTGGATCGATAAAGCTGTTCTAAGTTATCTCATCACGTACAGACGACTGTAAATTCATAAATTATGGTCAGTGTAGATACTTGAAAAGCTTTCAACAAGAGCGAAAACTGCTGGAATGGAGCCAACATCATGATTGCTCAAGATAATAAGGAGAAAATGTTATCTGGATCAATAGTTATCTGGACCAGCTAGTGATCCAGATAATAAACTTCAGATCTAAGTTGTCCAACTCATCTTTCCTTTGCACTATTCTGTTTTTTCCCATGTAGCAAGCCCAGAGGAGACTTCTGGAGGAGCAGAACGCAGCCTCCCCGCCAGTCAAAGCAAGCCCGGCCTTAGCTGTAGGCGCACCGGGAACAGTTTCCAAAAAAAATGCTAAAAAGGCCAAGCCGGTTCCACAAAAAGCCCCCGAAGTGGTTACAAAAGTCACAGAAGTGGTCTCCATCGTACCGGAAGCAGTTCCCGTTGCAGTTCCTATAGTCGAGGCCCCTAAAGTTGAACTGCCAAAAGAAGAACCTGCCCCAGTCAAAATCGAGGTACCAGCGGAACCTGAACCAGAGCCTGCCCCCAAATCGGAGGTACCGGCTGAACCAGAACCAGAGCCGGAGGTCGTGGTCCTGCAGCAGACCCCGGAAGAAGTGGAGATCCCTGAACCAGTCACCATAGACGAACCTGAAATCCTAAAAGAACCTATCGTAGAGGAACTACCGGTGGAAACAGCTACAGTTGAAGTTGCTGTTGTTCCAGAGGAGGAGACAATCGAAGAGAAAGAACCAATTATTCCTGAAACAGAATCCGAAATCGAGGTAAGGAGCAGAAGGACAGGTTTTCATGTGCACGCACGTCACCATGAGGCTTATCTGTCAATACATTCGGTTCACAGCAAGACAGCACATTCCTTCAAACATGCAATGATTGATTTTATTTATTTTTTTCTTTCCTTACTGTTTAATGCAGCTTCAGACCAACACAATTCAATGCAAGCGTCTCACCCTTTGTTGTTGCTATGCATTAAAAACACTGGACCAAAAGGCTTTGTTTTGGGGAAATTAGTGGCATCTAGTGGTGGATTTTAAAACTGCAACACCATTAAGTGGATTTATTCATTACCTCCAGTTCACTTCTGATGTTTTTTGGTTATAAGATAAGACCGACGCATGCTTCCCATAATGCACTGAGCTGCAAATACTAGAAGAATAAATAAAAAAAACAAAAAATCTAATAATAAGATGAACATTTAGACCAATTCTATACGCATTCCTACATAACAATTGACTTTTAACAATTGAAAATGCTGTCATTGTGCGTGGACAATCACACAATCACATCGGTCTGAGTGAACGTGTGCGTCTGGCGTCTCGGAGGCAGTGAGGTGGGTTCAGGGGGGGTGGGAGGCACAAGGAACAGCGTGTTCTATTTAGGAAAGAGGTGGAGAGTGGGATACGCTACCTCACTATGGACTGACCAATGCTCTGCTCACAGATTTCCCAACACGTGGAGTAGAAACTGTACTTTTTATGTGCAGACAGAGGCGTAAAAGCTGAACAATACAAAGCAATGATGTTTTTAAGTGTTGGTGTCGCTGTGTATTGATGCAGCTTGTGAAATCTTATTGTGTCCTCCTCCTCTTCTTCTTCTTCCTCTTCTTCTTCTATTATTATATTAGTGTCTTAGTATCTGCCTCTTCATTTTTAGATAACTGTCATATTTATTCCCTTAAAACCAGATGTGCTCATCCCATAGATCTGAGTACAAAGTCTTCATGCATAGATTAGGGTACAGTATGTTCTATTTCACACAAATACTTTCCCAAGCTGCATAAACACACATGTAGCTCAGTTTGTGCAAGGCGCGTCCGCAAGTCTAACACACGACCACATGGTACACACTGAAATTGATGCTCTTTGTACCCAGGAGCTGAGCCATGACCGCACTGTATGGCATGTTCATGTGTATTTTCAGTTCCCTGACTTATTTTTAAGGAAGTCTTATCAGTTTTGGACTAAAGCCAGGACTCCACTCAAGGCTGCACTGTCCAGTCGCTTTGCTTAGTGAACTTTTTGACCCGTAAGTGTTGCGCCCGACCCACTGAGCTGCTCCTGGCCAATAAACCTGTTCTTATATGAAATGGGCTGCCCTGCTTTGTAGTGTCCCTCCTCCTCCTCCTCTTCCTCCCACCACACCTCCTGTTGGGTTCATGTTCCTATATGTTCCCGTCTTTTTCCTCATTTTGTGCAAACTTTCTAGCATTGGAGTATAGAAGTGCGTTTACTCACTCAACTTGGGACAAATTAGAAGTGAAAGT
The DNA here is from genome assembly GCA_019594935.1 of Periophthalmus modestus. Lineage (NCBI taxonomy): Eukaryota > Metazoa > Chordata > Actinopteri > Gobiiformes > Gobiidae > Periophthalmus > Periophthalmus modestus. Next base: position 2,879,655 of record JAIEZT010000012.1, on the reverse strand, counting down.
AATAGGTTTATCATTGTATAAAGTGTAGTTTTTTAATGAATCCTTTTTACTGAAGCTCAGATTACCGGTAGAATTAGTAAAAGTGAAATTAAGCTGATTAACAATGGGGATAGTGCTGAGTTGGCTCCGTCCCAAAGAAGAGGTAGCCAGCGCTCCTCTCCAGCACGTTGTCACAGAGACACAGGTGAGTACAAGGCCATCATATCCATTCTGACATGGGATAGCAGCTTGGCCAGAAGGAACAGGAAAAGGGGGGTGTGGCTCTCACTGTACATTATGTACCAGCCAGCTCTCGGTCCCTCCATGTCTCTCCCTCCTTCTCTGTCAACCCCTCACCATCCATCCTCTGCACGTGCTCCGCTTGGACCATGTTGTGCTCTTTCATAACAGAGAAGAAAGGAGGAGGAATGGTGGCTCGGGTGCAGATTTAGGGGTTAAATTTAGTCATTGGACAGGTGAAGTAGTGTTTAGAGTTAGTGTTACTTAAAGACCTACCTACAATCGTAATAATTCCCTTTTTTTTTTACTCTTTTACAACAAATCCTCTCCAGTTATTTTCTTATTTCTCAGGCTTGCTCCATTGTCCCTCTTTCCAATTTCAACCAAATATTCTTCATATTTTTCAAAACTTTATCACGCACAGTAAATATGTATACTGTACACTGCAAATATTTAGTTTGACTTTTTCTATTGTCAAAAGGACAAACTTTAAAATGTTGCAAGACGAAGTTTTTTCAGCAGCTGCGCCTTCTTGAAATATGCATGCTGCTCTTATGAGACTGTAGTATGCACAGTATGGAAACCCAGCACGTGTCTGGTATTACATTATCAGCAGAAATGAGAACAGGTGTGAGATGATCTTTTATATTATTGCATCATAATTTCAATCATTTTTGTGTTACACTTTAAGATTCACCACTGGCTGATAAATCCCTTTCAGTTTTTCTGTTAAAACATGAGTATTTGTGTAGTTTTGGCTCCACGTGGTACTGTGTGGTCCTATAGGGAACACTGTGTTCTGCTGCTGGGACAGGCTGAGGGGGTGTGTGCATAGGGGGAAACCTATACAACCCTCCCCTACGCTCCCTATGCAAGCCTATACTGTATCTGAAAAGTATATTCACTCTTGTCCATTGACATGTATGACACATGCTTTTGTTGAAATACTTGCTAAATCCCCCCTGGATTGAATAGCCCCGGTTTCTATTTCTGGTTGTGCTAGATTAGGGGGAGGTGGTGTTCTGCTTTAAGTTGTTGGCATCTTACATTTTTGGATGAATGTAGAGTTTGTCCTACATTTAAGACGGGCAGCTACGAGGCAGGATACATTATTTACTAGAACACCATCAAGTATTACAATATTCATGTAAAGCTCGGTGCCATTCTAGCTGTGAGCGCTTTGTTACATTCTGCTGCCAGCCTGTGGTACCAATAAACACAAGGCTGCAAAAACTTACACGGGTAGAAAAAACACTCTAAATAAACAGCGTTATTTGAGTTTACATAACATAACATGAGCTCAACGTTAAAGCTAACAGTGATCCGTGGGTGTGCCGCTGTCCTATATTGTAATTGGCCACATTCTTGGATGGAAATTATGCCTCCCTCTTCCCCCGGGCACAGCTACTCACACATGTTCAGTATTCCCTAAGAGGAGCGATGCTTTTTCATTGCACAATACCCAGAATACATCCAGCAGTGACCTATGAATTTATAATTTCACTTTTACTTTACCAGAGCTGCTTCGACCCACAGTTGTCTCACGTTTAGACTCCACCACACCCTCGATCTGACCTTCACTGAGCATTTTGACTTAGACTATGTGACACCTGCATTCATAAGTATTTCCTGTGTTCTTTCTTCGACAGGTCATAACAGCAGAAGTCCCAGCGGCTGCTCCTGCTGACATACAGGTAAAACACAAAACTATATGTCAGCATTTCTCAGCAGCGCCTCTCGGATAGGTGCGCACGAACTTTCTCAACAGAGCCAGAGGGATAGAGCGCAGGAGTCAGAATTCTTCAACTCTCACATAATTCAGTAGTTTAAATGTCTTCAGGACACAAACTGACAGCTTGCATAAGTTTGAAAAGCGAAGGGATATGTTTAATAGCTCATGATTTCTAATAATCATTTAGACAAACGTTATGAGAAGAGTTGAATGCCAAGTTATTTAGGTTCAAGCTTGTAAAAGGAGTGAACTGAGAATGCAGTCTTGCAATAAAACAGTGTAAAGTGAAACATTGAGGCAAAACATGATGCATTTCGTTTTTTCGTCATTTGTCTATTTTAGTTCTGGTAGTACCTTTATGTAGCCTGTTTATTTAACCCTACACTCACACATTACTCATTTGCTCCAAACTTTCCTGGCACTCACAGTTGCTATTGGAAAAAACGCAGTGTAATGGACACATTTGTTTTTTTGTGTAGTAATAAACATCTCACCTGCACAGAAGAATTTACAAGTTGCTAGTTCGTAAAAGCAATGAGTCAATACACAATGTGCGCACTCAGAGGTGTTTGAGGGGAAAAGTTCATGTTATGACTGCATGAAAGATGAATTTACCTTGTTTTTTTTTAAGGTTGTTGACGAAGAAACTCCAGTTATCACAGAAATCGAGCAGGTAACATTAAAAAAATCATCAAAACAGGTGGAATTCATGTCATGCGCCCAGTCATCCCATTGTCCATTTGTGTACGACTTACATACTAGTTGTAAATTAGCCTAGCTGCATGCTGCATGTTTTACTTGTTGTTCACGTTACTTTTGCGTTACACAGACGCATGAGGTGTGTGAACCGGAGCCCCCAGTGGAGGCCCAGGTCACGACTTTCACTGAAGAACAAATCACTGTTATCGACGACACCGTGGAAGAGCCGATCACAGAACAAACCGCAGAATCCCTGGAGTCCGTCGAGGAAACAGAAGAGGTAGAAGTGGTCGCTGTAGATACTAAAGTTGAAGCTGAAATCGAAGAAGAGGGCTCTCAGAGTGACGACCGGGACCAGTCTGTGGACAGCTGCCCCGTCGAGGTTGTGGTGGGTGAGACCGAACCTGTTGAGCCTGAGTTAGTTGAATCCAAACCAACCGAAGTGGAAGAGGTGACCAAAGTGACTGAGCCAGAGGTAGAAGCAGAAGCTGAAGAAGTGTCCTCTGAATCTGAAGGAAGCGAAGAAGAAGAAGAGGAGGAGCAGCCAGTCGAGGCGGCCGTAGACGAACCCGTGTCTGCTGAGCCTGAATTAGCCGAACCAGAACCAGCAGTAGAGGTGGCAGAGGTTGAGATCGTCACAGAAGTGGTGGAGTGTGCGGAGAGTGGACCTGTGTCTGACGAAGAGGGAGAGGAGGAGAGTTATTCATCCGAAGAAGAGGAAGATGAGTGTGAGATGGAGGTGTTGCCTGAGGAAACCCCTGCAGACACTAACCAGATCACACAGGTGCCACTAAAACACCAAAACTCATCTTCATTTTTCTTTTTTCCATCTTTTTTCCCCACACCTTCTTTCACGTTCGTTGTGTTTGTGTGTGTTCTCTAAAATGGCCCAGATTTGTTGTAAATTAAAAGTCAAAGATATGATGCATGGGGAAGACAACTTTGTCCTCAGAGTGTCTTAAAATATCTACAGAACAATAATGAAACATAGAAAATATAGATAGATCGATTAAAACAACAAAACTTTAATTTAACTCTGTTTTTAACAAATCAAATCTTGGCCATTTGTGTCTGTCGTAAGAACTTCACCCTGTCCTCTGTGATCTAACACTTAATCTGCAAGAAATACAGCAATAAATAGTAGTAGTAATAATAAAATAAAAAATATTTGTATTTTTTGCTGTCCAGGATGCACCTATTCCAAACGGGGGACTGTCCCTGGTGAGTTTTATCGCACTGACTTCTTCCTTCGTTAACATTAATACATTGATTAATCTTGCAACATTTTTACTAGGAAGCCGATGCTCTTCCTCTGCCTCCCCTTACCGCCGCTCCAGAGCCTGTTACGCAGATAGAAGAGGTAAAAAGAATGGATGTGTGTTGTCCTGTGAGTGTTTAAATAGCGTGCAGAGTTTGGACGTACCCCGCAGGCCGTCGTGTGTCTCATGGGGCTTTATCTCTGTGCTCAGGCTCCAGTGGACACAGCTGACGTGATGGTGGACGACTTTGTTGTCACAGACACTGAGGTTATCGAACCCACAACCATCGAACTGGTCCCCGTTTTTGAGAAGGTTTGAATGATACCGATCACATAACACGTTTTTGCTGCAATATGTTATAATAGTTCACAGTGGAACCTCGTTTATCGTGGGGGTAGTCAGCTTTATTTTATTTTTTTTTACAATTACACACACTTTTCTCACACAGGCATTAACATTTTCTCACATTTCTCTCTTGTTTAAACACTCAAAGTTCAACCCTTTGTAGATTAAAAAAAAATAATCCCAGTGTTATAGAACAAACCCAAAGATCAAGACCTGTTTTCAGGCCTAAACATTTGCTTGAGGAAATAAAATATAGTAAAAGACGAAGTTTAAATCTGTCAACTGGACAAATCGTTGTAGGAGTGAAGACGTTTTGCTGCTCATCCAAGCTGCTCACGACTGAAGAAGTGGTTTGGACGAGCAGCGAAACTTCTTCACTGCTACAACGATTTATCCAGTTGACAGATTTAAACTTTGTATTTTGCTCTGGATCAGACCTGGATGACATCAAATAAAAATGTGGTCTACAGTCCCTCAGCCAATCAGGCCAACAGGACAGATGCACGCTCATATGCTGTATAAAATCATGCAAAATGGTTGTGCTCAAAAAAGTCTGCAATCAAAACAGCGTAAAAAATCATGACTGTGCAAAAAGCGAGGTGAACTGTGTTATAATGATGGACAACTGTAGTCACTAAAATGCCTGTCTGTCTGTTTCTTAGCCGACAGTGGCCGTGTGTGAGATCTTTGGCCTTGGTCCTGCAAAGACAGTCCCTGAGCCCGAGCTGGACACATCCACAGAGGAAGTGCTGACTGTAAGTTACGATTTAAACTGTATCCTCACTGTGTTTTATTGTCTAAACTCTACACTGTCCTCTTCTGCTTCAGGACGACGCCGCAGACAGTTTAGAGACATGTCCGATGGAGGAAGCATCACTAACCAATACTTCAGTTGTAAGTTATAACATCGTTTTTTTGTTTCTATTGTACAAAAACATACTTAAAACACTGCGGCTGACTTGAGCGTTTGTCTCTAGAACATGTTTGTGGAAACAGAGTGGATAAAACAGACTCCAGAGGTTTCAAGTCTTGAAATTTAGATCCATTTGGACACATTTTCTTTCTGTAAGTTCAAACTACATTCACCTCTTACCTGAAGCTGTTGAGCTGTTGCATTTTTTCTAAACTAAATCCTTTCTTTCAGATTCCCCTCAGTAATTTTGGAGGACTTTAGAGGTTTGGCACAGATCAACCTACTGAATTTTGTATTTTGCTTTCGTCGGGATGGTCAGGATATTGCATGTCCCTCCACACTTTGAAGTGCCTTTCTCACCCTGGTTCCTGTCGGAGTCCAGAGCAGATGTCAACCTGTGAGAAGAATCACGTCTGAAACTGCCCAGAATGTTTTCCACTCACGAAAAAACCTGCACAACACATTCACAAACAAACAGGGGGTTTTTTATTTTTTTGGTTATCACCTATGAAAAACTCACATGGAAACTATCACAAAGTATTATCAAAGTTCTCCTTAAGTATTCATCAATGAAGGAAGGTGTTTTCTGATGTTCTCTTCAAGACCATTTTCTCACATTTTCTCTGTTCTTCCTCCAGTTCTTTTAGAATAAGAACAATTTGTGTAAAGCTAGATTTCTTACAAGTTTAGGATGACTAGCCACCGCTGCTGGAGAGTAATGTTTTTTAAGCATAAACTCAATTTTCTTATTCGATTTGTATGGACCAGAGGAGGCCAAACGGTTCTGTGTTTTTTGTTAATTGCTGAGCTTTAAACGTCTTTTTTTTTTTTTTAAGAATCACCAAGGTTGACATATTCTTTAAAGTTTATAGCCTTTGGAATAAACCTTTAATTTTTGTGGTATTGAGTACAAAATGTTTCCTTAAAATACACATTGTTTACATGTATACAATTCAGATGTATACAGTTCAGTTCTGCAATAAAATTGATCAAAAGTTGTTTTTTTTTTTTTTTACCCTCTTATAACCTTCCGTCTTAACAAAGTGGATTTTTGACACAGTCACATTAGAAATATAATAAAAACATGTAGAATCAGATCAAATATTTTAATGAATTCATTGTTTTTGCATTGAAATTTACATTCATATTAGTACAATGTAATTTGGTACAGTAAACACACTGCCAATGAGTCATTTTCAATCTCATCCTTAATACAATATTCAAAATGATAAGATGAGGCTTGAATTCACTGGCCCCTCGTGTTGGAATTTCAACTCAATGTTAAACTTAATCAAATGAATAAGACAAATGCCTATAGACTATACAAATGTAATAATAATAAGGACACAGTCTACCAACAGAGAGGATATATTAAGAGTAAAAGCACATTCTTGTCAATAATAGATGCTTTGGAATGAAACACAGAAATTCAATGTGATTCCATGTTATATATTATCTGTAATTATCTTGTTCATCAATACATCTCCATGACCCACCCACAAACCCTGCCCAAAACATAATAAATAAGAAAGTGGATAGATTGATTGGTCCATGAGGTAAAATATGTAGAATAAAATATAGAATACCAATGGAAATACAAAAAGAATATGTGTGTTTGAAAAAATAAGGATTGAAAAGTGCACACAAAAGATGTGTGATGCCTAAAAAGGTTTCATTATCTCGCCCTGAAAGTCCACTCACACGTTCGAGCACATTCACACTGTCAGATGGAGCTCTGGACCCAATCATCTGCCCAGGCTGGAATCCAAACAGACCCTTGATACATGGTGTTTTCTATTTACACTAGTTTGTTGATGCAGACACAAAACAGCCACAATGAATCAAATTATAATGATAATAAAAGCGTAGAGAGATTTAAGCTGTCCATCGTCCTTCATTTGAACACACAGAACTCTGCACTGCACAGTAAATAGCAGGCCTCACTTTAAAAAAAAAAAACAAAAAAAAAAAACATGGGCTGCTGTGATACTATCTGCCAGTCGAAGCAGGAGCCCGACTGAGCTGGTAGACGTTTTCTGCTACAAGGAAAGAGCACTTGAATGTGAGAGCTGGCCCGTGTGGGACTACCCTGGTATGGTTTGAACACACCTCTCCTTTGCTCAGAGGCTTTGGTGTGTGTTAACAGCATGCAGTTCACAGGAGGGACAACATTTTCAACACAGAATAAAAAGAGCACTTCAAAACAACGGCCCACATAGGATTATACTGGGCTCTGAAAACAAGTGCAGCTTCCCATTCAGAGGCCAGAAGCTGAGGATGCAGGTTTAGACTGGAATTTGAGCTGAAACATCAGAAGCAATAGTAGTGCTGTAGTGTTGAACAGGCTTCAAAAATAAACCCCAACAGGAGTTACCTTCAAAAAGGTGCAGCAGTGGCACTTAAAATATTCATGGAACTTATCAGCACCAACCCTTTTCTCATCTGCATGAGACAAAATGCTCTCTCTGTGACCACTCTCTTCTATATTTGATTTTCTCTGACGGTCCATTAAAGTATCGTTGAGTAATCGAATGTGTCATTGCATGCTGAAGATTGCACAGCCACGTAATTGGTGTTGCCAGTCAAAAGCTATTGGACTATTTCACGATGGAGTGTGTGACAAACCAGATTCAATTATCTACCCGCTGTATGTTTTTGTAACAATCTGAACGCTTCAGTCACTACTAAAATCATATTTTCTTTTTTTTAACCTTTGATTGTCCACTTGGTCTCACCATTGTTTTTGCAGCACCGCTGAAGCCTTTGTAAAAGGAGGCAGTGAGTTTACACTAACTGCCAGGTCTGTGGGCAGAAACTATCATGTCCATAATAATCTCCACATTTAGGCAGTGCACATTTCCCTTTTGTGAAGAAACTGCAGAGAAATGTGACCAGGGGACCGGAGTTAAGGGAATGTAGAGAGGACACCTCCCAGAGGCTCACCCCTAAGGCCCAATGTGGGCTCAGTCTAACCCTTTGTCAAATGTGGATTAGGCCCAGTCCGGTCTGGTCTGGCATGGATCCTGGCCACTTTCTTAAAACAGGGCTTTCGATCCTTGGTTTTCAAACTCTGACCAGGCATCATTTAATTCCATAAAGATCATTTTTGCATACTGCTCATACGGTTGACCAGTTGCCTAAAAGAAAAAATCAAAAGGAAACATTGTTAATTCAACTGAGACAACCTGACAAATGTAATGAACATGCTACACTACTTGTACCTTGTCTGGGTGGACGACCAGCACGGCCTTCCTGTAGAACTTCTTGACCTGGTCTGGAGTGACCAGGTCTGCCATGCCCACCTGCTTCCAGCGCGTCTCCCCCTCCCACAGCACAGTGTGGAGGGTGGACAACAGGGCGCGGATGTTTCGCTCCTTCCCCTCGATCCAGTCCAGAATCTACAGAGCACACAGCACCACGTTGATAAAACTTGTCACAGATAAGTGGTTACAAGTTGTGTATAATGTAACGAGGCATTGCCTGTAATTTGAGTGGATCGATTTCTTTTGTCATCTCCTGTCTTCGCATCTCAGCTATAGTCCTTGGTCCCTTTCTATCAAGTTTAGAAGCAAAACCCTGAGTTGAGAGCAAGTCCTCAAAGTCATCCTCTTTCACTTTTGGCTTGGGACCTATATCAGAATAAAAATGTGAATCAAAGAGCGTATATTATAATCAAAAGTGTGTCATAGAGGTTGAAGTGATCTCTCTCACAACTCTCACCGAAGTTGTGCCCCCGCAGACCCCGATCCTCTCTTCCTCCGATGACACTGGAGAAGTTGAGGTTGTAGTTGGGTTTGGGGGCCTGTGAAGCTGGAGGGGGTTTAGGAGTGGACGCAGACCCCGACGATGGCATCCAGGCTTTGCTCTGGGCTGGGGCAGGTCTCCCCGGGTGCCACGACTGGTTTGGGGGTTTAGAAGTGGATGAAGAGGATGAAGAGGAGGAAGGGGCAGGTTTTGAGTTGAAAGAGGACCCAGAAAAACTACTGCTTGAAGAACCTGTAAAAGTATGTGAGTTAATACATAATTACATGAATAGATGGATGATTCAGTTAAAAAGCAGAATTTCTCTTACCAGGTAAATTGGAGCCTAAATTTCCCAGGTCGGCAAAAGGATCAAATGTCTGGGACTTTGCCTTTGACATAGACGAGACACCAGACGCTATGAAGAAAACACAAATATTACACAAACCCATATTATTATTAAATGAACAATGGGCAGGTTGAATGTATTTTAATGTTATTTGAGCCTAAATGTGTATTAAATAATGGTGATATTAGGAACAGTGTGATTGATCGAACAGGTTTTCACATTTCAAACTCCCCTGCAACCAGGTGTTTGTAATCAAGAATATCCGGCTGTTATTCAGGGGAGTCCTGAGCTGCAAATATACTAGTTTGACTAAGACGGCCAAAAAGGAGTAAGGACACGGTGCTGATAAAACACCAAATTAGCTCAGTATCAAAAAAGTTTTGATTTAATTCCACTTTAAAAGGATCTGAACAACAGGATAATGAGAGCCACTGCTTAGTACCTGTGTTTGTGTAGTTCGGTTTGCCTGATGAGGAACCCATGCCTGTAGAACCACTTGCGGCCCAGCTGTCCCAGCCTCCCAGCAGGTCCGGCTGACTGGCTGAAGATGTCATTTTAGGGGTGTCATTGGTCAGTTTATCTGGGGGTGAAGATATACAGGGATTAGAAAGAGATTATCCTGTCAAAACACTACCACCGAAAGTCCAACTTACTAAGGTTAAAGAGACTGGTGTTGGAAGCTGGAGCAGCATTACTGTGACTTGAACTGAATCCACTGGTTGTAGAACTCTCAGAACCCATCAGGTTTTCAAACAGGTCCGGACCAGACTCCTGACGAGACGAGGCTGCACTGGAGCCAGAGCCCACTCCAAACGGGTCAAACAAGTCGCCCATGGCTGTAAGAAAAAGAGGAAAGCAGAAGAAACATTAGTAGAAGTCAGTAGTAACATTTTAACAGTAGAAAAATAGGTGTAAGTTTACGTTTTGGGTCTTGGGAGGCTCCACTAAAAAACAAGTTTTCCTGCACTGCTGCTGAATTTCCAGAAGGGGGCGCAAAAAAGTCATTAAGGAGGTCACTGTTGCTGGAGGCGGCTTTCATGCCACTTTGTGCTGCTGAGGACGACGAGACAGTGTCAGAGTTTAACCCCAAGAGGTCAGCTGTATCTGAGGCAGGTTCCTGGGCAGGAGGAGGGGGGGTCTGCAAACAAAAAAAACAAAAAACATTTAGCTTTTCTAGTTCAGCATTCATTTTGAGTTTTCACGAGATAAGGAGACATGATGCACCTGGAAGTCAGCATCAAAGAGTGGTTCACTTGTGTCTCGTGACAAGGGCTCCCCACTCGGAGCAGAGTAAGACACAGACTCTCCGTCCGACTGGTCACTCAGGGTGTCCTGGTCATTGTAGGATCCACCTGTTTGACCGTCGTCCTGGCGGCTGGAAGCATCTGTAACAGCAGAGCCATGGACAGTTACACAACGCACGTTGTATGTTATGACCATTTACAGAGCAAAACACGAGTACCTTCCCAGTCAAGAGTCTGGAAGAAGTTGTTTGCATTGGTGTCTGTGCTGGCAGGAGACTCCATCTCGGTGGTGTTTGAGCTGTCTGGGGTTTGTGCTGGTGGAGGTGATTCAGAATCATAAAAGGCAGAGGATCCAGGCTGTCGAGGGAGCTCCGGTTTACCTGAAAGGACAGTCATTAAGAAGGCTTAAAGAACATTGAAGCCAACTGTAACAACAGGCAGCCACGGTCGTACAAACCTATGCCTAGGACTGCTCTACATAGAAAATAAACCTTTAATCCACATGTCACTTACCAAATTTGCTGAGGATCTCCTGCTGTTCATCTCGTGAGGAGAAAAGGATTTTAGGATTTAGGCCCTTGGTCTGCAAACCCTCCCATGGCGGAGTCTTGGTGGTTGGTCGATCTCTTGGTTCAACCTCAATGTTCAAGTTAACCTGGAACAAGTCTGGGTATTTCTCCTGAATGTCGCATGCATCCAGGTCATATCTGTACAAATGAAATAAAAATGTGTCTGTGATTAAAGCTTACATCACTAAATGCATGTGAGGTTTGTTATTTTTAGTACAAACTTAAACACATACTTTGCAAACTTCACAGTGGTTGCATTTCTTGGGACAAATCCTGTGTGGAACTGAACTTGAAACATCTTCATGGAAGCCATCTAATCAACACAAAATGTACAAATGAATTAATCTGTTTAATATATTATACCTAAAATATAATACAGATTTCTGCAGACTTTGGCCTGTAGACGTCCTCCCAGTGTGGACCTTGCATGATAAATCACCACCAGCACATCTCCTTGGACTGTCACATTAAGAGGAATTTCAGCTTTTCCATCCTCTATTTTGAAATCCCTGTAAAAATATAAAGATTTGAATTAGCACATACCAGCAAAAGGTAGAGCTATTTTAAACAGACTTACTTCATTCTGTCATACTCTTGAGATGTCGTGAGCACACGCTCGTCTCCTACATAAACTTCACAAAATGGTCGACACCCGTTGCGTTGTTTGTTGAACAGTGGCACAGGCGTCATGACAATGGAGTGAATGACTATGGGTTTACTGTGGGGAATGATGGGCTCCTCTGCCATCATGTCACACATGTACTCAATATACCTAACCAAAACACAACAGTCATATAAACCAAAAGGCGAGTTTCAAAGGCCTTAGTGTCCTTAATGTCTGTAAACTTACCTCTTGTGAGAAGGAGCGATCCCAGGTGGGCAGCGTTTCATTGAGAACATGTAAACAGCAGCTTCAGCTGTGGAGAAAAGGCGACAGAAACAGAGGAAGGAGCAGACTGCCACTGCAGATGCTGCTCGGCCGTCCTACAGACACAAAGCGTGCACATGTGAGTACACAACTTATAAATAAGACTGTCAAATGGAACAGAAAATATACTGACCAAACAGTGAACTATACAAATGTTCCTCTGGTCCTGTTTCAGCCACAGGTGCATGTTTTTACACACGCTGTAGAGACTTCGGAGGTTGGGGGCACGACGCAACTGCCAGTTACATTCTGACACCTAAACAAACACAAATTGAACTGTTAATGCAAACCAGCTTAAAGATTTAAATTCTTGTCTTAATGCTCTTTACATCCCTACGTGCTACACCACGTACCCTGTTGTGGAATCGTGAGGGTCTATAGGAGCGTTTGGAGAGGTTGTACACGGCATAGTGACCGGCGTGACGAGAGTCCAGGAACAAGCGCACGTCCTCAATGTTATTCTTTATGGCCGACTCCACCCCCTCAGCTGGGAACGACATCACTGCACACACCCACACAACATTCAACAGAGTGTGTCCAACACAGACTATTCAATCTGTCTTTCTAAATGCTAAATGTCCCACCTGCTATTCTGGAGGTAATGTAGGAAATGTCCAAATCTCCTTTGGCATAGCTGTGACAGTAGAAATGATGAGTGAAAACAGCACCAAAAAACAAGAGCAGAGCAGAAAATGAAGTTTCAAACTCAAACTCAATTAAGTCATAAATTACACAGAAAAGGTAAGGTTGTATTTTACTAATACTATTCTAAAAAGCCACAAAACAAAAAACACAGTGTAGCATCCAAAGGGTTTATGACAAAGACGGAGACGATGATCCCTAGAAGCTGATGACAACATTACAAAAGATTAGTTATTACAATGGAATTAGATTTTATCGCTGGATGATGGTTAGCACAAAGTAGTTAAATGTTTGACTAGTATGCCACATACTGACCACTCAAACCACTCATTCAAACAAATGTTGTGCGACGGACAATAAAAATGTCCAATATTTCAACTGTGATTAATGGAGGAAAATTATGATTTATTTTAGTTTAGTTCTCACCTTGACTTTTCAGTAAGATCTGTATTATGTCCAAGATTATCCACAATAATCTCGGACATAATATGGGGATGCACAGCGTTTCTTTATTATTTATGAAGTACACAACACTCAGCACATGCTTCATTCAACCTGGCTCTAAATGGGTGAATTTACAGGAGCTAAGAGCAGATTTAGTGAAGTTCTCTGTTGAATTATACAGCGCTACAACACAGAGCTGGACATGGCACACGTCAGGGGCCTGTATTTACCTTGGGTTGCTAGGTTGATGGACACATAGTGGGCCATGAGGGATTGGGACAGAGAATAGAAACAAAAATAAACAAAATAGGAAAAAAACAATGGGAACGTGTGATATTTTAAATGAGGCAAATAAAATAAAACAAACTTCTTATGTTTTGACAAGGGGGTTTTCAGAACATGATGAGATCGAGGCATAAAAGCAGAGTCTTACCTCGCAACTGACTGGATGACCTTAGATGACGTGTCCTTGATGTTGGTGAGGAAGCGCTCGGTCCCTCCTCTCAAAATGTCCAGAAGACCACTCCCAGCCTGGTCAGGATCATACACGCCTAAAATACAGAGGTGAAAATCAGATAAGTTACCAACCATACAGAATTTAAAATATCAGAATATTTTATGTCTTTGTCAATTCAACTGAAGTGATGCAAATGGACAATATTCACACCGAAGAGGTTCTCCAGGGTTTTGAAATAAAGACTAAGCTTGGTGACATAGTTATTTGCCAAATAACACACAAAAATATCCCTTAATTCTATGCGAAACTACTATGTCATTTCTGCTACTTACTAACTAACTGGTATTACTCGTATATTTACTTATATGTAAGAAAAAATATTTTCTAAACTCAAGCAGTTTCCTTTTAGGTTCAAGAAAAAAACAGCATCGCAACAAATACGAGAGAGCCTCCTCGAGGAAAGATCAAACACATTTGTCCACTGGACAGATGGTGAAATGCAATCCTCTTAATATGGAGACTACAGCCAACATCGGGTGTTTTCTTAAAAATTCACTTCAATTTATATGATCATCAACAAAGACATCGATAAAGTCTTAGTCTTTACAATGTAGAACTCCAACAATGTATTTATCTCTATAAAATGTCACAGACTTGTTTCTACTGGCTGCCATAAATGTAAGAATATTAACCTGTGACCTAATAACAGAGGCATGATCTTTATTCTCCAGGTGATTTAGCGAGCGCAGTACACTCTGTGTTTCTATCAAACCAATATCACCAGCAGCTACGTATAAAAAGAATATGACCAGCACCACGACTGTATGAAGAGTAACAGACTGGGAGGGTCACTGGTACCTGCGTTGTTGTGGACGTTGTGGATCTGTGCGGGCGGCTGTGCTCCATTGTTTCCGAAGCCTCCGTTCTGTTCCAGCAGCTGCAGACATTCATATCCATCATACACCGGGCGCCAGCAGTAATAAGTACTTAACATTGTAGCTGATGAGTAAGAAAGCCTTTAGAACGATCAATTAACAATAAAAAATTTACGACAATCCAGGCAGAAGAATATTACATCCATCAGATATTGAGATTAAGGTCAAACATATTAAGCCATGTAAAAAGTTGTTGGTTTATACACAGCCAAACACACTGCCCTGTGAGTCTGTCATTTCCCTTCCTCTGCTCAGTGTGTCTACCTCCGTCTGCCTCTCCATATGTCTGAGGAGAGAAGGAGGAGGAGGGCAAGTGGGAGGAAAATAATCTCCTTAGGTCCAGGAGGGAACCCCTGCTTAACCCTAATCAGAGCGCCAATGGGTAAATGTGCATTTACTCTACGCTGATTTTCACATTTAAGCATGGTTTAGTTTTCAATATATAAATTATTACACAAATATTAACGTCACTACTGCTCTATAAGACTTTGGACATATGGATACATGTATAATTGCTTGAATATATATTATAACAGAGTATGTAACTTTCTGGAGGTGGCACGTCACCTGCAGAATTCCATGGAAATAGAAAATAGATCAATAGAATCAAACTTTGAAACATTCTCCAAGGAGATAGTAGGTTTTATGCCATAATGCGGAAGATTACAGCCAAAGGAACAGTATTTCCACAGAGACAAGCAGGTAGAGACCCTCCTCAAAGCTACAGAGGGGGCAATATACGAGAATATCACTAATCGCAATCAAAAGAGCAGGCACCCGGATGACGCCACACATTTATATCGTCCGCTCAAGAAAGTGAAGTCTGATGTGTCGGAATTATTATGGCTTTGAAAAAAAGATTTCATCTGCGCTATTCATCTTGTATGTATATGCACATTTGACAATAAAAAAGAAATTGAAAAAGATCCAACACAGCGATGCAGAACCTGGACTTACATGCACATTTACAAGACGACCATCCTACATTGTTTGACAAACTTGAGCCGAAAATATCCGTCGTAAGAAATAAACGAATGTAGTTTGTGTTAGTTTGGATTTGTATGAATAATGGTTCGTGTTTGAGTCGACTTTGCAATCGCTAGGTTAAAACTATCTGAATAGCATTTTGCACAGCTGGTTCATGTGTTTATTTTATAGTCAAGAGTTATATAATTGACACATTTATTATTCATTCATTGTTAATTTCACTTGCAGAAAAAAAAAAAAAAAACAACCAAAGGTGATGGCTCAGACACCTGCAAATTGTATAATAATTGTTTTAGTGACTTTAAAAAAAATTGTGATAATGTCGTTAATCACAATTATTTTCAAATATATTCATGAGTCTAAATTTTAATATCGTCCCATCCCTACACCAGGCCAAGAGTCCGGTTTGTGCTCACAGAAGAATACATGTTTTTCAGTGCAATCACAACAACGATTAATAAAAAAAAAAAAAAAAAAAAAAAAAAGTATTATTTGCCTAAAAAGTTACATACTGGCCAGCGCTTTTTCACTGATCCTAGTTTAACTTATGGCTTTTTTTTACAATTAAAAAAAAAAATAAAATGAGAGGAATGAAACAGCTTGAAAAAAAAGAAACGTGCTCAACAAAATACAGTTAATACATCTTAAAAATATTTTTAAGTTGTATATTATTGATTTGACAGTGCTCGTTTTTGGCCGTATTCATTTCCTCTGAGTCTTGTTTGAGCCGAATGGGACGGTGCCAGCTGGGCAGAGACAAGCCCAGGAGAGAGAATGGTTTGTGTGTGTAGGTTCACATCAGTAATGGCCATGTTCACACTGCAGATGGAGGCTGACAGCATCTTCACAGACTGTGTACTCCTGCCAAGGACCCCACTACAAAGCTACAAAAAGAAATTCAAAATGAATACCAACCTCTGTAATGGGAGACTTGGGGTTGACGTTGCGTGCAGCTGCTATTTCCTGAAGCTGGTTGACCAACTCTGTGATTGACAGACGCTCCTCTGGATTCACCTTCAACATGGAACCTATAAAACGATGGAGAAAATGGCTCTTAACGGCTGCTTTTACACTAGTCCTAGTTTGATCGAGGTTTTGTCATGTTATAGATTTTATTTATCCTGTTCTAGTCCTGGTTTAGTTCCAGGTTTAATCCCAATTTTGTTTAATGTATTTATTGTTGTTCATTTGAAACGTTTCATAGATTTACATGGAAATCTGATGCACTGATATCAAGTATCACAGTGTTTATAGCCTAGATTAATTTGCAACACTGATCCCTAGAAAGGCTGACGGTTCAGATTTCACTATAAAGCAATAGTCAATTTAGTTAAAAGCTACTAGAAAAATATTACACACATATAAACTAGTTCCACCTCAGAGTATAAGTGTAACTCCAGTTTAGCTACTTTTGCTCCAACGCTAGTCTTTACAGAGACACACATTTGAACAGGAAAGGAGTCAAGCAGCTGACCACAAACCTCATCCAACACATCTCCTTTTCTTTTTGACCTTGCACCACAGCATGACTCCAGGACTCCACCTCAGAGTACACGAAACAAGTGCAACCCAAAATAAACTCTAAACCCCACTCCATCTTAAATCAAGACGATTTTAATCAAGTCGTTGTTTCGGCCTTGACCTGCCTCCAGGAATCTCTTGACACTGTAGCACCTCTCAAGCAAAGGGTAAAAAGAGTACCTAGAGCTGCCCCGGGTTCAACTCTGAAACCCACTCCTCAAGCAAAAGTCCTGCAGGCTAGTATGAAAATGAAAAAAAAAACACTCAGTGGAGGCTCCTTTACGAGCACACATTCTGCAAATCCAAAACTAAATATTGACAAGTAATACATTTCTTTAATTATTCAATAACAAAATCACTACTCTACAAGACAAAATTCATGTCAACCTCCCGTCAAACTCCCGACTCAAAACCCAGATTATCTATTAATATCAAAACTTTCCAATAGCTTCTTTCCAACAGACCAACAAGACCTGAGCTGTGTGGTCTCATTCTCCAAAACAGAGTCACGCTCCCTCGATCCAATCCCAACCAGACTTTTTAAGGATATTCTCCCCATCACAAACACAAACTTGCCATAATTGACAGCTCTTTAATAACAGGATATGTGCCTCAATCATTTAAAAAAATCCATTATTAAACAATCTTTAAAAAAATCCATTATTAAACAATCTTTAAAAACCCAACCTTGATCCCAATTATTCATCCACTTACAGAAAACATTGCTACTTTCAATCAGGCCAAAGTTTAGCACAGAGACCACCTTCAGTAAAGGTAACGAATAACCTCCTCGTGCTGCAGACGATGACGGGTCTCAGTCCTTGTGCTGCACAGATTAGTTTACTTTCGAGGCTCTGCCCTCGACTGGTTTCATTCATATTTCCTTTGGAGAGTCATTTGTACTGGTCAGTGAGAAACCCTCATGTTCCCCATGATGAGGGTCCTCCTCCAAGTATGGCGTGCCTCAGGGCTCTGTGCTTGGGCCAATGCTTTTCAGTTTGTTTATACTTCCATCGGCAAACATAATAACGGGCCATAATATAAATTTCAACAGCTTTGCTGATGATACGCTGTGTCTGTCAATGAAATCAGTTGTCGCAGATTAGCAACAAACTTTACGCATGACTAAGGAACATAAGATAAAAAAAGTTCATGTAGAACAAGAGAGGTATTTTTCAGACATTACTGGAAGTTGCAGTAACACCTCTTGTGTCCTGTTTGGAGCAGTAAACAGATTAACAAACTCTCCAGCTCTGCTGCCCTTAGAAGTATTTTCCACATCTAAGTGCAGTGAGTTTGCAGTATTCTTTAATGACAAGGTTCAGGGCATGATGCTGTTTTGTATACAAGTGCCCCCTCTGCTGATCAGGCGCTTTTAAAACTGCAACAAGATTTGAAGACGATCCAAAACTCCCTCATAAATCTTAAACTGTCTTTGAATGCAAATAAAACTAAGTATATGATTTTTCTAAAAAACATTTAAGTAACGTGCAAGTTACAAATCTTTATTCACTAAATTGTACATTGATTGAAAGAGTCAACACAAATAAATACATATCTTGGCTTTTGGCTTGAAGAAAACCTATCCTTTAAAAACATATCTCAGAACTACCGTATTTTCGCGATTATAAGGCGCGGGTAAAAGTTGCGAACATCATGGGAGCGATGGATAGCAGACGGTGAACACAGTTTTACAAAGACTGGGAGGCAGCGCCGGGCGAGTTACGAGTTAGCTTGGGCTAACTCGTGCGACTTTTTTATGTGTTAAATGCAGAAAAAGCACCCGTAACTGAAACTGCGCATTATAATCCAGTGCGCCCTATGGTCGTGAAATTACAGTATGTAAAACCTAAATGATCATTTTATTACAGAAACAAATATTGTACTTTTCTTTCTGTATTGGATTATGGAGATATAATCTACATGCAGACTTCAGCCTCGACTTTGAAACCGTTGGATCCTCTATTTCACTCAGCCCAAACCCATCACTGTTTCTCTCTGGAAAAGTGGGTTGGCCGTCACTGTGTGTTAGAAGAGAACTGCACTGTATGAAATGTATCTACAGTATAAGGGACTACTTCAAAAACTACCAGAATCCCTCACATGTTCGTTAATCATTGATACTGGAACATTTAATACCAGATCACATGACTGCATAAGGCTGCTTTAAAACTGAGGGGAAAGAGGCTTTTAGCTGTTTGGAATAGACTCCAAGGAAAAGCAAAACTGGATGGACTTTTATACACACACCTGCACCGTTTTTACTTTTTATATGGACTTGTAAGTTTGTTTATCTTGTTTGTTTTTTTCACTTGTATTAAATTTTAAACAGGACGCCCATGAAAAAGAGACCTCAGATACTCATATAAATAAAGATAATTAAATAAAAATGTTAAACGCCATCAATTCCACAATGCAAATGACATCCCTGCAGCCACCTACACACTTAGAGCCGACTCATTTTTGCGCCTGTAACTGACAAAACTGTCTAACTGTTTAATCGATTGAGACGCTCTGTGTGTGTGAAAAGCGCAGTAGAAGTAAATGACTAGCTTTTAATTGACAGGGATGCTGTAACATCTGTGTGTCGCTGCTTCTCCTGATTATGTAAATAGCCTGACTTTTTAGATTTTTAAACTGTGATTTTGATTGTGTATTTTTGTTTTAACTGTTTTATATGTATGTGTGTGTGCTTGGACTGTTTGAAACTGTAACTAACATGCATCTAAACTGCTGCCTGTCTTGGCCAGGACGCTCTTGTAAAAGAGATTTTTAATCTCAATGAGACTTTTTTTTCTGGTTAAATAAAGGTTAAATCTTAAAACTAGGGTCGGAAGAAGTATTTACGTACGTATGAGTTCATGATACACAGTGTATTTGACGTCATTCTGTGGGATGGTGTATTTCCCATTGACTATTTGCAGTTTGGCACCATCTTCGAACGGATGTTGCTTGAAACACAACAGGTAAAGAATGCACCCAAGAGCCTGAAATTAAAGAAATACAGTAAAAGCAATGGTTACGTCATGACCTGCTTGGAGTAGTATAACTTTAAATAAGAAAAATCTATGTAGAAGGGGAAGTAAATACCCAGATGTCTTGCTTCTCATTGATGGGGAAGTTGGAATAGAGGTCGATCATTTCTGGCGTACGGTAGGCTGGAGTAGTATTTCTTGTGATCTAAGAGGGAAGGAAATAAATTGGATCATTTAAATTTATATCATTTATTAACCCTAAAATATACAAACACATAAAAACGTTCTATTAGCGGTACCTTGCCTGAGAGAGGACATTTCTGAAATCATATTACAGTATCATCAAGTATCCCTGAGGTCCTCTCCTCTGACCATGTGCATGTAGGAAGTGTGTGTCATGAAAATGGCACTAATCAAACTTGAACAGAACACCAGTGGATTTTAAGTGAATTACAGGCTTCCGTTTCTACGTGGCAACATGACCTCAACGCTGCTCCTGGTCAAATACGTAACGCCGTTTTTACATCAGCAAAATGTTTTATAATGTAAAAGTCTGAGGTGCAGTTTGGTGTTTCAGTTTTAGCATTAACACATTTCAATAAAGGACTTCAATGTATTACAGAATGTATAATTGAATGAATAACTTCAGGTCTCCAGACTACGACCAAATCCTCGCATTTTGCCCTTATTTTTGGTGTCTGTATGAATATTTTTTTCAAGCACTCGCGCATGTGCAACCAGATTTATTTTTTAGATATTTATGTTGGGTGTGCACAAATTCAGAGAAGTTAAAGCATTTTCTCAGTCAGAACTCTTTAGTATTTGAATTAAATGATTAATTCTAGTAATAAGACTCATCCGCACCACTCTCCCCACGTCTCAGCTCCGTCTCCTGCAGCAGTGGGAGACACAGCTGAGCGGAGGCTGAGCTCAGGACGTTCAGGCTGGGTTTGTTTGCCTACAGCAGAGGTTAGTGCCGAGTGTGATCCATGGATATCTCTAGTATCTGTCCAGGACTCGTCTGTCTGTTCTAGTAAAAAGACGCTCACACGCGACAATGCTGCTTAAAGAGTCACTTTAGTAAAACAAACGCACATAATAACCTTTGTAAACTCACTCCACGCTATACCCCCGCAGAGGACAGGGCAGGGACTGTAGTTTTAGTGACATAAGTGAAGCTAACTGTGTGAGTATGAGGCACTGCTTCATACTAACACACATACTAACATATATACAGGCAGTGGTTGACAACTGCTATTCACTATGATCTGCAGCGTCTGTGCTTCAAGATGACCCTCATATGAAAGAAGAGTAGAGAAAACACTATTCCTCAGACTATATATAAGTGAAACTACATATGAATAATGAGAGGGAGTTCTACAAATGACTTGCTCATACATAAATCTGTCTGCATTAAACATCTATTAGTTGTTACATTACAATTAAACATTAAATAAAGTATATATACATTACATTAGGTTTATAATATTAACTAGGAAAAAAATTATATCCGTTCACATCATGCGCCCCTAAATGTTTGGTTTTTGCTCCTAAAAGATTTCAGTCAGGGGCTACTGCTGGAAAAAAAAGTCAGTCTAGAGCCCTGATAAATGCACAGATTGTGTTTTGTGTGTACCTCGTCCTCCACCATGGACCTCTTCTGTGCAGACCAGCTGTAGTCGGGGTAATGTGACACAGTGGTGGCGCTGCCAAAGTCACACAGTTTGATAGTGCCCTGGTTACTAATCAAGAGGTTCTCAATCTACAAAACATCAACACATAGAAGTCAGTCAGAGAGAAAATCGAGAACTACTGAAGTAGGACATGTGAAATGAGTTTAACATGATTTATCAATAAGTGAATTCAAACAGCAAATGGACCTTGAGATCTCTGTGTATGATTGGGGGCTTCTGTTTGTGCATGTGCTGCACGGCGCGGCACGCCTGGTAGAAGGTTTTCAGCACAGTGTCACATGACAGAGGAGCTCGCATCTCCACCCGCTTTATAAAGTCCACCAGCTGACCTGAGGCAAAACAACAAACCGAAGGCACTATTAAAGACAAGGACACTAAACAGCACAGCAGTTCTAACGCTATGACTAATTAAAAAGAAAGGCTTTTGCAACAAAACTGCCAGACATAAGAAAGGAAGCAGAGCAGGAAGCAGGGCAGGAGACAAGTGTAGGTTTTCTAAAGAGGCTACACGTAAATGGTGCTGACGACTCACATTTCTAGTACAGTTTTACTGTGTAATGTGTGACTAAGTGACTTGGCACTAAGTCCTAAGAAAAAGGAAGGAAGTGTATGTAATGTTTACCTTTACACAATTCTGTGAGGATCAGGAACTCGGCCTGTCCAGTGTCTGACTCTTCTTTGCTGATTGAAGCAGCAGAGCAGAACTGCACCATGTTTGGATGGCCAGACAGCTTTTTCTATAAAACAAGGAGTCAAACACACACACAGAATATGTCTAGATCATTACAGAGAATCATCTGCTATGATATGACAGTAAACACAACTATAAAGGAATGTTTGTCTGCTAAACGCTCCTAAGTGATGTTTAGGTCTGAATATATGGCTTTGTCAGTAAACTGTAACACTCTGTTAATGACAGTTTATACGGCTGTAGTTTGTTTCACGCTGGCATCATTTATATCAACCTCAGCGTAATAACTAACCATAAAGCAGACTTCTTGAATGATTTCTTTATTCTTCTCCTCTTCATTGGACAACAACCTCTGAAAAAATAAACAAATATAATAAAAAATAAGCAAAAAATAGATACATAGACTGTAAGAAGCAGACGAGAGACTGCAGAAGTGTACATGCACTGTTCAAAGTTTTGTCATGGCTTTGGTTAATTTACCTTAAGGGCATAGTCTTTTCCACTGGCCATGTCCTGGGCTTCATACACAAATGCAAACCCTCCTGTGGAGACAAAATCGTTTTCTTTTTAAAAAATAAGTAAATCAGTTACATTTACTAACATTAGAATTAAGGGGTGGGTGATTTTTTTGACCTTGGCCTTACATACATCAGAAATATACTAAAAGGAGCTTGTAAATTTAAGCACCACACAAAACATGAACGGGGCTATAAACTTACTACAAAACATCTAAATCGCCATATAGTTTGTCGTGGGTTAGCCAAAAATAATAGATCTTAATCAGAACCAGTATTTGATCAGAAAATAATACGAAAGAAAATACTTCAGTTTTAAAAGATTTGATTTTAGTATCATAACATAGCCCTTGTTTGAAAGATTACACAGCAAGTCTGTTATTTTATTCTGTTAAATCAGCTATTCTACAACCTCTTTTAGTAGTTTTTACAATAGACAATGACAATATTTGCACATTTCGAAAACAATAATTGACGTATTATACACAGTCCTAGTTATCTCCACCTCTAATTAGACTGTCCCCGTCATTAGAAACATTTGCCACTTCAACTGGGTCACTGCGCCGTGTACTCAATGACCACACACAAGAAGTAACCCACAGTAGTAAACAGCCACACAGGAGAAACCTGAGCTTTAATGTCTTTCTCAAGAACACCACAACAAAAGAAGCGTCTGTAGCCATTGTTCCTGCTTCCCCGTTTGACCACTTTAGATTAAAGGCATAGAATAGTTTAGAGTAACAGCATACCACGTTTTGAACAGATAGATAGGTACAGACGGGCAACAATTTGTCAAACTAGGACCTTGAAGAGTCCTTTACACACTCTCACAAAAGCCAGGTAGAGGTTGTCATAGTGATGAGTAAATCAACTACTAACCTGGCTTCCTTGAAGTTATAAACATGCTCAAGATCCTGATCTCTGAGACTTCACAAAAACTGCTTTATACAATGGTATACACAACGCTAAAATGTGTTCATAATTCATATTTCATTTTGTCTCCATAACAAAAAAACATCTGTAAAAGGAAGCGAAGCAGGTGTCTCCCCTTTACAAACAGCTTGACTCCGGTTCCTCAGTCTGATTCATATCTCAAATCAATTGTTTTGTACATTGTGTTTGCACAGATTATAGTAACTTATCTCTTTCCATTATTTCCTCACAAAAAGGAGTCAGTGTATTGGGAAACTGCAGCGTGTGTGATGTGTGAAGCTAAAACATGAATGTGACCAGTAACACTGTAAATGAACACCTGATAATGTGATCTGTCATGTGCACTGTGTATCATATGTACTTGTATGTATATGAGTGCACTCTTCATATCAGATCACTCTTTATATCATGTGTACTTTAAGCATCATGTGCACTCTTCATATGAGTGCACTCTTTATATCAGATCACTCTTTATATCACTTGTACTCTGAATATCCCATGCACTCTTCATATCAGGGTCTCACAGATGGAGGCTCTTGTCACAGACGTTAGCCTGTTAGCTGTAGACTAGCACACAGATCACTCTTTACATCACTTGTACTCTTTATATCATGTTTGCTATTCATATCAGTGTCTCACAGATGGAGGCTGCTGTCACGGACGTTAGCTTGTTAGCTGTAGACTAGCACACAGATCACTCTTTATGTCATGTTTTCTCTTTATATCATGTGTATTCTTTATGTCAGTGTCTCACAGATGGAGGCTGCTGTGCTGCTGTCACGGGCGTTAGCCTGTTAGCTGTAAACTAGTACACAGATCACTCTTTACATCATGTTTACTCTTTATATGAGTGCAGGGGCTGCTGTAACGGACGTTAGCCTGTTAGCTCTAAACTAGCACACAGCCCCAAAACCAAACACGGGACAACTCGATCCTACAAAATGGATCTCACCTTCTGCGATAACCCGTTTTATTCTCAGTTTCATGTCCCCGAGCTCAACGATTTGTCCCACGAAGTCATTCTGGTCCCGGCTGGCAGCTCCGGCTGAACCGGGCCCGGCGAGAAAATCCAGAGCGGACTGAAAGAGAGACATGTTTGTGTCTCTGTCCCGATTCAGAGCGACACGAGCGGCTCCAGACACTCAGACACACGGTTTAAATCAGACACAGGCCGCACACGGTCTCTCCGGAGGTTTGCTCAGCTACAGCGGGTTGTATTTGAGAGAAATGATCGCGCTACAAAAAGCCAACATCTTTTTCTTGCAGCTGGGTTGACGAGGCCGCCACCATAACTGAAGCCCACTTCCGCAAAAAGCAGCGACGTCACGACGCAGTCACGTGACGAGAACGTGACACAGGTACTACGTGCTGCACGCGCCTATAAGCTCATGTGTGATGACTGAGTTTGTGTTTTACTATTAACCAAGTAAAATTAGCTTTTAAAGAAAACTGCGGGAGCACAGAGTAGTTCAGAATATAGAGGAAACATTTATCTGAGGCTTATACTTGCTGAATTGTGCATCGTTGGAAATGGCTTATTGCTACAGAGAGCAGTTACGCCATCTAGTGTCAGGCTGCTGCAAGTGAAGTCTAGGCCATTCCTGAAGTCTGTGCCACAGTCCCCCTCCCATCCATATGAAGATGTAATGTGTCCTCCTTAGATTTATATGTTAAAACAATATATCCCCGTGGGCTTTATACAAATATAAGCAAATTTAAACAAATATCTTATGTAACGTTCATTTAAAACTCCATTTTCTTTCTTGTTTTCCTGTGTGGACAACCTCTACCTCTGAGGCCCGAAGGTTCCCTGACCCCACTTTGGGAACAAACTGTCTGCTCCTACAGATTTTTCCCAGAAGTTTTAAAGCAGGACCACATCTCCAAGTAAAAGGATCTGTTAATGCCTGACATATGGTGATGACATACTATTTAATAGGGGTGCACTGGCAAATTAACAGCTGCTTTTTTCACATTTTCATATTTTTGACCAGCCTAGAGCTCACTTTTGTATATGCAGTCAGTGGTGCTCACACAGGCACAGCAGCTCTATAGAACACATTCTGGTTGAGTTGGTGTGATGTGCAAGAATGTGACTGATCTGCATAAGTGACAGTGGCATCGTGGCCTACTGGTGGAAGTGGAGAGAACCATTATGTGGACTGTGACAAGGTAACCCGCTGTGTTTATTCATTTTCAGTGGAGTAGGGACCGTGGAGGGACATATTCTTCATGGAGCGCTCTCACCGGTCTAAAAATGTAAACCTGGGACCTAAACAGTATGCCACTATCACCATGCGATCAAGATTCATATTGGTTTCAGGTAGGCCTAATTTTAACACAGTGTAGATGTGTTTTTTTTCCATGTGAAGCTCAAACACTGTCATATAAATGTGCCACAGAAGTATAAGAAGAGTATAACGTATGTTTGTGTCATTTAAGAGCAGATCAGACTGCTTTATGTAAGGATCAGGGGTAGGATGAAGTTCCCTCTCCACCTGCATGTCCTGAGGTGGGTAGTTCTTCCTGTTCGGTGATTGGGCACACCTCTAACACGTCCCTCCTCTTCTCTGCTGTGATTGGTTCAGTCCCTGCTCTTTTTCTCCTTCAAATGTCAGTCTAGAGAAGCCCACACGCCCCTCGCATAGAGCCATGGGTCTGCTGATGTGAGACCAGCCCAGCGCAAACCAATCAGAGCTCTTCTTTTGGCAGGCAAGGTCCCGGCGTGCACGCGCCTCTACACTTGTGGTGAACAGCGGCGCGTGCATGCCAGGGAGACGCTCAAAAGCACTCCGAGCATTTATTATTACTTCTTCTTTTCTATTCACCACTTTTTATGTTCTGAATAAAAAATACAGAAATTGACTTACACTAAAAGAAAACACATTTGTCAACGTAATTACACACTAAAAATACCCATTTATTGCTCAAAATATGATTTATTTTGCTTTTTTTAACTCGTACTTAACATTTTGCGAAGTTTACGTCCTGTCTAATCCTGTAAATCTAAAATATCTTTGTTTTTCAGGTAAATTTAAAAAAATGAAAATGTAAAAAAATGTATTTGTTTGCTTTCAGTTGGTTTCTGTTCATGAAATCCAAGAATGTAATTTAATTTTAACTTTAAATGCGCTTAGAGGTAAGATTAACTAGGGCCCGTGAACTGCTCTGGCTACGTCTTGACGTAAACTGGCCCTGTACGTCATGACGCAGGGCGGGGCGTGTCCTGTCAGTTTTCCTCGCTGCTCCACGCTTGCCTCAGACACTCTGCTTTGCTAGTTGTCTCGCACCGCTCCTCTCCTGCTCCTCAGACTTGTCCTGGGTGATTTTTAGCTGGAGGACGTTTAGCGGACAAACCAAGTGCAGCAAAATGTCGAAAGATACGGAACAAAAGAGCGAAAAGATCATGGATATGGAGTGTAAGGCGCTGTGGTACCCAGACGCGAAGAGGGACACACAGATGGATAGATTCAGGATACAGGTCAACAAGGACTACGGGCTTAATCTGGGTGAGTTTGGAGAAGGAGGAGGAGGAGGAGGACAGAGCTGGGCTGTGAGGAGGTTTAACCGCAGGGAGCTTGATTAACTAGTTAGTTAAGCCATGTGATAATAACAGAGACACTCCTCCCTCTGCAACACAAGTGTAACAACCTGACTATACTCTCTGTTAGCATGCTAGCTTAAATATGTCCAACTGAAATGATGAACTAGTGAAAAAACCTAATAAGAATGCAGAAAAACCTGGTATACTTAACCTGGAGAAGGGTTTATATGGATTATGTAACAATTTCAGATGCAAATCACACCACTTCTGTCAGGTAGTGATGATGATGAGGCAAGAACTTGTAGACTGTCCAGTTTCCAGGCTACTCCAACCTCTGTTCAAGTTAAATATTGTGAAATCTGATCAGATCATAAGTTAAACTATCACTGTCCTGTTTAAATATGCAGATATGAACGTGATTGTGATGTTAAATCTAGTTTTCTGGCTGTGACACTCTGGTCTCTCTGCAGGAAACTATCATGATTTGTATCAGTGGTCAGTGGATAATTATCCCGAGTTCTGGACACAAGTGTGGAGCTACTGTGGAGTGGTGTGCTCCAAACCCTATGATGAGGTGAGATTAATCTGTTCCACATTGTAGTGCATGTGTGGGAGTAGTGTGTAAAACAGGACTATATACATTATTTATGTTTTGTAACACGTTTATACCTGTTCATACAAAGATTGTTGGCTACATATTCAAACAAGACATTACGTTATTCACTCCACATATTTGCTTGATTTTTCTTTCACATGAACTTGCTTAATGAAACATGTGTAATTATATTTAACCTACAAAGACCTGAGCTCTTTCATGGCTTTATTAATTTCTCTGTGTTATTTGGGCTGATTGGACCTGATGAAAGTAAAAACAAAGAATTATATTTTTACATTATGAGAAAAAATGATGTCCAAATATGAGGACATTCGTTCTACGTTAATTAATTTGATAGAACATTTGAATAATGATTTGCTAAAACTATTTATTGAATGCCTGAACACAACAACATTTGACCTGAGTAAAAATAAAATGAGAAACAACAATTGTGTCTCTTGGAACAAAGTGTCTTATGTGAAGAGCTGCCAACAGGTGCAGAAAGACATCTATAAGACAAAAAAAAAAAAAAATCTGAATATTTTAAACTCTAAATATTCTAAATCAAACATTTTTGCACTGTTGCTGTTCTTCTTCTTCTAAAAATTTGCATTGTGGCCAAGACAACCCAAGATGTGTCGTCCACATATGAAGACGTCAGGTCCTGGGAGGTTGAAGTGCTGATTTGTATCTTCCTATAGTAACCATTTTGTAAACAGAACTAGGATATCTTATTGTTCTTTATTTATTTATTGCTAATGCTGTAAACGCCTCTGTAAATGTCTCTGTAAATCATTAACCATGTTTTTGGTCTGTCCACACAATATTGGAAGAATTGCAAAGATGAGGTTACCTTTTCAACATGCCACGTCCTTCATGCTAATTTTGACATTTCCTCCTGTCTGGTTGGTTACAGGTGGTGGACACATCCAAGAGAATCTCAGATGTTCCCGAATGGTTCAGAGGAGCACGTCTAAACTACGCTGAAAATCTCCTCAAACATGCAGACCAAGATAAAGTGGCTCTCTACGCTACGAGTAAGGACATGCATGTATGAAAGTGGTTTTGTAAATGCACATAGAGGTTATTTTGTAAGACTTTATTTGTCACTGTATGTTGATGTGAGAGTTATATATGGTTTGCACTATTTCCCTGAGAAATTTTAATGAAGTTGCAGGAGAGATTGGAGCAGAGTAGAAACAAAACTGCAGGGATACGTTTTTTTTTTTATATTAGGCCCCTGCTCTA
Organism: Periophthalmus modestus; assembly: GCA_019594935.1. NCBI lineage: Eukaryota > Metazoa > Chordata > Actinopteri > Gobiiformes > Gobiidae > Periophthalmus > Periophthalmus modestus. The sequence continues at coordinate 2,850,476 of JAIEZT010000012.1, read as the reverse complement.
CCTCTCCAGACTGTCACTGTAATGAAAAGCCCATGGTTTATTGGTGTGTGTGTGTCTGTGTGTGTGTGTGTGTCTCTCTGTGTGTGTGTGTGTTGACAGAGAGACTGGGCTTCAGAGCACACACCTCTGTTTAGAACTGTAATGCTATTATCTGCAGACCCATTGATCACAATATGCTGCAGCCTTCCTCAATGTCAGTAAACCTATTTCTTAGTCAGATATGATCCTTCTTGTCCGACTGCGGGATTACACAGACAGTCAGATAAGAGATTGTCACGTATATGAATCTGCTTCCTCTGTCCCTGACTCTTTGCTTTAGCACAAGGCCTCTAAATGTAATTACTGTTTATGAATAGATTTATTGTTTCTAAAAAATATTCTTTGAGTTTTTTTGAGCTACCTGGTGAATTCCTTGCGTGACTGTGTAAGAAAAGTATGAAAAGACTTTTGTGTGTCGTGCCTTAAGTCCATAGATACTGAAATGAGCTCTGGCCTGTGACTCCAAACAGTTTAACAGGTGTAATAACATTATATAACTTGTGCATCTAATTTACATTTTGTTCATGTTTTTCAAATTCTAAGAGTGCAACAACACCCAGTATGAAATATTTAAAACCTGTCGTGGATATTACTAAAGTTTATCTTGTTCTTTGTCTTCACAGCTGAGAAAAATGAAGAAATAGTGAAGGTGACATTTGGGGAGCTGAGGCGTGATGTGGCGGTGTTTGCAGCAGCGATGAGGAAGATGGGCATCCAGACGGGAGACAGGGTCGTGGGTGAGTCTCATAGTTCAGTGTGGAGCCTGAGAGTCTCTGCTCTGAGTCTGTGGGTGTAACGACCACAGAGTTGGCCTTTTTGGCACCAGGCTCAGCTGCTGAATGTGGCTTTTTATTGAATCCAGCTCATATTTGAACAGCGAGTAACGGCTGGATGTACATTTCTCACACAGAGGCGACACTTTGTAAGATTTTACGATTAGCATTTATGTTTTATCCATCTAATCATCAATCAAAAGTGTTGTCTTGTCGCCACATTTACAATACAATGTTCAGTGACACATTTCCAACGGCACAATATTCATCTCTTTGTTCACTATGAGGAGATTATGTTACTTCTTATTACACAATGGAATCTCAAATATCCAACAGATACACCAGATTTTACACTTCCTCAGTATTAAATATAGTCACATAATGAGAAATGATGTTCTGGAGCTTGTAACATAAATGTAAATGCTCCATCTATTCAAACAAAGCACCTTTAGCTGTGTTAGAACAACCGTAAACTCAATGTAGCTCATTTCTAGTGGAGCTCTTTGTTCCTGGCCATATTTTTCGACACTAAATACAAATGTTTGTCCATTTTAATCTGCACCACAAAATGTAAAGCACTTTCTTTTCTTCATAAGATTACCATTGGAAAACATAGTTGCGTGGCCCCTGTTAGCCAGATCCAAGATGGATATTGTGGCAGTAAAATCCATTAGCTAAATGACTTAAAGCTTTGTGGGAATCTCATTAGAAAGATGCAGAAGGGTCAGGGTGGAATAGAGAGTGAAAGGAAAGCGAGGAGGAGAGATTGGACCCCATCTCTCCTGGTATTTTACTTTCTTACGTGAACCACTGCGTCATCCTGCTGGAGCGTTACAGGCAGTGATGTCCTTGTCCTCTCGTTGAAAGTGAAATGGCTTGTCACTATCTTGGAGATATATAAGCACTTAGCTAATGAAGCCGGCTGTGGTTTTATAGCAAAGAGCCACCAACTCCCCCTCCGCTTTGAACTGCCGCTCTATATTTAGACCTGGAAACGTGGAACCATTTCATTTAATTTATTATGATTAGGATTATTTAGTACCTTATAGGAAGCTCTTGAATTTATGGGCGTGTTTGCTTCATGTTCAGTTGCTTCGTACTTAGGTTTAAAACATTATTTCATCTTTCTAAAAGGTCTTGATATGATACACAAGATTGTACATCCTTATTGTTAAGATTGTTGTATTATTTTATTGTTTATTTGCTTTTGCTTTTACTTTTTGGTTTTACTACCTTCTGCTTCCGGGTTGCGTTACAATAGACGGTACCAGAGTGCAATATTAGGCGTGTCGTTGTGTATTCAGGTCATAAAGTGCACAGTGGGACTTTCTGGCGGAGCGTGCACCAACTTTTTGTCTCCATGGAGATGTTATCGCTTTACCTGGAATGTTCCACTGTATTACAGCTTGCATTTCTTCAATTCCACGTGTTTATATTGTGGAAAAATACATAAAAAAACAAATATTGTGACCATGACCAGAGTCGCCCCTTCACAGATCTTAGCCTGGTGTCTTCCAGTCACCTTCAATGTAACTTTTTTCATACAATCTTTAAAATTTTCATTGTTGAAATCTACAAAATGAATACCGTATTTTCCAGAGTACAAGCCGCTACTTTTTTCTACTTTTTAACCACTGTGGCTTATGGTGCAGTGCGGCTTATACTTTTTTTTTTTTTCTGTGGCGACAAAAACATTTTGCCCAGCGACAGTCGACCAATAAAACTGATGAGTAGTTCACAGAGTCCAGTGAAATTGTATGATCAATCTAGCCACTCTCACAACTCTTGTATTGTATTGTGCGGCTGCAGGTGTATTTCTCAGTCCCTCTGACTCCGCCTCTTCGTCCTGGCGGCGCTGTAATGTCTCGTAATGTTCTTTTTCCTGCAGTCACTGATCCACAAACTAAAGCAGACTCCATCCACAGGTACAGCCCAGCCCTCAAACTTATTCTGCTGTCGTCCTTATGTTATTTTCCTCCTTCTTTATGTTGTGTCACATGTAAAGTCTCTCGTGGAGGCGCGCCCAGAGCGTCCACAACGCAAGACGGAGGCGTTTGTCTCAAATACAAAGGTGTCCAACCTGTGGCTTAAAATCCGGTGCGGCTTGAACAAGTTTTTCTTTCTAAAATTAAAGCATGTGGCTTTTAATCAGGTGCGCTCTGCAGTCCAGAAAATACAGTAGCTGGAGTTTGAGTGTGTGAGTGTGTTTGTGAGTATGAGTTTGTTGCATCACAAAGGAGCCATCCCGTACTTACACCCCAAGAAAGGTACAATCTATAGGAGTCTGGTCCTATAAAGACTTAAACTATATTCACACAGTTTGTACAAAGTCGTAAATAGATACACTGTTAACTGTTTACAGGAAGGTAGAATACGTCACTTAAAAGACGCTCTTTGAGACAATCATTCTCTATGGACGATGAGAAGGTCGTCAAAAATAAATTACAACGTTTTGAAATTAGAATCCAAATTATTCTCGTGTCTCGTTAACAATGGGGATGCAAAACTAGATGGATGAAAAGTCAATAACTGTAAAATTTAGGATGTGACGACAGAACTGTCAGTATAGCATTTATGTCGGGTACAGTCGGAGCTAAAGGAAAAACAAATTCATTAACCTCTCTCAGATCGAGAAACATCCCGAACTTGCACAGTAACACAAGGTTTTTAGAGTAAAGTAATACAACAAAAATCATGCTTTCACTGTGGAGCATTTTTGGCAAAGCAGTTACACTTTGATGGGGTCAAATGGTACAGAAATGTTCAAATTAAAGGATATATTATTACTATTATTGTAAAAAAATAATCTGACTCCTGTTAATCTCTCAAATCTCTTCCTACTCCCGTTAATTTACTGTCAAAAAAATAAAATTGCAGCATTATTATTTACATCTGACATTATTTCTGATGAACCTTTGCCCTTTCTGTGTTATTATTCTGGCTCGTTGTCATAAAAGCCAAAGTTAAATATGTGACCTGGATAAAAAGTTGTAGGAGTGAAGTTGTTTCGCTGCTCATCCAAGCCGCTTCTTCAGTTCTTCACTCCTACAACTTTTTGTCCAGTTGACAGATTTAACTTTGGCTTTTACTTTTTAGTCCTTTTCATAAATGTAGTGGAGTAGAAAGTACAGATACCTGCTCTCAAGAATTCCCGCAATTCTTTGACATGCTCTTCACGTCGATGTTGTAACACAGTAACACAAGGTTTAAGAGTACAAGTAAGTAGTACAACAACAAAAAATCATGCTTTCACTGTGGAGCATTTTTGGCAAAGCAGTTACATTTCCACGGGGTCAAATGGTATAAAAATGTTCAAATTAACAAAATAATCTGACTCACTTCTGTTAATCTCTCAAATCTCTTCCCACTTCCGTTAATTTACTGTCAAAAAAAGAAAATTACAGCATTATTATTTACATCTGACATTATTTCTGATGAACCTTTGCCCTTTCTGTGTTATTATTCTGTCTCGTTGTGAACTCGGGCATCTCTCTTCTTCGTCTGTTTTAGAAAGACTGAGTATTCTTTACTATTTTAAGTCCATCCTACACAGGTTTTTGCTGGTCTGCTTGTTTAATTTGCATGTCCCGCGGGCTCATATACTGTCGTGTGTGTGATTCATAACAGGAGCAGTCAGACGAGGCACTGTAGTGACAACATGACCCATGACGCTGTGGCTCCTGCGCTGATGTAAGAGGAGGGTAATTCACGTAGCGCACAGTAGCTAGCATAGCAGGTGTCGTGTAAAACTGCTTCTCTGCTTCCTGGTTCTGGGGCATTACTCATGATTACTCAGCAGTGACATTACACCTGGACGTTGCCTTTGACCAGACGCAGTACAGTAAATGTCTGAGTTATAGTTTTATTAAGTCAGATACTTTATCAGCAGACCAGCCCTTTGTTTAAATACAGCGCAGAGCTTCTGTGTGAGTCTTGGCCGAGCGCCCGCTGCCTTTTCCTGGATGTCAGTATCTGTCCACGTCTCGGTGAAGAAGCCCGGCTGTGTCCTTGAGCTGTTTGAATAAATTGCCCTGAACAGTTTAGAAATGACTGTTAGAAATATGAACAAATAGGATGCAATGGTTTTATTTTGCAATATTTTAGTAAAGTAGTATTTCATTCAGTCATCAAACATTATTCAACTTCTATAAAGTACAAAAGGGTTTACGCTGAAGTAAAAATGACTTATAATGCCTCAACCGATTTAATAATAACGCATTTCAAGAAAAGCAGCATGTCAGAAAACAAAAGAAAAACTACAAACCACGACCTGTCACTTGAATCATTCCTCAGTCCTGTCATTTCCAAAAAGTCATGTTTTATACCTGTTTTTACATTTTTTTATTGCTCGAGATTGTTCCACACACTGACCCCTCGAAACAGAAACACAAGGATGTTTTTTACTGGTTCTACTCTTAATTTTTTTTAATAAACCTGTTCGTTTCAGATGACATCGACTCTTTCTCTGCTCAAATAACATCTGTAAAGAAGAGAGGAGTTTATTATGATTTTATGACTTACACATCATTACGATCAAACAATTTTACTAGTTTTAACTTAACAAAAATAGGATTTGTTGGTGTGAGATAGTCTGCAGGGTTAACTATTCTAACAACCTTCTTTTGGAGTAGAAAAACTGATTTTATGTTAGATTTGTAAGTATTATATTATTGATGGAGGGTCAGTACATGAATGTTAAACTAAATAAACTAGATATTCCTGTAGCGCATGTATCGATCCTGCAAAAATGTCACAAACAGGGCAATCGTAGAGCTTCCTGAATAGTTTTAAGTGATCCGATCACGTGATAATATTGAATAAATGGCTTTTCGTGTGTTGTAAATTACTTTCTATTGTCTCAAAAAGAATTTTATCATCATTGTGGTATTGAAATTGTAGTGAAGTACAATCACTCGCCAAATCAGCACCGATATTGAAAATGTTGATGGATCGGTGCAGTTGATATCTATATTTGGTTTAAACTTTGGTCTAAAATGATTGAACCATATTGAACAGCTTTGAAACATATTTACAAGGTATTTTGGGCCAAGAGTTACTTTTAAATGAGGAATAACAGTTAGAAAACACATTTTTTTCTTACCATTTAAAGGAAATACATCATATTTTCAGTCTGTGCCCTAGTATCGGTTGATATCGGGTATCAGCAGCAAAGTATCGACATTGGTATCGGATTAGAAAGAGCTGGATCGATGCCTCGCTGGTAAAAAAAAGTGATATTTCTGCCCTTTTGTGGTCATGGTTTCTTCATTTTTGTGCAATACTTGATCCTCAAACGTGACTTTCAGGGAGTTTTTAGCACATTCTTGATGCATTGTCAAAATACTGTTTGAAAATTGTTATCATATCGTACTCATTTTTGTCATTATAGCCCACCCCTAGTTATATTACGCTTCATTTTTGACTCCTCTGCTCCTCTTTTTAGGCTACCTTCCCAACGGCGTCCACGCAGTAGAGGCCATGTTAGCAGCCGCCAGCATCGGGGCCATTTGGAGCTCCACCTCCGTCGACTTTGGTGTCAATGTATGTTTGTTTCATTCTATGCTACTCTCATTTTTACATTCAGAGATGAAGTTATGCCCCTAAAGTCTTGCTTGAATAATGTAAATGTGTGTTTGTGGACATAGTGCACTTCCTATGACAGTTTTCTTCTCAATGCTCACTTTGTCCTGATCCAGTGCCTCTGTTTCTTGTTTGTTACTGCCCTCTTGTGGCTGCAAAAAGATGTAGCAAGGACATGGCAACATTGGAATTAGCAATACATATACTACAGGGTGGCCCAAAAGTCACTGACACTTTTAAATCTTCAGTAGCTCCTATAATTCTTAAGTTATACTCACAAAATTGTAGCTTTAGATAAACTGAACCTTACCAGATTTTTGGCAATATATACGGTTATAATTGTTCACTTACACTTGAACTTACCACACTAAAATGACCAAATTTGGTGCTATATTTGCTCAGATTAATGTCGGAAGAGTCGTTCTAAATGCTCTGAAAAAATAAAAGAAAAATATTTAGAAACGAAAGAGTTATGCATTTTTTCCAGCTGTCAGTGACTTTTGGGCCACACTGTATTTGCTTAAAAAATGTGTCAGACTTAATAATAATAATAATTTCAAAAATGTGATTGCTTCAAATAATTTCTTCTAAAATGATTTAACTAAATTTGATTATTCTCTTTCCAGGGCGTCCTCGATAGGTTTTCACAAATTCAACCCAAACTGATTTTTTCCGTGGCGGCTGTGGTTTATAATGGAAAAACACACGACCACATGGAAAAGCTGATCAGTGTAGTTAAAGGTCAGTGACTGGATCTGTGGGCTTAGCTGTTACGCTCACATGTTTGCTTTATTAGCGCTGCTTATATTTGATTTAATTAGCGTATGTAAAGTCAGATTCAGTGCTCTTTTGCTCTTTTTAGGCTTACCTGACTTGAAAAAGGTTGTGGTTATACCCTACGCACGCTCAAAGCAGGAAACAGATCTGTCGAAGATTCCCAACAGGTAAAATACTGATTTTCAAAGATCAGATGACACGTGGTACATCTTTTCTTCTACAAATGCTGTTCTTTTTGACAGTGTATTTATAGAAGACTTCTTGGCAACTGGGCGCGGAGAAGCCGGCCAATTTCCACAGTTAGAGTTTGAACAACTTCCCTTCAGTCACCCACTCTTCATTATGTATTCCTCTGGCACCACAGGAGCTCCCAAATGTATGGTCCACTCTGCAGGGGTAAGACACTGTGGCAATGAGATATCAACAAATACACACGTGCAATGGGATAACATCATTTGTAATTTAGCTGTTACTATATTTGACTAAAAGCCCTTAACGTTTGACTTATAGGTCCACATTATGGTCTTGAAAACTAGAATTGGGCTGTAAGATTAATTGCAATAGAATAGAAATCACAATTTGAATAGATTCAACTGGAAAATCACAAATTGCATTGAAGTAGCATAATTTACTCTGCAAACAACAAGGCAAAGCAAGTTTATTTCTGTTGCACAATTTGTACATAACAAGTAATTCAAAGTGTTTTACAGGATAAGAAAGACATGAAAATCACAATACATCAAATCAAAATATAAATAATCACAAATAATCATCATAAAATTAACAAATAATCATCATAACATCATTAACATCAAGGAAAACAAATATTCTGTATTATTCTGCTTAAAAGCTGCTAACCCTGTAGTTTTAGATCTATACAGACATGTTGAGGCTATGGTATTGTGTCACTGGAGATTTGTAAAATCACATAAAATATACCACGTAAATTGTTTAACACCATAAATAATTGTTAAATAAACCGTTTCACAAGCCTTAATTTCTGAGGATCAGTGTTTGGCCACAAGATGGCAGCATATCTACACCATCGTGATAAAGTCACTTGGGAAAAGTGGATAAATACCACTCTTCCAAGGTTAAAACACTCAACATCCTGAATAAGTTTTTAGACAAAATGTGTTTCAACACCCAAATGAGTTATGCACTCACTGACCTGCCTCCTGATTCTTTTTGCTCTTTTTGTTTTACTTGTTCACATTTATATTCTATACTCTTTATTCTGGCAGCACCTTTTCCTCACAAAATGTCCTTCCAAACACGTTTTCACGGTGTATTATTGTCCTCAGTGCTTTTGTGGTCCATCCTCTCTCCTTGAAGCCAGAGATAATTGGAGAGTAATGTATTGAGAAAACATTTCATAGTGAGACACTCGCAGTCTTTCTGGCTCTCCCAATTAGCCCCGGCGCTGTTGTGCTTTCTGCTTTGTTACGGCTCTGTTAACATGCTGTCAGCACCAAGAAGGCATGCACCAAAGGGCGACTGTGGCAGTGCACACTGCCAACACTACATGCACACAGTACCACACAGACACAGACTGAACACACACTGAACACACACTGAACACACACTGAACACACACTGAACACACACTGAACACACACTGAACACACACTGACACATCGAGTTGTAAACAGCAGGAGCCTGGAGGAGAAACACTCACTTTACACACATTTAACTTTTGTGAAGACAGCCTCAGTAGAAAGAATTGATCTGAAATAATTTACACATGAGAAAGTTGAGGATTTTAATAAATGATCCAGTGTGATTTCTAGTGTGCAGTTCAGATCAGGAGCTATTTAAATCATGCATTGTTGGCTAGATCCTCCTGACAAGTGTTTATTCTCTTCTTCTTTGGGCAGATTGCATTGGCATTGGCTAAATGAATGCTTGAAGATGATTAAATAAATGAAAAATAAATAATAAACTGACAAAAAAAGACTTTCATTCATGTTTCTGCTGTTTTAGGGCACTCTCATCCAGCACTTGAAGGAGCACGTTCTCCATGGCAACATGACCAGCAGCGACGTCATCGTCTACTACACCACGGTGGGTCCAAAACTCTGACGCCGACACACCTGTATCCCAACATTTGTGACACGTGTTGGAGCTGGTTTGACGGGGCGAGGTCCCAGTGGCCTGCAGGGAGCGGGAATAGACGAGAGGTGCAGGGGGTTTTTAATCACGAGTCTGTGCACATTCACAATAGCCACACTCAGCTCTTCTAATGAGCAGCATTGTGCGCTGAAGGTCAGGCCTGTGTATATTTTAATTATTGTTCCAAAAAATACAGCACTTTTGAGGAAAATCATTTTGAAAATTAGTTACTTGATTAAAATGTTACTGTTTTAATTATATTGTTAAAGACGCCCAGTGTTACTTTTCTGGTGTAGGTTAAGTTTAGGTTTGTGTAATGTGGACCACTTGCCTGAAATGTTCCACAGCATGAAATTTAACTTGTCTAACTCCACCTAAGCAAGTTACAGGTCAGATCTGTGGAAAGGCGGACCCCACTGACACTAAGAATGCAAGTTATTACCTTTTATCACTAAAAACTTCTGCCAAATTGTGGAACATTCCTCCAAGAAACACGCCCAATCAGACGTTCTGCGCACATTTACCTCTTTCCTCTGTCGGCTGTTGACTGGTGGTAATGTGTCACGGTAAATTTAACTTTATTATCCGAGTTTGTCCTCTGCATTTGACCCATCCTGCAGTGCCGCTGGGGAAACCGGTCAGGAGCAGTGGGTACCGCAATGCAGTCAAATTAGTTAAACAAAAATCGACTTAGTGAACAGCTTCCATAGTCACAAACCAGCTTGATGCCTGTTTCGCTGCCATTTGTGCGGCGTGCTGGGAGCAGATAAAGTGACGCTGTGCTTGTTGTGTCCAGACGGGTTGGATGATGTGGAACTGGCTGGTGTCGGCTCTGGCAGTGGGAGCCTCAGTGGTTTTATACGACGGTTCACCTCTCATGCCCACGCCCAATGTTCTGTGGGACCTCACTGACCAGCTGGGGTGAGTTCACTACACACAAACACACGAGAGAAGCTCCAGACAAAAACTTTATTTCTCCTCATAAAACCAAACATATGTGCACATAATTTGAAATAGAGGTAGAATGGAAAAAAAAAATTGGTAATATTGGCAAATGTTGAGTTTAAAAGACGGCAAAAACTGTGGTCTAATGAAAATTAAAACGAAACTTATGGTGTAGTATCTCAAATATAAAGGGTTTAAAGTGGTGTTTCTTGACTGTGCAAGACTTGAGCCTCAGCCACAACATTTATAGGCTTTTTCAGCTGATGGATTGTCATAAAATCATCATTAAAATAATCTAAAAAAATGAGATATTCATGTTTGTCAGTGCTGCTCTCCATCTAAAATCCAAAATCAATACTTTTCGAGTGTTTCCTGAGTATGTTGTGTGCGGTTTATGGTGAAGACAACTGGAAATGAGCAATAATAAAATATCTATCACTAAATAATCAGATGGAGCAGGTTGTAATCAAAAAGGGGCAGATTGAGGTGATGCTCTCAGGAACAGGGCTTTGTTTCATATGCTGCAACATAACGCAAAACTTTCTGATGGATTTTTACTTTGTACAAACTAGGATTGAAGTCTTCAGATTGTTTTTGTGCACTGTTTGCAGATATAAGATTCATTTTCACATATCTGTGATCAAAAGGACCTTATCTGTTGAAGTGTGTAAAGAAACTTCTCTGTGTTATTGACGAGCAGAAAAGACCAGCTCAGACGTGGGTGACAAAGTGCAGTGATGTTGGACTCCGCTGAACAGGCGCTTTGCCCTGAGCTGGGTCAGCTCTCTGCAGGTTTATTCTTACTACGATTGATGGTAACTCTGTATACTTAAAAAAGGTCAGACCTCCAGCTATTTAAAGGGAACTTACGTATTTGATAGATTTGTGTTTTAAGACGCTATCATTGTTAAATACATCTAATCAAATCATCGAAGCAGTTTTAAATGTGGGGACACTGTTGCTCATAGTTCACTTACTTTACTTGGACCTTGAAAATACACTTTATAAAACTGTAGTCAGCAGAAGGAAGGATCTTTAAGGTACAGGCACATCTTCAACACTGGCATATTCCCCCTTGCACGAAGGAAAATGGGCAACAGTTAGAAAAAATCTGACATAAGACAAAAAGTCAAATCTATGTAGCGTTAAAGTGCCAGGACGGGCTGTTTGACTGCTGCAAAGACCCCAACTAATGAGCTGCTTTTTTCCAACCAATTTAGATTCATCATAGTGGAGCAGGACCACAAATGATGATTGGTTGCTTGGAAACTGATCTTGTAAAGTAGACGTCAGTCCGTGTTTTATATAGCCACTTAAAATAGGACACTTTTTGTACTAAAACACCTGTATCTGAAAATGAAATGGCCACATGAAACAGATTCAGAGATACCAGTGTAGCAGTAAGAGACTTTAACTGGGAGTACATTTTGGAACCAATTAAGTGCTGATGTAGCCCCTTTAGACACATTTCCCACAATCCATTGCTTTGTGGAAAACCCTCTGGGAAGGGCTGACATGAAACTTCCTCCTCCTTCGTCTTGTGAACGGAGCCTGGACATTTTAATTGGGGCTAAATCTGTCAGGGCCTCTGCCAGACTTAAACTCACGTTGAGAGCTGAACGTTGGATTTCGTGGGGTTTAAGTTTGCTGTCGATTTCTACATTTCTGGAGCAGATGACATTTACACTTTTAAAGGATTAGGAGGTCAGAGACATTATTACAAGATGACATTTTCACTGATGGAATGGCAATTTACTGAAACATTTTCAAAATGTTTAATTGTAGTAATTGTTGCATTAAAAAGCGGAGATGGAAAAGATCACTTGTGTTTTTGTCATGGTTCAGTGGTTATAGGGGACAGGACTCGCGTGGATTAAAGTTAGTTTTAAATGTTTTCTTGAATGTTTCATAAATGGTGCACTATGTAACTTTCTGGTGGAGGGTTTTTTCTTTTTTTTCCTTGGAATGTTTCACAAAATGACATTAAGTGTTTCTGTCTTGCATGTGTTTAATTCTAGGTGTTTTATTGCTTAAAATACCTTTAAAAACCTGCACTTTTAGTGAATGTACAGCTCTGACATGTAGTTTGTCTCCATTGAGATAGAGAGAGGAGATTAACGGCATGTTGCGACGTCAGAAAAGTAACATGTTTGTACAATAAAAGTAAAATATTTTGCAAGTTACTGAACTGAAAATACAGATATTAAAAAGGAATGTGTATAGTATGGCATGAAATTGAACACCCAATGAAAATGTCTAGAAAAGAGGCTGTATTTATTTTTACTTGTAGATATATGTTTTTGCTGTTTTTCTGTTCTTTTTGCACTCCGGTAAAGTGTCTGTTTTGATTACAGATCGGAGTGCGGGAGGTTAGTAAACAAGTGGCTTTTCAGTTGCAGCAACACGACATGCACAAAGCAGCGTTTAATGCAATAACTGCTCAGTCCTCGTGTTCGATTGGCTTCAAGTATCTCTTATTTGGTAATGTCCCACACTTGTACTGTACGGGCACGGACACGGCCACACGATGTCGGGCAGCCTCCTAAACAGCCCATTAGTCGCCACACCTGGCCACCTGCCTCCAATCAGGACAGAGCCAGCGTTACTATGGCAGCGAGCGTCCAACAAATGCGTTCTTGGATGGGGGTCGCACATGATTGATGGGCTCATAAATAGTGCTCAGGATGACAGAGACGGCTCTTGAGTTTGTGAGAGCCCCTTTTGGGATGACGGCACATAAATTAACTATTTCTTGCTTTGTGTTTCGACAGTACTTTATGCAGTTTCATTTAAGCGCCAGTAGCTTCTCGGAGAATTGTCTGGACACCCTAACATTGTATTTCATGTTTTACTGCTCTATGCCATGTAAGGAGGTGAGGTACAACTATAGTTACAGCTGCCCTGGGGTAGACAGACAAAAGTGAGGCTGCCAGTCTCACCGATAATTACTCACACACCACAGTCTTACCAGGAAATGTGGCTGAAGTGGCTAAAAAAGGGCACAAACACAGAATCCACTAGAGCCACTGTTTCCCCACGAGGGCACGAGGTATTCCCAGCGCTCTCCCATCTCAGTACAAACCTGGCCCGACCCTGCCTCGCCTCTGAGATCTCACGAAATCTGCCAAGATCTGATAGATTGGCTATTGTCATATATGTTTTCATAACTTTGCTGTTTGTAAAGTTTCAGAAATATATTTAAAATCATGTTTTTGTTATATTCTCATTCGTTACTGCATTGTCCTGGCAGGTTTTCATACATTTTTTTTTTTTTTTTCCCGGTCTATGGCAATGATCTACAACCTTTTAACCCCCCAAAAAGCCACTTTGACCCAGTTTTCACAGGAAAAAAAAGCACTGGGAGCCACAAATACTCTATATTTTATTTTTTTTACCTTTAAGCTTTGTATAAACAGCTATAGTGTGTTGCAAATCGGGGCTGTACCTTGATGCAGGACTGTAGCTGTCGTCTGTGAGGCGTCAGTGCTGTTTGTTTTCATAGTTCATGATGGAGAATAGCTGCTCACAGACGTATGTGGATCCGAACATCGACAGGACTCCAAATACATATTTCTCGGTAAATGCACGGAGTTTAGGCAGTTATACCGGCTTCCACGAGTGTGACGCTTAGTTTGAGCTAAAATAATAGAATATAATTGTGTTTTAATATTTCAAGATCACAATAATCTTCCAGTTTAAACTACAATTTAAAATAAGAACTAACACAAATAAAATATACTTCAATTAAATACTGATCATTTATTTTCCCGAGGCACGCCGAGCCTCAGTGTAATTCAGGAACTCGGAAAGTGGGTGGGACGGTTTCGGCTCCATGGCACCGTGTAAAAGCATCAGTTGGTGGAACGATGCATTTTGAGCTTTTGTATTGGGGCCATGTTCTTGTTTCCAAGGACTTTTGATTGCAAATAAAAAGGGGCCAGATTAATCATGAATTGTGTTTCGATTTGAGTAGTACGGTGCATGGATTTACTTAAGAATTAACCACAAATACTGTTAACAATTCCGATGTCTTGGAAAAAGATTGAAAACTGAACTGAACTTATATTTTTGGCTTTCTCATTTCTTTGAATAGCCCTCTCAAATAGATATTACATTTTTCTATTTCCTTCCCTGAACATCTTGTGACATTGCTATCTCAAAGAAACTTAAATGCAAATAATGTTTACTTGAGCCAGCACCATAGTAACTGCCCCTTTTTGTTGTGATTCAACTTGAAATGATGGCATATAATTTTACAATACATTTTCTAGCATAAATTTAAAATCTTTTGTAAAAAAAAGCCTGACCTGAGCTGTAACTGTCCAAAATCCATGTTTAGGGTTGTAGGCTGTGTACGACCTCGTGTAATCCCATCATCTTTCCATCTATTTTGTCTTCACTAATCTATACGTCGACCATTCAGTCGTTCGGTGTCACTCAGACAGTTTCTCTTTCACATTTGATTGATAGACACGGTTACTATAGCGATGTGCCGCTGTGGGATTGATTGATGTAAGAAAAGGACACGCAGAAACGGTGACAGACACACATTCACAAAGGCAAGGCTTTTAATAGCTTTTGTTTTCAGATTGAAAGTGTAGCGGTGGCGTGTTTGTTGAGTGTTGTCAGACGTCAGGGCAGGAGTACAGCAGAGGAAAGGTGTGCGTCAAAGCTCAAAGTTACTTAACCACCAGGAGCGTTCTGCTAGTGCGCTCAGTCAATTAGCTCCATCAATACAAGTCTGTTAGCTGGTTGTTTTCCACAAGACTGAACCTAGTCTTTACAGCTTCAACTCCGAGTTTGAGATGTGGACAAAAATGAATATCTTCTTTGTGATAATTCTCCAAATAACAATAATCAGGTTATATTTGCGATTATAAATGTGCTAAAAGTTTATTTGTACAGCTCAATTTGTACACAAAGTAATTCAAAGTGCTTTACAGAATAAGAAACATTAAAATCGCACAAATCAAAACATAAATAATCACAAATAATCATCATAAAATTAACATTAAAACAGAAGAGTGCAGAAAAAAACCCTTTCAGTCACATGCACAGATAAACAGAAGATCCGTTTGAGCCTGGATTTAAACATTGTCAAAGTCGAGGCCTGTCTCACATCTTCAGGAAGAATGTTCCAGGTTTAACTGCACAAAACTCAAACACAGCAGGTCTCTGTGCTTCCTGGTTCTAGTCAGACCCGAGCAGCAGTGTTCTGGATGTTCTGTTCTGTCTTGAGGCCCGTTTGGAGAGGCCAGTGAGCAGGACGTTACAGTCGTCTAACCTACTGGAGACAAATACATGTATAAGTCTCTCTATGTCTGGTTTTGACAGTAAACCATGTTTTTAGATGATGTGGCTGTTAAAGTTCAAGTCTGAGTCCATTATTACCCCTCTAGCCTGATTTGAAGGTTTTAGAGACAGAGACTGGACGTGACTGCTGACACTTTGTTTGTGTTTCTGTGGCCCAAAGATGTTGACTTCAGTCTTGTCTGAGTTTAGCTGGAGAAAGTTGTTTTGCCTCCACTCACTGATCTGTTGGATGCAGTGGCAGAGTGAATCCACTGGTCCATATTCACCTGGTGCAGTGAGACTAGTTAGTTGTGGTAGGACATTATTGCTGTGTATTAAATGGCCTAACGGCAGCATGTAGACATTGAACAACAGGGGTCCCAGGATGGACCCCTGGGGCACCCCACAGGTCAGGGACATTTTATCTCTAAAACATGTCTCTAAATGTTCTGGTTCAAGTTCATGCACTGCAGAATTGTGAAGTTTTTGTAAAGTAAACACCCTTGTTTGTCATTATACCCTGCCAGTTTTTCGTTTTTTTCATTTTTTTCCATCAACTCTTGAGCAACTTTATGACAGCCGCATACTTCCAAAACAACAATTTTGATGTGTTATGTCATGTCTGTAATTGCAAAAGAAACTTACCCACAACCCATTTTATTCCAAACTCATAAGCGAGCTGTGCAGTCGCTTTTTGTGTTGAAATGAAGCTAAATGTCTTTCCTTTAGTTTCGTCAGATGGCCAGTCGAAACAACATATTGGCCTATATTGGAGATTTAAGGCCGATAGCGATACTAAAGCGATACAAATCTCTGCTCGATATATCTCTGGTTTCAGCCCTTTTCACTTGCTCCTCTAGGGAAGTTTCTGCTTATGGTTCTTCTAAAAAACAGCCTGTCCTAGTGGAAACGCAGACATTTGGGACAAGACTGTTTTTGGCGGCGCATAAAAATGTAGAAATTATGCCTCGTCATGCATAGGTAGAAGGCCACAAAAGAACCACTGTGAACTCTAGCTTCGTACGTGAGGCAGCATCCCCTGGCCATTTCCAAAGTCTGTGCCTCTCTCCACTTTGATTCTTCTAATGCAGAGGCGGTTTGCTGGTGCAGATCACTTCACTGCGCAGCATTGTAAAAGATATCCAGATTACATTGCTCTGTGTGGCTTCTGTTATTGTCAGATAAGTTCCACAATAAGGCGACATGCAGTGTGGTTTCGACAATCATTTCCAAAGCAACTTTTTTATCAGGAGCTTTTATCTGTAATAAGTGTGCTGTTGACATCCTTCACCAGACCTTGGGAGGAGATTTTGTTGTGCGGCACGTTAAAGAAAATACTGTGACTGGTTCATCTGATCTCAACACATCGCTGCGGGTGTTATTAAAGAAAGTATATGATTAGAATGTAAAAAAATAGTTTTGGTTTTCATTTATGGGATAGCTTTCAATGTACTAACATAACATTTAGACACGACAAAACTATTATACAGAGATTGCTTTTTAGTTTTAGTTTATATCTCTCAAAAATGTAGTCAAACCTGTAACGTTCTCGCTAGTTAATGCTACAGCTCCAGCAGTTTAACCCAAACAGAGACATACAGAGTAGCCCAAAAAGTCACTGACACTTTTAAATCTTCAGTAGCTCCTGTAATTCTTAAGTTATACTCACCAAATTGTAACAGTAGATAAACTGAACCTTCCCAAATTTTTGGCAATATATACGGTTATAATTGTTCACTTACACTTGAACTTATCTCTACTTAAACTAGGGGAAGTAAAAATGACCTAATTTGGCTCTTATTTGATCCTCGATATTGCGTTTTAAGTTGTTTGTCTGAGGTTTATTCACAAACACCTTTTCTTTAAGATAGTCAGTTTTAAATTCACGAGATGCACCAACTATACTGATACTGGTATTGGATATCGGAGCCAGTTTGGACAATAAACTGTGTGACAAGATGATTTTCTGGCCAATGTTGTCCAAAAACACCTCGTAATTCTGCTGATATGTAAAATCCAGCTTTGGACTTGAACTTCTCCTGAGGTTTTTATCCGACAGACTCCAAACTGAGGCAACATCATCAGGACTTATCTGGGATCAAAAGTTGTTCAAAGAATGTACCTAAGTCTCAGGGTGTGGTCATAACAAGCTCTTAATGAAGCGGACATATTGAAAGTATAAAAGTCCCTGTAACTTTTTCACACATCGTTGAATCTAGACGGACCCTATGTGGCATTTGTGTATTTCATGGACCTGGACATAATAAGTGTGTGAATTTTACTTTTTTAAAATAGCTCTCCAGCGCCTCCTGCAAACTTAACATGAGACAGAAACCTTGAACCGTGTGAGGACCCTTTATCAGTTTTAATTTATTTTGTATTTTACGTTTTAGTCAGTAGCTGTAACTAAGCATTAGCACAATGAGGTAGAGATAACTAAAAAGCCCCTTTATCTGACAAACCTCCACCTCCTCCATCTTCTCCACTCGTGTCCAGTTTTGTCATCATCAAACTGAGGTATAGAAAAATGAGGGGGTCCACATAAGGGTTTCCGCCTTTTCAAACCATTGTTCTGAAGATACTTAATAAAACAATATGTGATTTTTTTTTTTTTAATCATTGTCGTGATGTTTGAATAAATGTAACCAAACCAATACATTTCCTTTAACAATAACACCAACATTATGAAGTATAAAGCACCACATAAAACATCATTAAATTTTTTATTTTTTATTTATTTTTTCAATGCAGTTAAAGTGTGTTTGGAGGCTGGTGTTGGGAGTGTCGGGTTTAATTATTGAGGACGATCTTGGTGCGCCTGGTGTGGATCTTTCGGCTCTCAGTCTGAACATTGGACATGTTTTTTTCTCCAGAACTTTAGCCTCCTCTGCGGACGTCTCACACTGGACCTTCAGAGCTTGTTTTTTTCCTGCTCCAGAGTTTTGATTTTTGTCTCCAGTGTTGCTAAAGTTTCATTAAACTCCTTAGTGATGATTTGGGTGTTTTCATCTTGAAGCCTCAGTTCTTCTTGCAGGACCTGGTTTCCTCCTCTTGCTCCTCTCTCGTTTGTTTTTGAAGAGCAGAAATCTCCTCTCTCATCTCCTCCATGTCCGTTTCAGACTCAACAATCTCCTCCTTAGCCTTGGAGAGATCATATTCCAGTTTGCGGGTCCTGGCTTGCTCTTTTTGTTGGGCATTTTGAAGAACTCGGATCTTTGTTCTCAGCTCCGCCATGTCCTTCTCAACTTTACGACTCTCTTGCTCTGAAAATCTTTTATGTTTGTGCATCAGAGCTTGCTTCTCCTCCTGAACTTTCAAGAAACCATACTCCAGGCCTTTGCTCCTCTGTTTCTCCTCTTTGAGTTCATTTTGAAGAGCGTAAATGTCTTTCTTAAGCTCCTTCATGTTCTTCTGAGCTGTGACCCTCGCCTCCTCTGACCTCACATTCAGAGCTTGTTTTTCCTGCTCCAGAGTTTTGATTTTCACCTCCAAAGTCACTAAAGTTTCCTTAAACTCCTTAGTGATGATTTGGGTGTTTTCATCTTGAAGCCTCAGTTCTTCTTGCAGGGCCTGGTTCTTCTCTTGCTCCTCTCTCGTTTGATTTTGAAGAGCAGAAATCTCCTCTCTCATCTCCTCCATGTCTGTTTCAGACTCAACAATCTCCTCCTTAGCCTTGGAGAGATCATATTCCAGTTTGCGGGTCCTGGCTTGCTCTTTTTGTTGGGAATTTTGGAGAACTCGGATCTTTGTTCTTAGCTCCGCCATGTCCTTCTCAACTTTACGACTCTCTTGCTCTGACAATCTCTTATGCTTGTGCATCAGAGCTTGCTTCTCCTCCTGAACTTTCAAGAAACCATACTCCAGGCCTTTGCTCCTCTGTTTCTCCTCTTGAGTTCATTTTGAAGAGCGTAAATGTCTTTCTTAAGCTCCGTCATGTTCTTCTGAGCTGTGACTCTCGCCTCCTCTGACCTCACATTCAGAGCATGTTTTTCCCTGCTTGAGAGTTTTGATTTTCGCCTCCACAGTCACTAAAGTTTCCTTAAACTCTTTAATGATGATTTGGGGGTGTTTTCATCATGAAGCCTCACTTCTTGTTGCAGGGCCTGGTTTCTCTCTTGCTCTTCTCTGGTTTGAGTTTGAAGAGCGGAGATCTTCTTTCTCATCTCCTCCATGTTCGTTTCAAAGTGAACCTTCTCCTTCTCTGCAGACCTCCTCAGAAGGTCCATCCCCTCTTGAAGCTTGTCCACCTCGTCTTGCAGACTCTGGCTTCTCTCCCTCTCGTCTTTCAGCTCAGTTTTTAGAGCTGAAATCGTCTGCTCCTTCTCGACCAAAGCCTTTGTCATGACTTGCTTCTGCTCCTCTAGGCTTTTCTTACCAGAGGCTACTTTGTGTTCTAGACGGGCAGTGGTCACTTTGAGCTGTCCATAGCTGATCTTCAGAGCGTCCTTCACCATTGTGAACTGCTCCCCTCTCTCTCTCCATCTGATCCTGGAGACTGTGATCTTTTTGTGTCTTGGAGAGTGATGAGGGCGTTCATCTGAGTCCTCTCCTGCTCTAGACTCTGGTTCTGGAGTTTTGTCGTCTCCAGTTTCTCCCTCAAAGCTTCAGTGAGAAGTTTGGAGTCATGCGTTTTGACGTCCATCTCTTTGTGGATGGCTCTGGAAGCGTCTAGCACCTCCTGAGGAGAGCGAGAGCGCGATCTGGAGATCGGCTCTGTGCTCACTCTCCTTCTGCACCTCCTCCTGCAGACTCCTGTTCTTCTCCTCTGAAAGTCTCAGCTGTTCCATTAACTGCTGGACCAGGGAGTCCTGTGGTGCTGGATTTCTCTTGAAAAATTTCATATTTGGAGCTTTGCTAAACACGTCCTCTCGTCAGTCGTTCAGGTGAGTTGTGAGCTGAGACTGGACAGGTATCAGTAACCTTACTTTTTGAGGAGTGATGTCATAGCTATGTGATGTCATAGCTATGTGATGTCACTCATCACCATGGAGACGACGACATCACCAGTGGAATTCAAGAATTATATAAAAACACAATTTAAATGTAAACAAAATACATTTCAGAAATATTTTAAAAATAATAATAATAAAACTCATGGTTGTTGTAGAACATCTTATTAATTGTAAAAAGTTTATTTAAATGATGATTTTCAGTCATTTCTTTTTTTTCTCCCCATCAACCACAACTTTTGTGATACACAGGACAGTGAGGGTGTGAAAACAAAAAAATAATCCCCCAAATCAGTTTTTAATAACAACTGTCTCTGTGCACAACAGTAAATGGTCAATTTTAGCAGTAGATAAACTGAAACTTCTGAGATTTTAGTCAATATATACAGTTATGATTGTTCACTTACACTTGAACTTATCACGACTTAAACTAGGGGAAGTAAAAATGACCTAATTTAAAAAAAAAACAACAATGTTTTTTAAGTGTCCACATTTTGAGTTTGTCTCTGAACAGCCTGATCCAACACACTTTCATAACATTTAAACCATTTCCGGGCTTATGGCTCTTATTTGACCCTTGATATTACGTTTAAAGTCGTTTATTGTCTGAGGTTTATTCACAAACACCTTTTCTTTAAGATCGACCCACAGGAAGAAATCGGGACTAGTCAGGTCTGTGGAGATCACATACTGCCCCCTGTCTGTGAAAAACACTTATTATTCCTTTAATGGCATTTACTCTTGGAGCATCTCTGGTATTAAAATGTCGACGGTAACACCGCTGGGTTTGTGAATTTGACCCATGTGACTCAAAGTACTACTGTACAATGAGGGTTCGTTCCTCGGTGCTGTATTTGCTCAGATTAATGTGGGAAGGGTCATTCTAAATTCTCTGAAAAAATAAAAGAAAAATATTTAGAAACAAAGGAGTTTTATTCAACTGTCAGTGACTTTTGGGCCACCTTGTATTATACAGAGATTGCTTTTTAGTGTACATCTCTCAAAAATGTACTCAAACCTGTAACTTTCTCGCTAGTGCTATAACTCCAGCAGTTTGAGACCTGAGAAGAAACTGGGAGTTTAGCTGAAATTAAAACTCAAATGATGATTTTAAAAGTACTGAGACTCCAGCAAGAAACTGAAATCTAAACGTACATTTACAACATCGATTTTTCTTGCTAGTTGAATTAAAAAGCAACTCCGATCTGACAATTATCACAATGTAAAATGGTCTCAGTCTCGTTCCCTTAGTTTAAGATATTCCCCGACATGAACCCTGAACTATCCATGGTCCACTTTACATAATCGTATGCAGTGAGAACCAGTGAGGTTATTCTCTGCACCACTCATCTTTAGATTTAATGATGAAATATCGCACGGGTCCAGCCACCCATCTGTCTGACACTTCGAGCAAAGACGTCTTGACAATTGAAAAACAGGCCCCCATAATGCACAGCCTGATAATAAAGCCACCGCGGAGGATGACTCATATTGTTTGCTAATTTACTTGTGGTAATTGTGTCTTGTCATTACTGAAGATGTAGGAGGGAGCTCAACAAATGCCTTTTAATTGACAACATTGCAGCTATAGTTTATCTTCTCCACATGTGTTGGCGCTCGCTGGTGAATGTCTAAAATATAAATGATGCTAAAATCTTTCTTTCTCTCTTTTTTTCCCCCAGTATCACTATTTTTGGGACGGGGGCTAAGTGGCTGTCAGTGCTGCAGGAGAGGGACTTGAAACCCAGTAAGTCCACACACACACGTGCATGGAGAGACACACATGAAGGCGCACAGATAACAAGCTCATGCATAACAACACAGATTCTCGCCGTAAAATGGAACAGAAAATGAGAATGAAATGATAGACAATGTAATGACTGTAATATGCATGAAAAGTTTGACTCCATTCGTCCTTTAGACAATTTTAGCGTGATTCAACAGTTTGGCCTGTGCCGTGGAGTTTGACAGTGAGTCGGCTGGATAAACGCGCCGTAAGGATAATTCTCACCAGTCATGGATGGGAGCAGCTAATTGCTTTTAGTGTCAGCTCTCTCTGGAGACAAGACCTGCTCCCTGCGCATAATCAGAGCTGTGTAGCCACTTATTAGCCCTCCAGCCAACCTTCATGTGTGTTATGTGAGTGCTGTTACTCTCTGTTTTTATTACACAACGGATGAAAAGCTTTTTGGAGGGATATGCTAAAATGTTCAAGTGTTTTTCCAATGCAAAAAGCCTTTACAAGTTGTTTGACGTTAAACATAAAAAGATTATTACAAACAATTACATGCAGAAGCCTCAGGAAACTCTTTACCAAATTTGTTTTTCTGTTTTACCCAAAAACATGTCCTACAGTTTTCATCATTATTTCCACAATGGTAATTTTATAATTTGCTCGTAAACCTGGTGGTAATGTCTTCATATCCTTTGTTGAACCAAACATTTGGCATTTGTCAGGCCTTTTGGATGCCTGTTAAAGCCGCTGTGTGTGGTGCGCTCCCAGTGTGCAGAAGAGGGCAGGGGGGCTTCATCTCAGGCTGTCCCAGTGGAGGAGCCCTTTCCCTGGGCTGACATTTGGACTGGGCACCTGGAGGCATTCGGGGGTTAGCGACTGTTAATGGGATCAGTGTTAATAGGCTCCAAATGACTGTCTCTAAAGTGTGAAGTCATAATATCCATAGAAATATTTGTTCTATCTTTTGGGTTTTAAATGTGCCTTAGATAGAACATGTGCATTATCACAGATTCTCTAAAGATACATCGCTGTTTTGTATATTTATCTGTCATGTGAATGTTTTACATACTGTATTTTTCTCTCGCAGTGGAGACCCACAGCCTCCAGTCCCTGCACACCATCCTGTCGACCGGCTCTCCTCTCAAGCCTCAGAGCTACGACTACGTGTTTGAATGTATCAAACGAAACGTGCTGTTGGGCTCAATCTCAGGTATTTCAATAATTCACAAGGATTATTTGTAATGAAAGGCAAAGCCAGTTTATTTGTACAGCACTATTCATACACAAGGTAATTCAAAGGGCTTTACAGAAGAAGAAATGCATTAAATTCACAATACAACAAATCAAAACATAAATAATCACAAATAATCATCATGGAATTAATATTCAAGGAGAAAAGTGCAGAATGAAAAACTTTCAGTCACATGCAGCTAAACAGAACCGTTTGAGTCTGGATTTAAACATGGTCAAAGTCGAGACTGTCTCACATCTTCAGGAAGAATGTTCCAGGTTTTAACTGAACAAAACTCAAACACTGATTCAACACGTTTAGTCCTGCTTTAGCCCTGGTGTAGTCCTGGTGTAGCCCTGGTGTAGTCCTGGTTCAGTCCAGGTTCAGTCCAGGTTCAGTCCCGGTTCAGTCCCGGTTCAGTCCCGCTGGTTAGTCCTGCTTTAGTCCCTGCTTTAGTCCTGCTTTAGTCCTGCTTTAGCCCTGGTTTAGCCCTGGTTTAGTCCTGCTTTAGACCTGGTTTAGTCCTGCTTTAGACCTGGATTAGACCTGAATTAGTCCTGCTTTAGTCCTGCTTTAGTCCTGCTTTAGTCCTGAATTAGTCCTGAATTAGTCCTGGTTCAGTCCCGGTTCAGTCCCGGTTCAGTCCCGGTTCAGTCCCGGTTCAGTCCCGGTTCAGTCCCGGTTCAGTCCCGGTTCAGTCCCGGTTCAGTCCTGGATTAGTCCTGCTTTAGTCCTGCTTAAGTCCTGCTTTAGTCCTGCTTTAGTCCTGCTTTAGTCCTGCTTTAGTCCTGGTTTAGTCCTGGTTTAGCCCTGGTTTAGCCCTGAATTAGTCCTGAATTAGTCCTGAATTAGTCCCGGTTTAGTCCTGCTTTAGTCCTGCTTTAGTCCTGGTTCATATGAAAGTAACGTCAAAATAAAAAAATTTTAAGCTTGTTTTCGATACCATGAAAAAGGCTTTTAGGTTTTTAGATTTGTTCTGCTATACGTCTTTCTAAAACGATTTACAAAGGATCCCATTTTTCACCATTTTTTTCCTGTATCAATATATTGTTAAATACATCTAGGGTTGATACTAGATTTAGTATTGATTAGTATTTAGGTCTTGATACTTTTGATACGACTCTATATTGATTGCTGTTTGACAACCCTGCTGTTACATAATGAATAATGACAGTTAATTTCAGCAACATTTGAAGCGACTGAGTCACACAGAAAACAAATACAAAGTGTATAGAAAAGTACATGGCCACCTACAGACACATACTGGCCCTTTGAGGCTATTGTTGTGTTGACAGGCCAATAGAAATCTATTTGTCCCTCTCTGTGAGTACTGAAGCGTTCAGCATTTAGCCGCTGCAGTGACTGATGGGTAACAGACAGATGCACATAAACAGTGGGCTCAGACAGAACACACAGAGCACTCTGTGAATGACAGGCTTCATGTCACAAGTATAATGGAGCACATGTTGAGGCGCACATGTCCAGCACAGAAATGTCATCAGCAGCTCCATGTTCACTATAAAGAGAAGGAAAGGCCACAGTCATTTATAACTGGCCCACTGCACATGTGGAGTATTCTGCAGCTGTGCACAGGCAGGACTCTGTTTTACATGGTTCATTATTTTACATTGTAGGTCAAATATTGTCTGTGCTCCTGTTCTGCATGTGTCATTATGGTAACAATATTGTAATGTAAATGTAGTGTGTTCAAATCTCCCAGACATGAATGTGACATGTGCATGTTATGTGCCTTTTGAACACAGTTTGACTCCCCAGCAGCTGTGCGCCCCTCACAGTGAAGAGGACACATGCGTCTCCGTTTACAGACCAGTGTTCTGTGTGGAGCTCAGTGTAGATCCAGAGACCAGAGGCTTTTCTACTGATCTGTCCCTCAAATATGACCTAAAGCAACAGGAGTTTCATTTGTAGCTCTGTCTAATCATAACAAGGGTTTCTGAAGTGAGCATTAAAACGATTATAACACTTAGATAAAACATATATACTACTTGATTACATGCCCATGTGTGAGTTTCTCAGAACAGCAGATCCTTTGCCTGTTTCCATCTTGTTGCCAAGGGCAACAGTGGGCAGGTCCCGGTGGGCCGCGGGCTGGCCTGACCTTGACCCCTGAGGTCATCCCACTGTGCAGCATATGTGAGGGGCTTCTGGCCCACTGACATATGTGAGGATGTGCTCTTGTCCAAATGTGCTGTTACAGTGTTTGGAAAAGCACAGAAGCACCTCTTTTACAACTAAAGTGGCTCTGCTGTATTTGTTTATCACAGAAGTGAATATGAACAGCACAATGATAACAAAACAATTACATAGTTTGTGTGTATAATGCCGTCAGCAGGAAGGCTGGCCCCCGTTGTTCCTCTTTTGGGATTTTAACACTTTCCCTGCTGGATCTCAGCCGCCCTAATATACCTCCATCTGACTCCCCATATGTCCCAACTGTCACTGTGCTCCTAACAATAAGAAATGAGAAAATACAAACCCACTTCTGAAATATTCCAATCTTATCATTATTATACCCTCCATTTAACCAGGAAAAAGTCTTTTTTTTTTAAGTCTGACCTGGCACAGAGGCTTTTTGGCACATTTTACACAGTGTTCCTTTTCAGAGCTGGTTTTATAAAACACCTTCACTTTTCTATTTCATCAATGACGACACATAGGATACACATTATCATAGTCTCGAGTCTGTTCTATATTCAGAGCTCATGCAGACAGCAGCCATTGAAGTAAAAGTGTCATTTCTGCTTCTTATAGCCAAAGACAAACAGATCTTTCAGGAGGGCCGTTTACACAAAACACACTGAAGATGATGTTGAAGGACGTGGCGGGAATGGCACCAAATGTGTGCGTGAGAGTTTGTGCCCAGTCATTAGAGTGTGATAATGGTATAATTGCTTGTCTTCGCCGTATAACTTTGTGTGTTTAATCACAAGACAAACTTTCCTCTTTCTCCTGGGAGCCAATTAAAGCTCAACAAAGAACCTAGCAGAGAGAGAGACTTGAAAAGAAAGTGTAGGGAAGGACGCAGCAGTGGCGAGGGAAGAGAGGAAGATGGATGGGTGAAGTCTGATAAAAGGGAGGGAAAACATGGAGGTAAAAAGCCAACAATGGGAGTGTGTCAGAAATAGTTTCTTATTGAAAGGTGCAAAAAAACAAAAGGAAGCTCCTGCAAAAGAAAAGAGGGATTGTTCTGTTTAAAGAAAAGAGTCGCAGCTGAAGTCTATATAGGCCAGAGGAGGTGGCGCTGCAACACTTTTGGCATACTTTTGAGGGATTTAGCAAAAGTACTAAAATAATATCGCAGAACTAACGAGATGTGCACAAGGAGATATGTCTGTTATTTTAGGATTCAGCCTAATACAGGAAAGGCCACTAAAGGGTGAATGATTAGGCCTATGTCATGGATCTTATAAGTGTTTAATAATACTTTTACTGTTGAATAATTAGGTATTACAAGTGCTTATTGTTTCATATTTACAAAAAAAAGTGCAATGGTTAAAGCAAACTATTCTGCAAAATGGACTTTTCAGCTTTTGACCATGTTCTAGTTGTTTCCTCTCAACATTTACTCACCTAAAGTTGTATTTGGAGTGATCCGTGCATGTTGGAGAAATCTTTAATCGCTTATTTTCAAGACGCCATATTGCCGATCAATCCTCGTTTTCACCTCCACCGTCATACACCCACTGTGACGTACTTACTTCATTCTCCAACTGTATTTTCTTCAGTGATGTGTGCACAGTTTGGCAGTGTTGTGCAGTCAAAAAATCTGCTACTCGCTGGTGTGATCTGCAGCTGTACATCGTTGATTGGGCCAAAATGAAAAACTTAGACAAATTCACAGGCCAAATTCAGTGTTTATTGAAAACTTGACTGGACCTGATGTGTGAAGTTTAACCTTTTCATTTGGAAACACAAAATCTGGAACAACTCAGCTTGATATTACAAATATTTGAGAAATTAAATTCAGATCAGTAGTATTCACTTCTTGTTTAAATAAATCAAATAAATTATGTTTGTCTCTGTATTAATTAATTTAGCTGATGTGACCAGTAGCTTGTTTGCTAATGAGTCTCAACAGAAAAGGCGTACTAGCAAAGCATTCTGGGATGTGTGGCATTAGTGGTGCATGTGCTATATACCGGCAGGCCAGCTCTAACGCACATTTGATATGATCTCACTGGCCAAATCTGATTACACTGCGGGTCTGAGTTTGGCATATGTGGTTTAGAGCGACGTCAGCTCCCACTGGGCACCGCAGTTTTCATTAAGTCACTTTAGATTAATATTGCAATTTAAAATGTGCAAATTATAACACAATGATCCACTAGTGTCATAGATGATAACTATAAAGCAAACACAAGCACAATGGGACTTTTTAAAATCAGAATCAGGTTTGTGGAGCTGTTTCTAGGGTTTTTAGTGCAATAAACACAACCAAAATGAAAACTAAACCAGGGCTAAACCAGGACTAAAGTACCAGAACTAAACCAGGAATAAAGTAGGACTAAACCAGGACTAAACCAGGACTGAACCAGGACTAAAGCAGAGCTAAACTAAACTTTTTTTTTTTCATATTACGGCACATGAAAAAAAAAAGCCTGATTATGTGCTAATGAAACCTGTGTGTCCCCTGTGTGTCCCCTTTGTGTCCCCTGTGTGTCTCCTGTGTGTCCCCTGTGTGTCCTCTCTATATCCCCTGTGTGTCTTCTGTGTGTCTCCAGGTGGCACTGACATCGTGTCCTGCTTCATGGGGCAGAACCCGACGGTCCCTGTTTACCGCGGAGAGATCCAAACCAGGAACCTGGGCATGGCTGTGGAGGCCTGGGGCTTCGACGGTAAAATATCCATAAAACCAGGATCATTTGGGGTTGGGGATGTCACTCTAAATACTTGATTCTAGAGAGTATGGCTCGAGTTAATTTGTTACATACAATACAAGACAGGTGAGAGGGGTAAATTAGTCTTTGTGTAGCAGAGTTTTAACTACACAGTGATTTTTATGCAATGAAATACTCCAGCTCCAATGATATTACCAAAAGGGAACTAAAGTTTTGGAATTACAGCTGAAGTTATCCTACAGGTGGCCCAAAAGTCACTGACACTTTTAAATCTTCAGTAGCTCCTATAATTCTTAAGTTATACTCACCAAATTTTAGCAGTAGATAAACTGAACCTTCCCAGATTTTTGGCAATATATACGGTTATAATTGTTCACTTACACTTGAACTTATCACTACTTAAACTAGTGAAGTAAAAATGACCTAATTTGGCTCTTATTTGATCCTTGATATTACGTTTGAAGTTGTTTATTGTCTGAGGTTTATTCACAAACACCTGTCAGGCCAAAACTGGTCGACAGCCAGCAGTAACGTAGATAGCCTCTAGTGGTGTTGTGTGAGATTACAGCAGAGTCAGGTCAGCCAGGCTACTTACAGATGGTAGCTTTAGAATGTACTTTTAATTCTCACACCAGATCATAAAGCCCTGTTTATGTTCCCTTATTTTAAACATTGTCAAATCGTCATTTTTGGCCTACTTGGACCGACCTGAGTTAGACTGCGACAGTTTTTATTTATTAAAAGACTAATTCAGCTTTTTCTGTCACTAACAGACTTGGGATATCAGTTTTCCTCTCTATAACTAACAGCACTTATTCTGTATTAACTACACAAAAGAGCCATTTCTCCTCTTGCCGGGAGCCTTCAAAGCACTGTATGTTTTTCTCATTGATTGTAGTCCCATATTCCCCGCGCTCCGATCCCCGCTGCAGGCCGCATTGGCAGATCTCCACCACCTCAAAGCAAATCTATTGAGCAATAATTTAAAAACAGTTTTGTAGAAAGAGGTTTGGATTATTTTAGTCCCTATCTAAGCCTTTAATGCTATCCTGGGGGACATGGGGAGCGCTGTGTGAAACCAGCGTATTAGCTTCAACGACCGGGCATTTTTTAGCCTATGATTTGAACATCCATACATCTCTGTAGGAGTCTGTGTGTCTCTATTGATCAGAATACATATCTGTGCGTTACATCTGTGTGAAATTGCATGTACAGGTAAGCCGGTCTGGGGGGAGAGTGGAGAGCTTGTCTGTCTGAAGCCTGTCCCCTGTCAACCAACCCACTTTTGGAATGATGAGAATGGGAGCAAATACCACAAAGCGTACTTTTCGACTTTTACAGGTAAGCACGACATATAGCTTTTGTTTGACATGGACAAATACAAATTATTTATTGAT
This sequence comes from Periophthalmus modestus, assembly GCA_019594935.1. Classification (NCBI taxonomy): domain Eukaryota; kingdom Metazoa; phylum Chordata; class Actinopteri; order Gobiiformes; family Gobiidae; genus Periophthalmus; species Periophthalmus modestus. The sequence goes on along the minus strand of JAIEZT010000012.1, from coordinate 2,820,787 downwards.
TTTACTGGTAATTCCCACAGGGGTTTGGGCCCACGGCGACTACTGCAAGATAAACCCAAAGACAGGAGGCATTGTCATGTTAGGAAGAAGGTTAGTTATGAATACTGTAGATGTGTTTTTTGATGATTAATTCAGCACCTTTATTACAATTTAAAACTTGCGTACTCTTACTCTTTTCAGCGATGGGACTCTGAACCCCAATGGAGTCCGTTTTGGCAGCTCAGAGATCTACAATATTGGTAAAAGTTTATTATTTATTGTTAATATGTGTTTTGCTTTGCCCTGTGTTTATATACTACCAACAAAAGCCCATTTCTGAACATGTAAAGTCATCGAATACTCTGAAAAACTAGTACAGTGGTCCCTCGCTATATCGCGGGTTCACCTTTTGCGGTCTCGTTGTTTCGCGAATTTTTTTGTGTGTGTGTGCTGTATGTTTGCAAGTTTTCTCCCCGACAAAACCCACAATTTCGATGAAACGTTCTGCACCGACAAAGGCACCGATGCCCAAAAGACCAAGGAAGAGCTGACCGTCGTAGAAAAAGTTGGACTTCTGGACACGCTGAGGGAAGGTAGAAGTTACGTGGCTGTAGGGGGCGCCATTACGGAATAAATGAAACTTCGGTTCGTCACATAAAGAAGGAGGAAAGTAACATCAGGACGACAGCAGCGATAAGTTTGAACAAAGATGCAAAAGGGCTGTAACCGCAACAAGACCATCATGAGGATGGAGTCTGATTTAGCTTTGAGGATCAGTGACTGAAAAAGAACATTACGGGACATTACAGCGACGCCAGGACGAAGAGGCGGGGTCAGAGGAAGAGGCGGGGTCAGAGGAACTGTGAAATCCACCTGAGTCACTATTAATCATCTCTTATGTGTGGGTTGATCATTCAAATTAAATTTGTAACAGTAGTTCTAATTTTTCTTTACAGTACAGTGTAGTATTTGGTTTTGTTCTATAATAAAAAACTGTGCTTATCTTTTTTTAATCTACGAAGTTTTGAACTTTGAGAGAGTTTAAACAAGAGAGAAATGTGAGAAAATGTTAATGCCTGTGTGAGAAAAGTGTATAAAGTGTGTGGTCAGGGGTTTTACAGTCAAGAAACATATAGAATAATAAAAAATAAAGCTTTCTACTTTGCGGATTTTGCCTTTTGCGGGTTATTTTTGTAACCCCCACAGGAAACACTATTCCAGACCACATGTGTGGAATATTCCCTGACCATGTTATTAGCAGAATATGGTCTTATATGGTCAAACTTACACACCAACATGCTTTGTGCTCATCTTATCTCCTTATTTTAACTTGAACAGTCAGCGCCATTACATCTAACATCCATTGTCACTGTTCTGTCCCACCTTTTCTTGTGTCCAGTGGAAGCCTTTGAGGAAGTATCGGACAGCCTCTGCGTGCCTCAGTACAACGCAGACGGGGAGGAGAGAGTGATTCTGTTCTTAAAGATGGCACCAGGGAAACCGTTCAGTGCAGACCTGGTGTCAAAGATCAGAGGAGCCATTAGGAAGGCTCTGTCTGCACGGCACGTCCCCGCCCTGCTGCTGGAGACCAAAGACATTCCTGTAAGTAAAGAGAACGAGAACAAGCCTCGGTACAAAGAGCCAGGTGCCACGTGTGCAGGGTCCAGCGCACAAAGACACACCATTAGAAGCAGCACACAGCTCGTATAACAAGCTGGAAACAGTTTGATAAAATAATAATGTCAATATCAAGCGTATTGGAAAACTTTAAGACTGCAATAAAGTGATATTTGTGCATGTTAAGTTACTGTCTATGGACTTTTTGTGTGATACTTGAGCAACCAGGGACATTTGAAATTAACATTGAGACATTTTTTTCACCGTTATGCATTAGATGTTATTTCTGGATTGCTGAATGGTACTTCAAACTGCGTCTTTCTGTAACTACTTGTCTCTTGTGTGTCCTGCAGTACACCATCAGTGGGAAGAAGGTGGAGGTGGCAGTAAAACATGTGATCGCTGGACGAGAAGTGTCTCAAAGAGGAGCGTTCTCCAACCCGGATTCACTGGACCTTTACAAGAACATTCCTGAGCTGCAGAACTTCTAAAGCTCAGACATCGTCCACTGTTTTTAGATTAAGTAATTATTTAAATTCATAAAGTTAAAAAAAATATTGTCCTGGCTCCTGTGTGTTTGAACAGGGCCGTGCTTATCAGAGTCTCGACTGACTCTTAACATGCAAGTCTGTTGAATATATTGTCCCAAAACCATTAAAACAATAACTTCATCATATAGAAAAACATCTATATATATATCTTGATGCAAAACCAAAAGTCTAATGTGTAAATATGGGGAATTGCTGTGACTCGTCTCAAAATAACCCTCCTCTTCTACAGGTCAATGATCGTAATTTCTTACAAATTAAAGACGGTGGTAGTGGGACATGTGCACTCAAAATGTGATTATTATCAGATATTTGATAAGATTATTACAATGACAAACAGTTAAATCTGCAGTGCATAATCTGATTCACATTACTCACATGAGATTTAGCAGTTTACATGTAATTTAAATAATGCGGAAGGTCCAAAAATCAGATAATAATCAGATTTGAGTGTGAATATAAACACAGGCAGTGATAAACTCTATAATAACTGGATTAAGACTGTTGCTGCTTCAGTTTTCCTTGTGATCGAGTCCATTAAAGGGGCCGTGGCACTGGGCCGTGGAAAGCTGCGGACATTAGAGAGGACTTTCCCATCATGCTTTGCTTTGGCCTCTGTGTCACTTGTACTGTAGCTTCCAGAAAACCAACTGTGCAAATAACTATAATGATCTTCTCATCCGTGTCTCATATTGCCATATCATTTTCTATGTGATGTGTGCTGCTTTTTCACTGTGTAAAGTAAATATACTGTATATTTTTAACTGTGAACGGCATTAATATTATATATGCAAGTGCAGACTGTGGCCTGTATGTGAACGCTAAACGCACAGATGCTTTGTGATGTTGGAACTTCCAGTTTGGTTAAATTAACCACAGTAACACTTACTGAAAATTGTATCTTTAACTGAAAAGTTATGTACTAACAGTTATTTTTGTAAGAGCTTCACTTACCGTTTCACGAGGTAGTTTTTGTAAAGTATTTGAATACTTTATTTACAGCAAATTAATAAGAAGTAAAAAGCTTGAAATACCTGACAGGAAAACAACATAATGTTAGATTTTTTTTGTTTTTTTTTTTTTGGATCAACTATTTTTGTTCCATAGATTCTTCCGAAAATGCTGTAAAACGAAACATTCCCTTCTAAACTGACGGACGTGTGGTACAGGTTGGAAAGGGATCATAATATTGAACTTGCACTTTAATGTGTTACATGGTACAGTGTTTTGTTGTGGCTACTAGATCTGAGTTGCAGATTTTACTAATAAATAATTTTATAATTTAAAAGTTCTGTCTCAAGGGATAGTTTGTTATAATCTCAGTGTTCAGATTGACCAATTTCCACTAAATGTTTAATGTTTTATTGTTTTTATAAAAATAAACAGGCTCGTCATTTACTATTTGCATCATTGTTTAGTGGAATACAAATATTAAGTCATTATTTCTTGTTAAAAATCACTTTAGCTTGAGTTTAATCAGTGATATAATTAAAGAGTTTACAGCTGAACTCTGCGTTTCTACCACAGTCTGCACATAAATACATTTCTTTTATACAGTCTATGGTTTATACTTAGCGTTAGTCTGCCCTGCTAACTGAACTCCAAGCTGTTCAGAACATTTTCCAGCGTTGAACTTGCGCATATGTGAGCAAGAGCCAATCATTGTGACTGACATCTAATTCTAAAATAAATCTGCAACCTTTGGACGTGCAAATGCTGTGTGCGGCCCGTCTGCCAAATTTCAAAACAACAACTTAAAAATAGCGATCTGGTTTGCTTCCAGTTTGTCAAAACACAGACTGTGAATATCATGGAAGTGCGGAAAAGCTGAAATATCTCTTTTATACCCAAATAACCAGCGCTTGATGAACACAAATGCTAAACAGTGAGGTCCCTGGAGACGGAGAACTAGATCTAACCCAGTAGGCATAAAACAGAGCACATTAGCGCTGACTAAATGACTGTGTTTACTGTGATGCGCTCTGTGTTTGTGGGTTTAGTGGTAATTTGTTGCCTGTGTGATCAATTTAAAATGTAAATTCATCTTCACTCACTAATGATGCTCTCGTTATTCTCTTGTGTGGAGGCAGAACATGTGCTGCTTTTATTTAGGCAAAAGAATCACATCAGATAAGTTTCAGGCAGGATTTGGGATTTTTGTGTAGTACCAACTCCGGCCTCACGGTGTCAGTAAAGGCTGATTTGTTAACAATTATGATTCAGAAGTAGCTGTATTGGCTTTTATTATTAATTGAAATAATAAACCAAGCATCGATTTGACGACGCCAATACGGAAAAGGCTTTGAAACAGACGAAGAGAAAGTTTTAACGACAGAAATGTAGACAGGAAGTGAATTACCACCTACATGACTTTGCCCCATCTCCACTGCAGCAGTAGAACCGTCTGGGGCGTCAAACACATTTTCATCGAGGGCCACATCAGCAAAATGGCTAACTACTTTTTAAAACTTGTCAATTAACTATTTCTATGTTTTTTACTTATTCAAGTTACAAATATTGAATATGCATTTTCATAGATGTAAAAATATGGCTGTGCATCTCCTGATAAAATGACATTTTAATACCATCATATTTTTTTTATTTACCCTGTTGAGGGCCACATAAAATGATGTGGAGGGCCACATTTGGCCCGTGGGCCTTGAGTTTGACACGTGTTCAGAATTTCAAAATTCTGAATAATGGCAATTTCATATACATTTATTTATTATGATTTAATAAAACATACTGTATTTTCTGGACTATAAGTGTCACTTTTTCCACAGTTTGTCGGGTGGCGACTCTTGTATGTGAAATTATTAAATATATAATTTCACATCTTGGTTGTCGTCACAGTGACAGTCGTGCGAGGCTTTAGGCTTGTACCAGTATCTCCTCCTGAACCACTGAACGTTTAACATTTTAACATTATGGTCATTTAAAAGACTCTGAGAAAAACTGAACAAAAATGCCCCTAAAAGAAAATGTTCTTCTGAGTCTGATGAAGAATTCAGTGGATTTAGTGATTTGGACTGAGATCCAGAGGAAAGTTGTTGCTTGTTTTTTTCTGCTTTAGTTTGTGATTAACTGTTAATATCTGACGTTAAACCCGACTCGTGTCAGTTCTGTCTGTGCTTCAGCTGAATAAATATAAATGTGTTTCGTTAGCGTGATGTTCTGATATTCAGCCTGTTCTTCCACATTTTACTCTTATTATTATAACGTGACTTTAAAGATAAAATGTCTGTTCTTGGTCCCGGATTTTGTAAAATAAATTTCCCCAAAAATGCGACTTATATATGTTTTTTTCTTTATTATTTTGCATTTTTCACTAGTGCGACTTATACTCCAGAAAATATAGTTTATGTATTTTAAATAATGTAAAAGTGGAACCAAATTTTAGGACTTTTCCCATTCAATAAGAACAATATTTAGCTTTAAATTGTTAATCGCTATGGCAACAGAGCTAATTTTAACCCTTCTGAAACCCATGCTTGATGCACAAAAGCAGTGTTTCATGTTACAGTGATTTAATTAGCGTGTATAATTTGTGTTTTGTGTCTCTGTTTCGTCCGTTCCCTCGTTGTCGCTCACCTTTCCTCCTCGCTCAGTCAACAGCGCGAGATAACACAACTTAATACGCCTTTCGTGCAATTTAATTTGGGTTTGTTTGGTGTTGTCGTGGCGATGAGTGCGGCAGGAGAAGCGGCTAAATGGAAAAGGATCTCTGTGGAGATTTGTGTTTGTATAACCGCCCAAATTGTGTTGAGCAGATGTGCAAATTGGTATCACACATTTCCGATCCACTGGAGAGTAAACAGTTTGTGTCCTCTGGAATGACAATTGTGACTTTATGAAACTGTCACAGCGTCTAATTGTGAGGTAGCCACATAGTTTTGAGTGAATAGATTTACTCACAGGTTTGTTTAAAGGTGCAGTGCTGAGGCTTTTGTTCCACAGACGTTTGCGTGTTAACCTAAAGTGCGGCGTGTTTGCTGGGAGGTCTGCACTGTGAAGAAGCCTTTGGCACAGATCAGCATCCACATACAAGTTAGTCTGTCTCAGGGCGATATGTGTTTAAACAGACGTATGATTCTGGATGTAGTGCGGTTTTCTGTTTCCCCTGTTGCCCTTGAAAGCACCTCTGTGGGCTCCACCCTCGATCCCGCCCCACTAGAGACTATTTAAACCGGCTGCTCCCAATACGGCTCTGTCTGCTGCTGTGGCTTGACTTTTCTGTAGACAGCTGGTCATTGTCATTAAAGCACATGTCAAACTCAAGGCCCGTGGGTCAAATATGGCCCTCCACATCGTTTTATACGGCCCTCGACAGGGTAAGTTTAAAAATATGGTCTTAAAATGTCATTTTATTGGGAGATTTGCAGTTACACAGCCATATTTTTATATCTAGGAAAATGCATGGGCAATATTTGTAACTTGAATAAGTAATAAATACAGAAACAGTTAATTAACATGTTAAAAAAAAGTAGTTAGATTTATTTTACAGCTGGCACTTTGAGGTCTGCAGTGTCGCTCTTGGTGAAAATGTGTTTGACGCTGTTGTTTTGTATTTGTTTTTTCTTAGTTTGTTTTATCGTCTTTTGTCTTATGAGCGCTTTAGTTTTGTGCACTTTTCATTTGCTGTGCTCACATGTTCAACACACAAACCCTGCAGATTTAGGCGGAGTACATCTCTCAAATGGAAAACCCTCTGTTCCACCTTGTGATGTCATACAGTAATACAGGAAGTGCTCCACTGTGTTTTTAAACTTCCTTCACCTTCAATAGAATCATTTGGATGATTTCAGCTTTGGATTTGCCGATCTCTACTGAACTAAAGGTAAAAAGGAGCTGCTAACATAAAATCTACCACTTTATGACATCACAAAGTGAAACAAAGCTGTGGAGATGTCCATCCATCCATCCATCCATCCATCCATTTTCTTCCGCTTATCCGGGGCCGGGTCGCGGGGGCAGCAGTCTAAGCAGGGACTCCCAGACTTCCCTCACCCCAGACACGTCCTCCAGCTCCTCCGGTGGGACCCCAAGGCGTTCCCAGGCCAGCCGAGACATAGTCCCTCCAGCGTGTCCTGGGTCTTCCTCGGGGCCTCCTCCCGGTGGGACATGCCCAGAACACCTCCCTAGGGAGGCGTCCAGGAGGCATCCTAAGCAGATGCCCGAGCCACCTCAGCTGGTTCCTCTCGACGTGAAGGAGCAGCGGCTCTACTCCGAGCTCCTCCCGTGTGACTGAGCTCCTCACCCTGTCTCTAAGGGTGCGCCCAGCCACTCTGCGGAGAAAAACTCATTTCGGCCGCTTGTATCCGCGATCTTGTCCTTTCGGTCATGACCCAGAGCTCATGACCATAGGTGAGGGTAGGAACGTAGATTGACCGGTAAATCGAGAGCTTCGCCTTTCGACTCAGCTCCTTCTTTACCACAACGGACCGATACAGCGACCGCATCACTGCAGACGCTGCACCGATCCGCCTGTCAATCTCACGTTCCATCCTTCCCTCACTGGTGAACAAGACCCCGAGATACTTTGAACTCCTCCACTTGAGGCAAGGGCTCACCACCCACCCGGAGAGGGCAAACCACCTTTTTCCGGTCGAGAACCATGGCCTCAGATTTAGAAGAGCTGATTCTCATCCCAGCCGCTTCACACTCGGCTGCAAACCGCCCCAGTGCCTGCTGCAGGTCCTGGCTCGAAGAAGCCATCAGGACAACATCATCTGCAAACAGCAGAGAGATGAGATCCTGTGGTTCCCGAACCAGACCCCCCTCCAGCCCCTGGCTGCGCCTAGAAATTCTGTCCATAAATATAATGAACAGAACCGGTGACAAAGGGCAGCCCTGGCGGAGTCCAACATGCACCGGGAACAAGTCTGACTTACTGCCGGCAATGCGAACACAGCTCCTGCTCCGGTCATACAGGGGACCGGACAGCCCTTAGCAAAGGGCCCCGGACCCCATACTCCCAGAGCACCCCCCAAAGGACACCACGGGGGACACGGTCGAATGCCTTCTCCAGATCCACAAAACACATGTGGACCGGTTGGGCAAACTCCATGAACCCTCGAGCACCCGATGGAGAGTGTAGAGCTGGTCCAGTGTTCCACGACCAGGACGAAAACCACACTGCTCCTCCTGGATCCGAGGTTCGACTATCGGCCGGACTCTCCTCTCCAGTACCCTGGAATAGACCTTACCGGGAAGGCTGAGGAGTGTGATTCCCCTGTAATTGGAACACACCCTCCGGTCCCCCTTTTTATACAGAGGGACCACCACCCCGGTCTGCCAGTCCAGCGGTACTGTCCCCGACCGCCACGCGATGTTGTAGAGACGTGTCAGCCAAGACAGCCCCACAACATCCAGAGACTTAAGGTACTCGGGACGGATCTCATCAACACCGGAGCCTTGCCACCGAGGAGCTTGCCTGTGGAGATGTTACAGACTAATAATAAATAACTCTTTATTATTAGTCTGTGGAGATGTTACAGACTAATAATAAAGAGTTATTTAAACATGTGAATGAAACAAAACACAACTCCAGGTCTGTTTTTGAGCAGGGAACATGATTTTAACATGACTTAAAGCGAACAAAAGTCGATTTTGTGTGATATAGGACCTTTAGTAGAGGTTTAAAGTCGTGTATTTGTAGATTATATATGATTTTTTTGAGCTGTTATGGTGTCGTACTAGTATCCAGGCAAACAAATATGCCACAGAGAAACAGATAAGAAGAATTTAAATGTGATTGCAGTAAAGTGTAGCTTCCTGTGTGCGGTGGGAACCAAAGTTTGTCCAGCTGATTAAAACAGAGGAGGGTACATAACTGTGATAACCTAAAGGGTAATTGATTCTTGTGAGATCCTGAGCAAAAGGACAATAAGCCGCAGTTCAAATGGCACACCCGGGCACGCGCTGAATACCAATCTCCAAGTGTGAGGCTGTGTGCGACACGAGCCCAGTCTTCTCCTGAGATTAATGGAAAAATGCACTTCCTGACTTTTCTGTGACTCAAGTGTGGGACTCACTCGACTTTGGAGAATGCAAAATGAAATGAAAAGCACAAGGCTTCATGTTTAGGTCATATTCAGCCTCTTCAGCCTTCCCAGCCATATATCCCAGTGGGTCTGCTCAAGTCGTCTCTGCAAACGCTCAGAGAAACATTCGAAATAGAGATTTTTACAGTCAGAATCTTAATATTATTAAAACGTGAAGACTTAATGAACATAATTGCATAATTTTGTTTGTCTATCGTTTGAGCAGTGCAGAGCGACACATCCACAATCTCAACTAAAAATGCTCAAAATGAGTGACAAAGTGCGCCTTTGTCCCTTTAATATCACCATCATTTTGTTTATATTCACACATTTGTCAATATTCAACTAATCATAATTATCCCGGGTTTTTTTTAGTTTTTCTGTTTGTAAAACCTGTAATTTAAAGATATTATATTTGATTATATTTGGTTATATTTAGTCAGTTCAGATTAACACATCCATCTGATCTTACCTGAATCTCCACATGGTCCAGACACAGAGGGGGCGTGGCCTGTGTCGGCCATTTTGAAAGCCTTGGGTGTGGTCGTGGGCCATGTGGAGCAGAGAACTGGGAGCTGGGGTTAAGTTCTTTTCTTTTTTGTTTGAATGTTTGTGTGGCCTAAATGTGTTTCCTCCACAGGGTGGCTGGACGCTCCCGTAGAGACAGAGTGAGGAGCTCAGTCACATGGGAGGAGCTCGGAGTAGAGCTGCTGCTCCTCCACGTCGAGAGGAGCAGCAGAGGTGGCTCGGGCATCTGTTCATGACGCCTCCTGGACACCTCCGGGGATGTCCCACTGGGAGGAGGTCCCAGGGAAGACCCAGGACCAGGTCAGTGCTAGTGAGAATAGCCCCTCAGCACCGCGTCCCAGCCGGGACCAGACCAGGATTGATTTGTGACAGTTCAGAAGAAGCAAAGAGCTAAAAACAAAAACTTAATGCACCGTGAGCTAAAAAAAAACAACAAGAACAGAGAATTTTTCTGCCTCCTGCTTCGACCACATCAGGCAGCTTCCCCACAATGAGAATTACATATTTGGTTTCACAGATCTGTACTTTTACACTTGTTTAGTAGCTGAGCATCTAAACTGAAGACCTGAGCACCACCTCAGCAGCTCCAAACACAAATATCCTGGTGCCGCCCCTGGACGCAGAGCAGGTGAACGAACAAAACCTCACGAAGCAATAGGTCTAACTCCAGGTTGAAGGTTGGAGAGACTGGAAGTGTCCTGATAGAAGTGTAACCATCTTTTTGGAGAGCAGAAGTAATAAAAACTTGAAGCCGACGTGAAGAGAGACGATTCTATTGTACAAACTTCAGACTGACGTTGAATGAATTGGTTGATTTTCTTGCTCTATTTTTGTCGCCCGACGCCAATCGACTTTTCCAGACCGTGATAATCTCCGAGTCTCCTATTTCACCTGAAGTTTTAAATACCTGTTGGGACTGTCAAGCAGCAACAGTAAGATAACTTTTTCTTTTACTTTCTTAAAAACAAGACCGTCTGATGAACTCACTTCTCCTTTTATCACGCTCTCTCAAAAGCGAGATTGAGGTGGCTCAGAAGGGAAACTAGAAGCGTGTTGAAATTGCAGAGAAAAAGTCTTATTTCTTAAACAGGTAAAGCAAAGCGAGTGTGGGTATAGAAGACACTGAAAAAACAGCCACACAGCCCATATTAGACTGAATGACGACGTGTTATGACCGCTTGAATTCGCTCCAATTTGATCTGCCAATCTCGGGCTCTTTTTGTTGACTTTTCAGATGTAGGTGGCGGGCGGCTTTGTGGAGACGTGTGCCACTCAGCTCCCTGTCACACGCTGAGCTCTTTTTGTGAGTGGAAGTACTTCTTAGAAAAATACATCGTTCAGTTCATTTGCGGATCTTTTATTTGTCCTCAAAGCGGCGGGATTTTGGAGTGGACTTATAAAGCTTTACCCGCTCCGAGTTTGAGGAGTGGAGAGGATGCAGCAGTGGATGAAGTACTCTATTTAGTTACTTAAGTAAAAGTACACATACAGAGGTAGAGGAAGAGGAAGTATTTCACACAATGTTGTTAATTTATTGTCTGTATTTGAACAAAGTGCCCATGAAAAGGAGAGTCTGAGCGCTCTCACTGGGCACGTGTGAATGTAGAGATTAAAAATGAGACATATTCTGGTCAGCAGTAGCAATAAGAACCTGTCAGGATTTGGGGTTTTTGTGTGTTCTGTGCTGTGTTACCTCCTCCCCTCTGTGTTTGAGCCTGGAGCTGGGCGGAGACTCTGGCACCACCTTCGCACACCTGCCCCTAACAAGCCTTCACCTGTGAGGAGAAGAAAAGCACTGAGGGCCAGAGAAGGTGAGGAGAAGGAGAGGAGGAGAGGACGAAGAGAAGACGAGAAGGAGAGGAGGAGAGGAGGAGAGGACGAGGAGGAGACAATGAGGGGAAGACAACGAAGAGAAGACGAAGAGAGGACGAGGAGGACGAGGAGAGAGGGGAGGAGGAGAGGACGAGGAGGAGAAGGCGAGGAGAAGGCAAGGAGGAGAGGACGAGACGGCGAAGAGAAGACGACGAAGAGAAGACGACGAAGAGAAGACGACGAAGAGAAGACGACGACGAAGAGAAGACGACGGCGAAGAGAAGAACGACGAGAAGAAGACGAAGAAGACGGCGAAGAGAAGACGACGAAGAGAAGACGACGAAGAGAAGACGACGAAGAGAAGACGACGAAGAGAAGACGGCGAAGAGAAGACGACGAAGAGAAGATGAGCGAGAGAAGACGAAGACGACGAGGAGGACGACGAAGAAGACGACGAGAGAGACGACGAAGTGAAACGACAAAGAGACTACGACAAAGAGGACGCCTCTGCTTTTGGTTCTTAGAAAACGGTGTAACTCCAAACTAGAACGCCTCTTTTTTTGTTCTTATAAACTGTACAGCAAACGACCTTACTATATTAAAACTTTAAACTGCACTTTTACCTTTCACTATAGCACTAAACTGCACTTACATTTTAACAGCACTCTGAACATTATTGGCACTTTAAAAAATAAGACAATTGCACAAAAGGATTTAAAATGTTTATTTAATGTGTCTGTTCTTCAGCCCAGTTTTAGATCTGGAGCTGTGAGTCCTGGAGGAAAAGATGACAAATTTAAAGCTAATTTATTAATTAAACTGGTTATGTGCAGTGTTGGTGCAATGCTTGTTTGAGAATGTTTTTGAGTGTTTTAGTGAATAGTGTTTTAGTGTTTCCTGTGTCCTCGTGTCCCGGTGTCAAAGACGTCCCCGGTGAAACGAGCTCCTTAAAAAGGTTGCGGGGCAGGACCTGGGCGTGGGGCATGTGCAGGTGGAGGCATGTCGGGCATTTTAAAAAGTTTATGGGTTTAAAGTATATTTGGAGTTTCTTTTTAGGGTTTATGTGTGTTTGTACATGTATAAAGTTAATTGATTTATGGGTTTATTTTTTTTTTATGGAGGTTTAAGAGTTTTAAAGTGCAAATGTTACTTTTAAACACCTCTTTTGAGTCACAGAATCCAGTTCGTGGGACGGTATAAAAGGCGGCTGAGACTGAAACACCGGGTTCTGCAGCTGGAGGAGACTTTGGACTTTGGAAAATGATTGAAAAAGAAATAAAAAAGTGTGGACCATGCCTGAGCTGCTGTCTTCTGTCCCACATCCGAGGAGAGGAGGATGGCACTGGGCAAAGTACAACATATAGATCAAGACACTACTACACTTCCACGACCAAATGCTTAACAAACGCTGCTACATGACAGTTTAAGACAAAAACTGAAACTGTGCTGCCCTGTTTCTCATTCTACAGTGATGTAATCTAAAAATAGTCCCGTCTGGTCGAGAGGAAAGGGGCTAAACTGAGATAAATGTGATTGGCAGATGACGCAGAGTGATTTCCGCTGAACACGCCTGGGAGAAAACCAGAAAATATTCAAGCAGAAACAAAAAATCTGTGGATTTCAGTACTGGTTTATTGTCTTCTTTCTTGTTATCGTTCATCCTCTTCTTATCAGGGAGATGTTTGCTTAAAAAACTATGTCTCTGGCTGTATTTCTGTGAATCATTATTGAATTAAGACGAGCATGTGAACGCCGTGTCGCTTAATTAACATCCACTTCACTTCTCACTGTTATAAATAACCCAATAACAATTACTCATGTGGAATACCTTCTCCATCCAGAAACGATTAGGCCTCTTTTCCCACGCTTTGAGTGAATTATCCCACATCTGCATTGATCTGTGTCCTTGAGAACGAGATGGGATTCATAGAGCGATGCCGGTGTAAAATAATAAACCGGGAAACGTCTGACGGACCTTGTGCTGCAGGATCAGGGCCAGTGGATTAGTGCAGACTGTGGAAAAGGCTTTATCAAATATTCCTGGATTACACAGGAATAACACTCAACTGTATTATTTCATTTATTTATTTAATTGCATTCTCACTTAAAATCACACTGATGTTTTGAGGATGTGTCCAGACGCTACTATTGACCCGGGACAGTCCCACTTTTGAGCCCCATGTCCAAAGTCCCAGTAGATTTATCCAAAACTATTGATTTGTCCCAGTTTTGTACAAGAAATGTCCCAAGTGTCTCTATTTTTGACCAATTTGATCCACTCCAACAGTAAAAAGATGATTATACAGTCATTTGTTTAGCTAAATACAGGGACACATGCTTGAAATTGACCATAAGGTTAAAAAAATGCACCGACTCAAGTCTCTCTGAGTTAAGAAAAGACAATGTCGTCTTTTCACTCTTTTCACGATTTGATTTATAGGGACCGTCCCAACCCCAGTGTGTCCCAGTTTTGGATTTTGTCACCCTAGAATACCGGTGACCTTTCCTCCACCAAGAACAGTCTGGTGGAGAAGTGGTATTGAGAACTTTGAGACGTTTCCAGGCTACATGGAAAACTTGTGTCCTGGGTTTGGCTTCCACTGGGAAAAGTCTTGAGAGTCGACATGTAAGAGGCATCCAGGACGCCCAAAAAAGCCTCGTCTCAATGTGCTGGACGATCTGTGAATTGATGTTTCCTACCTTTTCATCAGCTCACTCTGCAGAAGAAACACACCTCCGCCCATACTCACCCATACACACCCATATCCACCCATATTCACCCATATTCACCCATACACACCCATATTCACCCATATTCACCCATATTCACCCATACTCACCCATACACACCCATATTCACCCATATTCACCCATATTCACCCATACACACCCATATTCACCCATATTCACCCATACTCACCCATACACACTCATACACACCCATATTCACCCATACACACTCATACACACCCATACTCACCTGTACAGACACAGTGTGATCCTTCTGCTCTATTCAAAATCTTAGCCACATTTACAGGCCGTCATATTCATATTTCTAGTCTAAATCTCTGAAGTTGGACATGTGCAGTTTCACTTTGTTCACTGATGATCATCCTCCAGTCTGTACGTGCAGAGACACAAGCAGCACTGTTCAGGTCAACTCCAGGAGAAGAGCAATTTAAGACAAAAAGTCTGACCTAAACCACATACTGGCACATTTTATAAACATGACTTTAGTCTGAGGAAAAACTGATATTCACACAAACAGAGACTGATCACTCACATGAAAGAAAATCATTTACATTTTTTGCTTTATTCTATTGACAGATGCAAACAACAAAATCTTATTTAGTATTAAATCTAATCGAAATGTATGATAAATATTCAAATTTGAGATAAATCAGGCTTAAGCTCTACAGACCCTCAGTACTGTCCATCACAATGTAACTAAAGACGTTTAGGTTTATGCAGGAGCTGCTTTAATTGGTGATAGAACAAAACTGAGATGAATTTCATATAAATCTACGGACGCAAAGTTGATTAAATGAAATAATATAACTGTTATTTAGTCGTGTGAGATGAGATCACAACATGTGACAGGAGCTGCATGAATCTTTGTGTAGTTTAGTCTGTGCATACAGCCTTTCCATCTGACAGCCTGAATCTATCTCTGATCACACACTGAGCAGAGCAGGATGTGCACATTTGCATGAAATTGAAGTGGAGACCACCAGTGAGCAGCCTGATTTCATCTAAATGACACAGATCGCAGAAATATTACCAAGTCAGGCGTGGAATACTTATCAGCAGAGTCCTGCCTGCTGTTCACTGTCACATCTCTTATTTATTCAGACATACACTGTTCGTTTACATTGTACAAACACGGATGAAAAAGCCCACAGAAAATCAGCGAGCATTAAACAGACGCCGGAGATAAGAAAAACATGTGTTCAAACTAATCAAATAAGACGTCATTTTAACCTGTGGCTCGTCTCGTTATGTTTAAAGAAACAGTTAAAGCAGCTTTTTGGTTTGTTCTTAATAAAAATCGTAAAAAAACATCCACTTCAGGCACATACACGACTTTAGATCTGGAGTTAAGATCTGGAGTTGTTTTAAAATTGATGCCAAACAGGATTATATCATGAAGAAATCAGTAAAGTGCAAAAATAAATAAATAAAGTGTGGCTTCTGTCGAGTTTTTTCACTGTCACTTCTCTTCATGCTCATATTACACTGACCTGTCTCTACACTGACATAAAGACTCTAAATTAGGTTATTTTTCCAGCAGAGACAGATTTTCAGTCTCTATTTACCTATTTTAAATTGATGGCAAAGTCCACAAATAAAGTAAAGTCCCAGTTAAGTTCTTAAATTAATTTTCCTCTTTTAAACGATAATAAAATGTATTTTCTCACACAGATTATGATTAGCTGTACTTTTTGTGATGATCGTGTAAACGCAAAGCCACGTAGTTAAATTTATTGCTCTTCTATTTCTATTATAAACAAAATCTATAGAAAAAATAGGCCTGAAATATATTAGAAAATTATACCAATTAACTATATATATTTTTTATTTATTTATATATTCATTATTATATTTTTTTACATTTATTTTTTCATTATTATTATTTATTTTTATTTTTTTTTATTTATCTTTATTCATACAGGAGAGCAGGCAGACTCCTTTTCATGGGCGTCCTGTTCAAATACAGATAAATACAAGCAAAACTATAGAGCTACATAGATCTAGGGCTGGGTATCGTTAAGAAATTGCCGATACGATACATTCCTCGATACTTAGGCTACGATATATGTATCTCGATTCGATACAATACAATATATTTCAAGTTGATTCAATACGATTCAGTGAAAAATAAAGGCTTTTGGGACACTTCATGATCAAGCCCATTGTCACAAAAAATAAATATTAATTTCTTTTATTTTTTTATTTAGCTTCCATTTGTTGAAGGTGAATGAACTTAACAAAGTGCATTTTGTTTTGTGCATTTTACCAACTAGAAAAACACATCAGACTGTTCCATGTGTCAGTGTTATTCATCCACAGTTTATACGAGCTCCACATTTACATTTCCACAGAAACATGAGCAGTTTAATGGCTCTGAAGGATCACGACATGTCGACTAAATCACAACTGTCTTTGTTGAACCAAAGTTACTATGAAATAAACCTGTTTTAATCATTAAAACAGTGATTCAAATGTTAAATTCAAGTTTCTTTCTTCTAAACGAGCCACACAAATGTAGCTCTGTGACATAATAATTTGGTAAAATATTCAAAAAAATACTCTTGGCGATATATCGATACAGCAGCCCACGATATCAATACTATATCATTAAATAAAACGATACGATATGTCGATATTTTGATATTTTTGCACAGCTCCAAACAGGCGCAGGTGTGAGTGTAAATGTTTATCACCAGATCATTAAAGTCTGTTTGTGGCACCAGTCTCCCACATCCCTGAAATATATTCCATTTTTAGGAAGCAAAACAGCCAACAGCCTTTTTTCCCCATTTCCATTTCAGTTCTAATGGTTTTTTGGACTTGTAAAATCATTTGATCCACAATGAAACGAGGACACAATGAAAAAATAAATAAAAAGACTGTGTTCGTCCCATAGACTGTGTAAAGTTTGGTTCATTCACACAGATAAATGGATTCAACGACACAAGTTTATCATTTAGGTGTAAAGATGATTAAGTCTGAATATGTGGCCGGTATTATCCTGCCTTATGTAAGACACGGTGGGAAACTCCTCACCTCGCTCTCCAGATGGGCTCAAGTATCGATCGCATCTCCATCTCTCATATTAAAAAGGGCTAAAGCGCACCCACACGAGACTATTTCCTGTCTTAATCAGCTCCTCTGTACAAAGTAGGAGCGAGATGCGCCCTGGATGTTCCGGCGCAGGCTAATAACTGCGCTGCTGACACAAACTTATTAAAGGTGTCGCAAATGGCCGCCCTGGTATCGATTATGGATTTGCCGGTGTGAGATGGCACCGCTGTTATGACTAATCCTCCAACACAAGTGCCAGGATTCACTTCAGGAGATTCACAGCGGTGGTTTTGAGTGGGCTCCAAATGACAGTTCAGTTCAGATACGTCCAAAATGCAGTACGAGTAAATAAAAATACGCCCAAAAAAGGTCAACTCCAAGTACCACCTAATAACGAGCTCACACATGCACTGACGACAGGGATTTTACTCTAATATCTGGAATAAAACATAGAAAAGACAGTGGCAATATTAAAGAAATGTCCCAAAAAACCCACCATAGACGTAGCTAACCGAGCTGGACGCACATCCGGCTCCATCGACTGGCTCCAATTCACTTTACATTGAAAAACTGTTCTCTCTCTCTGTAACTGCTGCTCTCAGACTAGTCGTTTTGGTCCTAAACCAGGACTAAACCAGGACTGAACCAAGACTGAACCGGGACTAAACCAGGATTAAACCAGGACTGAACCAGGACTGAACCAGGACTAAACCAGGATTAAACCAGGACTAAATCAGGAATAAACCAGGATTAAACCAGGACTAAACCAGGACTAAACCAGGACTGAACCAAGACTGAACCGGGACTAAACCAGGATTAAACCAGGACTGAACCAGGACTGAACCAGGAATAAACCAGGATTAAACCAGGACTAAATCAGGAATAAACCAGGATTAAACCAGGACTAAACCAGGACAAAACCAGGACTGAACCAGGACTGAACCAGGAATAAACCAGGACTAAACCAGGACTAAACCAGGACTAAACCAGGACTAAACCAGGACTAAACCAGGACTGAACCAGGACTAAAACAGGACTAAACCAAGACTGGAACTGGAATGTATTTCTTCTTCTGTAAAGCCCTTTGAATTACCTTGTGTATGAATAGTACTGTACAAATAACCTTTACTTGGTTTTAAAAATCTCAATCTACAATAAAAATAATCGTTTAGAATCTGACTGGTTTCACTTCTATTTGTGAACACTTTTAAATACTGAGCCAAGAGAGACAAAAACAGAAAAAACGTTTATTTATTTCATATTAAGGATAAATAAAACATTTAACACACTAACATAATATTCCAGTTTTTCCAGCCCCCGTGTGAGAGCTGATTGCACGTTCTTCGTAATAAAAGGTGCGAGTACAGTTTTGTGTGGCATACCTCACACGTCTCCTGCCTGACCTGCTGCGAACTCATCCTTATAGCCTGGATTATCCTAAAGGCCAACCACTCTGCCGGTCTGTCCAAAACGCGGTCAGAGCAACAGCTTTAATTGGCCTGGAAATAGCCGAGGGGAGTAGGCAGGATCCTGGGGTGAGCGCGCTGAGGAGGAGGGCTAAAGCAGCGGGAAGCCAGGTTTTAGACAGAACAGGAATCTCATGTGCCCTGAGAAGATAGGATCAGTCTCAGTCCAGTGCCAGCAATTTGGGCTGTTTTTGTGGGTAACAGTCACTTGGACAGCAGCAGCAGCTCTGGCTCCAAGTTCTGCTCCAATTTTAGTTCCTTTATAATGTTTGTATATCTCATTTTGGCGTTATTGATACAAGATATAAGAAGAAACATCATGATTATAACATTTTAACGATATCATATGGTTAAAATAGTGACATAATTAGCCAGATTAAAGCATTTTACATGTGGTTTCCTTTTACAGACCGAAGTATTTCTGCTTCTAAAATTGTCATAATTGTCATAATTCATTGTAATATGGAGTTTGAATAATCAGAGGGGTCGGACTGTTCACCTGGGTAACTCTGTAATATACATTTTTCATAACACAATACTGTATGTAGTGCGGGTTGCTCAAATAATTGTAAAATGTATACAAAATATGAGCTATGGAAACAACTGTTACTTCTGCTGTGGTCACTGTCGTTACTTTTATGATATGCTACTACTATTACTACTTTACCTCCATGAGTTACTGCATTCTCCTACACAACCACAGTACTTCATGACTTTCCAAATCTAGATAAGTTGTAGATGCTTGTTTGGTTCTCAAACTTTTCGCACTTTGATTATCTTTGCTTTCTGAGTATCAAACTACTGGACTTTTGTGGACGATATACAAATGTAATTCACTGTTACTTCCTTACAAAGGTGCAAAATGTTGTTTTCCATCATGCAGCAGAGGCTGTAGATCACACTAAAGGAAGATAACAGCTCTGTTCTGGTCATTTTAGTTATCTGTTTGCTCATCTCTTCATGTGTAAACCCTCACTCTGGGGGAGTTATAAACCTTCACCTTCTTCCACTTTGCTCTGTTTGACCCCATTCTTCTAGTAGTATAAAAACCCTGGTACAATCTCACCCTGTCAGACAGTTTGGACACCGTTTAAGACTCTACCAGACTCTGCCAGACTCTACTAGACTCTACTGGACTCTACCAGACTCTAATAGACTCTACTAGACTCTGCAGACTCTCCCAGACTCTCCTAGACTCCACCAGCCTCTACCAGACTCTACTGGATTCTACTGGACTCTACCAGACTCTACTAGACTCTACTTGACTCTACCAGTCTCTAATAGACTCTACTAGACTCCGCCAGACTCTACTAAACTCTAATGGACTCCACCAGACTCTACTAGACTAAACCAGACTCCACCTGACTCTACCAGACTCTACCAGACTCCACCAGACTCTACCAGACTCTAATAGACTCCACCAGACTGCACCAGACTCCACCAGACTCCTCCAGACTCTAATGGACTTTACCAGACTCCACCAGACTCTACCACACTCTACTAGACTCCACCAGACGCCACTAGATTCTCCCAGACTCTCCCAGACTCTGCCCCAGACATCGCTTAAGACACTACTCACTTAACTCTGCTTTGAATGCTGCTGGACGCTGCCTTTAACCCGACTGTTTTGCTGTAACCGACAATAAAAATCTACAGAATTATTATCGAGCCTCTGCTCCGGTTCTTCATGCAACAGAAAAGAAACAACACTATATCAGGGCTAATTTAGGGCTGAACATGGTCTAAAATGAGACTAAACTCACACCTAAAGAGGGCAAAAACATGAATAGATATGTAAATTAAAAAAAAAAAATACTGCAGAAGGTCCTCCATACCACATGAGGCAGTACTGCACACACAAAAAAATGAGTAATTGGAGTCCACCAACATATATGTACATTATCAATGCTTTTTAATTACATGATGACCAAAATTATCTCTGTTAACGATGTAAAATTTAGCACAAATGCCATTTTATATTCAAATACTTTTCATTTTCACCTTTTTTAAAAATCTGAAAGCCTACCAAATACTACCTGGTAAACGCTTGTGTACCTTAGAGGCAACTGTGTACTCCTGGTATCGAAAACACTGCATCAATAACCACGTAAACCTGTAAAACTGTGCTCCTCCTGCCAGGTGGAGACGCCCCCTGTCTGTGGTGAGAGGTACTGCATGCAGTGACTGACAGGATCAATGAACGTGATGCTTTAGGTGAAATGCAGGAACTCGTGTAGTGGACTAAGTGTCTGAATGAATCACTGACCGACTCAACGGTTCCCTAACTCTCTGAATCATATGATAATCTCACATCGCTTTAGCTAATCACGTCCCATCAGCGCATTAATCAAACAATTTGTTCGGAGTCAGCAGCCTGCTCTGAACCTGCTCGTGTGTAATTAGTGACACAAATGTTACCTGAAGCCTCCAAACAGAGACTGATGAGCTCCTCGGCCAAAGCTCCAGTCACAGGCTTCTGCTTTATACATGTAAGGTACAGGCTTCTACATTTTACCCATGGACTGTACAAAGAAAACCCCTCACCACACACTTTATACACTTTTCTCACACAGGCATTAACATTTTCTCACATTTCTCTCTTGTTTAAACACAAAGTTCAAACCTTCCTTTGTCGGTGCAGAACGTTTCATCGACATTGTGGGTTTTGTCGGGGAGAAAACTTGCAAACATACAGCACTTCAGAGTCACACTTCGATCCAACATTTATGTAAATTTGTCTGACACATTCTGTACTGTACAGGAGACACGGAGGAGACTGATGGACAATGGTCTACAGTCCCTCAGCCAATCAGGACGCAGAACACAATGGTCTACAGTCCCTCAGCCAATCAGGACGCAGAACACAATGGTCTACAGTCCCTCAGCCAATCAGGACGCAGAACACAATGGTCTACAGTCCCTCAGCCAATCAGGACGCAGAACACATTCAGTCCCTACTCATCAAATCCACGACAATGCCAATCGAGACCACAAAACGTGCACACTGTATCCACGAAATGGCGAGACCCTCTCTCTGTTCCTGCTGCTGTCAGACTCGTCATTTTGGTCTTAAATGTTCGTATTAACTCCCTCTACTTGATTCTGGTTTTTTTTATTTCACTAAAACCAGCGATATGGGCCGGAAGGGGCGTTACCTTCAACAACTTCGCTCCTGATTGGCTCTTTAGTTGCTATGATACTTTATACAGTCTATGATTTTATCAAAACTACATTTTTTTACAGATTTGAACTTGATTAATTTTTGACAGTCAAAGGTTGTTTTTTTTGAAGTTTTTCTGAAGCTACAAAACGACAATAAAGCACACTTGCTTTGTCTCCCAGTCAAAACGGCAATTTATTATGAATTATGTGCATGTGCAGCTCTTAGTTCTGTTCTTCTTTTAAATGTAGTCGACATTTTAACCCATTTATTGACTCTTTGGGTGAGATGGAAGGACTTTTGGGTCGATGTGATGGTGAACCAAAGACAAAGTTTAAGTTAAGTTGATCAGTTCATGAATTAAATAGATACTAAACCATTTTCTATCCACTTTTCCTGAAAATTCCTGAGCAATTGCAAAGAACAGACTGTAATATTCATCTTTGTATGAGTAACATTTATCCAGCCTGAACATTTGGTGAAGTAGAGTAAAATAACACATGCCAACATGAGAATTATTGACTGTGTTGGTCACTTTTTGCATTTTTCATTTCTAGAAATGGTCTTACAGCGTCTGGACAAAGTGCATGTTATAATTCCACTGTGTCGGCTCCGTGTCGCCTCACTGGGGCCCTCTGTACATTCACACGAGCCTGTTTCTTGTTCTGGGGGATTACATAAGGCTGTGACCATCTTTACATATGAAGCACTCGAGCACAATCACTGCTGAATATTCATCACAAGCTGCTGCTCTGCTGGTTCACATCCAGGGCCGTGTGCGGGGCTGGGATTACATTATTTTAAAGAATGTAAATGAACAACAGGTTTGAGTCATATTTTCTTTCAAATTAAAGAAAGCTATTTTAGATTTAGTAGTACAGTGACAGAATCTAACAGCGTGTGTGTGTGTGTGTGGCTAAATTTGGATCAAAAATCAGGTCCCTGTGAGTGAAACATGTGTTATGTAACTTTTCTTCAGGGATCCCCAACCTTTCTTGCATCACGGACCAGAATAATGTAGGTTTTTTTTTTCACGGGCCGGCCATGGTATGTCAAAAATAAGTTAAGTGCATAAAAAATCCAGCTCACTGTCCCGCTGAATCAGAGGATCTGCGCTTGTTTCTTCTTTTCTTCTTGTTCACGTTTGTTTCTTTAAAAACTCTGAAGTCTTATCTTTTAATCCAGGTGCTTAGTCTCTATGAGCCGAAGCAGTTTTGAAGGTTTCAGCCTCGTTCGACTCGGTGTGAGACTCACCTGTGACAAACCCAGATTTTAATTTGGTGTCGTCTGTTAAATTGATCTTTCTTGTTCTTGGAGGTTGTAAGATCCTCTTCTGGCTCCTCTTCTGGCTCCTCAGTTTGTCCTTTTCTCCACAGACTTTTGTTTTTGTCTCATTTTCTCGAGCTCGTGGCTCTACTTTTGGGCGATGTGTCTGATGTTTTATACGAGATACTACAAGAGCAGATCCAGCACAGACATAATAAACTCGCCGTTATATCAAATGGATGTATGTGGTGATTTACTGTCAGGATTTTCATTCTGTTTCCATGGACGAGCTTATTAGTGAGTCATGAGGGACGGGCCAAAGTTACGTTCGGAGAAGATGCGTCGCGGATTAATTATTTACCTTTTTGTGTGGCCCAGCAGCAAATGGACAAACCCGCTCATATAAAAAAGCTTTTTCAAGGTGTTAATAAGCAATAAAACATGTGATTGAGACAAGTTTAATGCCGTAATGTGGGATCCTCCAGACAAAGCAATAGGCGAGACCCCCACCAAAAAAGTCACATAATGCGACTTTATTATGGATTCATTTTGGTCAGTTTGGGGTTAGGTAAGAAGTAATAGACATTGGGGAAAGTCAATGTCCACACAAACCAGGGAGATGGTTTGTGGGGACATTGACTTGAGTGTGTGGTGAAGGAGAGACTGTGGAGGGTGGAGGTGGAGCAGGCCTCCGCAGCTGTAGCACTTTAGCGGCTCTTTAGCGGCTCTTTAGGGCAGATCACAGGCTCAGTCTGGGCCTTGTCCCACCCCTGAGCTCCGCCTGCACACGGGCGATTAAGACCTGCTCTGCTGCACTTCACTAAAAGCATGAGGTCAATACTGCGTGCTGTCAAGAAGAAGAAGAAGAAGAAGAGTCTTGTGGAGAATTTGGAAGGTTTTCTGTGAATCAATCAAAGTAGTTGCTAGAGTTGAATAATACGGCCTTTAAAAAGTCATTCCATCTGGTAATACTCACTTTATTTATTTATTTGATTGGGACAGTGCTAATGATCAGACATGTGTGAAGATCTCAGTCTTTCTGTGGTTCTGTCCCATCTTTCCCCCCTCTCTTCTGCACCTGGAGCTGGGCGGAGACTCTGGCACCACCCACCACCCACCTGCAGCCCATGAGCGATCAAACCTGCACCTCGGGAGCACAGAGGGACAGAGGATCCTGCACACGCCCCCAGATCGTCTGTGTATCCTCCTTGGTACAGTTCCACTTGGCTCAGTCTAGTTTTTGTGATTATTGGTCACAGTACTCAGGTTTTTCTCATTTTTTGGACCCACCCTGCACCACGACCCCGACCTAGCTCTCCATGACCGGTTCAAAGACGTCAGCCTTCGACCCCGCTCTTTACTGTCTGCTTCGTCAACCAACATTCACATTTTCTTGATTGTAATAAACTCTTACTCAAGATAAACTCAAACTTTTTACCCCAAGTCTGTATGTTAGATCCCCCAGACTTTACAACGACATGATGCAACATGAATGTGAACACACCGGGTTATAGCCAAAGGATCATTTCCATCCGTTGACCCAAAAGCTGCACACTACACTACATTGCACAGTTCCCATAATTGCACATTTCACTCATTGCACAGTTCCCATTATTTCACTCAGTTTGTTCCATTCAAGACACTTACATTTTACACCCACCCTCTTCATATTTTGCCCGTAAATGCAAATATATCTCTGTAGAAAAGTTAAAATCACACATATAATCACAGGTTTAACAGATATAATTCAATCTATGGTTCACTATTGATGTGAATGAATGTGAGTCATGAGCAATAAAAGCTCCAGAAGCAGTCGTGAAGCGGCTCCGTCTGTGCAGATCTACATAAGTCTGCGTTACATATGGACTGTATGTCGACACCCCCACGTATGGAACCATCATTATCAGAGTTCACAGCTTTTTATCCTATAGCATGTGTAAATTCATGTTCTACAATAATCCCAGGTGTCATCCTGTTCTTACTCATTGATTTTCGCCCTTCCAGACAGTGAGCGCAGAGGTTTGTGTTTGTCCGTTATTGACATTTAGCATGAACTTTATTTTCGTGAAATTGTGAAAAATGTTTTGCGTAATAGCCCATGTTTTGCCTCACCTCCACAAATGAGCGATCCTGCAGTGTGTCTAACCGGGGAGGGGGGCAGGCTAACATCTGGAGCTGACACTTTGCTGGAGTGGGCTGCCTGACGAGGCGCGACCACACGCCACTCGCCGACAGACACCAACACGTCGTTAGGCCCTCGTTAAGCTCGTTAGGCCTCTGCGTTATGTTTTCTGCTAATGAGCTCGCTACAAGGTGACTGAGCCATGGAGCACTGTGGGAATGTGGAGCTGTGTGCATCCAGGTATCGCCACAAAAGGACACACGGAAATATTAAGAAGAAGGAAATAGGGAAGTATGTTCATGATGTGTCAATATGCACTGGCCTCGTTATAGATAAATGCATAAAAACGATGACTTCCAGTATCAGAAATGCTAAAATACTTTAGTTCAGGGGGTGTATATATCGTAAAACATATTTAATCCAAGGTACATTTAAGTGTAGTCACAGAAACAGAGTGGATTATATAAAATGGTCCTAAGGATTTGACTCAGTTGCCTACTTAACCCAAATACAAAGATCTGAATGACGAGGTTTAGGCCATTACTGACCAAAAGATTTTCAGTTATTATTGATTTTTGCTGTTTTAAAAAGTCTGAATGTCTGCACCTGTGTCCATCCTCCTCCATTACTGTCATCTCATTTAAATATCCAGTCTGGCCCCACCCCCTCGTCAGCCTGAGAGCAAACACCTGTGTGAGGAGGGGGCGGGGCTTCACACTCAGGAGCTCCAGGTGCATGTTCCAGGTGCGTGTTTCAGGTATGTGTTTAGGCCACATTTAAAACCTCACAAATGCAGAAAAGCGTTGAGGACTTTGAGAGCTCCATCTGCATGTGTTTGGTCAGAAATGCAGCACAGGTTTATATTAATAATTCCCGTGTGAGTGCCAGATCCTTGTATTGTTTATGCAAGCGTTCTGGCTCCTCTCACTGGCACAGCCAAAGCAAATGGCTCATGTCATTTTTGGCGGCGTGAGAGTCTGTGGTTGTGCAAAACCTGTGGGAGTGTTATGAAGAGATTAAATCTGGTTATTCATTTCCTTCAAGCTTTCAGTATTACACAAATTAAACTAATGATAGCTAAATGAAAGTGACTGTTTGGTCTGATACTGGCTGCAGCAGGCGTGTGGTCCAAACGTGAGCGTCGTTTTGTTCACAGCAGCTACATCTCATCATGACCAGACTGACTCTCAAAGTCCTACACTTTATGATTCAATCACTCCACAGCTGGTCACAGCTGCCCTGGGGCGGACAGATGGCCACCACCACCACCACCACCACTCACACCCCACTGTCTGAGGCCATGTGGAAGAAGTGTTTTGCCTAAGGACACAACAGCAGCATGCACTACTCTGACCTGGGATTGAACCATTAACCTCCAAGGTGGATGGGTGAAAGTTCTAACCAGTGAGAATCACTCTCCAGAGTAAATATTCTGTTAGAGGCAGCTCCATGTGTGTCAGTTTATCCCTGATGTTGACTTTGTTTGACCCTGGTCTGATTCTGGTCCAGTCCAGCTCTAGTCCCAGTTTAGTCCCAGTTTAGTCCCAGTTTAGTCCCGATTTAGCCTCGTTTTAGCCTCAGTTTAGCCTCAGTTTAGCCTCAGTTTAGCCTCAGTTTAGCCTCAGTTTAGCCTCAGTTTAGCCTCAGTTTAGCCTCAGTTTAGCCTCAGTTTAGCCTCAGTTTAGATGTGGGAGTGCACTGTGTGAGAGGATTTGTGGTCTCCATCCTGAGAGCAGTTTGCCGTTTGGTTGTGGTCCTTTATTTGTGCCAGAATGGTGCGTTTTGGAGCACACAGAGGTGAAAGCTCGTGTTTGCTTGTAGTCATGGCGGCGTGCTTTTGGTCATCGTTTTGCATGTGTGGTGATGTGTGGTGATGTGTGTGTGATGGTCCTGTGCACCTTTAGTGGCTGAAGCTGAACAAATAGTGAGTTTCTCTGTGACTGTGTTGACAATGTCGAGCTCTGTGGCTGTAATTAGCACACAGACGACCATCTGTCCAAACACTGTGCCCTGCACAGATCCAGTGCTGCACACAGCCATGTTTACTGTCTCCTCATCCTCATGAGCGTACCTCCGCTCTCACCCTCTCTGTTTACTCTCTTTAGAGCGCCATCTGTGGCTGTGGTGTTTCTATCTGCTTCTTCTGAATATAATTCAGGTTTTATTGTAATAGTTACACAACACTGAAGATATAAGGCAAATGAATGAAGCTCGTTGGATCAGAAGGTGTAACGTCTTTACCTAAATCTGGCCCCGTCACAGTGTCAAAACAAAAGGTTTGTGCCTGTCGTCTTTCTGTGTGCTCTGTTCTGTTTTCACTGTCTCATTATCAGGGGCTAATATCTGATCATTGTCACTTATTTGTGGATGACGACCTTTGGGTTCAGTTTTGTGTCATCCAGGAAACCTCTTTGCGTCTTTGTGCAGTTATTATATTTGTTGTAATGATTTATTTGATTGTCACTTGTTTGTGTGTCAGACAACACTGTCAGGCCAAAGTAAATCAAATGAGGACCTCAAGCAAATGGGGACCCTACTTTCTGAATCATACATAAATATGACATGCCTATTATGTAATACTAGCTACAACCACCAGAGAGCGATAGTAGAAATGTAGCTGTATTTTTAAATATTGTTAGATATTTACTCAAAATATGACCCTGACAAACTGTTTGCACATTAAGATCATAGATATTATGATCTTTATATTATCTGTCTCTGTCCATCCTCTCCTCTGCCTCTGTCCATCCTCTCCTCTGCCTCTGTCCATCCTCTCCTCTGCCTCTGTCCATCCTCTCCTCTGCCTCTGTCCATCCTCTCCTCTGTCTCTGTCCATCCTCTCCTCTGTCTCTGTCCATCCTCTCCTCTGTCTCTGTCCATCCTCTCCTCTGCCTCTGTCCATCCTCTCCTCTGTCTCTGTCCATCCTCTCTCTCTGTCTCTGTCCATCCTCTCCTCTGCCTCTGTCCATCCTCTTCTCTGTCTCTGTCCATCCTCTCCTCTGTCTCTGTCCATCCTCTCCTGTCTCTGTCCATCCTCTCCTCTGTCTCTGTCCATCCTCTCCTCTGTCTCTGTCCATCCTCTCCTCTGCCTCTGTCCATCCTCTCCTCTGTCTCTGTCCATCCTCTCCTCTGTCTACATCCAACCTCTCGTCTGTCTCCGCCTCTCCTCTTTCTCTGTTTCTCCTCTGTCTCTGTCCATCCTCTCCTCTCTCTGTCCATCCTCTCCTCTGTCTATGTCCATCCTCTCCTCTGTCTCTGTCCATCCTCTCCTCTGTCTCTGTCCATCCTCTCCTCTGCCTCTGTCCATCCTCTCCTCTGTCTACGTCCATCCTCTCCTCTGTCTCTCATCTGTCTCTGTTATCCTCTCATCTGTCTCCGCCTCTCCTCCTTCTGTCTCTCCTCTGTCTCTGTCCATCCTCTCTGGTCTCTGTCCATCCTCTCCGGTCTCTGTCCATCCTCTCCTCTGTCTACGTCCATTCTCTCCTCTGTCCATCCTCTCCTGTCTCTGTCCATCCTCTCCTCTGTTTACGTCCATCCTCTTCTCTCCTCTGTCCGTCCTCTCCTCTGTCTCTGTCCATCCTCTCCTCTGTCTCTGTCCATCCTCTCCTCTGTCCATCCTCTCCTCTGTCTACATCCAACCTCTCCTCTGTGTCTGTCTCTCCTCTTTCTCTGTCTCTCCTCTGTCTCTCCTCTGTCTCTGTCTCCATCCTCTCGTCTGTCTCCGCCTCTCCTTTCTCTGTCTCTCCTCTTTCTCTGTCCATCTTCTCCTTTGTCTCTGTCCATCCTCTCCTTTATCTCTGTCTTTCCTCTCCTCTGTCTCTGTCCATCCTGTCCTCTGTCTACGTCCAACCTGTCCTCTGCCTCTGTCTCTCCTCTTTCTCCATCTCTCCTGTCTCTCATCTGTCTCTGTCCATCTCTCTGTCTCTCATCTCTCTCTGTCTCCATCTCTCTCTCTCTATCTCTGTCTCTCCACCTCTCCTCTATCTCTCTCTCCTCTGTCTCCGTCCATCCCGTCTTCTGTCTGTGTTGATGTGCATTGACTTCAAACTCATTTTCCTGACAGGTTTGTTCTCTATAGACAAACTCTTCATTATTTTAACACTTTTTTCTAATAGACGAGGATGAGCCGTGGGTCCTGCAGATTTACAGATTTACGGCTCTGTTTCACTTTGTTTTCCTTGTGTCTGCTCTTTATATTTTTCTTCTCGTGTTGTGATTTTTTGTCTTGTCGTGGATGATTTGTGGGTGTCCTCAGTGTCTTTTCTCTTATCTCCCTTCAAACATGCAAATAAACACTGTCCACTGAAACACTATAGTTTAATATAGTTTTGAGGCAATAATGTCATTTCAAAGTCCTTTCTCTCTTTGTGCTTTGTGTTTATAAGTAACTCTTCATATCGTCTCTCTCTTCATAACAAACATACACTTTAAACAAATAGTCTTTGCTTTTACAGAGAGCACTTACCTCAGATTCCCCATGTCCCACTTTCTCTTCGTTCGACTCCAGCTCAGACAAAACCAATGTAAAAATCCACTGATGTTCTTCTAGTGTCCATGTCTGCCTAGAACTTCACATCTTTGACCTAAAATCTTGGTTCTTCAGTGCTCTGTGTGGCCTTCACACTGAGTGCTCCCTCCACTCAGACCGACGCTCTGGAGAGAAGAGGATACTGGGTAAATGCTACGATTCAAATCACTGAAGCTCTGTATGTTTCACAGCTCAGTGAAAACGTGGATCCAGACCCTTTGTCACGATGCATCATGTGGCACATGTTCAGTGTTAAACCTTTTCTCCAAACTAACACCAAATGTGAACAAACTAAACCCGAGCTGCACCAGGACAGTCCACATCTCACATATTCAGAATGGAGGATACAGACGGTGATCAGTGCAGTGTGGTGCTTTAAACTCACAGAGAGATTAAAGATTCACTTTAGGTCCATCTCACACGAGATGTGATGTTTGAGGATATAGTGGTAGAAATAATTTGCTGTTAAAAGTTCTGCTTATGATCATTTGGGCTGGTTCAGCAGGAGGCATGAAGGCCAGGAAAAACTGGTGTGAGGGCCGCATTTGGCCCTCGGGCCGTAGTTTGGACACACCTGTTTTAACTGAATAATATATAATAATGAATAAAGAAGCCACATGGGAGCTCGGTCACATGGGAGGAGCTCAGAACTCCTCCACGTCGAGAGGAGCAGCTGAGACTTCTCCTGGACCCCTCCCTGGGGAGATGGTCTGGGCATGTCCCACCTGGAGGAGGCCCTGGGGAAGACTCAGAACACGCTGGAGGGACTGTCTCTCTGGCCTGAGAACACCTTGGGGTCCCACTGGAGGAGCTGGAGGACGTGTCTGGGGTGAGGGAAGTCTGGGAGTCCCTGTTTAGACTGACGCCCCTGCGACCCGGCCCCAGATAAGAGGAAGAACATAGATGGATGGATTGACTGAGGGATGGACGCCATGTGTGTCCGCGGCTAATGGTCATTAACTTATTTTATCTTATCTCAGTGACCAGTGCCAAACTGTTTTCTAAATGACTGCCTCCTTGAATTCTACCCACTAACAACATTTTTCTTACGGGTTTTTAATCTCACAAATGTCTTATTTCTTTCCTTCATGCAAATGGCTCAGCAAAAAGACTTGGAAGTGTTTAAGCAGAAAAAAAATGTAGTTAACTCTGAGAAAGACTCGCCAACTGTGGACTGTGAGCCAGGACTTGATGAGCTTCATGATGCACGGCTCCTCACACGAGCTGCTCCTTCAGTCTCCACCAGACACATCTGTTTGGAACATCTCAAATAATAAAGTAAAAGTAGATGACTTTACTTAAGTAGGTCAAGATATTGTGATTATATACTCAGCACCACTCGAGCAAATGGAGCTTTCACTAGAAGCTTTCAGTTGTACATTTTCCATTTGTTTCTTCAATTAAAAATAATAATAATGAAGAGTTTAAAACATGGAAGTATAATCATATCTTACTATAGCTGCTTGGTTTAAAGGAAGAACAGAGGCTAAGATGCTCTGTGGGAACTACTGACAATAAAACACAATTTAAATGATCTGAAATTTTACATTTTAACTGAGACTTTGCCCACATGAGAAGAACATCTAAACTCCACCAAAAGATCCCACAAGAACCTAAGACTTTCTTGTAATGGGGCAAGAGCACCAACTGATGCACCACTGTGACACGAACTGAAGAAAAAAAGTGAGGAAAAATAAATGTTTGAGTATCAATAATGGGCCTAAATCATGTAGCTGCAGTTCTCAGATTCAGGACTTCCATGTTGTAGTAAAACTGCGGCACAGATGGACTTTATGAGGACACAAAACACACAAAGATGATTCAGACAATTCTGCTGTAGAGATGGACAGAGTTTATATTGTGATTTTTATTTCTTTCTTATTGTGTAGAGCTCTTTCACAATGACTTTGTGTATGAATTGTGCCGTATGTCTGTAATGATCCTCTGACTGTGCTGTAATCTGCTGTAGAGACGACAGAGATGGACTTTGAGGACACAAATATCCAGACGTGTCACACTGATGCTCTGCTCGACTCTGTTCAGTGGAGCAGAGAGGAACACGTCAGGGTCTGTGACCTTTTCACCTCCTGCTCCTGCCCACTTCTGCAGTCGTTCCTGCAGAACTTATTTCCTGTTAAGATCAGCAGCTCCAAGCAAAATAATACAACTCCAGTGATGTGAACTCCTGGAAGGTGAGGTGAATACAGGTTCAGCCATGTCCCGAGACAGACATTTTGTCCTGTCCCGAGACACATTTTGTCCTGTCCCGAGACACACATTTTGTCCTGTCTCAGGACATGGCTTTAGATTGTTTAATTACAACTATTAAACAATCTAACACTAACTTACATACAGTCAAGTGCATCTTGTGACATTCAGAGGACCCAACACAAAGCCCTGAGGCACCCCCTTTTCAAGGATTAAGTACTTCTGTGTGCGACTGACGCACTTGAGTATTTTTACTGCAGTACCAGCTTCTGCCAGAGAGGGGGCTTCAGACTAAAATCTGTGAAATTCCAGAGAAAAATACAAATTTTTCCATCATTTTGAGAACTTTCTCTGGGAAGCTTCAGGAACCTCCTCATGCTTTTTTTCTTTAGTAAAGTGAGGACCACCCAAAATGTCCTCACTTTGAAAATGGTCCTCAGTCTGTTTGTCTAAAACCTGCGGATGTCCTCACTATGTAGGGTTCATGTGAGAAAAAGATCATGTGACCATCTTTGAACTGTTTCCAGACATTTAAAAGCATCGAGCCTGTGGGGTCCTCACAACGTTTAAGTCCCCACATGACTGTGCAAACAGGGGCATAACAAGCACACGCGCACACACGTGCACACACACACACACACACGCACGCACACACGTACACACGCACACACGTGCACACACACACGCACATGTACACACACACGCACACAGACACATGCACACACATACACACTGTGCTGTGGGGGCTTCACAAACGTGTAACGTCCCCAACATTGACTGTGCAAACTCTCTCTATGGAGAAATGATCCAATCTGCCGGAGTTTAATCCTGAGTGTGAGGGGCCGTGTTCCACTGGGGACAATCGGTGTGATGAGTGTAATGAAGATGGCAGTTGTGGAGACGCTGCTTCACTTTTCACTGTGTGTTTATTATGTGAGCTTCTTAACGACATGTTTCAGAGCCACATTCAGCCTCTGAAGTGACACTGTGGGGCCTGGATAAACTTCAGAGTCATGAGTTTGGACTTTGTGATGAGTGACTGATTAAAGCTTTGAACAGTGTGGATTCTTACAGAGAGCGGGGTCACCTCTCCACAGATCTGCCTCGCTGCTGCATTAAACTGTCTCCATAAAGTTAATTCAGCTAAAGCAATGCAGTGGAACATTCCAGACAAAGCAGCACCAAGTTACACAGTGCAGCTTTAGATCAGGTCTGTTCATCCTGAGTTTGCTGCTTATGAACGAACAAGATCAATGAGCAGGATTAGTGAAAGTGAATAACATTTACTTTAGGCTGACGAAAAGATTAAATCTAACATGTTTGGAAGAATAAAACAACAGATAACACAACAAATGTTTAAATCTGTATGTACCGTCCCTCTGTTGACCACTTCGGCCCATGTTTTAATGCTTGATTGATAAATGTTGGCAGAGACTCAGAACAGAAAACAATTCCGTCTTTTTGAGGTCTACATTCACGATGCTCCTGAATCTGTGGAAACGTCTAAAATGATCTGATGAGTGTGGTTGGGCTCAGTGGAGTGGAAAACCTGTAGCAGAGGCTCAGTGTGAAGCAGAACTCGGTGACAGTGGCGCAGGGCTGGAGCTGAAAAGGTCAATAGTTGTGTCGCGGCTCACATATCGACACAGTGCACGGTGTGTTCAAACGGCACATGTTTAATGGTATTTTGTTTCACTTAAAGCCACCGACTTCGCCGCTGTCACACCCCAACCAGCCAACGAGCAGCAGTTCAGACGATAAATAGAAGGTTAAAGATGCTTTGTCCTGTTTTTGTGCTCACTTGTAACATGCATAAATCATTTTTTTGTTCATTATAATATCGATTTAACTGATTAAACTTTAAAATGACCTGCTCTAAACTGCAGAAAAAAGGTGCCTCCCTCTGGCATTTCACTGGAGCCAGCAGCAAATTTGGAGTTTATATTTTTCACACTGTCTCACCCTTGATTCAATTTTATTCTCACAATGTTTCAGTCCCTCTGACCTTCCTCAGGTACGAGAACAGCCCCTTCTGCTCCTCTTATATAAGATAAAGTTCAGTTTCAGTTTAATCAACCAATCACAACAGTGAAAAAACACACATTTACGATTAGACCCCAATACTTTACAATTGTCTTTTGTGAGTTAAATCACATGGATAATTGCTGGAAAAATATAAAGATTATTATCCCTCGGAAAAAGTAGCAGTTATATACCATAATTTGACATTTAAAAAACAAAAAGACTAAATAAATGACATCCCCCTTCACGACATACAGTACATAGGGGGTAGTGAAAATGGTTATCTATCAAAACTGCTAAAAAAAAAAAAAATGTAATCAACAAGAAAGCACTGAGGAAG
Source organism: Periophthalmus modestus (assembly GCA_019594935.1). Lineage (NCBI taxonomy): Eukaryota > Metazoa > Chordata > Actinopteri > Gobiiformes > Gobiidae > Periophthalmus > Periophthalmus modestus. The sequence goes on along the minus strand of JAIEZT010000012.1, from coordinate 2,786,343 downwards.
AAAAAAAAGAAAACTACAGAATGGACCAAGCTCAAAAAAATCACTGAAAATGAACGAAAAGCAGGACAAGACGACAGCCGTGTCCCAGTTCGATGTTTGCACACTTCAAAGTCCCGTTTTAAAGGACCCGGACGTGAAGAGTGCTCCTCTGTGGACCTAGCGAACGTGACGGCTGCTGACTAATGAGCTAAACATGTAAAATGGACGCCAAAATAATGACAGTTTTACTCTTCTTCTGTGAAATAATAAAGAATTAAAAGTAAAAGTGTCGTCGTCACAGCTGTTTATTTCTGTTTGGACTGAATGAAGCGAGGAATTCATCTTTCCCTTTGAATATTGATAGACAAATATAACATTTTAGGTGATTTTTTTCCCCCCAATTGTACTGAGTTTTACATAACTTTAAGAAAATGTACCTTGTTTCTCTTGCAGAAGAAGTGATGGGCAGTGCATGATGGGATACAGAAGTGCGTGAAGTCTGCTCGGACGATGGAAACGCAGGGCACATTTGTCGGCCACTTTCGTCGGGTGCATGAAATGGGACAAGCCGGAAGTGACGTAAGTGCTCTTAAAATACAGCCGACGAAGTGTGAAACCGTCGAGTCAAGACACGGCAAAGGACGATGGAGCGGACACAGGAAACATGAGGCTAAAATACACCAGGAAATACGACACAGGTGAAACACAAACAGGAAGTACAGCTCAAAAATGACACATGTCAAATTAAAACACACAAACATTACAACTCTAAAGCTGGGACGTTGTGTAAAACTTAAAAAAAATACAGAATACAGTGATTTGCAAATACTTTTCCACCTTTACTGAACTGAATAAACTACAAAGACATGAGATTTAATGTTCAAACTCATGAACTTTATTGTTTCAACTGAGGACAGGAAATGTTGAAGTTCTGCAGGAGGAACTTCAGGTGCTCAGTAGTCCGAGGGTCACTAAAACATGATCTATGGCAAACTCTGGATAAGCTAATGACGCGAGAACATCTTTATGACAGTTAAAAGCTCAAGTTTTTGGATGTGAAGTCTCCTAAAAACTATCACCAGGCACCGTGTTACATATCTGAACTGTATAAGCCACTCTGACTCCACTGTACAACTCTTATGTTCACACTTCTCTATCTGCAGAGTGTTTCCTTTTCTCCCTCCCGCTCACCCTCTTCATAACTGATAGTCCCCCGTGCAGCTATTTCATCCAAAGTGTCCTGTAAACAAAATGGCCTCTGACAGAACGAATATGGAAATGTTGTGCACGGGGCGCGGCGAGTTATAGCCCACTTCATCCCGTGAGCGGACATGTGTGTCGCTCCATGTCGCCTCTGTAATTTCCAAACGTGTGTGTTTATAAGAGGGACTCGAGGTGCTTCTGGGCCGGGCTGTAATAACGTCTAGTGCTAGTCATTAAGCTGAGTGTGTGCGGGGAAGGGGGGAGAGGGATTGCGAGAGAGGGTCAAGGCCAAATTGACATCAAATGGTCTAAATTGGCCCCACTTGTCTCCATTGATTTACGGAGCGTGGGTAAATTGCATGTGTAGCGAGAGGAGGAGTGCAGCGCCTACGATGGTAATTGATCTCAGGGCATCTCCTCGTGTGCGTTTGGGTGACACTGTGCAGACGACGGTCACGCAAGCACAGGACTGCCGTGATGGCCTTTTGCACACTTTACCTGTAGCCAGAAGGAGACGGCGAGCAGAGTGAGCCACGAGGAGCGCAGGGACTCCACGGAATGAAGAGGGTCATCCGCTTGTCTCCATGAACGATGATGGTTTATCGAACAGTCCAGGAGAATCAACATGGCCGACGTGGGGTTTGACTGGCAGGTAGTGGACTCTCCCACAGAAAAGTTACACAATGCACCTTTAAGAGTTCATTCATCATCTGAAATCCAGCTTTGTGACACTAACTGAAGGCAGAGAGGTCACGGAGCTGGTCTCTGTGACGCACTTCAGACGAGGCTAAAGCAAAGATGAATATTAAGATATGTGAGGTTTGTATTTGGAGCAGAAATAGAGTTTAGAGATCTGTGCTTTGGGTTTTTTTGTTTTTTTTAGGTAATTTCAACTTTAAGAACAGAGAACCACATATTTGGGTTTCGCTTCGTTGGCTAAATGCGTTCAAACAACTTGATTTGCAGTAAACACGGAGCTTTCAGATTTTGAATTGCAATCTGACGGGTTGTAAAATGTAGAATACACGGTGTTGTAAGTGCAATCCCAGGTGTCTTTATTTTTCATACAGCCATCACATGCCTGGTCCTTTACCCTGTGTACAGTCAGTTATCTGAAATTACAAGATCAGACTCCCGCTCAAACCTACACACTCCTCGCCTGAGCAGTTCTCCTCAACCTTAATTGGAATCTAATGTATTCCATTTGCTCCAGTGAGCAGAGCGTTCCTCCTGGAGCTGGAGCCGACAGAAGACGAGTGAGGAAGAGTCCAGTGGAAATGCACTTTAAAGTCTAGTCCTCTTCCTCCAGTCACTGAGAAAGAGTCGAGCAAGTTATCTCTAAATCCTGTATCTCATTTAACAGCCTTCAGATGTAACAGAAGTAATACAGATGCTAAACAAACAGAACACCCACGTGTCTCATGTCAGTCGCTGTTTATTAACATATGGCTTTGTGCTCCTGCGTGTATCAGCTAAATGTTCTTTTGACAGATTGCTACAAGCAGCTCGTCTTCAGCTGCTCCATCATCCGTACTGTCTCATTCCAGATAACTATATCTCTTATAACTGTATCTCCCTCCAAATCCACACCTGAAACACAGGGACTGTGGCTTATTTATTAATAATAATCAAACATGAATCACTCTGGTGCTGCTTCTGTCCCGGCTCGATTCATCATAACATGAAGAAGAACCGCTGACTGCTCCAGCCAAATGAATCACTCTGAGTTACAAAAATAATAGTATTGTTTTAACAAGTAAGTCAGTACCACAATTTGTTCCAAAGATGGAGCTTAACCCAAGGGTAAAATCACACTCAAATGTGGCCTTTGTTCAAACAAGTGTGAAATCAGACTGGTGCAATTCACCGCTGCACTTTTCACACTGTGGACCTACATCTAGTGCCTCTTTTAAACATGTTACATTAGATTACCTCTGCTTCCTTGTCTCTGGTCAAGTGTCCTGCCTGTGCTCTGTGTGCAGCGCTCGCAGCTCTCTGCCCTTCTGGATACATGGAGAATACTTCAAATATTAGTTGAAACTCCATTACTGTGAAAAGGATCATTCTAGATTCAACCTGTTTGTGTCAGGGCAGATATAACAGATTTAATATGCAAACGACACTGGACAGAGCAGCCACAGTCTCCACAGAGACAGGTGGTGTTTGGGACAGTGACGCTCTGTCCAAAGAGACGTGAGGCTAGTGTCGCAGTGACAGAAGGTCAAAGGTCAAGAGTCACAGCAGTCTGCACAAAAACAGACAGAGTGATGAAGAGCAGCAGCTGAGGGTGAGCACACAGGACACGGCTCACTCTGGGACACACCTGCTGTGATACTCGTGATGCTCATTCACCTGCAGGACAAACCGACACTGACGAGAAAGTTTAACTGAGAATATAATGCACACGTTTTATTGCAATTGCTAAATATTGGGAACTGAGCTTCAGAATCAATGTGAGCTTGAAATTGTTTGCAGTCTACTTTTCTTTTGACTCCTGCTTTTCTTCTCACACGAGTCAGAGGCGTCAGAGGCGTTTACATCAGGCTGCTCGTGTCCTGCAGTGTGTGGGTGTGGTTTCCTCTGACGTGTATCACAGGAGAACACTGTGTCTGCAGGTGTGTGGGGGATGTCAGTATCACAGAGGTTAAAGATACTGTATCATATTAAAAAAGCATTTGTGTGTTTACTATAGCTCTACTTTCAGGACACGGTGGGGATTGGGACAAATGTAACACTTTAGTTGAAAGACAGTCTCTGAATCTCTAAAATTTCTATTTTTGAGCAGTAAAACCTTAGTCTCAGCTGCAGTAGTACACTCAAAAACAGATACATACTTTTTATGTACGACAACTAAAAAGTCACACACACAGCTTTTCCTCACTACTTTCTCTTTCCAAACAGACATTATTTGCAGTCCCTTTTCTTCTGCCAGTGCCGTCTCGTAGCTGCACAAAAATGACTTCATTACATGTTTGATGAATGAGGAATGAGGTTCAAATAAAGAAACGAAAAACACATATATCCCAAGTGCGAGTTGCAGTGAGCACTGGCTCCAGAGACATGAGACTGTAACCCGCTGATGTGGTTCTGCTCCACAGCACAGATGAGAGCCAGAGCAGAGCAGGGAAATGGATTTGGAGAAAGAAAATATAGTAAATGGACAACTGGGCTTCAAACGGGGATGAAACGTTACATTTTTGTGGTGAAATTAGAGGCTGGGATAAACATGTGACTGTAATTATGTTTATACAAATCAGGGCATGTAGAAATAAAATAAAGATGCAGAAAACAATGGAAGTGCTGTGTTTGGTGCAGGCTCCCAGTATCCCTCTCTTCTCTTTTACGCACAGGCGCCAGCAGGGGGTGCTCTCACTCCTTGTGTGGAGTGGAGGCTCTGACACCAGCTCTGTGAGGCTCTGTGGGGCTGCGCGTCCTCCTCTCCGGAAATCTGCCTTATTTGCAAGTCAATAAGTCACATTGTCATGTCTTTAGCTTCCACAAATGTGTCTGACAAAGTGAAACAGGTGCGTCACGCGTGTCTGTGGACAGTGACCTCCTCCAGAACGCACTCACCTCCTGCAGGGTGCATGAGGCGTGTGTGTGAGGAACTTCTGTGGGTTTCAGCAGGACAGGTGCCACGCGTGTCTCTGTGAAGAGTGAAGCAGAGGCGCGCGCACTTCTCCAAAATAACAAAAAACGCGTAAAATAACAAAAAACTGTGACACCGATGCCAAAAATGTGAACAAACAAACGCTGGTGGCTTCTTCTGTTTAGTGTCTCTTTTTATGTCATGGTCTGACTGCTCAAACTGGCTCCAGAAGTTCACAGAAATGTAGTGTTTTAATAAAAAAATAATTTGAATAAAAATCATCTTCAGGGTAAAAGCTGCTCAAACTCGCGCGCCTATTGGCTACTTAATTGTCATTCCAAATCCCTAAGTCCCGCCTATATTCCGACTCTCTCAGCCCCAGTGCATCCCCTCTCCTCCTCCTCCTCCTCCTCCTCCACCTCCTCTTCATCGTCCTCGGTGGCGGCTGCTGGAAGCGTCAGACCTCCTGTTTCCTCCAGTGTTTTCTCTCCTCTGCTCTGAAAAGCACAGTTCTGTCCAGTGAAAGGCAGACGCGCGCACTGGGCTCACTCTGAGCTCACTCTGGGCTCACTCTGAGCTCACTCCGGGCTCACTCTGGGCTCACTCTGGGCTCTCAGGCTCCAGGACGCGCGGGGAGAAGGAGACACTACTCCACCTTTTTGGGATTTTATTCAGAGACTTTCACCTGACGCACGTTGTGACTTGTGTTTCTTCACTTTACATCAAGTTTGACGGTTCCAAAGTCCAGCAGAGACCAGAGCGTCCCATTTGGATAAATACAGCGGGAGAAGGACGCAGCGCGCGGCGTGGAGACGTGGACACTTCTCTGGTCTGTCTGACTGTAGCGGGGATCTGAAATCATCTTTAGTTTTTTAGATTTTTCACACAAGCTGTCAGGAAACTGAAGGTAAAACGCAGATGAAAATGAGATTAGTGATGGCACCGAGGCGATAGTGTCCGCGCTGGAGCTGTGACAAAGACAAGAAGCCCGTGTGTCCACAGAACAGTCCAGGAGGAGTAGAGCTCTCTCTGCGGGAGGATGGCCATGGAGCCGGCCCGGGGACAGGACCGTGCGCCCCGGGGGTCCCTCCTCTGGCCCCGGGGCGCGCTGCTGCGGCTCGGACTCGCGCTGCTTCAAGGTAGGACCAAAAGAATAAACTTGTTGCCAGTTTAAAGCAGCGTTTTTGATAAGTTTGTGGTATCTTTGGATCATTTTCGTGCTTAAGGTGCTGTTCTGCGCTGTGAGAATCTAAAGAAAAATCTAAAGTTTATAATCTGGACTCATTTATCTCTGTCACTGGACTTGACCTCAGCAGATAAAGAGTTTTCTTACAGGAGGAAAATGCTGGATTTGAGTTTGAACTTTTACGCACGCTGCTTATTTATTTCTTTGTTATTGTTGCTATTTTATTTTGGTATAATCATGAGAGAGAACTAAACATCTATGGCTCCAGTATCTATCCATCTGTCATGTGCTAGTATCTTATTCAAAGAGCCTATGTTTGCAGAGGAGCCGTGTCTCCATGTGCAGAATGTAAAATATAAAATGTAAAGTGTAACAGTTTAGTCTTTTTTTCATCACTGCTGTTTCTTTCTGGTCCGTGGCTCTTGACTCCTCTAAAAGCACAAAGCTTCTTTTTAACCAAACTCAATAGTTCCTTTTCATTTTGAAACGCTTTGAGAATCCAGGTCAAGCGGATTCAGAAAATTCAAAATAAAGTGAAGTGAAACATCCCAGGAGACTTGTGGCCCCTGTGTGCGTCACTGACTGTTCCACACAAATGCTCCGTGCGCTCTCCCGGCTCAGTGAGCAGCGCGCGCGGCTCTGTGCGCCCTGACTGCGCGCTCACAGCGGAGACACGCATGGACACTGTGGACATGGACACTGTGCACAGTGTCCATGTGCACCGCGTCCATGTGCACATGGACACTGTGCACATAGACACTGGGCACATGGACATGGTGGACATGGACACTATGCACATGGACATGGTGGACACTGTGCACACTGGCACATGGACACTGTGCACATGGGCATGGTGCTCATGGACATGGTGCACATGGACACTGCACAGTGTCCTGGGTACACTGTGCACATGGACACGTGCACATGGACACGGTGCACATGGGGCAGGAGGACGGGGCAGGCTCTGGAACACAGCTGTGTCCGGCACAAAGCTTCTGTGGCCAATAGAAATCACCAGACAAAACTCCATTTGCCCAGAACTTCACCTCTCTGTGGTTAAGCCTGAACCACGTCCCCATGAAGAGCTGTGTGCGCCCTGTGCCCGGGTCAGGGTCTCATGATCCTCTCTATGTCCCTCCTCGTCTGTGAGTGGCTCTCATGGCTCTCTCTCTGCCCCTCTTGTCTAAAGAGCGTTTGTCAGTGACTCTCTTGGTCCTCTCTCTGCCTCCTTCTTGTCTGTGGGCGGCTCTCTTAGTCTTCTCTCTGTCCCTCCTCGTATGCAAGCGGCTCTCATGGCTCTCTCTCTGTCCCTCCTCGTCTGTGAGCGGCTCTCATGGTCCTCTGTCTTAGTCCTTGTCTGTCAGTGACTCTCATGGCTCTCTCCCTGCCTCCTCGTCTGTCAGTGATGCTCTTGGTCCTCCCTCTGCCTCCTCGTCTGTGAGCGGCTCTCATGGTGCTCTCTCAAAAGAGCGTATGCGAGCGGCTCTCATGGCTCTCTCTCTCTGTCTCCTCGTCTGTGAGCGGCTCTCATGGCTCTCTCTATCCTTCCTCGTCTGTGAGCGGCTCTCATGCCTCTCTCTCTGTCTCCTCGTCTGTGAGCGGCTCTCATGCCTCTCTCTCTGTCCCTCCTCGTATGCGAGCGGCTCTCATGGCTCTCTCTCTGTCTCCTCGTCTGTGAGCGGCTCTCATGGCTCTTTCTCTGTCCCTCCTCATATGCGAGCGGCTCTCATGGCTCTCTCTCTGTCTCCTCGTCTGTGAGCGGCTCTCATGGCTCTCTCTATCCTTCCTCGTCTGTGAGCGGCTCTCATGCTCTCTCTCTCTGTCTCCTCGTCTGTGAGCGGCTCTCATGCCTCTCTCTCTGTCCCTCCTCGTATGCGAGCGGCTCTCATGGCTCTCTCTCTGTCTCCTCGTCTGTGAGCGGCTCTCATGGCTCTTTCTCTGTCCCTCCTCATATGCGAGCGGCTCTCATGGCTCTCTCTCTGTCTCCTCGTCGTCTGTGAGCGGCTCTCATGGCTCTCTCTATCCTTCCTCGTCTGTGAGCGGCTCTCATGCCTCTCTCTCTGTCTCCTCGTCTGTGTGAGCGGCTCTCATGGCTCTGTCTCTGTCCCTCCTCATCTGCGTGCAGCTCTCATGGCTCTCTCTCTGTCCCATCGGCGAGCGCTCTCATGGCTCTCTCTCTCTGTCCCTCCTCATATGCGAGCGGCTCTCATGGCTCTCTCTCTCTCTGTCCCTCCTCGTATGCGAGCGGCTCTCATGGCTCTCTCTCTGTCCCTCCTCGTATGCGAGCGGCTCTCATGGCTCTCTCTCTGTCCCTCCTTGTCTGCGAGCGGCTCTCATGGCTCTCTGTCTGCCTCCTCGTCTGTCAGTGACTCTCTTGGTCCTCTCTCTGCCCCCTCTTCGTCTAACACGTCCTATTGAACTTGGCTGTGTTAGTTTTATTGGACATCAGGGAGCCTCGACTCTTATGCGGTAATGACCACCTCAGGCTGTTAAAAACAAGTCAACAAGCTTTCCCTGGATCAGTGTCTATGAGCGGACAGCTTCCTGTGGCATTAGCATTTACTCTGCCTTATTTATGGCACTGGGTCTTTGTGTCACTGTACACGGCACATAGAGTGTTACAGGCGCCGTGCAACAACACCACACGAGCAAGGACAATATGTCAGAGCACAAGAAATATGCCTCCACTTTGCTTACTCAATGATTCTAAATGCACTTTTGCTGCATCCCGTTTCACAGTAATTACATCAGGGTGAAGTTTCGTCACTCAGGTTGTCGACAGGTTCACGGTGGAGATGAGCAGCAGCGTCTGTGTTTGAGCAGAGGCATCGCGGTCTCTTTTCAGCACATGTGTGGTCCCGACCCCCCTGCTTTTGTACTTCTGCACAAAACGTAGTAATATGTTGAATTCAAAGGCGTATTACCACATTCCAGTGTATATATTTGTGTGCGGTTTACATTCTCTCTCTTCTGTTTCCTTTTCATGCACTTTATTAATTACTGACCCACACTCTGCTCTGCCTCTTCACTACTACAATGCGATTTCACTTTTCTGCTTTCGCCTTTTTCCACATAAATACAAAAATAAAGACGAAGAAATTCTTGTATGACAGGAGAAAATGATGCAGAAAGTGGGACATGCTCCACACGTCTCGGAGCCATGGCCGTTTTGTCATGACGACGGTGAGAAACACAAAGCGTGGCATTCTTGAGGAAAGGTCAAAGACACTGGAAAGCACAGGACGAGACACATTCTTTCAACACTATGGATGACACATGTGCAGTTTTTATGAGAAAGTCAAGTTTACTGAACCATATATTTCCTGTTTGGTCCAAATTCAAACCCACAGTCTGGAAATATTCACTGATTTACCTGTTGGTCATTCAGTCTCAGCTCTATCTATGATTTTTATCCACTTTATATTTGTTTTCACTCCCTGTTTACTCTCTGGAACTTGTATTTTGAGTGATTCCTGCATGTTTGAGTTATCTTTATGCAGTCAAAATGCCATTGCTCCAAAAAGTCTCCCAAAATGTCAGGCCGACACACATAACAACAAGGAATACTGAGCTCTGATTGGACAGAACGCAGAGAATATGTGCATTAAAGATCGACTGATACGTTGGGTTTTTTATGGATTATTTAGAATACAGAGCAACCAATGCCTGATAAACTCTGGGCTGATACGTTGAGTAAAATGATGTAATTAAAAGTGACTACAAACTCCCCCCAAGCCCCTTTTTTTACGATAAACTTCTAAGAGAGCTGTGTAGTCACGTTTTGTACAGTTTCCTCTTATATTAAAGCGTCATTATAAAGCTTTTTTAAGGCAGAAGATCGACCAAAACAAAATATCGGCCTGTGCTGGAGATTTAAAACCGTTAAAAAGCCCAAATATCGGCCAAATGATACATCGGTCAATCCCTAATGTGAACTGCAGTTTAAAACACTTCTTTAAATGTTGAATTTATCAAGTTTAACTGATCAAAATGCTGTTCAAATTGTGCAAAAAACAACTAGTACTTGAACAGTATTTGTCAGCGTAGTTTATACTTTTACTTAAGTATAAATTTGTCAGCAGTTCGTGTAATTAACTACATTTTTAGTCACGATAACATTTCAAAGCACGGTTTACTGCTACAGAGAAGTAATGCGAAAAATGACGATACTGAAATGACTCTGACACAAAGCAGGAAAACCCCAGTGAACCAATTTAAAACATACTGCATCATTAGAAGACCTGAGCTGCAACAAATGAACATCAGATTCAACTAATAAGCAGCAATTAAAGTTATTTATTCTACTTTCTACAGCTCAAATCTGATCTTCTTGCAGAAAAAGGGCAAAAATCTCTTCAATTTTGCAAAGAAAACACACGATAAAAACTGATTTTAGCACAAATATGCAGTACCACGACTGCTAATACCGGTAATGAAGAAACTGCATCGTTCTTGTCACAGATCCTAAAATTATCCTCTGAACTTGTTGAATTTTTAGCGCATGGACCACGTGGCTTCAAGGCCTGTCAACAAGTTTAAGGGCCTGGCTAATGAGCGTGTTGTTTTTCCTCAGATTAGCGTGAATCGCCCGTCTCGTTTAGCGTGTTGCTGTCTTGTATGTGCATGTGTGTAATCTCAGGTCTGAGGCTCTAAGGTTGAGCTAATCACAACACATTTGCGCCCACATTAGCTACACTTGGCTGATTAGCTTTGTGTGTGTCTGAGTGTGCGCGACGCTGCAATGAATCATGGGAGAACAGCGGACATACTAATTTTCACTGCGATCATGATTGACTGTTAGGTATTGGCAAAGTGGAATGATTTTAAAAGTGGGCATAGCTAATGGTTTTCCTTTGTTTCTGGGTGTAAAGTCATCGCTGCTCGAGCCAGAAGGGAATTTGTGAATGAAATCGTTGGGTGATATTAATGATAAGTGGATCTTAGAGTGAATATCTTTCATTTTTTTTAATTTCAGAGGCTGTTTTGTGTCTAGTTTAATCATAAAGTTGATGTAGTTTGATCCTCTTAGTCCTGGTTTTGATTTGGACACAGCTATAGTCTCGTTTTTGCAGGTTTAAGGTTAAAATATACTTTATTTCCGAGATATGGCGAATAGTTTGTGTCAGTTTTGTGCCTCGTAATTCGTTTCATTTGAGTTAAAAAGTGGTGCACATTGGCCTTCGTTTGGGGTTGTAGTAGTGTTATTAAAACCAGCCACGCTTATGTAATTTCGATGCATGTCTGCGCATCTTCCTCACTCTTTCCCTGCACTTTTTCATCTGCACACACTTCTATCCTCACTCCTCCTGCGCCCTCCCTTCCTCTCGGGTCCACGTCTGTGTCTCTCCTTTCTAAGCTCCTCTTAACCAGTCCTCGGAGAGTGTGCGAGCCGCCCGGCCCCTAAATGATTTTCTATTACCGACGCCTTGTTAACAGCGCTCCATTTGATCAAGCTAATGAAATTGAAAACTTTCATCTAAGCCAAATTGATTTCTAACCTGAACCGAGCGCAAAAAAAAGCCGAAACGTTGGTAAGCATGCAGGAGCGGCGTGCTAGTGGAGCGCGACATTCCCTTTACACGCACTCAGGAATCAATTAGGCCGTCGCCTCCTCTTGTCCTTGGGAGCCAGAGAAGCAGGGGGCCATTTCTTAAACCATGTGGGCATGACAGCGTGGGCACGTTTGACAGTGATAGAATATCTGCTCTTTTAAGCTCTTGCATATGGATTTGAAATATAAAATCTCTCCCAGAAATTTAATGGGACGATATTATTGAAAGGAATGGCAGGGGACACGGCGCCTTTGCTCATCTGCAGAACTGTGCTGAATTTTGGGCACAATCTTTTGGACCTCGCGGCCTTTTTAAGTGCAGAGAAACTTGAGGGTCCATTCATGAATTGTATTGGATGAAATAGTGCCCTATAGTTAAGAATCACTGTTTTTACAAAAATACGAAGGAAAGATGTACTAATCGTAGACTGTACAAATAAACGGACATAGCTAACCTGCTAGCCGCCACGTTCCAAACAGGAAGTGAGCATGGACACACTTCCTGCTCCATCGACTCTAGCTTGGGTTCACTTTACAAACTTCTCTCTGTCTCTGCTGCTGTCAGACTCGTCATTTTGGTCTTAAATGTTCGTATTAACCCTCTACATGATCCTGGAGTTTTTATTTCACTATTGTGTCTGTAAATCAACATATGAACATTAATAACAGACAAATCACACTCAAAATCTTTCCCTGAAGTTGCTCCTGCTAGCGTTAGGAACAGGTTTGACTGACAGCGGGCAGAAAGGGGCGTTACCTTCAACAGCCTCGCTCCGGATTGGCTCTTTGGTTGCTATGATACTCACGGCTCCAAATTCAGCCTCGACGAGCTTCATTTGGAGCTGAAGCTGTGGCTGACGTCACACTCACTTAAATCACGTCTTTATCCAGTCTGTGAGACCAATATAAGTCAACAACATAGTGAAACTCTGGATTTAGATCAGGATTTCTGGTTCAAGCATAAATAATACCAGCACTTTGCCAATAAGTATTCAATGTTTGGTCAGTGTTCAGTCTAAATCTCTTAAAAGATTCTTTTAATTTCCCTCATTGTGATGGTTCTTTCTTTTCTTTACCTTTATTTATACAGAGAAACCAAAAGAGAGAACTTGGGCTCTCTTGTGTGTAAAATACAATAATCTTCTTATAATTACTTTCTGTCCTCTCACGATGTATTTTAGATCAGACTTGACGCTCGTTTTATAAGATACAAAGAGTAAAATAAAGCAAATCCTTATTTTCTGTGTAGTTGTCAGCAACAATTGTCCTGTATGTAACTGACTCTCGGCCTATTCTGTCTGCTTGTACCCGCCGAGATCAAAGTCACCCCGCTGGACTTCCCGAATCAAAGAAATATCCTTTGGCGGAAGAAAAAGCCCCAAATGGAGAGTGAAGCAAAAGTGTTGTTGAGTGTAAAAAATGTGTTTTGTGAAAGGCTCCCTGGGCGCTGTCTCGTCGCCCAGGGGTGCGTGCTGTTCCCGTCGTCACACCAAAACAACACGCTCTTCTGTGGATCACTATGAATTATTGAGAGTGTAGTTTCAATAGCGAGGATCTGCACGTCGGGTTTGTCTGTGTGTATGGACAGGGCTGTAAATCTGTCTCTGTGGATATCGCACAACGTTCACAGCGTGATTTAGGAACACGAGTGGAAAAGTTTTACTGAGTTGTAAAGAATTTTGGTATATAAAGATGCCCCCCTCTCACCATTTCTCAATATATTATGAAGATTTGTAGACGAAGGGGGAGATATCATGCAGAATTGACCATGTTCTTTCATTAAAAAACAAAAACCTGGGTGTTGCATTTAGCTTCACTCTTGCTTTTTTTCATTAATCCGGTTTATTAGCTTGTCCGAGTCTGCATTTCTAAAGGTGGAATGGACAGATTTATCATAATTCTTCTGGATAAAGAAATCGACAAAGTGAGTGTGACTTTACCGACAGGTTCAGCTCCAAATGAAGCTTATCGAGGCTAGAGCAGGTATAGGGAATAATTTGAAGCTGAAGTCCATATTTGGAGTTCCGACCGCGAGTATCATAGCAACCAGAGAGCCAATCAGGAGCCAGGTTATTGAAGGTAACCGTAAACCTGTTGCTAAGGCTAGCAGGGTGACCTCGGGGAAAAAAAGGCGCCTGATTTGTCTGTTTTTAATGCTAATATCTTGATTTATGAACAAAATAGCTAAATAAAAACACAGTCGCTCACATTTATGTCTTTAATTTAATGTTTGTCCTTTATATTTTACGTTTACGCCATCTAGTGGTGAAACCCATGGAACAAACTATTTTAAATAAAGTTCCGCTTGACCCTAATTAGATGCGCACTCAGCCACAGCCACGTTTTCAAAATCTCCGGTAAGATAAAAAAAAAATCGACTAAAATGTAGAAATAATGAACATTTGACGTCTTTATTAAATGTGTTTAGAATAAAAAGAACGAGGACTAGATGAGCAATTAGCCCCTCGTGACGTCTGTTCCACAAGGTTGGTGTACTTTTTATTTTGTGTAATTTAAGTTTAACTGTGTGAGATTTCTTTTTAAATATTTATTTGATTGTATTTCCTTTCGTGGCAGTTCTCACAGGTTGTAAAAATGAAGATTAAAGCCTGTTTTCTCTGCCTCGTGCTCATGTTAAATCCTGCAGAATGGGTTAATATGAACATTTAAAACGAAAATAACGAGGTTCACTGCAGTCAAAGTGGAGCCAGAGTCGTCCTGTTTGGAACAACTTGCGTTAATGGATCAGTGCCTCGGTCTGTTATCTTCAAATCCTTCTCCAGTCGACTCTGTTTGTTGTATTTTTGTACGGTCACACATCGGTTTCCTCTATATCCTTTCTTAAACACCTGCCTGTCTCCAGATATTTGCCTGCGCACCATGGAGCTGTTGTTTGTGTGCTCGGAGAGGCCGGAGCTTTGAACGCTGTGCTGAGGGCTGCAGCAAACATTTGATGGCATTATTCACGGTCTGAGAGAGGCAGCCAGCTCCAGAGAGTGGAAACAGTTAAGAAGACTGAGGAGCGAGGGGGAAACATTAAAGGGCCAAACCGGGGCAAGATCTGGACAAAAGAGAGGGGAAAACAAGATGGAGGGAGGAAAACAGAATAAGTTTATGGAATGTTTGGAGCTGTAATACCTGCAGGGAGGAGTGCAAAAACAAAAGAGAACCAACGCATGAAACTAAAAGAAATGGAGGGATGAGTATTTACTGATGTAGGAGGAAAAAAGCCGTAAAGCTAGCATTAGGCACAGCAAGAGATTTAACATTTCATTGAGCGATGCTGTTAGCCTGTAGGGCCGAGCATTACAGTGGAGATTTTCACTATTTACAAAGCTGCCGTCGGCTCCGGTCTCCATCTCCATAGTGTTTAACATGCTGAACTCAGCTGCAGCTCTGCCCATCAAAAGGAGACGCTTGTGTACGATCTGGGCACGGGTCCCCAAGGCCAAAGGGGCGAGAAGGGAGGGCCAGGAAGGGGGAGGGCCCAGAGAGCAGGGGTGGCGGGATTATCGCACAGTCAGGGTGGTTTAAAAGAACACAGGGCCCCGGCAGGGATGTAATGGGTGCATCAGTACACACACTTCACGCAGGGAAACAGAAGGAATTGTTTAGTATCTTTGCTCATTTCCACAAATTGATTGAGCCCATACAAGAAAATGAGCCTAATCTGTGCCTATCCTGAACAAACAGTCGAAATAAGACACGGCCCCCTGGTAATTGAGCTCCCATATCAATAAAGACTTAACCTTCCTCCGTCCTTTCATTAACGTGTGTGTCCTGGCCCAAACACATATGGTTTAAAGTCTACATGTTCTGTCTGTTTTAGTGTCATCATTACTAATCAAACGGCATAAAAAACATAAAAAAAACGTTCTATTCATCCTTCATTGTGACAGTGGAAGAGTTTGGTGTAGCGTTCGGGGATCCTTACTCAAATCTGTATCTGTAAATCACTGTAGAGTTGTAAAAAAAACCCCAAAAAATCAATATTACCCAGATAAGACTTGGTATTAAACTAGATCAGAGTCATTTGAAGTAATTTGTGCTATCTGAAAAGTCAGGTTTTGTGGTAATAACAAAACTCCGCTTATATTTGAGTGGAAATGACAAAAATAGTCTGTGTAACGCCTCTGTCCTTCAGGTGTGATCCATCACAAAAGAAAAAATCAGTTCTGTCACTGGACAAAAGTTTTAAAGTGAAGATGTTTGGCTGCTTCTTCAGTTCTGGTCAGATTACTGCTGGACACTGCCTTATATTTGTCTGAAAAGAGGAGCTAACGACACTGAAACTAGCACACTTATGTATTTACAGTTTGTTTGCTTGATCTGTTGAACTATACTAAGTGTGCACTGCGCCTGAGACACACTTAGCAAACTCATTCAAGCCCCTAATGAGTGATTTCACACCTATTAGCATCGTTAGCCCTTGTTTTCTTTGTTTAGATAGAAGAGAATGTACCAACCCCGTCGTGAGAGCTGCTCAGGACCACAGTCTGCTGTTCACCTCCATCTCAAAGACTCTAACAACTCGTTTGAAGATAGTGAAGTTCAGATCTGAGTCAGAGAAAAGACATGGTTTGAGAGGGGAGTTAAAGAAGCTATTTTTGTCAGGACATTATCTCTCACTGAGCTACAACTCCATCCTCAGCCCCAAACAAAGAGGAACAAAGAGAACAATAGGCGGTCGTTACAGGTTGAATAGGGTCGTTAAGGCTGAAACTGGAGCTGTTTACAGTTTCAGTGTCGTTAGCTCCTCCTTCAGACGGATATAAGGCCGTGTCCAGCAGTAATCTGACCAGAACTGATGAAGAAACAACTTCAGTCTTCACTCCTACAACGATTTGTCCAGTCGGCAGATTTAAATTTCATCTTTTGCTCTCACTATAACAGCAAAACGTCTTCACCCTAAAACCTTTTCTCCAGTCTAAAAATAGTGTCTTTTATCATCTTTGTAGCATCAAAAATGGTTTCGTTTTGAGCCTTTCTCTTAGTATTGAAATTGTATTAGTCAAATCCATTTTTCCACTTTGGATTTCTGAAGTCACTGATGGAAACTGGAGTATCTGAAGGAAAAAGCAGCTCAAAACGTCACAGCTTCCAGTGCAGCTTTTGTCATGTCCTCGGGCGAGTCACCCACCTCACTGTGGATGAGGGTTGGATTGGCTCGTGCGTATCTCTATTGGCCGAGGTAGATGTGGTTACAGCTCAGCACCAACAAGTGTGAGGAGTGAACGAGGAGTGCAAAACAAAGCCTGTCACAAAGGGCTCGTATTAAAATTCATACTTTTCTATTACCTAATCGAAACATTTTGAATTATTTACGCATTTGTACCTTGGAAAGACGTACCACCGGGGCCTTTGTCAGTTTGAGCAGTTTGACGCCTCTGCTGGTCCAATCTAACTGTTTTTTTTGTGTGTAGAGGGTTCGTTTCACTGTCATTATCAAAGTTAAAAGTCAAAGTACAAATACTAGAGCAAAGAAATACGCAAGTAAAAGTATCACGTATGGAAGTACCGGTTTAAAAATGTACTTCCACGCAGATTTTGAAGTCTTATAAGTCTCCAAATGTAGTGATTTTCATGAAGGTTTGCGCTGAATTTTGTTCAGTATCGACTCGATCTTTTTATTCTAAAAATAAACGCTCGGTGTTTTCAGCAGGTTTCAAACAGTAATAAAAATACTTTTGCTTTTTTGTTGTGTTCAGAGATGTAGTGGAGTAGAAAGTACACATACCATCTCCCAAATGTAGTGAAGTAACAGTAAAAAGTACAAATTTTAAACTGTACTTGAGTATAGGTATGTGTACTTTACTTAATACTTTACTTCCTTTACTTTGTCCCGCTCCACTATAGATTTTTGAGTATTATAAATGTACTGCAGCCTGTAGTTGACTTGCTTTGTGCTTTAGTAACTGCATACACTTTATTTTATGTATGGATTTGTTATTTATAATGGCTCTATATTCTCGTCTGTCATTGAGTACGACAGATTGTGACCTTGTGCGCTAAACAAAGCCTGTCTTTTGTGGGTCCTCTGCTTAGTATGTGTGTGGGAACAAACAGTAAAGGAAATGCCTTCAATACATCGAGCGTCTCCTGAGTATTGAATGAGTAACTAAGTGTGTATAAGTACAAACTGTGTACAGGGGAGTGTTTCAGACTAAGCAGGACTGCATCTTTGTGCCAGTCTTTTCACTGCTTTTCCCTCCGCTTCAGTATTTGTAAAGGGCTGAGGAAGCGATTATCTGGCCGTTAACAAACCTCTTAACGAAGCCCACTAATGAACCTTGAGGGCACCTCTGAGACGGCCCCGGCACGCCATCGTAATTAGACTGGCAAATAAGTGCTCGTTATGCAAACGACTTCCAGTTAATCTGCATATCTTTACCTGAGACACTCACGTTACACTGACAAATGTTTACCCAAAGGCAATGAGGAAGAAACAGAGGGTTGGACCCAGAGAGACGGCGGCACGAGCAAAACCAGGCAGCACATCTTTATTTGAGCTTTCTTTAGGATGATATGTTTTAAATACAAGGATACAGTGTTCCCTTTACCTCGCCAAAAATACCTTCCAAAATGAAATCCGCATTTTCTCATATTTCTCTCTTTTTTAAACTCTCAAAGTTCAAACCTTTGTAGATTAAAAAAAATAAGCAGTTTTTTATTATAGAACAAAACCAAATACTACACTGTACGGTAAATAAAAATGATGCTTTTAGAAATACTGTCACACATTTGATTTTAATGATCAGCCTACGAGGTTGGACACATAAGAAATGATTAATAATGACTCAGGCGTGTTTCACAGCCTCCCCTGACCCCGCCTCTTCCTCTGACCCCGCCTCTTCCTCTGACCCCCCTCTTCCTCTGACGCCCCTCTTCCTCTGACCGCGCGCCTCTTCTTCTGACCGCGCCTCTTCCTCTGACCCTGCCTCTTCCTCTAACCCCACCTCTTCCTCTGACCCCTCCTCTTCCTCTGACCCCGCCTATTCCTCTGACCCCGCGATCTGATTGCTCCTCTTCCTCTGACCCCGCCTCTTCCTCTGACCCCGCCTCTTCCTCTGACCCCGCCTCTGTGTCCTGGCGCCGCTGTAATGTCCCGTAATGTTCTCTTTCCTGCAGTCACTGATCTGGTCTTGTTGCAGTTACAGCCCTTTTTGCATCTTTGTTCAGACTTATTGCTGCTGTTGTCCTGATGTTATTTTCCTGCTTCTTTATGTGACCGAAGATTCATTTATCCCGCAATGGCGCCCCCTACAGCCACGTAACTTCTCCCTGTCCCCAGCGTGTCCATGTCCTGCTTAAATAGACCAACACGACAGGACAGTTACAGCTCGTCTTTGCTCTTGTTGCCTTTTTTTAAGTAGGAAGACAATATAATAGTCAATAATTTATCCGACATAATATAATAAATCATACTCATTGTTAATAAAATAAGCACAGGAGACGCAATCAGGAAACAGCGAGACCATGAAAATGAACCACGATACAGCGAGGGACCACTGTGCCATCGTTTCTACAGGCGTCCACTCAGTTTTAGCTTTTATTTAAAAACTGTCAGCTGTCGAGAGCGTCTCCTGATTGTGTATATGCTTCAAGGGGAAAAAGTACATGCATTATTGACTCGAGGCTCAAAAGTTTGATGAGACTTGAGTAACTGCATCTAATCATCTGTTTACATCTATATCCACTTAAAAATCAAAGAAATAAAACTAATTACTCCCCAAAATCTAAACAGGTGGCTCCCCAACCCCATGTCTACACTTGCCAATAAAGTATTTTAAAAGCTGTCCGTTATGTTGGCAGCGCACCACAGACTCCATATCGTAACTGTAGAAAATCGTATGTGTAAGATACAAGTGGAGATATTTCTTAATAACCCACTCAAATTTAAAGTCAGTGGAAGTTGGATTGGGAGCTTTGCCAGTCCGTGTGGTTCGCCAGCCTCTTACTCGAGAATCCCCGGAGAAAGCGGCGCTCTCACATACTTTTACAAGCCAAAATCTCAGCTCCTCCACATGGCAACACTGGAGGATTTGAAATATGTTTATTACAAAAGCGCTTTTTCAAATGATCTAATTTCCCAAAGCCAAAAATAAAATTCACTACTCGGAAAACTGCCTTATGCTCACAGAGTAGTAGTACGATCGTGGGATGTGAAGTTTGGAGTGGAGGCGGGGGCTCGTCCTGTTCCGGGGTGACCTATAGTGTGGTGAAGCATGAGCGAGCGTTGTGATTGGTTCTTGGCTGGACAGTCCCGTCCTGGCAGCGGTCTGTGGGGGTTGATGGCTTTGACCTCTGAGCGCCTGCAGGGTTCCTGATGGATCACTGGCCTGGGCCAACTCACTCCTAGTGGTCCTCTGCAGATAGGGGCTCTTTGTTTGCTGTCTTTTGGCTATTCGATATGAGAACACAGATAAACATTGGGGAAGAATGCTTTTGTTGGGCGATATTGTGATAAAAATCCCTGTGTCCATCTGCCATTTCGAATCATAAACCAATACACTTTTCCCAACTCACACTTCTGATCGGTCCGTCTCTGGGCTCTGATGGATTTAACCAATCACAGTCAAGTGTGAAATCTCCGAAGGACTTAAGTTACTCCTTATTAGCTACGTAAAGATGCTATGTCCACGAATAATGACAAACCCGCCATCGAGATCTGGCTCTTAGAAAATCATGATACAGTTGTCCCTCGCTGTATCGCGGTTCACCTTTCGCGATCTCGCTGTTTTGCTGATTTTTTGTGTGGAATTTTGCAGGCTTTTTTACAGCTAGTGAACCATTGACCATTGTGTTTTGCGTCCTGATTGGCTAAGGGACTGTAGACCATTGTGTTCTGCGTCCTGATTGGCTGAGGGACTGTAGACCATTGTGTTCTGCGTCCTGATTGGCTGAGGGACTGTAGACCATTGTCCAACAGTCTCCTCCGTGTCTCCTGTACAGTACAGAATGTGTCAGACAAATTTACATAAATGTTGGATCAGTGTTACTCTGAAGTGCTGTATGTTTGCAAGTTTTCTCCCCGACAAAACCCACATGATGTCGATGAAACGTTCTGCACCGACAAAGGAAGGTTTGAACTTTGAGAGAGTTTAAACGAGAGAGAAATGTGAGAAAATGTTAATGCCTGTGTGTGAGTGTATAAAAAGTGTATAAAGGGTGTTTTACAGACAGTTGACATTATTCACTAGCATCTGCTCCTGTCGCCTCACTCAAATGTAATCCACCCACGTTAAACCAAAAACCCCCCATAATGTTGAATTTTTTCAGTAAGTATTTGAATCCACCCCTTTGGCCTGAGATTTTTTCAGTAAGTATTTACAGACTTTCACAGGTTTTATTTTTGACCTCAGTGAATTAGAGTTTGACACGTCGGCTGTAGCACATGTGCACTGCTCTGTCTCTGTCAGAACAGAGCCGTCTGCTGCTGGTGACTTATGCTCCACTGTCTCCCTGGAAAAATTAAGCTAGCACTTGTTTTAGCATTGTTGGTATAATATAAAGTTAATAATGATAAAGTTAATCATTTGTTTGCCTGTTAAAAATGTTTTTTGTGCTATTGTTGGTTTTATTTGTGTTTGTAGGGAGACCAAGTTGCTGTGTGCTACTTTATGCCTTTACTGCTGTTTTAAAGGGGGCATAAAAAGATCCCTGTCTCCTGCGACACTTGTGTATGAGGAGTGTCCTTCTTCTGGTTTACACAGCGTCCTCATAAGATCCAGGCTGGTCTGCACCACATCTTCATGAGTTCCCATGTATTCCATAGGTCTGCGCCCCCTGGTGGACACGTTTCATTTACCTTAGCGTTAGTAAATCAAGATGCCTGTTTGATGTAGTGCTGCGCTGCTAGAAAATACCTCACACTTTGCATGAAATGGGACCTAAGTAAAACCTAAGTGACGGAAGTGTCCTTCAAATGCAGCCGTTGAGTTGGGACACTCCTTTAGACGACCCTGGGATGATTCGGAAACGATTGGCAAGTGCAGGAAAAACAGGGAAGCAGCAAAAGAAGTAAAAAAGGAGCTGGACTGGAGGATAAAAAAGCGACAGGTGTCCATCCTATAACTCGCCCCTCACAAACCATGTTCTGTTTTTGAGCTTTGGCTAAATCTGGGATCAGTTTTCAGTGTAACACGAAGCACCAAAGCCTGTAAATAAACATTTTGCGCAGCTGTGTGTGTTCCACTGGCTCATTAGCGTCGCCGCTCTGAGGTTGTTATTTACTATGTCGTTGTCCGTCCCGCTGAGTCGTGCCAGTCAGCTGTCGTCTTCTTCTTTTTTCTTCTTTTACACAGACATGCAAACAGTTACACGCGACTCTGTTTCATGTACTACACCGAGACAAACCACACTTCCTTATGCTCATCTCAAAGTGCGCCGCCCTCCTCTGGCCCATAGTCGCCGTCGCCGTCGTCAGGGGTGACCTTGGTCCAGCTTTGCCAGTAGCGGCTGCTGTTTTTTCGGCGCAGGGGGTCAGAAGACAGCCTTGGCCCGCGATCACACAACCTCTCCCCCTCCGATCTGCCCTTCCGTCCGCCTGATGAATGGGAGAAAAGTTTTTCCTCTCTTTGTTGACAGATGGCTACGTTTTTTTCCCCTTTTTGCTTCTTGGAGTTCATTTATTACCACGCTCCTCTTTTGGATTCGAGCTCCATCAATAACATCATTTATTTTCAAATTGTGCGTAAATGCGGTTTGGGGGGAAAAAGTGACGTTGACTGATAACGAGAGAAACTGTTGTCGGACTTCCAGTTTTGTAGCACATGGCGCCCGAACAACTGCTGTGCCATAGCTCTGTCGACAAGAATAATGGAGGCGTACTTTTTACTGGTGAGGCGTTTGATGTCGCGCAGAAAGATTGTAATTTATAGTCATCATTAAAACGAAGCCAAAACATTGTGCGCTAAAACCACAAACCACTTGTTTTTCTTTCCCTGTTGCCTTATAAATAATATAACAGCACAATGGCACTCGCGCTCAAACTGGGGAATATTTCCAGTGAGGTTATGCAACAATGTCCGCTGTGTTTGGGTTTATTAGACTTACTAACGTGCTCAGGGTGTACTACCAGCACGAGTACAAGTATAAATACAAGTACAAGTAGTTATGCAACAACAATGTCCGCTGTGTTTGGGTTTATTAGACTTACTAACGTGCTCAGGGTGTACTACCAGCACAAGTACAAGTATAAAGTACAAGTACAAGTAAAAATACAAGGGGAAGTAGGAGGAGTAAGAATAGGAGGCGTAAGAGTAGTACAGGTAGAAATACAAGTACAAGTAGAAGTCAAAATAGAATAACTAGTACAAGAGTAGCAACAAGAGGAGCTGTAAGACGAGTACAAGTAGAAATAGAGTATAAGCAGTAGTAGTAGGTGCAGTACAAGTACAAGTAAGAGTAGTACAAGTAAGAGTAGTACGGGTAGAAATACAAGTACAAGTCAAAATAGAATAAGGGTAGTAAGACTTAGTAACGTGTGCAAGTAGAACTACAAGCACAAGTAAAATAGTAGTAATAGGTGTAATACAAATAAGAGTAAGAGTAGTACAAGGGGTAGTAAGAGTAGAACACGTACAAGTAAGAGTAGTATAAGTAGTAATAAAAGTAGTACCTGCATTAGTAAGAGTAGCGCATGTAAGAGTAGTACAAATAGTAGTAGTAAGAGTAGTACAAGTAGGAGTAATAGGAGTTGTACTAAGATTAGTTCAAGTTGGAGCAGTAAGAGTAGTACAACTAGTAGTTGGAGTAGTACAAGTAATAATAAGTAGTAGTACACATAGGAGTAAGAGTTAGTACAAAGAGTAGTAAGAGTTAGGACAAGTAGTAATACAAATAGTACATGTAAAATAGTAAGAGTAGCACAAGTAAGAGTAGTACAAGTAGTAGTAATAAGAGTTGTACTAAGAGGAGTACAAGTTGGAGTAGTAAGAGTAGTACATGTAGTAAGAGTAGTAGAGTAGTAGTAAGAGTAGCACAAGTAGAGTAAGAGTAGTACAAGTAGTAGTAATAAGAGTAGTACACATAGGAGTAAGAGTAGTACAAGTAGGAGTAATAGGAGTTGTACTAAGAGTAGTACAAGTAGCAGTAGTACAAGTAGCAGTAGTAAGAGTAGTGTAGTAAGTATGTAGGAGTAAGAGAAGTACAAGTAATAGTAAGAGTAGTACATGTAGGAGTAAAATTCGTACAGTAGTAGTAGTAGTAAGAGTAGTACACGTAGGAGTAAGAGTAGTACTGAGAGTAATAGGAGTTGTACTAAGAGTAATAGGAGTAGTGCTAAGAGTAGTACAAGTAGTAGTAGTAAGTGTAGTACAAGTACTAGTAGTAAGAGTAGTACAAATTGTACATATGACATGAAAAACGCAACTTAAGTGAAAGTATTAAAGTACCTGTTTAAAAATGTACTCAAACAGTAAAAAGTAAAAATATTTTGTTCAACAGAAGTACTTTACTACTTTTACTTCGTTACGTTCCACCACTGAAGTTTTTGCAACAGGATTATTATTATTTATTATCTTAGTTTAATGAATGAGGGTAGTAAGTACTAGTAGAAGTTGCAGTACTAGTAGAAGTAGTAGTAGCAGTCACAGTCGTTATTCATTATTAGTTTATTGTATGTATTGGTAATAACAGTGTGTATTTAGAGATTTATTGCACAATATCATCTGGTTATCAATACATTTAGCCCTGTGTACCCAGTATGTGTGTGTGTGTGTGTGTGTGTGTGTGTGTGTACATGTGTGTGTGTGTGTGTACATGTGTGTGTGTGTGTGTGTGTGTACATGTGTGTGTGTGTGTGTGTGTACATGTGTGTGTGTGTGTGTGTACATGTGTGTGTGTACATGTGTGTGTCGGACCCATCTGCCTCGGTGCCATTTTGAGGCCCCTCTGACATTTGCCTCCCCTCTCCATCAGATACATTACCGGGCACGGGCCTCTGACATTTCAGCCTACGCGTGTGTCCGAGCGCCCGGTGCGTGAGTGAGCGTGCCCGTCGCCATGAGTAACACAGGCCACGCCCCCTTGACATTTTATTGGATGCTAATAGTATTCATCTCCGCAGCAGTCGGGCAGTGGGCGGGTGCGGCGGCGGTGTGCATGTATAAATGGCACCTGTCCGTCATTCAGATGTAGTAGTAAGTGTGTGTGTGTGTCTGTGTGTGTGTGTGTGTGTGTGTGTGTGTGTGTGTGCGTGTGTGTGTGTGTGTGTGTGTGTGTGTGTGTGTGCAGCAGATAAAAATGTCTGTTTTTTTAAGATAAGGACTTCCACTGCCCCGTCTGTGTGGCTCCTCTTCATTTGTCCACTGCCTCCTCTCTGTCTACATCATACAGCGTCATGCCTCGGTCTAGCGTTGTAAACTCACAGTGAAAGTGCTTCATTCAATTAAAAAACATTGTTAAAATCAAAATATATTATGAAATACCTGGACTTTTATTCTGAGTCTCATAAAAGTCTCATAATGTTTGAACTTGTATTTTTAATTATTATTATTTTACTTTTAAATTGTTCTGTGTGATACACAACAGCTGCACAACACGTTTGGATCAGTTTTTGTCTTGTTTTATTTTAGTTTAAAGGAAATACAGTAAAATGCTGTTTTCAGTCTCTGCTCTGGTATCAGTTGGTCGGGTATCAGTTGATATCGAAAATCGATATATAGGCGGATATTAAAGTCTTTATAAATATCGAAATCGGTATCAGGACTGTAAAGCTAAAAAAAAGTCTACTATAATAAATACAACTGACTATTGTATTTTCTGGACTGTAAGTCGCAAATATGTTTTGTTTTTTCTTCATTATTATGCATTTTTTGGCTGGTGCGACTTATACTCCAGAAAATACAACATGTCCTTGGTCCATTATTTGTTACTTTTTACCTAAAAAGATTATATTTTTTGGCTGATCATTAGAACATACGGCATGTCCTTGGTCCATTATATTCAGATTATATTGATCATGCTTTTTTAAATAATTTGTCTCTCGTGTCTCAGGAAGAAGGTGTCAGGTTTGATTCAAGATTATTTTCATTCCAAAACTCCTCAAATATGTTTTTTTTCTTCATTATTATGCAATTTTTGGCTGGTGCGATTTATACTCCAGAAAATACAATATATCCATGGTCCATTATATGTTACTTTTTACATAAATTTTAGATTATTTTGATCATTTTAAGATTTTTTAAATAATTCATGTCTCAGGAGGAAGGTGTCAGGTTTGATTCAAGATTTATTTTCATTCCAAAACACCTCAGTGCTGAACAAAATCCTGCTTTATGTTAAGACTAAACTCCATTTAGATCAAAGTTTTCCCAAAGCCATTACTGTAAACACAATACTCAGCGTCTGTTTTTGAGTAATAACCTCAGGACTGGCCCAAACTGTTGATCCCTTCAGGACTTGCACCTGTTTCCTGTGGGTCAGATGAGCTGGAGCCACATCAGAGCAGGATCCAGAGAGAGCGGTGTGGACTTTGAAGCAGGACGGCCCTCTCCTCTCAGCCCACACAGTTATAAGTGTAAACCTGCCCTCACACAGAGCGAGTGGGACAGCGGGGGTCCACGCACGGCCCGCGGCGCCCTCCTCTGATCTCACTCTTTGTACAACTTCCCTTATCACTCACTTTGCATATAACCTCCGCTGTCAAGACGCCACGCGACGCCAACACCGAGCGTCCTCGCTGAGTCTCTGAGCAGTGTCAATATTTACTCAAGCACCAATTACAAATGGTTTTACTTATTTATTCTTTTGTTCTGTCACCCTTATCTATGAAAATACAACTATGAAAAAAAAACAGCAACAACTAATTATTTTTCTACATTTTTTTTCTACTTATTATTATTATTATTATTATTGTTATTTATTTATTGTTTTTTATTTTTTTTGTTTTATTTAATATTAATATTAATATTAATCTCTATATCTTCTCTATCTCTATATCCTCACTTACAAATGACTAGTATTCGCATCCTCCTCTGCTGTCCCCAACTTACCACCTCCAAAATCACGAAAATATCACAAACACACGACACAAACTTGTCACACACAATTAGAAACAGCTGTTACGTCTACAGACCATGTTATGTCTGGTTATTGCTTGTTATTTCTTGGTATGTCTTTGTATGTCTTGAGTTGTCTTGGATTGTTTTTGGGGTTGTCTTGTGTTGTTTTGGGTTGTCTTGAGTTATTCTGGGTTGTGTTCAGTTGTCTTGAGTTGTTTTTGGTTGCCTTGGATTGTTTTGGGTTGTCTTGGGTTGTCTTCAGTTATTTTGGGTTGTCTTGAGTTGTCTTGAGTTGTCTTGAGTTGTCTTGAGTTGTCTTGAGTTGTCTTGAGTTGTCTTGAGTTGTCTTGAGTTGTCTTGAGTTGTCTTGAGTTGTCTTGAGTTGTCTTGAGTTGTCTTAGTTTGTCTTGAGTTGTCTTAGGTTATTTTGGGTTGTCTTGAGTTGTCTTGAGTTATTTTGGGTTGTCTTGAGTTGTCTTAGCTTGTCTTGGGTTGTCTTGGGTTGTTTTGGATCATCTTATCACCACTTGTCACCACTTTGTATTATTGGTCAGGATGTTTGTCTGTTTTCCATTAAAAAAAAAAAAGAAAAATCCAACTTTCCTTGTCTCGACATCATATTGTTTGTCTGTGTCTAAACCCTCAGTCGTCCAGGTCTGATCTACTGTAAAATCCAAAGTGAAAGTTAGACTTAGACATCCAATTTCCCCCATCTGTAACTTCCATCCAGACCCAAAGAAAACAAAGAACAAAGAGAACAATGGAGCGAGCCAGTATGAATATGTGAAGTTTTCAGTGCCTTTAGCTTCTCCTTCAGACAGATATAAGACAGTGTCCAGCAGGAATCTGACCAGAACTGAAGAAGCAGGTTGGACGAGCAGCCAAACGTCTTCACTCCTACAACTTTTAGTCCAGTTGACAGATTTAACTTTGACTTTTACCATCACATTGTTTGCATTTCTTCAGTCATTTCCAGACTAAACCTTTGTATCTCTCTCTTTGATGGCGCATCTTTCTGCTCTTTTTTCTTCCTCCTACTTGTTCCTCAGTCCTCTCTTCTTCCCGGTCCCCTCCTCAGCTCCTCTTTGTGTTTCCCAGCTGGCTGTTTAAGCGCTGTTTGCCATCTGATGTTCCTTAGAGAGGTAATTAAAGCTTGGATCACACGCTTCATATGTGGAGGTGTGTGCGCACTTGAGAGATCTTTGCTTTTATAACCCGAGTCCTTAAACCATTAAACTATTGAATCAAGTGCCGATTGTTTTGTGCATTTCGGAGCAGCCTGTCCTTGACTTGCCTGTTTCTCTTACATAAACCACTTTTGTTGAACACTAGCTTGAAATTAGGACAACTCCATAAGTGCTGCAGTTTCAGGATGCATTCACACACATCAAAATATTACTACTTTTTAAACTCGCTCAGATATTCATGTTTGACCAATTCATTTGTGTCACACTGGGGCTTAAAGTTTCTATCATAGACTGTATATAAATGGACATGGCTAACCTGCTAGCCGCTGTGTTCCAAACAGGAAGAAACAGGTTCTACTGCTGTCAAACTCGTCATTTTTGTCTTAAAATGTTTGTATTGACTCACTCTACATGATTCTGGGGGTTTTATTTCACTATTGTGTCTGTAAATCAAGATATGAACCTTAATAAGAGACAAATCAGCTGCCGCCTTTCCTCCAGGTTGCTCCCGCTAGCTTTGGCAACAGGTTTGATTGACAGCGTTGCTAAGTGGGAAGGGGCGTTACCTTCAACAGGTTCACTCCAGATTGGCTCTTTGGTTGCTGTTGTGGAAAAAATTACAATTCCAGATGAAAACTAATCCATTTGTGAAGCCCGTTGAGTTTTGAAATACAGAAAAAGGTTTTTTCTTTGTTACATCAGATACAGACAGGACAGGGCCCAAGCCTCTTCCCTGCTCCGACCCCCAGTCTAAGTCCCCCCGAGAATCTGAGCTCTGATTCTCCGGGGACTTGGCTACATACATTTCAAAGCAGAGTGACATTTGTTTCACACCCATGAGATAATGAACCTTGACACTTACACAGGTAGAACTGCAGAGTTTCCTGTGGGACGGAGACGGAGCTTCACACGTGTTCATGTCTGCTCTGGATCTGACACACTGACACAGATCTGATGTGTTTAAAGACATATGATAAGAACATTTCCTTCACAACATGAATATACTTAAATTTCCATTACAGTTGCTATGTTCGATGAGCTTCATTTGACCGGAGCTGAACGCCGTGGGTGACGTCACACTGCCTTAGTCCACTTCTTTATACTGTCCATGGTTTCTATATTATCCAAAATTAGCTTTGTGGAACTATTTTACCATCTTTTAAGTCTTGCATGTATCTTTTTCTGTCTCCAGAGCTGAAAACTCTTCCTCCATGTTTGCTGTACTCATAGTCTCATAATGTTTGAACTTATATTTAAACAGAGTGGCTCAAAAGTCGCTGACACTTTTAAATCTTCTGTAGCTCCTATAATTTTTAAGTTATACTCACCAGATTTTAAGCAGTAGATAAACTGAACCTTCCCAGATTTTTGGGAATATATACGGTTATAATTGTTCACTTACACTTGAACTTATCACTACTTAAACTAGGGGAAGTAAAAATGACCTAATTTGGCTCTTATTTGATCCTCAATATTACGTTTGAAGTTGTTTATTGTCTGAGGTTTATTCACAAACACCTTTTCTTTAAGAAGAAATCAGGACGAGTCAGGTCTGTGGAGATCACATACTGCCCCCTGTCTGTGAAAAACACTTATTATTCCTTTAATGGCATTTACTCTTGGGGCATCTCTGGTATTAAAATGTGGACGGTAACACCGCTGGGTTTGTGAATTTGACCCATGTGACTCAAAGTACCACTGTACAATGAGGGTTTGTTCCTCGGTGCTGGATTTGCTCAGATTAATGTCGGAAGGGTCGCTCTAAATGCTCTGAAAAAATAAAAGAAAAATATTTAGAAACAAAAGAGTTATGAGTTTTTTTTCAGCTGTCAGTGACTTTTGGGCCACCCTGTACAAAGTTGCCCTTTGGGATACATAACAGCTACACAACACATTTGGATCAGTTTTGATTTATTTTATTTTAAAGGAAATACAGTAAAATGCTGTTTTCAGGCTCTGCTTTGGTATCGTTTGATATCAGGTATTGGTAGGTATTTAAATCTTTAGTATCAAGAAACACGTGGATCTGTTGGTGCGTCCTTTTCTTGCTGCTTTTCTTTTTAGCTTCACAAACTGCTTCCCTTTTCAGCGCTCCGGCAGATGCAGCCCTGAAACTGCCTGAAACTGCAGTATTTTCTGGATACTTTTAAGTATTTCCTCCGACATGGCGCTCGCCGTCACTCCACATAGTCATATTGTTCTGCTTTATCGTCGTGTAGCGCCATTAATCGCAGCTTGACTTTTGTTTGTTTTAAATAGCTGGATTTATTATTGCAATAAAACTAAAGTATATGACTAATTTGCAAATGACATAAAATAGTACAATGTGGCCGTTGCACTTCGATGGCGGTAATAACTCAAGTGTGAGGAGTTTTGGCTGGAGCCGCTCTCAGGGAACAAACAAGCGTCTCCCCCCATCGCCCGTCCCGCTCGTTTGATTCATCTGCAGATCTGTCTTCACTTCTCTCTGGCCCCGTCCGCTCCGATGCTTGTTTGCTTGTCTTTCTGTCGCTGCTCGTATCAAAGCCACACCCCCGGTACTCCCCTCTCCATCCATCAACGAGAGGAAGAGAGAGAGGAAGAGAGGAGGAGAGAGGAAGGAGAGAGAAGCCACACCCTCAATACTCCCCTCTCCATCCATCAACGAGAGGAAGAGAGAGAGGAAGAGAGGAGGAGAGAGGAAGGAGAGAGAGAAGCCACACCCTCAATACTCCCCTCTCCATCCATCAACAGAGAGAAGAAGAGAGAGAGAGGAGAGAGAGGAGAGAGAGGGAGAGAGAAGCCACACCCTCAGTACTCCCCTCTCCATCCATCAAACGAGAGGAGAGAGAGAGGAAGAGAGAGGAGAGAGGGAGAGAGAGAAGTACTCCCCTCTCCATCCATCAACGAGAGGAGGAGAGAGAGAGAGGAAGAGAGGAGGAGAGAGGAGAGAGAAGCCACACCCTCAATACTCCCCTCTCCATCCATCACAGAGAGGAAGAGAGAGAGAGGAAGAGAGGAGAGAGGAAGGAGAGAGAAGCCACACCCTCAGTACTCCCCTCTCCATCCATCAACGAGAGGAAGAGAGAGAGGAAGAGAGGAGGAGAGAGGAGAGAGGAAGGAGAGAGAAGCCACACCCTCAGTACTCCCCTCTCCATCCATCACAGAGGAGAGAAGAGAGAGAGGAAGAGAGAGAGGAAGAGAGAGAGGAAGAGAGAGAGGAAGAGAGAGAGGAAGAGAGAGAGGAAGAGAGAGAGGAAGAGAGGAGGAGAGAGGAAGGAGAGAGAAGCCACACCCTCAATACTCCCCTCTCCATCCATCACAGAGAGAAAGAGAGAGAGGTGAGAGATAGAGGATTGAGTTAGGAGAGAGGAAGGAGAGAATAAGAGGGAGACCTCGGTAAGAGAGAGAGAGGAAGAGAGAGAGGAATGGAGAGGAGGAGAGAGGAGGGAGGGAGAGAGAAGAAAGAAAGGGAGAGATGAAGAAAGAGAGAAAGACACAGAAATTGAGACAGAAGAGGGGGAGAGACAGAGAGTGGAAAGAGGGACAAAGATAGACAGACATACAGAATGAGAGAGACAGAGACAGCGGTAGATAGAGAAAAGAGATGAAGAGGAAGTAGAAGAAGGGGTGATAGAGGGAGAGGGGAGGAAGAGGAGGAGCTAGGGCAGGATTTGTGCAGCACCGCAGACAGTCCGGAGATGTATGTCGACCTGGGTGTGACTTAATGGACGGTTCCTCTGGCGTCGTGTAAACTGAAACTTTTTCAGTGAAGATAAAAATGTCACAAAGTGAAACGACGTCGGTCTGATGATGATGAGTCACAGCTGCAGGTGAAGAAGAGCGTGGTGTGTCCAGCCTCATATGGAGGATTGTTTAATGTATATACCATAGTTTGATATATTTTAACATATTTTGAGAGCTTTTTTTTACCTTTTAACCATCAAACCATCAGTTATTCGCCATTAGTTTTAGGCAGTTGCTTTTAAAATCACATTAATGAAACTGGCTTTATTAAAACTACACATATTTACACATATGCAGTAGTGTAAATAGTGAAATAACTTGGTTTCTCAGGGATACCGCAGCAGGTTTTTCCAAAGTTTCGCCTTTTATTTGGCAGCATGTTTCATTATGCCTCTGAACACATTTTTAAAGGAAGAACCATATTTATTTCAGTTGGTCAAATTGGATTTGGGGATTTTTATTATGTAGAAATACAAATACAAATATGTCCATGTCCAAGATGATTTTGGCTGAGATGTGAATGAAACTGCAGTATAATACACGAGAGTCTGCCCAGTGTTTGTCCAGCAGAGACTGAGATATGACCAAGAACACGACAATATGGACGCCATCCAACAGAGATAAGCCGATAATCAGGTCGATATTTGGACTTTTTAGGGTTTAAATCTTAATTAATCCAACCGACTGCCGAAAGAACACACACGAGTCTTATTTGAACACTTCACTACGAAGAAACCTCAAAATGTAACGACACACTGCTCTGCTTTGAGGCATTTTGTAGTAAATCAGGGCTGTGGATGAGTCTGTGTAAAAGGACGTAACGAACCTGCTCGCCGCCGCCAAAATAGGAAGTGATCATGGGCTCGACTCTGGCTCCAATTCAATTTACAGAGAGAGAGACAGTTTTTTTGTTTTTTTTTAATGTAACTGCTCCTGTCAGACTCGTCATTTTGGTCTTAAATGTTTGTATTAACCTGCGCTACGTGATGCTGGGTTTTTGTTTCGCAGAAAGGGGTGTTACCTTCAACAGATTTGCCGCTATAACTGCTAGCCTCGATGAGCTTCATTTGGTGACATCACACTCACTTCGTCTACTTCTTGATACAGTCTATAGTTTATACTGAATGTAAATTGTATAGTTTGGGGAAAAATATCTAAATCGGTCGTACATACTGGCTCAAAATTATCAGCAGAGCTTATCGGCCGTCTGTTTCTCCGAAATCTAAACAATCGCCACCGTCATCATTCTGTCGTAAGACTGACAGAGCAACCAAAGATTCAGACTCGGGTAAAAGTTTGAACACAGTTTATTTACAGGCAGGGTAATGTGAATGAAGGACGACAGAGCAGAGAGTTGGGGACGGTGTCGTAAGCAGTAGTCTGGGAGCAGGTCGTGAGTCGCTGAGATGGTCGTACTGGTTGTGGAGAGCTGGACCTGAGGCTGAGATGTTTCTAGCGGTCGTGGAGAGCTGGACCTGAGGCTGAGGTATTCGTAGCAGTCTTGGAGAGCTGGACCTGAGGCTGAGGTGTTCATATCGGTCGTGGAGAGCTGTATCTGAGGCTGAGATGTTTGTAGCAGTCGTGGAGAGCTGGACCTGAGGCTGAGGTGTTCGTAGCGGTTGTGGAGAGCTGGACCTGAGGCTGAGATGTTTGTAATGGTCGTGGAGAGCTGGACCTGAGGCTGAGATGTTCATATTGGCCGTGGAGAGCTGGATCTGAGGCTGAGATGTTTGTAGCAGTCGTGGAGAGCTGGACCTGAGGCTGAGGTGTTCATATTGGCCGTGGAGAGCTGGATCTGAGGCTGAGATGTTTGTAGCGGTCGTGGAGAGCTGGACCTGTGGCTGAGGTGTTCATTTTGGCCGTGGAGAGCTGGACCTGAGGCTGAGGTGTTCATATCGGTCGTGGAGAGCTGGACCTGAGGCTGAGGTGTTCATATTGGCCGTGGAGAGCTGGATCTGAGGCTGAGATGTTTGTAGCGGTCGTGGAGAGCTGGACCTGAGGCTGAGGTGTTCATATCGGTCGTGGAGAGCTGGACCTGAGGCTGAGGTGTTCATATTGGCCGTGGAGAGCTGGACCTGAGGCTGAGACGTTCGTATCGGTCGTGGAGAGCTGGATCTGAGGCTGAGGTGTTCATATCGGTCGTGGAGAGCTGGATCTGAGGCTGAGATGTTCGTAGCAGTCGTGGAGAGCTGTTCCAAGATCATGCTGGATACTCAGACGAATAAACCAGAGCATGACATGAAGAACGACTAGTAGAAATACCAGATGTTGACAAGACGATCTGGCCGCCTCTAACAATCCTCAACCCTTTGTGCTTCAGAGGCTGAGGCTTGTTTGCAGATCACTTCCAGGTGTGTCGTGGGTGGTGCCAGAATCTCAGCCCAGCTCCAGGCAGGACACAGAAGGGAGAGGGAAAAACAGCAGAGAACACACAAAAAAACAAAACCTGACACGTTCATGAAAAAAACGAAATCAATCTGTACCAGCTCGTTGAGGCACCTGATTTTAAAACACAAAAAGAAGTATGTTTTTGGCCATGTGCATAACTTTATATATATTTTCAGACGTCGAAGTGCAGCAGGGGGCGACCACCTTTTACTATACAAATTTTAAAGAAGTGAATCCAACTATTGAGGCTGGCAAAACTTTGAAACGTCCGATGCGATTTGTCTGCTCGCCGTAGTGAGGCATCGATATCACTTTGGCATGCAGAGGTGGTACGCAGCATAACCAGAAATGCAATGCTTGTTTGAGTATTTAATCCATGTTTATAAATGAGGGGAAAACTTCGGAGTAGAATACTATAATGTAGATAAATAGCCTCAATCACTTAGATAAATAGCCTCAGCCTCAATCACTCCTTCACTCCAGTAACTCTCTTATAGATTATAGTTTTCTTGCTTCTTTGCTTTGTTGTTTTGTTCCCATAGTTTATCTAGTTAAGTTTTAATTAAGTCATTTCACATTATTTACAGCACGATGAGAAAAATGTTCAGGAAAAAGCAGAGTAAAGAGGTGTTCTGGCTGCTCAGACTCTGCCACTCGAGTGTAAGTGTTGCTTTTAATTACAGTTGAATGACAATGTGTCTGTCAGGTGTGAGCGTGCGGTGTGATGGTGACAGGAGAACTGCATTATTCACCTGATAATTGTACGAATATATTACATGATATCGACTCTTGTGAGGTTTAAGCCATGTTCTAATGCTGTTGCAAGTTGAGTAAACCTTTATTATTCATCTCTTTATGTCTCCAAAGCTCAAAATTCTGCCTTTTGTTCAGTAGAAATGGGCAATTCCAGGGCTGAAATGATTCTAGTGAAGGTGGATGGTGTTTCCTGTATCACCACATGACATCACAAGGTGGAACAGAGTGTTTGAGAGAAGAACTCAGCCTAAATCTGCAGGGTTTGTGTGAATGAAACAAAACTCAACTCCAGGTCTGTTTTTGATGAGGAAATTACTTTATAACATACTGTAGATCAGAAAATAGCGCAATATGGGCCATTTAAACTTCTGTGTTATAAAAAACACATGAATTATGACGAGATAAAACTTTTACCTTGATGAATTTGGGACAAACAGAAACAGTTGATGGCTATAAACTGATTTATGCTAAAATTAGCAGCTCAGAAGCTCAGTTTATAAAGCGTTTGTCCACTGAGCTGAAGGTTGGTGTTTCGAATCCCGTCCTCGACATAGACGTTACAGGTCAGAGGTCAGGTCTGCTGTGTGAATGTGTGTGAATGAGTAAATATATAAAAATATGACCATTTACCATTTAATAAATCACATATAGAACAAAGTTGGAGCTTTCCTGAAAGGTTTTACAGAGCCAGTGTAGGAGTTGATTATTTGCTAAAGATGAAAAAAGCCCCCGCACACGGCCTCACTCTTGGTTCACTTTTATTCACACAACGTTTCACTCCCTTTATAGAAGTTAAGAGACCGCCCCCTTCAGGTTAATTGACCAAAAAACATACATTTACATTTAGACCCCAGTGTACCTGAGACATTGTGCAGGATTCACTCTACACCAGTGATTTGTTGCTATGGCGATGCCTAAAGGGCGGGGTCATGTGGGTAAAGGTGATGCTTTCATGGGCAGCGTGTTTCCTGCTGTCTGGGAGTGAGGAGGAGAGACGTTGAGCACTTCGTTTGCTTGTTCCCATAGTATTTCGTAAGTCTACATTATACCATCCGAGTGTGTGACCTGCTTCAGCCGCTGCTTCATTAAACCACCAGAAAAATGCTTTATACGACTGTACTTTTTTACAAACGGCAGAGGTACTGGACCCGATCTCCTCCTTAAGCGACAAACGCTCAGTGTCGCTACAGCTCGTATTGGAAACTACTGTTATTTTGTGTTTAAAGTGACATTAAAAGAGCATTTTTAAGACTCAATGTTCCATCAAAACTGAGAATATTTAGTATTTTGACACTAGTTTGAGTAAAAAGGAAATTATTGATCTCATTAGGCCTGTCACAATAATTACAATATCAACTTATCGCTCAATATTTTATAACTGGAAGAATACTTTTTTGGGTCAGTATTATAGTATCGTGAGGACTTTTTCTTTGTAGCAGTGGGACATTTTTGGTTATTTTTCTGCCAGATGATAAGATTTGAGCTGTAGAAGTTTGAATTATGAGCTAAAATGACACAAACCAATTACTTTTACGTTTAAATATTATCGTTTATCTACTTCAGCAATAGATCGGACTTCATAATCATGACAGGACGAGATAATGTTTGATTTTGGCAAATTATTTTGTGCACTGCCAACATAACCAGGCACTGGCGCTTTGAAAATCAAACATCCGAAGCAAGAAATGTAGGAGACGCTGAAATAAACATGTTTTATGATGAAGAGGGTGAAAGAATATCTGTAATTATGAGCTAAAATACAGCAACAGGGACAGACACAGAACAAGTCAGTGTAAAATGAACCCCTGCCTCAGTCACATGACCCACAGCGCCGTCTAAGCCAATGAGCTGAGACCTCAGACGCCAGGCAGACTTGATTGTGGTGTAAATTAATGAGGGACGTCAGGATCCAGCGGTCCACGGCGGCCAGTTTAACAGCCACATCAACAGATGGAAACAATGAGAGGCAAATGAAGTGGAGGATTGCACTGGGCCTCACACCAGCGCTCCAAACCCTCACGGCAGCAGCAGCAGCAGGAGGGATCCAGCCAATCAGCACCTCGGACAGCTCCCAATCCTCCCCCAGCACCATGGACAGCTCCCACTCCTTCCTCGGCACCTCGGACAGCTCCCAGTACTCCTCCAGGACCATGGACAACTCCCTCTCCTCCCTCAGCATCACAGACAGCTCCCAATCCTCCCCCAGCACCTCGGACAGCTCCCACTCCTCCCCCAGCACCTCGGACAGCTCCCACTCCTCCCCCAGAACCTCGGACAGCTCCTATCTACCCCTTCAGCACCACGGACAGCTCCCACTCCTTCCCAGCACCTCGGACAGCTCCCACTCCTCCCCTAGCACCATGGACAGCTCCTATCTCCCCCTTCAGCACCACGGACAGCTCCCACTCCTCCCTCAGCACCTCGGACAGCTCCTCACTGTCAGAAGTCACACCTCCACCAAACACAGGCTCACAGCAGACTGAGCCCTGTCAGACTGCAGGGGTGCCATCTCCCCACCGAGAGCCTGTGAAGCGGAAAAATGGGCAATGCCTAATGAGGGCTGGATTTCGTGCTCAAATTGTGGTTTAATTCGAGATAATTTGATCTTAGAATATAGCAAAATGACTTTATTTCTACTCAAAATTACGTGGAAACCCAAATTTCACTTTTCAAATATATCCATTCATCCATCCATTTTCTTCCACTTATCCAGGGCAGCAGTCTAAGCAGGGACTCCCAGACTTCCCTCACCCCAGACATGTCCCCTAGCTCCTCTGGTGGGACCACAAGGCGTTTAATTTATTTTTGTTTTAATTAAATCGATGCTTAAAATGTCCTTAAAAGAAGACCGGGGTGGATAAATGTACTAGTTTCGAGCTCTGGAAAGAAGTGTAAATCGAAGCGCAAGAATAAGAACGTTTACCTTGAAAATGGCGGCTTGGATCTGAAGCGGAGTCAGACCTGGTTAGTGCCGGGACGGGAGACCACTGGGGACACCGGGTGCTGCAGTGGGACAAAATGACTCCTTTGCATACTGTTTTATGTCTTTTGGCAAGATACTTCACTCACTTGGCCAAGTATGAATGGGCTGTTTGAGTGATTGAGCGATCCGTGGTGGTTAAGAGGACGATGGCGCAGATTCCCAGTCTTACTTCTACCAGACTCCCTCAGGGCAGCTGTGGCTACACTAGTTTAGCTTATTACTGCACTGAAAGCTCTTAGGATGTCTGGGAAAGCACTATACACATTAAATGTATTATTATAGTTCTGCCCCCAGTGGAGAAACATATTTCTGCTTTGAGATCATGTGTT
Source organism: Periophthalmus modestus (assembly GCA_019594935.1). Taxonomy (NCBI): domain Eukaryota; kingdom Metazoa; phylum Chordata; class Actinopteri; order Gobiiformes; family Gobiidae; genus Periophthalmus; species Periophthalmus modestus. Next base: position 2,748,461 of record JAIEZT010000012.1, on the reverse strand, counting down.
TTGTCTGTTCCGACCTGCCGTAGCTGCCTTATTGTTGCAGACTTTGAACAGTTCAGTCACTTTTCACTGCGTTTAAGCTCTGTAAACTGTCATTTTGCCCCATGCAAATGTCTGTCTGTGAGTATTGTAACATTATAACACGTTAGCTCACTCTATAAACTCATTTGAGGCACTTTAAGTTGATTTACAGTGAATATTTGTGCTACAATAGAAGACGCTAGCATGTCTATGGGGTTTTCCATTCATGTTAGCATGATGCTAATCAACAGTTTTGCACACGTTTTCATTAGTTGTAGCCATTTCTAAGCTAATGTTGCGCATATATTATATTTGAATAAGCTACTATATGGTGTTTTATGTAACTTTTGCATAATATTTGTTCATAAGAATATAAAAGTATGATTGTGCATAAATGTTCGATCTACTCTGTTCATAAACTGTTCATTATCTGTAAAGCTAGTGCCCAAACACTAAAGAAGGCAGAATAATTCATTTAAAAACTCTCCATTTTTGTTAACATTACCTCGATAAAACTGTGTAACTCTCACAGAATAGCATCACAGTGGCCTTCAGTCCAGTACAGACCCTGAGACCTCCGTTGTTACTGTGATGTTTTGAAGATGGAGGTGAACGAAGCGCTCGGGATCAGGAGGCAAAACAGCAACGGGACGGAGAGAAAGAACAGGGAATGAGATTAAACGGAGGAGTAAAATATCTGGAGATCGCCGGCGGAGTTTGCCAGTGATATTAGCCAGGGTGAACGTGAGGACAAGTAGTTTTTCTTTGGAGCCTTCTGTCGTTTCCTTGGCAGCTCGGCTTTTCGGATTGTTCCAGTTTGGCAGAAGCACTTTGTACTCAAGCTCACTTTTTCACTCTCTTTGACTTAATGTGCAAAATAAACGTGAGCTTTAAATTAATGAATGCACTGAAAGAAGAAAAGCACTCCAGGGTCATGGTCTGATAGTCTTCGTGAAAACAGTAGCTAGCGGAACATTACTGACATAACAAATGTTCACAAATGTTTTTCAGATTGGACTTATTAAAATTCTGAATGACTTAAAGTACCTGAGATGTGCTCTTCTTTTAGGACATAATTGTTGTAATCACATATTAATGGGCCGTTGATAAACTCCTGAACACGTCCTCCCTCTGCAGCCGTGCACTCAGAGTGCTCCTCCCAGAGCTCGGATATAAAGAAGTTGTCCATAAAGTGACAAAACTGACAAGAACTCAGTCCTGTGATTAACAGCCTGAGAGGATTTAGGAACAAATCAATGTACGTGACTGACAGCTGACAAACACGGCTCAGCGTGTCAGGTTTATAATTATTTTTTTCTTTTTTTAATTGCATTTTCATTTCATACTTGAGTCATTTGGACTCAAGTATATAATAACAAATAAATAAAAAATAAATTAATTAATAAAATTAAAAATTGAATTGAATTAAATTAAATTAAATTACATTTAATTTTATTTAATTTAAAATCCTGGTGAGATGTAGGCGATGAGTGAATATCGAGCAGGGTGATATGGCCAAAAATTAAAGCAAAACTTTCTTTTTTTAATTTTATTGATCACATTTTTTTAAATTTTATTACATTTCTTCTTATTTAAAACCAAAAACATATGACCTTCAAGCTTAATTGTCTCTACACAACAGTATCCGTCCAGTTCCACTCAAACACATTACGGCGTTTGAGTGCTGATGTCTGTGAGGTTTTTGCAGAGTCGCGCTAAAATCAGTCAGTTTGTGAAATTAAACACTTTACAAATGTGTTAAACTTCAGCTGAGAAAACTTCTGTGTTTACAAAGGGACATCTGTGTGTGTCAGTGCTAAGGCTAACTGCTAATGCTAGTTCTATACACACCTCTAAACACAGTGTCGGGACGAGCATATTGACCCCTGGACCTTCAGTGACGTCACATGACATCACCTCAGAACTGACTCGTGTGACCGGTTCATATTTATGTATCACACAAAATGGTGCTTTAGCTTTCTTACAGTTTAGTTCATACCTGACGTTTGATTTTTATGTGGAGCTTAGTCCTTCAGCTGCTTCTTCTGTGTTTTTCTGTTCGTGTGTTGCCCCTGGTATAAATTCGGGGTTTGACTGCCGCCTCGTCCCTTTACAAATCCTGCACAAGAGATTAAAGGAGAAGGAAAGTGCCTCCTGAAGTTCACTCTGAGTCTTGTGGCTCCTTATCACCTCACAAAACGACACAGCGCAGAGGTCCACTGGTCACACTCGTCAAGCAACACTTAAAACCAAAAAGCTGCACTGCATCCACCATTAAGAGCAGGAACGTTCACAGATACTGTCAAAAATAAAAAATAAAAATGGGATTTAAAGACGCCAAACAAAATGTCACCAAAATGACGCTATGTGAGTTTAAACAAGTCCAATAAACTGCACAGTGTCACCGTTTTATATAAGACACAACCAGACGATGACGAAACAAACTGTTCGTGTGAAAATAAAGTTGCATTTTGTGACAATAGTCTAAACAACAGCAAAAAACAGTGCAGGACAGACTCTGCTCTGTTTACTCTGAATGTCCCAGGAGAGTGAAATCTGCCTGACGACACAAGCAGCTGAAATATGATTGGATAAAAACTACACAACTAAACGACACTGGAAATCACTCAACAAAGTGGAAATAATCGGACATAAAGAGAACAGAATGAAAATAAAATACATTCACTTTTCTGAGCATGTTCAGTCCAGCAGAGACCCGCCACTGGTTAAATGTGACAAATAGTTGTAAAGATGACACAGTTATTGTTAGGTGTAGATTATTTCAGTCACTGTCCTTATTTAAATCGTTATTACGCTCTGAAATTAGCATTAGCATTAGCACAGACACACAGAGATGCACTAACTGGGCACTTCCAGGTACAATCAGTACATTTAACAGAAAAATGACGTCCTCTTCAAACACATGACTTTAGTGCCGTAAGTTTGGCTGTGACGTGTGGTTTAAAGTGACCTGAGCTGATCACTGACCATCTGAAATGATTAAATCTCTATTTGATTAAAATCTGTTCTTTGCACAGGCAGTTTTCCAAGTTCATGAGAAAATCAAATTTGATCAGAGTTTAAGGGATTTTCATAAAGCCAGGTGTAAACGTGAAAGAATATCACCAGCTCAGTGTCTCCAGTCGTAAATATCTCGTCAAAGTCGTATTAGAAACAGAGAAGAACTGATTTTGTGGGTCAAACTGTTCACTTCCTCCTCCACCACGTCCTCGAATTTCTATAGTGTCCTTTGATGAAATATTCCCAGCTCTAACGGGAGTAAATTGTCGCTGTATCCCCTCTCCAGCTTCAGCCGGTCCAACATTTCCAAGTCAAGTGTTGGGAGCCACTCCAGTCCAACACGGTGAGAGATTGGCTGAGTTTGTCACACAGCAGTTTGCAGCAGCAGTAGTGGAAGATTGCTCCCAGACGAGGAACTATTTTCTAAGAGCCTCCCCTGCACCGTTTGACTCGCTGTGTTTGGTTTCAGGAGCCGTTTGTGTATGTCTGCTGACGGCGAGTTTGTACTTTTGACCTCTGCTCTGATTAACATGTAGTGCCGGATGTGGGAGGGGGGTTTGAGACATAGGGGGCTCCACTGAGGGGACAGCTGTCAGGGGAGAACTGTAGCTCATGATTGGTATGCAGCGTGGCGTGCTGGCGAAGTGGCGAGGGTTTAAACACGGACTAAACTAAAATGTAGGGGCGAGTAGGTAAGTTATAACATGATCTGAAGAGCCAACGCCCATTAAAACTCCACCGAAACTAAAGAAAAACAGGTAAAAGTTCAGGATTCAAGGTCCAAACGAGGATATGGGAGTTTTAGTATATGGTTTTTTCATTTAAGTCCAATGAGGGCACTCACACTCCTTTTAATGAGCGTCCTGTTCAAAAATGGAAAAATACAAACAAAAAACAAACCAAATAACTACATACAGTCAGTCCATTCTAAACATTAAACACAGCAGCAGGTGTGACTATAAATGTTCATCTCCACTTTATTAAATTGCATCTGCAGCACCATTGTGTCCAGTTTTAGACCATTATATCTCGTCTAGACTTTTTATAAGCCATAAAAATCATGTTAAAGGAAGTACCGGCGTGGACTTTTGCCCTTTTTCCACACAACTACCTCTGTTTTACACTTCTATCCGTCCTTATTTTTCCTTTGACGCATTACATAACTGACTGGGAGTCTGTCGGCGGCGATAGCATCTGACGCTGTAGAGTTAAAATATTTTACATTTTTGGGAAGTGTGATGACGTAAATCTTTTTCCCAGTTGAGTTCTAATGCAGTTTTTAGACGTAGACCATCACGAGAGCTGGTATTAAAAGTTCCAGTATCAATGTTGAGCTCAGTCAGTGAAGTCGTCCCTTATAAAGAGAGAGTGAAGTTTTTACACATTAAAGAATGAAAGAAGAGTTAAAGAAGATATTTTTGTTAGGAAAGAGAATCCTTCCTTAAACAGAAATGGAGCAATGAGGGTCGTTAAGAGCTGAATAGGGTAGCTCCAGCTGAAACTAGAGACAATAGTTGATACAGTTTCAGTGTAGTTAGCGCCTCCTGCAGGTAGATATAAAGCAGTGGTCACCAGCACCATCTGATCAGAACTGAACAACTTGGACGAGCAGCGAAATGTCTTCACTCCTACAACGATTTGTCCAGTGACAGATTTAAACTTCGTCTTTTGTCATTATTTTGACTATTCACCATAACCATGCACTTCCTGCCTGTAACGTCCTGCACTGTGACACAAACACAGTCGTATCTTTTCTTATTGGTGATGTATTGCACCAGCCTGTCGTGTGTGTGTGTGTGTGTGTTGTGTGTGTGTGTGTGTGTGTGTGTGTGTGTTCGGACCTCATGCGTCACCGTCCTGTCTGCTCCTCTTCGCCCCTGGGCCTGTTCGCTCGCCTGCCTCCTGACTCCGCCTCACAAACCTTTCTAATTGTGGTTAAAAGATGGCAGCTCCGAGTCGAGCTCAGACTCACACAGACGTCGCCTCCGTCGTGGGAAAACCTGCTGTCTTTGTTTTTCATCCAGTAACGTGGTGATAAAGTCGGTCAGTCGTGGTTCGTTTGCTCCCCAAAAACAAACTTTAATTATATGTAACACAATTGTGTCTTAGTCCTGGTGTAGTCCTGGTTTAGCCCTGGTTTTCCTGGTTCAGTCCTGGTTTAATCCTGGTTTAGTCCTGGTTCAGTCCTGGTTTGGTCCTGGTTTAGTCCTGGTTTAGTCCTGGTTCGGTCCTGGTTTAGTCCTGGTTCTGTCCTGGTTCTGTCCTGGTTTAGTCCTGGTTTAGTCCTGGTTCAGTCCCGGTTTAGTCCTGGTTTAGTCCTGGTTTAGTCCTCAGAGTGTGAGATGGTTCATGTTGGAGATGTTCTTTGGTTCGTGTAGATTCTTGTTCACAGACTGAGCTGCTTTAAAGTCTGTTCTGTGTTTATTCTGTTTGTCGTGTGTGTCGTGTGTGTTCTGTTTGTCGTGTGTGTTCTGTTTGTCGTGTGTGTTCTGTGTTTTCTGTTTGTTGTGTGTTCTTGTCTCTCCACGTGCTGCTCGAGCCTGTCCCTCTGTTTTGGATGCTGTTCTTCATTATTCTTTTGTTGTGTTTGATGTTGGTCTTTTTGTGAAACGCGGCTCTAAAGTCTCCGTGATACGAGCTGTGGGAGCTTTGTCTCTGATCTAAACTCCCTCTTAAAGGTGCACTGTGCAACTTTTCTGTCATCTGGAGTGATCCACACACTACCAGGACGAGTTACAGGTCAGATCTGAGGAGAGGCGAGCCCACTCACAGTTATAATGTATCAATGCAGATACAGACTGTGACTTTGATGTTTTTTTTAAATTTTTCTTATTATGTAGATTCTTGGGCTATTTTTTAGCCCCGGTTTAGTCCTGGTTTAGTTCATGTTTAGTCCTGTTTAGTCCTGGTTTAGTCCTGGTTCAGTCCTGGTTAGGTCTGGTTTAGTCCCGGTTTAGTCCGCTTTAGTCCTGGTTTGGTCCTGGTTTAGTCCTGGTTTAGTCCTGGTTGGTCCTGGTTTGGTCCTGGTTTAGTCCTGGTTTAGTCCTGGTTTAGTCCTGGTTTAGTCCTGGTTTAGTCCTGGTTTGGTCCTGGTTGGTCCTGGTTTAGTCCTGGTTCAATCCTGGTTTAGTCCTAGTTTAGTCCTTTTGGTCCTTGTTTGGTCCTGGTTTGGTCCTGGTTTGGTCTCTGGTTTACGAGCTGGTTCAATCCTGGTTTAGTCCTAGTTTAGTCCTGGTTTGGTCAACTTTTTTGGTCCTGGTTTGGTCCTGGTTTGGTCCTGGTTTAGTCCTGGTTTAGAGAGGCTGGTTCAATCCTGGTTTAGTCCTAGTTTGGTCCTGGTTTGGTCCTTTTTGGTCCTATTTTAGTCCTAGTTTAGTCAGGGGTTTAGTCCTTTTTTAGTCCTAGTTTAGTCCTGGTTTAGTCCTGGTTTGGTCCTAGTTTAGTCCTGGTTTAGTCCTAGTTTAGTCCTGGTTTGGTCCTGGTTTGGTCCTGGTTTAGTCCTGGTTTAGTCCTGGTTTAGTCCTGGTTTGGTCCTGGTTTAGTCCTGGTTTAGTCCTGGTTTGGTCCTAGTTTAGTCCTGGTTTAGTCCTAGTTTAGTCCTGGTTTAGTCCTGGTTTGGTCCTAGTTTAGTCCTGGTTTAGTCCTGGTTTAGTCCTGGTTTGGTCCTGGTTTTAGTTTATTTTTCTACTTCTTTAAATTCACATTTTATGCATTTTTTGATATTGTTGCTGTTGTGTTACACATTTTGTGCCACATCTGAGAAACATCTGGTAGTTTTATTTCTCTCTGTCCTCGAGTCCGTGAGTCTGAACATGTGTAATGTCATTTTTATTTTCAAAAACGCAGTAAAAACATTAAAAAAACATGATTTTCCTGACATCTCAGAGCAGTAGAAACACCCATGATCCGACACTTTGTTACGTTAAATGCTAAAACTGTGAAACTTTACAAACGAGGCAGTAACATCACACAAACAAGCAGAAGAAAAGTTGCACAGTGAACCTTTAAAAGCGATATTACTTGGCTCAGAGATTGGACACTGCTTGTTGGTGCGTGTGGGGCACGGCTGCTGTGGGTCAAGATTAAAGGATTTCCTGTCGGGAAAGTTGCTCGCTCGCCGGAAGGGAAGAGGGAGAGAGAGGAAGAGGTTTAAGGACGAGTTACTTTAAAGTCTGCACTGCTTAGACCGCTCACCTGCAGGGGGAGGCTAACGAACTGCACTCTGCACTGGCCTTCATCACAGCGAGCATCATAGGAAGAGCCATGAGACAAAAGTGAGCTGTGATAGTGTGAATCCACTCAGACTTACACCGGCGCTGGAAGTGAAATTATCCAGCTAATATGACCTTTTTGAAGCCGATTGGTTTATAAAGTTCACCTGTGCTGTTATAACTAATTATTTTATACTATTGTGAGAAAAATATATTTATAAGTGAATGTGCAGGTGAGTGAGCTGGAAATATGACAGAGGCTGGACGATGAAATGTGCTGTTTCACTCATGAACAGGCTGTTTACTAGAACTGTGCCACTGACATCGTCGTTTTTGCATAAATACGTCAGAGAGTTTTTGTCAGTGCCACGCCCCTTTTAATGAATAAATCCACGCACAAGGCATGTGTGTGGTGGAGCAGGGATTTCTTTAGTTACTACAGCCGTATTAGGACTGTACTGTTAGCCGTCCTCAAGGCTTGTCTCAGCAGCAACATAATAAAACGATTTCTACTCATCTGGTCTTGTGGGAGGTGAAAGAAGCAGAGTAATGATTTGGGTAAATGGCCCGAGGTTAAAGTGGAACTGCTCATTTCCTGTGTGAGGCAGAGTGTAAAGCTGCCACATGACGCACTGTGTCCAGCAGGGACTGATCCAAGAGGGGCTGCTCCAAGAGGGGCTGCTCCAAGAGGGGCTGCTCCAGGAGGGGCTGCTCCAGGAGGGGCTGCTCCAGGAGGCGCTGCTCCAGGAGGGGCTGCTCCAGGAGGGGCTGCTCCAGGAGGGGCTGCTCCAAGAGGGGCTGCTCCAGGAGGGGCTGCTCCAGGAGGGGCTGCTCCAGGAGGGGCTGCTCCAAGAGGGGCTGCTCCAGGAGGGGCTGCTCCAGGAGGGGCTGCTCCAGGAGGGGCTGCTCCAGGAGGGGCTGTTCCAGGAGGGGAGCAGTAAACCAATCCCATGTGTCGGGTGGGGGACTGAAGTCTGTACACACACTGGTGCTGGAATCCATGACATGAATCTTTTATTATTAGTTAGAATACCGTGATTTAAAGTTGAGACACTGGTTGAACTAGGTTAAGGTTGAGCAATAACTAAGGCTTGGACTGGAAATGTAATTACTTTTAGGAAATGAAAGTCAATGTAGAGTCTCCAAAAGCAGGGAAAACTGATGTGTGTGTGTGTATAGAGGCAGCGCAGGAGGGAATCACCTCGAATCATGTATGAAATGTCGTTCTTTCTCTGTAGAGTCAAGGATACACACACACACACACACACATACTAACACACACACATATACTAACACACACACACCCGCATTAACCAGACAGGGAGCAAACAGCCGTGGTTATTTGGACGGGCATTCACACGGAGACAGTGTCTAACAGTCTAGTGGCTGCTGAGTTAACATGTTCGCTCTGCTGTCACTGTGTCACTGACTCATGCTCTGACAATCACAGAGGCCGGGCCCTCTGTAATGTATGCTCCAGCACACACAGCGAGAGTCCGCTCTCTCTGGGCTCGAGTGCAGCCACGACTGTTTTACAGGGGCACAGGAGCACAGGCATCCAGAGGGCACGAGCTGACGGAGCGGTTTCCTCCACAGGCTCCACTTTAGTGCTTTGAATGTGCCCTGATCACACAGTTTTACTCTATGGAAACAGACGGAATCAAACATATATATCAGTTGTTGCTGGAGAAGAGACTGATTCATGACAACGATGTGTTTTCCCTATATTCATCGCACTTGGAAAAACACATCAATTCCACACATTTCACTTCAGATTCACTGCAGATTCCCACCCACTTCACCAGACGACCTTCAACGTTCTTCCTGATGACTGTAGGAGCTGTACTAGTGGCACAGTTGCATTTTGATGAGCATTTGTGATTCCCAACAGAAGATTTCCGGATTGGCTTTCTTTAAGTTACTTTAGTTTGTCTCATAAAGTTGAAACATCCACAGTATTGATTGGGTTTGTCTAAATTATGGCCCCAAACAACCATCCAACGTCATATATTTGATTTCTTCTGTGTGTAAAATGTCGAAAGTCGTAAAAATAAAGAAAAAAACAAACATTGACTGAAATGGTGTATTCAAACTTATGACTGGCAGTGTGCATCACTCCATAAAACACTTTGGACAGCCCTGATGTAGCTTCTCTTAACCAGAAATCAGCGTTTTTCATGGTTATGTCATTGAATCGGAGCCTGCCGTGTATTTCAGTCCCACAGGCCAGAGCTGAAGGTCAGGCAGGAGGGTGTGATGTTTATAGAAAGTGTGTATATAAAGTGTGAAGTGAGTGGAGTGGGTGGGCTGCTCGGGACGTCCCTCTGTGAGTGGACGTGTCATCTCTCACCGTCTACACCGAGGAAGACTCTGGTGATGCGATGATGCACAGCTGCTTGGCGCCGCGTCGCTCCACAGATTAGCGTCAGAAGGTTCCCTCGGCTGACTTTAAGTTGACGGGACGTGTAAAGAAGCTTAGGGAAGATTACGCCTCATATTCATATTCATCAAGATAACGCCGTAGTCTGGAAACAGTCACTCGTCACACGCTTCAGAACAAATAACACAAAAACATGCTGACAATGACTGAAAACTTTCACAGTGTCTTGCCCAAGGACACAACGACAGCTGGAAATGCACCGTCGACCTGTGAGTCAGTGAATCTAACAGCTCAATCAATCGTGTTTATGTCGAGAGCGGGATTTGAACCACCAACCTTCAGATCATGGGAATATACAACAAACATAGTACATTTCAAAGTCCAATCATGTTAAAACTGCATTATGTAACTTTTCTACATTTATTTCACTCCAGTCACAATCACTTATTGTAAAGGTAGCCGTTCCACTGATCTGATCTGTAACTTGGCCTAGTCCAGGGGTCGGCAACTCACGACTCGGGAGCGGCTCTTTCGTCCTTTTACTGCGGCTCTTTCGTCCTTATACTGCGGCTCTTTTGTACTGCGGCCTTTTATACTACTGCGGCTCTTTCGTACTCCTTTTATACTGCGTCCTTCTACTTCGCTCTTTTGTCCTTATACTGCGGCTCTTTTGTCCTTATACTGCGGCTCTTTTGTCCTTATACTGCGGCTCTTCGTCCTTTCGTCCTTATACTGCGGCTCTTTCGTCCTTATACTGCGGCTCTTTCTGTCCTTATACTGCGGCTCTTTTGTCCTTATACTGCGGCTCTTTTGTCCTTATACTGCGGCTCTGAGGCTCTTTTGTCCTTATACTGCGGGCTTTTTCCTTATACTGCGGTCCTTATGTCCTATACGCGGCTCTTTTGTCCTTATACTGCGGCCTTATACTGCGGCTCTTTTCGTCCTTACACTGCGGCTCTTTTGTCCTTATACTGCGGCTCTTTTGTCCTTATACTGCGGCTCTTTTGTCCTTATACTGCGGCTCTTTTGTCCTTATACTGCGGCTCTTTTGTCCTTATACTGCGGCTCTTTTGTCCTTATACTGTGGCTCTTTTGTCCTTATACTGCGGCTCTTTCGTCCTTATACTGCGGCTAGTTCTTTTTAAATTCTATTATTTTTCGTCACTCAAAATAAGCGTCACACTCCCAGAAGTCGGTTTATCGGCGGCGATAACATCTGACGCTATAGAGTTAAAAACACAGCGCTCACACCTCACAGACGACAGCTACAGCCCTGCATCAAGACAAAACTCTGATCTGCAGACGCTGTGCAAAGATTTACCAGCAGAAAGTAAAATAAATGTTTATGCAGATATTTTTGCAAATACTGTAGTAGTTTTTACAAAGGGTAAAGGTGAAAAACAGTTTGATGTCGAAAGGTTTTTGCGGCTCCCAGTGTTTTCTTTTCTGTGGAAACCAGGTCCAAATGGCTCTTTGGGGGTTAAAGGTCACTGATCTGGCCTAGTTGCATCAATGCCGTACTGTGGAACACTCCAGGCAGGCTTGGAAACTACCATAAAAGTTACATAATGCACCTTTAGCTTCATAATTGTCAATATGCAACTGCAGGCACAAAACTTCTTGCTGTTTTGGGGTTTTATAGTAACGTTAGCTCAGTGGAAAAAGCTTTTACCCTTGAAATATTATATCATTGACTTTTAGGCCGTTATCTCCCACTACAGGAAGCTTTAAGAAGTCTTTAAAACTCGCTAACTTCTATATTGACTCATTTTTACTTTGTTAATTCTCATTAGGGATCTAAAACTTCACGTATTTACTTCGGCTTACCCTGTCATTGAGTAAACTCCTGTAAACGTCTGATAGAAACTGCACGACTAGAGCAGCGAGCGTAATTATGTGTCTCCTTGTTTATTTATTCAAATCCTCATTAGCCAACACTGAAGCAACAGCTAGATTGTCTTTTCTAAGCGGAAACACACACAGTCTACGCTCCTCAGTCCAGGCAGGGTTCACCAGTCTGAGACGCTACATCACAGACACCGGGCCTCAGAGCCAGACAATGATGAGCTTCTTAAGGGTTTGCTATCAGCCGAAAGCGCTCCTCTCCCACACCTCCGAGCATCTGCCGAGTCTCCTCCAAGTCTCCTCCGAGTCTCCTCCGAGTCTCCTCCGAGTCTCCTCCGAGTCTCCTCCGAGTCTCCTCCGAGTCTCCTCCGAGTCTCCTCCGAGTCTCCTCCGAGTCTCCTCCGAGTCTCCTCCGAGTCTCCTGCGAGTCTCCTCCGAGTCTCCTCCGAGTCTCCTCCGAGTCTCATGTCAAAACTGCCAAACTCTCATGTCACTTGTCCCTAGTTTGTATTGCGTCGCCTCATAAGTTGGAGACATGTTTAGTCCCTCGTTGTTTCTTCCTCGGTTGTGAGTTCGTTGCCCAAACATGTCGACAGTTTAAGTTCTTCTAACGTCTGCTCTGAGTCGTAAATGACAAACTCGTTTTTAAAAAATGAGAATCTTCAGCTGTTTCATGGTGTTTTAGTGCAATAAAAAGTCAGGTGACGTTTGTGAAGTTTGTACGTTTTGTCCTGTCCTGTTGAGGTCATTCTGCATCTCTCTTTTTCTTACTTTCTTACTTTCTTTCCCTCCCTCTCCTTCTCTATCTATCACTATCCATCTCTCTATCCCTCTCCATCTCTTTATCTATGTCTATCTCTCAGTCTCTCTCTCTATGTGTCTCTCTATCTACCTCTCTATCTATGTATCTATATCTCTTTCTCCACCTCTCTTTCCATCTGTCTCACGCTCTCTCACTATCTATCCCATCTGTCTCTGTCTCTATCCATCTCTCTCTCTTTAGCTATATCTCTCTGTCAGCTTCTCTATGCATCTCTCTCTCAATCACTCCACCTCTTTATCTATCTCACTGTCTCTCTCTAGCTATCTCTCTGTCTGTCTGTCTGTCTGTCTGTCTCTCTCTCTCTGTCTATGCATTAATTTCTCTCTGTCTTACTCTCTTGCTTTATGTATCTCTCTCTTTCTCCCCATTCTCTTTCCATCTATCTCACTCACTATCTCTCTATCTCTATCCATCTCCATCTCTCTATCTCTTTAGCGATCAATCTCTCTCTATCTCACTTTAGATATAGCTCTCTCTCTTTAGCTATCATTCTCTCTCTCTCTCTCTCTCTCTCTCTATCTATCTACCTCTCTCTGTCTCTCTATCTTTCCTTTATCTATGTATCTCTCTTTATCTTTCACTATCTATCTCTATCTCTGTCTCTATCCATCTTCCATCTTTCTATCTCTTTAGCTATCACTCTTACTCTTACTCTCTCTCTCTTTAGCCATTACTTTCTCTCTCTTCAGCTATCATTCTCTCTATCTCTCTCTAGTTATCTCTCTATCTATGTATGTCTCTTTTTAGCTATCTCTCCATCTCTTTCTATCTCTTTCTATCTCCGTATATCTCTCTCTCTCTTTATCTCCATCTCTCTCCATCTCTCTTTCCATTTCTCTCCCTCATCTGTCCATTTTACTCCTCATCTTTCCAGTTTCCTCATTCCCTTTCCTTTTCCATTCCTTTTAACACCTCTTTTCTTTCTTTTTCCTCATTTCTTCTTTACCTCCTCTTTCACTCCTTCCTCCAGAAAAGACCAGAACATGTTGAGATCCAGTTTCAGCAGAACAGACAGAAGAAGAGAGAGATTTTGTCGGTCTCGTGCCCAGACGGAGCGAGTGATTACAGTTTGGAGACGCTCGACTCATGTGGTTGTGGCTGTGACCCAAAGACGCCGAGAGGAAACATTTGAGGATCCAGGAAATCGTGTAAACCAGGGAATGAAGTGGCTACGCTTTGAGTTAGGAACGAGACAATAAACAAGAATATCGTTCATCGTGGTGAAAAACGATTTGATGTAATCGTGAAAATCGCCAACAAAGATAATGGTCGTTACATCACCAGAATGTGCAGAACAAACCTGCTTCTCCCTCATGATCTCTTCTAGTTTGTTTCACTGAAAATAAAGTAAAAGAAGGAGATAAAATGTGTCAACTGGACTAAAAGTTGTAGGAGTGAAGATGTTTTGCTGCTTGTTCTTGGACACTGCCTTATATCTGTCCAAAGAGAGACGCTAACGACACTGAAACGCCAAAAAACACTGATTATTTACAGTTTTAGTTTGTTAAGCTGGGTCTGTTAAGCTATACTAAGTGTGCACTGCGCCTGAGACACACTTAGCAAACTCATTTAAGCCCCTAATGAGTGATTTCACACCTATTAGCATCGTATTAGCCCTTGTTTTCTTTGTTTAGATAGAAGAGAATGTACCAACCCCGTCGTGAGAGCTGCTCAGGACCACAGTCTGCTGTTCATCTCCATTTCAAAGACTCTAAAGACTCCTTTGATGATAGTGAGGTTCAAACAGGAACAAAGAGAACAATAGGCAGCCATTACAGATTGAATAGGGTCGTTAAGGCTGAAACTGGAGCTGTTTACAGTTTCAGTGTAGTTAGCGCCTCCTTCAGACAGATATAAGACAGTGTCCAGCAGTAAACTGACCAGAACTGAAGAAGAAGCGGCTTAAACGAGCAGCTAAACATCTTCATTTGTCCAGTTCACAGATATATTTTTCGTTTACTGAGGGATTCCACAGTTGTTTAAATATGGAACCTAATAATATTAACATTAGAGATCGACTGATTTGGGTTTTTTCATGGCTGATGCTGATGCCAATTGTGTAGAATCCTGATTTTTGAAGTTGAAAGAAGTTTGTCTGATCAGATTAATGAAGTTACAAACAGAAGGGAGATGCGTTGTGTTTCACGGGAGTTTTCCAGTATTTAAGGCCCCACAAAAGTAGTATCTATAGAAGACAGGTCTTATAAGGACTTAACTCGTTTTACATACTGTTTGTACAAGGTCATAAATGGATGCACTGTTAGCTAGAGGTAAAACACGTCGCTAACAGATGCTCCCAGTCACTAAAAAGATATATTAAACACCTCTTGTCAACTTGAAAATGAATATCAATGTGAAGTTATTCAGGTTATAGAGGTAGAATCTCTTCAGGTTGTAGTAAAAATACTTCCTGATCAATTGGGCCAGTTTAGGAGGAGGCATCAGGGCCAAAAAAAACTGGTCGGAGGGCCACGTTTGGCCCCTGGGCCCTAGTTTGGACAGCCCTGTTTTAAAATAAGCATGTGTTGCATTCTTACAGAGAAACAAGCTCATGTCAATGTTTAAGAGACAAGGTTTTCAACACAGGGTCATGATTTCAAACTGCAAACGAGGTACTTTATGTGTACTCTTTAGGCAGCAGGTCGACCAACAAAATATCGGCCTGTGCTGGAGATTTAAGGCTGATATGCGATAAAACGAGCAAATATCTACATAATGTCTATCTGTAATTAAACATGTGAGCAACTTTGATAATTATCGTGATGTAATCGATAATCGCTGTTATTTTGGTCGGGATAACTGTGACGCTAAACTTCAAAAACGCCCCATGAACCTGCTTTTTCAGGTTATACATTTACATAATCTTGCAGAAAAGCATTGTCCAACTCTTTGCTTAAGTTAAAAACAAATGAAAAAACGCTTTAAAACAGGGCTGAGGATGTTTATTAAACCAGGTGAGGGCAGGTGGAGAGCAGCGTGACTGACAAACTGAGCGAGATGCTAAAAAACGATAGCGGTGAAAGAGGAAGACTCCTGAGAGAGGCAGATATGTGAATGCAAACACCGCACTACTTATCTAAAAGGAGATAGCGGCGCAGACAGACAGACAGACAGACGGGAGGACACGGGACGGCGTCTGAGTCACACCAGAGAGAAAACGAAAGAATGACGCTTTAAACACCACGACGAAGCTGTGCGGTTGTGTTTATCCCGAAAATAGAAGCACAAAGGAGTGGTCAGGGGAGGCTAATCAGTGAGCCGTGTCGCTAACTCGCTGCGATGTGACATGTGCGTCTTGGTGCATATATATTTAGCTGTGACGATGGAGCGTAGTGCATCTGGTGCCCTGAGCCCGGGGGACGAGCATTAGCACACACATGTACCGCTGCGTTCATCCTCTCATTTACAACCGACACTTTCATCTTCTAACTAAGCGGACTTGTACGACGACTGCACTGTGCCCTGCTCACTGTACTCAGCAGAAAAGAGCGGCTTTATCCAGGCTTTCCAGTCCAAAATTCAAACTTAAACTTATGCTATCAGCTCAAAATTTGGCCCATGAATCATGTGTGCGGCTAACATGAATATGCTACTTTAATATGTTGATAAATACACAAGTTTGGACTGTTGTCGTGGCGTTTAAGACCTCAAAAATAGGCCTAATATGTCTTTAAAATAGACCAAAATCCTCAAAAAGTCCTTTAAAATAGTAAAGTGAAACTGAAATGAAATTCATCTACACGCACATTTGATTTTAGATTGTCTCCTGTACTTTTAAAAAATCTTTTTCCAGTTTTGAAAGTATATAAAGTATTTCACAACCTGATTTAAACTGTGTCCTAGAGGCATTTATCAGTAGTATTTGTGCGCGCTGTGAATAAAACCAGCAAATTTCTGTATTTAAGTAGATTTTTTGGTGTCTCTGCATTACTTAAGTACATTTTACAGTGGTACTTTTTACTTTTACTTCACTACATTCGAGAGCAGTATCTGTACTTTCTACTTCACGATGTTTCTGAACAGGACTGAAAAGTAAAAAGTACTTTTCATCCGATTTGAGGCGATATTTTTACCATGTTTGTGGAAACATCCTGACTCAGGTTTTTCCAGTTCAAGCTTCGGCTTTGAGCAAAACAAAAATAAAAACACAAAATGCATGAGAAAAGTTAAGACATGGATTTGTGTTGTGACTGAGACCAAAATAAGTTTCATTTTTATATCAGTATCACCTCATTTACACTTTAACACATTAACAATTGTGTGAAATACTTTTACTTTTTACTAGTGATGTTGAGATGAAGCCCCATGAAGCATCGATACTTTCAGCCACAACTCCTCTCACAGATGAAGCTGGAGTCACAGGTTCATGAGGCCAGTGTGAAACATCTGGAAACTTATTTCTTTTCTTTCTCCTGTAGTGGCTCCTCCCTCATTTTATAATTACTATACAAGACAAACCTTGTTGGGAGAGATTGAGTCAAAGTTCTCAAACAGGGAACAACTTTCTTTTTATGACTGGTTCCATCTTTTAAACTCTCGCAGATAAAAAACAAACACAAGACGTGGGTCGACTCCATTGTGTTTCTTTGTGTCTTATATTTCAAATGACACACGGTTCAGGCCAAACCAGCAAAACACTGAATCAGTCACGTGGTCGGTGCTTCAGGAAGGTTCGAACGTCATCGCTCACGTCATCAAACCACCTCCGAACCACACTTCACCTGGACTTTTACTGATTACTCCAACCACACTGCGAAGCCTCGACACAGACGTAACATCACTACTTTTTACTCTTGACTGACATTTTTAAACAGGTTACTTAAGTAGATTTTTGATGTGATACTTGTACTTTTACTTTAGTAACTTTTTACCTCTGTAGCTGTACTTTTACTTAAGTGTCAATGTACAACAGGCACTATCACACTGATGTGAATGTACAACAGGCACTATCACACTACATACAACCTACATAAGTGCAGTAGACTTTGGGAAAACTGCCCCCTATTGGTTGAAGTAGGCAATTGGAGCAACAACAGTCGTTAAAATTGAAAAAGCAGGTCACTTTTTGAGCCTTTGTAACTAGTAGCACTAGCAGTTGTAGTAGCAGCAATAGTACTAGTATTAGTATTAGTAGTAGCAGCAGCAGCAGCAGCAGCAGCAGCAGCAGCATTAGTGGAAGTAGTAGTAGTAGCTGCAGCAGTAGTACTAGCATAGTGTAATAGTATATAGTTTTTTCACCCTTTATATACAAATGTACAAATTTTAATAGTAATTTTATGATTCCATCCAACTTTGCCTAAACACAGAAAAGGGTCATGTTCTCCCAGAGACTCGCTGAAGACACAAACAACTGCATTTACTTCTCTCCAAACATGATGAAGGTCCCACTCACAGCACACGGCTCCTTTAAATGTCAATCCACTTTGTTTATGACAGTTTGACCCCAGCCTGTTCTCTGGATATTAAATGTGACGACAATTACCGCACGTCGCTCCTTCGCCTTGTCTGCTTCCTGTCTCCTCGTGGCCTCCTGCCCCTCTTCTTCCCCTCTTCTGCTTCTCTTCTGCCCCTCTTCTGTCCCTCTTCTTCCCCTCTTCTGTACCTCTTCTATCCCTTTTTCTGTCCCTCTTCTACCCCTCTTCCGTCCCACCTTCTGTCTCTCTTCTGCTTCTCTTCTGCCCCACTTCTGTCCTTCTTCCATCCCTCTTCCGCCCCTTTTCTGGCCCTTATCTGCCCTTCTTCTGCTCCTCTCCTCTGCCCCTCTTCTGTCCATCTTCTGCCTCTTTTCTGTCCCTCTTCTGCCTGTCTTCTGTCCCTCTTATATCCCTCTTCTACTCCTCTTCTGCCCCTCTTCCTCCCGTCTTCTGTCTCTCTTCCGCTCCTCGTCTACTCCTCTTCTGTCCCTCTTCCGCCCCTCTTCCATCCCTCTTCCTCCCCTTTTTTTGCCCCTCGTCTGACCTTCTTCTGCTCCTCTTCTTCTCCCTTCTTCTGCCTCTTTTCTGCCCCTCTTCTACCCGTGTTCTGTCCCTCTTATACCCCTCTTCCACTCCTCTTCCATCCCTCTTCTGCCCCTCTCGTCTGCGTCATCGTTGAAGCGCCTCGTGAGATGAAACCGGTGATTGAGGTTGGTGTAAAAAGCCTTTAGTCCCTGGTTGGTTGGTACATCACACACACACACACACACACACACACATATATACACACACACACACACATATACGCACACACACACACACACACACACACACACACACACACACACACACACACACACACACACTGATTACACTTATTCTACATTGTGCTGGAGTCACTAACACCAGACCTTGACCTGACCTTCACAGCACAGTTTTTTTAAACTACAACAGCACAAAAATGTTATATTTTTCTCAAGAACTTGAAGCCGAGGACTCGTACTTTTCCTCGTGTTGTTTAATCCCTCTGCGAGAGCTTTTGGGCGCTCTGTCAGGTGTTGGCGTATCCCCGAACGTGGGCAAAAACCTCTTCATATTACTTCATTTGAAAATCTTGTGTCCATATTATCTACCGAGAGCCGTGAGTTATGCAAGCATTCAGAACAAGTCTATGGGGCTTCTGTGATCCACTTTTCAGTCAAGTTCTGCGGCGTTCGGAGCCAGGAAAACCACCTACGGACTGTGGTTTGGCATCGCGAGCTCATTAGGATCCTTCGGTGTGGGGCTGGGGAGTCACCGTCCAGGGAAATCCCACTTTACGCTTCGTGACAAAATATCAGCCAGATCTGTTCCAATATACAGACAATAGACACAGTTGTTCTTGATATTTTATTTATAAGAATCGTTTGAGAACAAAAGGGGTGAATGGTGTTGCTTTGTTGAGTTTTTCCTTCTGAAACTTTTGAATTGGCAAATCTAAATGATCTCCATGGTGACTGGTTGAAAAAGTCTGGGTTTGTTAGTTTTCTGCAGTTTAATGTCTCTGTTTTATTGACATGATATGACTGAAAATATCACAAAATATCATGATGTAAGGCGGTGTCCAGCAGGAATCTGACCAGAGCTGAAGAAGAAGATTTTTGGCAGCCAAACATCTTCACTTCTACAAATTTTTGGCCAGTTGACAGATTTGAATTTTCCTTTTACGACTGGACGACTGAGGCATTACATTATTAGTGAAATCTAGGACTTTACATTCATTCAAAGCCCTAAGACGGTCGCAGTACATCCAGACTAGAACCAGGAAGTACTGGACTAAAGCAGGACTAAAGCAGGACAAAACTGGGACTAAAGGGACTAAAGCAGGACTAAAGCTGGGACTAAAGCAGGACTAAAGCAGGACTAAAGCAGGACTAAAAACGGACTAAAACTGGGACTAAAGCGGGACTAAAGGACTAAAGGACTAAAGCAGGACTAAAGCAGGACTAAAGCGGGACTAAAGCGGGACTGAAGCGGGACTAAAAGCGGGACTAAAGCGGGACTAAAGCGGGACTAAAGCGGGACTAAAGCGGGACTAAAACGGGACTAAACCTGGGCTAAACCTGGGCTAAACTGGGACTAAACCGGGACTAAACCGGGACTAAAACATGACTAAAACACGATTAAAACCAGGACTAAACAAGGACTAAACCAGGATTTAAACCAGGACTAAAACTGGGACTAAACTAGGACTTAACTATGACTAAACCAGGACTGAACCAGGACTAAACCTGGACTAAACCAGGACTAAACCAGGACTAAAACGGGACTAAACCAGGACTAAACCAGGACTAAAACATGACTAAAACAGGACTAAAACCAGGACTAAAACCAGGACTAAACCAGGACTAAACCAGGACTAAACCAGGACTAAACCAGGACTAAACCTGGAGAATCATAGTTTCAGTTTTGTGCAGCTAAAATCTTAGTGTGTCGTTGTTCACATGTTCACTAAACTCTGATTAAAGTCTGATTTCTGACCTTTATGACCTAAACGAAACCACAAAATCCAATGTGAATAATCAGAGCGACTGTGATCTGTAAGAAACCAGATCATTTTACTTTTTACATTTTGAATAATCTTATAACTCCAAAAATGACATGACTCAGAGTTTGATAACAGTCTGTGAGTCATAAAAGACACTTCACTCTATATTCCTTTATTATATTCTGGCTACAAAGTTACATGTTGAGGCTTTATTAACACAAGCCCAGCCCTTTCTGATTATTGCTGTTAATAATCTGTAACACGTGGGCCTCGCTTTAGTTCATAATTAATAATACAGTGTTCTATAATTATTGCCTTTTCATTATTAATGGTGAAATTGAGTCATTTAGACAAAACAGAGTCACCTACTTCACTCAGCACAGAAATAACTCGAGTGTATCTCCGTGTCACGCTGTGGAACGAGCTCGCGTGTCCTGTACTTCAGTGTTTACTAAACATCTCTAAACATGTGTGCTCTGAGTGAGTTCATACGTGTTAATCTGAGCCGTTTACTCGCACACGGCCTCGCTCACGCAGCAGGGGCAGGGTTACGCTCCTTTGTTCTACTCGTATTTTACAGCAAAAGTACTACAGCTACTTTGTCCAGGCAAATGTGATCCTCTGTGGTTTATACTGACAGACATTTTAGAGTCAAATCAGCCTCGTGTCTTATTCTGTTTTGGCAAAAGTATCAAGACCCCAACACTAACTGAGAGTAAAACTACAGAACTACAGGGTAAAAACTCATAACTCTTTTGTTTCTAAATCTTTTTCTTTTATTTTTTCAGAGCATTTAGAACGACCCTTCCGACATTAATCTCAGCAAATACAGCACCGAGGAACGAACCCTCATTGTACTGTGGTACTTTGAGTCAAAGACAGGGGGCAGTATGTGATCTCCACAGACCTGACTATTCCCAATTTCTTCCTGTGGGTCTATCTTAAAGAAAAGGTGTTTGTGAATAAACCTCAGACAATAAATGACTTAAAACGTAACATCGAGGATCAAATAAGAGCCATAATCCCAGAAATGCTGTAAATGTTCTGTAAAGTGTGTTGGATCAGGCTGTTCAAGGCCAAACCCAAAATGGTGGACACGTAAAAAACATGATTTAAAAAAATTTGGTCATTTTTACTTCCCCTAGTTTAAGTCGTGATAAGTTCAAGTGTAAGTGAACAATTATAACTGTATACATTGCCAAAAATCTGTGAAGGTTCAGTTTATCTACGGTTAAAATTTGGTGAGTATAACTTAAGAATTAAAGGAGC
This sequence comes from Periophthalmus modestus, assembly GCA_019594935.1. NCBI lineage: Eukaryota > Metazoa > Chordata > Actinopteri > Gobiiformes > Gobiidae > Periophthalmus > Periophthalmus modestus. The sequence goes on along the minus strand of JAIEZT010000012.1, from coordinate 2,726,953 downwards.
TACAGAAGATTTAAAAGTGTCACTGACTTTTGGCCACGCTGTAGTAAAACAAGATATTTATTTTAACACATACAAGAGTAGAACTAGTTGTAGATCAGATGGCAACATTAAAAAAGCTGCTACTGTATTTTCCAGACTGTACATCGCTCTGGAGTCGCCAAAAAATGCAAAATAATGAAGAAAAACATGTATAAGTCTCTCTGTACGTACTTGTTTAGTGTATTTGTACTTGTTTAGTGTATTTGTACTTGTTTAGTGTATTTGTACTTGTTTAGTGATTGTACTTGTTTAGGATCTGTAGGATCGATGTGTTGGCTGCGTGACTGTGGGTTCAGTTCTTCTTCATAATAAGGAATTGTAAGTTTGATCCTTAATAGAGTTTTGTTTCGTGAGTAACAGTAACATTACGAAATAAAAGTAGTAGCTGTGGGTGCTGGGTCAGAAAGAACGAGCAGATTGTCCAATACCCAAACTTCTGTGTGGATATACTGCATTTTCTGGACTATAAGTCGCTCTGGAGTATAAGTCGCACCAGTAAAAAACACATAATAATGAAGAAAACACATATATAAGTCGCATTTTTGGGGAATTTTATTTTACAAAATCAAAAAACCAAGAACAGACATTTTATCTTTAAAGACAAGTTACTGTATGTGGTTTGTCTGGGAACGACTTAAACTCAATTGCGATTTATATGTGAAATATTTTTGTTTTTTTTTCATTATTCTGCATTTTTTGGCTGGTGCGACTTATACTCCAGAAAGTACTGTACTTAATTACAGCTGTTGCCATAGCAATTACCAATTCTCCATGTTTTTGGATGATAATCTTCAAAATAAACTGAAGATTGAACCCTGTGTATATAGCACCATCGCTGTAGTTAATGAAGAGTTTTGATTTCATCGTATTTTCTGGACTCTTCGTCGCTCTGGAGTATAAGTCGCAGCAGCCAAAAATGCAAAATAATGAAGAATAATAAGTCGCGTCTGAGGATAAGTCACACCCTCGGACAAACTATGAGCGAAAATGTGTGAAATACAGTGATATTTGGGTTGAAAATGACTCTTTTGTCTAAAAAAACTGTTTCTTCATTATTATTATTGTGGTTTTAAACTAAAGTATCAAACCGTTTACTCACAAAATCATGTCTGAACTTGTAGTAGATAGAAAACAGTGTTGTTATGTAATATTTAGCCTCGCTCTTCCTCCTCGTACACAAACACAGAGAGCTTCTGCGGCCAAACCAGGTCTACACAATGTCCCACTGAAAATGAGTCAGAGGCTGTGTCACCGAGTGGAAAGGCACAAATTGCTTAACATCGCGCCGTCCTAAAAAGACAACCATTAGCATAATATGACACGTAGCCACGAGCTAAATGCATCTGCACTTGACAATTATGGAGGACTAGCCCCTTTTTACCATGCACTTTTCTATAGCCATTGTCAAAAACGGGCTTTTTGCAGCCTGCTTATTCCACTCCGAGAGCCCTCTGCTCCATCCCTCTGAGATTGCAGCCTGAAAAGTAATTTAGCTTCGCTCAGTTGTCAAAAGTTTGAAAACATATCGGTGTAACTAGTTCACGGAAAGGAACACAACCCTCTTTGTCTGGATGTGGCGGCGCTAACGCTAAAGCTAAAGGAGGACGGCTCCGAAGGACAATTGTAATTCTGACCTTTGGAGAAATATATGGACATAAATGTGGCTGAGTGTTTTTAAAGACTATATTTAGACACCTGCGCTTCTGATTATTATGCAACTATGAAAAACATGACAGGACGAAGTGAAAAATGGGAGTGAAGGGCACGAAACCACGGCTCCTGCTCCCAAACGCACGTGATTATAGCCTCTCGCTGCGATACTACTGTTCTTCATGCCCTCCTCCAGCTCCCACAATGCACTCTGCCTCTGCGGCGTGTGCGTGGGGAGTGTGTGTCAAAAGGTTTCTGTAGGTGACACAGAAGAACAAAGCGCTTCAGTTGGAATTGGTGAAATAAAGACAGAAGGTGAGGTGTATTGCGGGTGACAACGTTGAAATGTTCTCGGGATTTAATCTGTACGCCGCGTCGTTTGTCCTCTTTAGCCTCGCGTTACCTCCGCCGACAAAGTCATACTTGATATAACTGCCTTTTTTCTGTGTTTTCAAAAGGAAAAATCACACATCTGTAACACTCAAACATGAAATAAAGCCACAATAAGACACTTTTCTTTTCGGTTTCTGCCTGACACCTGCTGGTTTCCATGGAGACGCTGTTACTTTAGCTGCAGACGTCCACAAAATGACGTCAAAGCCATGAAAGTGACGCAAGTAGACATTGTTACGGGTCAGATCTGTGGAGAAATGAGCCTGTCAGAGCCTTGGCAAAAAGATGGAGACGCAAGTAGACAACGTTACAGATCAGATCTGTGGAAAAGCGAGCCTGATAGCTTAAAAATGGATGTTTCTCAAGGTATTTTTAAGCTACATAAGTTTACTTTCCAGGCAAAGCTAAAACATCTCCATGGAGACGACGTTACCGGTCAGATCTGTGGAGAAATGAGCCGTCAAACCCTTAGAGAAAAGAAGACGAGGCGAGTAGATAACGTTACTGCTCAGATCTGTGGAGAAGCGAGCCTGCTAGCGTAAAAATGAATGTTTCTCAAGGTGTTTTTAAGCTACATAAGTTTAACGTCACACTGTAGAACCTACCAGGCAAAGCTCTGACATCTCCATGGAGACGAGGAGGCGACGTGGCCCCGCTTCCACCTGAAAAAAGTTCCACAGTGTGCTTTTAAACCCGTGCTGCGATCGACAATAATGAAAATGCAGTTTGATCTAAGTCGACAGGACTGGCAAAAAGTCGTAGTAACTTTGATAGTACGATTATGAGTCAGTGACCGTGGGACAAAACGACTCAGGATTTGAGCGAGGAGGAGAAGAGGAGAAGAGGAGAGGAGGAGAGGAGGAGAGGAGGAGAGGAGGAGAGGGCGTCGTAATAATCTGAAGAACGCGATTTATTAATAAACCAAACAGACAGCGTGCGTTGTGTCAGAATACTCTATAATTGGGCGAAGGGTTTGATATACGCCGGCTACATGTTTCACAGGAAGTTGCTTTTATCTCCTCATCATTCCTGTCGCTCCTCTTTCATTTGCTCTGTCGTTTCTTCACCCCCTCTCCTCTCCTCTCACCCTGCCTCCTTTGTGCTCTCTCTCTGTCTTTCTCTCTCCTTCTGTCTCTCTTTCTCTCTCCCACCTCCGTCAGTGTTTGTAGTTTGTATCTCTGTCTCTTTTACCTCCTCATTCTCTGCCACCACCAACATTGTTTTCCGCTCCCCATCCTCTCGTTCTCCCTCCCTGCTTCCCTCTTTCTCTCTCTCTCCCACCTCCGTCAGTGCTTGCGGCTTCCCTCTCTTTCTCTCCCTCTCTCTCTGTCCCTCCATTAGTGTTTGCAGCTTCCCAATCCCCCCTTTCTCTCTGTCTCTCTCTCCCACTTCTGTCAGTGTTTGCAGCTTACCTTTCTTTCTCTCCCTCTCCCTTTCTTCTCTCTCTCTCTCCCTCAGTCTCTCTCTCTCCTCCTCTCTCTCTCTTTCTCTCTCTCTCTCTCTCCCTACTCTCTCTCTTTTTCTGTCAGTGTTTGCGGCTTGTTCACCCTCCCTCTGTCTTTCGCTTTCTCTCTGTCCTTCTCTCCACTACTCCCCTCTCTCTCAGTGTTTTCTGTCTCTGTTTCCCCCTCTCTCATTCCCTCTCTCCCTCCTCCGTCATTGTTTGCAGCTTTCCATCTCTCTCTCTCCATCTTCTCTCTCCCTTTCTGTCAGTGTTTGCAGATTCACTATCCTTTCCCTTTCCCTCTCTCTCTCTCCCACCTGTCAGTGTTTGCAGCTTGCCTCCCCTCTCTCTCTCCATCCTCTCCTCTACAGCCTCATCTCTCTCTCTCTCTCCATCTTCCTGTCAGTCTGTTTACAGCTTGTGTTCACCTCTCTTTCCCCTCTCTCTGTCCCTCCTCTCTCAATCCCTCTTTCCTTTCCTCCGTCATTGTTTGCAGCTTGCCTCCCCCTCTCTCCTCATCCCTCTTTCTCTCTGTGTTGTGTTTACAGCTTGTTCATTTCTCTCTTTCTCTCACTCTGTCCCCCCCTCTCTCTCCTCCTCTGTCAGTGTTTGCAGCTTGCCTCCCCCTTTTTCTCCATTTTTCTCTCTCTCCATCTTTCTGTCAGTATTTACAGTTTGTTCACCTGTCTGTCTCTCGCTTTCCCTCTCTCTTCATTCCCCTACTCCATCCCCCTCTCACTCTCTTTCTCTCTCTGGCCCCCCTCTCTCATTCCCTCTCTCTCTCTCCCTCTTCCGTCATTGTTTTGCAGCTTGCCTCCTCTTCTCTCTCTCTCTTCATCTCTTTCCCTCTGTCGTGTTTACAGCTTGTTCACCTCTCTCTCCCTCTCTGTCTTTCCCTCTCTCTGCCCCCCCTCTCTCTCTCTCTCTCCATCCCCCCTCTCTCTCTTTCCCTCCTCCTCTCTGTCCTCTCTCTCTCTCATTTACTCTCTCCCTCCTCCTCCGTCATTGTTTGCATCTTGCCTCCCCCTTCGAACTTTTCTCTCCCTCTGTCGTGTTTACAGCTTGTTTGCCTCTCTTTCTCTCTCCCTTTCTCTCTCTCTTTCCCTCTCTCTGTCCTCCTCTCTCTTTCCCTCTCTCTTTCCCTCTCTCCCTCTCTCCCTCCTCCGTCACTGTTTGCTTCTTTCCTATCTGCATGTCTGTGTTTTGGTCTGTGTGGGCGCCATCTTGTCAAAGCCTGCTGTGTCGTTCTGTGTGTTTGTACTTGTGTGTGTGTGTGTACTTGTGTGTAGTTGTGTGTACTCGTGTGTACTTGTACTCGTGTGTGCGTACTTGTGTGTACTTGTACTCGTGTGCGTCTTTGAGCTTTGCCTCTGTTTGTCTGTTTGCTCCTATGTCACTCTGTGTACACATTGCAACTTCCTTTTGGTCTGTCAGGAAAAGTAAACTTTTGCTTTTCCTTTGGAGGCAAAAAAAAATAAATGTTTGATCGATTCCAACCCCGAAGCCTGTCTTTGATTTTTTTTTACCATGACTAATCAATCCATCGCTACACACATGCCGCTCAAGACCTAGACACAAAGTAAGCAAAGTATATTTTAACATTTTCTCCGCTTTTCAAACAGACAAGTCAAGAATGTGGCATCAAGTGCCTCTCCGCCGCTTCCCACTGTTTCCTCGGAGCTCACAACTTTCCAAGAAGCACTTTGGCAGAGTGTTTGTGCCCTTGTGAACGCCGCCTCTGATCTGTTTTTCATTATTTATTTGCACGCCTTCTCCACCTGAGCATCGTGTTTTTACTCACAGTCTTAACTCATGACTCAGACTACAGCACATGTCAGAAACCCTAAAAACCATTAGAACCCATAAAAACACCCACATCGCAGCTTTAGTTTCAGCTTTTCAACACGACGTCCCGTTTTGACCAGTGATTCGATTTGCAGTTGGCTCTAATCTCCCTGAAACCTGAAACCCGGCACATACGCTCACTCCACATACATCAAAATAGTGTGATTTCGCTTGAATAGGTTTCATAATAGCTCCTGAATTTCATCATGAGCTATTTTGTGGATGTAACCATGGTGACAGAGTACCTCTCTGATATAGCACAGTAATTAAAATCATTTTATGAGCAGTGCAAGACTCAAATCTTCATACATTTGCGTGTCTTTCTACTTGTGATATTGTTTCCAAACTTGACATTATTTAATTAAGACACGAGACAAGATTTGACACTGAAAATCTCGGGAATAGCGTTTGTTTTGTCTTATTGTTGGCGGCTTTACCTGCAAATCCGTATAGACGACTCTGGATGTTAAAAGGTCACATTTTTATACAATAACAGCGTCGTTTTTATGTCGACAAACTGAGCTATACTGTCGCCCAGATACTCGATACGACGGAAATAACAGGACAAAATGTGACTTTCTGCACAGTTTCGAATGATTTGATTGATTGATTTGTATTTATTTATTTTTTACTATCATTGTGGTTTTGAAATTGGTATAAAGTATTGAGCGTATCCCTTAGTATCGAAAATAGACTTTGAAATGTTCCAACTCTGCGTTTTACAGCAGAGTGGCAGAAAACATGGCTCTTACAGGTGAGAGGAGAGCGGAGAGTGGACAGTCTGTGATTGTACCTGCTGCAGCTCGAGCCGGTAACAAAGAGCAGACAGAGCAAAGGCCGACTCACGAGAAGAGAGGGGGTCTGGAGGAGAGGGATGGAGGAGAGAGGGTCTGGAGGAGAGAGAGGGTCTGGAGGAGAGGGATGGAGGAGAGAGATGGGGTCTGGAGGAAAGGGGGTCTGGAGGAGAGGGATGGAGGAGAGAGGTTCTGGAGGAAAGAGGGGGCCTAGAGGAGAGAGAAGGTCTGGAGAGAGAGATGGAGGAGAGAGGGTCTGGGAGGAAAGAGGGGGCCTAGAGGAGAGAGAAGGTCTGGAGGAGAGAGATGGAGGAGAGAGGGTCTGGAGGAAAGAGGGGGCCTAGAGGAGAGAGAAGGTCTGGAGGAGAGAGATGGATGGAGGAGAGAGAGGTCTGGAGGAGAGAGGGATGGAGGAGGGGGTCTGGAGGAGAGGGATGGAGGAGAGAGATGGGGTCTGGAGGAAAAGGGGTCTGGAGGAGAGGGATGGAGGAGAGAGGGTCTGGAGGAAGAGGGGGCCTAGAGGAGAGAGAGAAGGTCTGGAGGAGAGAGATGGAGGAGAGAGAGTCTGGGGGAGAGAGGGTCTGGAGGAGAGGGATGGAGGAGAGGGATGGAGGGGAGGGGGATGGAGGAGAGAGGGATGGAGGAGAGAGAGGGTCTGGAGGAGAGAGGGTCTGGAGGAGAGAGGGTCTGGAGGAGAGAGGGTCTGGAGGAGAGGGATGGAGGAGAGAGGGTCTGGAGGAGAGAGGTTCTTGAGGAGAGAGATGAGGAGAGAGGGTCTGGAGGAGAAAGATGGAGGAGAGAAATGAGGAGAGAGATGAGGAGAGAGGCTCAGGAGGGTGAGAGGCTCAGGAGGGGCAGGAGGCTCTGAAGGGTGAGAGGCTCTGGAGGGGCAGGAGGCTCAGGAAGGTGAGATGCTCTGAAGAGTGAGACGCTCTGGAGGGTGAGACGCTCTGGAGGGTGAGAGGCTCTGGAGGGTGAGAGGCTCTGAAGGGTGAGACACTCTGTAGGGGCAGGAGGCTCTGGACGGTGAGATGAGATGCTCTGGAGGGTGAGACGCTCTGGAGCGTGAGAGGCTATGGAGGGTGAGACACTCTGTAGGGGCAGGAGGCTCTGGACGGTGAGATGCTCTGGAGGGTGAGACGCTCTGGAGCGTGAGAGGCTATGGAGGGTGAGAGGCTCTGGAGGGTGAGACACTCTGAAGGGTGAGAGGCTCAGGAGGGTGAGAGGCTCTGGAGGGTGAGAGGCTCTGGAGGGTGAGACGCTCTGCAGGGTGAGAGGCTCTGTAGGGGCAGGAGGCTCTGGAGAAGCGAGGGGCCGATCCACAGGGGACCGTGACGCAGGGGAGCACAGGCTAAATCTGGAGCTCAAGTCCCATTTCCACCTGAGCAGCTGCAGCAGTGAACTCAGAGCGTCTGGCCTCAACTTTGTGCTCTGCTCATATCAGGAAATCACGTCACACATCACAGATTTAAAGTTTATAAAGTTTTTCTAATGTACTTTGTTTGGTGGGACAGTGCATGTGGTCAGTGTTTAACGTAGGTCCGTTTGTGAAGAAAAGTTGACCAGAAAAGTTGAAAATACAGGATTAACACTGAGTTCTAAGACACAATTCAACAAAACACAACCCCAGGTCTGTTTGTGACGAGGAAACGACATCGGAAAATGGGGTAAAACATGAGATCTTTAACAAAAATGGTCGAATTGGTCGGCAATCAGGCGAGATTTTTACCTAAATAAAATCATATTAACTACTTTTAATGACTTGCGTTGCTTAAATCCGGCTACTAGAAGATTTTAACCCAGTTTTTATCCCGATTTGGCGCTTCACGAGGCTGTCTGCATGAGTCATTGCTCCCATGGTGCAATAAGATCTACATTTATTTCACTATCGCTGCTCCACCGTGCAGCTTGACTCTTTTGAACAGACACAAGTGCTACTGACAGACTGCCTTGTAAGCCACTCGCGCTGTATGTGAAATGAAAAGACTACGCTCTCCTCTCCGAACAAGTGGACGGCCCTCTCACTTCAAAGCAAAGAGGATGCATTTTGCAAACAACAACCTGCTGACCTTCAAAATAACCTCTCCTACACACTCTCCGCTCTCATGTTTCCTTCCTTTTTCTTTTTCAATTTGCTTTTTTGCTCTTTTTCTTTGACGGAGGGCTCACTAGCGCTGTCGGTTAGCGCTGCTCTTACCTGAAAAAAAGCAAGAAATTTTTTCACAGCTTTAAAGCAACACGGCTCCTCCTGCGTCGTCCGCTATCTGTGGATGGGAAAAAGATCTAATTCCATTAACAAGTAATAAAAAGATTTGTGATAAAAGACAGCGCCAGTGTAGGAGGTGATGGCGGAGATAGTGCAAAGTTAATAAAAACACAAAGAGTTCTTGAATGCAGAGCAGCGCGGAGATAATTTCACTCGTGGACCAACTTTTCAGAGATTCAAAGTCGCGGCGATAGGAGATCTTAAACGCAAACTGCAATAACTGATAAAGAGGATCAAAATGAAATCAAAAGTAAAGCAAGAACGATGGTGAAGAAGGAGACGGGAGCGCAGATAGGAAGAGGCGGAATAGTAGATTTGACAACGCCAAGACAAGCTTAACCCATCCAATAAGAAGCAGTATAGGTTTGTGGAACGGGGCGAAGAAGAAGGACGGAGAGATGCTGAGCAGACGGTTTTTTACCCAGAGGCGAGGAGGAGTGACAGGTGGTGGGGATAGAAGAGGGAGGGAGGTGATTTTTTTTATGCCAATTCATGAGTTTGTCCAAATGTATGAGCGATATCTTCCAAAATGTGAGGGAGGCATTGTGTTTCAGATCTATGTTATAATGTTTCCTCATCAAAAACAAACCTGGAGTTGTCTTTTGTTTCATTCACGCATATCCTCTATATTTAGGATGCATTCTTCACTCGGTTCCACCTTGTGATGTCATCATGTGGTAATACAAGAAGAGCTCCACTGCGTTTTGAAACTCCATATCCCTTCAATAGAGTCATTTGGATCATTTCAACCCCAGAATTGCTCATTTCTACTAAAAAAAATAAGGTAAAAGATGGTTGCTAACTTGAAAATCATGACATCACAAGGTGGAACAGAGCATTTGGAGATGTAGACAGACAAAACACAACTCCAAGTATGTTTTTGAGGAGGCTTAAATACTCACAAGAGTCAGGTTTGTGTAATGTACAAAATTTATGTTTAAAATTTAGCAAAATCAGTATTTTGTAAAAAAGAATTACAAAGCCTTGATGACATAGACAGAACTCAGTGTTACATCCTGTATTTTCATCTTTTCTGGTCAACTTTTCTTCACAAACTGCCTCTTGATGGACCTATGGTAAATACAGACCGCATGTACTTGAAAACTACCACTTCATGACATCACAACGTGGAACAGAGCATTTTGAGCTTTGGAGATGTTACAGACTAATAATAAAGTGTTACCCAAACATGTGAATGAAACAAAACACAAGTCCAGGTCTGTTTTTGAGGAGGGAACAGTGTTAGAACATGGTTTAAAGCTCAACGAGTCAGTTTTGTGTAACATACGACCTTTAACAGTCATAATAGTGTAAAACTGCTTAATTCTACAGAGTGGCCCAAAAATCACTGACACTTTGAAATCTTCAGTAGCTCCTATAATTCTTAAGTTACACTCACCAAATTTTAACAGTAGATAAACTGAACCTTCTGAGATTTTTGGCAATATAAACGGTTATAATTGTTCACTTACACTTGAACTTATCATGACTTAAACTAGGGGAAGTAAAAATGACCTAATCTGACTCTGAATCTGATCCTTGATATCACATTTTAAGTCATTTATTGTCTGAGGTTTATTCACAAACACCTTTTCTTTAAGATAGCCCCACAGGAAGAAATCAGGACTAGTCAGGTCTGTGGAGATCACATACTGCCCCCTGTCTTTGACTCAAAGTACCACTGTACAATGAGGGTTCGTTCCTCGGTGCTGGATTTGCTCAGATTAATGTCAGAAGGGTCGTTCTAAATGCTCTGAAAAAATAAAATACAAATATTTAGAAACAAAACAATTATGAGTTTTTTTCAGCTGACAGTGACTTTTGGACCACCCTCTAGTTCTCTTTATCTTGACTTTAGTACATTTCATTTTGACTCTTATTCAAGTTAAACTATGATTGTTTTTTGTCAAATTGTCAAAATCTTTTCAAATCCTGCCAAAAATAAAATTCTAGCCATTTGAAGTTATCCACGAAAGTCAGTTTTTCTAGTATTACGTTTATTTCCACTGACCATAAAGGCTCAACACTGTCAAATCCTTACTACAGAGTTAGTTTCCACTTCTTAGACTAACAATATTTCTGCAGTATGTTTGAACACGAGCCTTTTTATAACCGAAATCCTCAAAAGTTGCTTTAAAAGTGCTTTCCATGTGGACACCCAAGCTTGAATAATGCAGGAAATGAAAGCTGCACATGACAGAAGGGAAGCAGCCGCCGAGCTCCGTGATTCATCAACGTTATGGATGGACTACTGAGATGTTTTTTATATGCATCCTTCAGAACACGATTCACACTTTTTTTCCTTTCTATTTGTAAGATTTAGCACAACAGAATGTGAACGAGAGGAGCCAACGAGGAGGTCAAAGAAGAAGAGGAAGAACAGCCATGACGTGGACATTCAGGCTTGATGCAATCCTGCAGAATAAAACGGCTTATATAAGGAGAAGGGCACGACTTTATTACAAAGGAGGAAAGCGATCGAGCTGGCCCAAAAGTGAAAACAAGAATGGGATAGAACGTGTGGAAGGTATGGACATGGGGATCAGTCAAGCATTGCCCCAGACATTATTGGATAACTGGATCTCTTAACAAGTAATAAGGCAGCTGAAGCACAGGAGAAATGGAGCAGGAGGGCCGGAGAGATTTTCACGCTTGGCTTCAGGACGCCCATTAACAGAGCTGTGTATGTGGTGCACGAGCTTTCCCCCCAAAGCTGAGCCCGGGAGTGACATGGCGCAACAACACATGCAACAGTCAGCAGAGGAACAATAAAACCGGGAAATAAAGTCTTAAAATAGAACTGATTTGTATTTGTTCAAACACAAGCGGAGTAGCTTTTCTAAAACGATAAAACTACAATAAAAAGGTTTTGTAGAAGCTCTAATATTAGCATTTATTGTGTGGTCATAGATCATAAAACAGTAGCTGGGTCGGTGTTTGTCTGATCTGAAGGTTGGCGTTTCGATACAGCACTCGCCGCTGCAACGATAATAGTACAATTTATCTATAAAAAGTTTTAAGTACTACATAACAACAAAACGAAACCTAAAACCGAAGGAAATATAGATCAACTTACAACAAAAAATCACTTTAGTAACACTGTCTTTTAATCTGTAACAGAAAATATGTCAAATGCATCAAATTCCCTGAAACGTCGCCTTATATGATGCTAAAAAAGCGCTCACTGGTTTACAGAAGTAACATTCACCAAGTGGGATGGTTGTTGGAAATATTCGGGACGTTTTCGCTGAAAAAACTCAAGCGTTGTATCAGAGTGACTGGGGTGTAATGTTCTTAAGTGACGCCTTCATTTATTTGGCTTCCACTGCCAACACTTTGGACACACCGGTCTCTCCTCGTCTCCCGTCGAGGTCACGCTGAAGTGCTTCATACACTTCGTTGTTAATTTTCAGGTGACTTTCGCTTATCTCATTACCTCCGTCTGTCTCCGCTTTTCTTTTCATCCCTGTTAAATGTTTTTCCTTTGTGTCTCTTGAGGAGTTTGTTCACTGCTCTGTTCACAATCTCCTGCAAAGCCTAAGACCAATGGATATTTTAAACTAAAATAAAATAAATACTAAATACTAACCTTGGCGTTCATTCAAAAACACTCTGACACTATAGAGCGTGAGCCAGCAGCTTACACGGCTCTTCAACGGATTTTTTCTTTACTTTTCATATTGTTTTGACTAATGTACGTCTGAAGCTGGTGATCACGGCAAATTGGGATCTCATATCTTCAAAAACATTCATCTTAAAGACATTTCTTGGCCTCTTTAGCTAATGCCTGTCCACAAAAGTAAAGAATAACCGTTATGTGATAATGCACGACAATAAAGCCAAAATTTAAAAGAAAAAAAACACAAAAACCCCACAAAAGATCACTGACACAGTTAGAAATTCAAGTCAGTAACAATATTAAATCACGGATCGCTTTGCAATTATTTATTCAGGCTGTGTCTTTAATTTTTGTTTCAAGATTTTCCGCTAAAGAATTCCACATTTGAGATGCACAGAAACCAAATGAGGCTTGACTGTGTTTGGCCCGAACATAAGGAACCACCAGGAGACCCGTCCCAGCTCATCTGAGGGGTCTACAGGGTCTACAAGGGTGTTCAGGGATCTACAAGGGTCTAAAGGGGTTTACAGGGGGTCTACAGGGAATCTACAGGGGTCTACAGGGTTCTAAAGGGGTCTACAAGGGTCTACAAGGGTCTTCAGGGATCTACAGAGGTCTAAATGGGTCTATGAAGGTCTACAGGAGGCCTGCAGGAGGTCTAAAGGGGGTCTAAAGAGGTCTAAAGAGGTCTACAGGGGATCAAAAAGGGGCTTACAGGGGGTCTAAAGGAGCCTACAAAGGTCTACAGGAGGCCTGCAGGGGGTCTAAAGAGATCTACAGTGGTCTACATGGGTCTAAAGGGGTCTACAGAAGATTACCAGGGTCTAAAGGGGTCTACAGGGATCAGAGGGCGTCAGCAGGTCTGTCAGATACTTTGGACCTCCACCGTTTAGAGATTTGTGCAACAATAAAGGAATTTTGAAACTGGATTTGTGAGAAAAAGGAAGCCAAAGTAACACTTGTAGGACTGAGGTAATAAGATTCGTGACCACCCCAGCAGCAGAGTTTTGCATCAGTCGTAGCGGATGGACGGAGAACTTTGTGAGATTCACGCACGAACCAGCTTTTCTAGGTCTTGTCTAGAAATAAAGCCACTAAGGCACAAGATATTTTTTTAAGTGATAAAAAGCCGACCCACTTTTTTCCTTTTTTTCTTTCTTTGCAAACACAGTGTGCAAGGAACATTAAGCGAGCATACAAAAGTGAGGGAAATATGGGATACAAGACAGAAAAGTAAAGCGGGAAGAGGAAGACGCAACCATAAAAGTCAAAGTGATGATGCAACAGAAATAGAAAACCAAAACTAAACTTCATAATAAGCAGATACACATATAACCGACCTACTTATCTTAAAATGGCTGTTAAAACTCAACCGTCTAGAGTGACTCCGAGACTCTTCGCTCAGTCTTTGCGAGTGAAGGACAGACCATTCAGACGTATTTGTGAAACAGATTAAAGCTCAAAGTATCCTCTCAAAGTGCTCGCTGAATCTTCCTCCTTTTTGATGTGAATGAGCTGAAAGAATCTAAAGCACTCACGGTCCACAATAGTCTGCTAAAAACATAATCCAACTAATTCTCCCAAAAGAGATTCTGAGTAATAACCATCAATCAAAAACATGTATTAAACCTTTTCAGCATCCTTAAACAGATACTTTAATCCTACAACCTCTTTTCACGTCTTTATTTTAGTGTCCAGTTGACAGATTTTGTCTTTTTCTTTTACGCTGGACCACACCTGAAGGGGCAAACTGAGGGATTTAGTTCAACGCAAAGTTTTCGGAAAGTTGAGAAGGTGAAATCCTCACTTGGCAATATCCCGAAACGCAGTCCGTGATATTAGCATCCAAATATCTGTTGAACAAGCAAGATACAAACTCACAGAATGCACAGACCCAATAATCATAGACAATTCCTGCTGCGCAATATTGCCTGATTTACGGTAATTACTTTTGTGGCTAAAGGAAGTGCGCTCTTATCGACTCGGCTCTACTTTATTTGTAACTGCTTTTGCTAACTACGGGCTGAGGCTGCATTACTGGTGATTGGCGTTATTGACAATAAGCTGGAGCCGAGCGTAACATTTAATCAGTGTTTACAACTATAGGGGCCCCGGCTTCACTTTCAATTATGGCACCTCAGATGACGGAGGGAGAGCGGGATGGAACAGAGCGGTGTGAGCGCCGAGGGCCGACCCGGGACGCTGCTGGAGGAGCACAACCAGCTGCGTTTGTGTTCACGTCTTTAGTGTTTAAGGCAAAATGAGGAACAGTTTGACCCAAAGGACGTCACTATATATATTTTCACATCACAACATGCATAAGTAAATATACAAGGAGTTAAGGATGACTGTATTTTCCAGTGTATAAGCCAAAAAATGCATAATAATTAAGAAAAAAACATATTTCACATATAAGTCGCATCTGAGTATGAAAAAAATGCAACTTATAGTCTGAAAATATGATAATTATGCAAGTTTTTCTCCTTTACGAACTAAATTTCAAATAACAAAGAACATTTACACCTGATTGTAAATGAAAATATAGTTAATTAAAGAGACTCTGCGTAACCTTTCATGCCATCTACTCGAAATCACGTATCGTAGCAACCGAAGAGCCAACGCTTAGCAACGCTGTCAATCAAACCTGTTGCTAACGCTAGCAGGAGCGACCTCAGGGAAAGAAGGCGCCTGATTTGTCTGTTATTAAGTTTCATATGTTGATTTATGGACAAAATTGCGAAATAAAACCACAAGAATCATGTAAAGTTGGGTAATATGAAGATTGTAAACCTATAGCGTCGGATGCTATCGCCTAGACCTTTTTTTTTTTCTTTTTTTAGCCATAAATCTCATGTTAAAGAAAGTATTAGCATGTACTACCTCTACCCCCGCTGTAGGGTTAAGACCAATGTAAAGTGAATTGGAGCCAGAGTCAAAGGAGCCGAAAACAGGTTAGCTATGTCCATTTAAATAACAGTCTATCCATGAAGCACTTTGGTTGGTAAAACGTTTTATCGTTCAAAAATACCTTGATAAAGTTGAGTTTTTACTGTGCGCGGTGTTACTGCAACTTAGTCTGTGTGATTTCTGCTTGTCTCCATGGCGATAGTTAAATTAAAACTCTATAAAAAATGGTCTGGTTGGATTTTGGTTGAATTTTGCCTGGATTGTTGCGTCGCAGGTAAAAATCCAGACTTCTCCTGCTCAGTTTTTAGGTCCATTTTAGTCCGTCAATGTATTTTACTGAATTCTAGACCTGTCATGATCATTTTAACGTCATTATTCAATAAATAAAAGTTGGAACAATGTTTTTAGGGTCAGAATTTATCGTGGGTGCAGTTTTTTTGCACTACTTGGACATTTGC
This sequence comes from Periophthalmus modestus, assembly GCA_019594935.1. Classification (NCBI taxonomy): domain Eukaryota; kingdom Metazoa; phylum Chordata; class Actinopteri; order Gobiiformes; family Gobiidae; genus Periophthalmus; species Periophthalmus modestus. The sequence continues at coordinate 2,711,538 of JAIEZT010000012.1, read as the reverse complement.
GGTTATTTTTTTAAACTTTATAATCAGATTTAAGGTTGAATTAATCACTTCTTTGACTCATTACAGATGCAAAATAATGACTAAAGTGTTTTATTCTGATTTTTATTTATCCCAGCTCATGAATTTTTAACAATATTGTAGATTTAGAATAGTTTTTGTGGTTTAAATCTGCTCTTGGGTTTCAATATTTTCATTTATCACCTATATTTACTTCAGCAATATATCAAATGTCAAAATTTTGCCTGGATTGTTGCATCACAGGTAAAAATCCACACTTCTCCTGCTCAGTTTTTAGGTCCATAAGGCATCATAACCTCCACCCAAAAGGTTCCAGCGTGCACCTTTAAGGGTAGAGCATTTAACCCTCGACTTAAAGACTGTTTGATCTTAAGTTATGGCACTTTTAGCATCATCTTTGAGAAAACTACAGTAGTCTTTTAAAACAGCTTTGGAAATCACTCTTAAAATCCCGGCGACTCTTCCAGATTTTCTCCTCCGTATACTCATGTCTTGTGGGGTTTCTGCAGCGTTTCAAGTGACAGGGACAGAACAGAAAGCAAAGGAGGAGACAGATGTGTAGTAATGCAGAAAAAAGAGAATTCATGATAATAAAAGCAAACAGAGGCGTTTGTGCCAGCCACATTCAGCACTTTAATGTTCCTCTACCAAAGTCAAAAATCCTCCCTTTATGTCTTTGTTGGCTCTTGATCTTGAAGATGGCTGTTCTCGCAGTCGGAGGTTTAATTTCATAATCTCATAGCACCTGATTTAAACACAGCGCTGGTAAAAAACATGACTTTTTCACATTTACAGTCATTAGATGGACACTACCGCTTCATTTATTATACATTTTACTGCATCAAGTATCTCCAACGACTCCACTGTAATGATGGGACTTTCGGCTCTTTTATGGGATCCGAATCTTTTGGATCAGTTCATTTCAAAGACTGACTTATTTATATATGAGACAAAACTAATTTTAACCACAGACTAATCACAGAGAGACACGACCGAGGCTTAAAATGTGTTGGGTTGGTTCAAACTCAGAGTGGAAGTGAGTTTATCCTTTGGAATTACTCAAAATCTAAACAAAATGTTACACTACAATAAGAATAATTTTAAAACGAACTTTTATCATGATGTCAAATGTGTTTTTTTCTGCACAAAGCTCTCACTTGTGTCACTTGCTCTGCTTCTGTGTTGATTCTTGTGTCAGTTTTGGTGTAAATCTGTGTAAAAACGCAGAGAAATTAGAAGGAAAAAAAAAGATTTGGATCCAACTGTTCACTTTGAGGAACTGTTCAAAAGAGTCGACTCGTCCTACAGCGTCGCCCAGCTCCAGAACGGCTCAAATGCAGAGGACATATGTGTATCACTTACACCAGACATGCCCAAACTGGGGCCCGGGGGCTAAATGTGGCCCTCAGACCATTTTTTCTTAGTCCTCAAGCTTCCGGGTGAGTTGGGCCCACATTACCTTAAACCAGAGGTGCCCAAACTCTTTTCACTCAGGGCCATGTTTAGAAAAAATACTCGACTCTGAGGGCTGCAGTCGTCAGTATAGTGGACAATTCAGACGCTTTTGACTTTAAATAAGGCTTGAAATATTAATATTAGGTCTGTTTGACAATGAAATATGATGTTATTTAGGTTATGTTGGTAGGATTACTCAAATCTGCTGTAAAAAGTACTGATTATGACCAATTGGGACGCCTGAAAGCCTGAAAACTGGTCTGAGGGCCGCATAGTTTGGAAATTGTACTTTTTACTGTACATTTCTGAAAATCTACTTACATCTCAAATATTGAATGTGTCCCACTGAGGATGTAAGAATGAATAAAGGTCGAGTGTCAGTGTAACTTGTAATAATAACGCAGATTTGAAGTATTCACTGTACTGGCGATGAGTCTATCTGTGTTTTTATATGTGGCTCTTAATGAGAAAAGTTTCCTGTAGTGATGCAACGTGAGGATAGTTTCATCATTTCATCCAAAAATGTCACTGAATCTCAGTCGTAATGAGTTTTACATTTTTCCCTGGACACGACTTCCGCGCTGACACTCACTTTTGAGCGTTCAAGAACCGGAGAAGATTTTGTTTTAAGGGACATTACTTTTCCCACATAGATAAGTCAGAGTTATTGACCTCAGACATGCACATTATTCTGAATGTTCCACATAAAACATTTATGAAGCAAAGCGAGCAAATAGTCCAAAACAGACTGAGCGGTAAAGTGGGGTGAACCGTGCGACGATGGCTCCGAACAGACAAGCATTGTGCCCAAATGACGAGCGATACAGCAGAGGTTGTGTATATGAGGGAGAGATGAGGGTGCAGGGGACTCGACTCTTCTTCTCTGGTTTGTGTGAGAGTGTGTGTGTGTCGAGAGGGTACTGATGCCGAGAGATGAGATGAGAAGCCCTTTAAAAGCCACATTAGCAAGTGCCTTGAAAGCCAAGTGGCAGCTTTTTATGCGGCGGGGTCCTCGGCGTACTCACACTCACACACACACACACGTCTAGACTCTCACACACTGACATTAAAGCGTTCAGTGGCTTTAATCACACTGAACGATGTGAGTGAGCCTCCACGCGGCTGCTTACTGTAGATAATAACGCGGAAATAGATCTGTCATTCAGCGCAATTAAAGGAGCACGCTCGCATACTTGAAAGGAGCCACAGTCTAACCCCAAAGTTGGAGTAAGATGTACACAAAGCGAGCCGTGTTTATTTTTAAAAGACACATGTTGAGCTAAATTAGCTTTTTGGAGATTTTAACTGTGTTTTATTGCCGTGTCTTCATCAAAAAAAAAAGCCCTGGAGTTGTTTTTTTGCTTCGTTTACGCTTGGTTCATTAATCCATTAATCCATTAATCGCCTTCTCCGAGCACTTAAAAATGGTCTGGTTGGATTTTGCCTGGATTGTTGCGTCACAGGTTAAAATCCAGACTTCTGCTGCTCAGTTTTTAGGTCAATTTCAGGCCGTCAATGGATTTTACTGAATTCTAGACCTGTTAGGATCATTTTTATATCATTATTCAACAAATTAAAGTTAGAGCAAGGTTTTTAGGGTCAGTATTTATCATTTGTACAGTTTCTTTGCCCTACTGGGACATTTTTGGTTATTTTTTTGGCTTTATGATCAGATTTAAGCCATAAAAGGTTGAATTAATCACCTCTTTGACTCATTACAGATGCAAACTTGGCACTAAAGTGTTTAATTCTGCCATTTATTTATCACAGCTCATGATTTTTTTAACAATATTGTAAATTTATAATAGTTTTTAGGGTTTAAATCTGCTCTTAGGTTTCAGTATTTTCATGTGTCATCCATATTTACTTCAGCAATATGTCAAACTTCATAATTTTGCCTGGATTGTTGCATCACAGGTAAAATCCAGACTTCTCCTGCTCAGTTTTTAGGTCCATAAACATCTATGTGGGCTCAGTATTTATTGTTTGTACAGTTTCTTTGCCCTACTGGGACATTTTTGGTTATTTTTTGGCTTTATGATCAGATTTAAGCCATAAACTGTTGAATTAATAACCTCTGTGACTCATTACAGATGCTAACTAAGCACTTTAGTGTTTTATTCTGCTGTTTATTTATCACAGCTCATGATTTTTTTAAACAATATTGTCGAATTAGAATAGTTCGACGTTCCAACAAGTTAGAAAATGTGAAATATTTGTCCCAAGGTAACTAAAAGTGGATTTAAAGTCACAAGAGTGCAGAATACAGTATGTGTGCATCATTACACATGAAATTTTTATGTTTTTTAACCGATAAAAATCAACAAAACGCTGTCAAATAAATGTTAGGAATCTGGAGGAGCATCTTACCGACTAATTAACTTGTGTCTCCCTGAAATGTCAAAATGTTGTGATTACATTTGACTAAACTGGTGATGCATAATCTTATAAATTCATTTACAGGACAGCTTATTTCTGTACCATGGCAGAAAAGACTCTAAAGGTCATCATCATCTGGATAATATTTGTGAAACTGAGATGTTCTGGCTGCTGCCCTGACGTCATTTTCAAGCTGAAGGTTCTGGATTTGTTTCCTGCCCTGGTCTTGTTTGCTCACTATTGTTATTCTGCACTATTTTTCTGCACCAGCCTCTTCCCTGATTAACACCGGGGCAGTTAACCCAATCCAGGGGTAAGTTTCATCCCTAAATCACCAGATGCACAGCGTTTTTTGGCAGCGTCGCTTTACCTTCTACATGTACTGCTCTATTTTCTGTCCCCTCACGGCTTTTTGAGATACGTCGCTTTATTGTTTTATAGTACTACGCACGTCGCTATGGCCTTGTAATGTTATTTGCATTTTAAACAGCCTAAACTTTGTAACTAGGTTTGCACTTCAAAGCCAAGTATAATTTCCATAACTGAGCCATGCCTTGTCCATGCTGTCACATCCCCTTTAATTAGTCAGGCGCACACACTCGTACGCACTCATCCTGCCGCAATTGTAAAAATGTAATGCTTGTATTGGGGATTAGGTCACAAGCTGTCACATTTCCTCTCCAGTTATAATTAAGGTTATGCAATATACTACAGTGAAATAGACTCCGGGGCGGCGCGCTCGCACACAGGTACGTGCGAGGAGCGCCGAGCGAGGAGCGACGAGCCAGGAGCGCCGAGCCAGGAGCACGTAGGGATGGCTGGAAGGAGGAGATGTAAAGTATGCCGCCTCTGGGCTCGAGAAGCTAGTGAATTATTGAGGCAACACCCTGAAACAAGCCCGCAGACTCAGACAGGAAGAGCGGGGAATCAAAGCAAACATTTACTAGAAGAAACTCGCACCCCATCATCATTTTTTCTTTATTCGAGGAAAGAAAGAAGGTTTGATCCAAGCTGTGGGAAGAGATCGCCACCTGACTCAGAGGAGATGTTATTGGTTTGTCTGGGATGTTTTCATACTGTGCTGTTTAATTCAGTTTCAGGTGTTTTTATTACTCGGATATTCCTTAACTCAGAAATAGAGAAAGTGTCAGCAGTCACCTTCAGTCTCGCTTTTAAAACCTTCAAATCTAGAGGTAATAATGGACTCAGACTTGAACTTTAACAGCCACATCAAATCAATAACATCTGCAGCTTTTTACATCTAAAAACATGGCAAAAATCAAAGGTAAACTGTCCAAACCAGACTCAGAGAGACTTATCCTGCATTTGTCTCCAGGAGGTTAGATACTGTAACGTCCTGCTCACTGGCCTCTCCAAACGAGAGACAGAACAGTACATCCAGATAGAACACTGCTGCGAGCGTCTGACTAGAACCAGGAAGTACTTCACACATGTGTCCTGTGCTCAGGTCTAGAACCAGGAAGTACTTCACACATGTGTCCTGTGTCTCTGGCTCCTGTGGCTCAGAGACTTTAAAGCAGCTCAGTGTGAACAAGTATCTCCATGAACCAAAGAACATCTCCCACATGTTAGAGCCACATGAACCATCTCACACTCTGAGGACTAAACGGGTCTAAAACAGGGCTAAACCAGGGACTAAAACCGAGACTAAACCGAGACTAAACCGGGACTAAACCGGGACTAAACCGGGACTAAACCGGGACTAAACCGGGACTAAACCAGGACTAAACATGGGGAATCAGTGTTTCAGTTTTATGCAGTTTAAACCTATGGCTCATTTTTATCTGAGCGAGTTCCTGCAGCTCTAGACTCCACCCAGAGCCCTGAGGTCAGAGGTCAGCTGGGCCCAAAGCCAGGCTCCAGACCAGAGGAGACAGAGCCTTTTCTGTGGGAGCGCTCAGACTATGGAACAGCGCCCTCTGCCTGTCAGATCCTCTCAGTCTAGACTCTTCTCCCTGGCATTTAATAGTAGCTACACAGGATATCTTGGTGTTTTATTGTTCTTTGCCTGAGTATTGAATTATCTATATATTTGCTGTTGTTTTTTTCTTTTTTTACTTTTTATGTGAAGCATTCTGAGCAGCTGAAGTTGTTTTTAAATGTAATTGAAGTCACACTGTTGTAAAACTCCAGGTAAAGCAGTGATATATGTGAACCTTTTCCCGGGAAAGTTACACAGCATATCTTTAAATGATAAAATAAAACAAAATTCATTATATAATCAGTTTATTGTTGCTGTCACGATGTGGCGTGGAGAGAAATCACGTTTTCCACTTCTTTGCTTCATTTAGAATCTTCATTTTTTAGGGGTTTGTGCGGTGCAGGCAAGTCGAGACGAGATTAAACCTAATTTTCGATGTAGAATTTGTATTTTTTTTTGTTAAAGAATATTTTTGAATCCATCAGAAGTGCGTGCACATGTCGACTCTCGTTCGCTGAGACGAGAAAGGCGTTAGTGGGTTATGTAGTGCTCTTCATGTACCAGACGTCCACTTCACCCCTTTTCACCTGCATCTTCCACCACTTTTACAAACCCTTAAGGTATATCGCTGCTCCTCGGGCCCATATCCCCATCCGCACGCCTGTGATAATATCTGATCATCTCTGAAATAAGCCTCTTTTTCATTACGCTGCATTACTTGCAACCAAATCCACCTCCTGCTTCTCACATATGATTGACAGAGTGATGGACAAGCCTCTCCACACTTTTTAACCGCACGGGCCCCTGAACGAGAGGAGGAACCTGCCTGGAAAGACAGATGTAAAGATAAATAGATAAATTCGCTCCAGTATCAGATGAGCGAGACACGGAGATGAGGGAGATGAGGGAGATGCCACGCTGGGGGCCGAGGCGGAGTTGAAATGGCGAAGAGACCCAGATAGACGGCTGAATAAATGGGATTTCCGTCTCTTCTTCCAAGCTTTGGGAATATGAGGGAAGGTTGGAGATGGGATTAGGCGGCGGAGTAGATCGCAAAAAGATGTACCGCGAAGATAGAGCGACGTTAATGGGGTATTTGCGTAGACTTGAGCATTGAACAGACAGAGCAGAGTGCACGAGAGAGGGAGCCCAAAGATGGATACGGACTGATAGATGATAATGGGATTTGTGCCGAGTTGTAAGCCATGGGACTAAGCGCCATGTTTGTTGTGTACTTGACTGACTGAAAGCTGCTTAGAGTGTAATAGTTGGATCCGAGCGGGGCGTTACACTACATATTTACCATCAGCGAGCACATTACCAGGCCTGTAAGCAGTCTGTTACGAAGGTCAAAGGATTTTAAATCACAATATTGATCTAAAATGACTCAGAAAACTATGATGCCAGTGGGTGACGTCATCGTAAACGCCATCGCAACAAAGAGTCGTGCAGATGTCAGCGCCTCCTATGCACATTGGAGAAGGAAGTAAGAAAGAGCAGTGGGTTTGTCCCGGTGGCAGTGAAAATGGGGGTGATCGGGGATGTGGCGTCTTGAAAATAAGCGATTAAAGATTGATCAAACATGCACGAATCACTCCAGATTCAACTTTAGGTTTGTAAATGGTGAGGGGAAACAACTGCACTGAGCAAAAAAAAAAAGTCGCCACCTGGATTTAGCCTGTCCGAGCCTGTAGGTACGAGTCAGGTCTAGGTTCAGCAACAGTCTGTGCTCAAAGACTGAGGTCAGCTGACACCTGAATATACTGAATCAGTGGATTTTTCCTTCCCTGATGCTCGGGCATATTCCAACATGACAATACCAGGATTCATCAGGCTCGAATTGTCAAAGAGTGGTTCAGGGAGACATCATTTTCACACATGGAGCCTCCACAGAGTCCAGAACTTAACCCCAGTGAGAATCTTTGGGATGTGCTGGAGAAGCTTTGTGCAGCGTCAGACTCGACCATCATCAATGCAACATCTGCAAGAAAAATTAATGCAACACTGGATGGAAATAAATCTTGTGACATTGCAGAAGCGAAATCGAAACAACGCCACAGTGAATGCTAAAGACGGTCCAAACAAATATTAGTGTGTGACCTTTTGTTTTTTTTAGTGGCGACTTCTTCTTTTTGGTCAGGCAGTGTATAACATGGGTTAAAGCTGAAGTTGAAGTTTTATATCTGCTTTAAATACGAACTTTTTTGTATGTTTTCAGTTGTTTAATACTTTCTAGACGCAGGGAGTTAGAGATGCGAGTGATATGACGAATGGAGGATGTGAGCTCGGCGAAGAGGAGGGTCAGAGAGGCTCTTGAATCCGCTGCTTCGGTGGCGTTTGGGTGGACGATGGTTCATGTACAGCTGGACAGTCGTACAGTGATAAACATGAACTGTTATATTGCGATATTTGCGTTATTTTCGGTTTAACGCAGCGCTGTGTTCAAATGTGAGTGAGTGACAGGTGGGTTTAACCAATCAGAAACCGCAGATCTGTCTATTTTTGACGAACGAAGCAACTGAAAATGTGATCCAGGACTTACGAAAACATCTACGACACTACATTTGCTCGGTTAAATCTGCAATCATGTTTCATTTAAGTAATCTCCAGATAATCAGAGACAGACTGAAGGATTCTACGTTTATCTGCAGCAAACGAGCAAAGTTGCAAGTCTGCTCCAAAAGGTCGGCCATTTTATCCACTAAAGTAAAAAAAAAATCAGGATTGTCCTTTTTATTTCTCCCTTGTATTAAAATGACAAAGAAAAGTCCCCACGTGTAATTAGACGAGCCTGTCAGTCACTCTCGAATGTGCCCAGGAGATGTGACTCTGGTGTTAGATTTGCAGTGTTAAGTACTGCACTTGTTGGCTGTTATTAAATCTGTCAGAACAGTTTGTGCTTTAACTTCTCTCCAACAATGGTCTGGCGAACACATTCAAATCAGCCGTTCTTTATATCCGCGCTCACTTTATGCAGATGACTTTCAGTTGTTTAGCAGGAACAATAGTTTTTTTTGGTAATTTCGTTTTACTTTGTGCAGCGCTCGTTTATCTTTGCACAAATTATCGTTGTTAAACTGTTGCAAACAGATTTTGAAATAATCGTGGTTACTTACAGAATAAAGTTCAGAGAAAGTCAAGGGAACAATTTCACTTCACTGCGCAAGATTTTGTTGTAGATTTTTTTATGCCAAAATTGTGAAATCTTTCCTTTCCGACCCACGCCTTTTCGAAACTAATTTGACAATGTTGTAACGAAACAGTAAAGGTGCACGCTGGAACTTTTTGATCCCGATGAAAATGTTCTGGAAGTTCTGTCTAGCGATGGCATTTCGGCTCTTTTATGGGATCCGAATCTTTTGGATGAATCATTTCAGAGAGACGTGCAAAAGACGGGCTCTTTTACAGTTTGCATGACAGAAATCAGTGTGAGAAACTCGTTTTTATCCACAAATTGATCACTGAGAGACACGACCGAGGCTCAGATCTGTTTAAAGTGGTTCAAACTGAGAGCGGGAGCGTGTTTACCCTTTTAAATCATGCATAAAGTGAATAAAACATTAATAATAATAATTAAACAACTAAAAAATCTAAAAAACAGACATGTCAGATATGTTTTTCTGCGCTCAAACTTCTCATTCGTGCTTCCTGCTCTGCTTCTGTGTTGATTCTTGTGTTAATTCAGCGTTAATCAGGATAAAATGTGTAGAAAATTGAAAGAAAATGATTTGGTTCTATTAAAAAATGAGATCCCACCGCCCAAAAGAGCCGACTTATCCACGAACGTCACATCATCACGATATTCTGCTGATGTTTTTATCGATGAAACATGGATTCTCACTGTGAAAGGGATCATCTCTCCACAGATCTGACCTGTAACGTAGCCAAGTGTGAGATTCTTGGTGTTTTTTTTGCATTATTGTGGAACTTTCAAGGCTTTCAGTCACATCTCCATGGAAACACGCTGGTTGCAGACCCTCCATGTTCAATATTACGTCTGAATTCTTCCAGATTTAAACATTCCAGATTTATTTATGTCCTCTGACCTGAGCAAAATGTGTTTGGACAGGCAATTTCTGAAGCCACCTGATCTGAATCGTCTCGCTCTTCTTCTTCACTGATTCCCATAATGAACGCTCTTAAGTTACACGTCCGAATCCTCTCCGCACTTAACTTTCTACTGTCCTTTTGCATCGTTTCTTATTTGCAAAACCCTCCACGCTCGCTCCTCGGTGCGTCTCACTCGCACGAGGCTTTGCACCTGTACGTCGCTGTGTGTTCCTCGTCTTCAGTGTGTAAAGGAGAGGTTGGATTACAGGCTTGTTGTTGTCAGATAGGGTCAGATTACCTTCCCGGGGAGGCAGAGGAGGAGGGCTGAGCTGGGACGACGGCTACAGGCGCGACAGCTGCAAAAACACTGGAACAATAAGGACGATAGTGTGACAGCATGTAGGAGGAAGTGGAGTTTGCAGGAAGAATCGGGTGGAGGAGGTGGTGAGAGATGAAACTGCACCGTGGGTTACGTTACAAAAGTGGATTGAGCCGGTGCAGTACTGGTATTTTCAATCGTCTGCGTCATTATTGTTAAGAATGGTAACTGGTATGATACAGTTTTATTGTGAATTATTATTTATTGTTCTTACATTTTATATTGTATTTCTCACCTGCTCAGGGACGACAGATGGAAACAAGCTTCAGCTATGATCTGGTGTGAAGCATCTTTAATGCTTTTGCACATTGTCCCTGTCAAATAAACCAATAAAGTAAAGTAAAGTAAGTATTTTGAAAGCTTAGCACCACAAAAATATGTTTAAAATGAATTTTAAAGGCGCTGTATCGGTTGTTTTACTCTGTCAAAACGTGAAAAACAGAAGTATTTCTATTTTATTTTACTCCTTTAACCTCCGAGGACCATAACACAATTATTTTTCTCGATAAGATTCTGGCGTCCACATATGAGGACGTTAAACTGTCATTTAAAAGGTGAAATGATGTTAAAACCAGGTGTAGGACAAAACAGGAGAGTGGAGAAGTGGTCAAAAAGTGATATGAAGTAGATTTATTCTTACTAAATAATTTTCAATAGTGGATGCAAAATTAACAGCTTGATAATACAAAAATAAACTACAAAATAACCCAAAAAATTGCTGCTCCCGGCTTCCTCACTTACCTTTTGCATTCTGAACACATTTATAAATACTTTTCACACATTTTAGAGCGTGGAGTTTTACCGTCACTGCAGATCTAACAACAACTTCCAAGCTAACACGCACTTCCTGATTATCGGACAACAAAACGACACGCTTTGACCTGTCTGTCCTTCTCAGACACAGAGTCCTAAACACTTTAAGCTGAATATGTGTCGATTTATGTTCCCCAAACGGAGCGACAGCCATTTGAACGATGCAGAGAGATAAATGTCATATGGCTATAAAAGACTAAAGTAAATATTATTTAAATGACGTTGTAAATGGCATTTTTTCCTGTCTGACTTTTTTATGCTTTGAGGATTTTTTTCACAATCAAATGACATAAAGAAATGGCTCCTTTCTTTTGGATGTAAATGAAAGCTTTAATACGAGGCTCATCATGAAGCTGGCTTGTTTTTAACGGTGTAATCTGAAGAAAGCCTCGCTGCTGTAAGCTCCGCAGTGAGATGTTGTGTGAGGAACAATGCCAAGGTCTTTGTCACATCCAGCGAACACAATAAATAACACATGAGGTGGATCACTTACTTTGTTAACAGCGCTGCGTACATACCTCAAAGGCCGGCGCACTTTCCTTACACGTTCCTGTCAGAGGTTTTGTTCAAAGTGTGTCCAAAATGTGATCAAATAAATACATTACACTGACTAATTCTTGCTCAAAGCAGCTTCTTCACGATAGCTTCACATTCCGTCTTGTATTTCGATGGCGCTTCAAAGTTGCGCTCATCGAAGGACAGAGAAGAAAACTGTTTTCAGAAGTGGTTAAGCTTGACCGTTTATCATTTCATTAGTGATATGCAACATTTTAATACAGCACTTTTCCATCTTCAAGGCGCTTTACATGAAGGAAACCACTCACACATTCATGGACTCTGGACATTGCAGCGCCAACTTGGGGTCCAGGGTCTTAAGTTATTTTCATTCGTTATCATTTGCCGGTTGCGTTTGTGCCTGAATCTCTCCCTTTTCCCATGAAATCCTAGTTGTGTGAGCTCTTTTCTGTTTCCTCGCGCTCGGCAATCCTGCGTATCTCACCTGCATCCGCCTCCCCCAAGATTTGTCATCGTAAAAATGAGTTTCTTAACATTTGTTTCTTTTGTTCAAACCTTGCAAGCACCTTCAGTTTAACTATTTTTGATCCCTTTTGTTTAGTTTACCCTCAACCCTGTTCATTACTTCAATTACTTCTTACTTTACATTTTTCCATCTGTTTTTTTATTTTTGCAACTTCCTGACCCATAACGAGCGGCGTCGTTAACGATACGGTTTAAAAAGACTAACCTCTAAAACCAATGGCGTTTACCTTGAGTGTGAAATGGAGAAACACTTGAGAAACTGAGCTTATGTCGCCCCCAATTAACGCACTACAACGAAAGAAATTAAAAGAAAAAAACGCGCGTTTTTATAGCTGATATGATCATTTGGATGTTAAATTTGACTTGAACGCTCATAACTGAACTGAGAATCTTCAAATCGAGCAACGTTAGGCCCCCAAAATCATCTCCCAAAGCCTCCCCACAAAAGTGAACCACCTGCTTCCAGCTTAGAAGAAAAATACATTTAGCGTTGAGCTTCAAAAAGACAACAAAAACGAGCCTAAAAAACAACGACATACAAACAGGTGGATACAAGAATACACAAACCTAATGACGCTGTGGCCTTCGTGGATGTCGTCTGTGGAGCATCTGGATCTGATTGGATTGGGAGGAGTTTGTAATCAATCAGCTCACACGCAGGCCGTTTGATCAGATTATCAGTGATTACCAAAGGGATGTGTGCGCTTTCAAAGTCACACCGCGGATCGGCTTCAATTAGGAAGAGTGACCGGGAGAAGGCCAGAGGAACATCTGATCCGAGCGAACATCGGGTTTCAGGCAAATGATTTCCTCCTTCCTGATTTGGAGGATTTTCTGACCATTTCCCAGTCACAGGATATTATATTTTGAGTTTTTGTTTGATTTTCTTTACTGTTGCCAGCACTTAAAACTAGTGATGGGCAAATGAGGCGGAGCTCCGGAGCACGTCCGTTCTTTCTGCTCTTGTCTCGCAGCAGCTGCTCAAAAGTGTGGAGGTGTCGGTCACACACAAAACTTCTATTTCTTAATAAAAACATGTGATATATAAATTGTTGTATATTTTTAATGTTCAAATAGGAATATATATATTTATGACTTCTGATAAAATAAAAAATAGAGTTTTTTGTTCCCAAAATCATGGGTTTGTGTGCTGGTTTTTGCAATGGTTAAATTTGTCCACTAGAGGTCATGTGTTTGTCCGAGGCCCAGACACGTCGAACCATTTGAGACGATATTGCGACTGAGGCGTCAAAGCTTCACGAGGCTCCATTCACCCGTCACTACTTAAAACCCATGAACATAGACTAAATACTAAAGCTATACTACACAAACTTTTTATTGGCGGAAAAAAGGATGTAAAACTGATCAAATTTGGCGTTAGCATTAGCCAAAAAGGTCAAGATCTCCCACATTTACCATGAGTGTTGGAGGTTTGGTATTTTGAATTATTTTAAGAGCAAGACATGGGGTCGATATGAATTTTGGCGTCACGAACAGGACCCGAAAAGCGTGGGCTTGGGATGAGCAGCGAACGTCCTTTACTCCTACAAACATTTTTTGACAGATGTGATTGGATTTTCTCGTTGACATCACACCTGAACGACTGTGATAACAAATTATATCATGATAATTATTAAAAGCTGCTGACAGTTTAACATATACGTAATATTATGAGCAGGTTCCAGATTTTTTTTTTCTTAATTTTTCATTTTTTAAATATATCTGTTGCTTTTTTATGGTTACAAAAGCACTATTCACCCCGGGACATCGATGCAGTTCTGTGTTTTCTGTGTCTGTGATGCAAAAAGCTAAACTCATGAAACAATAGCTCCCCTTCGCCTTGTGTAAAGTTCAGCGTGTGGCGTCCCAGGAGCAGACGCACGCAGACTGCGAGGTTCCCCCCCCCCGTTTGCGCCGCCCCCGCTCTCATTCATTTGGCTCGCTAACCCAGCGCGCGGCTAAAGGCTCGTTCGGTTTGGCTCGTTTTGGGCTAACAACATTGTCGTGGGTGCTCTTTTGGAAGCGGCGCTGCTGACTGGGCACGTCAGGCCCGGGGACGATCACGCGATTCTAAGATTTTATGGATCAGGTTGGTAGTTTATTGATCCAGGTTGTATGTGTGTTAAACCACCCAGGCAACTACTGCAACCTTAAGTGTAAAGAGGATATATCGAGGGAATTAACTCAGAAGGCGACTGGGTTTTTTACTTTAAAGTATTGTGTATTTAAGATTACTGCGTTGTAGTGGCATTAAAGCAGGTGCGTGATACATTGGGGAGGATGGCTTTGGTTTATATTTAGTTTTAAATGATGTGGGGATTCAAAGTATGAGTTGTGGATTGCTCCAAATACTCTGTTCCACCTTGTGATGTCACAAAGTGGTATTTTTCCAGTTAATCTAATCTACTTTACCTTCAGTTCAGTAGAGATTATCATTTTCCAATATCTTCTTCTCTTATCCTGGGCTGGGTCGTGTGGGCAGAAGTCTAAGCAGGGACTCCCAGACTTCCTCAACACCAGACAGTCCCCCAGCTCTTCCAGTGGGACCCAAACACCCAAGCCGAGAGACATCGTCCCTCCTGCGTGTCCTGGGCCTCCTCCGATGGAACATGCCCTGGAAACACCTCCAGGGCTGTGTAGGATTAGCAATTCTGATCTGAAATGAAGGAGTTCTTCTAAACACAGTGGAAGTACTTCCTGTGATCACCACTTGATTGACATCACAAGGTGGAACAGTGTGTTTTATGCCTAAATCTGCAGGGATTGTGTGTTTTAAACATGTGTGAATGAAGCACAACACAACTCCAGGTCTGTTTTTTGAGGAGGAAACGACATTAGAACCAAGATCAAGAAAATAGTGTAAACATGAGGCGCTTTAAGTTGGTTTTTGATTTAATTGGTTTTGGTTATGATTTCAATACTTAAAAACTACATTTTCATTATTTAGCTTGAAATAAGAATTGAAAGCAAAATGATATGATCCAGGCAGGGCTAATTTATTTGAACATGATGTGATTCAAAGTGTTTTACAGAATAAGAAATGAATCACAATTAATCAAATCACATTAAAATACAACAAATCAAAACAAATAATCACAAATAAGCACATAAAATTAGCATTAAAACAGAAAAGTGCAGAATAAAAAACCTTTACATAAAAAACATCTATCACTATCTTTATGCAAAAATCAATCAAGAAAATAACAAAAAATTTAAAAAATCAAGTTCTTATCCTCAAATTCACATGGTTTTAACTTTTATTTAGAGGTTCAATCCTGGCTCGGACCAGTGTTTGCTGTCGTTGTGTCATTGGGCAAAGCTTCACCCACGTTTCCAGTGGACGCATGAATGAAATATTGAAGGTTGCAGGACTCACTTCTAGTTCGATTACCTGATTTATTAGCTAACAATTAGACGTGCATTGTTTTAACTTCTCATTCGTTCAGGTCACAGTCGCTAACAACCACCTGAGAGTAAAAATAAAATAAAAATCTGACCTTTTGCCTGTAACCTGCTGCATATCCGTGGTGCGGTTGGTGCTGATGCTGGTCCGCTGCCTCGTGATTGATGTCCTTCGTAAAGCTTGTTATTTCGTGCACATGGACAGGTGCGGTAATGCGGGCCTCGTCCTCCCTCGTTGTTGAACCCGGCTTTGGAGTCATTAAACTTCATTATCTGGGACAGTGGTGCTTACACAGGGGTGGGGGCGGGGTTACGGGTGCGGTGTTGGGTGCTGGGGGGGGGTCGGTGTGAAGGATGGGGTGCCACTGTCCGTTCACTAGACTCAGCGAGCTCACGTTTTTAAAGAGAAACCGTCCCGATGTGAACAAAGTCAGATTACACACGGCTATTTTACCGCAGGGTGAACCGAAAGTGTCCTATTTATACGACCTGAAATGTTCTTGCTCAGCAACAATTAGAAACTGCTTTTAGCGAATGTCCTTGATGGAGGAAAATTTAAAAGGTTTCATGATGAACTAATAATGTAACGTAGGAGCGTTTTGGTTCGTCAAGGTAAACGCAAAGACTCTAAAAGCAAACAGCAGTACGTTTTCATTTTTATCCCGTGTGTGCGAACAAATGTGCCCAGGTCTAATCTGTATTTATGGAAGCTGATTGAGAGGAGTTTGCATGTTCTTCTCCCGGGGCTGTGGCTCTTCACAGTTTCTTATCGGATTGTTCGGTAAACCATGAGCGGCCTTGTTCAAGAAAATGAATGTTGGAGTTTAAAAAAACAATGGTGCACATGTCAGGACTATTCCATAGGTATGATCTGCAGGATTCTCTTTTTCATTTGGATTTAAACATTCTTTAGTAACAGTGAAAAAAAAATTAAAAAGTGGGTCAGTGGGTCAAGAAAATGTCTGCAGCTGTAACAAGATGAGGCCAGACGTTTGACCATTTTGTCATTTTTTGAAAACTCTGTCGGACCTATATTTAATTTCAGTTTAATGCTAAGAACCAATGTTGGTGTAAAGGTTCAGTTCTTCTTGAAGTTTTTTTAGTCCTTTGTGTTTTTTGTTTTGTATTTGCTGCTTCACGGGCAGATAAAAAAGTCCACACTTAAAATCCTCAGGACATAAGTGTCTCTCATGACTCACTGGTTCCTCACAAAAGAAACCAAACATGAATAGAAATGTGGGTATTTTGTTCATTGTATAAAAAGATTTAGAAGTAAAAAAAAAGCTAAAGGAAGGACGTCTCAGAACTGCTTTTGAACTGATCCTACACAAAACTAAAATTCCACAGACTTCAAAATTTTAGACCCGAGCTTGAAGCTTCCTGGGACGTGTATAAAAATGCTCCCTATTATAACCTGGCTTCTGTTTTCTGGAAAATATCTCCATTTTAGAGGTAATTTTAACGCGCTACTGAAAATTCAGTTTTGATGTTTTGATTAGGACAGAGATAGATCTTGGATTTAGTTGAAAAAAAAAAAATGTATATATAAAAAATATATATATTGATTGATGATGATGAGTTATAGCGCTTCAGTGAGTGCACATTATGTCCTGAGGATTGGAGTGTGACTTTTTTTTAAAAGAAACCTGAAGGTTAAGAGAAGCTTCATAAGATAAACTTTGTCCCTTGTATTTGTCTGGATCACACAAAAAAACAGCCAGAGAAGAGAAAAAAGCAAATGATCAAAATAAATATTAAACATTTTTCACACGCGATGTGTAAATGTGTAAAGTGTTTTGATTTGCACAGATCTCTGGAATGTGAAAAAAAAAGTCTTTTTATTGGTTTTGACACTAATGCGGCTCTTTCTGGGAGCTGCTGCAGCAGCGAGTGACATCGTGTAAAACCTCCAAAAGTTTCAAAGGACGAATCTGCTCAACTAGAACTGTCCCGACGAAGAAAAAACATACAAGAAATTAAAGAAGGTTACGTCTTTAACAGAGGCAACATGCCACGATACAAACTCACACTCACCCTGAACAGCAAGTACCTCTTTTTGCACCTCTCCCTCCCTCTTCTCTCTCGTCTCCTAATCTCTATTTCAGCCTCTCCCTCCCCCTCTCCCCCTTCTCTCTGCACCCCTCTCTCCCCTCTCTTTCTTCTCTGTCTCACCCTCTCCTCCCCTCTCTTCCTCTCTTCTTTCTTCTCTGTCTCACCCTCTCCTCCCCTCTCTTCCTCTCTTCTCTTACTTCTCTGTCTCACCTCTCCTCCCTCTCTTCCTCTCTCTTTCTTCTCTGTCTCACCCTCTCCTCCCCCTCTTCCTCTCTTTTCTTCTCTGTCTCACCCTCTCCTCCCCTCTCTTCTCTCTTCTTTCTTCTCTATCTCACCTGTCGTTCTCGCTCCCGGAGGTGTGATGGTGCCACTTACAAACCTGCAGCTGTTGGACTCAGAAGTTCGTTCTGCTTCAGTCGGCGTCGTGTGATTCTCGTGTGATTCTCGTGTGATTTTCGTGTGATTCTCGTGTGATTCTCGTGTGATTCTCGTGTGATTCTCGTGTGATTCTCGTGTGATTCTCGTGTGATTCTCTCTTGTCGATCTACACGCTGGCGGCAGATGCTCTGAATGTTTCTGTGTGTCACCGTGTGTTGTTCTTAGATACGTCACATGTTTTAGTTTCTGGAAACAGACGAGGTGTTTCGATCTTTGTCTAAACTGACGTATATCGGCGGTTTTCAGATTCTTAGATGTGATGATGTAAGTCTCAGATGTGGTACCAGAGCCTTTTTTCCATAAACACTGGACTTTCTGCTGAAAAATCCACACGGTAAATGCACAAATGTTGAACCTGATCATTTCTCTTCACGACTGAACCTAAAAACTCACTGTACACAACAAAACCTTTATTTGAACTTAAATCTTACTTCATCTGTTTTAAATATAACAAACTGAAACTCGGAAATTATGAAAAAAATATTTATCCTCCTAAGACTCGAGCTCTTTCATGACTTTATAAATTTTTTTGTTTTTCGGGCAGATTTTTGACCTGATGAGGCTAAAAATACAGAATTATCTTTTTACATTATGAGAACATTGAATTAAAATCACGTTTGAATCATGATTTGCAAAAATAATCTTGATGAAGAGCCTGAAACCGCATCATTTTTCCTGAGAAACAAACAAAGTCCTCTTGGATCAATGTGCTCATTTAAAGTTCTGTAAGAGCTGAATGAAACGAGGAAGTAGTAAAGTACAATACAGTACATTCAAGCGCAGTATCTGTAATTTTTACTCCACAACATTTTTGAACTGACTGAAAAGTAAAAGTACTTTTCATCTGATTGTGGGGTTATTTTTAACCATGTTCATGAAATAAAAACTCAACATTCAGAAGAAAAAAACAGAAAAAATGATTCATATTGTTACTGTCGACTAATTGTCTAATTTTTAATCAATATCACCACATTTAGACTTTAAAAAACAAACAGCACTCGCACTTAAAGAGTAAAAAGTAAAAAGAGAAATACTAATACTTAACAAAGTCCATGTGTGAATCTAAATATAATGTGTTTTTTAACTCTTCTATCGCCTTTAAGAGACTTTTTAAACGTCCTCATATCCAAAATGTGCTGTGTCCTAAAAAGTCCCACGAGGTTCAAACTGCAAATGTTTTGGCTTTAACTTACGAAATCACGGGTTTTTTCTTCACCATTTTCATCGGTTAACACCACAGTTTTTTCACTCATTATTGACCTATTTGACTGAAGTAAAACTCAAGCTCATATTCTCGATTATTAATGTTCAAACCTTGATTTACAGACACAACGACGAAATAAAAAAGACAGAATGATGTAGAGAGGGTTAATACGAACATTTTAAGACCAAAATGACGAGTCTGACAGCAGCAGAAGTGATGATTTTTCAATGTAAAGTGAATTGGAGCCAGAAGAAGCGCAGCCCATGCTCACTTCCTATTAGCTACGACTTAGCTACGTCCATTTTTACATCCAGCCGAAGCTCTGGATTCATTTTCCTTTCAGGATCCTGGTCAAATATGAAAATCTGAACATCAACGACTGTGATACTGAAGCTGCGGAGGCGGATTATTTCTCATTTCCATTTCTAAACATTAACAGTTAAACATCTTAACACTATTTCACTTTCCCACAGTAATCAGGCGTTTTTGAAAGACAGCGGGACGTACCACACGAGACCAAACGAGGATTTATGACGGCGCGACGGCCATGCTAGCTCACGCAACACAAAGAGCGCTCGATACGTCATGTGTAATCTGGTTTTCCATGTTTCTCTTCAGAGCAAAACTATCCCGATCCATTTGATGTCTATACAACAAGATTAAACCTTTTGCGGCCCCGAAATGGACAAGGCCCAAACATGCAATGGGTTTTCGACTGCGCCCGTTAAATTAAACTAACTGAAGCCGCCGCAGACGTCCGTGTTCGGCGTTTGGTTTTACCCAGACACAGACCTGATGTGGAATTATTTGAAGTTTATGAAATATTTGAGGTGAAGGTAGAGAGTTAGTTTTTTTACTCGTCTGGGCGCCTCAGTAGACCACCGCCAAGGCAACAACAACAAAAGGATGTTTGCTAAAGTGTAATGAAACCAGAGGCCTTGTTGTCCTGAAGTATCAGCTTTATTTTTTACAGTTATTCTCTATGTTTCTTTGTCTGTAAAACCCCTCACCACACACTTTATACACTTTTCTCACACAGGCATTAACATTTTCTCTCACATTTCTCTCTCGTTAAACTCTCTCAAAGTTCAAATCTTCTTTTGTCGGTGCAGAACGTTTTCATCGACATTGTGGGTTTTGTCGGGGAGAAAACTTGCAAACATACAGCACTTCAGAGTCACACTGATCCAACATTTATGTAAATTTGTCTGACACATTCTGTACTGTACAGGAGACACGGAGGAGACTGATGGACAATGGTCTACAGTCCCTCAGCCAATCAGGACGCAGAACACAATGGTCTACAGTCCCTCAGCCAATCAGGACGCAGAACACAATGGTCTACAGTCCCTCAGCCAATCAGGACGCAGAACACAATGGTCTACAGTCCCTCAGCCAATCAGGACGCAGAACGCAGAATTGCAAATGTAGTCTCTCATGAAATTATAATGTTTAGCTTATGAAGGGTTAGGCTGTGATTCTAGGCAGATGTGATGTATGAGTGGACTGGACTGTGTCAATGTTTGTACTGTAAGTTTGTGAGAGATCTGGTGATCTGAATGCAGTGGTCTATGGATGAGTTTTAAGATATGAAAGAGGGTTTGTATTTTGTACTTTGTATTTTGTATTATTGTTTTCATAAGCTGTGGTGTGGCTGTTTTTTTCTTAGGGACTAAGGATGAAAATTAGCACTGGCTATAATCCTGCATATTTACAGGTGGGATTTGTTCCTCAGGCCTCTGTTCTTAATATGCACTGTCCCTTCATTAAATAAAAAAAAAAAAAAAAAAAAAAAAAAAAAAAAAAAAAAACCACAATGGTCTACAGTCTCAGCCAATCAGGACGCAGAACCAATGGTCTACAGTCCCTCAGCCAATCAGGACGCAGAACACAATGCACGTTCATAAAAAAAACCATGCAAAACTACAAAAAAAAAAAATCTGCGAAACAGCAAGACAGCGAAAGATGAACCGTGATATAGTAAAGGACAACTGTACATTCATTTACAGGTGTTTTACAAAAATACCTCAAAATACATTCTTATTGTGAGTGGGGTTTTCCTCTTTCAGCGTCATTCCTGCTTGTGTCCATGGAGTTAGATTTAATGCCGCACTGTGGACTTTTTCCAGTCAGAGCATCAGATGTCACACCAGAAAAGTGAGGCAGGATATGTTTTAATAAATGAAACTTGGTCAAACAGAACGTGTGAGTTTCAGTGTTAGTGAGATTACCTTGGGGCTGTGTTTTGGGACAGGACAGTAAAAAGCTGCATCTATTCCCTTTATAATCAATAGAAACGACTCCGGATAACTGTGTGTTAAACTGGTGCTACATAAAAACTAAGAATTCTACAAACTTAACACTTCAGACAAACTTGAATCTCCCTAAAACACATAAAAAATTCAATTAAATTCAATCACAACAGTCGCCTCTTTCGGCTGAACATGAGAACTGATTTAACCAACAGAAAGTTAGAAAATCAACAATGAAACAGAAACAGACAAATGAAGTGTCCCAGACGCCCTCTGTCCTTACCCCCTTCTTCTCCGCGAGGAAAAATGTACCTCATTATACCCTGGCTTCACTTTTCTGGAAGATTTCTCAATTTTAGAGTCAATTTTTACACTGCATATGGAATTCAACTGTAAAAAACTGCATTTAAAGGTTAAATATGTATTGATTAAAACAAAAAAAAGACATTTATGATTAGAACAAGGACGTATGTTTGGATTTAGTTGAAAAAAGCATGAAAAAATATTGATACACTTTTGTCCTTAGGGTTAAATGACATTTTTTTCTCTCTGATCCGACAGATAATGAGCTTTCCTCTTTAACCTTCAGTGTCATTAGCTGCTTGTCTCCATGGAGCGACAGAAAAGTGACGCAGTAAACCTTTAACATAAGAAACTTCCCAAACAGAGCTGGTGTGAGTTTCGGCGGTTGGTGAGATTAGCCGGGGGCCGTGCTTTGGGACGGGACGGTAAAAAGCTGCATCTATTTCTTCGGTATCAGGCGCTGACAGACACCGGAGGTCACCATTTGTATTCTGGTCGTCGCTGCACAGAATTTACACACAGGTATGACTTCTTTATGAACGTCTGTGTGTGCGAACAAGTCCATCCCTCACCGTGATTGAGGCGCTGTGACAGGTAACAGCCCCGGTGATGGATGGATTGGTCAATGGAGACACTAATTTGAGAAGGGCAGAGGGGGGAAAGTGACGTGAAATGTGAAATATTATTATAATATTTGCACAAATTCAAAAAAAATCAAACAATTAAATAAAATAAACAAGCTGAGGATGAGTTTGCGTCGCTGTGATCGCTCAGTTTGGCGCGTTTTCGTGATCTGATCGTGCACATCCAGCCAATGACACAGTGTCCTCACCTGCTCTTCTTCTTCTGGGTAAATAATTAATCATTAGCATAATTATTTCAAGGTGCACCCTGTGACATATAGGTGATGTTATCTGCTTATCGAGCGAGTGCGATGTGTCTGCACAAGTTCGAGGGTCAACAAAAATATAGCTGTCAATAGTAACTGATAAAAAAAAGACTTATTTCTCAAATCAAACACGTTTTTTCCACAGAAAGTTGCAGAAAATGCTGAAAAGTCTGCAGTGTTTGTGAGTAAAATTGACGTGTGCGATGGTTTTATCAGGACAGGCATCGTTAAAGTTCTCTCTAGTGCAGGAAAAAGTGAATTGTAGGAGGTATTAAAGAAAAAAACAGCAATATTATTCTGTTTTAAATTCCGATAAGGATTAGCAGAGGTAATGAAAAAGCACAGTTGAGATTCTAGCATCATTTAAAGGTCCTATATTGTGAAAAGTGACTCATTTGACTTTTAATGTCTGAATGTCTGAATGTTGGTACCTCCTCAAAAACATTTCTTTACTGACCAAACTGGAGATCTGAATATATTATATATAAGTGTCTGTTTTTGTGTTATCTGGATGTTTGTGTCAAACCTTTTATTCATGAAAGATGCACAATATGTGTACACTCAGTTCTTATTTTTTATGTATAGTACATAATGAATATGTATAATTTTTGCTGATGTTTTTTGATGGAGGAAATTTGCAATTACTGTATGAAATTCAAACCTGGATAGGATTACTTTTATTATTTTACTTTTTTATATTTTTTCATATTGTTATTATTATTATTAGATTCTATAATTACATTATATTATTGCTATATGCTTATTTTTTTATTTTATTTTTTGTCTTTATTGTGTATTTATTATTATTTTTTTATTATTGCTATATGCTTATTTTTTATCAGATTTTTTTCTTTATTTGTGTATTATTATTATTATTTTATTTATTTATTTATTTATTTATTTTATTCAGTTATTTATTTAATTTTATTTTTATTTATTATTTATTTATTTTTTTTATATATGACCATCAGGAGGGAGGGTTTGAAAAAGGAGAAAAAAAAAAAAAGTGTAATTGGACTGTAACCTGTATAGCTGCAGATGAGATCAATACTTAAATTTTTAAAAATTATCACAATAAAAAAAAAAAAAAAAAAAGAAAAAGTTGTTTCCTTCCAAAAACAGACCTGGAGTTGTGTTTTGTTTCATTCACATGTTTGAGTCACACTTTATTATTAGTCTGTCACATCTCCAAAGCTCAAAACGCTCCGTTCCACCTTGTGATGTCATGAAGTGGTAGTTTTTTTCATGTTAACTGCTCCTTTTACTTTTAGTTCTGTAGCGATTGGCAGCTCCAAGGCTGAAATGACCCAAATGATGCTAGTAAGATGAACAGAGTTTAAACACACAGTGGAGCACTTCCTGTTGCCACATGATGACATCACAAGGTGGAACAGAGTGTTTTCCTGAACCTAAAGCCTAAATATGCAACTCCAGGTCTGTTTTTGACGAGATAACCACATTAAAACGTAGAAAACGAAGGCCCTAAACCCTTTTCTGCACAGAGCAAAAGCCACGACACGTCTCATGTTAATTTGTTAATTGTTAATCACAATTCAATCATGGAGCTTTGTATGAACTTGGTAAACTGCTTCGCTAATGAGCTGCTCCCCGCGGTATAAGACATTTAAACTCCATTTGAATAAACCCAAGTACGCTGATTTGTTTAGCGATTGCGTGGCATTGTATTCATTTAGTCTTTGAGTTTCTCCGCACACGAAAATGCCTCTTTAAAAAACAAAAAAACAAAAGAAAAAGCAAAAACTAATTTCCATCACAGCATGAAAGGTGGGGATTTAACGCATCTACACAAAATTCTCATTAGCGCATAATTGGATAAAACATTGGGTGAGCTTTGGAACAAACAAAGAGGACACACTTTTAGTTATTAAACAACTTCTGGGGGGTATTTGACTGTGTTTGCGTTGGTAATTAGGCCTTTGGGGCGAGAATTAAGAGTTATCACGATCACAGAGGGAGTGAGATGTGCCTGTAAATAAGTCTACTCCTCTGGTCTTTTTGCAGAAGGACACGAGCCACGGCCGAAAGCTGCTTTTTTTTTTTCTTTTTCTTTAGTTTATTTTTGTGATGTGGACCTGATTTGGCGGAGCACCTGAGCCTGTGGGCAGAGACGAGGGCTCGCTATTTGTCAGAGTAAGAGAATGTAATGAGAAACTCGAATGAAAAGTATATTGTGTTCTTTGTGTTTCCGTAGGATGCTTTATTAAGGCTAATAAACACAAGAGCAGATTGGTTTTGTAACGGATGCCTCCTATAATGTGGGACAAAATGTAGCTTTCGGTAATTGAGTCATAAGACAATTGTGACAAGTGCTAATAAATGTTTCTTACTTATTCGGCGTCTAGTCAAATCCAGCATTAGGCGTGTATCCCAGCTGTTAAGCACCTTCACTATTTGTTTTACATCCATCTCCCTGCAGTGTCCAACCCCATCTCATTTGGCTTAGGATCTTGTTTTTTGGATCTATCGCCTGGTCGGTTTGCAGATCTATCGAAGGCGAGTGTGGATTTCATTACATAAAGGAAACGACCTCCTGACTTTTATGCGTTTGCTTAAAAAACGGTGTTATGTCATGTTCTGATCTGTGTTTTTATGTCGTTTCGTCACCAAAAACAGACCCAGAGTTGTGTTTTTAACAAGCAAACCTGCATGTTTTGGCTTTAGGTTCTTCGCTCAAATAGAAAACGTTCTGTTCCACCTTGTGATGTCATCGTGTGGTGCTACAGGAAGTGCTCCGCTGTGTTTTTAAACTCCACACACCTTCATTTCTAGAATCATCTGGATCATTTCAGCCAATCTGGACTGAACTAAAGCTAAAAAGGTGGATGTTCACTTGAAAACTACCACTTCGTGACATCACAAGGTGGAACGGAGCGTTTTGAGCTTTGGAGATGTTACAGACTAATAGTAAAGTGTTACTTAAACTTAAACAAAACACAACTCCAGGTCTGTTTTTAAGGAGGAAACAACATTCTATACAGGTTACAGTCTGATAATGGATCTGATAATACTAATACTAATACTACTACTACTAATAATAATAATAAACAATTCAGACAAAAAAAAATAAAAATGCATGTAGTAATAATACAATGTAATAATAATAAAAATAAAGACAAAAAATAAATACATAAAAATGCAAATAGTAATACAATGAAAAATAAATAAATAAAAATGTTCATATAGCTGTAATACAAACTTGTTATAATATTAAAATGAATAATAATAATAATAATAATAATAATAATACTACACAATTCGGACAAAAATGTATTCATAAAAATGCATATAGTGATCATACAATGTAATAATAATAATAATAATAATAATAATAATAAAAATAATAAAAAAATAAATAAATAAATAAATACATAATAATAATAATAATAATAAATAATAATAATAATAATAATAATAATAATAATAAATACATAATAATAATAAATACATAATAATAATGATAAATAAGTTTCATGACAAAGTGAGATTTGGAGATGCAAACAGATGAATAATGCTCAAACATGTGTGAATGAAACAAAGCACAACGGGTTTGTTTTTGAGGAGGAAAGAACATTCTGACATGTCTCAAAGCTACAAGAGTTTGATTTTGTGTAATACAGCGCTCCCTCGCGGTAGTCAGCTTTTATTTTTTACAATTATTCTACATGTTTCTTGTCTGTAAAACCCCTCACCACACACTTCAGACACTTTTCTCACATTTCTCAACACAGTGGTCTACAGTCCTTTAGCCAATCAGGATTTGAGCTTTGGAGATGTAGACAGACTAATAATAAAGTGTTTCTTGAAATAAAACACAGCTCGAGGCAGGTTTTTGATGAGGTAACAATATTAAAACATGATTTAAATCTCACAAGAGTCGTTTTCCACGTCACACTAACAAACTGTAGATAAATAAACACATGCAGATCGCTTTTTTCAGTATAAAAATGATCCTGTTTGAGATAACATGTGGTCTGCACTTGGCGTAACATTGTTAAACTGGAAAACTACAGGCAAAAAGAGACAGAAGGTGACAGAGGATCAACACCAAACATGCTAATGCGCAATGTTAGTTCACACCTCCTGAGCAACTCCAGCAGCTGCTCGCTCAATACACGACCTTAAGGAGGTGATGATGAACGCTGGATCCAACAAGAAGAAAGAGAGAGAGGGAGAGAGAGACGCGAGCGAGGAACAGGGAGAAAAGGGTAAAAAAAAAAACGGTGCAAAAGGTTTATCGCGCACTTAAGGTCAATGTTGGTGAAAGGTTGAGGGGAATGTCGTTAAGGGAATGAATAGAAAGTGTGTGGGCTCCAAGCAACGTGACATTCAAGACACACATTTTCCCTATGAAATGTCACAGTTAAACAGGGGACAATTACTGCTAATAACGCTGCCCGTGAGTCACAGATTCACCTGTAAAAGGAGGTCTGAAGAGCTGCGAGACTTTGGGATCGTACAGCGATTAGGCAGCACGGCCTCACAAAGAGTCACAGATGTTTGATTACGACAGGTCACGAGGCGGGACGTTTTAGGTTTGATCGATGGATTCACGGGGTTAACCGGGCTCGGGGACGTCTTTGAGGAGGACTTGTGTTGGTCAGAGGCTGAAAAATAGTCAAACAAGTTAACAAAGGTAGAGTGGAAAGAGGGGACATGTGGGCTGGACTGTGAGGTTGGATTTAGCATGATGCATGATGCAGATTTTCCACACAATTATAACAATTAAAAACTCGAATTCTGTTCAAAGTCGACATTTTCCAGACAACTCCAGGAGCTTTAAAGATCCTACAGTTCTGCCCCCAGTGGAGAAACATATTTCTGCTTTGAGTTCATGTGTTTTGTCTGTTCAGAGCTGTCATATTGTTGCAGACTTTGAACAGTTCAGTCATTTTTCTCTTCGTTTAAGCTCTGTAAACTGTCATTTTACCCCACGCAAATGTCTGTCTGTGAGTATTGTAACGTTATAACACATTAGCTCGCTCTACGAACTCATTTGAGGCACTTTAAGTTGATTAATATTTGAGCTAAAATAGAAGATGCTAATAGCTCTAGCATGTCTATGGGATTTTCCATTCATGTTAGCATGACGCTAATCAACAGTTTGACACACGTTTTCATTAGTTGTAGCCACTTCTAAGCTAATGTTGAGTATATATTATATTTGAATAAGCTACTATATGGTGTTTTATGTAACATTTGAATAATATTTGTTCATAAAAATATAAAAGTATGATTGTAATATGATATGTTCTTTGTATGTTACAGTTAAATGTCCAAAACAGCGAGAAGCTTCCTGGAGAAACTGTTCACTATCTGTAAAGCTCGTTCCCAAACACTAAAGGAGGCAGAAAACCTATATTATGCAAAAGTAACTCCTCAAAAACAGACCTGGAGCTGTGTTTTGTTTCATTCACACATGTTTGAGTATTATCAGTCTATCTACAAAGCTCAAAACGCTCTGTTCCACCTTGTGATGTCATGAAGTGCTAGTTTTCAAGTTCCTTTCACCTTTAGTTCAGTAGTAGTTTGGCAACAACTCCCAGCGCTGAAATGATCCAAATGATTCTAGTGAAGATGAATTAAATTTAAAAATAAAGTCAAGCACTTCCTGTATTGCCACATGATGACATCACAAGGTGGAACAGAGTGTTTTCAGTTTGAGAGAAGAACTCGAGGAAATAACATTATAACATAGATCAGAAAATAGCGCAATATGGGCCTTTTAATGTTTGATAGAAGACTGAAATATGTCTAAACTACAGGTAAAACAGGATTTTTTTTTATTTTTTATTTTTTTCATGTGTCAGTTTGTGTTTCCATATTACGCTGGTGATCACATACAACATAAATAAGCAGTTGATGATTATCCCTGATGGATGTTGTGCTTCAGATATTGTGAATTCCAAGCTGGTGTTTTAGGATGCAACAATAAAATACCTGCACCTGTCAGAGTTAATAAAGTTTGTCCTCATGTGGCCTCCGTAGAGATCGATAGCAGCAGTGCAGACAATGACTGATAAACAGGGAATAAGGGACTGACGACAACAGGGAAGAGTTGAGAAAAGATAAAAAGTGCCGGATGAAACAGAGGAGACCCGTGGAATCGAAAGTGGTTGAACGTAGCCAGACAAAAGACGAGAAGCCGTCGCTGTCGGTGTGAAAATCCCTATTTTATTAGAACATCAGTCAGATTACTCACAATTTTCTCACTAATTAGGCCAATCAGCGCACGGCAGATCTGTCCAACCAGATTACACGTGTAAACACATTAGAGGCTTTAGTATGCGGCGAGAGAAAACGTATTTAAGGCGTCGTGAAGCCAATTAGAACCACAAAAGGAGCCTTGACTTTTGATTGTCCTTATAATTAAAGCTGCATTTCTCAATTTTCAAACCGTAAAAGGAGGAAGTTTGTGTCTGACTCTATTGTTATTGCTGCTAAATTGGGAAAATAAAGTAGGTGGTCGACATCCATCTTTCTACTGGCGTTGCGCTTGATAAAATACTTCATAAAAAAGCGTAATAATGATTCATTTGTAGTCACTGGATGCATACAGAGTGCTGTGGTCTGATTTGGGGTCAGGTACCTCACTTTTCAGCTTTGTAAAAAGAAAATAACATGATTTTCTTTGACCTTGCTGAGCTTAAATGCATCTACAGAGACGCAGATGAGCGGGCGGTCAAGAAACTGAGACAAGAGACAAGACTTTTCAAGACTGGCCGCTATGCCGTGTGAGTTTGGGGCTAAATACTTTATTCTGGAAGTTGCCGTGAGGGCCAGCCTTGTCACTCGGGGTGTATTTTGCACGAGGCTGCCGATCTTGACAGGACTACAGAGACGTTTTAAAGTGTCCCAGAGACTCGTTGCACATAAATATTGAACATTTCACACAAGTGGAGGAGTTCAAGTATCTCGGGGTCTTGTTCACGAGTGAGGGGCATTGACAGGCGGATCGGTGCAGCGTTGAGCTGGAGCTGAGTCGAAAGGCAAAGCTCTCGATTTACCGATCAATCTATGTTCCTGCCCTCACCAATGGTCATGAGCTCTGGTGGCCAAAATGAGTTTCCTCCTCAGGGTGGCTGGACACCTGAAGGGACGATGTCTCTCAGCTGGCCACCGGAGGAGCTGGAGGACGTGTCTGGGGTGAGGGAAGTCTGGGAGTCCCTGATTAGACTGCTGCCTCTGCGACCTGGTTTCTGGATAAGCGGAAGAAAATGGATGGATGGATAAATTTTACACAAATCAACTTACTTATCGTCAAAACTTTTCCCAAATTCTCCATTAAAATGAGTGGGATTCCTGCTTAACCAAAAGTCACACCAGAAAGAAGACGCAGTGTAGTTGCATTTTCAGCAAAAGTGGAGTTTTGTGAATGAATCATAAAGAGAACAGACAGTTTTCACTATGATTAGCTTACTCTTACTACTCATACTACTATAGTGGCTGAAATATTTGTCCAAAATCATGCTTGATCATTTCTAAGCAGTTTCGGGCCATGCTGACGCAACAATCAAGCGATCGCCAACCTTTAGGAAAACCTGTGTAATATCGAGTTTGGAAACAGTGGCATTTTGTCTGAGCAGAAATCAATGGGTTGCAATTAGATGGTCGATGCACAGAAGCAGAATGTAACAGCTCTGATGTACTTACCCTGGAGCTAACGGGTCCAAAGAACATGTTTAAGCAAAAAAGGCGTCTGTTTTAAGGCGTTAGCTTGGTAATTGTTGAAGTCACATCATCCGCCGAGTCAGAAGTGATAATATTTGTTGCCTGCTATGTTTAGTCTGTGTTTAGAGTTTATTTTAGCTTGTTAGTGCCACAACAATGGTGCAGTCTTCATAAAGTACTTAAAACTACTATATCTGCTCATCGTTCAGTCGCTTTTGGGGTCAATACTTTTCCTTTGCACTACTGGAAATGCTCGGTTATTTCTCTGTACTACGATGAGATGATGCAACATCGTAGTAAAGCATTTTTAAATAGACAGTCTCATTAAAAGGCCTGAGCTGCTGCAAATAAATAACAGAACGAAGCAATAATTAGCCACAGGAGTCCCTTATTCCACCCTCTGCAGCTCAGGTCTGATCGTTTTACAGCTAAAGTAACAAAAATGCCACAACTTTTGCAAAGAAACTGTACATATGCCTCAAAAATATTCATCCAGCTTTCATATACTGAGCCGATATAGTGATTACCGTGACAGGGCTAAATTCGACGCATTGTACATTTAGATAGTGGTCAAATGTTAGCACAGTTTCCATGGAGATGTTATTGGTTTTCCTGTAATGCTCCACAATGCTGCTTTTGACACGTCTATCATAAGCAGACAATGCCACCCAATGAAGTCACTAGGAATGGGACGTTATTAAATTTTAGACTCACGATTATTGTGACCAAAATAATCACGATTAACAATATTGTCACGAGAATTATTGAACCAAGGCAGTATAATGTCCTTATATGTGGACACCAGGACCTTGTAGAGATGATTGTTGTAAAACCATGTGCCGCTGCTACATTCAATAGTTTATTTGACACAGTTTTTGTTACTTACGATGGATATTTTCAGCTAAAGTTTGTCAAACGATGCAGGATGGTCGTCTCATAAATGTGCGTGTAAGTTGCAGGCTCTGCATCGCCGTGTTGGTCGTGTTTTTCAAATCCATAATAATTCCACACATCAGACTTCACCTTCTTAAGCGGGCGATATAAATGTGCCGTCATCCAGGTGCAGATCCATTGCCCACGAGACATGACGGTGACTGAGGTGAAGAACCAGCCTCAATTCGGAACAAGCACGGAAGCTACAAGATCCATTGCTATAATAGAGGGGCCCCCTTGTGGTCAAACACCAGAACTAACATCTAAACATTGCACTGAAACTGGAAACATGAGGCAGTGTGGAGCCGTAAAGGTGATTATAATCGTGTGCGATGATCACGACTATTAAAAAATGCCACAAACAATTAATTGCGAACCTTTTTTATTGCGATTTTTGGAAAGACGAGCCCGCTTACAGTAAGAGTACATGATTTCCAAGGCGATAAAAACACGTGGCTTTCCATTTCCTGGCTGTTAATTTTCCCCTTTTTACATCTGTACTTTGTCCTCAGTCAAACACAGAATCACAGTTGAATTACCGTATTTAACATAGTAGTACCTCTTCTTCGTCTCACTGATATGTCATAGTATTCATGCGTTTTCTCACCGGGGCAGGTTCCACTCATGACACATGCTCGCAGCTCGTGCCATAGCGGGTTAGCCCTCCTGTTGTGTGTATTTGTGCGTACTCCGCTCATAATACCTCATATTACTCTTGACAACATGCTTCCCTGTTTCCTTTCACCACAAAGGTCAAACATGCAGAGGATGGATCTCGTTAAAGCTCGTGTAAGACACATATCGCGTTTGTTTTCTAACCACACACTCTTGTTTGTCGCCCCTCTCTCTCTCGCCGTACGTTCCTCCTCAGCTCGTCTTTCCATTTATCTCCATTACCTCTTGTATCGTCTCCCACCATTTTTCTCTGCCCACACTCGTTCTCTGGGCCTGTCCTCGCCTGCTCCTTTCTCGTCTGACCTCCCCCGATCATGATTGCCCTTCATGTTCGCCATGGATCATTTTGGCTCGGGTTGAAGTCGAGGCGCTTCGTGATTGAGACTGGAGACCACCTAAAATGCTTACAGACAGATTGATACTGAAGTTTAAGCTGCACATAGCGAACTTTTCCTTATCATAGAACTCTGGTTACATTAGAGCAAATAAAAAAAATAGAAACACTGCTACTATTTCAATTTTGAGGCGTTCTCTGGATACATTTCTACAGAGATTTACTGCCATAAACGATAATATTAAAGCTACTTCAGTCCATCGATACAATAACAATAATGCAAGTTAATCCCAGTAAACTATTTTAAACTGACGGTATCACAAAAAGTCCTGAGCTGCAACAAATAAACAACAGAATGAAGCAGTAATCAGCCACAGAAGTCACTTATTAAACCTTTTACAGCTTAAACACCCCCTTTCTCTGCAGTTGTGCCAAGAAAGTGCGCACACGATACATTTCCAGCCCTAAAATACCTGGTTCCAGCGCTCATATACTGCAGGATAAGTTGATATAGTGTTTATCCAGCCAAGGCAGCGTGGTTATGATCAATAGTTGCGTTACAAAGGCATTTTCAGGGGCGTGTGGAGCTTAAAAGTCATATGACCATTTTGTTAAAGTGACAATGATTGGATTGGTTTTCGAGCGCGTCTTCAATCCAAGAACTGCCTTCCTGCAACACTTCGTTTCTATATTGGTCCATTAGGTTTGCTGAAGCTACAAGTTCTTTAGCCTCTTTCTAAGCAGCTTTACAGCGGCTGCCTGGCTGTGGCCCAGTGAACAATAGAATTGAATGGTACTAAGACTGTGGATTTATCCTTTTGTCACTATTCTAGTCAGGAGATCCAACTCTTAAATGGGTTTTGTTTGAAAGCTGACTTGTATTTGTTTGTGTGCGCTGGCTCGTTGGCTGAGCGGTGATGAGTACTCTTCTTCGGGCCGTCCTCTCGGGCCGCTCTCTGTGCTTACGACCACCTCAAACGGCTCTTCACACTCGCCTGGAAGTGTAACCCCTGCTCTCTCCGACGGCTCTCACACTCTCGTCGAAAGAAACCAAAACTTTTCCGGCCTTTGTTGGCATTTAGTTTGTGTCAGTTCATAGCTCCATGTTAGCCTCAAGAGTCTGTGATTTTGAAGTGGACCAAATAGAAAGAAACAGACAAAAAGGGAACTTAACAAAGGCAAATTAATGCAAATAATATTCACAAAAAGCTGGACGCAACTGGGATCAACTTAACTAGAACAGAACCAAACTAAAAGATAAACTACAAACTTATGCAAATGAACAATAAGGCAAATCATTATAACTATACAGAAAATAAAAACAGTGATTAGTAAAATAACTTTAAGTAAACTAAATTAGCAAAAATAACCCCCATCCCTCAGTCTCGGTTCAGGTGGCTCTGCTGAGGTCTTTAAGGGCGTTCCTCCTCCGCCTGGGTCTTTTTTCTTCTTCTTGCAACTCAAAAGAAACAAGTGTAAGTAAATTTAGACAGATATTAGCTCAAATGTGTGTACACAAATCAGAAAATATGTCTAAATAAAGGAACATCTGTGAACTATGTGCATTTTAATCCAATGAGTATGTGAGGTTAAATGTAAAAGAACGCTCTGGAGTGGTGGCAGAGGTAGTTTTAATGCACATTTGATTGTTTTGAGATGATTAACAGATGCGGTTGTGGAAAAAACATCACCCATACACATCCAGACTGAAACTAGTGATGCACAGTCCTCATTTAAACTCATAGGTGTCAAATTAAATCATTTAGACGCTTCTTGAATGTTGAAATCGATAGTGAGCATTGAGCGTTTTCCATATTATCAAAATTGAGTTTGACGTTTTAACTTCTGCGACTTTACTTCTACTACTGTAATTTCTAAACCAACATATTACAAGATGTTTTAAGAACAAATATGTTTAAGACCAGATCAGTCAGAAGCCATAACGCCTCAGACTTTTGATGGTGAAACACATTTTGAAGTAAATGTAGACGATAAACGACAAGATTGAAACTAATTTATGCCACTGACGCACAAACCCAAGACCAGATTCAAACCACAAAACTCTTGTAAATCTATAATAATGTTAAAAATCAAGATCTGCAATAAATAATCAGCAGAACGAAAAACTTTAGTTCTTATTTTGCTTCTGTAATGAGTCATAGAGGTTTTTAATTCAACAGTTTATGGCTTAAATCTGATCATAAAGCCAAAAAATAACTAAAAATGTCCCAGTAGTGCAAAGAAACTGTACACACGATAAATACTGACCTAAAAAAGTCCATATCCAGTAGTAATTGCAGGCCTGGCTCGTGGTGAGGTTGGGGTGAGTTTAGGAAGCGCAGAACTCTTTCTTGAACTGTCTTTACTGTGGATTGTTCCATCTATTTATGGCTCTGTATTTTATGGGATGAGAGCTTCAATTCAACGTCACTCGACATGAGGAAATTTGCAACAAAGTTGAGGAACTTGCCAGAAACAAACCAAACTCTGCTTGTTTTGATTCATCTTCATTAGACTTCAGTTTGTAATATTTGGGGTCAAGTTTGTAATTCTTGCATTGGGCTGAACAAAAATCCTCAAAAATCAAACTTAAATTCAGTGATCTATCCTTGAATACTGCCACTATCTAGAGCAGGAGGCTCAAACTCACGGCCCCGGGCCAATTGCGGCCTGCGAGATGATATTTTGTGGCCCGCAGGACAATGTAAAAGTTTAATGTTCATGTGGAGAAGGTTTCCTCAAATCGGTAACACACACACGTCACTCACGCTGTGCACTCCCATCTTTAAAGATTCAACAATTAGCGATGTACATCTATAAAATCCACATTGTTTTTTATGGATATCCACTTGGCATATTTCCTCATGTGTGCTGAAAACAACGATGAAGTTTGGGAAGATTTTAAAAGCTTTTTTTGTGGAATAATTTGAGTTTTGAGACCCTTGATCTAGAGTCGACTTGTCCCAGATAACGACTCATCAAAATACAACTACGATTACTTTTTCTAGCCGAGTACTCGCGCTCATCGCAGCCCTAACCTTCGCTCGTTTTTTGAGAATATTTCCACCCCCCACGTATTTGCAGATAATGAGAAGTTGGCACCTACAAGACAAAGCCGCCGCTCCACCAGATGATTGATATAAAGTGATTAGTGGTGACATTGTCTGGCTGACCTCCCTGTGGGACCGGTTTAATGACAAAGATGTAAGGAACCACAGGGTCACGCCGGGAAACGCAGCGAACGAATACAGAAAAGTCCCCCGAAAATGGAGAAGGAGCGGCAGACGGATGGATCGGGAAGGGCCGGACTGGGGCGGTGTAAGTGGAGTCCAGCAGGCGCGTCGTGGTCAGCTTGTTTCTGGGGAATTGTGACTCCAGAAATGACAGAGACATCGATCAACAAGTGGCATGAGTGTGCGTCTGTGTGCGTCTGTGTGTGTGCGTCTGTGTGTGCGTCTGTGTGTGCGTCTGTGTGTGTGCGAGAGGCTTGTTCTCAGAGTGTGTTTCATGGAGAGAGGTGGAGAGCTCAAAACAATCCTCAAGAAAAGGCTGAAGACGGTGACTTCATGTGACAAAGCCGGTCTTAAAGCAGCTTTGATACGGTTTAAATGCAAACGCTTCTTTGGATTCAAACTCTCATTGATCAGACGGGAAACGGACATGACAGTGTTATCAAAGAGTGAAAATGGGAAATTGTGATACCTATTTTTTTTTGTCCAGCTTAAGACGAGGTTCATTGAGGGCAGTTGCTTGGCAGATATTTTTAAAGAATAAGAAAGAAAAAAGAACATTTCTCTCATTTGTATTTCTGCAGAGCCACAGACCCGTTTGTTCGCTCTGAAATTTATATTTATGTGCCAAAGGAGAAGTGTGAAGGTAGTTTTCCATGTTCAAGGCTCCACATCAGGGAATCACTCACCCATTCACACATACATCCATATATCAGTGTCTTGCCCAAGGACACAACAACAGTATTCATCTGTGAGAGCTGGAATCGCACCACCGACCTGTGATTCGGTGGATCTGACTGTTCAACCAGTGCAATTTATGTCGAGAGCGGGATTCAAACTGCCAACCTTCAGCTCAGTGCACTCTGAATACAAACCCTGGATACAAACCTGCATTAATGCTTCACTATGTAACTTTTCTGGGTGTCCATGGAGATGTTGTAGCTTTGTCTGGAACATTCTGCAGTAATGACTTTAATCTATGTTTCATTTGTGCAACTACAGATATTTTCATCGCTAAAAACGTCTTCGAAATCATGAGTTCTTTCTGTGAGCGGAGCCGCCTTTTCACAGATCTGATCTGGCCTGGCAACATCACCATGACCACGGCATTAACATTAACGTCCTCATATCAAACACATATGTGGCTGAAATAGTACCGAATGTTCTGGAGTATAAGTCGCGGCAGTGAAAAAAATGCAAAATAATGACGAAAAAGACGTATATAAGTCGCATTTTTGGGGGAAATTTGTTTGAAAAATCCATTATCTTTAAAGTCAAGTTATAATAATAAGAATAAAATAGAGAAGAACTGGTTGAATATCAGTACAGCACGCTAACATTACACATTTAATTTATTCAGCTGAAGCACAGACAGAACTGAACACGTGTCTGGTTTGTTAATGTCAGATATTAACAGTTAATCACAAACTAAAGCAGAAAAAAACAAATTCAACAACACATTTACTCTGGATCTCAGTCCAAATCACTAAATCCATCCATTCTTCATCCTCATCCAGTTCATATATAACCCGAGTCTGAGTATAAGTCACACCCCTGGACAAACTATGAAAAAAGTGCGACTTATTGTCCAGAAAATACAGAAAAGAAACAATAAACAGGAGAGAGTACATCCTTAAACTTGTCGAAATTCCGTCTCCATTCCTCCAAATTCCAACCCACCTCAAACATTAAATTTGCTGCACATCTTAAACAGCACTTTAACAAATGGGTCCATTAAAAACTTCCCAGGCGAGCGCTGTTTCTTGCCTGAATATTGCACTGCGTTTCATAATGTGCAGAGATATGGAGCTCATTCCGGCCCTTGTTCTCCTAATTGGCCCCAGATGACCATTTATTCGCATGTTACAATGTTTGACCTGGATTCAGCACTTTTGGGGAGACTCGTCAGGTCAATAGATATAAAACTGAAGATGGCGCCTGGTTGAGGTTTGTGCTGGCCCCAGGTGAGTTTGGAGAAAGTTCCACAGAGTCTGCTCAGTGTTAAAGCTTTTTAAAGTCATTTATCTGCGTCTGGAAAGCAAACGAGCATGTGCAAAATGGTTCATATCTACAGAAGTATCAAGTGAACAGGTTATTTAAAGAAAAAAATTTACATACATGTTCAATCGTGGTGTGACTCTGAAGTGCTGTATGTTTGCACTCGGAAAAAAAACACCTGCACCAAGGCCTTCAGTGGAAAAAGACATTACAGCGGCGCCAGGACAAAGAGGCGGAGTCAGAGGAAGAGGCGGGGTCAGAGGAAGAGGCGGGGTCAGAAAGAAGAGGCGGGGTCAGAGGAAGAGGCGGAGTCAGAGGAACTGTGAAACACGCCTGAGTCACTATTAATCATTTCTTATGTGTCCAACCTTAAAAATACATGTGTCACAGTATTTCTAAAAGTACAAGTTTTATTTACAGTACTAGTAACTGGTTATGTTCTAAAAATAACCCACAATAAGTGAAAATCGAGAAGTATCAGCTTTATTTTTTACATTATTCCATATGTTTCTTGTCTCTGTCAAACCCCTCACCACACATTTTATACACTTTTCTCACACAGGCATTAACATTTCTCACATTTCTCTTGTTTAATGAATCGTGACTCAGGTGTATGTCACAGTTCCTCTGGCTGCGCCTCGTCGTCCTGGTGCTGCTGTCGTGTCCATCGAACATTTATGTCAAACTCAAATTCACACTGGACCAAAATTTAAAACAAAGACAAATTCACGGCCAAACTCAAGATTTATTGAAAACTTGCCTGCACCTGATGTGTGATGTTTAACCCTTTTCATTTGGAAACAAACTTTAGTTTTGCTTCAACACAAAATCTGGAACAACTCAAGCTTCATATAAAAAAAAAAATTAAAAAAAAATTAAATTTGAAATAAAAGACACATCAGTAGTATTCATGGCTTGTTTAAACAAAACAAATCATAATTATGTCTCTCTCTGTAGCCTTTAAAGTTCTTTTTTTTTTTTACAAGCCAAATAAAAAAATATATATATTTTTTTTGTTTACTGAAAATTTGATTTTCAAACTATTAACAGTCCAAACCAAGGAGCAGAAAAAGTGCAGAGAAACATATTCAATCTCAGTTTGCTCCACTCTGATTTACTCTGTGCGTTGGCCTCTACTGCAGCAAAGCATTCTGGGATATGTAGTATTAGTGGTGCATGTGCTATATACCAGCCTGCCAGCTCTAATACACAATTGATATGATCTCATGGCCCAATATAATTACGCCGCGGGCCAGATTTGGCCCCCGGGCCTGAGTTTGACACATATGATGTATGTAAATTTGTCTGAACACAGTAACCTCAGCCAATCAGGACGCAGAACACAATGGTCTACAGTCCCTCAGCCAATCAGGACGCAGAACACAATGCACGCTCCTACACTGGGAAAAAAAAGTAAAACTACACACAAAAAAAACAGCGATAAACCAGGGACCACTGAACATTCTCTGGTGGTTTAGTCGTAGTATAACAGGAAAAAGGGAAAAAGTTAGGTGATGTAACTTGTGCAGATCACAAAAATAAAGTTGGAACTCATGATAAATTTTGCGCTCCGAAATAGCAGCTCCATCCCTCTCTCGTCCTTCCTTTCGTGCAGACTCCGCTCTATACATCTGCCCTGTCTGTGCGCTGCTCCCATCTCCCTCAGATAGCGTGCCATCTGGGTGATCAATGGACTTCATTCTTTACAGGAAATTCTCCCATGATGGATTTTTTCGTTGCCTTGTGTGCTTTTGTGAAATTGTGGCTGCAATTTTGTTCTGTGTAGCAGGAAAAAAGGTTTTGAAAGAAGCGACAAGCGCAAAGAGACACTGTAGTGTTTTTATCTGCCATTTTGTAAATGTTAACAAATCGCAGATGCAGGAAGTACAACGAGAAATGAGTCACATGTTGCAAAAGTTCAACTTGAACTCTGATCCACGGCACGTGATCTGTTTGGAGAAGCAGGACCAAATAAATAGAGAAAAAAAGTTGCTCAAGTAGATTTTTCATATGATACTTAAGTAAAAGTATTAAGTACCTGTTTATTCTGGAGCCCGGCACAGGACATTTGCAAAATATAATAGATAACGAGATAATATCACGTTCACACATGAGATTATCTTGAGAGAACGATTTGATTATCACAAGGGAACGAGATTATTTGTATTTTTTTAAGGTAAATACCGTGTGCGCTCAGGAAAATATGTTATGTTCTATTCTATATTGTTATGTTCTTTCAAGATAATTATCTCTTTCCCTCAAGAAAAGATCTCGTTTCTTCAAGATAATCATATCGTTCCCTCAAGATATTTGTGTCATTCTCTCAAGAAAATTATGTCTTTTCTCTCAAGTTAATTATGTCGTTCCCTTAAGTGAATATATTTTGTTTTGTGTGAATATTATTCTTCTTTCCGTCATCTGCAGGGCTCTGTACTTTATAAATGCACTTTAAGAGTAATAATATTTCAGAAGTGTTAATTTGATAAAAGGTTAAATTTAGTGATATTGATTCAAAGAAACGATACATTTTTGGTCAACAGTAACAAAAACAAATCAATTTTCATGATTTTTCTGATGAATTTTGTCTATTTATTTTTATTCACTCAAAGTCGAAGCTTAAACTTGAAAACTTACTTCAGGATGTTTCCACGAACATGGTCAAAGTAACCTCTCAAATCAGATGAAAAGTACTTTTTACTTTTCAGTCCTGTTCAAAAATGTAGTACAGTAGAAAGTACAGATACTGCTCTCAAATGTAGTGAAGTAAAAGTAAAAAGTACACACTGTAAAATGTATTTAAGTAAAGTACAGATACAGATTCTACTTAAATATAGTACTTTACTGCTTGTACTTCATCACCCCCACCATCATATTCATGCAGTATACAGCCATTTAGCCAATCAAAGTGGCACAGCGAAGAAGAAAAAGTGTCTTGCCCAAGGACACAGTCTGAGTGATCACAAGCTGCGACTGAACCGTCATCTTTTCCAGCCGCCGCTCTAACCACTGAGCCGCTGCTTTTATGCGAAACAAAAGTAGAGGCTTTTTTCACTTCCTTTGTCTCGTTCCCTGCA
This sequence comes from Periophthalmus modestus, assembly GCA_019594935.1. Taxonomy (NCBI): domain Eukaryota; kingdom Metazoa; phylum Chordata; class Actinopteri; order Gobiiformes; family Gobiidae; genus Periophthalmus; species Periophthalmus modestus. The sequence continues at coordinate 2,670,988 of JAIEZT010000012.1, read as the reverse complement.
GCAGTGATAAAACTCAACAGATTAATATTTATTGAACCGCGGAGAGCTTCTTGTCTTTGAGTCCTGTGGGGGATAGAGCCCACGCCTCACCAGTCCACCTACCTGTGTCCAGCACGGGACTCCCCCCGGCCCGTCCCCTGAGCCGTCCCCGTCTGCAGCGGCGTGGCTCATCCGTCCTACACGCTCCACTGTGTCTGCATTACTGGCTGTGTGTTTGGACTGGGATAAAGAGCCGAATGGGCATTTTTGGGAAGAAGGATCACAGATGGGCCTTGTCAAATCTCTGTGCATCTGGCTCCGGGCCTGTCCAAATTTTACCCACACAAACACATACTTCACTCCCGCTCGTGTCCCTGTCTGTATCTTCGTATAGTACTTTTACAGCTCCGCCGTTGGTTTTTCTGGGTGGTTATGTTATGAAAGCTGACACAGACGCTCGCCACAGCAGGGCACAGCGGGCACAGCGGGCGCAGCGGGCACCGGGCTCCTGTTGTGGTTGCCCCGTGCCAAGATAACGATGCCAGGGACGCGGGGCCGTGCCAGCTCTAATGGCGGCCAATGGCATACCAGAGCGGAGATGCCAGATTTCAGAGCCTTAAACCTGTTACAAGAGGATACGTCGTAATGCTGCTCAGACGACTCCTGTGACGGCTCGAATCGGGCTAAACGCTCAGGGTCAGGTGGTTGTAGGAGTCATTCAGAAAAGTACTTTTAGGTTTTGGTTTACACGACTCCAGGAGAGAAAGACGACGCTATTTGGACCTTTTTCAAAAGTACTAGAGATTAGATTTTCAAAGAACTAGAGATTAAAGTACTAGAGACTAAGATGCAAAGAAAGTTCAAAATGTCATTTCATTGGTAACACTTTATAATAACTATTTAGCCTTAATAAAGCATGAAGAAGCACTTAATTCATAATGAAGAAACACTTAATTAATAATGAAGAAACACTTTATTAATAATGAAGAAACACTTAATCAAGAATAAAGAAACAATTAATGATGAAGAAACACAATGGTCTACAGTCCCTCAGCCAATCAGGACGCAGAACACGATGGTCTACAGTCCTTCAGCCAATCAGGACGCAGAACACAATGGTCTAGAGTCCCTTTGCCAGCGAGGGACGACTGTACTTCCTCCATCACTGTGATACTGCTGTTTAAAATGACGCAGTAGTAAAGTACAGCATATTTGATTAAAAAATATAGTAGTAGTGGAGTAGTTCTCCTATAAAATAACCTCTGTGGTGAACCGCAGGGGCCCGTCCTGTGTCTGGGCAGATTTGGGTGTAAATTGTGTGTCAGCTGTTGGAGGTCCCTGTCCAGCTTTGGGACATATGCTTCAGTCGACTCCTGTGGACACTCACGCGCTGTCCACACACGCACACACACACACACACACACACACTCTCACACACACACACACACACGGACACACACGGACACACAATCACACACACACACTCATCATCAGAACATCTCAAGGACAAGTCCGGCTGATGAGAGTCCAGAAGTTGCTAAAGTGCTGATGTATTTGACCACATGACCTACCTGTCACTCACCTGATTATAAACTACGCTGAAAATTGATGTTGGCAACATTTCAATATGCATGATGTGCTATGACCCCTTTGTTTTAACACAGGACACACTCTGGAGAGAGCGATGCCAGTGTTTTATCAACTACGCTTCAGATACGCTGAAGCTTTTTTAAAAACGGACATGACTGCACATTCAATCTAAAAAAAAAAACACATTTTCACCCCCATGCTGCTTTTGTTTGTTGAATAAAGACAATAGAACAGTATCAGAACAAAAAGAGACGTCCATGATTCAGTGTGACCAGAGCTACATCCACAGGTGAAAGGGAACAAGGTAAAAGTAGGAAAGTGCAGGAGTTAAGTATAATTTTAGGCATCTGCGCTTTACTTCAGTGCATTTTACAGTGTGGACTTTCTACTCCACTACATTTTCTACTTGGATTGATAAGTAAAAGTACTTTTTGTGGGGAAGCTGGCTCGATATGGTCAAAGTAGGAGGCGGACGTGCGTAAAAAGTGTCTTTTATCAGACAAAAATGTATTTAACCTCCTGAGACTCGAGATGTTTCATGTCTTTAATCATTTATCTTTGTTATTTGGGCCGATTGAACCTGATGAGTGTAAAAATAAACAATTATCTTTGTACATTATGAGAAAATTGACGTCCACATATGAGGACATGGTTCTATGTTTTAATCATTTTGGTAGAACATTTGAATAATGATTTGCAAAAACTGTTTATTAAGAGCCTCAAACAACAACATTTGTCCTGAGTAAAAATAATTGTGGCTCTTGGAACAATGTGGCTCATGTGAAGAGCTGTTGAGAAGTGCAAGAGACATAAGCCTTTAGAAAATAAAATTAAATAAATAAAAAAAAAAAGAAAAAGATAAATTATATAAATAAATAAATAAATATTCTGAACATTCTAAACTCTTAAAAATATTCTAAATTGAACATTTTTGAGTTGTTGCTGTTGGTGCAGGAAGACATAAGACTTTACAAAAAAAAATAATTAATTAATTAAAAAAAATAAATAAATAAATAGATGGATTATATGAATAAATAAATAAATATCTGAACACTCTAAAATCTTAAAAATATTCTAAATTAAACATTTTTTGCATTGTTGCTGTTCTTGTCTGCTCTTATTCTTCTTCTAAAAATTTGCATTGTGGCCGAGACAACCCAGAATGTTCACACACAAAAACAGAACATGAGCATCTTAAATTAAATCTGCCAAACATCTACACTAAAGCCCCTGAAACACTGACCCAAACAGGAAGTACCTACCCCGGGTAAATACCATGTACTGCACAGGTGCTGCAGGTAGAACTTTCAGCAGGATCAACATCAGCTGCAGATTTATGAGAATCTAAAAGAGTTTAAACATAAAACACTTAAACAACCAAACAAAATACACAAGATAATGAAAAACAACAAAGAAAGAAGTTAACCCAGCTCCCCTCCACATGGTCCGGCCCAGAACCACACCCAAAGCTTTCAAAATGGCCGACATAGGCCACGCCCCCTCTGTGTCTGGACCATGTGGAGAGTCAGGTAAGAGAAGCTGCTTGTGTTAAACTAAACTGAGTAAATATTACTTCAAAATCTTTAAAGTAACAGTGTCAGACTAAAAGACTAAACAGAACAAACCTGGACAGTTATGTTTAGTTTTTTGCTGAATATTGAACAAATGTGTGCGTATGAACAAAAGAAAGTTAAATCCTCCATGTCCAAATCCAGATTTTTTGGCTTTTCTGTAAAAAACGTGTTTCCTGTGAGCACTGCGGTGATTAGAGGTGAAAACAGTTTGCATAATCACAAAGACGAGCGCTGTGGCTTTCATTCGATGTGTAGATTGTTTGCAGAAGTGGATGTACCTTGTGTAAAGTAGGGAACGATAACAGGTTTTAGTAGTCGAAAGGCTAAATTTGAATATCGTCCGTAGTGACCACACTGAGGAAGAGCAAAACTGGAAAAAGAATCTATTAAAACAAAAGAAGCTGCTTTTTCTTTGCGAATTCCACAGAAATACTTATACTTACCAAAAATCTGAACAAAATAAACAATTATCTTTTACATTATGAGAAAAGTGATGCCATATGACGACATTCTCTCTACTTTTTAATCATTTTGATAGAACATTTGAATAATGATTTGCAAAAACTATTTGCCTGAAACAGCAACATTTGTCCTGAGTAAAAACAATTGTGCCTCTTGGATCAATGTGAAGAGGTGCAAGAGACATAAGCCTACAAAAAAAATTAATTAATTAATAAAAAAATTAAAAAAAAATAAGTAAATATATGAATTATAAAAATGGATCAATAAAATAAATAATCAAGATAAATTAAATAAATAGATAAAATAACATTAATACATACATAAATATATAAATTAAAATAAATAGATAAAAAATATAATAAATAAATACATAAATAAATATATAAATAATTAAAAAAAAAATAAATACATAAATAAAAACATAAATAAATATATAAATTATATGAATAGATAAATAAAATAAAAATAAAATAAAATATTCTGAACTTTCTAAATTCTTAAAAATATTTCTAAATTGAACATTTTTGCGTTGCTGTTCTCTTATGCTGCGTTCACACCCGCGGCGTCAGATGCGTCAAGCTCCCATTCAAAGTCTATGGTGGACGCGCGTCTTGGTGACGCAGCGTTTTTGCGGCGCGTCTTCAAGCGTCAAGGCGGCGCGAATCTGGCGTTAGCGCGGCGCGTCTTGAGCTTCCACGCGTCTACGCGTTCAGACGCCCAAGCGTACTAGCGTCGAACGCCTCGAAAGTTCAACTTGGTTGAACTTTTGAGGCGGTCGACGCGCGTGTCAACCAATCAGAGACCACGCTCCAGTGACACAGCGACGTCATTTCGGAAGCGCTGGAGTCACAAACACAAACAGTGACTGGGACAGGGGACAGGGACGTTATCCGCACAAATGCGGGGACAGCAGGTCATCGAACTGGGCCTGGGTCACACGGAAATACCGCTGGAAGCGCTGATCATCCAGACGGAGCTCCTGGAGCAAGTAATGAAAGTCGCCAAACTCCGAACACCTCTGAATTATGTCGTGAACCCAGACACGCCGCCGCCGAGCGGATCCCCTCCGTTGATGACTTTTGTTTAGTAAATACACCAAAGCTATTCTCTCAACATGGTCTGTCATTGTGCACAAAAGGAGCAGGAAAACACTCAACGCTCTCAGGACGCGCGTCTTGGAAGCGCGTCAAAGACGCGCTTCCAAAGCGTCTGTCCTCAAATGCACACGCGTCAAAATAGAGGCGGCCAGCGCGTTTTTGACGCCGCGGTGTGAACACGCAGCATTTATGCTCTTATTCTACTTCTAAGAATTTGCATTGTGGCCTAGAAAACCCAAAATCCCAGGTCCCAGGAGGTTAAAACACGATGCCAAAATAAATGGTTGGACACCCCAATAATTTAAGAAAATAACAAACTGTTCACACACGAAAACAGAAACATGAGCATCTTAAATTCAATCTGCCAAAGAAATGAGCTTTAAATACCTAAAAGTAAATACCATGTACTTCACAGGTGTATTAAAACGTAAAGAAGTCGTTTTTTTTTCTTTGCAATAACCAAAACTCTGCGTGATTTCTCCAGTCGACTCGTCCGTCCACGCTCTGCCTTCCTCGCTGGCCTCCATTTTGAAAGTTTCAGACCTTAAACAAGTTTGCAAATCGTATTCAGCTGTCGGGGTGTGAATCTTTTCTGTTCCCTCGTTTTCTCTCATCCCAAGGACACACTCCATCCATCCATCCATCCATCCGTCCGTCCTCGTCTCCTCTTTCCCACTTTCACTTTCTTCATCCGTGGCCATTGCCCCATAACCAAACCCGGCTGTTTATCCATGTTGCACTGAGCTACTGTTTTTTTTTCTTTTTTTTTTACGCGCTGCCATTATTTTTTGCGAAGTTGTCCTCGCCCCAGACAGCGCCACGCCGTCCCTCCTCATTATCTTTTTCACACTCGGCTGCCCCAGGACGCTTGTGCACTGTCCCACGTCGGCGTTTGTGCCGTTTGTGCCGCCGCGGGGTCCTCGGAGTGTCCTAATGGAAACAATGGCTTCAAATGTTTGGTAACGTTTTTGAAATTGTTTTCTTTAAAATTCGCACGAGCCAATCTTTCCCGAGACGATTTCGAGGATGTTAAACACAGATTTGGATTCTGGAGATGAAATAAAAACTAATGAAGTGATTCAGAAGTGAGACTTGGTGTGATCTGTGTGTTTAATATGTGACGTTTAAGGGCTTATTTTTCAGTTAAAGTTGTAACAGATTTAGTCCTGAATCGAGCTGAGGGAGACGCGAGGAGAACATGCAACTCACACACTTCAACTCTGACTGACTCCTCACAGCTCTCATGTCAGACCTGCTCCTGACTCACATCCTTACAGTTCTCATATCAAAACTGCCCCCAACTGACTCCCCGACGCTCTCACACTGTCTCACTCTTCACAGCTCTCACAATGACTCACTCCTCACAGCTCACACTGATCTGTCGGTCTCACTCCTCACAGCTCTCACACTGTCCTCACCTCCTCACAGCTCTCACACTCTCACTCCTCACAGTTCTCACACTGTCTCACTCCTCACAGCTCTCACACTGATCTCACGCCTCACAGCTCTCACCTATCTCACTCCTCACAGCTCTCACACTGATCTCACTCCTCACAGCTCTCACACTGATCTCACTCCTCACAGCTCTCACACTGATCTATCTCACTCCTCACAGCTCTCACACTGATCTCACTCCTCACAGCTCTCACACTGTCTCACTCCTCACAGCTCTCACACTGATCTCACTCCTCACAGCTCTCACACTGATCTCACTCCTCACAGCTCTCACACTGATCTCACTCCTCACAGCTCTCACACTGTCTCACTCCTCACAGCTCTCACTGTCTCAATCCTCACAGCGCTCACACTGATCACTCTCATTCCTCACAGCTGATCTACTCACTCCTCACTCACACTGATCTGACTCACTCCTCACAGCTCTCACACTGTCTCACTCACAAGCCTCATATCACTCCTCACAGCTCTCACACTGTCTCACTCCTCACAGCTCTCACACTGATCTGTCCTCACTCCTCACAGCTCTCACACTGTCTCACTCATCACAGCTCTCACCACTGATCTGTCTCAACTCCTCACAGCTCTCACACTGTCTCACTCCTCACAGCTCTCACACTGTGTCCTCCTCACAGCTTACCTCTGTCTCACTCCTCACAGCTCTCCTCCACTCTCACACTCACTCCCTCACAGCCTCTCACACACTGTCTCACTCCTCACGCTCCACACTGATCTGTCTCACTCCTCACAGCTCTCACAACTGTCTCACTCCTCACAGCTCTCACACTGTCTCCCCTCCTCACAGCTCTCAACACGGATCTGTCCTCACTCCTCAAACCTCTTACGCTGTCCC